>JAWZYU010000006.1:91286259-92556757 GCA_038380435.1 Ryuthela nishihirai
CGGTTTTATTTCGAGTTACAAACCTCGATTCTTCACCAGATTTTTTATTTTCTTCGGATTGTACTCAGTGATAAATGTGAAGATGTACTTCTTATATTGATTGATTGATTTTACGTTACACTTATTTGAGAATTCCTTCTGCAGGCTTTCTCAGTTAAAAAATTTTGTTGGCTGTAATTGAATATTAGTGTGTATTCTATTTAATGGATGATGAATTTACATACTTTTAAATAGAGGTCATTAAAATATCAAGGAGTTTCTTTTTGTTTTTTACTTTTAGGTGGAAGTATTAGATATTATTTTGTTTAAATGTTTCAGTGTTTAAATTCCTCTCTCTTCATGATTTAATAAATTCAGTGCAAGAAGGGAAAAGTAAATTACAATAAAGTATTTTCATAAGGTGAGAAATATAATCTTTCTTTTTTTTTTAAATTTGGATAGCATTGAAGGGTTTTGTTTAAATTCCCCCTTTTTTTTCTTGGATTGGAGTCTTATATTTTTGAATTTCTTTTTAGATTAATTTAATGTATATGGTGTAAATTGTCATAGGTGAGTGACAGCGATCATTAGTTAGGATGAAAATTTTTCAAATTGTTTAAATAATTTTAGTTAAAAGAGGAGAGGAGAGTAATGCTTTTCTCCTTTTCGTTAATTCTGATAGGGTTCTAATTGTCCCTTTTAAGGTGAATACTGAATTTATTTAATTCTGTATGGATTTCAAATAGAGCGAGTTTATTTTTTGTAGTTATTTTATTTTTACTTTGGTTGAGGGGTAGGTTAGGCGTACATGAAGATAGGTGAGAGTTGTTTGGGTTGGGTTACCTCTGAGCGGCACTTTTTTGCACACCATGGGCTAAATGGCCAGATCACATGGAACCCGAAGGCTCAGAGAAGCTGGAACGTTGCCTTTTTTTTAAAATGGATATTATATTCCCTTCACCCTGTGGATATATATATATTTCTTTTTTTTATATTTTTTTAACTTTTTATTATTTTTGCTTAGTATAATTTTTAGTTGCTTTTTTTTTTCATATAGTTTTTTCAGATATTATTTTGAAATTTTCCTTTGTGGCTGAGGAAGGATGTATTTCAATCCTTATGAGATTTTGTTTTTTTTGAGAGATTGTAATAATTGTGTATTTTGTATTGATTTTTAACTCTGATTGAGGGACGAGAATGAGCATGAGAGGGGGGAGAGATGTGAAGCTGAGGGTACAAACATAAGAGCTGGTGGATTCGAGCCACCATCTGGGGCGGTTTTTTTTTTTTGTATAAATATATATATTTTTTTAGTTTTTTTTTTTTACTTCTTATACTATTGGCTTTATTTAGTTTTGTTAAGCAAATTTTTTTTATTTTTGTGGAATGAGAATTTTTTTTAACGTAAAACATCTATTTTCTGAATCTTACAAATGTGATTTTTTTTGCAGTTTAAATGCTGCTATTGCATATAATGTTTAGTGTTTTATCCATAAAATGTGTTCTACTGTTTTCAGTGCAGTATAAATAAACTTTTAAAATCAGGTAATTGTTTGTTATTGTCGTATTCAACGAAATACATAAATTACATAAATACTGCTATACAGTAATTCTGATGAAATACATAAATACTGCTATACATAAATGCTATATATAATTCTGCTATATATAATATTAAATATATATAGCTATAAATATACTGCTATATATAATTCTGATGAAATACATAAATACTGCTATACAGTAATTCTGTATTGAAATATTTATTGCACTGAAAAAAACAATATAAATTCCAAATAGCTTAAATGGGCTTTCTCTTAGTCGTAAAAAAATAATCTTCCCGTATATAACGCACAGTAAAACTGAGTATAACACGTGAAAAGTAGGCTTGATTGCAGCGGCAGACGGTTTGTTTTGAATGCAACAATATGGCTACCGCCCTGCTGCCTAAGCATCATTTTCCTTGGACAGGGAAAGCGCGTTAGGGCGTCTCATCTTCCTACCTCCATGGGTTAGATTACTGTCACATATGGCAATCAATGTTGCCAGCCACAAAAAATAAAATATCTAATATCCTCCAATCTTATCTTATCTTAATAGGAGTCAAAATGACCAATAACATAAAAACGTGACGTGCTAGCCATTTTTTAATGCTGAAATCAGCACCTGAAAAATAGTTAAAGGCAGCTACAATTGTTCGTTATAAAAACCTTATAAACCAGTTTTTGGCTGAGTTAATGGTAACATGTCGAATTTTGAAGTTTTTTTTTCACCAGTGGGTAGTAAAAATGCGACTGAAGGTTAGAATTTATGCTCGATGAGGGCAAACACTACATATTTTAGTACATGATACCCATATTTTAAAGTGCTATACCCAATTAAATAATTAAGTAACAAAAGCAATTATGTGTCCAAAATGTCAAGAAAAGTCAAAGTTTCATTTTGCATTTAACTGACTTAATATGGATGGAATTGGCGGTAGAACAATTTATCCATGCTATATTCAAGTTACATCCATACTCGATACTGAGCGGCACTTTTTTTGCATATGGGCTAAATTGCCAGGTTACAAGGACCACGAAGGCTCTGAGAAGGTTGGGGAAGGGAACTCAATGGAACAGCCGTTGGGAGACAGATGGTAGCCTCCTGTCAAGGCCATCCAGAGTGTTCTTTAACGCAGACAGAACCACAGCTTAATATCCAATCTGAAGGACAGTGGCCTTTCCAAGCCCATCGATGTCCCTTAATGACCGAGGGCAGGAGGAGAGTTTTGCGGAGATAAATCTCAATGCTGTGCCATCTGGGACTCAAACCTAGAAACTGTAGATTACAAGCCTGGCACGCTACTGACTGAGTCATCCCCCCAACTACATCCATACTCGAATTAATAATCTGGTTTAACATATGTAACAATACAATACTTATTTCCTTTAAATTTGGCCATTATTTTTTCTGCAAAAGAAAAAAACGAAAGGTCTAATAACACAATTACACATCAATCCACACTAAACACTTAAAACGTTTCCCTTTGGACTATCGCATCAGTGGCATACCCAGGGGTGATATTCAAAATATAACTGGTATGGTAATATAAATTAATATATAAATCAAAAACACAAATCATAAATAAAAATATATATCTGTGAGAACATGGTGAGTGTGTAAGGAATGTACATATATGAAATTTCCCTTTTATTCTGTAAATAAACTAATCCACATTTATTATAAAACTGCTTACCAAATGATATAAGTTGTAGTGCAAATCATTCATCAAATTATTCTAATGATTTCCAAATCATTTGTTGATTTTTTAAATTGTTGGTGTGATTTTTTGTTTGACACAGCTGTCACTAGCTAAATGATGCCCATCTGAGCCATGGTTTGACAGGGAACCACATCAAAATCTGTTATTATTATATTATTTAACAATGTGTACAGAGGTATTTCAATATTTTAACAACCAGTACGACCATACCAGCTGAATATCAGCCCTGGGCGTACCAGAAAATCCCACCCCCTCCCCCGCAAGAAATGTACCCTTGTGTTTCATTTAATGTGTACCACCACCATACACCTACATTTTAACTTTTTGAAACTATACATAATAAATATCCGACATATATTCTGATTTTAGAATATATAATTTGGCATTTTGGAATACTTAATATTTAAAGAGTTATTAGATATTTGACAGCAGATGTTGCTGTTATGCTCATTCTAAACAGTTTAAAAATTGACAGAAACTGAAAAACCATTATTGTAAACTTCTAGAACTACATTTACTTTAGTAAATGGTTTGCTACAACTTTAAAGGTAAATTCTTGTGGCTAGTAATACTGCTGTTAAATGTTTTTACTTCCAGAACTGTAAATAATAAATACATAATGCTCGAAATTGAGATTGAGGGAAACTTTTTTAAGATTTCCAATTTCCAGTGACATTTTTGCTGCAAAAGGCTTATTTCATAGTAGGAAGCTTTGAATATAGTTTTCCTTTCATACAATATGAAAGTGTCCCAATATTTGCAATTTAGTGTAATTTGTTCATTCCCAGGGGAAAATGCTTAAATAATAAAAGAATAATTTGATTTTTACATGTTAACTATAAATCATATGCTATGTATATCTGTTACATAAATTTTTATATTATTTCACAGTTAAACTACATTACATTAAAATTTTTACATCCATTTTGATTATTCCTTTTCATGGTTGTGGATGTTAAATATTTTATGAATCAACTGTACATAATGATGCACACTGTTCATGTTCCTAGGGGTGCATTATGTGAAAAAAGATTGAGGTCCAGACTGTTACGAAACTGTTATAACACTGTAAGAACATAGTGAACCAGTTTGGTGATTGATCCACCACATTCTTAGTGTTATAAGTAACAACCTTATCTGCAGATCTTATGGTCTTGACAAGTTTGGCCTGCACACATGTGGAACTTTCCAACCTCTGTTTTAGCATAAGGTTCATAATTTGAACTTGGTCAGCTATTGATGATTATTAAGTGTGCTATATAAGCAGATAGGACTATATATATATAAATACATTTTGATTTTATACCTCAGATTTAGTTGTAAATTGGTTTTTCCTATTTCAAGAATTAACCCTTGAAATTTGATGAAACATTATATCTCAACAACAGCTAAAACTGCAGGATTGTATTTTAAATGTAGTTTTGCTGTCAAAACTTGGAGAGTATTCAGAAAGGAGTTTTTGATCTAGGTTTGCCTGTATCATAAAACCATTTTCTCTATTATAACCCCCTCCCCCCCCAAAAAAAAAAAGTTGCATTTGACAAAACATGTCACCAGGCCTGGAACTAGAAAAATGTTTGGGGGGTATGAGGAATTAGTAATTGAATCTTAATCAAAGCACACTGAAGACAATGCAAATATCATGGTTTACCTCTGAATGATATTTTGTGCACACAATGGGCTTATTAGTTAAAGTTGGTTAGGAGAAGAAAGAGAATCCACAAGACAGCTTTTATGAAACAGGTAGAAAACTTCTGTCAGGACTATCCAGCATGTTCTTTAACATGGTTCACCTGCACATGGGGCCATGGATTAACATCCCATCTGAGAGTTGGTGGCCTTTCCAAGCTTTTCCTCTTTCTTTTGGAGGGCAGAGTGGAGGTTAGCACAGAAATCTCAACACAGGTACAATAGGATTATGAGCCTGGTGTGCTACTGACTGAGCCAATCCCATTTCATTGTACAGAATATGTCAGATGCAAAGGACAGCATTGAAGGAGTCATTTTTTAAGAACCAGACCTGTCTGTGACACCCTTCAATGTTTGTACTTCATTTTACATAATGAAAACTTTTCTTTTTTCCATCCTCATTTATTACAAAAGTAAATGTACTAGACATAAAGACCCACAGATTAGTTAATCAAGGTAGAACCTTGATTGCATGTGTGTGGGGAGAGTGAGTGAAATACTCTAAAGATTGAGATACTGCAAGAAGAAACATTCCATTAAGTGGGAGAAAAATCATTGGAGTAAAATTATAAACAGCAAAAAAAATTAAATTGAAGAGATTTTTCGTTTTATTTGCTCAACTCTCAAGGAAGATATCACTCTGAATTTAATGTCGATCAGTTTTAGAGGAAAAATTGTCTTGAGCCAGGTAGGATACGAAACAACGACCTTCTGATAACATCAGGTGCTTGATCGGTGGCCGGTAGCTCAGCATTCAGAGCACTTCACATGTTATCAGGAGGTCGTGGGTTAATATCCCACCAGGCTCAAGACAATTTTTCCTCTAAAATTGATTGATGTTAAATTCAGAGTGATATCTTCCCTAATAGTAAATAAAATGATAAAAAAAGTTTAAAACCTATAAACATAAAATTATACCCAGAGAAATAATCCACAGTGAACAACTGTCAAAGAGAGTTAAAATCATCTTAATGCTGTAAAATAGTTAATATCACTTTAACTCCATCAATGATAATGAAAAACCATTTTAAATACTGTTAAGCTGTTAGATGTGTAACAAAATAACTGTTAATTTCACACAATGGGCCTATGCCTGTTGAAAAGTGCAGCTTATCTCTTATTGGGTTGCTGTTGTCACCTAAAATTTGATCACACATGATGAAAACAGTAGCATAAACTGCAAACTACAGCATTGAAATAGAGAGACAAAGCAGTCTTGCTTAATCTCAGGTACAAGTACAGCTGAAGTGTGAGTGTGTGAGGACCAACAGGTGTTGGCAGCTTGACTCCCCCCTGGACTATTGATGTTTTATTGCATATTAGTTTAATCAAAAATAACATTTCTCATATTTAATAAAAATTGTAGTATACTGTTATATGTATTTATTTCAATGCATTTTAATTATTAATTAATTAATTTTTAAATTAATTAATTAATAATTAAAAATAATAATAATTATTAATTTATTTATTTATTTATTTATTAATTTCAATGCATTTCATCGACTGTACAAATAAATTACATAAAAATTTGCATGCGAAAATACTAGTTTGAGATAATTTATTAAAATTTACTAAGATCAGTTGCTTTTAGCATAATTTACCTAAATCAGCCATGTTTAGAACAATTTACCTAGATCAATTACTTTTAGCACAATTTACCTAGATCAGTTATCTACTTTAGGCATAATTTATGTCAATCAGTCAATAGCATAATCTACTATCATATTAAAAGCATAATTTACCAAAATTTCTTAAAAGCAGATTTTTCTACTTTGCTACATTTAGTGCTCAGGTTAAAATGGGGAGGGGTGCTGAAGGCTAATCTACTAAACAATATTCATCTTGAGTTGGATCTGTCATTGTCCCAATGGCTGCTTTTGCTGGTTGAATGGGATGACCTGAACAAGTTAGATGATCCAATTTTCTTTCAAATGTGCCTCTCTCCAGTGAAGATAGCAGGTAGGAGTTATCTGCTAACCATGCGATATCAGTCTGATAAGGAGCTTTATTTGGACGAGAGTGAATTTTCAAGCAGGTTGTCTCAATGGCCAAGGAATTCTCTTTGCGTCTCAAATCATCTTCCACTTCATGCAGATGATTCTGTAACCCATTTAATACATTCCTGAAAAATGAAACAAACATTTATGTGGTATAATAAGTCTTAGTACATATTCTAGCTTTATGGAAATAATTTACCACATCATAAAAACAACAAGGGACAATTCAATATTGATTTTTTTTTTCTGCCCAGAGTACAAAGTTTCCCCTTAAGTTTAATGGTAAAAAAATATAAAAATCTTAACTTGATGAGAAAAAAACTTGAGGTATTTTTAATAATAGTACATGTACAGTATAATAGTACAAAGTGGCTTTATGGTTTAAAGAGTTTATGGTTAAAGTTAAAGTTTTATGGTTAAAGTTCAGACTGATATTGCATGGTTAGCAGATAACTCCTACCTGCTATCTTCACTGGAGGGAGGCAGATTTGAAAGAAAATTGGAGCATATAACTTGTTCAGGTTTAAAAAGTGGTGTGTAATATGAAGCTTTTCATCAGTTGAAGTCTCTTTATGCTTATTCTTTCTAGCCCAGAAAAGCAAATATATAACTGCCATAATATAGGCGAATATACAGGGTGTCTCAAAAATATAGGTACAAACTTTTAAGGGAGGTAGATAACATCTAAAGGAATGAGAATTGCATAGGAACCCATAACCGGAAACGTCACCGTAAGTCAATAGGCGGTGCTGTTCATCAGTGCACTAGAGGGGAAATTTCGGATTTCCTCATTCGAGCGGTAGTTGGCTGACGAAGAGCATGCAAAGGTATTCAAACAGGGAGCTGGCAGACATGCACTTAGTGTATGGAATAGCTGAGGGCAACAGACGAGCCGCTCAACGAATGTATCAAGAACGCTTCCCACACAGACATGTACCAGGCCACCATTTGTTTGCGCGTGCACATCAAAATTTGTGTGATTATGGGTCATTACGAGGTAACAAAAGTGAGGGCAGGCCTCAGTCGATGTGTGCTCCTGCCATGGAAGAAAGTGTGTTTGATGCTGTGGAGACTAATCCTAGTACCAGCACATGTGCCGTTGCCTCTGCCTTAGAAGTGTCTCGTTGCAGTGTACAGCATGTTTTGCACGGTGAGTCCTTACACCCCTTTCATCTCCAAAGGGTTCAGTTACTTCTCCCCGCAGATCATCCTGCACGTGTGAGTTTTGCACAGTGGTATCTCCAAGAAAATGCCAAAGATGTGAATTTCCAAGCTTATGTTTTGTTTACTGATGAGGCCAGTTTCACTCGGGATGGTGTATTCAATCAGCACAATGCACATTTGTGGGCTCACAAGAACCCCCAGGGTGTGCGCACCCATGTGGCACAACATCGTTTCACAGTAAATGTGTGGGCAGGTTTGGTTGGCGACTGCTTAGTTGGGCCATACCTTTTACCATTCCGCATGATCTCCGGAAGTATCTGATCTTTCTGGAACAGGTTCTAACAGGCTTACTTGCCCATGTTCCAGCAAATGTGAGATGCAACATGTGGGTTCAACATGATGGGGTGCTTCCCCATTATGGAAGGTGTGTTCGTGCGCATTTGAACATGTCTTTTGCGCAACAATGGATTGGGCATGCTGGACCAGTTGCCTGGCCCCCATGCTCACCTGATTTAACGAGAGTTGATTTCTTTCTGTGGGGGGGGGGGGGGCCTCAAAGCTACCGTGTATGAATCGCCTGTGAAGTCTGACATGGATCTCGTGGCAAGGCTCGTCTGCGCTGCTGCTACTATCAAAGAAACTCCAGGTGTGTTCGACCGTGTCCAGCAATCAATGCTCTGTCGGTGTCATGCATGCATCGCGCCTCAAGGTGGAAACTTCGAGCATCTGCTGTAACATTATGAAATGTATCATCTAGTATGCCATTTGCAATCATTATGTCCAATAAATGTTTTCCCATTAATCACTGTCTTGTGTCCTTTCAGATCTTGCACCTCTGCTACCACTTTCCCATGACGTTTCCGGTTATGGGTTCCTATGCAATTCTCATTCCTTTAGATGTTATCTACCTCCCCTAAAAGTTTTTACTTATATTTTTCAGACATCCTGTATATATAATAATATAAAAATTACAGCTTTATATCCAAGAATTTTAGTGTAATTTGAAAAGAGTATCATCACATACAATGCTCTGGGAAGTAGCCATTTCTAAATATTCATAAGTTAATACTCATCATTCCCTGGCTATCAACTTTTCAGGATCAGTGTGAAAGGATATAAAAATTAATTTGGACAAAAACATTTTAAATGATCCATATGAAGACTGAAGTCAATCATGCAGTCTGTTGTTCGCAAAAGTGTCCTTGGACGATTTTTGAGACCACACAAGTTAATAATTATTTTCATGCAGTCAAACTGATTATTTCTAAAGAAAGCACAATATAAATGGCTGCCTCAAAATATTTATAAAACAATTAAACAAATCTTTAATTTAAAAATTCTACTAATCCATAGGTTTCCAACTAGTTGACTAATCCTAGTACCCATAATTAGGTCATAATAATAGTTCACATTGGAAAAAATAATCCTGGTCATAGGTGACATATAAAAAATAATCCTGGTTGTATATCATTGAAAGTAAACATACACTCCCATTCCAATATAAATCCATCATAAACAATGGATGACCTTGATGAGAATTTTTATGCAAATGTTTATTTGAATGATTAATTAAGTAATGTTCAGAATTGTGATTTCCATTAATTTATGACTTGATTTAGATTTACATAATCAAAAGGAAAAAATTTTAGTTTTCAAGGGGGATAAAAAATTTTATTTTTGTCTAAGTATGACACAAAATTTAGGAAAGACATGCTTACATCACTCCATGTATAGAAAAGTGACACAACTAAAAATACAGTATTTTTCAGACAATCAGTGCAACATAATTCAGAAAAGTAAAATTTTTATGCAGAAAAAAGACATTATATCATTATAACATTACCACTAGAGAGAAGATGTTTCGTTTTTCTCAGTACTGTTTTTGTTACAACAGAAATTTTAAAATTGCTCTACTGAAAAATAACTTTTTAAGTTCTGTCACTTTTCTAGACATGAAGTGTATATAACTATACATCAAAGATCAGTTGCAGGTTTATTGGCACAATTAACAATATGCAGTTTTACAGAAGTTATTGAATCCTTATCTTTTCCCTCTAAACTATATAATTTACATTGATATTTGTAATTTTTTTATTTTGTAATCTGAAACTTACAACAGGCTACATAAAACATTTTTGTGGACTGTATCTTGAGGACCCTTTTATTACTCCATAATAATGAATGAAAGAAAATATTCCAGTTTCTAATGGGTTGAAATACAACAGACTACTTTTTTTTCTTCCTTTTGGTGAAAAATATAAATATGCTATTTGGTATATATACCATTAAAAGCAGTGTACTTTTCCATTTCCGCATCCATCAAAGTGCTGTTTCATATGAAATAGTCAGTTTGCTCGGTTACTTGCTCAGGGATCTTGCTTCAACTACCAGAGAAAGCATGGTATGTGTAGTCTTTTCAGAACATTTGTATTAATTTTCTGCTCATGTTCCATTTACCTCATTTCTATTTTTAGTTATGAGAACTAAATACAAAGGTTGCAATTTGTGTATTGTGCACATTTCCTAATGAGAATGATATACAAAAGTTACTATAGCAAGCTTTATTGAATTATCTGATTCTTTAAGTGCAGTGATAGTTATTCTAAAAAAGTATGATAAGAAATATTTTTTTGTGAGATTTGTGTCTGTTTATCCATGTACATTAAATGCATATTATGAAATGTAAAAAAAAATGGAGAAAAATTCCTTATTCTTTATTTTTAAAAGGTATTTTTAATCAGCATATTTTGCAATTTATAATTTTTCTCACAGGGGAATATGTATATTTAAAAAACTAGCATTTACAAACAAATGTTCCATATTTCTGATGTTTATAATATTAATTTAGAGAGCTGTGCACTATTACTCTCTGATGATGTATATTGTGCCTAAAATTCCAGAAAATTATGAAAGAAGTCTTTAAAAACTAAATATGCATCAACAGTAAATGGAATAGAAGGAAGTCTGTTAGAAACACAGTCTCATAAGACAGCTGAAATTGGTCCGAGAATTACTTTGTTAAAAGTAAAACTTTGTTTTTATGCCTTAATTAGCTTAGTGGTTATGTGCTAGCTATGGTTTCTGCAGGCAAACTTTGTGTAGTGTTAGCTCTAATCGAGGCAGTTTGGTTTTTACCTCTGAGGAACCTATTTTTGCACACAGTGGGCTAAATGGCCAGGTCACAAGGACCCCAAGTGTTCTGAGAAGGTTGAGGGAGGGGACTCACTGGACAGCCATTGGGACACAGATACCAGTGTGTTCTTTAATAGTTACAGGGATGGCTCTCTTGCACAAGGGGCCATGGCTTAACATCCCACCCAATAGATGACATTGGTCAGTAGGGAGCACCGATGGACTTTCCAAGCCCATTGGTACTCCCTATTGACTGAGAGCATTTTGCAGAGATAAATCTCAATGCTGACCCAGGTGGGACTCGAATCTGGGAAGTACAGATTACGAACCTGTCATGCTATTGACTGAGCAACCCCTGCTCCTTAACTGAGGCAGTAGTTAGCAATGACTTTAGTAAGGCATGTCCTTGTAAGAGAAAGTCTGTACAAACCAGGAGTTATTTATAGGGCCCTTCTATGTCCTATATGTAGCAAATCGATCACAAGTGTTTTGCAAGTGAAGCTTGAGAAATGTTCTAGGGTTAAAAGAATTAATTTTAACACTGAAGCTCTGATAGACCATTAAATAGCTAAGTGTATGGGTGCTTCTATCTCAAAAACAGCATATCTTGTTGGCTGTTTCAGAATAACTATTGTAATAGTGTATGGGGACTGGAATACTGAAGGAAAAATAACCAGTAAGCATCATAGACATTGTGATGAAAAATAAAAGGGGAATATAGAGCTGAGATAGGTAGCCTTCTGCAGGTCAATAGGCAGGCAAAAACTGTGACACTCACCTGTAAATACAATACTGCTCTCTAATTATACATCAGATTTCTAAATGTATTGTTCTGCATCATTTGAAATATCAGAGTTTATCAGATTTTCCATCGATATCAGTGTTTCACTCTGATATGGATGGAAAACAAATGGGCTTGGAAAGGTCATGTAAGGAGATCCAGACCCTGTGCAACATTAAAGAACACATTAGATGGTCTTGATTGAAGGCATCTGTCTCTTAACAGCTGTCCAGTTGGTCCCCTTGTGATGCTCCCTCATTCACTTTTACTTTACCTTAACCAGTTTTGCTTAATTTACATTATATTTATCATTTTGAGGATTTTTATTTCATTTTTTGCAATCACAGCACTCGTTTCCAAGAGTTAGGAGTTGCGCATGTGCAACTCCGAACTTTCGATTGTCATCTGCTGAAGCGCGTGCACAAGGACACGCCCACTCTTGCATCATAGCTTGCACCGCTCGTCAATTTATGTAAATGTCTTTCCCGGCGTGCAACATGACGCGTTCGGGCTTTGTACCTCTTGTTATAACCTGGTGACATGTTGTCACAGTAGCACAGAAGATAGTAGAGTAAAGAGCATAGCACAGTTTAGAGATCAGTTTAGAGTTTGTTGAAGATGTTTGTAGTAAGAAATGATGTAGTATCTTCTTTATTGAAGTTTTGGTGAGTGCTTTTTGGAAATAAATTGTTTGTTATTTAAACCTTTTAAATCTTTAGTAATTTTTTTCTCTTGAGCAACATTAGTTTGTTTTGATTAGCATTAACATAAAATTTTGACAATCATTTAATATTTTTGAATTCTTACTCATTAACGCTTGCTGGTATTTCGAACCCTAATTAAACTTTATTTTTTGGCAATTTGTTAATTATTTCCTGACGTCCGACTCAGCTATCCGGAGCATGAAAATAATTGGATCAGACAAAGGGTCCAAACTTTAAAAGTATTTCATTTCTTTGGTGCGTTACACCCTTCTCCAAACCTTCTCTCAGCCATTCGAGTCCTTATGACCTGGCCATTTGGCCTACTGTGTGAACATTAAGTCAGCTCAAAGGTAAAACAACTCAACTCAATCTAGCTGATGGGGTCATGATCTGGAGAATGTTCTGTGGAGATGTGTTGTGTATTCTGATATAGGTCGACAAATATGAAAGTTAAATATTACTGCAGATCAAGCATACCTTTTAGCGTTGCGTTGTTTTACCTCTGAGCGGCACTTTTTTTGCACACCATGGGCTAAATGGCCAGGTCACAAGGACCCCGAAGGCTCAGAGAAGGTTGGGGGAGGGGACCCACTGGAACAGCTGTTGGGAGACAGATGGTAACCTCCCGTCAAGGCCATCCAGCGTGTTCTTTAACGTGCACAGGGTATGGCTCTCCCGCACACGGGGCCACGGCTTAACGTCCCATCCGACGGACGGCGGCCTTTCCAAGCCCATCGGTGTCCCCTACTGACCGTGGGCAGGGCGGGGAATTTTGCGGAGATAAATCTCAACGCTGACCCAGCTGGGACTCGAACCTGGGAACTACAGATTACGAGCCTGGCGCGCTACCGACTGAGTCACCCCCGCCCCCATACCTTTTAGAGTTAATTCCCTAATAGTAATGATATCTTTCAAATGACAATGCACCATTTACTAGGCTTGTATTAAGCAGAAATGATTTGCAGTATTATTAAGATGGCTTTTCCACATGGATAGTAAACTCTCATGATCTCCATATCACATATGTGAGGTATTGTGGAAAGAGCAATTTAACAAGCTGACACACCAGTGTTCACTGCTGCTCCATCATGGGGCACTTCACAGTCAGTGTGATGCCCCATCATTCACTTTTGCTTTACCTTAACCAGTTTTGTTTAATTTACGTTATATTTATCACTTTGGGGATTTTTATTTCCTTTTTGGCATCACAGCGCTCGTTTCCAAGAGTTAGGAGTTGCGCATGCACAACTCCGATCTTCCGACTGTCACCCGCTAAAGTGCGTGCACTAGGACACGCCCCCTCTTGCGTCATAGCTTGCGTCGCTCGTCATTATATGTAAATGTCTTTCCCGGCATGCAACATGACACGCGTCCGGCTCTTGTTAAAAGTCTGACATGTGGTCAGAGAAGTAGAAGTGCAGGAGCACTTGTAGTAGCGCATAGAGAGTTGTAGCACATAGTGCATTGAAGCACATAGCATAGTGAGTTGTCAGAGCATAAGCATGTAGCACAGAAGAGTGCTGAGTTGATGTATCTTCTTCATTGAAGTTTTGGTGAGTTGATTTTTGGAAATAAATTTGTTTGTTATTTAAACCTTTTGAGTCTTTACTAATTTTTTCTCTTGAGCAATGCAAATTTAAGTTTTGATAATATTTAGATCTTAAACTTGACAATCATTTTTGGATTCTTACTCATTAACGCTCGCTGGTATTTGAACCCTAATTTAACTTATTCTATTTTTTTGGCAATTTGTTAATTATTGCCTGGCGCCCATCTCAGCTATCTGGAGCATAAAACTAATTGGATCAGAAAAAGGGTCCAAACCTAAAAGTATTTTGCATTTCTTTGGAGCATTACAGAGTTAAAGAAAAGAAGTGGCACAGCGAACAGGGACTCACCAGTAATAAAAGATAGTAGTCCAAGAATAGGGACTGTATATTTGTGGATAAAAATTTGTATGTTATTTAACGTGATTGTCAAAGATAGTAATTTTTGAGCTCATTAGTTGTATGTACTATTTATAGATTTAACGTCAGCTTAAGCCGAAAATTTTTGTTGAGCAAGAAGCTTAACTTTTTTGTGTGTATTAGTCAAAGGTACTGAAGTTTCAGTGCAGTTATTGCTGATAATTAAGATATTTATTGTATGTAAGGATTAGAAGTGTCCGGGCACACACTACATAGGCACGATAGAAAAACTTTTTTGATAAGCAAATTTATATTTTTGCAAGCTTAGTTGTAGCTTTAGTATTGTTGTATAGCAATACCTTTGAGTGCTGCTCAAGATTAAAAAAGGTTTTCAAAATTTCCAAAATTCAAAATTTTGGCAGACCGCTAAACATGTCTGCTAACAATATGGCCGATTCTGCCATAATGACTCCCCCGACTTAGAAAGAGTAAAGGGTAGGTTGCAAGATGTAATGATGGAAGCAGAAGTGCTAATGAATCTGCTTGATGATCATCGGGAGAAAAGGGGATGACAACAACTCCTAAATTTGCTGACAATGCTACGTTAGTTCACCAACGAAGAAAATTTGAACGTAAGGTTCCATTTTCTGTTCCGTCAGAAGCAAGTGATAGAGCAGAGTATTTTCAACCGCCACAACGACGATTTGACAATCCATCTATTAACTATAGTCCTCATGTTAATTGGCCTTTACCTGAGATAAGGTTCGATGGTTCGAAACATCCGTCATCATGGACATTTGTCAAGTCCATGGAGGAGCACTTCCGTTTACATGAAGTGCCAAGCGATAAAAAAAGTTGTTTTAGCAGTATCTTGCCTAATTGGATGTGCTAAGCAATGGTGGAATAACATAGGATGTCGTCATGGCATAGAACTTTGGGAAGAATTCAAAAACGAAATCATGGACATATATCCGGCTTATAATGATTTTTCAGAACTAGCTACAGAGTTGTTTCCACGAAGACAAAGGGAAAGAGATGACATAGAAAAATTTATCTGGGGTACAGTAGAATTATACCAACTGTATGATGCTGATGCCGCTGAAATTGATATTGTAAATTGCATATTGTCTCAATTGCTTTTGCCCATTAGAGAATTCCTAGAAGTACGAAACGTGAATTCAATTGCAGATTTAGTCAAATTGGCTCGGCAATACACTGCAAGAAGAGAATCTGCAGCAAATGTATTTAACCAACAATGGATGCAATTCCCGCCAAAGCAGCGATATCAGGTTGTCTTGTAGAATGACTCCCGCATGACCGGAAGTTACACGGTCCCGACAATTTGCGCCAAACGCGCCTAAAATGATGCAGAATGAACGAAGTAGAGACTTTGTGCCACGTCAAGCTTCGAACCATAACACTAGACCTAAAACTTTTTTTTAAACAAAATAGAGAAACTTTAAGATGCGATTTTTGTGGCCGACTAGGACACATGGAACAATATTTTTATCGAAGGAATGAAAATTCGGGAAACTTGAATTAGAAACTTGAATTAGATCGGGAAACTTGAATTAGAAACTTGAATTAGATCGGGAAACTTCAATTAGGAAACTTGAATTACATCGGGAAACTTCAATTAGGAAACTTGAATTACATCGGGAAACTTCAATTAGGAAACTTGAATTAGGATCTTGAATTAAGATCTTTGAAGCGAGAGGCCAAAGTTCCTCACAAAAAGTCCTCTCATGAGTTATGTCTTGCCACTATGGCTTTACCTTTTGTTTATGCTTGCCACGAAGTAACTAAAGTAATAGATCGTAATGATACAGAAGCCGATCTTCAGTTTTCAAAGGAACAAGTTTTCGATGATAATTATGACAATTGTCAATTGACAGTGCAGCCGTGGTCCCGTGGACTTTTTGAATTACCTTGTAGTCCAAAGCAGAATATTCAAGAAGCACCTACAAAATGTCCTGTTAGTGCAAATAATGCAATTTTAGATAACGAAGTTTGTGAAGTATATCAACCTTATGAGAAAGCCGTTTTAGTTGATAAAAAGGTTTCTGAAGTGGAAGTTTTAACAGAAATTAATAATGATGAAAATAATTTTGAGTCTGATTTAAGGAAAACTAATTCTAATGAAGAAAAATGCGACCAAGAAATTGTGCCGTTCGCAAGTATTCCTGACAAGTCTGGCAAGTTTTGAAGTCCTCAACTGTTGAAACATCATTTGGAGGCGGATACCAATAAGCCTAGAAGGTACAAGACCAAGTTCTTCAAAAATCCGCACGTAGCGACGAGATATCGATGAAACAACCAGATCCTGCAGAGCGACAACCGGCAGCGAAGCAGTCAACATAGCAAAGATGACGTCACAAGCGAGAGCTACAGCAACGACTTTACATGAGTGAGGCAAACCAACGACGACGGAAAGATGTCATCGGAACCGGACTGGATGATTTATCACCACAGAGTGCCAACAATGAAATTTAAGTATATTATTATTCTTTCACTTGGCACTTATTGATTTATAAATGTTCTCTTTTCTCTGGAATAGATGAAGACGAAGAAGAAGCTTATTTGTGATTTATATAGTTAGCAATGTTTAAATTCTTCTTGAAACTTTGAGAGTTTCGATATTTATTTTTGGAAAGTGAATTTATTGTAGTTCGAGTTTATACTGTGTGAATAGAATTTTTTTTGCATTCTTGTTCATCGAAGTTCTAGTTGTTGTATTAACGTGATTTAAAATGTATTTTTGTAGATTTTTTCGTTTCAGCTGACTGATAGCTGAAAAATTTGTAAGTCGATATTGGGAAGTTTAGAAATTGTAAAATGTTTATTGATATGAATGAGGAGAGTGAAAGAGAATTAGTGATTTAATATTTTTTCATTTTTAAGAATTTTGTATTGTAAAATAATGTGCATTCCCAAGTGAATTTATGTATGAAAAAAATGGATTCATGTAAAAGTGATTGGCTGAAATGCTATCATCGTATATTATAAATTATTTACACTTTTTTTCTTTATTCTTAGATACGATGTTATGTATATGTGTTTAAATCTGTTTAGTGTCATCAGTGATATTTATGTGTCAATGATGCATAATTTTTGGGATGACATTGGCAGTATTTATTGGTATATATATATATGAGATGACCATGATGACAACGGCAGAATTTTGATTTTTTTGTGTGTACCTTTTTGGAGCTGTCCCCAAATGGCATAATCTGGTGAATGAGTTGTTACCAGCATAACTCCTTTGGGAGGGGGACGTTAGCTCTGAAGGGGGAGGTATTTAATTATTGTTTTATTTCAGCTAGCTCGCGATTGCTGTGTATAGGAAAGAATTAGTGGATGATTACATTTACGCTTGTTTGTAAGATTTGAATTTTCTTAGCTTTGTGTATTTGATGTAATTAGGAGGAGATAATGGTGTTCGTATGCCTGTTTTTTTATGTGATTTAGGAGAAGATTTAGCTTTCACGTATTTTTTTTATTGTGGTTAGGGGAAAAGTGGAAGTTATCACCCCGCTAACAACATATGCAAATTTTTTCTTTTTTTTCATGTCTTTAACCTTTCTAGAAGTTAAGGAAGATAGGAGTGCTTAACTCGTTTTTTTCTGTACAGTTCAAATTATGCCAATTTCGAGTTTGTATCAGAATGTGATACTAGGTAGACCGATTATGATAGTATACAGTTAACTGTCACAGCCATTGGTATGTATTTACACTAGGATAGCTGTTAAACACATTTTTGTTAGGAGGAATTGGGAGGAGGTACCTTTGTTGTGCTGGAAAATTGTGTCAAAGTGAGAATAGTTCGTCTTATCAAAATTTGCGCTAGCATACTTTTACTTATTTATGTTCAGCCATGTGTAAATGACATAAGATGTGTCCTTTTTTTCAAAATTTGCTCATCAAAATCTGTTAGGTCAAATCTTTTGACTCCCTTTGGAAGGGGGAGTTGTGATGCCCCATCATTCACTTTTGCTTTACCTTATCCAGTTTTGTTTAATTTACGTTATATTTATCATTTTGGGGATTTTTATTTCCTTTTTGGCATCACAGCGCTCGTTTCCAAGAGTTAGGAGTTGCACATGCGCAACTCTGATCTTCTGACTGTCACCCACTAAAGCGCGTGCACAAAGACACGCCCCCTCTTGCGTCATAGCTTGCGTCGCTCATTTTATGTAAATGTCTTTCCCGGTGTGCAACATTACACACATCCGGCTCTTGTTAAAAGTCTGACATGTGGTCAGAGAAGTAGAAGTGCAGGAGCACTTGTAGTAGCACATAGAGAGTTGTAGCACATAGTGCATTGAAGCACATAGCATAGTGAGTTGTCAGAGCATAAGCATGTAGCATGGAAGAGTGCTGAGTTGGTGTATCTTCTTCATTGAAGTTTTGGTGAGTTGATTTTGGGAAATAAATTTGTTTGTTATTTAAACCTTTTGAATCTTTATTAATTTTTTCTCTTGAGCAAAGCGAATATAAGTTTTGATAATATTTAGATCTTAAACTTGACAATCATTTTTGGATTCTTACATTAACGCTCGCTGGTATCTGAACCCTAATTTAACTTATTCTATTTTTTTGGCAATTTGTTAATTATTGCCTGGTGCCCGTCTCAGCTATCCAGAGCATAAAACTAATTGGATCAGAAAAAGGGTCCAAACTTAAAAGTATTTTGCATTTCTTTGGAGCGTTACATCAGCTTTACTAAAACTCTTCTCCAGAGATGTATTACAACTTCATCATCATAAGTGGAATGATATATAGCTTTTCTTCTAAGCTATTTTTCTTCTGTATTGCTATTTACCATCTGTAGACCAAAATTACACTAACTTTGAAGAATTATTATATATCAAAGTTTCTATTCATAAGCACTTGCTTATGAATAGAAACTTATAAATGAACTCACTTATAAATTATACAACTGAATTATGATCATTCTGGTGCCAATGGACTCCTACCATTAGTTACTCAAAAAAAAAAAAAATAAATAAATAAATAAATAAAAATA
Organism: Ryuthela nishihirai; assembly: GCA_038380435.1. Lineage (NCBI taxonomy): Eukaryota > Metazoa > Arthropoda > Arachnida > Araneae > Heptathelidae > Ryuthela > Ryuthela nishihirai. Next base: position 91,305,907 of record JAWZYU010000006.1, read on the forward strand.
AATAAATAACATGAAGTCTAAAATTGTTTAAGCATTAAGTAAAAATATGAGTTTTATAATAGGAATGAGAAATTGCTAAATGCCAATATTTCCAAATTTTATATTTGTAAGCAATCAGTATCTGTTTTCAAGTAATTGCAGGCAATCAGTATCTGTTAAACCAAGGAATCTAATTATCATAATGGTGCAAAAATGTGAGGTTTAAGATTTCAATATGAACATAACTACAATCTGCACTTTGGAACCAAAATAAAAACTGTGAAGCACTATCAAGCAGATGACCAATTCTATATTTCTTATCCTAAATCTGTGTCATCTACTAAAAATAATAATCTTCAACAGGTTAGTAAGCTGCTGAGTACTTTACCTGGTATCCCTAAGCTGTTGAGTAAGGGATTCTCTAGATTCCACTAGATGATTTACTTCCTCTCTCAGTCCTTTCTGTGGCATATCATGCACAAGTTCCATACGTGGCCTCCATTTGCGATTCTCGAGACGAGTATGTGCAAGCTTCAGTGGACCTTTGGTATCACATAGAGCGATTTCAAGCTTTCTCATCTCATTATCTGTTTTAGCAATTTCATCCATGAGCTGAAATAACAATGAAAATATTTTGTTTGTACCTTCCACTCTTTCACATACATTTTTATCATTAGTGGTTAGACCTATAAATATTGCAAAGGTCTGGAACAATCTTAGAGTAAGAACTTTAACCATACCATATTAAAGATTAAACAGACAAAATATTAATCAAAATGTAGCAAATGCAATGATAATAAAATTCGATAATAACTAATTAAAACTTTAAAAAAGTATGTTATTTTGTTTCCCTGAAAGAAAACTTCGCATTACTCATTGCATTTCAAGTTCAGATACTAGGTCAGTTTCAATGTTCATGAAATATAACGAATTACATTATTTTTGCTGCCTAATATCATTAACTCATTTTCAAGTAAATTCTGACTTTGAGAATGATTTCTCTTCTGTACAATTAGCAAACATGCAGAAAAATATTTGTAGAGCAGCTTCTATATTTGGGGACTGTAAAACAAAAATTCCTGTTTGTTTTTGTAATGTCTGTTCATTTTTATATCATTCTCCCACTAACAGATTAGATGTTTACTAATGCACACATCATCAGCAGAATCAACATTCCACAGAAAATTTTGATCAGCTTTATCCCTTTTACATTAAAAAAAAACTGCTGACATAGCTTAGTTTTTTTTTTTGCATGATTGTAAGGTGACACTGTTTTATGCATTTGGGATGGTTCAGTAGACAAGAGGAGCATGTATGCTAAGTGTAGGCAGCATATTTATGTAAACAGTGATATTTTCATATTTTATATATTTGTTATAATTCATAATCAGTTTTCACTTGAAGTACCTTTGAATATTTATCACAATTATTTTCAGTACACTGTATATAAGCCTAGTTTATCAAGAATGTTAAAGTCCAATATTTAAAGTGCATATGCAATCAAAAATAAATAAATAAATAAATGATTTAATTGATAACAGAAATATTTATATTAGAAAAATAATACAATTTAGAAAAAACAAATTTAAAAACACAAGATGCAAACTTAAAAGTCACAGAACAAATGTATCAACTTAAAATTTAATGTTAAATAAAGAAGAAATTTATGAAACTATAATATGCAAATATATATTAATTATTTCTTTTACTATTGCACTTCTAGCCAAAAATGAACTATTTAAAGTTGCTTTTGCTCTCCTCCCACATTTAAAATCTTGTAGATAGCCTTGAACAGGTTAAAATTCTTATTTATATTTGTAAAATACTTACATCTTTCCTTTGTGCTGCTAATCTGTCTCGAGTCTGCAATGTTTCATGCTGGCGTCGCCTAAGAGCAAATTGCGTAGCTTGCCTCTGCTGTCGGATATCATTATTGGAGGTTCGTATCAGAGCCCAAGAGTCATTTGTCAGATGCATAGCTCTAGCTGAGGAGGCTTCTGCATGGGCTCTGTTTTCCACAGAGTGCTGCAACCACTGGGCTTCATTAACAGTACTAAAACATAACAACAACAAAAAAAAAACTCTGCAGTAGATATTTGTTAAAAACATCATATATATATATACATAATACTTTTATGAAATAAACACAACTACAATGAAATATACAAGTCAGTGAGTTTTGTATCGTAATTTTATTTTATACTAAAAGTCATGGATCACTTAAATGATATGCTCATAATGTTTCAACACAAGATGGGGGGATCTGTAGCACAATATTAAAACTAATCTTATTAAATTTATTTAATAAAAATACTTTTAACAACTTTAATGATTAGTATTATTAAAGTTGTTAAAAGAATCATTAAAGTTATTAGAATCACTGATCAAGGCAAAAACTTGAGCTAAGACACTTTTACATGTTAATATAGAACTACTTTACAAGAACTTTTCATAAGAGAAATTATATTGACCCAAAATAAAAAAAAATTCAGTGACAAGACATGGTGTAGCATAAGTGTGGAAGACATGGTGTAGCATAAGTGTGGACTGCAATTGACACTTTGGTAGTTCCTACAGTGATGTGAGATTCATAGGTCATTGACCTATATCATTATCAAATAATCAACTGGTCAGTCTTGTACTTTTCATAGTTGCCATTCATGTGATAAACTATTAACTTAATGCTACTGTAAAAAAAAAATCATAGCAGCTAGACTTAATAAACAAAGCAAGTTCTCAAGTAATTAAGAAAATTAAGACTTAATTTATCAAAATGTACAGATCAAAGTTGCCAATAAAAATGTTTGTAGTTTCAAAGAAAGGTTATGTTTATTTTTGTGTTGGATTAAACCCTTTACATCAGTGCAGCACAAGAAACAAGCAACCATTTTAATAACTACATTCCTTTAAACTTTGGACCTTTTTACCAATCATTTAAGACTATTTATAAAAAACTTAGTTTATAAAAATGAAAATTTTTATAAAGTAAGTTTTATTCATATTGAATTAAAAACTTTTGAAGAACTTGACAGATGATTCCCAAATAACAGAAATAGTCTTTTCCAAAAATTGCTCTGAACTTCATCACATTTGTTAAGAATAGTATCTGCATAATGGTTTAATGAATTAATTGCTACATCAATATTGAAGAGTTTGTCTTTAAAGCTTATTGATAATACTGAGTTAGTGTATTCGGTTGGTTTTGCTAATGAAATAAAATATAAGTAGAGATAAATGAAGGTAGTGTTTACTGTTTTCTATTTTGCATAACTCACTAATGAGAACATTCTACCTGTTCTAAAATGTTTATGGTTTAGTATTTCTTAACAATGTAAACTATATTTACTGCTCACACTGAAACGTTATGTCTTTCCATGCTCAATTAAATATTTTCTTGTAATTTTTTCAACTTTTTATCTTAATTTAAAACTGAGTAATTTTAAAGCAAGTATTATATAGCATCAGCTCATTATTTTTTTTTTTTTTTGTATGTTACATGTAGAACAAAGAAACAGATTCTTCCTCCTAAATTATAAAATTTGTCCTAGTCTGTGTCTCAGAGTATTTCTAAATTTTGTTATGTCTGTTATCCATTTAAAAACTCATTGATTAAAAAGTTAAGGCATAAAATATTTTGCAACATTTCAATTATAGAACAGTTAAGCAAAATGTTCATTCCAAGTCTCACTAGGCAACTTCCATATAAAAACATCAGAAATCACTTATTTTAAGTCAAACATCATACATTTGCTTCATATAATTTTGTCTCTTCTGGAAATGGTATTAAATATCATTTTGTCTGCTTCTGAAAATATAGTTGGGAAATTGTAACTGTCAAAGCTCACAAACACATACATATATATACACACACAAAAAAAATTTCTTTTTGAAATGAAAATGACTCTTTAAAATAAATAAAATAATAATTACTTGATAATAGTGTTTTCACAGATAAAGTGGATTAATATATAAATAGCTCATGTATCACCTATACCAACAGTAAATATAAGGTGGGCTCAAGTAATAAATCCTAAATGATCAATAGCAACTATAACACAAATTATGATATTGCAGAAACAATTTAAATAAAACAATCCTTACTGTTCTGGTATATCCAATGGCCATGGCTTAAAGCTAATATCAGCAGAACAAGGAGTCAAAGCATGTTGATAATGATCAATTCTGAGAGCTTTTTCCTTATCATTAAGATCTGCTGTTAGTCTGTCTCGATTTTCTTTCAAATCTACTAGCTGCCGCCAGTCATTGCGTGACATCTCCCGTAACTTATTGCATACTGCATCAAGCAGTTTCAATTCCTGAGAGAATAAATATTAAAAACATAAATTTAGAATAATTTTACATTCAAAATTAAAATATAGAAATTTTTTGAAACTTACTGCAAATTTTTAATATATTTTTAATTTTAACCCTTAAAGTGCCATTTTTAGCCATTTTTTAAAATTAGGCAAAAATAGCCTTCATTTTAATTTGAATTCCAATTATTTTGTTATTTATAATGAAATGCTCTTTAATTTGATACATAACATGACCTACATATATCTGCTTGTCACTACAAGATAAAGTTCCAAAATTCAATTTCTGTCAAAAAAGGTTAAAATTATCTTGGCAACAACTGCATGCAATGTGAGAAACTTTACACTTTAAGGATTAAGAAACAACAGTACCTTCACATATATTAAAATTATTTTACAGTTTTCATCACCAAAAATAAGCCTTTACTGATAAAATAATTTTTTTTCATTATAATTTTTTATAATATTATTTATAATTATTATAATTTTTTATGCGATTTAACTCATATATATCAGCATAGTAAGATAGTTTGAAAACTGAGGGAAGATCTTATTATTGAACCATCAAGCTTCAAAACCCTACTCAAGCACCATATTATATAGATTAGACCTAATCTCAAACACCATTATTGGATGCATGAAGTAGATGCATCATTTGCTAAATCCTTACTACCCCATTAAGCAAATACTGCTCACAAACATCTGAGCTTTAATGAATTTCAAAGAGTAATAGCATTCTCTAAGACCAATTTTTTTTTATAAACCTCATAATGTCTTCTTCTTTGATGTCAGCATCAGCCTTATCCAGATAAATGACTATTTGGATAACCTAAATTTTAATTTTTTCAAAGCATTTTCAGACTATTTACATATATCAATTCCTCACCAACTGCAGATTTGTGGTAACATGGTTTTATAGTTGCATAACCAAACTTTACAATCTACATTTTTTCTTGTGTATACATGGTTCAGTGTGGAAGTGTATGTTCATTTCTGTGCCTTTGAGGAGTGAGGGAGGGTTGGTGATTACTAACTGCTGTTTTCTCTGCACTTACTATCATAATGCTCATGCACTGCCTATCTGTGACCAAACCAAGGAATTTTGGCATTTCCCATGTGATATTAAGGTAATGTGAAAGGTTTATCCTGGAGCAGCACAGGAGAAGTGAATGTGTATAGGGACCTTAAAACAAAACACAAAATTTATGGCTCCTGCCTCCTGTAGATCACAGGAATTGGTTTAGTGAGTAAGGCAGAAGGAGAGAATTTTTTGCACTCCATCCTCTAAATAATGCACTTTCAGTAAAACTGTTTTGTGCTTGGACCTGTCTGAAGATTTTCATGTTTTCGACTAACATAAATTTTTTTTGGGCTATTTCGGACTTGTTTTCATATGGTTTCTTGTGTTTACCATTGTGTTTTGTAATGATTGCCACATTCATTACAAATTAATATTTATTTTACCATTTTTATGGCTTCTGAATATTGCTCTATCAAATGAAAATGCTATTTAAGCAGATAGTTGACATTTTGTGTATGCATATTTTGCTCTATCACACTGCTTTTATGCTTCTGGTTTTACTGCCAACATTATAAAATTTTATGTTGTGTAAATGCAAAATAAAGTTTTTCATTTAAATTATAAATAAAGTTTTTTCATATATTTTATGGACATGTTGAATGTTTTTTCCTTAACCCCCTATTTTCTATGGGATTTTAATCTTGCTAACCATGGTACTTTTTAAGAACATAATCCCCATGGGTAGAGAGGGATTACTGTACTGCATTTACATACTTAACCTTTCATTTTTTTATTTACATTGAAAGAAATTTTATGTCACAGAGTTTTAAAAAATTTCCTGTAATGATTAATACATTTTTGATAGTAGTAATAGTTGAGTTGTTTTACCCCTGAAGGATTCTATTTTGTACACAATGGTCAAAATGGGCAAGTCACAAGGACTCCATGGGCTCTATGAAGGTTGGGGATGTGGATCCATTGGACAGCTGTTAGGATACAGATGGTAGCCTCCTGCCAAGGTCATCCACAGCATGTTCTTTAATGTGTCCAAGATATGGCTCTCCAAAATACAGGACTACAGTTTCCCATCTCATCAGATAGATGGTGACCTTTCCAAGCCCACCAGTATCCCCTACTAAGGGTAGGGCACAGAATTTTGTGGAGATAAATCTCAATGTTTTCCCAGATTGAACTCAAACCTGAAAACTGCAGATTACGAGCCTGGCATGCTATCAATTGAGTCACCCTTTTAACTTTTGTTTTGAGAGTGTGAATAGTACATCATGCTGCTGCACAACTGTTTCCATGAGATATCCACAAACTTATCATCCCACACATTGAATGTGTGTATATACTCAGCATGTGAGTAAACAGGCATGAAGCTCATGGAACAGTGGCAAGGGGTTTTATAGTCAACTGCACAATTCTGTGCATTTGTATCACTGAATAACTGGTGTGGACATTTGCATATTAATGCATACAGAATGAGCCACACCCTGTTGTTAGGCCCATTCTGAGCAATGTGTGTAATACCATTCAAACACAAAGTAACCTTTCTTGGTAGACAAAAGACAATGTCACACACCAGGTTATTGAAGTGTCAGTGGTTAGTTCTGGATGAGGAGCAGAGGTTAATTTTGAATGACCTTTCTTTATGGTTCTCAGCCACCATTAATCCAATTTCACTGCCAAAAACAATGTATTTGTCCTAACTGGTGCTGCTCTACAACTTTGCCATTGTAATTTTGTCCCTTTTTATTATCTTGCACTATGGAACATTTCTGGGACTAGAATAGGAAAAGTGAAAATGGTCAACCTATCTAGGATATGCAGAAAATTAACAGAAGAGGTGATCATTTGTTTTATATAGGAAAAAGATCCACAAGAAGTTAGAGATTATGAAGAACTATACCATTACTATTGCCTTCAAATGCCTGAAACTGCAACAACATGTAGGAAGAGTATGATTGCCCAACTGCCTTGTTTGAAAAGATTGCACAATTTTGATTTAAAACATAAAACAAAAAAGAAAATATTTCATATTATTTAATATTTAAAAAAAAGCAGCTATCAATCACTCAGTTATTGCATTTTATGTACATTCAAGTGCATTTTGTTGACTATTAAATTAATACATATTGTGCATTTCTGTTGATTACTGAATTAGCCTTTTCACTACCATATTAATACAAACTGCAGGTAGTGAAGAGAAAGGAATAGCATTGATTAGGTGAGTCCATTTAAATTATCAGCTGTTTTAGGCTGGTATGTTAGTAAAAGGGTAATATCATAATATTACCCTTTTACTAACATACCAGCCTAAAACAGCTGATAATTACATTCAAAATTTTTGTTGACTAATACTGTTATAACAGATGAATGTGCTATAATGAACTTGTGACGTGATGTATCATTTTGATGCTCATATTTACTTCAGAGTGAGAATTACATCACTAACCACTTTGAGTGAACTTAACTTAGAAATAAAGAATAAGAGAGTTGTAATTAGGAAGAATTTGTGTGAAGGAAAATGTAGTTTGTTCTAGTTCTGTCTAGTCTGTGCACTATAGTATAAAGAAGAAATGTTTTTATTTAGTGTGTTCTTGGGAGGATAAATAAGTTTATTAGTGTGGATCTTGTTAGTGAACGAGTAAGAAAAATAAGAATTCATTGTCTTGCGCATGGTGATCAACGTCTGAAAAGAATTGGTTGCGAGAAACCAGTATACTTAGCCGCAGTTTTGGAGTACTTGATAACTAAAACCTTAGTAGGAAGTCATTTGGTGTATAGTTATTTAGTTTGTTTACGAATTGGTACGGTTATTCTTGATAGAGTGCAGGTTTGTTCACAAATATGATTGTGCCACTTATCAAATGTTGTAAAAAGCCTTATTTTATGCTTTGAGTGGAAGTAGTAAGAATTATAGAGGAAAAAACTCTTTGTAGGAATAGTGATAAGGTGCTATGTTCTTTTGAAGGTTTATTTTCACATTGATGAAGATTTGTGTTAGTGGAATTTAGTTTATATAAATATTTTCATTCATACTTTTGTAATAAATTACATTATTCTAGAATTATTGTTACTAATTATTATTTTTGAACTCACGCTGTTTCCATCCATTTAAAAAAGTTCAAAATATCAGTATCTTTTTTTACTGTGCATACATTTTATAATTTTGTCCAATCATCCAGATTATCCTTAGTCATTCTGGTCATTGCTCTGTTCAATTTTTTCAAAGTTAGAGAAAAATGTAATGATTTTGAGGATACTGTGGATTCTGTTCTCCCCAAAAAATCTCAAAACATCATGGCAAAATAAAACATCAACACAAAATGAGGCAATATAGGGTCAGCACACCACTGAAACAACAGTATAGCATACAAACCACAAATTTTAATCTACATTGAATGAAGCAAGAATTTTACTTCATATTTAATCAAAAAGAGACTAATGGAATGAAGATTATTAGTTATTGCACTGAGAACTCTATAATTTAGTTAACATTTAATCACTTAATAAAGCACATGACATGAAACTAAAAGTGATTACTCCCATTTCTGTAGTTAATGTTTATTTTTAAAATACTACTTTAAAAATCTCCAAGTAAATTAACAATTATTTTATCTGCATTTTTTTCTTTGATTATTACTTATATTGATACTCTATTGTAGAAATCTGCAATCTATGACTTGCAAAGCAGTTTCATCCAGTGCACTGACTGAATATATATGGGTTGGGCTGTTTTATCTCCAAGTGGCACTTTTTGCACACAATGGGCTAAATGGCAAGGTCACAAATACTTTAAGGCTCAGAGAAGGTTAGGAGTAGGGGACCCACTGGACAGCTGATAGGAGATGGATGATAGTCTCTTGTTAAGGTTATACAGCATGTTCATTAATGTATGCAGGGTATGGCTCTCCAGCCCCTGGGGTAACAGCTTAACATCTATCCGACAGATGACAGTAATATAGATGGCTGTTATTATTTATGGATGAGTGGAACATGACTTCAATTTAAAGTTTATGTGCATTTTTACACAGAAACTGTAGGAAAGTTTCTGAATTCAATAAACATTTTTTTACACATAAGATGTTTTGGGCTATGGTTCTCAATAATTGCATATAAAAAGGAAATTGCACTATTATTTAAAAATTTTTACGTCACTTAACTGGAGTGGATTGAAGGTTCTGGTCAGCCCTAGGGAGTTTTTCAATAAAATGGCCCATATTATAAAATGTTATTTATTTGATTTTTTTTTTACATATATTTTAAAAACTTTCCATGTATTTTATTTCCATTTGCTAAGATATCAATTATTTGCTCATCAAGAATATTCTTATAGAAAAAGATACAGAAATCATCCAATAACAAACTGTCTTATTAATCTGTGCAAAAATATAATAATTTGAAATATTATACTACTATAATATCAGTAGAAGGCTATGGATTCATTTGGTTAAAATAATAATTTCAAAATTATACTTTTTATGAAACGGGAAACAAAAATTGTTGTACAGCGAATATGGTGGCTCACCAAGGATTCCCTCGATAGGTCAATCTGCTCCTACCATTTAATCAGTATAGTGCAAAGATGTCACATATATATGACTTTGTGAAACTATTTATATTCTTACTATTACTATACTATGTAATTAAAGTTGAGTAAAAAAATTTAATAAAATTACAAATAAACTTCTATTAGTAAAATATGAAACATTCAAAATTTGGCACTACACTAAATTTCCAAAAGTATACTTTACCTTCTGAATATTATCATAAGCATCATCTTCGACTACATCAATTTCTGTTCGCCTGTCTCGCAGAGAAAGACATTCTTTCACAGCTTCCAACAAAGGCAGATTCTCAACCAGAGTTTTCTCAACAGCAACTTTAGCATTAGACAATCCGCTGATTTGATCCTTTACTTCCTGCAGAGTGCGCTCTAAATTCCTGAACCACTGCTCCACATCACTAATTCTATCTGATAATCGTAGATTTGTATCCTGTAACAAATATATATATATACATAAAACTTCATAAAATTACAAATAAATTACAATCTAGAAATTACAGTCAAGAAAAATATACTATATTTTGGTATATAAAAATTATATTGAGATATATTTAATTAAAACAGTGACTATTGACTGTTTGTTGGCAATGTATTATTACTGTATAAATAAAAAAATAAATAATAAATACCCCCTCAAGCAGCTGCTTGCCACAGAGGTCTGACAGGAGCCTGTCAGTTTATATGCCAAAGTAGTAGGTCTGAGGATGGCAGGACCTCAGCAGAAAAACAACACACACAACCATGCCTTACCCGGGGCTCGAACCCAGGTCCCTTAGATCAGTAGCGAAGCGTGCTAGCCACTCGGCCAGGGAAGGCTACTCAAATAAAAAAAATTAGTGTGTATTAATAAGTTAAGAAGATAATAAATTTACTACTGTGATAAAATGTACAAATTCTGCTAAAAGAATAGGTAACAATCCATAAATACTACAAGCAGTTCTTATAGCATTCCTTCAACATTTTAATAGAGGGCAGAGAAAGAAAAATAATCAGTGCCATTGCATTAATTTCTTTTTCTTCATTATTTTTTCCCTTCAGCATCAGTAGCTTGAATTCACATTTAAAAATTGCACTCAGTTGAAGTTCTGGGGATTAATAAATAAAGTATCTGCATTTCTAGGATTGTGGTATTTTGAAAATAAATTTTTAATAAAGCATTTAATTCATAGTTTAAACAGGTTTTATCAGATTACTTATACAATATACTTTCACTCTTAACCTGTACAGACTACAGCTCAAATAATGTTAGAGTTCATAAAAGATTTTCTGACTTCTGGTGTATGCTTCCCTTTCTCCATTGGCATCTGGTGTGGTCAGGCTCTGTCGTCAGCCCTCCCACTAGTGCCTGCAGAAAACCCACCCCCACATGCAATTTTCTAACCAGCATTTCCCTTCACTTTATAACTTATATTATTATGACAAAACTTGCTTTACAGATTAAATAGCCTCTGGAAGTGTTCATGGACATCAGCAGGAATTTTTTCAAGTGGGTGGAGAGGAATATGTTTTCAGAGGGGGCAAAAACATTGCATTTCAAGACAGAAATGAGCACAGTCACAAACACAGCAATTGCACATACATTATACTAAAATACAACTAAGGATGTCTGAAAAAAAAAGGAGGTGGTGGATGGTGGATGTATTTAAAACTGCATACTGTAGATGCAATCTGTATTGTAAAATAACATTAAAGTTTTCAATGTTGATAAATAAAAATAAACGATATGCTTCTGCAAACAAAGGAAAACATTAAAAAACAATCAAGATTATATTTCTTTGTGGAAAACAAATTAATTTTTGATACACTGATATTATTCAGCATAAATTAATTTTTTGATCAGTTTTTTTTTTAAGGAAAATAGCTATTCTTTAAAGATATGTCGGCAAAATTTTTTACACAAAATATTTATTGAGTTACTTTCTTTCTCTCACTGCCAACTTCTGTGGGAGTCATAGAGAGTAAACAAAGTAATAAGACTTTGCATTAATTAATCTTTTTTTTTTATTTTAGATATTTTTTTTTTCGAATTTACTCTTCTTATATAAACCATCTGTGAAAATGTTACAATGACACAAAAAATATAGATGATTAGCCTACATTGTCCAAATGCAGCAGCTGTAGTTCAGGACAGATATGTCTGGAGAGGAAAATTACAGTCTAGTAGGATCTCCACAGTCCATGGTTGCATGAAGATTTTGTATGTATGTGTTTATGAATGATTACCAACAATATTTATTTAGAGAGAGAGAGAGGAAAAAAATTGTCATAATCCTCATCAATAAAAAGATTAAGAAAATTAAATAATCAGCTGAAAAATGCAACTAAACAATCACATGACAAATATAAAAATAATTTAAAAAATTATTATATGTGCACTAAAAAGGAAAAAAAATAAAAGCAAAATATGACATTACTCATTCAATTGATAATTCAATAAATAAGCCATGATGACATTACTCATTCAATTGATATTAACATCAAAGGTAGATAAGGAAGGAACTGTCAATTTTTGTTCAGTTACTAAGGGAAATCAGATTTGGTGGTAGTGGTGGAGGATAATTTTTTCATTGATTATTTTTGTTTAATCACTGACAAATATATTGTGAAAATTATTAACAGCAGTCAAAAATATGTGCATTGTAGCCTGTCCTCAATCTAATACCAACAGTCCAATGTTAGGTTTTTAATATAAAATTAATATATGAAGCAATTTTCACTTAAAAGGAAATGCACTTTACGGTAGACAAATGTATGTGTACTTAAACATCATATTTTCAACTGCCTAATTACTACAAATCTAATAATTAACTGCTATTCTGTTGTAAAAGGTGACATACCTTCAGTTTCCATGCTATTGTATTACTTGTATCACTTCGCAATTGTTGACCATCTTGACGAACATTATTGGCTGTAGTATTTTTAAAGAGAGTTATTTTCTCAAGACTTTTATTGTTTGACTGCCATGCATCCCATGAATAATGAGGAAGTGATTTTTCAATATATGTACTCCTCATAATTAGTTCAGTTCTGGATCTCTATTTATGCTACAGAAATAAAATATTAATATGTATAGATTGTATAAGGTACTATAGGGCATAATAAAATGATTACATACTAAAAGTAATCCTTTAATGAAGTATTTTCATAAATTTACTAAAAACCATCACTTAACTCTTTCCCAGTACAAAGTTTTTTCACCTGTATTAATAACTTCTTAACAATCTAATCAAAATTAATTTTGCAAAAACTTTTATGCAAATTGTAATACACATGGAAGTTCCACATAAACAAGTTTCAAATAGTTTGTGGCTGCCTACGTGTAGCTTGGTTGTTTTACCTCCGTGATACTTTTACGCACTATAAGAGTTAAATGGCCAGATCACAAGGACCCTAAGAGCTCAGAGAAAGGTTGGGGAAATGGAACTCATTTAACTGCTGTTATGAGACAGATGGGAGCATCTTGTCAGGGCCATCCAACATTTTCTTTAACATGTACAGAGCATGGCCAACATGCATATAGGGTCATGGCTTAACACCCCACCTGACAGATGGCAGCATTTCCTATGTCAACAGTGTCCCCTTTTCTGACTGAGGGCAGGGGTTCAATAGAGATAAATATCAACAGCAAACAGTGGGACTAGAACCTTGGAACAGCAGATTATGAGCCTAGTGTTCTACAGGCTGACAATTTCTCCCCAAAGATGACAAGAATCTTCATAGTAGTACAAAAATGAGTATTAAGTCAATTCTAACAAAAGACAGAGGAATGAGACAAGTTGTTTGAGCTGAACTTAACATGACTGAAAAGGGTTAAATTTTCATAAGAATTTCAACCAACTATCTTCAATAACAAAAAAGACAGGTACACAATTGTAGTTTATAAAATTCTCAAACATTTATAAAATATAATGGGTTGTATAATTTTTCAATACTCTTACTTTCATTGTAAATAAAATTTTAAACCTTAAGCAATTTGCACAGCTGCAAAACTTTCTTTTACAGAACAAGTACAAATCTAAATAATTAATGAAATAGGCTCGACGTATTTCGAATCAACTCATAATAAATAGGCACTTTAGCGTCAATTTAAATTTTGGAAAAATTGTTTTGAGCCGGGTGGGATACGAACCCACGACCTCCTGATAACATGTCAAGTGTTCTGGACCACTGAGCTACCGGCCGCTGATCAACATCTCCTCTAACTAGTGCTATGAACATTCCTTTTATGTTTCATATAGGCACTGTTCAGGCAATATTTCTAGCCACAAGCAGCATTTATATTAGCCAATAGATGGAAGCACGTATGACAAGTATGCAGATATAAATAATTAATGAAATAGGCTCGATGTATTTCAAATCAACTCATAATAAATAGGCACTATAGCGTCGATTTAAATTTTAAACGAAAAATTGTCTTGAGCTGGGTGGGATACGAACCCACGACCTCCTGATAACATGTCAGGTTATCTGGACCACTGAGCTACCGGCCGCTGATCAACATCTCCTCTAACTAGCACTATGAACATTCCTTTTATGTTTCATATAGGCGCTGTTCAGGCAATATTTCTAGCCACAAGCGGCATTTATATTAGCCAATAGATGGAAGCATGTACGACAAGTATGCAGATATAAATAATTAATGAAATAGGCTCGACGTATTTTGAATCAACTCATAATAAATAGGCACTTTAGCGTCGATTTAAATTTTAGAGGAAAAATTGTCTTGAGCCGGGTGGGATACGAACCCACAACCTCCTGATAACATGTCAGATGCTCTGGACCACTGAGCTACTGGCTGCCGATGAACATCTCCTCTAACTAGCGCTATGAACGTTCCTTTTATGTTTCATATACGCGCTGTACAGGCAATATTTCTAGCCACAAGTGGCATTTATATTAGCCAATAAATGGAAGCACGTATGACAAGTGCTAGTTAGAGGAGATGTTAATCGGCGGCCGGTAGCTCAGTGGTCCAGAGCACCTGACATGTTATCAGGAGGTCGTGAGTTCGTATCCCACCTGGCTCAAGGCAATTTTTCCTCTAAAATTTAAATCAAAGCTAAAGTGCCTATTTATTATGAGTTGATTCGAAATACATCAAGCCTATTTCATTAATTATTTATATCTGCATACTTGTCGTACATGCTTCCATCTATTGGCTAATATAAATGACGCTTGTGGCTAGAAATATTGCCTGAACAGCGACTATATGAAACATAAAATGAATGTTCATAGCGCTAGTTAGAGGAGATGTTGATCGGCGGCCGGTAGCTGTGGTCCAGAGCACCTGACATGTTATCAGGAGGTCATGGGTTCATATCCCACCCAGCTCAAGACAATTTTTCCTCTAAAATTTAAATTGATGCTAAAGTGCCTATTTATTAAAAGTACAAATCTTTCCAAGGATGAGAAAAAAATCACTTGGCCTTAGTAAGTTTTTTGGCTTGACCTGTTATTATCAAAGTTAGTAAAAATTATGAAAGTCAAATATTTACAAGGGAAATAATATAAACATAAGTGACAATTACAATGTTGACTTTTTAATGTCTATAAATTAATAAATATTTTGTGGAAAAACATTTGCCAATATACGGGACTTGAACCCACATCTCTCCAGAAACATGCCAGAGTATTCTACCATTAGCACCATCTCTTTTTGGCTGGCATTAGTTCAATGGTAGAATACTCTAGCATGTTTTTGGAGAGATGCAGGTTCAATTCCTGTATGTTGGCAAATTTTTTTCCACAAAACATTTATGGAAATAATATAAATATTTATCTTTGAATACAGCATCATTAAATTTGCTCCCTACTACTAGCCAAATTGATTAATTATTGATTGCTTAATATTACACTAATTAATCCTTTTAAAATATCTAAATTTCTTTAACTCTTAAAGTACCAGATTAACTATTATTTCTGTTCAACATGAAAATTTAAAGTGCTATAGAATTTTATCTGGAAGTAAATAACTGACAGAAGTTCATTATGTTATTGTACACAATGTAATTTGTTAGTTTTCATACGTTTAATTTGAGAAAACTTTTAAAAAACAAATTGTTTTTAACAAAATTATAAAATGCTTTGGCAATGTTCTCTGAGAGCTATAATGTTTTCTGACATTTTAAGGGTTATTGTGCTTAAAAGCAGAATTTTTTGGCCCCTTCTCTCATACTGGCTGGTCAGATATTTCTGCACTCCTTAATCTCCCATTAACAAACTACACCATTCATGATTGATGTTATGTATGATATGAAAATATCTCTTATCATCTTGTGGGTTGCTGTGTTAAAAAAAAACTATGGATAAAGAAATATTACATTGAAACATTGGTTTAGCCAATGGAGGGGGATAGTAGTGTAAGAATGTGGGAAGGGGTTCAGCAGTCCTTCCCCCATATCTCCAAAACACCTCCCCAATGCAAAATGAGGGGATTAACCATTCTAATAATATCCATTCATATGAAAATGAATTGTTTCAAACATAATCAAAATTTTCATTAATTTAAATGCTATTTTATTTTTTTAATCAGCAAGAGTAATTTAAATTTTAAAATGTAAATTCATGGGTTGATAATGTTACCATAAACAAATATTTGTACTATTCCATTAATTATGGTTTTTAATATAAAATTTTCAAGTGCTCCATGTAGTATTTTAACTACTATTTCATTTTTGCTTATAAGAAGGTGTGAAATACAAGACGATAAATAATTGCACACAAGCCAAGTTCTTTCATCAAGGCCTCCCAAATATCTAGTTCCATTTCTGCCCTACCCTTCCCCGTCCAAAAAAATTCAAAAGGTACATTAAACATTAATTGATGATTGATTTACAGACATTTAAAAAGTCAACAGGCAACTCTGTGATGTCAATCATTGTTAAAAGGTATGTATAAAAATTAAATATATATATTTACTAATATATATATATATTACTAATATATTGATGAACTAATGATATCTTAATATTACAATTTTCCCAAGGGAGTTAACTGCCTCTAGTTTTATCACTCTCTTACTAATAGTTATATAGGCAAATATGTCACAAAGAAAAGGGGGGGGGGGGCAAGTAGCAAAAACAAAATTATTTTGTCTTACCTGTAATTCAAACAAAAGCTGCAGTCTAGCACTAACCACTACACCAATAGGCAACTAGAAGAAAGCATTCAAAATTCAAATCTTATGCACAAAAACCTTTAGTTCAAGTTGAAATAAATTAGTTCAAAATTATTTTCAATATGTTCTAAATGGCAACTTCAATACTTAATTCTACATAAGATTCATCTTAAGAAATGTATACCACCACAAATACCACCTGGGTGGGGGTGGCTCAGTCGGTAGTGCACCAGGCTCGTAATCTGTAGTTCCCAGGTTCGAGTCCCAGCTGGGTCAGCATTTAGATTTATCTCCACAAAATTCACTGCCCTGCCCACGGTCGGTAGGGAACACCAAGGGGCTTGGAAAGGCCGCCGTCCATTGGATGGGACGTAAAACCATGGCCCCGTGTGCGGGAGAGCCATACCCTGTGCATATTAAAGAACAGACTGGATGGCCTTGACGGGAGGCTACCATCTGTCTCCCAACAGCTGTTCCAGTGGGTCTCCTCCCCCAACCTTCTCTGAGCCTTCGGGGTCCATGTGACCTGGCCATTTAGCCCATGGTGTGCAAAAAAGTTCCGCTCAGAGATAAAACAACCCAACCCAACCCAAACAAATACCACCATATACTTTTAGTTTTGTTATTGGATGAAATTTGCATCAAAATGCAAGATGAAAAATAACTCTAAAATTTTCATTCCAATTTAGAGCTTTTGCCACTGTTACAAGCTAGCTCTTGCATTATTGCAACATGACAAGTGATCTATCATATTGACATTTTAGGTCCTTTTTGGGAAAAAAAGGATCAATAAAACACTATATTTTTCCCTATAAAGAGCAGATATTACACTCTGAAATATCATTTCAAAAATAAGTTGTCGATAGGCATTATAACTGAACTATCAATATTTAATCAACCATAATTGATATAAACTAAGCCTATATGATGTTTACTGTGGCAAGTCAGTTTTAGAATAAATAACTCCACAAGAAATGATAATGCAAACATACTGAGAATTGAATTCTGTCATTATCTTTTATTCCCATTATTGTCATATGCCAGCTGCTAACTAGTAAAGATGACTGCTAGCTAATTTGAATGATGATATTTAATATGTTTAAGTTTAAAAGAAAAATAGATAAGTGAAATCCTAAATTTATATTACTGGATTTTACACTTTTAGACAATTTACACTATTTTTTCCCCATCCCATTATTTTTTCTACCTATTTATTCTATTTATATTATTCAATTTGGAGTTTTGAATTCTAACCAAGAATTTCCATAATTTATATTACATTTGCTTTGCCTGATAAACTATTTTTGTCAAATTTGTTGGGAAACTGAAAATTTTATACTATATCTGCTTTGAGTAGTAGACTAAATTTGTAAATTTTTCTGGGAATACTGACAATAATCATAATGCAAACAGAACTTGCACAAGAACTTTTGAAAATATTAATAGGCAGACTGAGAAGCAATTAAAAATATTAACAGGCAGAAAATAAAATATCAGGTTATTTTGTGAAAAAACAAAACTAATGAATGTGGCATCTGGGTAATAACATATTTGCCATGTGTGTTTGGCATTTGTATATAAGCAATTTGTTAAAAGTTTCCTTATGCCCCTATATTTATAGCCTAGATCAATGCTTCTCAAACTGTCTGATGTGGCAGATCAACATTATTCTTTCCAGTGTGTCAGGGACTGGTGTTGAGTTGCTAACTTGCAAGGTGAATTGAAGATATTCACACAAGATATTACATTCTGTCAAGAAAAAGCAAAAAAAGTTACTAATATGCATTCAATAAGCATGTTAAAACTCCATTGGCCACACAGGTGACTGCAGCTTCAGGCCATGTATTGCCTCAGGAAACAAAGTATATCTAGTACATGATATTTTCCTCACCCCACACAACAAGATGTCATCTAAAGTATTATAGCATACAAACTATGGCATTATGCATATCAGTGTTATTCTTCTGACAACATATTTCATCCTTTCCTGGCAGTTGGCAGCAGACCAGTGACTTATGGCTCACAGACTACCATTTTGAGAAGGCCTAGATCACTGCTTCTAAATTTATTAGTCCACAGCATGTTCATTGGCAGTTTTTAATCTAAAAATACTATTAGCTAACAGACTCCAACTATATATTAATGATAGAATAACAATTAATAACTGAGAGTAAGTTTTTACCAGAAGCTATTTTTATTAGAGCTTTTTAATGTGTACTAAAATCAGTTTAAAGCCATCACACATTTGACTAAACTGAAAATGAAACTAGCAAAATAAGTATTTAATTACAGTTCCAGATAGAAAAACTTGTGACTGGTATGAAATCACTGAGCTCTCATTAACCCTTTTACTGGGGAAAGCTAATATATCCTCTCCAATATCTTTCTTTTTGATGCAGAAAGTGGACTTATTCTACAGTTTAAAAAAAACTTCCATTTCTACTATGAGTTTGAAAAATCAGTTATAATGAATTATACTTTTTGTGGAAATACATTTAAAAAATTATGAAATTAAATTAAGTGAAAGGGTTAAACCATTGATATATGAATACTGATGAAATAAAATACTTATTTCATTGCTTAAATGTATGACATAAGAAAATTAATAAAGTAGTGATTATTACTGATTTTAATAGTGATTATTATTGATTTACAGTTTGAAACAAACTTGCAATATGAATTTCTTACTGGTTAGCAGTAGTCTTCAACTTAAAAGCAAGACTGTCTCAATATGAAAAACTATTTCTAAAGAGGTTGTACAATAAAATGTTTAGTGTGGGTATTTGCCTATTATATTTATATTTGTGTATATTAAGTTATGGCCTAATATTATATAATATATATAATGTGAAGCACATCCAGTTATGTCAAAAGTTAGTGCAAACTACTGTTTAATGACTCTGATATATAGAATGTGAGTTTTTTATACATGATGAAGGAACTGATTATACCTGCTAATCATAAAGAGTTTGATTAATGATTATTATGAAAATTAATAAATAGTGATTAATTCTTACACTTAATACTTTCATTCACAATAATCAGGGATTTCCCCAGAATTTATGAATGAGAGAGGAAGAAAAGGAGACAGGGGAGTCTGTAATTTGGAGGTGTACACTTTGTACACTGTTTCTAAAAAATAACCGGAAGCTGCTCTAAGAACATACTTTCTCGGAAGGGATGTGGGAGAAATTCAGAAAATTGCTGATAGTTACACAAATTACATCACTTAACTTTAAAGTGGTCTGCACTACAGGCCAATTGCAGAAAATGGTTCTTGGTTTAGAACAGGTTGATAACCACTAGTCTAGATTATAGGTCTAATCAGTTTTAACATTTTTTTTATATACTTTATAGTTTGAGCCTATTTTCCACAACCTGTAAGCTCAAACAATACTGTAAAAATAAATGATTTTTCTTTTAAAAGATATTAGAATTTTACCAAATATATACAATTTATTCACTTCAAGCAATTAATGCTTTCCACAGTTTGCAATGATCAGTTCTCAGAAAAGTGCAAACACAGGGTTTTTATGTATCAGTAATTTAGGGCTTTAAATATTTGTCTACTTGCCTCCAGTGAATGGGTAGATTTCATTCTTGTTACATTTTATTTTTGACATACCTAACCAATTGGGATTGTGTTGCTGGTCTGATTTGGAAACTGGTAATAATAAACAAATGCATCTATTGACATGGGCAGTTCCTCCTGGAAATACATAAACTTGCAAGTTACTCCCTAGTAAACAATAAAATGGACACGGCAATAGTCTGAAGAACAATATTTTCCGAATAATTTTAACCATATACAGGGTGAATCTGAAAAAGTGGGCAAAACTTTACGGGGTGGTAGAATGCAGCTATACGAGCAATATTCATCATAGAATGTATGGTCGGAACGCAAGCGGTGAAAAGTTAAAAGGTAGTTTTCCACTGTCACATTTAAAGAATGAACACAAGAAGGAGAAGAGATACTATGTGCCTCACTTGCATTCCCGTCCGCCGCACTGTACACAAAGTGAATATACACCATTTCGTGGTTAGTATAACCAGCCATCCTCTCGGCAATCCACGGTAGAAATGCCGTTGGGTGTGAGGACCGATCCTTTTATACCATTTCCAACGCCACCTAGCGACTCGCTGTTTGCATTCCGCCCATACTTTCTATGACAAATATTGCTCGTATAGCTGCGTTCTACCACCCCATAAAGTTTTGCCCACTTTTTCAGATTCACCCTGTATATATATTTTTTCAAATTCTATATCAGATTTTAGTTATTTTAGTTTGACTCATAAACAGTAATCATTACAAACACTAAAACAACTTTGTCTGCAAGATTTGACCAAGAGAAGGCATGAAACAATATAAAATTATTAAACATATATATATATATCTTAATTTCATGTACTTCTTCCTTATTTAACAATGAGTTAAAAGTACAGTATGTACTTTTTTTTTAACTCTTAATTTCTACACTGAATTTTCTATTCAATCAATTTAAATTATGGGTCCAATTTAGGGCATAATTTCTTATTTTTAGCATAGTTGATTTGGAAAAAGCAGTAGAAACTAATCATTGAAATGGGTTTATTTAATCTGTATTTATTTATTGAAATACTGAACTTTTTTTCTTCTTAAGATATTCTACCAATTTTTGTTTTACCCATTCAGCATGTTATAATACTAATGTAGCACCTCTAAAAAAATGGTGGTACTTCAAACTGTGCTCAAGTTTTTTACAATACTTGGAAGGCATTGCCTATTTACTACCTATGAATACTCAAGACACATTATAGCATTTTTATTCCAATATTAAAAATTTCACTACTGATAGACTTTCCATATTTAATTAATATTTAAGTAATTTCTTTAGGCATTTACAGAATTTAAGATACATCGACGAAACTTGATACGTTTTAAAACTTGCATGAGTTAGACTAAGAGCCCTAATAAAAATATCGTATATATATATATGTGCGTAAAAATAAAATACACACACACATATAGCAGTTAAATATGCCATCTTTTTTTTATGATACCGACACTAATCGTTCTTGTTTTCACTAATACTATAATTTTTTTTATCACTGTATGCATAATATATTAGGAATTATCAGTGCCACAAATTAAGCTATCAAAACTAATTTTAAATTTAAAGTACATTACATTATCACACAATATATTGTTGAAAAAACCATGAAAAAGTTACCTGCACAGATGCAAAAATTTAGAAAAAGTTTACACTGATCTGTGCTAATACATCTCAGAAAGAAAAGTTCGTCTTTCCGAGTTATTGGTTGTTATAGCAACGACGAAAAGTAAAAAACATATCGTTTCGTTGCCAGATAAGTAAATCGGTAACTCATGTACCATGAGTTGGTATCTTCAAAAAGTTGTTTTTTTTAATTATTTTGAATGCCCCCCAAAAAAAGCACTCTCCAAGGCTCTTAGACCTTGAAAAAACCATAATGGCAAAGTACGTAAACTAAATATCAAACGAAATTTTAGTATTCATACATTTTATTCTATTTAGCACATTTCTTATTTAATACAGATTTAATTTCAACGAGGAAATACAGATTTAATTTAAACCACTCGAAGGTATGACAAATAAATTCGACTATGAAATATAAAACTACACGGATTTCAACGTTAGTAAAAAATTTGGTTCCATTAAACGTTCATTGAATTGAGTTATTTATTCATTTATTATAATTCATTTATGGCATGAATGCGCTTCAAAACATGCATTTTCATTTTTTGACTTATAAAAATTAAAAGTTAAAATTTTATTTACTGCGACCTTTTTCAAAGATTTCGCGTCCCACAGTTTCAAAAAACCTAGTCTACATGCAAGAGAGTCAAGGAGAGAACCTTAATTGGTTAAAAATTCACAGTTTTCAAGCTAAGAGCTTTCACTACTTTGTTTAGTTTGTTAAAAAGGTATACAACTGCGTTGGTTAAGCACATTTTTATAAATATAATACCTTTAGCGCGTTTTGTAGAATATTGTTCATAGCGGGGTTCATAGCGGAGATCTCGGAGGACAATAGGGCTCCCCACTTTAGGAATACTGTAACAGGGCTGCTAGTAACCGGAACGGAGGAAGAAAATATTAAACGTATTTATATATATATTACCAGTATTTTTCAAGAAATTTGCCAAAAAAAAATCAGTAAAACAGAGAGGAAAATATTACACTAGAAAGCTGTTCTGACTCATTTTAGTTAGATCTTAGCTACCTCCCCATTTTTATTTCTTTCTAGATATGGGCCTGGTCCATAGTTCAGGTGATTCAGGCTCTGAGAGCAACGTTGTGTCTATATGTATGGGTACAGTTTGTTTTGTATACTCTCTTTCACACAAAGAATGGAGCGGTATGTCTCACTAAAAAGTTTTATTGTCCAATCGTAGTTTATTACACCTAACCACCAAAGCCATTGGAAAGTAAGATTCTTCACCTGAAAATGTATAAATCCTCAACTCGCTAGTGATCTTCTACGACAACTGTTTTTCATTTATTATAATAAAATATGTCTGTGGTCCCCAAAATTTTTCACATAAAAGTGCTTGGAACCTTGAATTTTGGCAGAAGATTAAGAGTAGCATGAGAATGTACAGTGCAAAATATAAACTCAACAGGTTGAATAAAAAACTATAAATAAATACCGCCTCAAGCAGCTGCTTACCACAGAGATCTAACAGGAGATTTTCAGTTTATATGCCATAGTAGATGTGAGAGTTAGTACCTTTCAAAAGAGATACTCTCTTGTGGAAGTGAATGGAAGGAGAGGCTGCCAGATTAGTGTGGCCTACTGATCTAGACATCTATGGCTACTTTTCTTTCTTTTTTTTCCTACCCTGCTGAGGAGTGTTCAACCATACAGGGTCCTGGTGCTGACCATATAAACCAACTGGACTGGACTGATATAAGGGTCTGAGCTTGATTATGGATCCTGATTTTGCTGCACTGGTGGGCTTCTGTGGAGGGAAAACCTTCCGCTGTGTTTTCTGTTTGTTTGTGGGTTGACAGCCCAAAGTGAATAGATTCACAGGATATGTTTATCAGCTGGTGGATAATCCTGAGCAGAAGTCATCGCAGGCACCTGAACTCTTTGCTTCTATTGGCATCGTCAAATTCTACATTGGAGGAAGTCTTTCAGTGTAGATGGCTTCAGCCTTTAGTAGTGGGGGAACGGGTCTTTGCCCCATGTCTGCGATTAGGGGGCTGTTTGATATTGTCGGCATTCCCTCTCTCAATAAACATAGTTTCTTTAAACATCCCACTAACCATTTTCTCTCCATAGGTAGTTGGAATGTGAGGACTCTGCACAGAGCTTTTTCTCTTGATGTCCTCACACAAGAATTCCACCGTTATAATTTAGATATTCTCGACTTGCAAGAGACCAGATGGACAGATAAAGGTCAGATTCTTAAAAATAATCTTAAATTTCTCTTTTCAGGGAGGGACGACAATAAGCATCACCAAGGCGTGGGACTGCTTCTCAGCAGACACGCTAGTGATGCTCTTCTAGGATATGAGTGCATTAATGAAAGGTTTCTTACAGCAAAATTTCAGACAAGCGATACAGACTTGAATGTTATCTGCTGTTATGCCCCAACTGAGGATGCCGATGAGGATGAGAAGGATAGGTTTTATGAACAACTTCAGGATATTTTGAATTCTGTCAAGAAAAGAGATATTACCCTTGTTTTAGGTGACTTCAATGCCAAAGTTGGTACTGACTCTGACCTTTGGGGAGGGGTGATAGGCCCTTTTGGTATTGGTAGCTGCATTGGGCAACGTCTTCTACAGGTAAGTAAACGCAATGGATTCAGAATAACTAACACTTATTACAAACACCGCGACAAACATAAGTACACATGGGTTTCACCTGATAGGCTGCATAAGAATATGATTGATTATATATTAATTAACAGAAAATGGGCTAATTCTGTTAGGAATACCAGAGCATATAGGAGAGCTGAAATTGGATCTGACCATTACCTTGTTAAAAGTGTGTTGCAACTTAAACTTAAAAAGTGTTGTGCTAGGGCTAAAAAATTTACCTTTAATACCAAAGCTCTGAAAGACCCAGTTATAGCTAAAGCTTACCATGATAGGTTACTTAGTCATTATGACAGCATGGTTTGCTTAATACTGAAGTTGAGGAAGAATGGGGCCATTTTAAACAGGCTTTTTTGGAAACTAACAGTACTCTTTTAAGAAAAAAGGAGTAGAGGAGACAGAATTATTTGAGTGATCAGGCACTTGAGCTTATTTCAGAAATAAAGATCTCAGGAATGTCTGTAATCAGTACTCTACTAGTCCTAATAGAAAGCATTACAGAGAGCTTAATAAATGTGTAAAGGATCAGTTAGCTGTTGATAAGAATCTTTGGCTTGATGGTTTGGCTGACAAAGCCGAGGAAGCAGTTAGACAGCACAACAGCAGAGAGCTGTACCAGACAGTTAATGTTTTTTGTGGTAGGAAACGGACAGGCATACAGGGTATGAAGAATAATGAAGGTGAGGATTCTGTCATAGCTAGGTGGACTGAGCATTTAAGTGATGTCGTAAACAATGTGGTTAGTTCTACTCCAATCGTTTGTAATGAGGATAAGATGCATTACTGGCTTTAATGTTGGCCCTATAACACAATCTGAAGTTATTTTGGCTATTTCTAAACTTAAACTACATAAATCCCCAGGGGTAGATGAAATTACTACAGAAATGCTTAGAGCTGCGAATGTTTCGGTTACCACATGGATGACTGAAATTATGAATATCTTTTATGATAAAAGCATGATTCCTAAGGATTTTACCAGAGCTATTATTATCCCTATTTTTAAAAAAGCTGAGTGTAGTTCTTGTGACAACCATAGGGGTATCAGCCTAATTTCTGTTCCAGGTACAGTTCTGTGCATGATTGTGCTTAATAGAATTAAGAATCTGGTTGACAGGCAATTGTGTGATGAGCAATGTGGATTCAGAAGTGGTAGGGGATGTGTGGATCAGATATTTTCACTTAGGCAGATTCTTGAGAAATGTTTAGAGTTTCAGAAACCTTTGGTTGCTAGCTTTGTTGATTTCAAAAAGACTTTCGACTCTTTTCATCGTCATAATTTGTGGCTGATCGTGAGATCATATGGTATACCTGACAAGTTAGTTAACATAATGAAAGCTCTCTGTAATAACACTGAGTCGTGTGTGAGACTTGGTAAGGCTTGTAGCAATTGGATTAGCATTACTTCTGATGTTCGACAAGGGTGCATTTGTCTCCCTTTCTCTTTAGTTTGGTTATTGATTATGTTATGGGAAATTCACTTCAAGGGAAAGATTTTGGCCTTAAATGGTGTGGAGATACGCAAATTTCTGATTTAGATTATGCTAATGATTTAGCCCTTTTGGCAAATGATGTTGATGAGATGAACTCTTTCATTCGAGCTGTTGATGAAACTGGTAGTAGAGTAGGTTTGGTTATAAACAGAGAGAAAACTAAAGTGATGAAAATTGGTCAGGCAGGCTGTGATTCAGTTAATCTGAATGGTTGCAGTCTTGAGCAGGTGTCACAGTTCAATTACCTTGGAAGCTATGTAACAGATAATGGTGATGTGCGGCATGAGATTAAGAGGCGAATAGGGATTGCTGCCGGGACTTTAAAGAATCTATGGAGATTGTGGAGAAATAAGCGTATACACCTAAAGACTAAAATTAGACTGTATAATAATTTGGTTCTTTCTAGGGTTAGTTATGGTAGTGAAACTTGGACACTTTGTAAAGAAGATAACAGGAAACTAGATGCTTTTGATTCCAGATGCTTACGCAGTATCTTGGGCATTAGGTGGTTCAACTTTGTAACTAATGATGAGGTTAGGCAAAGGAGTTTGCAACCTCCTTTAAGCAGCATATTGTGCAGAGAGAGACTCCGTTGGTTTGGCCATGTTGCCCGTATGAATAATTATAGATTGGCGAATAGGGTTATGAACAGTGTGCCTAAAGGCCTGAGAAAGGGGGGAGACCTAGAATGCAGTGGGCAGACAATGTCAAACAGGACCTTGTTAGAATTGGTGTGCAGTGGCCAGATGCAGTAATGTACCTCAGGATTGACTTGCTTGGAGAACTAACTTGCACGGTCTGGTTGGACCTCCGTAGCCCATGGCTGCTTGAGGATGATGATGATGATGAGTAGAAGATCTGTGAGGATGGTAGGACCTCAGCAGTAAAACAACACGAACATCCATGCCTTACGTGGGGCTCGAACTCAGGTCAATAGCCAAGCACACTAACCACTGTGCCATGAGACAGCTCAGGTTGAATGGGTGGAATAGGT
Source organism: Ryuthela nishihirai (assembly GCA_038380435.1). Taxonomy (NCBI): domain Eukaryota; kingdom Metazoa; phylum Arthropoda; class Arachnida; order Araneae; family Heptathelidae; genus Ryuthela; species Ryuthela nishihirai. The sequence goes on from JAWZYU010000006.1 coordinate 91,333,244, forward strand.
GTTTAGAAATTACTATTTTGGATAAAACGTCTTTCCATTCTGTTCTCCTTTCGTAGCTTCTGCTCATTCATAAATTCTAATCGAGAAAGTCACTAACCGTTGCCAGATCCTTCACATTCCATAAGACATTAAAATGTTTTCAAAACACATGTTTTTTCAATTCCCGCAGATATATTAAATGTTCCATTGCAAATAGGAACCTGATTTTTTCACCTAATATGGGGTCATAAAGAGAAACCCACGTGTGAAATTTGGAAGCATTCAATCAAAGATCTCGGAAAGTATATGGGACTAAAATCTGTCAAAACGGAAAGAACACTATCGACAATTTGCATAGGCACGAATCCATGGGCTATGGTTGTTGGGTTGTTTTACCTTTGAGCGGCACTTTTTTTGCACACCATGGGCTAAATGGCCAGGTCACATGGACCCCGAAGGCTCAGAGAAGGTTGGGGGAGGAGACCCACTGGAACAGCTGTTGGGAGACAGATGGTAGCCTCCCGTCAAGGCCATCCAGCGTGTTCTTTAACGTTGGGTTGTTTTACCTCTGAGCGGCACTTTTTTGCACACCATGGGCTAAATGGCCAGATCACATGGACCCCGAAGACTCAGAGAAGGTTGGGGGAGGGGACCCACTGGAACAGCTGTTGGGAGACAGATGGTAGCCTCCCGTCAAGGCCATCCAGCGTGTTCTTTAACGTGCACAGGGTATGGCTCTCCCACACACGGGGCCACGGCTTAACGTCCCATCCGACGGACGGCAGCCTTTCCAAGCCCAGCGGTGTCCCCTACTGACCGTGGGCAGGGCTGGAAATTTTGCGGAGATAAACTCAACGCTGACCCAGCTGGGACTCGAACCTGGGAACTACAGATTACAAGCCTGGCGCGCTACCGACTGAGATACCCCCTTCCCCCATGGGCTATGAGAGCGCCGGTTTCGTGAGAATGCACTCTGACCAAAGAATATTCTGACGCCTACAATGATCTGAGTAACACCTGGGAATTCTAGTTGCTAATATACCATTGTAAAAGAAATTATGCTTCATTTTGTGCTTTAGAACATTCTGAAATTAAAAACATTTTTATTTGCTCACTTCCATAAAGTAGACATATTAATAATATACAAGTACATTAGAATAAGTACTTATTTCTCGCACAAGGTGTGAATTTTTGCTGTGGCGGAATTACATCTGAGAGTTACTCTTGCAAGTGTTCATCGGTTGATTCAGAGTAATAAATATATTTATTCATCATCATCGTCATCTCATAAAACACAAATGTAGAAAGATTTTATACATTTGACCTGCAAAAGCTAATAGCTTATCTGCAGTAATTATTGATGAGCATAAGTTTTCATACATAAATGAACATAGTAAAAAGAAAACAAATGTCACATAGATACATGTTTTCTCAGGATTACAGAATAACAGGCATTCTTTAAATGGTTTTTAACCTTTAACTTAATATCATTAAAATTAGTTAGATATATGATTTCTCTTGGTAACTGGTTAAAGATCTCCGGCACTTTATACTCTTTAAGATTTTTACCATAATTATTAACAAAATTCGGGATTTGAAAATAATTATTGGTCTGAAGCCTGGTATTCTTATCATGAGAAAAACTCTGCAGAATGTCTTAGGTCTACAATTTCATCTTTCAATTCATTAATAACCTGAATTTTTATTTTTATTTCCTTGAAATCATCACTGCTTTCATTCGAAGTGGCTGATGCACACTCATTTTCCTCACTGAGCTTCACATGCGACTTTGACGTGTCCTACTGTGAGCTCAGTTCGCTCTCCATTAGCATTTAAATCTTTGTTAACATTTAAATTAGCATTTAAATCTTTATTGTTTTGAAATTAAAACATTTCCACTTCATTCGTCTCTCTTGAGTCATTCTGCAGTAGTTCGACTCAGAAATGCCTGAAAAAATTAAATGTAATTTAGCTTCGCACATGCAATTACAGGTGACACAGTCAAATCCGAGCGGAATATCATCTTTACATTTATTGCAATTCATTTCAATAGGCAGAGGCAAAGAATGCAAAGGGAGAAGAAGGTAAGTTTCCATAGAGATTAATGTAAAATCGAGTATCGTGCATTTGGCGTAGAGGTGAAACGAACATTACAGGGGACGAACGCTTTTGTAATTACATGTTGCTGTCAACTTCCATTCCCTTCGCCTTTCCTATGTAATAATTTCCCATTGATATCCTTGCAGAGTATATTAATATCAATTCTGTTCCCTGTTCCTATGCAACCAAGAAAGCTTCTAATTGTAATAATTTATTCTATAAATTAACTTCAAGCTAATTTCAAATCTTCTCTATCCGTTCAATTTATAATTGTTGGTTCAACGAAAAATAATTCCAATGGAGAAAATAAACCTTTATTAAAATCATGATATTATTTTTTTTCAAATACAAAGTGCAGTTACTTTTTTTCCTTTTTTAAAATATAAATTTTTTGATGCATAATTCCTTTGCCCCTTATTGTTTGTTTCCCGGCTATATCAAATGATCGACACGAATCGAAACACCACTTGTGGTCGCCACTTACGCTTTGTCAAAGCTGAACTTCTTTTCCTTATACGTTCTTTGGGCAGAGGGTAAACGGAACCTTCACTGAAGAAACAGAAAAACAGACACTGTTGAATGGTGGAAAGACTACTGAAGAATCCTTCGAGGTACAAATTCAGAAGACAGTTTCTTGTATCAAGAGCAGACAAACCAAAGACTGGTGTGAGAAGGGTAGATAATTGCTCAGAAGGAGGAATATTATGCAGATGCTTAACACATGTGTCTGCCAGAGTAGGTGGGAGGGACCTCTAAATTGGAGGTCGTAAAGATTAGTCTTTGTGCTCGAAGTCTCGGAGATGAGGCGAGAGAGGAAACTAGTAAAACGTAGGCGTCGTTTGGGGTGGGGACAATGAAACGGAATTTTATTGCACTTACTGAGCGCTGAAGGCAGTCGACACAATCCGGGACTGCAGAGGAGAAAACACGTCCGTTCCCAACGAAGGCTGAGTGAGCAAGGGTTGCTTTCTTTGATCTTCAGATTTACCTTTCTATTCTTTATCTGGAACGCGGTTGTAAAGTGTTTGTGCAATACACACACACACACCCGTCTTCTTGTAAAACATTTTGTTTGAAAAAGGAGTTTCTCTTCGAGAGGGTGTGAAACCCATTATATTCTAATAACATGCCAGATGGTTCGCTTCTGAGGAAGTTCATTTGCCCGCCACTGGAGCACTGCTCTATGTAGAATTTAACATTGTAGAAATGTTGTCATTAATGGTGTAAATTTGGGTTGTTTTATCTCTGAGTGATACTTTTTTACATAAAATGGTCAAAATGTTGGGGGAAGCACTGGGCAGTTGATGATAGCTGCCTCCCATCAAGGCCATTCAGCATGTTCTTTAACATACACAGAGCATGTCTCCTGCACATGGAGCCATGGCTTAATGTTCCATCTGATGGATGGTGACCTTCTGAAGTCTATCGGTGTGATATTTTTGGATGGCGAATTCACCTTCATGGAGAAAACACTCTGGGACTTCTTTACTCTGTGATCAGTAAGTGCCATGAAGTCACCTTTTCGGTAAGAACAGGGGCGGGGGTGGCTCAGTCGGTAGCGTGCCAGGCTCGTAATCTGTAGTTCCCAGGTTCGAGTCCCAGCTGCGTCAGCGTTGAGATTTATCTCCGCTAAATTCCCCGCCCAGCCCACGGTCAGTAGGGGACACCGATGGGCTTGGAAAGGCCGCCGTCCGTCGGATGGGACGTTAAACCGTGGCTCCGTGTGCGGGAGACATACCCTGTGCACGTTAAAGAACACACTGGATGGCCTTGACGGGAGGTTACCATCTGTCTCCCAACAGCTGTTCCAGTGGGTCCCCTCCCCCAACATTCGGGGTCCTTGTGACCTGGCCATTTAGCCCATGGTGTGCAAAAAAGTGCCGCTCAGAGGTAAAACAACCCAACTCGGTAAGAACAGGGTTACCTAGATGACCACAGAAAAATATTTTTAAAGTCAATCACCCAGAAGCAGTAGGATCAATGAGAGATTCTAAAATAATGAACAGAGAAGGTCCTGTGACCTAATAACCATTGAGGAACTGGATGAAAAAAGCAGAGTTTCAGCTAAAGTGGCAACCGAACCCATGACCTACTGAACTAGCCAGGCCTATTTCAATTCCTTCTAGTGGGTAACTGTAAACTTATGGTCCTTAGATAGGAAGGTGTTCACTTCCATAACATTTGATTGGTTATCAGTTATTCCATAACATTTGATTATTATCCCTAACATTTTATTTGATTGTGATCGTACACTCCACAGGAAACTCGTTTTTTTTTTCAGTAACTCCTCAGTTGCTGTTTCTACTTTGTGCTTTATTATTTTTGACTTTACAAATATCACTATTTCTGCATGTTTAACTAAAAAAATGACACAGTTCTGTGACAGTCCATTCCATGAAAATTTGGTTTTGTCAACCCCCATGATCCGCACCTGCCGATCAGGGGGGGGGGGGGGGGAGAGGTCATTCAGTAGTATGCCCGGGTTGTGATCTGCAGTTCAGGTTCCACTCTCAGCTTTACCAGCATAAATGGAAAGACTGCCATCTGAGGCATTAAACTGTGGTTCTGTGTAAAGGAGCCATACTCTGCACACATTACAGAACACACTGGATGGCCTTGACAAACATCTCTCCACAGTTATCAAGTGGATCTCCCAACCTTCACTGAGCCTTTGGGGTCCTTGTGACCAAGACATTGTCTATTTATGCAAAAAAGCGCCACTCAGGGGTAAATAACCCAGCCAATCATAAGTTTATAGTTGCTTGTTACCTGGAGATTTGTACAGCTCTTAGTAGGAAGGACCTGAAATTATTAGGAAGTGTTGGGTTTGATTTCTACTTCAGCTGAACCTATTTTTCTTTGCTGACTTCTCAATTGTCTTCCACAAGACTTTCTTATGCTTTATTATTGAATGTCTACTGTTTCGTGATTTGATCATTGAGAACACTGATTCATTCTACTCTCTTCAATCCTGGAATGTGCAATCCCATGGGTAAAACTCACCAGCCACGGTACTGTGCTACAGATTCGATTTGCCATAAACTTCAAAACTTCTTTGTCACAGAGCAGTTTATGAGAATATTGGATTATGAATAATAAATAACTGGGTCGAATTGTTTTACCTTTGAGCACTTTTTTTGCAATCAGCTAAATGGCCAGGTCACAAGGACTCCGAGAAGGTTGGGGGAGGGGACCCTGTGGACAAAGGTTAGGAGACAGAAGGGTTATTTTACCGCAGAGAGGCACTTTTTTTTGCACACAATAGGTAAGTCACAAGGAACCCCAAGGGCTCAGAGGTTGTGAGGGGACCCACTCCACAACTGGTAACCTCCTGTCAAGACAATCCAGCCTGTTCTTTAACATGCAGTGTATGGCTCTCTCACATAGATTACGACTGAAAATTATCCCATTTGACAGATGGTGGTATTTCCGAGCCAATTGATGTCCCCTATTGACCGAGGGTAAGGTGGGGGGTTTTGCACAGATAAATCTCAACACTGGCCCAACTGGGACTCAAACCTGGGAACTAGATTACGAGTCTAATAACTAGAGTAACCACCCCACTCCAAATAATTTTTTAATGCAGGTAAAATGTAGTCTTAACTACTCTGCAGCTCAAAAGGAAAAGCGCTCTATATTGTAACTAGGACGCTTTTGATCTCCACACATCAGCTGTTTTAAAGAAATATTAATCAAAAGCCTCTGCATGTTGAGAGTTACAGGAATTGGTACATTTGCTGTTCCACAGCTGTAAAACTAGTATATTATGGGAATGGAGGTTTTAGACTTGCCAGCAATTTTTTATCCTTTTGTTCAAGATAGAAAAATAATTTTCTGTTTTTAAACTAGGAGTTTAAACTGAAGTATCAAGAACCAATGGTTCATCTACATCATTGCATACAATTAAAGGATTAGGATGCAGGAACTCTTATTTTTTGTGATGAACAAACACTAGCGATGGTTGACGTTTTTTGTTAGAAATTCTTATTTTGACAAGACTTTGGTATGGAGGGAAAATGCCTTGATATGCTGTACCTATTCCTAATGTCATATGGGAAGTGGATATGGTTGTTTTCCGATTTTAGTTCATATTAGAGTATTAGTGACATTATAGCACCATTCATAGTCAACAATTATTAATTTTTCACCATCATATACTTATAATTTGTTCCTTACATCACGTATTGTTTCTAGAAAAATATACATGGAAGGGTTGGAGTATATATTATCAAACAACCTCCATCTCTTGTAATTTGTGTTGTGATCATCACGAGTGAAAATTATGAGATTTCAGAGAAAAGAATGCAAAATTGTTCATAAATAGATTTTTTATTGAAATATTTTATTTAAAATAGGCACTTGCATATTATTTCACAAACATAGTATATACATATTTATATCTGCAATGTACATAAAGTGAAAATATTCCTATTATTAGACGATGACATCAAAAAAAACAACAAGACACTGTCATTGTTTTGAATTATTACATTAATAAAGTGTAGTTTAAAAGCTATTGTTTTATATACACAAAAATATCACAATGTCTTTATCTGGCATCTTCTCGAATACAACATGGCTTCATTAACGTTTACATAGTTAAAATGTTAATCGGACTTTGACTGCTTTTCCAACTGAGCCTGTACTAAACTGGATATAGTCTTTCGAACTTTATTCTTTTCTTCTGTACTTGCCACCATACTAGATGCATTCAGACTTTTTACAGGACTATCTATAAAATGAAAACCAATATAATCAGAATTTCATTAATAATATGTAATATATTAATACATATAGACATTTATGTAAGTGTAATAATTATATGTAGGAGGAAGTACTGAATGTGCGGAGTCATTTGAAGTAGGAATTTGAAATTCCAATAATTATTAATAGATTGCACACCATAAATGTATAGATATCTTCACAATTATAAGGGGGTTTCAATGCCTCACATTCTATTTATTGCCTACCTAAAAAATGGAACAGCACTTTGCTAGTGTAGCAAATCTGGTAACTCTTGGATTGCCTTCGAATTATTTGTGAAATATACCACAGAAGTGAACTCACCAACATCGTTGCTCAAGGGCTGTTGCATCTGAATTTTTGTAGGAAAAAATATTTTGTCTTTTCACACATTAATATGGATGTTTCTTTTAAACCTAGCTTAGTGGTGAGGGAACAGGTCTTTGCCCCATGCCTGCGATTAGGGGGCTGTTTGATATTGTCGGCATTCCCTCTCTCAATAAACATAATTTCTTTAAACATCCCATTAACCATTTTCTCTCCATAGGTAGTTGGAATGTGAGGACTCTGCACAGAGCTTTTTCTCTTGATGTCCTCACACAAGAATTCCACCGTTATAATTTAGATATTTTCTACTTGCAAGAGACCAAACAGGCAGATAAAGGTCAGATTCTTAAAAATAATCTTAAATTTATCTTTTCAGGGAGGGAAGATAATAAGCATCTCCAAGGCATAGGTCTGCTTCTCAGCAGACACGCTAGTGCTACTCTTCTAGGATATGAGTGCATTATTAAGAAAATAAAACAAGAATAAATAATAATAATTAAATTAATTAATTAAATTATTATTAATTTTATTATAAATATATATAAATAAATACCCCCTCAAGCAGCTGCTTGCCACAGAAGTCTGACAGGAGCCTGTCAGTTTATATGCCAAAGTAGAAGATCTGAGAGGATGGCAGGACCTCAGCAGAAAAACAACACATACAACCATGCCTTATCCGGGGCTCGAACCCAGGTCCCTTAGATCAGTAGCCAAGCGCGCTAACCACTCGGCCATGGGACGGCTATTAATTTTTAATTTTATTACATTAATAATATTAATTAATAATAAAAAGTGAAAGGTTTCTTACAGCAAAATTTCAGATAAGCGTTAAAGACCTGAATGTTATCTGTTGTTATACCCCCACTGAGAATGCTGATGAAAATGAGAAGGGTAGCTTTTATGGGCAACCTCAGGACATTTTGAATTCTGTCAAGAAAGGAGATATTACCCTTGTTTTAGGTGACTTCAATGCCAAAGTTGGTACTGACTCTGACCTTTGGGGAGGGGTGATAGGCCCTTTTGGTATTGGTAGCAGCAATTGGCAACGTCTCCTACAGGTAAGTAAACTCAATAGTTTCAGAATAACTAACACATATTACAAACACTGCGACATACATAAATACACATGGGTTTCACCTGACGGGCTGCACAAGAATATCATTGATTATATATTAATTAACAGCAAATGGGCTAATTCTCTTAGGAATACCAGGGCATATAGGGGAGCTGAAATTGGATCTGACCATTACCTTGTTAAAAGTGTCTTGCAACTTAAACAGTTTTATGCCAGGGTTAAAAAATTTACCTTTAATAATGAAGCTCTGAATATAGCCAAAGCTTACCATGAAAGGTTACTTAGTCATTATGAAGTCATAGTTTGTTTACTACTGAAGTTGAGGAACAATGGGATCGTTTTAAACAGGCATTTTTGGAAACTAACAGTACTCTCTTAGGAAAAAAGGAGTAGAGGAGGCAGAATTATTTGAGTGATAAGGCACTTGAGCTTATTTCAGAAAGAAAGAACTCAGGAATGTCCGTAATCAGTACTCTACTAGTCCTAATAGAAAGCATTACAGAGAGCTTAATAAACGTCTAAAGGATCAGTTAGCTGTTGATAAGAATCTTTGGCTTGATGGCTTGGCTGACAAAGCCGAGGAAGCAGTTAGACAGCACAACAGCAGACAGCTGTACCAGACAGTTAATCTTTTTTTGTGGTAGGAAACGGACATGCATACAGGGTATGAAGAATAAAGAAGGTGAGGATTCTGTCATAGCTAGGTGGGCTGAGCATTTAAGTGATGTCCTAAATAATGTGGTTAGTTGTACTCCCATTGTTTGTAATGATGATAGATGCATTACTGGCTTTAATGTTGGCCCTATAACACAATCTGAAGTTATTTTGGCTATTTCTAAACTTAAACTACATAAATCCCCAGGGGTAGATGAAATTACCACAGAAATGCTTAGAGCTGCGAATGTTTTGGTTACCACATGGATGACTGAAATTTATTATCTTAATCAGAAATTTTCTTCAGATCATTTAAGGCCAAAATCTTTCCCTTGCAAAGAATTTCGCATCACATAATCAATAACCAAACTAAAGGGGAAAGGAGACAAAATGCACCCTTGTCAAACATCAGAAACAATGCTAAACCAATTGCTAGAAGCCTTACCAATACCCTATAGTTATACACAACAATACCCCTATAGTTATATACCCCTTACAGTAACCCTATAGTTATCACAAGAACTACAATCATCTTTATTAAAAATAGGGATAATAATAGCTCTGGTAAAATCCTTAGGAACCATGCCTGAATATCTTTTATGATAAAGGCATGGTTCCTAAGGATTTTACCAGAGCTATTATTATCCCTATTTTTAAAAAAGATGATCGTAGTTCTTGTGATAACTATAGGGGTATTGTTGTGTATAACTATAGGGTATTGGTAAGGCTTCTAGCAATTGGTTTAGCATTACTTCTGGTGTTCGACAAGGGTGCATTTTGTCTCCCTTTCTCTTTAGTTTGGTTATTGATTATGTTATGGGAAATTCACTTCAAGAGAAAGTTTTTGGCCTTAAATGGACTGGAGATATGAAAATTTCTGATTTAGATTATGCTGATGATTTAGCCCTTTTGGCGAATGATGTTGATGAGATGAACTCTTTCATTCGAGCTGTTGATGAGACTGGTAGTAGAGTAGGTTTGGTTATAAACAGAGAGAAAACTAAAGTGATGAAAATTAGTCAGGCAGGCTGTGATTCAGTTAATCTGAATGGTTGCACCCTTGAGCAGGTATCACAGTTTAATTATCTTGGGAGCTACATAACAGATACTGGTGATGTGCGGCATGAGATTAACAGACGAATAGGGATTGCTGCCGGGACTTTTACGAATCTATAGAGAGTGTGGAGAAACAGGCGTATACACCTAAAGACTAAAATTAGACTGTATAATAGTTTGGTTCTTTCTAGGGTTAGTTATGGTAGTGCAACTTGGACACTCTGTAAACAAGATAACAGGAAACTAGAGGCTTTTGATTCCAGATGCTTACGCAGTATCTTGGGCATTAGGTGGTTCAACTTTGTAACTAATGATGAGGTTAGGCAAAGGAGTTTGCAACCTCCTTTAAGCAGCATATTGTGCAGAGAGAGACTCCGTTGGTTTGGCCATGTTGCCCGTATGAATAATTATAGATTGGCGAATAGGGTTATGAACAGTGTGTCTAAAGGCCTCAGAAAGAGGGGGAGACCTAAAATGTGGTGGGCTGACAATGTCAAACAGGACCTTGTTAGAATTGGTGTGCAGTGGCCAGATGCAGCTCAGGACAGATATGCTTGGAGAACTAAATTGAACGGTCTAGTTGGGCCTCCGTAGCCCTTGGCTGCTTGAGGATAATCGATACAGCCATTTGAATTGGGTGGGCTCAACATTATCTACACATGCAATGCTTAGTCAATCTCGAAGACTTCTTTATGCCATTACCATCCTTCTTATTGTTTAAAACAACATTGGTCTGTTTGAGCTTCATCCCTAACCTCCCTTGATCTGCTTTTTTTACAATCAAATCTCACTCTAAGCTTATGATACACCATAAGAACACTGCAGGCTTTATAAACCCTCTTCACACAAAACACATGCTGCTCGTTAACGCATCTCCCTTGAGCTTACATATCTTAGAACCGTTGCTTCTTATAGAAGTTTCTGCTAAAAGATAGAAGTAATCAATATTAAAAAAAAGCATAATTCACCAATGAATATTAGCTTTCCTGCTGATCTATATGAACAGGAATACTGCCAACATTAGTAGGATTCAGAGATTGGTTGTTTTACTCTGAGAGAACATTTTTGTACTAAATGGGCTAAATAGCCAGGCCACAAAGACTCAGAAAATGTTGGGGAAGGGGATCTACTGAACAGCCTCCTGTTAAGGCCATACACTGTCTTCTTTAACATGTACCAGGTATGTCTCCTATATATGGGACCATGACTTAACATAGCATCCAATGATAAACAAAAAATCCATCTTATGATAAACAAAATTGGAAATTTATGACTGAACCATGCTGGGGGTGGGGGACTTGGATCTAACTACTCAGCTCAGATCTGTCCCAACTCATCTCTAGTGGATATGCATTTTCAATAACAGATACTGAATTGGAAATCTAGATATCATACCTTTAGATCAAAAACTTTACTATGACTAAAGTGCTGAAATTCTACAATGGGCTTAATAACCATTGTAGTATTGTATGTATAAAAAAAAGTTGAATTAATTGCACATGTGGTCACATTTTAGTAAATAACCTTTTAATTAAAATATTTAAAAAATAACCATATTCCAATATGCACCCTAAAAAGTAGAAAATAAAACTAAAGCATATTGATGGTGCAATCAGTCACTGAATTGCTATTCATTTCAAAGGAAGATAGGGTTGTGTTGGGTTGTTTTACCTCTGAGCGGCTCTTTTTTTGCACACCATGGGCTAAATGGCCAGGTCACATAGATCCCGAAGGCTCAGAGAAGGTTGGGGGAGGGGACCCACTGGAACAGCTGTTGGGAGACACATGGGGCCACGGCTTAACGTCCCATCCGACGGACGGCGGCCTTTCCAAACTGACCGTGGGCAGGGCGGGGAATTTTGCGGAGATAAATCTCAACGCTGACCCAGCTGGGACTCGAACCTGGGAACTACAGATTACGAGCTTGGCGCGCTACCGACTGAGCCACCCCCGCCCCAGGAAGATAAGGCAACAACAATTTGGTTGAATAGGTAAATCAGTGCCATATCTTCCTTTGAAGTGAATATAAATACAATGAGTGATTTCACCACTGATATGCTTTAGTTTTATATTCTACTTTTTAGGGTACATATGGGAAATAGGTATTTTAATTTTTTTTTATTTTTCTTCCTCACTAAAAACACCTACTTTCAGAAACTTTCCTTTGATATATGGCTCTTAAACATTGACCACATTTTACCTTCCCCTGCTTTAGGAGTTGTGTTTAAGGTAGTCCATGACATTGGATACGCCACAAGCTTTAATTTGAGATGCAAGTTGTTAATTTTTTTGGGGGGGAGGTGTAGGGAGGGGATTCAAAACAATCTGTGATGGTTTTCATATGAGCTTTCATTTGACACCTAACTGCAGGCCCTCGCGTTTGGAAGATATAGTAGAACAACTGTTTAATACTTTCCTTTTTCAGGAGGAAAAAACATGGATGTCAATTTTGTATAGTCTCTGCTACTCCCCATGTCACAAGCTTTCATTCAATATACAGCTTGTCAGTTTTGGTATTCGCATTCTGGAGACATAGAGGAGCAATCATTTTCATATTTCCCCTCTTTCAGGAGGGAAGAAAGCATGGCGTTAAATTTTTTATGGCCTGTGACATCCCCGCATCATAAGCTTTCATTTGACACATAAATCGTTAAGTTTGTTCGTCATGTTGAAAGATATAATGGAATAACTGTTTTGACAAATCTACAAACAGATAAATGACAAGCAAAAAACAATAGGAAGATAGGTGATAACTACAAAAACAAGAATATGATGTACCCAAACTACATACCAAAATACACATTCATAAATTTTCAGCAAGATACAGCACCAAAATATAACTCTTACCAAATGTCAGCTCTTCACTACAGAAATAGTAACCTGTTGGGTCTTTCGGCTTGTACATACTCAGTAACTGGATGCTTTTTGCAGTCTGTACACCAAAGAGCTCATCTTTATAATCTGAATACAGAGAGGGTGCTATTTTCTTGATACCCTGTAAAAATATAAAATAGAAAGAATGATGGAATGACAGCTTTTCCACATTGTTTGCACCAGATTGCATTATTATGGTTTGTAACAATGGTTAGTTGATTGATTGTTTGGGGTTTTATGGTGGAGTTGCAACTGAAGCCATTATGTACCATAAGAAAAACAAAATAAACAATAAAAGAAATGAAAACAAAAAAACCAAACATTAAATCAGCAACACAAAAACATGGATATTGTAAAATGGCAAAACAACAAAGAACAAATATATAAAAAACATGCAAAACAATTAGAAAAATATAAAATCAACCTAGATGTAATGGATACAGCTAAAGATAGTAAAACAAGAACAAAGATGTAAAATTAGAGTCAATTAAAATATACAATAAAATATAAAAAGGGGTAATTGGATAAAAGATGTTTGAATATAGGGGACTCAAGATATAAAATCATGAAAGCTAAAGTAAAAACAAAGTTCAAGATTAAAAGCAATGTAATCAATTAAAATGGTGTCACAAAACTCACACTTAGGTTCATCATCTATCAGTAGAAGAAATGAATGTGTAATGAATGAATGACTTAAGTGGAGCAGAGAAAGGACAACTTCCTCCTTGAAATTTCTGTGGAAATAAGCTACCACAGTTTGACAATAAGCTTGATATCAAAGTCTTACTTATCTGTAATCTGTTCTGACCAAGATCTTTGTCACAGTTCCAGTAGCTCAGTGAAAAAACACGTTGGAAGTCCACATCGAACCAACAGTTGAGAGTTGGATAGGGGTGTGGCTGGTTAGTAGCAGTGTCTGCCAAGTCATGTACTCTGATATTAATCTGACAGTACCCAACAGAAGAGTAAGATGGGTGTGGCTACCATAAAATGGAGCTGCTGGAGGATCTTGAAGAGAGTGAGGCTAATGCCTCACCAAAATCAAAGCCTGTAGTGAGCTAAACAAGTCAGTGTAGTGAACACACCAATGATGATGCTTAGCCACCATGTTGTCCAAAGCAAGGCTCATAGCATGGAACTCTTTAGTGAAGATAGAACACTGTAATGTGGGATCTGGTCTGCAATGGTAGTATCACAGCAGAGTTGGATTGCTTTACCTTTAAGTGGGCACATTTTTGCACACAATGGGCTGAATGGCCAGGTCATAAATACCCCAAAGTCCCAGAGAAGTTTGGGGTGGGACCCACTGGACATCTGTTAGGAGACACAGTAGCCTTCCATCAAGCATGTTCTTCAATGTTCACAAGGTATGACTGTCCTGCACAAGGGGCCACAGCTTAATGTCCCATTCAATTGACAGTGGTTTTTCCAAGCCCATCGGTGTCCCTACTGACAGAGTGCAAGGTGGGGAGTTTATCATAGCAGGGTAAGTTAGAGATCCAATGTTCTACACTGTACATTAAAATAAAAACTAAGAGCTGCTACAATCAAATGAATTGGTGACCATGAACAATAATGGCAACTGATGGTTGGGTTGTTTTACCTCTGAGTGGCACTTTTGCACACCATGGGCTAAATGGCCACGTCACATGGACCCCGAAAGCTCAGAGGTTGGGGGAAGGGACCCACTGGAACAGCTGTTGGGAGACAGATGGTAGCCTCCTATCAAGGCCATTCAGTGTGTTCTTTAACGTGCACAAGGTATGGCTCTCCCGCACACAGGCCATGGTTTAATGTCCCATCTGATGAACGGCGGCCTTTCCAAGCCCATTGGTGTCCCCTACTGACTGTGGGCAGGGCGGTGAGTTTTGCAGAGATAAATCTCAACTTGGCAACTGATATAAGTAGCCTTAATCACTAAAAAATAACGCATTTGGTCAATATTATTTACTTCTCTATATAGTGATTCTAATTTATCTCACACTGGGAAAAAGAATTAAGCATTTTCTAACTACTGAGAAGTGAAACTTTCAGAAGTCATAGCAGAAATTTCATGAAGTAGTACCAAGCTACTTCAAGCTTCTGTGTTCCAGAATCTGTTTGACAGTTTTATAACCTTTTTTGGAGTTTACATATTTGAGAATATAATCACTAGTTCTCTCTAAAGATCCAGTGATACCAATTATTATAAATGTTGTAAGAAATTGGTGTAAACTTAAGAGTTGTTTAAAGCATTTAATAAGGAACAAATTGTAAATAAAATAAATGTCACCGTGGCCAGTAAAAAAAATTAAGTCCCACAGAGTGTGACCATTATGTATTGGAACCATTCTTGATTTCATTTATAGAACTTTTTTCATTTATAGAAATTAGATTTCATTTATAGAAAAGTATTACTTTTACAGTCATAAGCTCACTGGACAAAAAATTAGTCACCTATGGCTGAATGTCACCAAATAGTGTGTAACACCCCCGTGCGACCGAAGAACAGCTGAAATCCTGTTTGGTGTGGATGCCACCAGTGTGCAGATGTAGTGCACATCACTATTCGTCCACTCTTCCAGCAGCAAATACTGCAGTTCGGCCAGATGGATGGGATGGTGCTTCACTTGTTGCCTCAAAGAGTCCCACAAGTTTTCTATGAGATTCAAATCTGAGGGTTTGGCGGGCCAGTCGAGATGTTCGAAGACTTAAGAATGCTCATAGTGCCAATCTGACACACTTCAAACCTTGTGCACGCAACAATTGTCGTCTTGAAAGAATGGGGTATCCTTCTGGTGTTCACTGTGAATATGCTGCACAAAAGGCAACATGTGGTCGTCCAGTAGCTCCAAATAACCCTTCTGGTTCAAGTGTGACGACACCACAACCAAAGGACCCATTTCCTAGTACATGAAACATACCCAGAACATCACAGGACTTTGGACACAGTCCACATGGAAGGCTTCATGCAGCTTACAATGTACCCATCACCTTGCATCATTTGAGTACAAGCAAAAACGTGACTCATCTGACCAGATCACACACTTCCAAGAGTCGACAGTCCAGTCTTTGTGGCGTCGCACAGCCTTGTGCAGAGCTGTTAACTTGGGTCTCTTCCCCAGTACTCTGCTCCAGATATCCATGGCATGCAGTCTCCTTCGGAGTGTTCGTTCGGAAACAGCTTGTTGTAGGCCTGCGTTGACTGATTGGAGCAATTCTTGCCTTGTTTTCCAACTGTTTTGCAAAACAGTTTGCCCTAACAGTGCTTGACACATTGCAGTGGTCCCTATTGGTGAGCACAGTCTTTCTGCCAGTTCTGGTGACGATTAGCAGTGGACTGTGATGTATGCCACTGCTGGAAGACCCTTTGGACAGTATGTTTCGACACACCTGAAAAGGCAGCAACTTCTTGTACCCTATGCCCTTTGGCTCGGCCAAACACAATAACACGTTTTTGCTGCTACTCATTCACATCTTTGGCGTGACCCATGTTTCATGGAGCGACTAACACACACATGCGACACAACCACTTCTTGTTACTGTGAACCCTGTAGTGCACAGCAGAGCTATTTGTATGACACATTTATTACTGGTGCACCCTCTATTGCTGCCGAATGAATGTAACCCTCTTATGGTGGGAGATGACTTAATTTTTTGTCCGGTGAGCTTATTTACTTTTGTTAATAGCATAGTTTTAACCTTTTGTAATTATTTCAGTGAAACACAACAAATGATAAATAATGACATAATAAATAAGAATTCGCTAA
This sequence comes from Ryuthela nishihirai, assembly GCA_038380435.1. Lineage (NCBI taxonomy): Eukaryota > Metazoa > Arthropoda > Arachnida > Araneae > Heptathelidae > Ryuthela > Ryuthela nishihirai. Next base: position 91,349,801 of record JAWZYU010000006.1, read on the forward strand.
AATTAGTAATTAATCCAAGCAAAACTAAGTTACTAGTCTACATACTAAGAAACAGAAAAATCCTGCATATAGAATTCACATCTATTCATAAACCCTTATAATCACAAGCATTCTTCCTGCCTAAAATTTAAAAAAAACAAATACTTATACAAATAGAGTTAAAAAAAATTTATCTAAAATTTTCTTGCACTACATATTTTGAATAGTGATAAATGCAATATGGACATATGTCCAAGTTTTAATCACTGATGGCAGTAGAAGGATAGAGCATCTCATTTCCTCACACAGTTGTGTCAGAATACTTTGCTAACCTGCTCCCAACTGGCTTGATTGGCTATAGTAGGGGTTCTCAATGTGGGATATGGGTACCCCCAAGGGGCACGTGGTAAAATTTTTTGGGGTACGAAGTCGCTAGATCTACTAACAAAGTAGCCATTTCACTGATTACCCAGTAAAATGTTTATAATTTTATAAGACTTGTTAAATTGTTTATGTCATTTTTTGTGTTTATCGATATATGTAATTTATGAATACAAAATTTAATGTGTATATATATATATGTGTTTTATTTTATTCCCATTGTTATACTACTATAGTTTTATCTATCTATACAAGAGGTACGCCAGTTACATACACATTTCCAAGGGGTACACGAAGCATAAAAGGTAGAGAACCATTGGGCTATAGAATATCTCATAATTTGATTTAACCCTATCTGATCTCAGATAGAGAGTACATAAAAGATCAAGTGCAAATGCCACATTACCAATAATGCTAACAGATCTGAATAACTGATGCTAACACAGACCCATATTTGCCAAAGGTGGATGCATTGGATTTCTGCATTGATGTATTTTAGATAAGTAAGGAAAACCATATTCAAAACCTTTATCCCACATCCTCAGTATCTGTTTTTTATTTCACAATTTTAACATATCACCAAACTTTACAGCACATTGAAATTACAATTTTGGCTTATCCTGTACTAAAGCATAAAAAATGACAAAAATTTGAGTAAAGTGCCATATAAATCTTCTGGTTAAGAAAATTAATGTTAGAGTATATTATTTAAAAAATACATTAATCAGGATGTATTACCATCCTATTTGATACACGAAGAATCTGTTTTGCTTTAAAGAACACCTGGCATTCCAAATATGCAATTCATATTGAGGGTTGGGTTACCTCTTAGCGTCACATTTTTGCACACCATGGGCTAAATGGCCAGGTCACATGGATCCCGAAGGCTCATAGAAGGACCCACTGGGGGAGGGGACCCACTGGAATAGCTGTTGAGAGACAGATGGTAGCTTCCAGTCAAGGCCATCCAGAGTGTACTTTAACGTGCACAGGGTATGGCTCTCCCGCACACGAGGCCACCGCTTAACATCCCATCCAATGGACGGCGGCCTTTCCAAGCTCATCGGTGTCCCCTACTGACCGTGGGCAGGGCGAGGAATTATGTGGAGATAACTCTCAACACTGACCCAGCTGGGACTCGAACCTGGGAACTGCAGATTATGAGCCTGGCGCACTACCGAGTCACCCCCGCCCCAACATATTGAGGTGGTATATATATATATCTCTGGTTTTGGAAGCATAATTTGCCAATTTGTTGGCCCTAAATAAATTTTTATATCTTAGAATCAGTTTCATCAAAAACTGAAAGTTAAGAGCTACAGCCACCGTATACACTATAAATCTTCATCTTCCACTTAACATAATTTAAAGCTACATACAGGTTTGTTTTCCCACAATTTCTACTCTCCCTATCTTCTCCCCAAAAACGGGAAAAAATTTCTCCTAGTCAGAGCTACGACTACTAAATTTGTACACAGCTTACTCTTATGCATAACTAAAAAATAATGTAAGTGTTTAGCCCCCCCCCCCCACTACTTCACCAAAAAACTTCCTTAAAAAAAAGGAAGCATACTGCATTACATATCAAAACTTGTGATGCACGGCTATTTCAAATTATCTTCCTTCCCCCTTTCCAAGACAGGGATTAGAATAAGTTTTATAACAAATGAAAGCTTGAAATATAGGGAATGCCATTTACATTATTCAGAGAGCATAATCGAGTTAAGAACCTGAGGAATGTTGGGCAAATTTGATAGTTTGAATATACATTGCCTTGAAACTAAAGATAATTTAATAATGTTTCAAAATAATTCACGTCATCGATGGAATGTAATTGAAACAACACTCAAATAGGCATGTAATGTAAAATAGGGGCTGGGTTGGCTCACACTGTAGAATGCCAGGCTCTTAATCTGTAGTTCTCAGGTTCGAGCCCCACCTGCGTATTGATATTTATCTCCACTAAACCCCCACCCTGCCATAGGTCAGAAAGGACACACTGATGAGCTTGGAAAGTTGGGTTGGGTTGTTTTACCTCTGAGCGGCACTTTTTTGCACACCATGGGCTAAATGGCCAGGTCACAAGGACCCCGAAGGCTCAGAGAAGGTTGGGGGAGGGGAACCACTGGAACAGCTGTTGGGAGACAGATGGTAGCCTCCCGTCAAGGCCATCCAGCGTGTTCTTTAACGTGCACAGGGTATGGCTCTCCCACACACGGGGCCACGGCTTAACGTCCCATCTGACGGACGGCGGCCTTTCCAAGCCCAGCGGTGTCCCCTACTGACCGTGGGCAGGGCGGGGAATTTTTGCGGAGATAAATCTCAACACTGACCCAGCTGGGACTCGAACCTGGGAACTACAGATTACGAGCCTGGTGCGCTACCGACTGAGCCACCCCCGCCCCCGAGCTTGGAAAGACAGCTGTCTATTGAATGGGATGTAAAGCAGTGTCCCTGTATGCAGGAGAGCCACACACCGTGCACATTAAAGAATATGCTGGATGGTTTTAATGGGAGGCTACCGTCTCCTAACAGCTGTCCAGTGAGTCCTTTCCCCAATCTTCTCCGAGCCCTTGGGGTCCTAGTGATCTAGGCATTTTCCCCATTATGTGCAAAAACATGCTACTCAGATATAAAATAACAATGCTTGTAAAGTAGTTGGATATAATGATTAAGTAGAAATAAATGCAGATGCATATTGCATTATTTTAGTAAGCACTCTCAAACCATTGTTGCATTATTTGATGTTTGGCTAGCATTTTGTTCAGTGAAATTTGGGTATCTGTTTTCTGGAAGGCGATTTTCTTTTATACATACAATGAAACATAGAAAGCTACCAAAAAGTTTGAGATGAAGGGTGATGGGATGAATTAAACGATGACAATCACAAGTAGAGAGTGGGAGATGGCTCAATGTCAGCCCTTCTGTAATCAATAGGCTATGGCAACATTTTTGAGAGACAAACGTCCAGAGGATTGTTTGACCTTTGAGTGGCACTTTTTTTGTGCACAATGGGCTAAATGGCCAGTTACAAGGATCCCAAGGGCTCAGAGAAGGTTGGGGGAGGGGACCCACTGGACAGCTGTTAGGAGACAGATAGTAGCCTCCCATAACCAAGCCATCCAACATATTCATGCACTCCAGCTTATTTATGGCACTCATGCACAGTGACATGGTTTAACATCCAATCCGATGGATGGCAGTCTTTCCAAGCCCACTGGTGTCTCCTACTGATCAAGAGTAGGGTAGGGAATTTTGCAGAGACATATCTCAAAGCTTCCAGAAGATCATCAAGGATTCTCCCATGACAATAGCACAGTTGGCTAGGTATCTTCAATTTACAGCTAGGAGACAATCAATAACACTGGCAAAACTGCCTTCTCACTTCTGTGGAGCTACTGGAACCCTTTTCAACTTCATCTATTAGCAGGAGCTTCATACAGGTGGTCTTTATGCTTGCTGACTGATAGGTTGTGTGCCTCTCACATCACAGGAGCAAATGAAATGGACCCGACAGCAACATAACTGGATCAAGGATCAATGGTACTCAATACTCTTTGCTGACAAGTTCAGATGTGCCCAGAAGACTGATTTAGATATTGATCTGCAGGTATACATCACCATTCATCACATATTATTGAGACACTTATGGAGTGGGCAATGTCATTATCTGGGCAGGCATTTTACTAAGTGATTACACAGATCTCTTCATGGTTTCTACAGCAAGATGATAGTTCAGAGGTACAAAGATGAGGTTTACAATATCACGTGTGACTCACCTTAAGCAAGTGCAACAGTAGGAATTTTAATTTTGGATGATAATAATGTCTGTTCCCACACAATTTGACTGGTCCATCAATACCTGGAGGTGAATCATCAGTATATGGAGTGGCCAGCACATTCTCCTAACATCAATCCCTTTGGGATTCTCTAAGGTGTGTTGTAACCTAGAATTTCCTTCCCAGACCTTCCATAATCTGCAACTGGTTCTTGTTCATGAATGGATCCTCATCACTACACTTTTGGATAATCTCATACACAGTACCAGGCACAATTATGAGGTTTGCATTGATGGGAGAGGTGATTGCACACCTTATTAGTCTTTAAGCTGTGTCCCAAATGGGATGCCACTTTTGATCCTTTTGACACTATTGCAGCATTTTCAGGGATAGCAAGATCGAGCTTTTGTTACTCTGTCAATAATAATTCAATTAGTATGCAGATATTTCCTCACCAACTTTCTTGCACACTGGTTGAGCAATATTTGTTTTACAATCTTTTTTCTACAAAATCTCCTTAAATTGTAAGGTGACCTACAGATGTATATTAATCATAATAATCTACATTGGAATACATTTTACCTCAACATGAAATAAAATGCTTCAGTACCTTATATATTCTTAATTTTACAAGGCTAGTGTATCTCTTAGTCAAAGTTATCTTCCACAGTATGGCACAATTTGAATCCTTAGAATGTGGACTAACATTCATGCACATTCACTACTCATTGGCAATTAGAATATAAATTTGCAAGAGCCACAAACCTACATGCATTAAAACACGTTACATTCAAATAAAATATACAGAAGTTGGATTTGTAATAGCTAGTTTAAATTTGCAATGATTCCACATATCAGCATAACTGATCAGTTCTGTATCCCATCTGACAAGTTATTAAAATATTATGAAATATCTGGTAAAACTCTGCTAAATAATACATTCTCACCTTTTTATAGAGAGCAGGAGACTTGGATAATTTAAAAAATGTCAAATGAGGACTGAAGCTTCTTGGATCAGTTGAAGAAATACCAGCTGCTTTAAAGCTTTCCAATACTTTCTTGGCTATGTCAGAAAGAAAATCTAATGCACTACCTGGCTTCAGTTTAGCAAAGAGTACCTGAAATTAAATGTAAAAGGAATACATCTGCTTAATTTCATTAAAATTTCTTTGAATGAAATCATACCGTGTCTATGATCCTTAATAGAGATGAGCTCAGGTTAAATTTTTCAAACTTGCGCCAGCCCGAACCACTTCTACAATTGTTGGGTCTGAGCCCAATTTCATGAAAAACATTTCTCTGACACATCATAGCATATATATATATACAGAAATAATAATAAATATCCCTCAATCAGCTGCATGCCACTAATTATTTATTTTATTCTTATATTATTAATCATAATCATTTTATGACAAAATCGAAATGTTAATGCTATTTGGGAAAAAATACTAGATATACTATTAGATATTGAAAGTTCACGGTAACATCGTTATAAATGCAGAGCCATTCATTTATTAAAGATAGAGAATATGTAACAAAAATCAAAAGCCTCATGCTGCTTATTTTTAATTAGGAAAAACTGATTAAAAGGGTAAAATTATAATCAAAAAAATTTTACTTATTTTTTTTCACAACTGCTAGAAATATTTGAAATTGGAATCATTCTGAGCCTGAACTTATCTTTAATTCTTAATGATTAAAATGCACAGTTAAATCTAAAATGATTATGAATGCAATTTGGTTTCAAAACTTAAAACTCTTATTTGTTTAGTACATGTCAGCAGAATGAAGAGTATTCTCACTCAATTTAAATAGCAACAAACTGAAATAAAATTTCTACATTTTGTTGATTTGTAATAATAAACTAATTAAATCAAACAAAATATATGCAGATTAAGGAGAGTGCGGTTGTTTACAATTCAGTCATATACACTTCAGCAATCTATATATGCCTCAGTGGCATTCCAAGAACTTTTAAGTGTCTGCAAGAGATATTTTTGTTAATGTTTTTATTAATTACTAGTCAGATACAATGAACTTTAAGAACAAATTTTGCTAAGAAAAAGGGACAAATCTCTAAATTTCAACTTTAGCTATATTACTATGATATTTTATTTTTTACTTGCAGATGTAATCTGCAAACAGTGATATTATGAATGTTAAATTTAAAAGCAAAATTGTTAAGCATTTAGTTTATCCAAATAATTTCAGCTTTTTATGTCTTCAAAAGCAGCCTACAATTCTTATTTACTTATACAAAATTTGACAAATATTCTTTAACATACAGATTACTAGATCATAACAATATTCTTTCTCTGTGGATGCCTATTTCTTGTTGACATGTATGCTTCCAAATGATGATTCATCTACGATTTTCAGTAAATCTGATCCAGTAACTTTTTTTTTCCATTTTAATCTAGCTAACTCCATTCTTCGTTCATAATTATTGGTAGGGACTGTTTTTTGAAAGTCGTATATCACTACAACATAACTTGAAAATTATTATTTGGATCTATTTGCCAATTGCAAGGTGATTTCAATACAAATTCCTTTAGTCACGTAATATTATGCCACATGCTTGAATATACCTGTTTCACTTGTGCAGTGTTCTAAATCATTTAGACAATCATTTTGAAAACTATCTTACTGTAATTCTTTGAAGCACTTCAGTTTCTAAACTGCATTCTTAAATGCTACTATTTTATTAATCATGTCATACTATGGTGAATGAGTTAAATTTAAATCCTGAAACACATCAAGTTTATCTAATTTGTTTCCTACATACTGTATTATTATTATTGATATTCAATGTCTGAATCTTGTAGGCATCTCTTTCCTATTTCAATCTAGTTATCTCCATTCTTCTTTCATGAATATTGGTAGAGACTTCATTTCTTATTATTCAATAAAATTAAATGGCATTTACTAGGTTTGCAAAAACGGATAGTTAAAGTAGTGAGGAATGCATTGTTTATCTAATGAGTGGCATTTTTGTGCAACAATGGGTTAAATGGCCAGGTCATAAAAAAACCCAAGGATTTCAGATATGAATAGTTGAAACTGATCCACTGGACAGCCATTAGAACACAGTGAAAGCCTCTCATCAAAGCCATCCAGTATGTCCTTTAACCCTTCCAGTGTCCAAGTTGTCTGTACACGTTCGGATAATCCGCAAAAAATATGCGGAAGACGTATACACACGTTTTCAGTACAACAAAAAAAATCGTTTTAAAAATAAAAATTGCTGTTGTAATTTTTTTTAATATATATCTTATAAAAATATATAATTCAGGCTTCAAAATTAATATTTTGTTTTTTAATTTGATGCATATTTTACTAAACTACAATTTAAATAATTTTATAAAGCCATCTGATTGCCATTTTTTAGAAGCACTAAACGGTATTGCCGATTTGCTTGTTAGCATTCCTATTTGCTGAAGCAACCTTCTGATTTAAGCTCACAGGTTTGATTTGAGCTATTATCAACAAATTTTCCCTTAAATTTTCACAAAAATCTTCTAAAAATTAACAAAAAAATGCTATTTTTAAAAATGATAGATTTTGGAAGTAATTATAAAATACGTATCACCATTTTATTTTTCCGTTTCACACTCTTTTCTGTCAAAAACCTAGTCAGCATTCCCAAGTTATTTTTATCATTTTTCCCAGCATTTTATGCATCTTTCCTGCCTTTAAATCAAAACTAAAAGTAAACACATCCTTCTTAGAAATTCTGGTTGCACCTGCATTTAATTCATTATGCTTCAATGAGGCAAACAAGCCACATATGGCTGATGCAGTCTCCGTTGCTTGTGCTATGTGTTGTTTAGTTTTGGTCCAGCATATTGGATACTCTTTGCCAAGTTAGTATTTTTTTTTATATTTAAACTTTAGTTAGTTTTCATTTCAGTAGATTTATTTTCGGAATTTAGTGATCTTTTGGCCGATCAATAAGTATAGATTTTTTCATAGTTAAGTTATATCGTATGGCCGGCCTACAACTTGTGGTAACATCGCATTAGGCTATATGTCAATTTTTAATTTATTATTTATTACTTTTCCACTAAAACTTTGAACTAGTATCATTTTCTGAAAATAAATGAGTTTTTGGATACAAAAGCAAATTCGTTTCTATAGATTTACTTCCGTTAGTTAGCGATCTTACGATTGGCTGATTTATCAATTTTTTCCGAGTTATGCTAGATCGGAGGCCAGTTAAAAGTTGTTGCAGATATTTTATTTAACATTCCATTAAATTATATGTAATTTTTATTTTATCATTTCTTGTTTTTTTAGTAAAAAAAACTTTGAGCTTGTACCGTTTTCTGGGTTGGGTTGTTTCACCTCTGAACGGCACTTTTTTGCACACCATGGGCTAAATGGGCAGGTCACATGGACCCCGAAGGCTCAGAGAAGGGGACCCACTGGAACAGCTGTTGGGATACAGATGGTAGCCTCCCATCAAGGCCATCCAGCATGTTCTTTAACGTGCACAGGGTATGGCTCTCCCGCACACAGGGCCACGGCTTAACGTCCCATCCGACGGATGGCGGCCTTTCCAAGCCCATCGGACCGTTTTCTGAAATTGAATGTCTTGTATACGAAAACAAAATAGACTTCTGTTGCTACACAAATTGGCCACCATTTGGGAGGGCAATTTCAGGAAGGCTGGTCCTTGTTGCGCAGACTTTTCTGCACTTAGCCAAGATTGCCAAACTTCAACACCCAAAGAAAAAATTCATAATATTTAGTGAAAAAAAGCAACCAAGGGAGTTTTTTTCTATTTCATAACCAGTTCAGAAAATTCCGTAAATATGAGAAGGCCAAATCACATTGCATAACACTGGCCATGTTTAAAATATATGATACTAAAAAAAATCATTAAAAGAAATAAAAATCATATTTCTGGTTGAATATTATATTATTCGGGAGGAAATTTCCTTTCGATAAATATATAATTTAATTATTTTTATTCAGCAGGTTTTCCAAAATGAAGCCTTAATTGTATAGTGCGATCATTTTTTTTTACCATATCAATTGAAAAAGGCTTATTAAAATCAATATGCTTGCACATTTGTTAATATTATTTATTTTCATAAAATTCGTAATTAAATTCTATTTAATTTGGTATATAACATGACCTATTTTCGTTGATTGGTTATTTTTTAAAAAAATTCTAAAGTTGACTTGTTTATCTAACTCAGCACAGTTGGCTCAAAGCCTGGAATTTTCTCAAAGTATGGTACCGAGAAAAAAATTACAAAATAAGAAAAATATTTACTTAAAACCAAAAAAGTAATTTTTTTTTGTTATTCAGAAATATATAGTCATTCTATTCATGTGCTTTGCAATCATTTCTGTCTATTAGTTTTTTTTAAATAAATTTTTATTTGTGTTGCCAGATGCAATTTTTTACTACATGACTCTAAAAAAGTCGTATTAAAATAAAACATATCACGTTTTTTGTTAAATACTTGATTTTCAGAAAATCTAGAATTAAATGCTGATTAATTTGGTATGCAACATGACACAATTCCTTTCATTAGTTATTTGGCAAAAAAATTCTAATATCAAAGTTTTTTTTGGCTGAGCAGAGGCAGAAAATTGCTTGGCCCCTGGATAGAAACCTGTTTTTGAGGCTGGACACTGGAAGGGTTAATGCATGCAGGGTCATTCATGTTGGTCATGACTTAGATCCCATCCAATGGACTAAAATTCCAATGAAGCCTTTCCAGGCACATTTGTATTTCCTTTATCATTGAGGACAAAGTCAGATTTAGAAGAGATAAATATCAATGCTGGCAAAGTTGAGTTTTGAACCTGGGAACAAAACTGATTATGAGTCTGGAGTGATAATTAAGCCAACCTCTGCCTCATGAAGTGAGGTAAGATCCCTCTGCTAATAGAGCAAACCTTTGGTATAGTGCACTTTACTCAATGATTTGTTATATAATTTTTATTATAATTAACTCAGGCCCAATTTTGGGAAGTATGCATCACCCAAAATGATGTCATATTGGTTAAGTGCAAAAATCGTTCTGGTATATCTTGACATTAAATTTAACCCTTTAAAATTTATTATGAGTGCTAAACCTACTTTAAAATTTTAAATGAACTTTAAAATTTACTATGAGTGCAACTCCTCCTTCTACAGCAGATAATGCTGTACAGATTTCAAGGAAAAGTTTAATTCTGGTCTTCTACCCCCGTTCCAAAGACCACAGAGCAGCATCAGATCCTATGAATATCCATCAGTATCAGGATATGTCTGCTCCAATTTAAAGCCCTATTTCTGATCAAGATAGCTCTTGTTGCACATCTGAGAACTTCACTAATGAAAACAGTGATATTAACAAATCTAATGGCACTAAGCCATTAATCTAGTAACTCTCCAAGTTTCCCCACTACAGTGTTAACTATTATACATATTTTTTTCAGATTTGCTTCAATTTCACAATTTGTCTTTACTATTTTTCGTTAATGTTAACTATGAGTGTAGTTAGAGGCTTCTTGCCCTTGTAAATTTAATTTGCTTGGTTACAAATTCTTATGGAGAAACTCAGTTTATATACAACTGCATTTTTATAGGACCAATTTACAGCAATAAACAGAGTATTTTTATTCAGTGTTGACTCAAAGGAGTACAAAACACCTCATTCACAATGAAAGTAAAAACTCAAATCGTATTTTGAGCTATTTGAATGAAAAACTGTAATCAACTGAAACCTTACTCTCATCGAAAACAGTCCATCAATGAACATGCAACTTATTTCATTACCATGATGATAAAATCTTCAACCATTATTGGCATTTGATTGGTCTGCTAGATAGTTTGCTCACTAATACATATGTATAACAATCGATATATTTTTATACTTTTTCATTCAATTTACTAAGATTAGGGTTGGCAATACATGAAATAAGAACCATCTTAAATCTATAGCAAAATAAATTATACAAGTGTGATACATCTATTAAATAACCATGACTTAATTCTTAATTTTTATTTAAATTCACAAACATAATAGTTATAAACTAAAAATTTCCCAAATGATTGATCATAGTTACCTTGAAATTGCAAAAATTACAATAAACCAAAAACAATAAAAATAAGACAAAATTATTGTTTTTATTTTGCAAATAAATTTACACAACAAATTGTTAGAAGAGTAAATATTCATTCAGCATAACCTTTAGTTTCATTTCACTGTTAATTTATGATGATCAATGACTGCTACGTAATTTTCTAACACACATATATAATTTTCTAACACACATATATAAACATAATTTTCTAACACATATATAATCTACAATTAGAATTTTTTGTTAATTATTAATCTATTAACATTTAAAATTAAATGACTCTTATTAGTAAAAAAACAACATACCTTGTTTCCAAAATGATCTAATCCCTGAAATTGCAAATGCAGAGGAGAGTTGGAAATAATGGCATTAATCCAATCATAGGCCACTTTCAAGGCTTCACTGGCTCTGTAACATGAAATTAAGACAATTAAAATTTGGAGCTTTGAGATATTTTATGTTCACATACAATAAGTTTGCTCTGAAACAGAATCATCAACAGTCACCAACTGAATAAGTGAATGTCCAAATTTTTGGATGGAATCTATGTAATTTGGAGATACATTAAATAATAAAATCAGAAAAATTATGGATGTTGAAACAATGACCATAATAGAGTCACTAATAAGATGAGTTTATACATAAATTATGCAGAGTCCCCTCTACAGATACACAATGCAATTTTCTGTGTAAAATAAATTTAATGCGTTATGTAAAAAGCTACTTATTTTCATTATTTTCTTATTGCTTTTTGCATATCATTTGTCAGTTTGTGAATTTGCCAAAACAGCACTTCCATTGTATGTTGTATGTGATGGTAATGAATTATACAGTTGAACCATTTTACCTCTGAGAATCGCTTTCTTGTACATAATGGACTAAATGTTTGGGTTAGAAAGGCTCAAAGAAGTTGTCGAAGAAGTTTCATTAAGCAGTTAGGAGATAGATGAAAGCTTCCTGTTAAGGCCATCCAGTATGTTCTTTTATGTGCATAGAGAGCATGGCTCTCTTGCACACAGAGCCATGGCTTAACATCTCATAGGCTGGATGGCAACCTTTCCAAGTCCATTGGTACCCTCTTTCTCACTGAAGGTAGGGCAGGGTTACCAAATATAAATCTCAATGCTGGAACAGTTGGGACTTGAACCTGGAAACTGCATATTAGGAGCCTGGAGTGCTAGTGACTGAGCCAACCAAAATGAATTATACAGAGTTCTCCTAGTGAACAATTGTACACAGTTCTCTTAAATCATGAATTTGCAAGTTATGACAATGGAAAGCAACCATTAGTAGAGAGGACTAAACTATTATATAACCTAATTTTAGCCCTTAGGTATACAAGCCTATATTTTTTTCACAATTTCCAGATTCCTAAAAGTTTCAGCAACAATCCCTTTCTTGTTTATCTCATGTTGCACATCACCAGTATCTATTAGTGACTATTAGTTTTAGAGAGGAAACTTAAAACACTAATAATTTTTGATCGGATATAAAGTGACAGTGGTAAAATGATGCAGAGGGATAAACATTCCCGTATAGTTTGGTTCTTTCTAGGGATAGTTATGGTAGTGAAACTTGAACTCTTTGTACACAACATAAAACAAAACTTGATGCTACTGATTCTAAATACTTGCATAGTATATTGGGAAGTAAGTGGTTCAACTTTGTAAGTAATGATGAGGTTAGGTAAATGAGTCGGCAATTTCCTTTGAGAGCATATTGTGCAGAGAGATTCAGTTGGTTTGGCTATGTTGCCCATATGGATAATTATATAGTGAATAGGGTTATGAACAGTGTGCCTAAAGGTCTCAGAAAGAGGGGGAGACCTAGGATGAGGTGGGCAGACAATGTCAAACAGGACCTTGTTAGAATTGGTGTGCAGTGGCCAGATACAGCAGATGTAGCTCAGGACAGATATGATTGGAGAAAGTGCACAGTCTGGTTGGACCTCTGTAGCCCATGGCAAGATGATGATAGCCCAACAGCAAATGACATCAACATATTTTGATCATCAAATATAACTTGTAGAATATTTACAAAAATTTCTTGCTAGGTGTATTATGATTACTGATGATGCTTAATCATTTGATGGGTATGATAATTAAATAAATGGAAGTATACTTAAATGGTTCACAAAATGCAATGGTTCAAACAAAATGTTACATACACAATTTATTTCCTACAGTTCTAAAACATTAAGCGATTCTTTATAGAATTTTCTCTACATCACTGTAATTAGTGGAAAAGTTGAGACAACTGGATGGAATTATCATCTAGATATTTACCTTGGTTTCTTCCTTGCAATGATTTCCGATTTGTATACGAGTCTATTTTTCTATGATGGGTAGTATAATCCAGATATGCATTCACTTATATTCTTTATTTTTTGTTCTCTGAGAGAATGCTGGTGCCAGTTTGATGTTAATTTGGTGCACATGTCAACCAATGTATTTTTAGATTCAGAGCTTATGTCTCAACTTTTTTGGGAGTGCGAAAATTATATGCTACTTGCATACTCGCTACGCATTGTTGCTCCAATGCATCGTCAGGCTAAGTAGTTATTTAGAAGGTATTTAAAGTTTTGTTAAAAGAAGGTATTTAAAGCATTGTTCAGATATTAATGTGCTGCAGTAGGTGTTTGTTTATGTTAGGCTTGGAGCACGTTGTGTGGAGGGGTGGATGGTAGCACATGTGCCCTCTATTGAGGGGTTGGGGGGACTAGAATTATAAAGATGGGGATATAGAATTTTAGAGTTTTTTTTGTTGGCACTTTATACATAATTGCAGGGACTTTGTGTGGTGCTGTTGTGTTTTTGTATGCATGTAGGAAGCATGGGAAATGTGTGTGTGGGGGGGCTTAATTTAGTTTAATGTTTGGGTAATTATTGAAGAATATTTTCCATGCTGAAGGTGGTGGGGTTATGCCAATATTACATATTTCATTTCTGTTTAAGTATATTACAAGTTTTTTGGCAAAATTTAGTTGAAATTTTGTAGGGGGGGGGGGAGATTCATATTCTTGTTATCACTGAATTTTGGGGAGATTCATATTCTTGTATCACTGAATTTTGGGGTTGCTGAAAATCTTGTAATATACTTAAACAGATATGAAATATGTAATATTGACATAACCCCACCACCTTCAGCATGGAAAATACTCTTCAATAATTATGCAAACATTAAACTAAATTAAGCAATCCCCCCCATATACACAGCCATTTCCCACACTTCCTATATGCACACAAAAACACAACAGTACCACACAACAGTCCCCACAATTATGTACAAAATAAAGTGCCAACAAAAGCAAAAAAAACCCTCTAAAATTCTATATCCCCAACCTCTTAATATAGGGCACCACATGCACTACCACCCACCCCTCCACACAACATGCTCTGAGCCTAACATAAACAAACACTGACCACAGCACATTAACATCTGTGCCTGACGCAGAATAACTACTTCGTCTGATGATGCATTGGAGCAACAATGCGAAACATCAGTAGCATATAATTTTCGTGCTCCTGGAAAAGTTGAAACATAAGCTGTGAATCTAAAATACATTGGTTGACATGTGCATCAAATTGACATCAAACTGGCACTAGCATTCTCTCAGAGAACAAAAAATAAATATAAGTGAACACATATCAATAGACTCATCTACCCATCAGAAATCATCACAAAGAAGAAACCAAGGTAAATATCTATATGATAATTCCATCCAATTGTCTCAACTTTCCCACAAATTAGTGATATAGAGAAAAATTCAATAATTTTTGACCAACACTGTGACTTAAACATCTTGGAATTTCAAGTTTAATGAAAAAGAAAACTTCAAAAAATAAAGCTTACCTTTGGAGCTCTTCTGGGTCACTTATATGCATGACCATTAATGTGATGTGTAGAGTATTCAAAGATACCATAGCTGGTTTTAATCTTTTATCTTGCATTGCAATGTGATTTTGGATATTTTCTAAAGCTTTAAATATCTGTGTCAAATTAGATAAAAGTAATATTTCATTAGCAATATATAACAAAATACAATGTTTTGAGTTTCAATTTAAGCATATCTGATTTATTATTATTAGTAGTAGTTATATAAATAAATGACAAAACGAATATCAAAAACTACAAAAAGTATTATCTGGTAACAGCGTGACCTTGTTTTAAAACAAATAATAATGTAACAATAATACATATAGCTGTTGAAACAAAATTTAAAATCGCTACATTCTTGAATGAATGCAACAAAGTAGAATAAAGGTCAATGATACAATTTTTATGCAGAAATTTTCAGGAGAATGAAAGCAATCTAAGAGAAACATTGCTTGTTTCAGAAAAATGTTGAAAAATGGGTAGCATTCTTTAAAACTGGTAAAATCAATGCTGATGTAGTGCATTAAAGCCAATATTAAGGCAATAACAATATGCATTTAATTCAATCTATCAAGTCCATCACTACTCTCAAATGGGGTCTAGAGCCACTAATCATCCTCCTTATAACCCATACTTAGTTTTGGATTATTTTCTTTTTTCACACTTAGAAATTTTTTTGAAAGGGATAGGTTGTTTTACTCTTGAGCAGTACTTTTTAGCATACAATAGGCTAAGTGCCCTGGTCACAAGGACCCCCCCCCCCCCCAAGGGCTCAGAGAAAGTTGGGGAAAGGGGATCCACTGGATAGCTGTTGTGAGACAAATGGTAGCCTCCTGTCAAGGCCATCCAGCGTGTTCTTTAACATGCACAGAGTATGGTTCTCCTGTTAACATCCCATTTGATGAATCATTGGTGTCCCCTACTGACCAAGGGTGGATGAGGTGGTTTGCAAAGATAAATCTCAATGCTGGCACAGGAGGGACTCGAACCTGGGAACTGCAGATTATGAACCTGGTGCACTACTGACTTGAGCCATTCTCCATCCCCTATAGCATTTGATTTTCCTGAAATTGGGACCATTGCTTAACATCCAATCTGATGGATGTCAGCTTTTTCTAAGCCTAGCTGTGTACCCTTTCTCACTAAGGCAGGATGGGAATTAGGGGAGAAAATCTCAACATTGGCAGAGTTGGAACTTAACCTGGGACTGCAGATTACAAGCTAGGCATCATACCGACTAAGCCAACTCCCATCCCCATTTTTGAAGGTTGGTTTGTTTTAACTCTGAGTGGATTTTTTTTTTTGCACACAATGGGCTACATAGTCAAGTACAAGAGCTCAGAAGGCTGGGGTGAAGGGGGCCCAGTGGACAACTATCAGGATACATATGGAAGCCTCCCATCTAGGCCATCCAGAATGTTTTTTAACATGCACAGAATAGGGCTCTCCTAGATATGGGGCAATGGCTTTACATCCTATCCAATGAGGGCAGCCTTTCCAAGTCCATTGGTGTCCCCTATCTGACTGAGGGCAAGATTAGCAGAGATAAAACTCAATGCAGGCACAATTGGGACTCGAACCTGGTGTGATGCCCCATCGTTCACTTTTACTTTTCCTTAACCAGTTTTACTTAATTTACGTTATATTTATCATTTTTGGGGATTTTTATTTCCTTTTTGGCATCACAGCACTCGTTTCCAAGAGTTAGGAGTTGCGCATGCGTAACTCCGATCTTCCGACTGTCACCCGCTAAAGTGCGTGCACAAGGACACGCCCCCTCTTGTGTCATAGCTTGCATCGCTCGTCGATTTATGTAAATGTCTTTCCTGGTGTGCAACATGACACGTGCGGGCCTCTGTAAGCCTCTTGTTAAAGTCTGATGACATGTTGTCACAGTAGCACAGCACAGTAAGTGCACATAGCATAGAAGTCAGTTAGCACATAGTAAGTGCACATAGCACAGTGAGTTGTCAGAGCATAAGCATGTAGCACGGAAGAGTGCTCAGTTAATGTATCTTCTTCATTGAAGTTTTGGTGAGTGATTTTTGGAAATAAATTTGTTTGTTATTTAAACCTTTTGATTTCTTTACTAATATTTTCTCTTGAGCAACGTGAATTAAGTTTTGATTATATTTAGATATTAAACTTGACAATCATTTTTGGATTCTTACTCATTAATGCTCGCTGGTATTTTGAACCCTAACTTGTTAAGTTAGGGTTCAAAACACCAGCGAGCGTTAATGCCAGCGATGGCATTAACGCTCGCTGGCAGCAAAAAATATGGCAGCAAAATACCAGCGAGCGTTATTCATTTATTTATTTGGCAATTTGTTAATTATTGCCTGGCACCTGACTGAACTATCCGGAGCATAAACGTAATTGGATCAGAAAAAGGGTCCAAACTAAAAAGTATTTTGCATTACTTTGGAGCGTTACACTGGGAACTGTGAGCATAGTGCACTACCGACCGAACTAACCCCAGCCCCCTTTTTCGAAGGGGTTCAGCTTCAATGATGATGAACATATCACACAGAAAATGCATAAATGGTTCATAAGCAAGGTATTTTAATGCTTGTAAAAGCTCTGAGAATCTGTATTGAAAGAGTTGAAGATCATGTTGAATTTTAATTAAAAGAAGGTATTTAAAGCTTTCTTTTTGTTCCAAATTCACCAATCTTTATCTAGCTTAGTTATTATACATCATATGCTTATAAGAACACGTTCAGCATTTAAGTAGTAAGGTTCTCTAACCACTGTACCAGGTACAGCTTAAAACAAAGATTTAAATACACAACGAGTATGCTTACTATTTTGTAAAACAGAGATTTATTTTGAAGAAAAGGAAACCAAATGATTGTTTAAAATAGTAACTTGAAGGAATTGTTTAAAATATTAGAAGGTTGGGTAAAGGGAACCACTGGATAGCTTTATTAAACATTTATTAAAACAAAATTAAAATTTTTAAGTACTGAATCACTTGTGCAGCAAAATATGTGGCCACATACATTGCCACATGATCTAAGCAGCTATTTAAGACTGCTGCTAATCAATAATCATCAGTAGTGTTGATCACAATAGGGAAAATAAAAGGATCTTTCGGGGTTCGATAAAGGGTTTATTGCGAGTACCCACCTGGCTGGAGCGACGCTTTTAAAAACAGCAGAGCTGACTGGTTTCCCAAAAGGTGAGATATCTCGGGTTTCTAATCAGTGGAAAAATAACCCACATTGCTCGTCAGAAATGAGATTGTCACCGTCTGAGGTTTGTACGGAGAAACAGGACTTCCTGTGTGCAACAATTGATCGAAGCATTCAATGAACGCTGTTACCGACCCAAATCTCAGCAAACTATGTGCAGGGAATTGAAGAGGATCGGTATTAACAGTCATATGCCGATACGGAAACCACTGATTTCTGCAAAGAACCGGAAAGTTTGTCTACAGTGGTGTCAGGAACACTGTGACTGGACACTGGAAGAACGGAAAAAAGTCACATGGTCCGACAAGATGCAGTACACCTAGTGTACTGCAACTCGCCGGTCGACCCAGCTTGCCTTGCAAATGCAACTCAAGGTTCTGAAGGTGGTGTCATGGTGTGAGGCATGAAATAGGTCCCCTGATATTTCTGGAAGGTTGGGTTTCCTCCAAGAGTTATCTGAACTTTGTTGCCAATCAAGTCCATCCATCAATGTTGACTTTTTATCCAGCAGGTGATGGCTGTTTCATGGATGACAATGCTACTGTCCATCACACAAGATATGTTCAGCAGTGGTTCAGCAAGCATGACAGCGACTTCCACCATCTTCCCTGGCCACCACAAAATCCAGATCTGAATCCCACTGAAAATGTATGGGACATATTAGAAAAATAGATCCAGGAGCAAAGTCCTCTTCCGTTAAATCTGAGTGAGTTAAAGGACTGTCTGGTGAATGCCTGGTATGATGGAGATGTAAAGGCACTCCAACACCTTGTGGGATCTATGCCAAACAGTATGTGTACTGTAAATCGAGTTAAAGGAGGTTCAACTCATATTGAATAAAGGTTTCTAATTCAGTGGCCAGAGTGTGTATTACAAGGAATACTTTTAACAATTGCACACAATTTTGCTAATAAAAAAGAATATCACTTTGTCATTAGTTTGTTTTCAGAATGAACAAGCTAATGTTTTCACTTTGATGTCTGTAGACATCAAACTCATTTTGTTTTTATTGATAAATTAAAAATTCTTTTTTGGGTTTGACAGGATGATTGATGAGATGCTATGATTCTCACTTTTGGAACCTTCCTATAGCTATAGTTGAGCCCTCTAGTGGTGGAAAAAGTTGAAAATTGCAACATTTCAACCAAATATTTCAAATAATGTAATTACATTAGAAATTTTGGTTGTGAAATGTGAATATCATGAAATTTGCATTGACAACAAATGATTTTCACTTTTAGCCCAGAGAGGGTAGAAAAAATGCAATTTTTATGTTAAGCAAAAATTGTTTGTTGGGTTAGATAGGTATTTGATAAACTATTATGATTCACCTTTTTAGAAACAAAAAGCTTCCATTGCACCCTCCGACAATGGAAAATTTTGAAAATTTCAAATTAATATTGCAAATGATTTATTTGGGCTAGAAATTTGATATTTTAGTAGTTGAGTGTGATGATCTAGGGGTTTACATTGGTAGCAACAATTTGTTGATAAAATGTGTTAAAGAACAAAATAAATGATAGTTATATTTTTAAATAAATTAAAATTGCTCAAAATTCACTAGGTTGCTCCTAATTTTTTTTCATAAATTTAGCATTTTATTTTGAAATTTCCAATATTTCAATTTAGTAATAATAAATAAATAATTTCATTTATATACACTGGATGATTTTCCCCTAGCCCTAGGGAATAAGAAATCTAACTTTTTCATTTAAGGGATAAATGAGATATGCTTTTTGTTTTTGTAGGGAAAATAATATTTTATTATTTACATTTTCCAATCATGCATTAGTATAAATTTTGTCAAAGGGTGCAAAATTCAGAAAATGAAAATACTTCATTTTCTCTGAAAAAAAAAAGAACATTCCATATTCACCAGAGGCGATATGTTATCCTTCTAGTTTATACAAAAACCTGCTTAAAATTTAATTCAACATGAGAATCACTACTATTTTTTTCTTGACAAATTGGAACTGTAATTAGAGTTCCTCTCTCACAGTCTTAACTTTGGCATATTTCACAATATAAAAAATAAACATTATTATGTAGGAGTTAAACAATTGCAATTATTATAAAAATATTCATATTTGGAAATTAATCTCTTAAAAAAGATTTTACTTATTCATGGATGCTTCATAAAATTTCAAACAAAGTTAAAAATTTCAGTTTTTCTACAGATTTAATTATACAGCAGTACTTTTGATAATTCCTGGTAATGCAGAGGAAAAGGAGCTTGAATAACAACAGTCAAACCAATTTAAAATCTAATTCTGGATTTTAATTTTTCTTATATTTGACCATCATTGTATATCTGTTCTGTGAATTGATATAAAATGCAGTAGATTATGCTGAATGGAATCTTTAATATTAGAATCAGCCATTTTAGTTAAAATACAAAAATAAAATCTGTCCCATAAAATGAATTTTCCCTGTTATTATAATCCCATTTGTGATTACTCTACACCTATCCCTCGATTTACACGGTACTCAGTTCACACAATTTTGGCTTTGCACGGTCAAAAAATGCAACCAGTTTCGATTTACACAGTACTGACTGAGATTTCCTTTCTATGTACATCTCAGTCAGTACCGTGCAAATCGAAACTGGTTGCATTTTTTGACCGTGCAAAGCCAAAATTGTGTGAACTGAGTACCGTGTAAATCGAGGGATAGGTGTATTCCGAATATTCACAGACAAAATTAAAAGATCCCATCTGAGTGATTTATTCCCAGGCCCCTCTAATCAGTACTAATGATTAGAGAGACCTGGGTTTGAAGCCTGATAAGGTATGGATATTTGTTTTCTGTGTTGTCTTTCTGCTGTCTCATCTTTCTCACAGATTTCTTCTATGGCATGTTAAACCTACAGGCTCCTGTCAGACCATTGTGGCAAGCAGCTGCTAGAGGGGTAATTTATTTATTTTTATGCACGAGCAGCCTCTTATTCTAGACAGGATAGTTCCACCATTACACATAAAAGAAAATTTAAAAAGATTTATTTACAATGTACAGTTAACAAAGGTGAAAACTGAATTTAAACAAAAATTTCTGTAGTGGTGAGAGCATGTTCAGCTTGCATAGATATTGTGGGCAGGTCTTGCTGTACAGGTGGAGAGTGTATTTGAGCATTTACAGTTTTGGTTTGAGAGAGTTTATAGTATATGAAGTATTTAAGATTAATTACAAACATATAAAGTGAATTTCAAAATGTCTTCAAAACACGAAGCTATGGATGATGCACATTAGAAAAACACGTCATGACATTGATATTTAGAATATTTAGTTTTCTGAAAGATGGCAGTCAATTCACAAATGGATAATTGATAGTGTACTATATTAAAGAAAAATTGGATTTATTTCACTTATAATTAACAATGTGGAATGTTGAATAAAATGTGAATTCTCAAAATTGTTAAGTATCTTAATTTCATGATTATTTTAAATATTAATAACAAGTTAGAATACAAACCTCTTGATTATCCACTCTGATAGCTACAAAATAATTTGGCTTTGTTTTTGACTCTTTCTTGCTTTCTCCTTCAATTTCTTTCCTTGGAAAGCTTTTTTCTTTACCATATTTACTTTGCAGTTGTTGTTCTGTGAAACAAAAGTCAATAATAGGTCATAAGATATGATAAAAATCCATTAAAAATGGAATATTAAACATAGCATATGAAATATTTAGATATTAATTTCTAGGTTTCATTTGAAGTTAACTGATTGTTTTGAATTACCATGTTTAACTCAGTATTTAATGAGCAAATCAACTGTTTAGATAATATATAAAAATCTATATTTCTCTTCATACAGCTACTTCTCATAAATGCAAATTATGACAGAAACCAGTGAGGAAGGCAAGCCCTCCACAGAAAATAAAAACAAATCAGATAGCTCAACTCAAATAGTTTCAAACAGATCCATTTGTTTTGCAGATAAACACATTAACCAAAGTTATTGGGTATTTATTGTAAAAATGCTGCAGATTTTCTGCAATATAGTTAGAGCATACAAAATACCTGCTGTAACTGTAAAAAATAATCTTTATGCAAATAAGTGTAGGACTTAACTGTATTGAGGGTTTGGGGTGATGATGAAACGTATAATCTAACCTTGACATCAAATCAAATAAATAAAAAATGCAGTCTCTATTCACTGTATACAACAACATAAAACAGTGAGTTTTTAAAATTTAAAATCTGCAAAGTATTTGATTCTCATACACAATTTTTCACACTTCTAGTGCAAGTTAAATACATTGTAGGAATTAGTCATGATTTAGTTTTAACACTTCAGCTAGAATTATGCAAATGGTATGATGCATGACTCACTAAGAATGTAGCCAATAGAGTGTTCCCTCCCATCGCCTGAAATTTTAGGAGTTAAAAATTTACCAGTTTAAGATTGAAGGAACAAATTTTTGTGTACACCAACTTATTTTTAACTCATTTCCCAGTTACATGCAATTATAAAGTTTATATCATTGAATATATCATCTATGTCAATTTTCTATCTTTCATCACCTTTTTTTTCATTTCTCATACCCTCCTAGAAAATATTTCCTGGTATATGCCTATGGCTCACCATGCTGTATATAACATAAGCAATGAATTCTTATTATGTTTCATCAACTGTCAAATCTATTGTCTAAAGCCAAAAGCATAGAAAGGCATAGTAAGGAAAAAGTCAAAAGCATAGAGTCAAAATGCTTGCACCTACTGCTACTTTAGAACTGCTATATCTTTAAGAACAAGGTTGGGCTGTTTTACCTCTGAGTGGTACTTTTGTGCACACATCTGGCCAAATTACCAAGTTGTGAAGATATGTTGTTCTATATCTGAGCAGCACTTTTTTTGCATGCTAATGAGCTAAATGTCCAGGTCATAAGGACCCCATGGCTCAGAAAAGGTTGAGGAAAGGGGACCCATTCTATATAGCTGTTAGGACAAAGATGTTAGCCTCCCATCAAGTGTGTTTTTACCATGCACAGGGTATGGCTCACCTACACATGGTGCCACAACTTTACATCCTATCTGATGGATGGGCTTGCACCTTTCCCAATTCATCAGTCTCCTTTCTTACTGAGGGTAGGGTGGGGATTTAGCACAGATGTCATAAGGAATTCAAGGACAGAGTTGAATAAGAGAAGGGTTGGTTGGGTTGTTTTACCTCTGAGCAGCACTTTTTTGCACACCATGGGCTAAATGGCAGGTCACATGGACCCGAAGGCTCAGAGAAGGTTGGGGGAGGGGACCAACTGGAACAGCTGTTGGGAGACAGATGGTAGCCTCCCGTCAAGGCCATCCAGCATGTTCTTTAACGTGCACAGGGTATGGCTCTCCCGCACACGGGGCTATGGCTTAACGTCCCATCCGACGGATGGCGGCCTTTCCAAGCCCATCGGTGTCCCCTACTGACGTGGGTGGGGAAGGAAATTTTGCGGAGATAAATCTCAACGCTGACCCAGCTGGGACTCGAACCTGGGAACTACAGATTACGAGCCTGGCGTGCTACCGACTAAGCCACCCCCGCCCCATATAAGAGAAGGGAGCCCACTGGGCAGCTGTTTAGGAAATGGAAGCCTCTCATTGAGACCATCCAGCATGTTCTTTAATGTGCAGAGGGTATGAGACTTGCATATGGGGTCATAGTTTAATGTTCCATCTGATGGACAGTTGCCTTTCCAAGCTCATAGGCACCCCTTTCTTACCAAGGGCTGGGTTAATGGAGATAAATCTTAAACTCACAAAGTTGGGACTTGAACCTGAGAACTGCTGATTAGACTGAAAGACTGGTACATTATCATTAAACCAATTCCCACCCCCTTTAGAAGTCCACACTTCAGATAATAACTATAAACTAGAACTGTATTACAGGTGCATAGTGTAACCTGGATATAGAGCAACCCACTGTAATGAAGTAAGTGTATTAAAAGTTAAAACACTATTGGTAGATTTAGTAAGAGAACTAGGTAAGATTCAAATAAATAATAACTATACAGTGATATTCACAAAATAGTGAATTTTCAAATACATTCTATGGGGACAGCTTTTTTCAAACTAAGACCTAGTCATGGTATTGGCTTGTATAATCTGTGCAGAAGAGGTAGTAGACTAACAGGTATAACAATATGTGTATATTCAAGGTATGGGCTCAGTAATTATATTAGGGAAAGGATAAAAGTCAAAGGTGGCAGGGGTTGTTTTACTTCTAAGAGGCAGTTTTGTGCACACAGTGAGCTAAATGGCAAAGTCACAAGGACCCCAAGGGCTCAGAGAAGGTTCAGGGAAGAGGACCCACTGGACAGCTGTTAGGAGACAAATGGTAGTCTCCTGTTAAGGCCATCCGGCATGTTCTTTAATCCTTTAACACCCAGGAAATTTCAGAAAAGGGTATAGGGTACTAAAGACAAAGGAATAGCACTATTTGGACAAGTTAATTTCAAATTTTGGTTGTTATGAGCGTTAAAGGGTATGGCTCTCCTGCACATGGCATCATGACTTTATGTTCCATCCAGTGGAAGCAACCTTTACAAACACATTGGGGTGATAGGGGAAAACACAGATTAATTAGGTAGACATTTAAAAATTAATGAATTTAGATAAATTTACATTAAGTGTAGATAATCTCCATGCTGTTTAAACTTCATGCTGGTCAGTACTGTAATTAGACAATGTAAAAAACAACATCTGGATAACCTAACCAGAATTTAGAGGTAACAGGAGGAAGACCAGATGTTGGTTTGAATTGGTTTACCTCTGAGTGGCACTTTTTTGCACACAATGGACTAAATGGATAGAGGTTGGGTTGTTTTACCTCTGAGCGGCACTTTTTTGCACACCATGGGCTAAATGGCCAGGTCACATGGACCCCGAAGGCTCAGAGAAGGTTGGGGGAGGGGACCCACTGGAACAGCTGTTGGGAGACAGATGGTAGCCTCCCGTCAAGACCATCCAGTGTGTTCTTTAATGTGCACAGGGTATGGCTCTCCTGCACACGGCACCACGGCTTAACGTCCCATCCGACGGACGGCGCCCTTTCCAAGCCCATCGGTGTCCCCTACTGACCGTGGCCAGGGCGGGTAATTTTGCGGAGATAAATCTCAACGCTGACCCAGCTGGGACTCGAACCTGGGAACTACAGATTACGAGCCTGGCAAGCTACCGACTGAGCCACCCCCCACCCCAATGGATAGAGGACAAGGACACCAAGGGAACAGAGAAAGTTGGGAGGAGACCCATCAGACAGCTGTTAAAAGACATAGTAGCCTGCCATCCAGCATGTTCTGTAATGTGCACTGAAGAGCAGATGCAAATTTTGCTTGGTGAACGTAAGGTGTATACTGCTTACATAATATACAACTGTGGGTAAGGTACATTGCAACGAGTTTGTTAATTCTTTATTTTTACATATATAGAAAATTGCCAAAATATATACATCAATACAATCAGTGTGCTGTTTGGTGTAAAGTTACAACATTTTTATGCATCATGAAGATAACTTATTTACAAAATAGTTATTTTCATTGTTAATGAACTCTCTGTTTTAGAATGATAAATAGTACATAACATACCAGAGAATAGACTGGAAATATTGTAGGTACCTTCTTCATTATCAGCAATGGAAGAATTACATGGTTCATTTGTTTCATCTATTTTCAATTCAAAACAGTCTTCAGATAATTTTAGCCTTTTACATCCCCCATCACTACATTTATTATTCACTGCTAAAAGTAACTCATCTGGAGAGTCTGTGTCATTATCAACCTCTGCTTGTCTTGCATAAGGCGTAACAGTAACTTTCAGTTTTGAATCTTCCTGCAGACATTTGACTTGCTTGCAGTTTTCAGTTAAATACAACTCAACATCGTTAGCCTTAGTTTGTCTCACTTCAGTTTCACTTTGAGATGGAAGTTCATTTTTTTCACAGTTGTGGTCAAATTTCATTAGCTTAGATGATGGTTCATCAACTAAACTAGATGTCCTCTTCATTTTTGCTCTTGCAGATTCAAACATCCCTGTGCTACAAAATGATGTAGATGGAAGTGACATTTGCAGAAACATATTTTTGTTTTCACTTCTGCTATCTTTACTTGGTATACTGTATATTACTTCTTCAGTATTTTCCTTTACTACAGTTCTTGAGGATGAAGCAATTCCTTCACTTTTTATCTTTGGAGTAAATGAACCATTAATAATTTCACATGCTGACTGTGATGTTCTACCTTCACAAAACATTTCATTAGTTTCTTTTTGAGTACCAACTCCTGTTTCACTTTCTACATATAAAGCTTCAATTTCAGAAGTCTCCATAGCTTTGGAAAGCTTTGAATTTTCTTCCTTTCCATTTGATTCTTTTGAAAAACAACAACCAGCAAGAAGGCCAACCATTATACCCTTTTTACTGTTTTTATATGTATTACATTTAAATGTTTTTTGGCTATAATATTTTTTATGCACATTCTTTCCAGAACAAAGACTGTACAATTTGTTACATTTCTTCAAATTATTTCTCATTTTTTGATAATTACCACTTAAATTCATAGTTTTTACACTGCTACCATTAACAGTAAAACAATCCAAAGGACTTATTTGATCACATCCTTTAGCAGCAGAAAGGTAAGAATTACAGCTTTTGCTTATAAGCATTGCTTCTTTACATTGAATACAATTTTTAAGGATATGATATTCATACATATTATTTATTTCAGCACATAAAGAATCAGTAGAGAATATATAACTAATATTCTTTTGCTTTATTCCAAGAGAATGGGCTATACCAATTGAGGATATTTTTTCAAAAGTTCTTTTAAAAGCCATTTTTTTATATAACTCTTTTTCTCTTTTATATTTAGTATAAGACAGGGTATTTTTTAACAATTCATAAGGCAACTTTTTAATTATATCTGAATTACTAATGAAAAAGTCAGAATAATCTACAGTGGTTGGCATTTTAATATTTATTCTTCTGTTCCAGCTTTGAGAATACTCAGCAAAAGAACACTGTGGTGACCAATAGTTTTTTTCATGCAAGAGAGGATTTAAAAACAAAGTTTTGTCAATAGGTACTGTATTGAAGAAACAATGAAGGCCATCAATAATATTACTCACTGTATATGGATAAAACTCATTACCTGAAAGATCCATTCTGCTCTTATATAATCTTGCATTTGTTTCTCTATAACTTGATGAAGCCATTTCACTAAAACCAAAATTTGGTGACAAAATCTTCCTTGTTCTTCTAAGGCTGACATCTTCAAAAACTTTAGTACTTACAGAATTACTTTGTAAATACTTTGAATTATAATATGTCTGTAAAAAAACAGAATTATTTATCATACAAGGAGTGAAATATGATACATTGCATATAGGATTTGATATATGAGACAACTTCTCATCTCTCTGATTTTGCTTGACTTTTGCTTCATCTGTGCATGTATGTGCAGAGAACTTAGCACAAAAACATTTTTGAGAAGTAATCATACATAATCTCACCCTTTTGGAGATGCTATTGACATAATTTACACATTTGAAACTAGAAATGCTCAGTAAATAAAGATTAACACTATTTGATGACACTAAAATATTATGCATTTGTTTGCAGTGCATAGAAAGTTGATAAGTTCTTGCAAAATTCATGTGTTTCAAGTTGAACTTTCTAACAGCACATGTCGATATTAGTGTATAGCCATGTCGATATTAGTGTATAGCCATGACAACCAAACATATTTAAGAAAAG
The DNA here is from genome assembly GCA_038380435.1 of Ryuthela nishihirai. Classification (NCBI taxonomy): domain Eukaryota; kingdom Metazoa; phylum Arthropoda; class Arachnida; order Araneae; family Heptathelidae; genus Ryuthela; species Ryuthela nishihirai. The sequence continues at coordinate 91,377,837 of JAWZYU010000006.1, forward strand.
GGCATATCAAAAAATAGCTCATGAGCTAGCAGCTGCAGATGAACAGAGTAGAAGTTCAAAGCTTAACTTCCAAATTAAAACAACTGTCCAACCTGTAAAATACAAATGTACATTTTAAGTGAAAAATATTACAAAAACAGAAATTTGAAATGTACTAAACATTAAAAATTAAAAAATATATTAAACACTAATTTAAACTACAGAACAGATGAAAAAATAAATATATTTTTAACAGACATGTCAAGAATACTCAAATTTAACAACTTTAATTATTTTATAAATTTATAATTAATATAACTTAACATTATATTGGGCAAGAAGATTATATGATGCTCCTCTGCATTGGTATTTTTCTAAGTATCTTTTTATTTAGCACATAGAAAAATGAGTCTCAGGTTAGTGCAGATAACATCATATCATTTTCTTGCCCAATATAATGTTAAGTTGCAAACCAGAAACTTGTAGGGCTGCGAACAGTTGAATCAAATCTAAACAGATTTCTTTGTGATGCTGGGTTTCAAAATAAAAAACTATCTGATAACATGACTGGATATTATTCATACCACAGTTAACTTTAAGGCTGTTGCAGATGTGTTCATCATCAAAATGTGGATTCTCTCATGGCTGTGCTAGTATGCTTCTCACACAAGCTCAACATCTTCCTACCTCGTGCTTGGTCAGCTAACTTCTCTCGCAATTACGAATACTACCAATTTCTAAGAATTTCTTGTGGCATCTATGATGCTGTTGCGAGGTGGTGAGTCCTTATGGAAATGCATGAAAAACGTTTTCTGCCCTTAGCCAGCTGTTTCGAAAAAAAAAAACCCTACCACTGATGGTCGATGACCTTGAGAGCTAGGCAAGCAACTTTCAAAATGGGGTCAAGGTTGGTAAAGGGGGCAAAAAGGTTCCATGCCTCAATAATATTTTTATTTTTTGTTATTAAATTCATGGTTTTGATGTTTTTTAACTATTATGCAAAATCTATATTATCATTGTAGCATCATTAGTCAAGAACAATCAGCTGAACTCTCACCATTCTTTCATTCACTGAAATATTCTGCAACAGCCAAGCACATGAATACAAAGTGCAACTAAAGATGTAAAAACCTATTTTTTAAATGGTAAAAATTTAATATGTTAATATCATTTTTAACTTTAGTAGTGGTTTTCAATTTATAAAGTATTTTTGAGATTAAAAAAAAACCTCTTTCACTAGGAATATGAAAGCAATGCCTTCAATGCCTCTATGGACTGACCACACTGCAATCTATATAAATAACTTTACCTTGATGGCTTGCCATTTGCAACAACTAGTACCATCTATAGGGTAATATTTAACATCTTGAATGAAGTTTTTGGGTCACTCATTTAAAGGATGTATCACTGCTGCATGAATTATTCTTTCTTATCAATCATTCATATTGTTCAAGGATTTTCAGGATATACCATATATACACTGGTTTCTATAGATTAAGAAACAATCCTATGTTATGTCATTGGGAAGCCAACATCAAAGCTCTATAACTTCTAAAATCATTTGTTTTGAAAAATGTGATAGATAAGATCTCAATCAAATATATCAATATTTCGATTTTCAATAATATTAATTTAGTACTAATGAGTTATAGAGGTTTGAATATTTAACAATATCAATGCCAGTCTCAAAAATTAACTTCAGAAGTTAATTAAAACTTAGTAATAAGTATTGTATCAAAGTGTTTAATAAAATAATAATACTATTAGAAGTATGTGCAAAACATTTTTTCACTATTCATTAGTTTTGCAAACATTTCTTAAGACTAGCATTACTGTTGTTAAATATTCAAACTTCCATAACTCGTTAAATACTGAATGCATATTGTTGAAAAATCAAGATATTGTATACACTGAAAGGGCAATTTATTATACATACCCACCTAATAACGTGTGGGTCCACCTTTTGTTCTCACAATAGCAACATGTCATGGCATGGACTCTACCAGGCATTGGAAATATCCAGGTGGTATTGCAGCCCATGATTCCAGGACAGCCACCCGTAAAGTACTAAGAGTTGCTGGTAGTGAGTTTCGGGATAAAATGCATCACTTCACTTCATCTCCCAGATGCTCAATAGGGTTCAAATCTGGAGAGTGAGAGAGCCATTTGAGGGTTGTGAACTCACTGGAATGCTCCTCCAACCAGTCCTTAATCAAAATGGAAGTGATGAGATGGGGTATTGTTTTGTTGAAAGAAGGCATCTTACTGTGGGAAATGGATAGTCATGAATAAGTGTAGGTGGTTGGTGAGTATGTCAACATAGCCGTATGGTGATCTCAATAAGTAAAAGTGGTCCCAAGGTAGCCCACTGCTTCCACTGGCTTGTAACAACCCGACTTGACAGTTGGGTTCATGCGGTCTACATCACACATGCAACCCTTCCATTGGCATGTTGTAGTTGGAACCTCGATTCATCAGAACAAGCTACCCATTTCCAGTCATCCATGATCCATTGGCGATGTTCCTTTGCCCACTGCAACCTCATAGCCTGGTGATGTGTTGTTAGCAAGGGTGCTTGATGTGGGCCTTGACTGCCATAGCTCACTCATGCTATGGTATGTCAAATGGTCTTTGTACAAAACCTTCATAACTGCCCTGTCATTGAATGACATTATCATTTGCACTCTGGCCCTCAATTCTGATGATACAATACAAAAGAGGTGATACTCATCTTGAACATCAACAGCCTGGTTATGGCCTCATTTTCCCTGGCTGCTACAGGTTTTGCTGCCTTGATACACACATGCGACAATCATCTGTGAAAATCCCAGATGTTCAACAGTCATTGATATCGAAGCATCCCATCTTCCTCACATCAACTCTCTGCCCGTGTTCAAACTTGCTCAGGTCACTGTTTACCCATATAATAGTCACTGGTATGCTATAAAGCAGGTAGATATCTGAACTATTTATAGCCCACAAGAGGCTTTGGCTGGCTGCAGGTTTGTGGAGGGGTGCAGCATGTATAATAAATTGCATTTCCGGTGTATTTGATTGAGATCTTTATCTGATATCACATTTTTCAAAACAAAAAACTTATTTTAGAAGTTATAGAGCTTCAATATTAGTTTCCCACTGTCATAACATAGGGTTGTTCCCAAGGGCGTAGCCATGGGGGGGAGGCTCCCCCCCAAAGTAACTCGGAGTTGCCAAAATTCAAAGCGACTTCGTAAAACCTAGGTGAGTTGTGAAAATTTGTAATTTTTTTTTTTTGGAAAATTAAGCAGAGTTGTCAAAATCGAGGCAACTTGGCAAATCTAAGGCAGTTTGGAAAATGGAGAGATGGCAAAATTGCAAAATGCAGTTGACAAAAAAAAAAGCCACTAGTAAAATACGGGTGAGTTGGCAAAATTCGGAGTGACTTCGTAAAATCTTTGGGAGATGGCAAAATCAGGACAACTTGGCAAAATCTTGGGGAGTTGGCAAAATTTGGAGTGACTTGGCAAAATTGTGGGGAGTTGGCAAAAATTAAGGTGAGATGTAAAAATTAGGATTTTTTTCTGTAAAATTATGATGAGTTGGCAAATTCTAGGATAGTTGGCAAAACTTAGGGAGTTGGAAAAATCTAGGGGCAGTTGGCCAAATCTAGGGGTAGTTGGAAAAACTAGGGGCAGTTGGCAAAATTCGGAGTGACTTGGCAAAATCATGGAGAGATGTAAAAATTGCAATCTTTTTTCTATAAAATTATGGCATGTTGGCAAAATTGAGGCAACTTTGCAATATCTAGGAGAGTTGGCAAATCTTGGGGGAGATGGCAAAATTTAGAGTGACTTTGCAAGAATTAGGTGTGATGTAAAATTGTTTTTTTTTTCTGTAAAATTGTGGCAAGATGGCAAAATCGAGGAAACTTGGCAAAATCTAGGGCAGTTGGCAAAATTCGAATCCACTTGGTAAAATACGAGATTTGTGAAAATTGGGATTGTTTTTTGTGAAATTAAGGAGAGTTGACAAAATCAAGAAAACTTGGCAAAATCAAGGGAAGTTGGCAAAACTGGAAACCACTTGGTAAAGCACATGTGAGTTGTAAAAATTGGGATTGGTTTTGTGAAATTAAGGAGAGTTGGAAAAAACCAAGAATTCTTGGCAAAATGTAGGGGAGTTGGCAAAATTCGAAGCCACTTGGCAAAATACAGGGGAGTTGTGAAAATTGTGCCTTTCTTGTGCAATTAAGAAGAGTTGATAAAATTCGAAGTGACTTGGCCAATTCAGAGAAGATGTAAAAATTGCGTTTTTTTTTTTCTGTAAAATTATGGCGAGTTGGCAAAATTCGAATCCACATGGTAAAATATAGGCAATTTGTGAAAATTGGGATTTTTTTTGTGCAATTAATAAGTGTTGGACAAATTGAGGAAACTTAGCAAAATGAAGGGCAGTTTGCTTGGCAAAATTTGAATCTACTTGGAAAATATGGGCGAGTTGTGATAATTGGGATTGGGTTTGTGAAAATCAGGACAGTTGACTGGAATTGAGATAACTTGGCAAAATCTTTGGGAGTTTGAAAAGTTTGAAGTGATTTGGCAAATTTAAGAGAGATGTAAAAGGATTGGGATTAGTTTCGTGAAATTATGGAGAGTTGGTCAAATGAAGGGAAAATTCACACTGACTTGCTAAAATTCAGACAAGATGTAAATATTGGAATTATGTCTGTGAAATAATAATGGCAAGTTGGCAAAATTGGAAGTCAAATGGGAAGATGCAGGAGATTTGTGACAACTGCCCTTCCAACCATGGAGCAAAAATCTGGTAAGTTTGCTCAGTTGGCAAAATTTTAATTTCGAGTTGGAAAATTTTTGATTTCTCCCCCCCCCCCCAACCATAGTCCTTCGCTACACCCCTGGTTGTTCCTTAATTTATGGAAGCCAGTGTTTATATAAAGCTTATGACATCTTCCATTTTGCAAGTTTTCATTTGATATGCAACTCATTGCATTTACTCCATGTTGAAAGCAACCATACCACACCCTACATGGTTTCTATAAATTAAGGAAAATCCCTATGTTAAGTCAATGGGAAGCTAACATTGACGCTCTGTAACTTCTAAAATATGTTTTTTTTTTTGTTTTGAAAAATGTGATTGCAGAAAAAGATCTCAATCAAATAAATCAATATCTCAATTTTCAACAATATTTGTTCAGTATTTAATGAGTTATGGAAGTTTGAATATTTAGCAATAACAATGCCAGCCACAAAAATTGACTTCAGAAGTTAATTAAAACTTAATAATTTGTATCAAAGTGTTTAATAAAATAAGTTTGTATTTCAGAACTTTGTGTAAAGAATTTTTTCACTATTCTTCAGTTTTGTACAAGTTTCTTCAAACTGGCATTGCTGTTGTTAAATATTGAAACTTCCATAACTCATTAAATACTGAACGAATATTGTTGAAAATCGAGATATTGATTTAGTTGATTGAAATCTTTATCTGCAATCACATTTTTCAAAACAAAAAAACAACAACTTATTTTAGAAGTTATAGAACTTTGATGTTAGCTTCCCATTGACTCATTAATTAGGGATTTTCCTTAATTTATGGAAACCAGAGTATGTTTCTATACCACAAGAATGTCGTGACTACACTGGTCTTTTAAACTGCAATCATACCAGCCATTTAGTTGTGTGGAATAGTTGTTTATCAGACTGCCCCCCTATTTTACATTTTTCCAACTCAATTATGTCATTTGCTCCCCCACCCTCTATTTTTTCTAGATCCAGATCTGAGGCTAATCCAATTAAAGAAACAATTCTACAAACACAAAACAGTCTCATGAAATGGTTAGCTGAAAGAAATGAGTTTCAAACCCACACTTTACAGAGACATTCCAGGTGTGCTGACAACTACACTATCATTGGCTAACTTTTTCTTCAGCTTATGTGACTTATAAACTTTTGCAGAATATTGTTTGATTCATTTGTATGTCAGGAACCAATGCCTATATGCTGTTGCCTATATGCTGGATAGTGCAAGTTTGTGCTGGCATGTCTCTGGGAAGCATGAGTTCAAATCTCACATGGCAAAATTAATTTTTTTTCTCAGCGAACCATTTCATGAGTCTCATGTGCACAGAATATACTACACTACAAAACAGCCTGTTTGTCCCTTTAAGATTGATTATCATTTCTGTTTACCACGAAAATTTAAAGAGCTGTAGAATTTTATCATAAAGTAATTGAGAGAACTTGGTAATGTTATTGTATACAATGCAATTTATTAATTTTAATGTTTAATTTACAAAAAAAATGAACAAACTTTTAAAAGAGAAATTTAGCAAAAACAAAGAATTGCAGAAAAATTCGGTGGGACTTTAAAGCACTTTAAGGCCCTTTCTGGTACTTTAAGGTTAATTGAAGTACTGGTTATTTTCCTTACTGACTAATGCAAAATTTTAATGTTTCATTTATTTTGTAAACTGGATTAAGTTTTCCAAGGTCCAGACTGAAAAACTGAAATAAATCTGGAAGCCCAACAATTTTTCTCATTTGTTGAGGGAAAACGGAAAAAAAGAATTGCTACAAATCATATTATCATCGATGAGCCAAGACTTTTTGGCCTGTGAGACAAGATAAAAAATGGAGCCTCTGTTGGGTTGTTTTATCTCTGAGTGGAATTTTTTTGCACACAATGGGCTAAATGGCCAGGTCACAAGGACTCCAAAGGCTCATAAATTGGGGGAAGGGGACTCACTGGGTACCTTTTAGGTGATAGATGGCAGCCTTCCATCAAGGTCATCCAGTGAGTTCTTTTAACATGCACAAGGTATGGCTCTCTTGCACATAGGTTGGGTTGTTTTACCTCTGAGCGGCACTTTTTTGCACACCATGGGCTAAATGGCCAGGTCACATGGACCCCGAAGGCTCAGAGAAGGTTGGGGGAGGGGACCCACTGGAACAGCTGTTGGGAGACAGATGGTAGCCTCCTGTCAAGGCCATCCAGCGTGTTCTTTAACGTGCACAGGGTATGGCTCTGCAGCACACGGGGCCACGGCTTAACGTCCCATCCGATGGACGGCGGCCTTTCCAAGCCCATCAGTGTCCCCTACTGACCGTGGGCAGGGCAAGAAATTTTGCGAACTCTTGCATATAGGGTAATCTCTCCATACTTCAACACATGTGGTCTTCCAAGCCCATTAGTCTCCTAATGACTGAGAGCAGAGGAGGGGGAAGGTTGTGGAGATAAATCTCAATGCTGGAGCCCAGACTGAGAGCAGAGAGGGACAAGGAGTGCTGAAGCCCAGCCACCCTTGCCCCTGGAACCTCTATGATAAGTATTAATTTTGACTGGAACACACTGAAATTTCATGTGAGATTTAATAATTAATGATACGGGGAACAACAAAAAAAACTAAAAAAAATTTCTGTTTCTGCACTGGTTTGATAATACTGATAATAAGGTAACTGAAATTTTAATGGTACTTTATTTCAAAATTTGTTGTCTCTCAAAAATGGCATCCTGAGGCAGTCATCTGGCAGCCTCACCTAATGGGCTGGTCCTACACATTTTATAGAAAATTAAAAAAATAAACATCCTTGCTAGCAGAGATCATAGTTGATTCTACTAGAGTCAACTATGATCTCCGAACCTGTTTTAATTAATTTTGAGGTTAACTTTCTGTAGCCTGTTAAATATTAGCGTTCATAACTCTTAGAATACTGAACACATATTAAAATCAAGTTTTACACAGATCTGATTGAGATCTTTAATTTATCTTTAAGCATAGTTTCATTAAAAATAATATAGAAGTTACTGGGCTCTAAATGTGATTTTCTATTGAGATAACATGGAACTGTTTCCATTTTTCTGTCCAGTATCTGTATATCAAAAATTAAATCACATATTTTCTGTGTCACCAAAATGACCATGTTTTGGTCTGTTTCATAATTTATCACTGTATGCATACAATGGTAACACTAAAGCAGCGATTCTTAAACTTTTTTTGCACACGGCACACTTTTTTTTGGTGTGACTACTCCTGGCACACTAAAAATATAAACTGGAACACTATGAGAGACTTGCACATGCACATTTTGCCTTCAATAACATCCATTTCTGTGGAGTTTATAAATTCAGAGCTATTCTGCTGAAGTTCTGGTGTGTATTGAGGTTGGTGCATATGTTATATTATGGGCATGTTTTGTTGTTAATTTTGGTTTTAACGTTAGGATTTAATATGGATAAGTTTTTGTTTAAACAGAAAAAGTTATATGAAGAATCAGTGGAAGAAAGCAACAACAAAATGGTTTATAAATTTCCTTTTATCTGCAATATCATCTGAAATCTTGTGACACACATTTTGAGAACCACTGCACTAGAACAATTCATGATGGGGCAAATTTTGATCTAATTCATTCTGGTCGACACTGCACTACAAACACAACCAGATGTTTCATGCAACATCCTTCTGTTACAGTGCTATCAACGTCTTGGCACTAAACTCTCCACAGAGTGTGAATATTTTATATAAATAAAAATTTATATCACTGCTGGGTCCAGTGGTCACATGGGATGTGCAATAATACAAAAATGGTTGGTCTGATTTGAGAACTACACTTATCTTGGCTTTTTTGTCCATAGTGTTCCAGTTTATATTTTTAGTGTGCCAGGTTGTATTCCAAATGACTTTGATAGACAATTGGATTGGTTTATGTTTCATTGAAATGCTCACTTTTACACACTGATGTATTTATGCATGTGAAGGACAGGTTTTTTTAAATGTTTTTTCCCTCCTCTTTATACAACCTGTTGGTATTGCCACGGAAGCACCATTCTCTGTCTGCAATTAAATATCAGGAAATAGAAATTGGGAGTTACAATGCAAATAAGTTATCTGTGCAATTACTACAAATTAGCATGTTGGTTTATGATTAAATCTCTGATAAGATTATTATGTTTTTGGGTTTTTCCTAAGCACAGAACAAAGATTCATTGCTTAGCAATATGCCTTGACTAAAATTGTAGCCTATGGTGATTATTTTTGTTTAAGGGAATGAAATTATTTAGTTTTGAGTTTTTTTATTAATGTGGAAAGTAAAGTTTGCATTTAGTGATATGCAATGTTGTGGAAAAACATTTCAAGAGTTTTAAGTTTGGTGGTTTTTGTGTGGAACTGAAATTTTATATTTACTAATTTGTATCCTAGAAATAATTCTCAAGTGGAAGTAGGTTGAAATAATTCTCAAGACGGATCTAGATTACTGCTACGAGTTTGTTTTTGCATCTTTAGACATAGTCCATGGCGAAAAAACTAATGGACGAGGACCATTAAAAGCCCCCAAGGGCTAGAATTATTTTGAAAACATTCTTTTAATAAGAAATATCTTCAGGGTTTTTATCTAGGGATGTTTTATATCTGAGGCACTAAGTTTGCTGCACAATGGGAAAAATTACAGGGTCTAAAAATGCCAATGTAACTTTAACTACAATAAATAAAAAAAAACACGTCACGATATATGTATAACCAAAAATTGTACAAACAAGTTTAAGAAAAAAATAACTTACACTTCTTCTTGGCATAAAATATAAATCCATTTCTCAGATACTTAAAAGAATGAATTTTTCTGACTGATATTAGTAAGAAAGCTTAAACCAAAATTGTTTTCGAATTGTTTTTACAATTTACTATCACCGTAATTCTTCCACGCTTCTCAATCATGGAGGTCAAAACGCTCTACTCAAAGTTTGTTTTGATGCCATATCCCGACAATAACTGCGTCGGCAATAATTATTTTTACATGAATATTTCTGAAAAAATGTTCAGTTGAGAACTTTTGTGGAAAAAAAAAGCAAATCTCATTAATAAATTCACACTCTCGTATCAATCAGTAATATATAATTGTTACATCCATTATACCAAATAATTCAGAAGTCCCACAAATACTTGTTGTATATCAAAAATAATTTCTACTGTTACTAAGTTGACTCAAATTATGAAAATATATTGACTTATTGGAAACTAAAAAAAACCATTACTGAGTCCCCTAATTGTCCTTAGACAATAAAGAACACATGAAAAAGAGGTTAAACTATAATAATACCATAAAATTAAATGTTACTTTCGACCATAGATAGGATTAAGAAATAGAAACGAAAGGCTGACACTCACAACTTTACTCCTGTAACAAGTGGTGAAGCCAATGAAACCCACGAATCCCACGTTTTCTGTCAATAAACGCTATGAAAAGTATGTATAGATATAAGTTGACGATATTTAGTGAATGCACCATAGTCGAAGGGTGGAAGGGACCGATTTTGGTTCTCATGAGTCCATGACCCATACTTTGTTGGTAGTTATGGAACAATGGCGAAATTAGATCAACATGATCCCTGATGCTAAATATTCAAGTGCAATAATATTATAATAGGTCCCTATCACATAGAGACCTATTATAATATTACGATGCATAAAGCCTTAATTTTAGCCTGGTGTGGCATATAAACTGACAGGCTCCTGTCAGACCTCTGTGGCAAACAGCTGCTTGAGGGGGGGATTTTTTATTATGTGGATGGGTCAACATCCTTATCTGATACCGGTGCGTTGCACCGCCTGCATCCCGGGTACTTTTGCCCCTGTTATAGAGAGCCCCATTCGCAAGAAAAGCGATGCATAACTGCAATCCAACTGAAGGCTGAAGACTGGTATTTCCACCTCTGGTCAAGTGAAGGATCATTCTAAAATCATGTGGATTAAATAAGTTGATAAAAGATATTATTGCTAAATGAGATGTTCCAATCTGTTTTGCAAACATTTTACATTCTAGAATTTTTCTATTTTTTTATACAGCTATCAATAGTTTTGTTCTTTAATCAAATATCTTATGCTTTATGAGAGTAGATTACATCATATTCCTTTTTGTCTATTTCAGTTTGAGCATTATAATAATCAGAGAGTTAAATTTCAATGAAAAACAGCTGTTTGCAATAGGTAAATTGTTAGTATTTTAATATTTATATAGCCCTGAATTATTTAATGATCTTACTTGGTAGATTAATAAAAAGAAATTCGAAACACAGGATGAATAAAAATAAAAACAGTGAAATCTCGTTTGATAGAAAATGACCACAATCTTCAATCAGAAGAGCGATTTCGCATTGAAGATAGCAAACAATCATTTTCCTCTATTCCATGGAAGAGCCCAAAAAACCACACTGAAGAAAAGGAAGAAAAAAAACAGATAAACAAAACTTAGAATCAAAACCCAAAGTTAACTAAAATAAATGACGTAAAGAACCTGGAGAACTGAAAGCAATAATATACCCTTCAGAGGAGGAGGAAGAAAAAGCGAAGGAAAGGAATAAAGAGGAAGGTGAAATGAAATAAGCAAAATGTGGTCAAAAGTAGAAGCAGAAGAAACTATCCTAGAAATGTTAATATACATTTCCAACTCTGCCAAGGAGGAATATAACGACAGAATGAAACGTTTCAATATCCTGAATGCTGAACTCTGTAAAACGTTCAAATACAAATGGCAAATTCGGAAATATTATGCTGAACTGCATAAAGATATGCTAGATCAGTGTTTCCCAAAGTGGGTGATACCGCCCCCGGGGGAGGGCGCTGGAACGATCCAGGGGGTCGGTAGTAGCCTAGGGTGCAATTGGGGGGTGGTGACCTATCAGAGCACTGAAAAGTTTTGGTTGGGGGTGGAAGGATAAAGAAAGAAGGGAAGATAAGAAAATTTCGAAAAACCATTCGTACATGTTTCATCTTTTGTGTAACATATAGAGTTAAAGTGGCAGTGATCACTTTATTTTCCAAATAAACACATAAAATTATTCTTCGTCGTCTTAATTTTCTGTGCGTAATGCGAATGTTACTATGGTTTATTTTAATAAATAATTTTATAATTTCAAGCTTCAAGGTGTCTTATTTACAATACCAACTTTCTTTATTATGTTGTAGGATGTAGGTAGAAATATAGATACATAAAAGAACGCAAATTTGTCACTGCATCTTTCTGTTTGTTCGCTTAAAGAAGGTAGATTTCCAGGGGGGTGCTGAGTAATTTTTTTCTGAAATGGGGGCGGTAGGACAGGTAAGTTTGGGAACCACTGTGATAGATCTTCATTTTGAAGGTGATTCAATCTATATCATTGCAAAACAGATTTTTCTTTGATCATTGGTCACGCAGCTCAAGAAATCTCTACTTTTAGGGAAGAAAAAAGCCATAAAAGACTGAGAATTTCACTAAATGTATCCCTTCTGTTAGCAGTTCGCAGCCAAATGAAACTTTTCAGTGCTCTGATAGGTCCAAACCTTCCGACATGCCTTCCCTTTTTGACTCATTCTTGGTTTCATCTGGTCAATTTCTAAATTTGCCTTTTTTGTGATTCTCTGTAATTAACATCATCAAATTCTATTTGTGGACTTTCAGCTAGATATAATCCATTTTTTCCGGTTGAAGAAGAGTAGTGAACATATTGTGCATTAATAGTTTTATGTTATTAATGAATGTTTTATTAATTAAGGCAGGACTTTAGATCAGTGGTTCTCAACCTTTTATGATTCTCGTAACCCCTGGAAATGTGTAAGTAACTGGCGTACCCTTTGTATAGATAGATAAAACTGTAGCTATAACATAACAATGGAGAAAAAAACATATATACTGTATACATAACATATATCTAGCTACTTTTGAGCTCTCACGGCATATCCCAAAAAAAATTACCACATACCCCACATTGAGAACCCCTACTTTAGACAATACGAAAACATCACACGCCGTGACCATTTAATCCCCACTGCATGCTGTGGTAGTGGCTAACGCAAGACACTGTTTCCAGCTAACTCATAAGTTGAAAAAAGTTGCTGCTCTATGCTCGTTAATACCATCTAACCACATCGTAATATCAATTAATTCATGATTTTGAATAGTAAATCCTAAAAAATTATTTGATTTGAAAAATATTATTTGATTTTAAATCCTAAAAAATTAATTGATTTTGAATAGTAAATCCCCAGGAAAATAAATTCTCTGACTTCTCCCCTCGAACTTAAATTTTCGGACTCTCCCTTGAAACTAAATTCTCGGACATCCCCCTCCTCGATTCTAAATTCTTGAACATTATCCACAAAACTAAATTCTCGGACTCCCTCCCCTCCTCGACTCTAAATTCTTGAACTCAACCTCTCTAAACTAAATTCTAGGATTCCCCCAGCTTCGATTCTATATACTTGAATTTCCACCACAAAACTAAATTCTGGAACTCCAAAAACTAAATTCTTGGACTCTCTCCCCTCCTCGATCCTAAATTTTTGAACTCCCTCTCTCTAAACTAAATTCTAGGATTCCCACAGCCTCAATTCTATATACTTCAATTCCCACCACAAAACTAAATTCTTGGACTCTCTCTGCTACTCAAGCCTAAATTATTGAACTCCACCTCTCTAAACCAAAATCTAGGATTCCCCCACCCTCGAACCTCTATACTTGAATTTCCACCACAAAACTAAATTCTTGGACTGTCTCTCCTCCTCGACCATAAATTCTTGAACTCCCCCTCGCTAAACTAAATTCTAAGATTCCCCCACCCTCGATTCTATATACTTGAATTCCCACCACAAAACTAAATTCTTGGACTCTCTCCCCTCCTCGACCCTAAATTCTCTAAGCTAAATTCTAGGATTTCCCCAGCCTCAATTCTATATACTGGAATTCCCACCACAAAACTAAATTCTTGGACTCTCTCCTCTCCTCGACCCTAAATTCTTCAAATCCCCCTCGCTAAACTAAATTCTAAGATTCCCCCACCCTCGATTCTATATACTTGAATTCCCACCACAAAACTAAATTCTTGGACTCTCTCCCCTCCTCGACCCTAAATTCTCTAAGCTAAATTCTAGGATTTCCCCAGCCTCAATTCTATATACTGGAATTCCCACCACAAAACTAAATTCTTGGACTCTCTCCTCTCCTCGACCCTAAATTCTTCAAATCCCCCTCTCTAAACTAAATTCTAGGATTCCCCCAGCTTCGACTCTAAATACTTGAATTTCCACCACAAAACTAAATTCTTGGACTCTCTTCCTTTCTTAACCCTAAATTCTCTAAACTAAATTCTAGGATTCCCCCATCCTCGAATCTATCTACTTGAATTCCCACCACAAAACCAAATTTTTGGACTCTCTCCCCTCCTCGACCCTAAATTATTCAATTCCCCTTTCTAAACTAAATTCTAGGATTCCCCCAGCCTCGAATCTGTATACTTGAATTCCCTCCACAAAACTAAATTCTTGGACTCTCTCCCCACCTCGACCTTAAATTCTTCAACGCCACTTTAGAAACTAAATTCTAGGATTCCCCCAACCTCGAATCTATATACTTGAATTCCCACCACAAAACTAAATTCTTGGACTCTCTCCCCTCCTCGACCCTAAATTCTTGAACTCCCCTCTCTAAAATAAATTCTAGGATTCCCCCAGCTTCGACTCTATGTACTTGAATTTCCACCACAAAACTAAATTCTTGGACTCTACCATCGAAATTAAATTGTCGAACTCGCCCCCACCCCCACCCAACGAAACTGAATTCTCGGACTCTCTCTCCTCGACTCTGAATTCTTGTACTCCCATCACAAAACTAAATTCTCTGACTCCCGCTCTGGAAAATAAATTTTCGTACTCTCCGTCGAAAGTAAATTCTCTGACTCCCGCTCCGGAAAATAATTTTTCGTACTCTCCCTCGAAACCAAATTCTCTGACTCCCACACAAAGCTAAATTATCGGTCTCCCCCTCCTCCTCGATTCAAAATTCTTGTACTTGCTCTTCAATACTAAATTCTCGGACTCACCCTCTCAAAACAAAATTCTCAGACTTCCCCTCTCGTAAATAAATTCTCGGACTTCCCCTCTCGAAACTACATTCTCGGACTCCCCCTCTCAAAACAAAATTCTCAGACTTCCCCTTTTGTAAATAAATTCTCGGACTTCCCCTCTCGAAACTAAATTCTCGGACTCCCCTCTCGAAACTACATTCTCGGACTCCCCTCTCGAAACTACATTCTCGGACTCCCCCTCTCAAAACAAAATTCTCAGACTTCCCCTCTCGTAACTAAATTCTCGGACTCCCCTCTCGAAACTAAATTCTCAGACTTCCCCTTTCGAAACTAAATCTCCTATTGAAACTAAATTCATGGACCTCCCCTCAATTCGACCCTAAATTATTGAACTCCCCCCACAAAACTAAATTCTTGGACTCTCCCTCTCTAAATTAAATTCTCGCACTCCACTTCTTTGACCTTAAATTCTTGAACTCCCACTACAAAACTAAATTCTCTGACTCCTCTTTCGAAGTTAATTCTTGGATTCCCCCCTTATCGATTCTAAATTCTTGAACTCCCACCACTAAACTGAATTGTTGGACTCCCCCTGCTTGGCTCTAAAAATTTAAACTTACACCATAAAACTAATATCTCGGATTCAATCTCTCGAAACTAAAATCTCAGACACCCCCTGGAAACTAAATTTACTCAGATTCCACCTGGAAACGAAATTCTCAGATTCCTCTGGAAACTAAATTCTCAGACTCCCCCTGGAAACTAAATCCTCAGACTCCCCCTCGAAACTAAATTCTTGGACCATACCCTCCTCGACTCTAAATATTTGAACTACAATCACAAAACCAAATTCTCGGGATCCTCAATCGAAACTAAATTCTCGGACTCCCCCCACAAAACCCAAATACTCGTACTCCCCTCCCCTCCTCGATTCTAAATATTTGAACTCCCACAACAAAACTAATTTAGCGGACTCCCCCTCCTCGACTCTAAATACTTAAATTCCACGTATCGAAACTAAATTCTAAGACTCCCCTCAAAACTAAATTCTCGGGCTCTCCTCTCCTCGACTCTAAATATTTGAACACCCAACACAAAACTAATTTATCGGACTCCCTCTGTCGAAACGAAATTCTCGGACTCCCCCCTCCTCGAATCGAAACACTTGAATTCCCCCTATTGAAACTAAATTCTTAGACTCCCCCTCGAAACTAAATTCTCGGGCTCTCTTCTCCTCGACTCTAAATACTTGAATTCCCACCACAAAACTAATTTATCTGACTCCCCCTTGAAACTAAATTCTCAGACTCCCCCTCGAAATTAAATTCTCGGGCTCTCCTTTCCTCGACTCTAAATACTTGAATTCCCCCTATTGAAACTAAATTCTCGGGCTCTCTTCTCCTCGACTCTAAATACTTGAATTCCCCCTATTGAAACTAAATTCTTACTCTCCCTCGAAACTAAATCCTCGGGCTCTCCTCTCCTCGACTCTAAATGCTTGAACTCCCACAACAAAACTAATTTATCGGACTCCCTCTCTCGAAACTAAATTCTCAGACTCCCAACTCCTCGACTCTAAATACTTGAATTCACCCTATCGAAAATAATTCTAAAACTCCCCCTCGAAACTAAATTCTCGGGCTCTCTTCTCCTCGATTCTAAATACTTGAATTCCCACCACAAAACTAATTTATCTGACTCCCCCTTGAAACTAAATTCTCGGGCTGTCCTCTCCTCGACTCTAAATACTTGAACTCCCACCACAATACTAAGTTATCGGACTGCATCTCTCAAAAAATAATTTCTCGGACTCCCCCCTTTTCGACTCTAAATACTTGAATTCCCCCTATTGAAACTAAATTCTTAAACTCCCTCTCGAAACTAAATTCTCGGACTCTCCTCTCTTCGACCCTAAACACTTGAATTCTCCCTATCGAAATAAAATTCTCAGACTACCCCATGAAACTAAATTCTCCGGCTCTCCTCTCCTCGACTCTTAAATACTTGAACTCCCACCACAAAACTAATTTATCTGACTCCCTCTCTCGAAACTAAATTCTCGGACTCCTCCCTCCTCGACTCTAAATACTTGAATTCCCCCTATTGAAACTAAATTCTTAGACTCCCCCTCGAAACTAAATTCTCGGGTTCTCCTCTCCTCGACTCTAAATACTTGAACTGCCACCACAAATCTAATTTATCGCACTCCATCTCTCGAAACTAAATTCTCGGACTCCCCCCACCTCGACTCTAAATACTTGAATTCCCCTATTGAAACTAAATTCTTAGACTCCCTCTCGAAAGTAATCTCGGGCTCTCCTCTCCTCGACACTAAATACTTGAACTCCCACCACAAAACTAATTTATCTGACTCCCTCTCTCGAAACTAAATTATCGGACTCCCCACTCCTCGACTCTAAATGCTATGAATTCCCCCTATTGAAACTAAATTCTTAGACTCCCCCTCGAAACTGAATTCTCGGGCTCTCTTCTCGTCGACTCAGAATACTTGAACTTCCACCACAATACTAATTTATCGGACTCCATCTCTCAAAAAATAATTTCTCGGACTCCCCCCTCCCTCGACTCTAAATACTTGAATTCCCCCTATTGAAATTAATTCTTAGACTCCCCTCGAAACTAAATTCTCGGGCTCTCCTCTCCTCGACTCTAAATACTTGAACTCCCACCACAAAACTAATTTCTCGGACTCCCCCTCTCGAAACTAAATTCTCAGACTCCCCATAGAAATAAAATTCTCGGGCACTCCCATCCTCGAATCTAAATTCTGGAAATCCCACCATAAAACTAAATTCTCGGATTTTCCCCATAAAAACTAAATTCTCTGACCTCCCCTCGTCGAAACAAAATTCTTGGACTCCCCCCCCTCGACTCTCTAAATTCTTGAACTGCCATCACAGAACTAAATTCTCGTACTCTCTCGAAGCTGAATTCTCGGAGTTCCACCACAAAACTAATTTATTGTACTCCCCCTCTCGAAAATAAATTCTCGGACTTCCCCCTCCTTGACTCTAAATACTTGAATTCCCCTTATCGAAACAAAATTCTCAAACTCCCCCTCGAAACTAAATTATTGGACTCCCCCTCCTCGACTCGAAATACTTGAATTCCCCCTATCGAAACAAAATTCCCAGACACCCCTCCAAACTAATTCTCGGGCTCTCCTCTCCCCGACTCTAAATACTTGAATTACCCCTATTGAAACTGAATTCTCAGACTCCCTCTCGAAACTGAATTCTCGGGTTCTCCTGTCCTAGACTCTAAATACTTGAATTCCCCGTATCGAAACGAAATTCTAAGACTCCCACTCGAAATTAAATTCTCGTGCTCTCCTATCCTCGAACCTAAATACTTGAACTCCCACCACAAAACTAATTTCTCCGACCTCTCTGGAAACTAAATTCTCGGACTCCCCCCTCCTCGACTCTAAATACTTGAATTCCCCCTATCGAAACTAAAATCTAAGACTCCCTCTCGAAACTAAATTCTCGGGCTCTCCTCTCCTCGACTCTAAATACTTGAACACCCACCACAATATTAATTTATCGGACTCTTTCTCTCGGAACTAAATTCTCGGACTCCTCGACTCTAAATACTTGAATTCCCCCTATCGAAACTGAATTCTAAGACTCCCACTCGAAACAAATTCTCGTGCTCTTCTCTCCTCGACTCTAAATACTTGAACTCCCACCACAAAACTAATTTCTCGGACTCCCCCTGTCGAAACTAAATTCTCAGACTCCCCCTAGAAACAATATTCTCGAGCACTCCCCTCCTCGACTCTAACTTCTGAAAATCCCATCACAAAAGTAAATTCTCGGACTTTCCCCATAAAACTAAATTCTCAGACTCCCCCTCGAAACTAAATTCTCGCGCGCTCCTCTTCTCGACTATAAATACTTGAACTCCCACCACAAAACTAATTTATCGGACTCCATCTCTCGAAACTAAATTCTGGGACTCCCCCCTCCTCGACTCTAAATACTTGAATTCCCCCTATTGAAACTAAATTCTTAGACTCCCCCTCGAAACTAAATTCTCTGGCTCTCCTCGACTCTAAATACTTGAACTCCCACAACAAAACTAATTTATCGGACCTCTCTCGAAGCTAAATTCTCGGACTCCCCCGTCCTCGACTCTAAATACTTGAATTCCCACTATCGAAACTAAATTCTCAGACTCCCCCTCGAAACAAAATTCTCGGGCTCTTCTCTCCTCGACTATAAATAACTTGAATTCCCCCTATTGAAACTAAATTCTCACACTCCCCCTCGAAATTAAATTCTCGGGATCTCCTCTCCTCGACCCTAAATACTTGAATTCCCCCTATTGAAACTAAATTCTCAGACTCCCCTCGAAACTAAATTCTCGGGCTCTCTTCTCCTCGACTCTAAATACTTGAATTCCCCCTATTGAAACTAAATTCTTACTCTCCCTCAAAACTAAATACTCGGGCTCTCCTCTCCTCGACTCTAAATGCTTGAACTCCCACAACAAAACTAATTTATCGGACTCCCTCTCTCGAAACTAAATTCTCAGACTCCCAACTCCTCGACTCTAAATACTTGAGTTCACCCTATCGAAAATAATTCTAAAACTCCCCCTCGAAACTAAATTCTCGGGCTCTCTTCTCCTCGACTCTAAATACTTGAATTCCCACCACAAAACTAATTTATCTGACTCCCTCTCTCGAAACTAAATTATCGGACTCCCCCCTCCTCGACTCTAAATACTTGAATTCCCCGTATTGAAACTAAATTCTTAGACTCCCCTTCGAAACTAAATTCTCGGGCTCTCTTCTCCTCGACTCTAAATACTTGAATTCCCACCACAAAACTAATTTATCTGACTCCCCCTTGAAACTAAATTCTCGGGCTGTCCTCTCCTCGACTCTAAATACTTGAACTCCCACCACAATACTAAGTTATCGGACTCCATCTCTCAAAAAATAATTTCTCGGACTCCCCCCTCCTCGACTCTAAATACTTGAATTCCCCCTATCGAAACTAAAATCTAAGACTCCCTCTCGAAACTAAATTCTCGGGCTCTCCTCTCCTCGACTCTAAATACTTGAACTCCCACCACAAAACTAATTTATCGGACCTCTCTCGAAACTAAATTCTCGGACTCCCCCCTCCTCGACTCTAAATACTTGAACACCCAATACAATATTAATTTATCGGACTCTCTCTCTCGGAACTAAATTCTCGGACTCCTCGACTCTAAATACTTGAATTCCCCCTATCTAAACTGAATTCTAAGACTCCCACTCGAAACTAAATTCTCGTGCTCTTCTCTCCTCGACTCTAAATACTTGAACTCCCACCACAAAACTAATTTCTCGGACTCCCCCTGTCGAAACTAAATTCTCAGACTCCCCCTAGAAACAATATTCTCGAGCACTCCCCTTCTCGACTCTAACTTCTGAAAATCCAACCACAAAAGTAAATTCTCGGACTTTCCCCATAAAACTAAATTCTCTGACTTCCCCTTGTCGAAACAAAATTCTTGGACTCCCCCCTCCTCGACTCTAAATACTTGAATTCCCCCTATCGAAACTAAATTCTCAGACTCCCCCTCGAAACAAAATTCTCAGGCTCTCCTCTCGTCGACTCTAAATACTTGAATTCCCCCTATTGAAACTAAATTCTCAGACTCCCCCTCGAAACTAAATTCTCGCGCTGTCCTCTTCTCGACTATAAATACTTGAACTCCCACCACAAAAAACTAATTTATCGGACTCCATCTCTCGAAACTAAATTCTGGGACTCCCCCCTCCTCCACTCTAAATACTTGAATTCCCCCTATTGAAACTATATTCTTAGACTCCCCCTCGAAACTAAATTCTCTGGCTCTCCTCGACTCTAAATACTTGAACTCCCACAACAAAACTAATTTATCGGACCTCTCTCGAAACTAAATTCTCGGACTCCCCCCTCCTCGACTCTAAATACTTGAATTCCCACTATCGAAACTAAATTCTCAGACTCCCCCTCGAAACAAAATTCTCGGGCTCTCCTCTCGTCGACTCTAAATACTTGAAACCCCCCTATTGAAACTAAATTCTCAGACTCCCCCTCGAAACAAAATTCTCGGGCTCTCCTCTCGTCGACTCTAAATACTTGAAACCCCCCTATTGAAACTAAATTCTCAGACTCCCCCTCGAAACAAAATTCTCGGGCTCTTCTCTCCTCGACTATAAATACTTGAATTTCCCCCTATTGAAACTAAATTCTCAGACTCCCCCTCGAAATTAAATTCTCGGGCTCTCCTCTCCTCGACTCTAAATACTTGAATTCCCCCTATTGAAACTAAATTCTCAGACTCCCCTCGAAACGAAATTCTCGGGCTCTCTTCTCCTCGACTCTAAATACTTGAATTCCCCCTATTGAAACTAAATTCTTACTCTCCCTCGAAACTAAATCCTCGGGCTCTCCTCTCCTCGACTCTAAATGCTTGAACTCCCACAACAAAACTAATTTATCGGACTCCCTCTCCCGAAACTAAATTCTCAGACTCCCAAATCCTCGACTCTAATATCTAGTTCACCCTATCGAAAATAATTCTAAAACTCCCCCTCGAAACTAAATTCTCGGGCTCTCTTCTCCTCGACTCTAAATACTTGAATTCCCACCACAAAACTAATTTATCTGACTCCCTCTCTCGAAACTAAATTATCGGACTCCCCCCTCCTCGACTCTAAATACTTGAACTCCCACCACAATACTAAGTTATCGGACTGCATCTCTCAAAAAATAATTTCTCGGACTCCCCCCTCCTCGACTCTAAATACTTGAATTCCCCCTATTGAAACTAAATTCTTAGACTCCCCTCGAAACTAAATTCTCGGGCTCTCCTCTCCTCGACTCTAAATACTTGAACTCCCACCACAAAACTAATTTTTCTGACTCCCTCTCTCGAAACTAAATTATCGGACTCCCCCTCCTCGACTCTAAATACTTGAATTCCCCGTATTGAAACTAAATTCTTAGAATCCCCCTCGAAGCTGAATTCTCGGGATCTCGTCTCCTCGACTCTAAATAGTTGAACTCCCACCACAAAAGTAAATTATCGGACTCCCTCTCTCGAAAATAAATTCCCGAATTCCCCCCTCCTCGACTCCAAATACTTGAATTTCCCCTATGGAAAATAAATTCTCGGGCTGTCCTCTCCTCGACTCTAAATACTTGAACTCCCACCACAAAACTAATTTATCGGACTCCCCCTCTCGAAACTAAATTCTCAGACTCCCCCTCGAAACTGAATTCTCGGGCTCTCCCCTCCTCTACTCTAAATTCTTGAAATCCCACCAGAAAACTAAATTCTCTGACCTCTTCTCGTCGAAACAAAATTCTTGGACTCCCCCCTCCTCGACTCCAGATTCTTGAACTGTCATCATAAAACTAAGTTCTCGGACTCTCCTCAAAAATAAATTCTCGGATTTCCCCCCTCCTCGACTCTACATTGTTGAAATCCCACCACAAAGCTAATTTCTGGGACTCCTCTCACAAAACTAAATTCTCGAACATCCAGCATAAGACTAAATTCTCTGACCTCCCCCCCCCCCCCCTCGAAATTAAATTTTGGGACTCCTGCCTCGAAAGAAAATTCTCGGACTCTTCCCCCAAGAAATTAAATTATCAAACTCCTCCCCACTCGATAAACAATTTTTGGACTCCCTTTGCAACAAAATTCCCGCTCTCCCCCCCCATGAAACTCAATTCTCGGACCTTTTTTCCCCTCGAAACCACAAAAGTCGATTCTTGAATACCCCCAAAAGTCGATTCTTGAATACCAGAGAATTTGAACCCATGGTAGGTGCCTGCACACCAAGGCCATGTTTTGGGCATTTGGTTGTGTCGCACAGTCCATTTTTGGACATTTTGGTGTCATGAAGCCCATTTTTCGGATATCATTTTGCTGATTAAGCCCATTTTTTTAAAGTTTTGTGCCTTGGAGCCCTACTCTCAAAACGTTTGTTGATCCGTAATTGCAGAAATTAGTAGGTCATAATTTCGATGACCCATTTTCGAAAGGTTTTACTCTTTTTCTTACACTTCAAAAGGTTTTTAAATCTTCTACTATCTCAAATAATATACTTCCCCTTCCGCTTTCGAAGTGCGAGACCCGGAAATCAACAATCCTTCTTCCGTTTCGTTGCCCCGTTTCCTGGCTTCAGCTCTCTTACACTAAGCGATAAAAACGCAGTTACTACAATCTTTGGCCACTACTATTTCCGCATGGGAAACGACCATTCTTGAGATTGCGCACTCCACTGCAATCGTCACAAACTGCTCAAGAAATCGAAATCTAAGAACCACGAAAGCTTTTCAGGGATTCATTAAAAAAACTTATTATTTTTACGTTATAATTGGATTATTCGGGATAGGATGATTTATTTCTGAGTGGCACTTTTTTTTTTGCACACAATAGGCTAAATGGCCAAGTCATAAGGATCATTAGGGTTAGAGCAGGTTGTTTTATTTCTGAGCGGCACATTTTGCACACAATGGGCTAAATGGCTAGGTCACAAGGATTCTGAGGTTTAGAGCAGGTTGGCCTACGTTGTTTCACTTCTTAGCGGCACTTTTTTGTACAGAGTGGTCAAAATATGCCAGGTTACAACGATCCTGAGGGTTAGAGCAGGTTTGACTACATTCTTTTGCTTTTCAGCGGCACGTTTTGCACACAATGGGATCAATGGCCATGTCACAAGGATCCTTAGGGATAGAGCAGGTTGGCCTAAGTTGTTTTATTTCTGAGAGATACTTTTTTGTACACAGTGGTCAAAATGGCCAGGTCATAACGATCCTGAGGATTAGAGCAGGTTGGACTACGTTCTTTTGCTTTTCAGCGGCGCTTTTTGCACAATGGGATGAATGGCCATGTCACAAGGATCCTCAGGGATAGAGCAGGTTGGCCTAAGTTGTTTTATTTCTGAGAGATACTTTTTTGTACACAGTGGTCAAAATGGCCAGGTCATAACGATCCTAAGGATTAGAGCAGGTTGGACTACGTTCTTTTGCTTTTCAGCGGCGCTTTTTGCACAATGGGATCAGTGGCCATGTCACAAGGATCCTTAGGGATAGAGCAGGTTGGCCTAAGTTGTTTTATTTCTGAGAGGTACTTTTTTGTAGACAGTGGTCAAATGGCCAGGTCATAACGATCCTGAGGGTTAGAGCAGGTTAGATTACGTTCTTTTGCTTTTGAGCGGCGCTTTTTGTACACAGTGATCAAAATGGCCAGGTCATAACGATCCTGAGGGTTGGAGCAGGTCGGCCTACGTCGTTTTACTTCTGAGAGGCACTTTTTTGTACACAGTAGTCAAAACGGCGAGGTTACAAGGATCCTGAGGTGGTACATTCTTTTGCTTTTGAGCGGCGCGTTTTACACACAATGGGATCAGTGGCCATGTCACAAGGATCCTTAGGGATAGAGTACGTTGGCCTAAGTTGTTTTATTTCTGAGAGGTACTTTTTTGTACACAGTGGTCAAAATGGCCAGGTCATAACGATCCTGAGGATTAGAGCAGGTTGGACTACGTTCTTTTGCTTTTCAGCGGCGCTTTTTGCACAATGGGATGAATGGCCATGTCACAAGGATCCTTAGGGATAGAGCAGGTTGGCCTAAGTTGTTTTATTTCTGAGAGGTATTTTTTTGTACACAGTGGTCAAAATGGCCAGGTCATAACGATCCTGAGGGTTAGAGCAGGTTGGACTACGTTCTTTTGCTTTTGAGTGGCGCGTTTTGCACACAATGGGATCAATGGCCACGTCACAAGGATCCTTAGGGATAGAGCAGGTTGGCCTAAGTTGTTTTATTTCTGAGAGGTACTTTTTTGTACACAGTGGTCAAAATGGCCAGGTCATAACGATCCTGAGGGTTAGAGCAGGTTGGACTACGTTCTTTTGCTTTTCAGCGGCGCTTTTTGCACAATGGGATGAATGGCCATGTCACAAGGATCCTTAGGGATAGAGCAGGTTGGCCTAAGTTGTTTTATTTCTGAGAGGTATTTTTTTGTACACAGTGGTCAAAATGGCCAGGTCATAACGATCCTGAGGGTTAGAGCAGGTTGGACTACGTTCTTTTGCTTTTGAGTGGCGCGTTTTGCACACAATGGGATCAATGGCCACGTCACAAGGATCCTTAGGGATAGAGCAGGTTGGCCTAAGTTGTTTTATTTCTGAGAGGTACTTTTTTGTACACAGTGGTCAAAATGGCCAGGTCATAACGATCCTGAGGGTTAGAGCAGGTTGGACTACGTTCTTTTGCTTTTCAGCGGCGCTTTTTGCACAATGGGATGAATGGCCATGTCACAAGGATCCTTAGGGATAGAGCAGGTTGGCCTAAGTTGTTTTATTTCTGAGAGGTACTTTTTTGTACACAGTGGTCAAAATGGCCAGGTCATAACGATCCTGAGGGTTAGAGCAGGTTGGACTACGTTCTTTTGCTTTTGAGTGGCGCGTTTTGCACACAATGGGATCAATGGCCACGTCACAAGGATCCTTAGGGATAGAGCAGGTTGGCCTAAGTTGTTTTATTTCTGAGAGGTACTTTTTTGTACACAGTGGTCAAAATGGCCAGGTCATAACGATCCTGAGGGTTAGAGCAGGTTGGACTACGTTCTTTTGCTTTTGAGTGGCGCGTTTTGCACACAATGGGATCAATGGCCACGTCACAAGGATCCTTAGGGATAGAGCAGGTTGGCCTAAGTTGTTTTATTTCTGAGAGGTACTTTTTTGTACACAGTGGTCAAAATGGCCAGGTCATAACGATCCTGAGGGTTAGAGCAGGTTGGACTACGTTCTTTTGCTTTTCAGCGGCGCTTTTTGCACAATGGGATGAATGGCCATGTCACAAGGATCCTTAGGGATAGAGCAGGTTGGCCTAAGTTGTTTTATTTCTGAGAGGTACTTTTTTGTACACAGTGGTCAAAATGGCCAGGTCATAACGATCCTGAGGGTTAGAGCAGGTTGGACTACGTTCTTTTGCTTTTGAGTGGCGCGTTTTGCACACAATGGGATCAATGGCCACGTCACAAGGATCCTTAGGGATAGAGCAGGTTGGCCTAAGTTGTTTTATTTCTGAGAGGTACTTTTTTGTACACAGTGGTCAAAATGGCCAGGTCATAACGATCCTGAGGGTTAGAGCAGGTTGGACTACGTTCTTTTGCTTTTCAGCGGCGCTTTTTGCACAATGGGATGAATGGCCATGTCACAAGGATCCTTAGGGATAGAGCAGGTTGGCCTAAGTTGTTTTATTTCTGAGAGGTACTTTTTTGTACACAGTGGTCAAAATGGCCAGGTCATAACGATCCTGAGGGTTAGAGCAGGTTGGACTACGTTCTTTTGCTTTTGAGTGGCGCGTTTTGCACACAATGGGATCAATGGCCACGTCACAAGGATCCTTAGGGATAGAGCAGGTTGGCCTAAGTTGTTTTATTTCTGAGAGGTACTTTTTTGTACACAGTGGTCAAAATGGCCAGGTCATAACGATCCTGAGGGTTAGAGCAGGTTGGACTACGTTCTTTTGCTTTTCAGCGGCGCTTTTTGCACAATGGGATGAATGGCCATGTCACAAGGATCCTTAGGGATAGAGCAGGTTGGCCTAAGTTGTTTTATTTCTGAGAGGTACTTTTTTGTACACAGTGGTCAAAATGGCCAGGTCATAACGATCCTGAGGGTTAGAGCAGGTTGGACTACGTTCTTTTGCTTTTGAGTGGCGCGTTTTGCACACAATGGGATCAATGGCCACGTCACAAGGATCCTTAGGGATAGAGCAGGTTGGCCTAAGTTGTTTTATTTCTGAGAGGTACTTTTTTGTACACAGTGGTCAAAATGGCCAGGTCATAACGATCCTGAGGGTTAGAGCAGGTTGGACTACGTTCTTTTGCTTTTCAGCGGCACTTTTGCACACAATGTGTCAAATGGCCATGTCACAAGGATCCTTAGTGTTAGAGCAGGTTGGCCTACGTTGTTTTATTTCTGAGAGGTTCTTTTTTGTACACAGTGGTCAAAATGGCCAGGTCATAACGATCCTGAGGGTTGGAGCAGCGAAGAAATCAAGAAAACGACGAGCTAAAAAGAATATTACAAGAAACCAATAGAATGAGAATTTAAAAAGCCAAGAAATCAACAAAAAGACAAGTTAAAAAGAAAATACAAAGAAACCAACAAAATGACAAATTAAAAGACCAAGAAATCAGCAAAACTACAAGCTAAAAAGAATATACAAGAAACTAACAGAATTACAAATTAAAAAAACAAAGAAATCAACAAAAACACAAGCCAAAAAGAATACACAAAGAAACCAACAGAGTGACAAATTAAGAAGCCAAGAAATCAACAAAATGCTATAGACCACTGAATAGTGAGATACTTAAAAATGATAATCAGAAGTTCTAAAAAAATTTATTTTTAGTGCTTTAATTTTGTAAGTAAAACGAAATAAATATTTAACTTACTATTTAAAAAAAAAACGACAGCCTAATAAAGTACGAAAATCAAACGATTATTAAATAATTATTTTTTTCTCACTAAGACAACAAAAGGCGGCGCTGCAGTACTGCGATCTTCTAGCAGACGACAATCTCTGCCACATAGCTTCACGTGTTTTTTTTCACGAGCGTCCGGCAGACTATTTCCTTTCTTTACTGATCAACAAACGGATATAGCCTATGACACACACTCGTGGACAACGATATAATTAAACTGAGGATTATATAAGAATATTCCAGTTCTCAACTGTCAATAGTTAAGGAGAGTTTCAGCTTATTTTCACCATCTGAGTGAAAAAGAATCCAGTTTCACTGTTCGCTTATTCACAATCGTCTGAGTGGAAAAAAAGGCATCTCACGCTCCAGTGCGTGAGCAAGTGCAACGCGCAGCCATGGTAGCTACGTGGATCGTTCTGCTGATGCTTTCTTTTGTGACTTTGGCCCAATATATTGACGATGACCTCAGGGGCAACTACTGCTCACAGAGACGTCCAGAGCGTTGCTGCTCGGGAAGGAATGATCAGTGCACCACCGAAATCCTCGGCACTCAATGCTACTGTGATATGTTTTGCGACAGAATCAACGGAGCAGATTGTTGCCCGGACTTCTGGGCAGTTTGCAGAGGGGTTCCTCCTCCAGAGCCAATCATCAGACAAGGTGAGTGAACTACAGTTGACAATGGTCTTCGTAAAGGTAATATGTGCATGTTTCGGAGTTGTTTTTGTTCTGAAAGGCGCTTTTATGCTCCATTGGGATAAATAGGCAGGCCACTTGAACCCCAAGGGATCAGAGTTGGGTAGGGGTGGCGTTGTTTTAACTCTCGGTGGCGCTTTTTCTGACACAATGGGATAAATGAAGAGATCACTAAGACCTCCAAAGGGCAGACAATTGGATAAGGAATGGGTTATTTTACCTCTGAGCGCCACTTTCTTTGCAGACAATGGGCTAAATGGCCAAGTCACAAGGATCCTGAGGGTTAGAGCAAGTTGGACTGGGTTGTTTTACTTCTGAGCAGCACTATTTTGGCACACAATGCGCTAAATGGCCAAGTCAGAAGGATCCTGAGGGTTAGAGCAGGTTGGACTGGGCAGTTTTACTTCTGAGCAGCACTATTTTGGCACACAATGGGCTAAATGACCAAGTCACAAGGATCCTGAGGGTTAGAGCAGGTTGGACTGGGCAGTTTTACTTCTGAGCAGCACTATTTTGGCACACAATGGGCTAAATGACCAAGTCACAAGGATCCTGAGGGTTAGAGCAGGTTGGACTGGGTAGTTATACTTCTGAGCAGCACTATTTTGGCACAAAATGGGCTAAATGGCCAAGTCACAAGGATCCTCAGGGTTAGAGCAGGTTGGACTGGGTTGTTTTACTTCTGAGCAGCAATTTTTTGGCACACAATGGGCTAAATGACCAAGTCAGAAGGATCCGGAGGGTTAGAGCAAGTTGGACTGGGTCGTTTTGCTTCTGAGCAGCACTTTTTTTGGGACACAATGGCCATGACACAAGGACCTCGAGGGCTCAGAGAATGTTGGAGGAAGGGGGGTTTACCTTTGAACGGCACATTTTTGACACACAATGGTCTAAATGGCCAAGTCACAAGGACCCCAAAGGCTCAGAGAAGGTTGGGGGAGGGAACCCAGTGGAAGAGCTGTTAAGAAATAGATGGTAGTCTCCCGTCAAAACTATTCAGCGTGTTCTTTAACGTGCACAGGACGTGGCTCTCCCCCACAGGGCGTGGCTCTCCCCACACAGGTTCACGTCTCAACGTCCCATCTGATGGACGGCCACCATCCACGCCCCCCTCCCCCCTGGTGTCCCCTATTGACCTATTGTATGGCGGGGAGTTTTTGCGGAGATAAATCTCAAAGGTGGACGAAATAGGACTCGAACCTGGGAACTGCAGATTATGAATCTGGCGCGCTACCGACTGAGCCACCTTCGCCCATGGTAACGGTTGTTTTACTTCGGAGCAGTGCTTTTTTACACACAATGGACTAAACGGTTAGGTCACAAGGACCCCGAGGGTTCAGAGACGGTTGGTGGGAAGGGACCCAATGGAACAGCTCTTGGGAGACAGATGGTAGCCTCCCGTCAAGGCCATCTAGCGTGTTTTTCAATGTGCACAGAGTATGGAACTTTTTTTGCACACAGTGGGCTAAATGGCCAGGTCACAAGGACCTCGAAGGCTCAGAGAAGGTTGGGGGAGGGGACCCACTGGAATAGATAGTGGCTCAATCGGTTGCACACAGTGGGCTAAATGGCCAGGTCACAAGAGAAGGTTGGGGGAGGGGACCCAATGGAACAGCTGTTGGGAAACAGATGGTAGCCTCCCGTCAAGGCCATCCAGCGTGTTCTTCAACGTGCATAGAGTATGAAACTTTTTTGCACACAGTGGGCTAAATGGCAAGATCACAAGGATCCCGAAGGCTCAGAGAAGTTTGGGGGAGGGGACCCACTGGAACAGCTGTTGGGAGACAGATGATAACCTCCCGTCAAGGCCATCCAGCGTGTTCTACAACATGCACAGAATATGGAACTTTTTTGCAAACAGTGGGCTAAATGGCCAGGTCACAAGGACCCCGAATGCTCAGAGAAGGTTGGGGGAGGGGACACACTGGTACAGCTGTTGGGAGACAGATGGTAGTCTCCCGTCAAGGCCATTCTGCGTGTTCTTCAACGTGCACAGTGTATGGAACTTTTTTGCAAACAGTGGGCTAAATGGCCAGGTCACAAGGACCACGAAGGCTCAGAGAAGGTTGGGGGAGGGGACCCACTGGAACAGCTGTTGGGAGACAGATGGCAGCCTCCCGTCAAGGTCGTCCAGCGTGTTCTTCAACGTGCACAGAGTATGGAACTTTTTTGCACACAGTGGGCTAAATGGCCAGGTCACAAGGACCCCAAAGGCTCAGATAAAATTGGGGGAGGGGGCCCACTGGAACAGCTGTTGGGAGACAGATGGTAGCCTCCCGTCAAGGCCGTCCAGCGTGTTCTTCAACGTGTACAGAGTATGGAACTTTTTTTCACACAGTGGGCTAAAGGCCCTGGTCACAAGGATCCCGAACGCTCAGAGAACGTTGGGGGAGGGGACCCACTGGAACAGCTGTTGGGAGACAGATGGTAGCCTCCCATCAAGGCCATCCAGCGTGTTCTTCAACGTGTACAGAGTATGGAACTTTTTTTCACACAGTGGGCTAAAGGCCCTGGTCACAAGGATCCCGAACGCTCAGAGAAGGTTGGGGGAGGGGACCCACTGGAACAGCTGTTGGGAGACAGATGGTAGCCTCCCATCAAGGCCATCCAGCGTGTTCTTTAACTTGCACAGAGTATGGCACTTTTTTGCACCCAGTGGGGTAAATGGCCAGGTTTCAAGGACCCGGAAGGCTCAGAGAAAGTTGGGGGAGGGAACCCACTGGAACAGCTGTTGGGTGACAGATGGTTGTCTTCGGTCAAGGTAATCCAGTGTGTGCTTTAAAGTGAATAGGGTATGACTGCTGTAGAAAGGGCCAGGAATTTCCCATAAGAAGGATATTTCAGAAACCATCATCGTCTCCTTTCTGACCAGGGACGAAACGGGGGTGGAGCATGGGGTCAGGACCTCCCCATCTCCGAAATTCTTGTCGTCTTATAGGAAATCCTAAACAGTGTTTTGCATGATTTTATTTTAATCCCATAATGTATATTCAACATGAAAAATGCATTTAAAGGCAACTCTGAAATTTCGTCCCACATAGAATATGATGTTAACTTTTCCTGTTAGGTGGAATATTTTAGTAATTGGGAAACCCTATTAAGACCTCGTTCCAAGTCCTCCTCCTACCTGATATGGGGAAGAGGTGGCTCAATCGGTAGCGCGCCAGGCTCGTAATATGCAGTTTCCAGGTTCCAGACCCAGCTAGGTCAGCGTCGAGATTTTTCTCCGCAAAACTCCCCGTCCTTCCCATGGCCAGCAGGGGGCGCTGATTGGCTTCGAAAAACCGCCGTCCGTTGGATGGGACGTTAAGCCGTGACTCCGTGTGCGAAAGTGCCATACACTCTGAATGTTAAAGAATACGCTGAATGGCCTTGACAGGAGGCTACCATCTGTCTCCCAACGGGGTCCTTGTGACCTGCCATTTAGCCTATTGTGTGCAAAAAAAAAGTGTTATACCCTGTGCATTTTAAAGGACTCGCTGGATGATCTTGACGGGAGGCTATCATCTATCTTCTAATAGTGTCCAGTGGGTTCCCTCGCATCTTTTTCTGAGTTTCGGGGTCCTTGTGACCTGGCCATTTAGCCTACTATGTGCAAAAAACGTGCTATACCCTGTGCATGTTAAAGAACTCGCTGGATGATCTTGACGGGAGGCTACCATTTATCTTCTAATAGTGTCCAGTGGGTTCTCTCGCATCTTTTTCTGAGTTTCGGGGTCCTTGTGACCTGGCCATTTAGCCTATTATGTGCAAAAAAAGTGCTATACCCTGTGCATGTTAAAGAACTCGCTGGATGACCTTGACGGGAGGATACCATCTGTCTTCTAATAGTGTCCAGTGGGTTCCCTCGCATCTTTCTCTGATTTTCGGGGCCCTTGTGACCTGGCCATTTAGCATATTGTGTGCAAAAAAAGTGCTATAACCTGTGCATGTTAAAGAACTCGCTGGATGATCTTGACGGGAGGCTACCATCTGTCTTCCAATAGTGTCCAGTGGGTTCCCTCGCATCTTTATCTTAGTTTCGGGGTCTTTGTGACTTGGCCATTTAGCCTTTTGTGTACAAAAAATGTGCTATAACCTGTGCATGTTAAAGAACTCGCTGGATGATCTTGACGAGAGGCTACCATCTGTCTTCCAACAGTGTCCAGTGGGTTCCCTCGCATCTTTTTCTTAGTTTCGGGGTCTTTGTGACTTGGCAATTTAGCCTATTGTGTGCAAAAAAAGTGCTATACCCTGTGCATTTTAAAGAACTCGCTGGATGATCTTGACGGGAGGCTGCCATCTGTCTTCTAATAGTGTCCAGTGGGTTCCCTCGCATCTTTTTCTTAGTTTCGGGGTCTTTGTCACTTGGCAATTTAGCCTATTGTGTGCAAAAAAAGTGCTATACCCTGTGCATTTTAAAGAACTCGCTGGATGATCTTGACGGGAGGCTACCATCTGTCTTCTAATAGTGTCCAGTGGGTTCCCTCGCATCTTTTTCTGAGTTTCGGGGTCCTTGTGACCTGGCCATTTAGCCTATTATGTGCAAAAAAAGTGCTATACCCTGTGCATTTTAAAGAACTCGCTGGATGATCTTGACGGGAGGCTACCATCTGTCTTCTAATAGTGTCCAGTGGGTTCCCTCGCATCTTTTTCTTAGTTTCGGGGTCCTTGTGACTTGGCAATTTAACCTATTGTGTGCAAAAAAAGTGCTATACCCTTTGCATTTTAAAGAACTAGCTGAATGATCTTGACGGGAGGCTACCATCTGTCTTCTAATAGTGTCCAGTGGGTTCCCTCGCATCTTTTTCTGAGTTTCGGGACCCTTGTGACCTGGCCATTTAGCAAGCTCCACTTTGCACGCTCCACTTTGCTATGAACGGTAACTGGAGCGTGTACAGTTACTGTACACGCTCCAGATATTTTTCCTGAATTCTGTAATCACGTGACACGAAGGTTGCCAGATCACTAATTTCTAAAAAAAATCGTTGCCATATATTTTTTCCGAATTCTGTAATCAACCGTAGTGTTCGGATATTTTTTTGAGCGACTGTACACTTGGCTAATGATGAAAGGGAGCCCCGGGATAAGGCATGGATGCCTGTGTTGTCTTTCTGCGCAGGCACCTGTCAGAGCTCTGTGACAAGCAGCTGCTTGAGAGGATTATTTATTTATTTGTTTATTTGTAGATCGTAGAAAGCAACTTCCCATTAACAAATCGAGTTTTATCTCTCAGTGGCACTTTTTTGCACACAATGTGCTAAATGGCAGGTCACAAGGACCCCGAAGGCTCAGAGAAGGTTGGGGGAGGGGAACAACTGTTGGGAGACAGATGGTAGCCTCCCGTCAAGGCCATCCAGCGTGTTGTTTAACGTGCACAGGATATGGCACTTCTTTGCACACAGTGGGCTAAATGGCCAGGTCACAAGGATACCGAAGACTCAGAGAAGGTTGGGGGAGGGGACCCACTGGAACAGCTGATGGGAGACAGATGGTAGACCGGTCAAGGCCATCCAGCATGTTCTTTAACGTGCACAGGGTATGGCACTTCTTTGCACACAGTGGGCTAAATGGCCAGGTCACAAGGATACCGAAGGCTCAGAGAAGGTTGGGGGAAGGGAACAACTGTTGGGAGACAGATGGTAGCCTCCCGTCAAGGCCATCCAGCGTGTTCTTTAACGTGCACAGGGTATGGCAATTTTTTGCACACAGTGGGCTAAATGGCCAGGTCACAAAGATACCGAAGGCTCAGAGAAGGTCGGGGGAGGGGACTCACTGGAACAGTTGATGGGAGACAGATGGTAGCCTCCCGTCAAGGCCATCCAGCGTGTTCTTTAACGTGCACAGGATATGGCACTTCTTTGCACACAGTGGGCTAAATGGCCAGGTCACAAGGATACCGAAGGCTCAGAGAAGGTTGGGGGAGGGGACTCACTGGAACAGTTGATGGGAGACAGATGGTAGCCTCCCGTCAAGGCCATCCAGCGTGTTCTTTAACGTGCACAGGATATGGCACTTCTTTGCACACAGTGGGCTAAATGGCCAGGTCACAAGGATACCGAAGGCTCAGAGAAGGTCGGGGGAGGGGACTCACTGGAACAGTTGATGGGAGACAGATGGTAGCCTCCCGTCAAGTCCATCCAGCGTGTTCTTTAACGTGCACAGGATATGGCACTTCTTTGCACACAGTGGGCTAAATGGCCAGGTCACAAGGATACCGAAGGCTCAGAGAAGGTCGGGGGAGGGGACTCACTGGAACAGTTGATGGGAGACAGATGGTAGCCTCCCGTCAAGGCCATCCAGCGTGTTCTTTAACGTGCACAGGATATGGCACTTCTTTGCACACAGTGGGCTAAATGGCCAGGTCACAAGGATACCGAAGGCTCAGAGAAGGTTGGGGGAGGGAACCCACTGGAACAGCTGCTGGGAGACAGATGGTAGCCTCCCGTCAAGGCCGTCCAGCGTATTCTTCAACGTGCACAGAGTATGGAACTTTTTTTGCACACAGTGGGCTAAATGACCAGGTCACAAGGACCCCGAAGGCTCAGAGAAGGTTGGGGGAGGGGACCCACTGGAACAGCTGTTGGGAGACAGATGGCAACCTCCCATCAAGGCCATCCAGCGTGTTCTTCAACGTGCACAGAGTATGGAATTTTTTTGCACACAGTGAGCTAAATGGCCAGGTCACAAGGATACCGAAGGCTCAGAGAAGGTTGGAGGAGGGGAACAGCTGCTGGGAGACAGATGGTAGCCTCCCGTCAAGGCCGTCCAGCGTATTCTTCAACGTGCACAGAGTATGGAACTTTTTTTGCACACAGTGGGCTAAATGACCAGGTCACAAGGACCCCGAAGGCTCAGAGAAGGTTGGGGGAGGGGACCCACTGGAACAGCTGTTGGGAGACAGATGGTAACCTCCCATCAAGGCCATCCAGTGTGTTCTTCAACGTGCACAGAGTATGGAACTTTTTTGCACACAGTGAGCTAAATGGCCAGGTCACAAGGATACCGAAGGCTCAGAGAAGGTTGGAGGAGGGGAACAACTGTTGGGAGACAGATGGTAGCGTCCTGTCAAGGCCATCCAGCGTGTTCTTTAACGTGCACAGGGTATGGCACTTTTTTGCACACAGTGGGCTAAATGGCCAGGTCACAAGGATACCGAAGGCTCAGAGAAGGTTGGGGGAGGGGACCCACTGGAACAGCTGATTGGAGACAGATGGTAGCCTC
This sequence comes from Ryuthela nishihirai, assembly GCA_038380435.1. NCBI lineage: Eukaryota > Metazoa > Arthropoda > Arachnida > Araneae > Heptathelidae > Ryuthela > Ryuthela nishihirai. The sequence goes on from JAWZYU010000006.1 coordinate 91,413,055, forward strand.
CCGTAAAAGCCATTCAGCGTGTTCTTCAACGTGCACAGAGTATGGAACTTTTTTGCACACAGTGGGCTAAATGGCCAGGTCACAAGGACCCCGAATGCTCAGAGAAGGTTGGGGGATGGGCCCACTGGAACAGCTGCTGGGAGACAGATTGTAGCCTCCCATCAAGGCCATCTAGCGTGTTCTTTAACGTGCACAGAGTATGGAACTTTTTGCACACAGTGGGCTAAATGGCCAGGTCAAAAGGACCCCGAAGGCTCAGAGAAGGTTGGGGGAGGGGACCCACTGGAACAGCTGTTTGGAGACAGCCTCCCGTCAAGGCCATCCAGCGTGTTGTTTAACGTGCAGAGGATATGGCACTTCTTTGTACACAGTGGGCTAAATGGCCAGGTCACAAGGATACCGAAGGCTCAGAGAAGGTTGGGGGAGGGGACCCACTGGAACGGCTGTTCGGAGACAGATGGTAGCCTCTCGTCAAGGCCATCCAGCATGTTCTTTAACGTGCACAGGATATGGCACTTCTTTACACACAGTGGGCTAAATGGCCTGGTCACAAGGATACCGAAGGCTCAGAGAAGGTTGGGGGAGGGGACTCACTGGAACAGCTATTGGGAGACATGATAGCCTTCTGTCAAGGCCATCTATCGTGTTCTTTAACGTGCACAGGGTATGGCTCTCCCGCAGACAGAGCCACGGCTTAACGTCCCATCTGACTGTCGGCTGCCTTTCGAAGCTGATTAGTATCCTCTAATGACCGTGGTCAGGGCGGGGAGTTTTCCGGAGATAAATCTCAACGCAGACCAAACCGGGACTCGAACTGGGAACTGCAGATTACTCGCCTGGCGCGCTACCGACTGTGCCCCCTCGCACCATTGTGTGGAGTGGCTATATTCCAATTAACACTGAAAATATTTCGCCTCTCCTATTTTAGGGCATCTTAAACTTGACACAAGGCTGGATTTTGACCTCAGAAGGTCAAAGGTTTGCAACCGTCATATAATTTTGAAGAAAAAAAAAATATTTACAAAATAACTTAAATCCTTTAGAAATCTCCCAGTGAGTCTAACTTCACTTGCAGAAGAACTACTTCCTGTGTAAATCTATTCTGATTAAGTTAAATGAAAAGTTCTCTTATTCTCTTGCAGCAGTGTTTAGACCTGTTAAGAATTGCTGCATCTTCTCTATTGGCGTCAACGCTCTGTTAAGTGGCTTTGAAGAGTTTTCGGGAGATAGGTAGATAGAACTAACTGTTCGCATTATAAGGCTTCAAAATGGCGGGGCCATCGGTCGTTCAGTGTTGACCTTGACATAGGCGTGGGCCACGCACTCCAAGAAACCATTTTTTTTTGACTCGTGTTGCACAAAAGTAGCATAAATATGTTTTTTTTCTCGGGATGTTTGAAATATCTACTATATCGTCATTTCTCTTGTAAACGTCAAGTCTGAAATAAGAAACAGAAATGGAGATGATACAGACCACAGAGTAAGAGACATAGAGGTCCTTCGACTGTTTGGTGCGCCACGAACGGATGGTCATAGAACTAATTTCACATTTTGTGATCCTGCCTATTGCCATAAACTTCTACAAACCGTGTGGGGCGGGGGTAGCTCAGTCGGTAGCGCGCCAGACTCGTAATCTGTAATTCCCAGGTTCGAGTCCCAGCTGGGTCAGCGTTGAGATTTATCTCCGCAAAATTTCCCCGCCCTGCCCATGGTCAGTAGAGGGGACACCGATGGGCTTGAAAAGGCCGCCGTCCGTCGGATGGGACGTTAAGCCGTGGCCCCCGTGTGCGGGAGAGCCATACTCTGTGCACGTTAAAGAACACGCTGGATGGCCTTGACGGGAGGCTACCATCTGTCTCCCAACAGCTGTTCCAGTGGATCCCCTCCCCCAACCTTCTCTGAGCACCCAACAGCTGTTCCAGTGGATCCCCTCCCCCAACCTTCTCTGAGCCTTCGGGGTCCTTGTGGCCTGGCCATTTAGCCCATCGTGTGCAAAAAAGTGCCGCTCAGAGGTAAAACAATCCAATCCAATCTACAAACCGTGTAGTTTTAAAAAATCTGATAAAAAATAATTTATTCATTAAAATTACGTGAAAATATTAGAGAAAATTTTAAAAAATAAATAGCTACCTGCAGAATTTTAAAACTGCTTCACATCTTAAAGTACTACTAATGCGCGAAATGAAGCAAGCAATTCAGTGAAGCTTACTAATCAAACCAAACTTTAACAGTGCAGTAACGGAAGAATTATTTTTTATTAAAATTAAATTTGTTAAAATTAATATATACCTATATACAAAATCCTCATGCAAGTGTGAGATATGGAGGTCCAACCAAACTGTGTAATTTTCCTGTCCAGACATGCCTGTTCTGATCAACATCTACTGCCTCTGGCCACTGCACACCAGTTTTAACAAGGTCCTGTTTGACATTGTCTGCCCACCGCATCCTAGGTCTCCCCTTCTTTCTGAGGCCTTGAGGCACACTGTTCATAACCCTATTCGCCAATCTATAATTATTCATACGGGCAACATGGCCAAACCAGCGGAGTCTCTCTCTGCACAATATGCTGCTTAAAGGAGGTTGCAAACTCCTTTGCCTAACCTCATCATTAGTTAGAAAGTTGAACCACCTAATGCCCAAGATACTGCGTAAGCATCTGGAATCAAAAGCATCTAGTTTCCTGTTATCTTGTTTACAAAGTGTCCAAGTTTCACTACAATAACTAACCCTAGAAAGAACCAAACTATTATACAGTCTAATTTTAGTCTTTAGGTGTATACGCCTATTTCTCCACACTCTCCATAGATTCTTAAAAGTCCCGGCAGCAATCCCTATTCGTCTGTTAATCTCATGCCGCACATCACCAGTATCTGTTATGTAGCTCCCAAGATAATTAAACTGTGACCCCTGCTCAAGACTGCAACCATTCAGATTAACTGAATCATAGCCTGCCTGACCAATTTTCATCACTTTAGTTTATTTCTGGTAGTTATTAATTTATAAAATATGGTAATCATTTTGGAAATATTCATAATTATTTCAATCTAGTAATGAGTAAATTATTTTATTTTATGTACCTAAAAAATCAATTAATTTCAATAAAATTTTAGAAAAATTAAATCACCTAATTTTTTACGCCTATTAATATTTTTTACGCCTATTAATTTTCCTCTGGGGCGCAGTGACTCAGTCTGTAGGGCGCCAGGCTCGTAATCTGCAGTTCGCAGCTTCGAGTCCTGTGTGAGACAGAATTAAGTTTTATCTCTGCAAAACTCACCGCCAAGTTCTCGGTCAGTAGGGGACACCGATAGATTTTGAAAGCCCCCCCATCCATCAGATCGGACATTAACCCTTGTGCGGAGAGATGTTCACGTTAGAGAACACGCTGGATGGTCGTCACGGGAGATTGCCAACTGTCTCCAAAACGCTATTGCAGTGGATTCCCTTACCCAACCTTCTCTGACATTCGGGGTTCTTGTGACCTGGCCTTTTAACCCTTTGTGTGCAAAAAAGTGCTATACCCTGTGTCCGTTAAAGAACACACTGAATGGCCTTGACGGGAGCCTACCAACTGTCTTCAAAGAGCTGTTCCAGTGGGTTCCCACCCCCAACCTTCTCTAAGCCTTTGGGGTTCTTGAGACCTGGCCATTTAACCCTTTGTGTGCAAAAAAGTGCTATTCCGTGTTTCCGTTAAAGAACACACTGGATGGCCTTGACGGGAGACTACCAACTGTCTCCCAAGAGCTGTTCCAGTGGGTTTCGTCCCCAACCTTCTCTGAGGCTTTGGGGTCCTTGTGACCTGGCGATTTAACCCTTTGTGTGCAAAAAAGTGCTATTCCGTGTGTCCGTTAAAGAACACACTGGATGGTCTTGACTGGAGACTACCAACTGTCTCCCAAGAGCTGTTCCAGTGGATTCCCTCCCCCAACCTTCTCTGAGCCTTTGGGGTCCTTGTGACCTGGCCTTTTAACCCTTTGTGTGCAAAAAAGTGCTATACCCTGTGTCCGTGAAAGAACACACTGGATGGCCTTGACGGGAGACTACCAACTGTCTCCCAAGAGCTGTTCCAGTGGATTCCCTCCCCCAACCTTCTCTGAGCCTTTGGGGTCCTTGTGACCTGGCCATTTAACACTTTGTGTGCAAAACAGTGCTCTACACTGTGTCCGTTAAAGAACACACTGGATGGCCTTGACGGGAGACTACCAACTGTCTCCCAACAGCTGTTCCAGTGGGTTCCCTCCCCCAACGTTATCTGAGCCTTTGGGGTCCTTGTGACCTGGCCATTTAACCCTTTGTGTGCAAAAAAGTGCTATTCGCTGTGTCCGTTAAAGAACACACTGGATGGCCTTGACGGGAGACTACCAACTCTCTCCCAAGAGCTGTTCCAGTGGGTTCCCTTCTCCAAAATTCTCTGAGCCTGTGGGGTTCTTGTGACCTGGCCATTTAACACCTTGTGTGCAAAACAGTGCTATTCCTTGTGTCCGTTAAAGAACACACTGGATGGCCTTGATGGGAGACTACCAACTCTCTCCCAAGAGCTTTTCCAGTGGGTTCCCTCCCCCAACCTTCTCTGAGCCTTTGGGGTCCTTGTGACCTGGCCATTTAACCCTTTGTGTGCAAAAAAGTGCTCTTCCGTGTGTCCGTTAAAGAACACACTGGATAGCCTTGATGGGAGACTACCAACTCTCTCCCAAGAGCTGTTCCAGTGGGTTCCCTCCCCCAACCTTCTCTGAGCCTTTGGGGTCCTTGTGACCTGGCCATTTAACCCTTTGTGTGCAAAAAAGTGCTCTTCCGTGTGTCCGTTAAAGAACACACTGGATGGCCTTGACAGAAGACTACCAACTGTCTCCCAAGAGCTTTTCCAGTGGGTTCCCTCCCCCAACCTTCTCTGAGCCTTTGGGGACCTTGTGACCTGGCCATTTAACACTTTGTGTGCAAAAAAGTGCTCTTCCGTGTGTCCGTTAAAGAACACACTGGAAGGCCTTGATGGGAGACTACCAACTCTCTCCCAAGAGCTGTTCCAGTGGGTTCCCTCCCCCAACCTTCTCTGAGCCTTTGGGGTTCTTGTGACCTGGCCATTTAACACTTTGTGTGCAAAAAAGTGCTATACCCTGTGTCCGTTAAAGAACACACTGGATGGCCTTGACAGAAGACTACCAACTGTCTCCCAAGAGCTTTTCCAGTGGGTTCCCTCCCCCAACCTTCTCTGAGCCTTTGGGGTCCTTGTGACCTGGCCATTTAACCCTTTGTGTGCAAAAAAAGTGCTCTTCCGTGTGTCCGTTAAAGAACACATTGGATGGCCTTGATGGGAGACTACGAACTCTCTCCCAAGAGCTTTTTCCAGTGGGTTCCCTCCCCCAACCTTCTCTGAGCCTTTGGGGTCCTTGTGACCTGGCCATTTAACCCTTTGTGTGCAAAAAAGTGCTCTTCCGTGTGTCCGTTAAAGAACACACTGGATGGCCTTGATGGGAAACTACCAACTCTCTCCCAAGAGCTGTTCCAGTGGGTTCCCTCCCCCAACCTTCTCTGAGCCTTTGGGGTCCTTGTGACCTGGCCATTTAACTCTTTGTGTGCAAAAAAGTGCTATACCCTGTGTCCGTTAAAGAACACACTGGATGGCCTTGACAGAAGACTACCAACTGTCTCCCATCAGCTTTTCCAGTGGGTTCCCTCCCCCAACCTTCTCTGAGCCTTTGGGGTCCTTGTGACCTGGCCATTAAACCCTTTGTGTGCAAAAAAGTGCTCTTTCTTGTGTCCGTTAAAGAACACACTGGATGGCCTTGATGGGAAACTACCAACTCTCTCCCAAGAGCTGTTCCAGTGGGTTCCCTCCCCCAACCTTCTCTGAGCCTTTGGGGTCCTTGTGGCCTGGCCATTTAACCCTTTGTTTGCAAAAAAAAGTGCTATTCCCTGTGTCCGTTAAAGAACACACTGGATGGCCTTGACGGGAGACCACCAACTCTGCCCCAAGAGCTGTTCCAGTGGGTTTCCTCCCCCAACCTTCTCTGAGCCTTTGGGGTCCTTGTGACATGGCCATTTAACCCTTTGTGTGCAAAAAAAAGTGCTATTCCCTGTGTCCGTTAAAGAACACACTGGATGGCCTTGACGGGAGACCACCAACTCTGTCCCAAGAGCTGTTCCAGTGGGTTTCCTCCCCCAACCTTCTCTGAGCATTTGGGGTCCTTGTGACATGGCCATTTAACCCTTTGTGTGCAAAAAAAGTGCTATTCCCTGTGTCCGTTAAAGAACACACTGGATGGCCTTGACGGGAGACTACCAACTGTCTCCCAAGAGCTGTTCCAGTGGGTTCTTTTCCCCAAACTTCTCTGAGCCTTCGGGGTCCTTGTGACCTGGCCATTTAACCCTTTATATGCATAAAAATTGCAACTCAAATATAAGTGAACCCTGCTCAACCTCAACCCTCGGATCAGTACCCAAGGCTTTCTAATCACTTCTTCGCGGAAGAAGGCTTGATGAATAAAAAAAATTCTCTTTGAGAACGGAAACAAAAAAGACAATGTACTTATCAGAAGAGAATTTTCGGCGATCAAAGGTGGGTTGGGTTGTTTTACTTCTGAGCGGCACTTTTTTGCACACCATGGGCTAAATGGCCAGGTCACATGGACGCCGAAGGCTCAGAGAATGTTGGGGGAGGGGACCCACTGGAACAGCTGTTGGGAGACAGATGGTAGCCTCCCGTCAAGGCCATCCAGCGTGTTCTTTAACGTGCACAGGGTATGTCTCTCCCGCACACGGGACCACGGCTTAACGTCCCATCCGACGGACGGTGGCATTTCCAAAGCCCATCGGTGTCCCCTACTGACCGTGGGCAGTGCGGGGAATTTTGCGGAGATAAATCTCAACGCTGACCCAGCTGGGACTCGAACCTGGGAACTACAGATTACGACCCTGGCGCGCTACCGACTGAGCCACCCCCGCCCCAACGATCAAAGGTGATTCGCTATTGAAGGGTTCAGATATCAAAACGCTTAAAATTAAGCCATAAATTTTAAGTGGGTTGGAATCCACTCCATTCTGTTTACGAGAAGTTAGTGTTGGCGTCTACCTAGGAGACATTTTTTATCCCTGTTTTGCTTCCCCCCCCCTATTAGTTGCCACGCGGGAGAAGCATCGCGGTTGGGTGACACCATTCTCTGAATGCGAGGACATCTTTGCGAGGGTGCTTCACATGCTCGTAGGAATGCGCGCAATCCGTGTCGCCAAAGTGGCTCGTGCTAAAGTCCGCAATAGCCCTTGGCTTCGAGGTTAAATGTAATGCGGAATGGAGTCGGTCATCGAGGCTACATCGAGGGCACTCGTGGCATGAGCATTTATGTCTCCATTTACTTTTCCATTGCACGCGACTGTCAAAACGATATCTGCGGACCAGGTATCACTGAAAGCGGGGCAGGCAATGGCTATTTTGTCTCCCGGAGGTACCCTCTGAACAGCACATTTTTTTCAAACAATAGGCTAAATGACCAAGTCACAAGGACCCAAAGGCTCAGAGAAGGTTGGAGGATGGAACCCACTGGAAGCTGTTACGAGACAGATGGTAGCCTCCCGTCAAGGCCATCCAGCATGTTCTTTAATGTGCATAGGGTATAGAACTTTTTTGCACATAGTGGGCTAAATGGCCAGGTCGCAAAGACCCAGAATGCTCAGAGAAGGTTGCGTGAGGAGACCCATTGGAATAGCTGTTGGGAGACAGATGGTAGCCTCCCATCAAGGCCATCCAGCATGTTCTTTACTGTGCATAGGGTATAGAACTTTTTTGCACACAATGGGCTAAATGGCCAGGTCGCAAAGACCCAGAAAGCTCAGAGAAGGTTGCGTGAGGAGACACATTGGAATAGCTGTTGGGAGACAGATGGTAGCCTCCCATCAAGGCCATCCAGCATGTTCTTTAATGTGCACAGGTATAGAACATTTTTGCACATAGTGGGCTAAATGGCCAGGTCGCAAAGACCCAGAAGGCTCAGAGAAGGTTGCGTGAGGAGACCCATTGGAATAGCTGTTACGAGACAGATGGTAGCCTGCCGTCAAGGCCATCCAGCATGTTCTTTAATGTGCATAGGGTATAGAACTTTTATGCACACAATGGGCTAAATGATCAGGTCGCAAAGACCCAGAAGTCTCTGAGATGGTTACGTAAAGAGACCCATTGGAATGGCTGTTGGGAGACAGATGGTAGCCTCCAGTCAAGGCCATCCAGCGTGTTCTTTAACGTGCACAGGGTATAGAACTTTTTTGCACACAATGGGATAAATGGCCAGGTCACAAAGACCCAGAAGGCTCAGAGTAGGTTGCGTAAGGAGACCCATTGGAATGGCTGTTGGGAAACAGATGGTAGTCTCCTGTCAAGGTCATCCAGTGTGTTCTTTAACGTGCGCAGGATACAGAACTTTTTTGCACACAATGGGCTAAATTGTCTGGTCGCAAAGACCCAGAAGGCCCAGAGAAGGTTGCATAAGGAGACCCATTGGAATGGCTGTTGGGAGACAGATGGTAGCCTCCAGTCTAGGCCGTCCAGTATGTTATTTAACGTGCACAGTATATAGAACTTTTATGCACACAATGGGCTAAATGATTAGGTCGCAAAGATACAGAAGTCTCTGAGATGGTTGCGTAAGGAGACCCATTGGAATGGCTGTTGGGAGAAAGATGGTTGCATAAGGAGACCCATTGGAATGGCTGTTGGGAGACAGATGGTAGCCTCCAGTCAAGGCCATGCAGTGTGTTCTTTAACGAGCACAGTGTATAGAACTTTTATGCAAACAATGGGCTAAATGGTCAGGTGGCAAAGACCCAGAAGGCTCAGAGAAGGTTGCGTGAAGAGACCCATTGGAATAGCTGTTGGGAGACAGATGATTGTCAACGCTGACCCAGCTGGGATTCGAACCTGGGAACTGCAGATTTTCAATGTTGTACCGATGGGAATCCAATTTCGAAATTCTATAACTTCTAAAATATTCGTTTAATGGAAAAACGTGACTGAAGATAAAATGGCGGTGAAAAGTTAAACTCTCCCCCAGGGTCATCGTAAACAAAGGCATATCATTAAACACCCTCAGTATGCCACGAGGAGCTGAGAATGGAATGGTTTGTATGCCTCATTAACGAAGACGTCACTGGAGGAGTTAACATCCGTCACAGAATCGCCAGCAGACTTTGCAATCCATTACAGAGAGTTCGTCGGATGATATTCGAGAAATTGATACGAAGAGGACGAGGACACACGATCGCAGCGCCACCCCAGCCGCTTCTTTTTGACGTTTCCTGAGGCACGCGCACAGAAATCCGTGGTGATCGTCTGCACAACCTTGGCCAACAATGATAGAATGCAGGTGTGTTTAAATTCGAAATTGTCCTGTCTAAACAAACGTTGGGACAACTACAAGGTCGAAGTGAACTTTTGAGGGGCCAAAAAAAATACGCATTTATATTATATTACATTTAAAAAAAAATAAATAAATACCCCCTCAAGCAGCTGCTTGCCACAGAGGTCTGACAGGGTTGGGTTGTTTTACCTCTGAGCGGCACTTTTTTTGCACAAAATGGGCTAAATGGCCAGGTCACATGGACCCCGAAGGCTCAGAGAAGGTTGGGGGAGGGGACCCACTGGAACAGCTGTTGGGAGACAGATGGTAGCCTCCCGTCAAGGCCATCCAGCGTGTTCTTTAACGCGCACAGAGTATGGCTCTCCCGCACACGGGGCCACGGCTTAACATCCCATCCGACGGACGGCGCCCTTTCCAAGCCCATCGGTGTCCCCTACTGACCGTGGGCAGGGCGGGGAATTTTGCGGAGATAAATCTCAACGCTGACCCAGCTGGTACTCGAACCTGGGAACTACAGATTACGAGCCTGGCGCACTACCGACTGAGACACCCCCGCCCCAGTCTGACAGGAGCTTGTCAGTTTATATGCCATAGTAGAAGGTCTGAGAGGATGGCAGGACCTCAGCAGAAAAACGACACATACATCCATGCCTTACTCGGGGCTCGAACCCAGGTCTCTTACATCAGTAGCCAAGCGCGCTAACCATTTTATGATAATAAATTATTTATTATAAGTACATTCTCTCAAAAAAGTATCCGAACACTACGGTTGATTACAGAATTCAGAAAATATATCTGGTAACGATTTTTTTGGAAATTAGCGATCTGACAACCTTCGTGTCACGTGACACGAAGATTGCCAGATCACTAATTTCTAAAAAAAATCGTTGCCTGATATTTTTTCTGAATTCTGTAATCAACCATAGTGTTCGGATACTTTTTTGAGCGACTGTAGGTGGTCATATTATTTTGATACTAGGTCGTGTGGGCTCACTCACGGAAATATTGAGCGTGTGCAGTTACCGTTCACAACAAACTGGAGCGTGTGCAGTAACTGAACACGCTCCAGTTTGCTGTGAACGGTAACTGGAGCGTGTACAGTTGCTGTACACGCTCCAGATATTTTTCCTGAATTCTGTAATCACGTGACACGAAGGTTGCCAGATCACTAATTTCTAAAAAAATCGTTGCCAGATATTTTTTCTGAATTCTGCAATCAACCATAGTGTTCGGATACTTTTTTGAGCGACTGTACAAAGTGCGGTACATATCGACATACAACTTATAGGAACACCGAGTATGTTATAAATATGACATAATTGTTCTCGCCTTTTTCGCCGCAAAATCTTAAAATTACGTCATCGAAATTGACCGATTTCGCTTTCTCTTAAAAGAATAGTTAGTCATTGATTAGCGGATTCGAAGACTTGATTTACTATTGGGCTTGGAAAATGACTGACATGCGCTCTGGTGGTGGAACGGGGAACTAGAGGAACGAGGATATATTGTGTAGGCTGCTGTGTTAAAAATAGGAAAATGGCGTCGTTTTTTACGATGAGCTTTTCGTGGAGCACGGGGCCTTTTAAAGCGTGGGGCCGGGTTCGGGGAACGCGCTAAACCTGCCTCGCGCCTTTCCTGGGCCCCTCTAATTTTTTTTAAGTTGTATGGTCCTTAGTTAACGTTGGAGACTCATTCTTCCAATTGTTGGTTTTTAAGCCTGGGCGTTTCTGTATTTTAGTTCGGAGTATTGCAGAAAGTTAATCTTGCTAGTAGTTTGTAGTTTTTCATGTTTTTAGTAGTTCATTTTAAAAATGCAGAGATTAAGTAACCAGCAGAGAGAGACTACTTCCATAGAAGCCCATTAGAACACGAAAATCGATGCAATAGATCGTAGATCGTATAATCATATTCGATGTACGGGGTAATAATTTTACCCCTAACCATCTCCATCATAAAGATATGCCTATTTGGCATGAGTAAGAACAAAATATATAAGTAAACCATCCTTAGGTGGGCCCCTAAGGGCAAACATAAGAAAAGCTAAAAAGAGCAGTAAAATTGTATAAGAAACCTAAAACGAAAGTAAATTGTATAAGAAACCTTATTGTATATAAAACAAGTAAATTGTATAAGAAACCTAATAACTATAGGGGTATCAGCCTACTCTCTGTTCCAGGTAAAGTTCTTTCCATGATTGTGCTTAATAGAATTAAGAATCTGGTTGACAGTCAATTGCGTGATGAGCAATGTGGATTCAGAAGTGGTAGGGGATGTGTGGATCAGATATTTTCACTTAGGCAGATTCTTGAGAAATGTTTAGAGTTTCAGAAACCTTTGGTTGCTAGCTTTGTTGATTTCAAAAAGGCTTTCGACTCTGTTGATCGTCATAATTTGTGGTTGATTGTGAGATCATATGGTATACCAGACAAGTTAGTTAACATTATGAAAGCTCTCTATAATAACACTGAGTCGTGTGTGAGAGTTGGTAAGGCTTGTAGCAATTGGTTTAGCATTACTTCTGGTGTTCGACAAGGGTGCATTTTGTCTCCTTTTCTCTTTAGCTTGGTTATTGATTATGTTATGCGAAATTCACTTCAAGGGAAAGATTTTGGCCTTAAATGGGCTGGAGATACGAAAATTTCTGATTTAGATTATGCTGATGATTTAGCCCTTTTGGCAAATGATGTTGATGAGATGAACTCTTTCATTCGAGCTGTTGATGAGTCTGGTAGTAGAGTAGTTTTGGTTATAAACAGAGAGAAAACTAAAGTGATGAAAATTGGTCAGGCAGGCTGTGATTCAGTTAATCTGAATGGTTGCAGTCTTGAGCAGGTGTCACAGTTTAATTATCTTGGGAGCTATGTAACAGATAATGGTGATGTGCGGCATGAGATTAACAGACGAATAGGGATTGCTGCCGGGACTTTTAAGAATCTATGGAGAGTGTGGAGAAATAGGCGTATACACCTAAAGACTAAAATTAGACTGTATAATAGTTTGGTTCTTTCTAGGATTAGTTATGGTAGTGAAACTTGGACACTTTGTAAACAAGATAACAGGAAACTAGATGCTTTTGATTCTAGATGCTTACGCAGTATCTTGGGCATTAGGTGGTTCAACTTTGTAACTAATGATGAGATTAGGCAAAGGAGTTTGCAACCTCCTTTAAGCAGCATATTGTGCAGAGAGAGACTCCGTTGGTTTGGCCATGTTGCCCGTATGAATAATTATAGATTGGCGAATAGGGTTATGAACAGTGCGCCTAAAGGCCTCAGAAAGAAGGGGAGACCTAGGATGCGGTGGGCAGACAATGTCAAACAGGACCTTGTTAGAATTGGTGTGCAGTGGCCAGATGCAGTAGATGTAGCTCAGGATAGACTTGCTTCGAGAACTAAATTGCACGGTCTGGTTGGACCTCCGTAGCCCATGGCTGCTTGAGGATGATGATGATGAAAACGAAATAAGAAACCTAAAACCTAAAACGGGTAGGTCTCCTCAGAGAACGCTACCGTTTTAGGCCTCTTGTACTTGTTCAAAACATTATGATCGTAAAGAATCAGAGAAGAAATAATCTCATTGGGATTATTGCTTACAGCCTCAAAAAATCTTTTTGCGGTGCGTTTTATATGTATATATATGGTCTTTATGAAGTTGTCTGTTAGTGACAAACCAGGGGGCATCGACCGCAGTTCTCAAAATCTGTTCTGTAAGACCTGAATCTTACGATTATTGGTTGGTGTAGTATTCGCCCATATGGGTGAAGCATAGAGAATTACCGGTCTGATGATCATCCCCTACCGAGGTAAAGACCAACAAAATTTGTTGGAAATAATAATATATATTATTAATTTTAAAATTGTACAGGTAACTGTTATTTTCTAAAAAGCCTGCAGTTAATTTTAGATTATTATATAATAATTTATATAAATATATAATTTTTATCGTATAAATCTAAAATTATATAAATTATATCTAAAACTATACATTTACATAATTTTAGATTTATTTATAGTCTTATATACTATATATAGTCCGTCCCATGGCCGAGTGGTTAGCGCTCTTGGCTACTGCTCTAAGGGACCTGGGTTCGAGTCCCGGGTAAGGCATGGATGTATGTGTCCTTGGCTACTGATCTAAGGGACCTGGGTTCGAGTCCCGGGTAAGGCATGGATGTATGTGTCATTGGCTTCTGATCTAAGGGATCTGGGTTCGAGCCCTGGTTAAGGCATAGATGTGTGTGTCGTTTTTTTCCGGTGAGGTTCTGCCATCCTCACAGACCTTCTACTATGGCATATACACTGACAGGCTCCTGTCAGACCTCTGTGGCAAGCAGATGCTTGAGGGGGCATTTATTTATTTTATTCTTATACTATATATATAAGACTATAAATATTATATATTCTTAATATAAAATTAGCTATCAGAGACTTGTCTCTGATGACTAATTTTATTCTGTGCGCCTGTACAACCTTAGCCAACAGTCATAGATAACAGGCGAGGCCCGCTTATCAACACGATCTCGGTGATTCACTGCCATTGGTTGATTGAGTCACGTGGTTTCTGGACGCCATGTTTTGTCGTTACCGTGAGACGAAAGCCTATGAGTTAGTGAATGTACCAAGTTAAACCTTGTCAGTTGTTTTATTTTTATACATTTCTACCACTTTATTTGTCTATAAAAGCTATCATATTTTATGAATGCCTCACTGCGCTGCATTTGGGTGTAAAAATTTCACTTAAAGAAATAATGAATATTTTTTTTTTGAGAAACTCCATCAGAAGACGATAATCGGCTGCAAAAGTGAAACGAGCAAACTGAAAAACCAACAAAATATTTCTTTTAAGGTTCGTTTTAAAAACGAGCTAATGTCGTCTGCCTATGCCAGTATTTGTTCGTCTGTCTTTCTGTCTCTCTCTTAACTGTTGTCTGTCCATCTGTCTTTCCACCTCTCTGTCCGTCTGTAGAATTTTTTTTTTACTTTTAGACGTAAATGGAAAATTCTTTTTGGATTGGATAGGTGTCGAACAAATATTGAGATTCGCAATTTTGAAAATTTTCAATGGCTTTAATAGCGTCCTCTAGCGGTGGGAAAAGATGGAAAATACTAAAATTTTAAAAGAATATTGCAAATAAACTATATACACTAGAAATCTGAAATTTTGGTAGTAGAGTGTTATGGTCAGAAGGTTTACAATGGCAAGGCTTTGACGTCTTACAATAGTTGTCCAAAAGGGGGTGCGAAAATGAAACTTCTTTTTTAAGAGATAAATGAAACTATTTTTTTTTGTTTTATAGACACTAACCAAATATTAATGATTTAAACAATATTTGATAATCTCAGCGTTACCTGTAGATTAGAGGTAACGCTGAGATTTTAACGCGTTTTCAGGAGATTTCCTCAGCGTTACATAAATGCTTTCGTGGAAAAAATTTCTCCGACATACGGGATTCGAACCCGCATCTCTCCAGAGAAATGCCAGAGTGTTCTAACCTGTTGAACTAATGCCGTCTCAGTCGTTTTTCACTAATAATGATTATCACTCTCCTTATGGCGCCATTTATGATCTCGGGTGGCAACTATTTCTTTTTTAGTGCTCTCAGTAAGATTGATATAAATAATGAAGTACATCACGCTATTTATCGTTATTAATGATTTAAACAATATTTGATAATCTCGGCGTTACCTGTAGACATTTTAATGTCTAGAAATGAATAAATGTTTTTTGTGAAAAACGCCGAAACGCCGGCATTAGTTCAACAGGTTAGAATACTCTGGAATGTTTCTGCTGAGATGCGGGTTTGAATCCTGTATATCAGCGAAAGTTTTTCCACAAAAATATTAATATTTATATTTCCGAATCCCCATCAGTTGGAATTTCCAGTGTTAGAGAGTGCTGAAGGCGGGAAATAAAAACTCGAAAGGCGAACTCTAGCGGCGGAAAAAAGTTCTAAAATGCAAAATCTTTAAATAAATATTGCAAACGATCTATTTTTGCTAGAAACTTAAATCTTTGCTCATAGAGTGTAATGATCAAGTGGTTTACCCTAATAGTAATGATTTGTCCCATTGGTAAAATGCAACTTTTCTGCTTTAAGAGATAAATGAAAAACCTTTTTTTTTTGCACATTACAGGTAGTAATAAAATATTAATAGTTTATTTTCTCAATTTTACAGTAGTTCAAATTTTCACCGTCAAAGGGTACTGAAATTGTGAAACAATTAGAAGAACGCATATCGCCTCTGGCGCATATGGGAATCTCATTTTCAAAAAGAAAGAAGTTATTCCTTTGCCTACTTTTTCACTCCTTAAAAGTTTTAATTATGGATGTTCGTGTTGTTTTTCTGCTGAGTTTCCCGCCATACTCATGGACCTTCTAATATGGCATATAAACTGACAAGCTCCTGTCAAACCTCTGTACAAGCAGCTGCTTGAGACGTTATTTATTTTATTAGTTTATGATGGGGAAAATGCACACAGTAGTATTTTATTAGTAATTATAAAACATAAAAAGTATTTGCCTTTTAGTTCTTAAACTTAAAAATTTGCTTTTCTCTCGCTCCTCTGAAAATAGTGGGCAGATCATTGCTGTCAGTGTCAGTGTCAGTTCTACCATAAACAAGTCACTTGAAACATTCGTTAAAAGTTTTGCAATTTCGACATTTAGTGATCTATAATGATATAAATTAAAACTACCTTTGAAAATTCGAATTACATTTCATTAGTAACCAATTAGAAAAGAGATTTCCAATTATCTCCTAAAACAAAACCGTTCCATTTCTTAGAAACCTTGGGGTTAGGGTCAACTCGTTGTCAATGGAATTTTCAAAACTGTCACATTCCATGACCAAAATTTCAAATTTTTAGCATAACTACATCGTTTGCAATATTCGTTTTGAATTTTTGGGATTTTTCGATTTTTCCCACCGTTAAGAGAGCGCAATTATAGCTTTAGGGAAATTCGCAAAATGCAAATTGTAATATTTCATCAATACCTGTCCAACCCAAAAAGAAGTTATAATTTATCTCATAAAACATACACTTTTCTGTTAAAACAAAAAAAGTTGCATTCACCTCCCCCTGGGTTTAAAGGGTCAAGTGATTGTTGCCAATGGTAACTTCGTAACCTTCACATTTCAACACCAAAATTTCAAACTTCCAAAATAACCACATGATTTGGAATATTCGTTTGATATTTTGGAATTTTCAAATTTTTCTACCGTTAGAGGGCGCAGTTATAGCTTTTGGAAGATTCGAAAAATGCAAATCGTAATATATCATTAATACCTATCTGACACAAAAAGAATTTTTTATTTATCTGTATAAACAAAAAATTCGATGTCTACAGACAGACAAGACAACAAAACAAATTTATATCTTTCTTTTTTTTTAAAAAAAAGAGCCCTAAAATTTACTTTTCCTTTTTTGTAGCCATTTTCTAAACTGCTTCCAATCATAAATACTGAAATATGTATCAAATATTACCCTGCCTTTTCATGAATCCATAGGTATTCGTGCAATACCATTCAGCTATGCACGGTAAACAATCTTAGCGACGACAAAACATGGCGTCCAATTTTGAGATGGCCAACCTCTACCTATGTATAGGGCCTCTAAACATAAACAACCACACATGAATCTTTTCTCTTCACAGCTTTTTTAGCAAAAGACTGATTTAAGTAATTGAATTCATCTTAAAAACGGGTAAATATTCGAAAAAGAAACTGTGCTTTAGAGGTAAGAAATATTAAAGCAATCGTTTTCGAATTTCTAACTGGAAGAGCATAATATCCAGAGATTTGCAGACGTTTTATGATTGTGTAGGTTGTGTGGTATTTTAGCGACCTCAAACGGCGTTTTTTTTACGAGTAGGATTGCGTCCGGGGCTTTTAAGAATCAACGGTACGTCAAGCAGGCTGTGATTCAGTTCATCTGAATGGTTCCAGTCTTGAGCAGGTGTCACAGTTTAATTATCTTGGGAGGTATGTAACACATAATGGTGATGTGCGGCATGAGATTAACAGACGAATAGGGATTGCTGCCGGGACTTTTAAGAATCTATGGAGAGTGTGGAGAAATAGGCGTATACACCTAAAGACTAAAATTAGACTGTATAATAGTTTGGTTCTTTCTAGGGTTAGTTATGGTAGTGAAACTTGGACACTTTGTAAACAAGATAATAGGAAACTAGATGCTTTTGATTCCAGATGCTTACGCAGTATCTTGGGCATTAGGTGGTTTAACTTTGTAACTAATGATGAGATTAGGCAAAGGAGTTTGCAACCTCCTTTAAGCAGCATATTGTGCAGAGAGGGACTCCGTTGGTTTGGCCATGTTGCACGTATGGATAATTATACATTAGCGAATAGGGTCAAACATGACCTTGTTAGAATTGGTGTGCGTTGGCCAGATGCAGCAGATGTAGCTCAGAACAGACTCGCTTGGAGAATAAATTGCACAGTCTGGTTGGACCTCTGTAGCCCATGTCTGCTTGAGGATGATGATGTGCTGTGGAAAAATGCGAATTTGGCAGGAAAGTACCCTATCATTGTTGGCCAAGGTACGACATAAAAAACTTTGGATGCACGCCGAAATAAGAATATTTTTGCCCCCCAATCAAATTCGAGGGGGAGGCAGGTCCCCCTTTCAGAATGCTAGTAAGAGTGTTAGAGACAAAAAATATTAAACTTATTTAATTTTAATACATTTTTAAAAGAAATGCACTGGTTTCCATAAATTGAAGAAAATCTATACGTTAATTCAACGGGAAGCTAAAGTCAAAACTCTATAACTTCTGAAATAAGTTTTTTTTTGTTTTGGAAAATGTGATTGCAGATAAAGATCTCAATCAAATAAATCAATATCTCGATTTTCAACAATATTCGTTCAGTATTTAATGAGTTATGGAAGTTTGAATATTTAGCAATAACAATGCTAGCCACAAAAATTGACTTCAGAAGTTAATTAAAACTTAGTAAGAAGTATCATGCCATCCCATGGCCGAGTGGTTAGCGCGCTTGGCTACTGATCTAAGTATCAAAGTGTTTAATAAAATAAGTTTGTATTTTAGAACTCTGTGTAAAGAATTCTTTCACTATTCATCAGTTTCGTATAAGTTTCTTCAGACTGGCATTGCTGTTGTTAAATATTCAAACTTCCATAACTCATTAAATACTAAACGAATATTGTTGAAAATCGAGATATTGATTTATTGATTGAGATCTTTATCTGCAATCACATATTTCAAAAGAAAAAAACTCATTTTAGCAGTTATAGAGCTTTGACGTCAGTTTTCCACTGATTTAACATACGGATTTTTCTTAATTTATGAAACCAGGTTATTTTAAAGACCTGTAAAACGCATGAGGGAATGTTATTAATGCCTCTCGATTTTTTCTAGATCCGAGTTTGCCCCCAAAAAATAAAAATAATATTTTTTTTTTCTCTAAATCACATCTATAATTTTAGTCAATAATCGCAGAAATCAAATTAACATGTTTATGTGGTTTAAAAAATATTAATTAAATCATAAGGAAGTTGAAGATGTTTCGATGCTATTCAACATATCTGCAGCGGTCGTGTAAGTGTGGTAAATGACAATTTTTCTGTACAAAAGATTTGATCGATTTTTACCTAGTTTAATTTGCTTGTTTGATTTAATTTCTAACGTAGAGGAAGTATAAGTGACCATTCTCGTGATGTACTGAATTGTACTGATAAAAAGTGAACTGGTAGTTTTGAAATAACAGTCTTAGTGCGTCTTGCGATCTGACTAAATGTCGTAATAAAATATTGATATGCATGTATAACAGATAATGTGCTGCCATCTGATGAGCTAACATAGAACTGGTATTTAAATTTAATTGGTATTTAAATTTCTGGATGCTGTTAAAGCTTGAAGAAGAAAGTTGATTCCCCTGCTCAGGCTTTTCTAGACAATTTTAGCTCTAGTCGCAGGCCACCTAGATTCGTTGAAAAATGAAAAAAAAAGAAGCAAAGGGAAGTTGCTACGTCGTAAAAAGTGTTAGAGAGTGGTGGAGAGTATTTAAAATATCTTCCCTGATGGAGGGTGAAATGAATAATGCTTTTTGTGGGACATGCTGCGAGTTCGTGTCAATCAGGTAGATTTTAGCGCTTGCGTTGCGTTACACAACGTAGCGTAACCACCTAGGTTGGGTTGTTTTACCTCTGAGCGGCACTTTTTTGCACACCATGGGCTAAATGGCCAGGTCACATGGACGCCGAAGGCTCAGAGAATGTTGGGGGAGGGGACCCACTGGAACAGCTGTTGGGAGACAGATGGTAGCCTCCCGTCAAGGCCATCCAGCGTGTTCTTTAACGTGCACAGGGGTATGACTCTCCCACACACGGGGCCACGGCTTAACGTCCCATCCGACGGACGGCGGCCTTTCCAAGCCCATCGGTGTCCCCTACTGACCGTGGGCAGTGCGGGGAATTTTGCGGAGATAAATCTCAACGCTGACCCAGCTGGGACTCGAACCTGGGAACTACAGATTACGAGCCTGGCGCGCTACCGACTGAGCCACCCCCGCCCCATAACCACCTAGAAAATGGGATGGACTGTAGTTAAAGGTATGGGATTGAGATAGTTATAAATTTTTAATGGTGTGGGGGAGGAGGGGTCGGGGGTCTTGAATAAGGGTGGAAATTTGTGCCCTGGTAGGGTGCTAAGATAGAACTTTTATATTCTTTAAATCCTCTTGCATTGGAGGGAGTTAATTGTAGAAATGGAATTTTTAGGGGTGAGGGAGAGAGGGGCCTTTAATTAACTGCCCTTAAAAATTTTAAAATAGTGCCATTAATGGGGATGTGAATTGAGGTATATGGGGGTAAGGAGATGATGGTTAGCCGGTTAGATTAACAATAACAATGAAGTGGAATGCAGTGAAGTAGACTCGAAGGGGTCCAGTGCAAACTGTATTCCTTGGGAATTAAAGGATATTTGATACCATAATTTTTTTTTCCTTATAGTGATAGGTAAGGGGGGTTATGGGGGTCTGTTTATGAGCAATTGGTGTATTCAGAGTGGTGAAGTGGGGGGTTGTGGGTTAACGGGGGATAATAAAAATTTGAATTAATCGATAGAATAGAGCATTTTAATACAGAATAATCATGATACTAATAATTTGCTGTATTAAATTATCTAACCTATTGGTTAATTCAAATTTTGACTTATTCAGATATTTTTCCTGAATTCTGTAATCACGTGACACAAAGGTTGCCAGATCACTAATATCTAAAAAAATCGTTGCCAGATAATTTTTCTGAATTCTGTAATCAACCATAGTGTTCGGATATTTTTTTGAGCGACTGTAGGTGGTCATATTATTTTGATACTGGATCGTGTGGGCTCACTCACGGAAATATTGAGCGTGGTCACATGGCAACATAAGCAAACTGGAGCGTGTGCAGTAACTGCACACGCTCCAGTTTGCTGTGAACGGTAACTGGAGCGTGTACAGTTGCTGTACACGCTCCAAATATTTTTCCTGAATTCTGTTATCACGTGACACGAAGGTTGCCAGATCACTAATTTCTAAAAAAAATCGTTGCCTGATATTTTTTCTGAATTCTGTAATCAACCATAGCTTTCGGATATTTTTTGAGCGACTGTATGTGTTTTTGTATTGATGCAATACTGTATTCTATAATCTACTTGTGAAAAAAACCCAAAATAATTAAATAATTAAATAAAAATTTAGTGATGTAATTATTTGTCTCCACGCTTTGCCACCTCACCCCCCCCCCCCCCCCCACTGGAAAATTTATTTTTTTTCAGACGCCCATGGTATTGATAATGTATTTGACAGAATGTTGGGCGTTGTTTTCGTGTATTTCTTTATGTTATAATAAATTTGAATTCTTGACTACGGTCGCACGAATAACGCAGTAATATCAGGTATTTCGTAAAGAGAGATTAATTCTAATATTATTACTGGTGGACTCTTGTGCTAATTTTTATACTAATATTTATCTATTAATATATATTTTATTTAGAAAGAAAATTATTCGTATTTATTATCAAGAATAATAATGCTAATTAATACAAATAAAATTTCTCCTAAATAAAATATATTTTTGTAGACAAACATTAGGATAAATATGAGCACAGATTCCACCAATAGTCAAAATATATTATAATATATAACATATGTTACCGCTAAATTGCAGAAATCAGTTATTCTACAGATTATCTAGGTATTGTGCAGATTAACTAGGGTGATCCGTTAACGTGCGGAAAATTGTTTCATTTCTCAAATTACCTAGGTAATCTGCAAATTACCTGGATAATCTGCACATTACCTACTAGGCACTCGTTAAAGTGAAAATAAGATCTTTGCTGGAACAACAGGAACGTTTTTGTACGCTAAAATTAACACAATGTTATTTATCTAGTGTCCGAGAGTAGAGTTGAAACCAGGGTCATCCCTCTGTCAACATGAATCAGTCGTCCGAATTATGAAAAACGCCCCCAAAATGAGCAGGCCAAGTGAGAACGAATCATTTTAGTGATTCGTTATCAAGAATGAATCACTTTACCGATTCGTTCTCACTTGGCCTCCGCTCATCCGGGGCGTTTTTTTATAATGCGGACGAGTGAATCACGTGACACTAACATTCATATTCAAGTGATTCACCACTATGAGAGAAAAAAATTTCTGAACTTGAACGATGCGGAAGCCGTTAATGTGCACATTACCTAGGTAAAATGCGGGAAAACTCTTGATTCCGCACGTTAACGGAGCAAATCAGTTAATCTGCAGATTAGCTGGGTAATGTGCACATTAACGGCTTTCGAGCTTTAGCGGTAACATATATATAAAAATATTGGAAGCATCTATATGATAGGACTACTTAAGCTGACGTCAAAAAATTAGCATTCTGTTATAGAAGGTCCCTGATAACTCTTGTAATTCTGTAAAAAATTGCCAGATATCAGAGGGGGGAGGGAATTGTGCACGTTAAAGAACTCGTCGGATGGTCTTAACTGAAGGCTACCATCTGTCTCTCAATAGCTGTTCCAGTGGGTTCCCTCCCCCAACCTTCTCCGACCCTTCGGGGTCCTTGTGACCTGGCCATTTAGCCCACGGTGTGTAAAAAAGTGCCATACCCTGTGCACGTTAAAGAACACGCTGGATGGCCTTGATGGGAGGCTAGCATCCGTCTCCCAACAGCTGTTCTATTGGGTCTCCTCCCCCAACCTTCTCTGAGCCTTCTGGGGCCTTGTGACCTGGCCATTTAGCCCACGGTATGTAAAAAAGTGCCATACACTGTGCACGTTAAAGAACACGCTGGATGGCCTTGATGGGAGGCTAGCATCCGTCTATCAACAGCTGTTCTAATGGGTCTCCTCCCCCAACCTTCTCTTAGCCTTCTGGGGCCTTGTGACCTGGCCATTTAGCCCACGGTGTGTAAAAAAGTGCCATACCCTGTGCACGTTAAAGAACACGCTGGATGGCCTTGATGGGAGGCTAGCATCCGTCTCCCAACAACTGTTCTAATGGGTCTCCTCCCCCAACCTTCTCCGAGCCTTCGGGGTCCTTGTGACCTGGCCATTTAGCCTGTTTTGTACAAAAAAGTGCCGCTCAGAAATAAAACAATCCAACACGCTTACGGGACCACAGCTAAACGTCCCATCCGAATGATGGTGGCCTTTCCTAGCCCATCGGTGTCCCCTACCAACTGAAGGCCGGGATGGGAGTTTTGCGGAGATAAATCTCAATTCTGTTCCAGTTTGTCTACAATCATTTTAATAAGATTACCTTTATGAGGATCGTGTGTCGACACTTCCTCCTCTGTCGGCAGATGCCATCTCCAATTTTCAGAATGCACCATCTTGTTCCTCATTCGATCTCTATTAACAGATCGCATCGTCACTTATTCACCACAACACAGCTGACAGAGAATGTTTGGTGATGGCGCAACTGCTCGCACAAGAGTTGTATTTATCAGTGGGCTCTTTCACCGAAATGTTATTCTTTCTCTGAGGAAATCAGATTAATTGTAATTTGCGCTTGGCGACTCAGCTGTCGTCCTGGGGGACTTTGTCCGTTATTGTGTTTGCACCATCGTTTGACGTTGCTAGGATACGCAGAATTTTAACAACGATACCTACTCAATTATCATATTGACATCACTTGGCCACACATGCCAATTGAATTCTGCAGCATCTTTTTAGGAGCATGATTCATTTAACACTGCAGATGATCAGTGGATGTCATTACCTATAGCAGGTTGGGTTGGGTTGTTTTACCTCTGAGCGGCACTTTTTTGCACACCATGGGCTAAATGGCCAGGTCACATGGACCCCGAAGGCTCAGAGAAGGTTGGGGGAGGGGACCCACTGGAACAGCTGTTGGGAGACAGATGGTAGCCTCCCGTCAAGGCCATCCAGCGTGTTCTTTAACGTGCACAGGGTATGGCTCTCCCGCACACGGGGCGACGGCTTAACGTCCCATCCGACGGACGGCGGCCTTTCCAAGCCCATCGGTGTCCCCTACTGACAGTGGGCAGGGCGGGGAATTTTGCGGAGATAAATCTCAACGCTGACCCAGCTGGGACTCGAACCTGGGAACTACAGATTACGAGCCTAGCGCGCTACCGACTGAGCCCCCGCCCCCCAACAGCAGGTCCGTCCAATAAGTGCAAAGCCGTTATGTTGGGTTGTTTTACCTCTGAGCGACACTTTTTTCGTGCAATGGACTAAGTGGCCAGGTCACAAGGACCCCAAGGGTTCAGAGAAGGTTGGGAGGATTTTTTTTGGGTTTCGGATGCTTTACCTCTGAGTGGCGTTTTTCTTGCACATAATGGGCTAAAGGGCCAGGTCACAAGGGCCCCAAGGATTCAGAGAAGGTTGGGAAGATTTTCGGTTTGGGATGCTTTACCTCTGAGTTGCATTTTTCTTGCACATAATGGGCTAAAGGGCCAGGTCACAAGGGCCCCAAGGGTTCAGAGAAGGTTGGGAAGATTTTTGGTTTGGGATGCTTCGCCTCTGAGTGGCATTTTTCTTGCACATAATGGGCTAAAGGGCCAGATCACAAGGACCCCAAAGGTTCAGAGAAGGTTGGGAAAATTTTTGGTTTGGGATGCTTCGCCTCTGAGTGGCATTTTTCTTGCATTTAATGGGCTAAAGGGCCAGGTCGCAAGGGCCCCAAGGGTTCAGAGAAGGTTGGGAAGAATTTTTTTTTGGTTTCGGATGCTTTACCTCTGAGTGGCATTTTTCTTGCACATAATGGGCTAAAGGGCCAGATCACAAGGACCCCAAGGGTTCAGAGAAGGTTGGGAAGATTTTTGATTTGGGATGCTTCGCCTCTGAGTGGCATTTTTCTTGCATTTAATGGGCTAAATGGCCAGGTCACAAGGACCCCAAGGGTTCAGAGAAGGTTGGGAAGATTTTTGATTTGGGATGCTTTACCTCTGAATGGCATTTTTCTTGCACATAATGGGCTAAATGGCCAGGTCACAAGGACCCCAAGGGTTCAGAGAAGGTTGGGAAGATTTTTGGTTTGGGATGCTTTACCTCTGAATGGCATTTTTCTTGCACATAATGGGCTAAATGGCCAGGTCACAAGGACCCTCAAGGCTCAGAGAAGGTTGGGGGGAGGAGACCCACTGGAACAGCTGTTGGGAGACAGATGGTAGCATCCCTCAAGGCTATCCAACGTGTTTTTTAACGTTGTGTTGTTTTACCCCTGAGCGGCACTTGTTGCACACAGTGGACTAAATTCCCAAGTCACAAGGATCTTAGAGGCTCAGAGAAAGTTAGAGGAAGGGGACCCACTGGAACAGCCATTGGGAGACAGATGGTAGCATACCGTCAAGGCTATTCAGCGTGTTTTTTAACGTTGGGTTGTTTTATCCATGAACGTCACTTGTTGCACACAATGGGCTAAATGGCAGGTCACAAAGACCCTGAAGGCTCATAGAAGGTTGGGGGAGGGGGCCCACTGCAACAGCTGTTGGGAGACGATGGTAGTCTCCCGTCAAGGCCATCCAGTGCGTTCTTTAACATGCAGAAGGTATCTCTCTCTTCTGCAGAAGGCTCCATGGCTTTAATCCCATCCGGATGACTTTCCAAGCTCGCTGGTGTCCCTATTTCGTACCATGGAAGGATGGCGTTTTAGCATAAATAAATGTGAATCCTGGCACAATTGGGACTCGAACTTGGAAACTGCAGATTGCGGGCCTGGCGTGCTACTTCGGGGCAGGCGTTGGCTGAGTTAGTAGACATTTATCTGTGCTAATCCTCACCCAACATCATGTATAATTAAATCAAACCTAAAAAATGCACTGATGCAATCATTAATTATTCAATAAATTGACGCTCAATTTATAAATTTCTGTCTTAAAATTTTACAGGTAGTTATTTATTTCAAAATATTTATAAAATTCTGTTAAAGTTGAAATAAATTAATTATTTCGTTTTATGCTATTTAAGAAGAAATAGCGTATAATTGAATTTTAGACTAAATAAATCACTTAAATTTTTTTTCGCATATTTAATTGCCTTCCCTTTTTTTCCTCCTGTTTTTTAACGACTGTCGAGACCTGGCTTATCCAGGTGACGTTGGCATTATATTATATTACAGACTGACTCATGTCAGGCTTTTTTTTAGGCAAGCACCTACTTCAGGGAAAGTTGATTCTTTTTAATATCTCTTAAGAAATATGTTCATTTGACTGGAGTAAATAATTTTTTTTCAACCATTTCTCTTTCAGACTGCTTCTACAGAAACAAATACTACAAACCGAACCACATCCTTAAGAACAACTGTAACAAATGGTAAGTTGAAGATAACGCAGCAGAAATTTGTTCATTATTTTTTGAACGGAAGCAAATTAGGCTTAAAAATGCGATATGAAATTTAAGTCTGATGCTAAGACAGAAAATTATATATCTCAGTACGAGAAGTTGGGAAAATTTTATTTTCTGTGAGTAGTCTCTCAAAAAAGCATCCGGACACTATGGTAGAATACAGAATTCAGAAAAAATATCTGGCAACGATCACTAATTTCTAAAATAGGAATCATTGCCAGATATTTTTTCTGAATTCTGTAATCAACCATAGTGTTCGAATACTTTTTTGGGAGACTGTAGGTGGTCATATTATTTTGATACTCGATAGTATAGATATACATAGATATACATAGATCGTGTGGGCTCACTCACGGAAATATTGAGCGTGTGCAGTTAGCGTGTGCACACGCTCCAGTTTGCTGTGAACGGTAACTGGAGCGTGTACAGTTGCTGTACACGCTCCAGATATTTTTCCTGAATTCTGTAATCACGTGACACGAAGGTTGCCAGATCACTAATTTCTAAAAAAGGAATCGTTGCCAGATATTATTTCTGAATTCTGTAATCAACCATAGTGTTCGGATACTTTTTTGGGAGACTGTACCAGTGCAGAACCACATACACTGTCTGGTAAATTATTATAAACATCTCCCTTATACTTCTTAGTATGCAGGGCAAGTTGACCCTGCCTACTACGATTTTCGTAGAGGCCTCGAGAATTCAGAAGGCCATTCCACTGAGTTATGATGGGGCGGGAGTGGCTTAGTAGGTAGCGCGCCAGGCTCGTAATCTTTAGTTCCCAGGTTCGAGTTCCATCTGGGTGAGCGTTGAGATTTATCTCCGCAAAATTCCCCGCCCTGCCCACGGTCAGTAGAGGACATCGATGGGCTTGGAAAGAACGCCGTCCGTCGGATGGGACGTTAAGCCGTGGCCCCGTGTGCGAGAGAACAATATCCTGTGCACATTAAAGAACATGCTGGATGGCCTTGACAGGAGGCTACCATCTGTCTCCCAACAGCCGTTCCAGTGGGTCCCTTCCCCCAACCTTCTCTGAGCCTTCGGGGTCCATGTGACCTGGCCATTAAGCCCATGCTGTGCAAAAAAGTGCCGCTCAGAGGTAAAACATCCCAATGTTAAAGAACACGCTGGAAGGCCTTGACGGGAGGCTACCATCTGTCTCCTAACAGCCGTTCCAGTGGGCCCCCTCCCCCAACCTTCTCTGAGCCTTCGGGGTTCATGTGACCTGGCCATTTAGCCCATGGTGTGCAAAAAAGTGCCGCTCAGAGGTAAAACATCCCAACGTTAAAGAACACGCTGGATGGCCTTGACGGGAGGCTACCATCTGTCTCCCAACAGCCGTTCCAGTGGGTACGCTCCCCCAACCTTCTCTGAGCCTTCGGGGTTCGGGGTTCATGTGACCTGGCCATTTAGCCCATGGTGTGCAAAAATGTGCCGCTCAGAGGTAAAACAACCTAACCCGACTGGGCAGGACCCTGTTTCAACAGAACCGCCATCGCATCGAAAGTTAAGTCACGACACACAATCCCCCTCCTCCCAATAAAACGGCACCTGCAGCATCCACTGCAATTAGTGGACAAGAGAAGCAAAATATGAGGTTTTCCAAAAGGGACTTTGGGATGTTGTTTTGTAATAAAGAGGAAAACACATGGAACATATCTGATTTGTTTATTGTAAATTAAAGTTTCATCGATTACAATTAAACTTGAAAGATAACGTCATTTAAATGTCCACCACGGCTACGTTTACAGGCACCGATACGAACATCATAATTTGGTAAGATATTCTCAATCATTGAGACATTAATCTCTTTTATGACTGCTCGGATGTTGTCTTTTAAGTCTGGTATGTTATCTGGGTTTTTGACGTAAACTTTACTTTTCAAATAGCCCCAAAGACAAAAAGTTGGGTTAGTTTGTTTTACCCCTGAGCGGCACTTTTTTGCACACCATGGGCTAAATGGCCAGGTCACATGGACCCCGAAGGCTCAGAGAAGGTTGGGGGAGGGGACCCACTGGAACAGCTGTTGGGAGACAGATGGTAGCCTCCCGTCAAGGCCATCCAGCGTGTTCTTTAACGTGTACAGGGTATGGCTCTCCCGCACACGGGCCACGGCTTAACGTCTCATCCGACGGACGGCGGCCTTTCCAAGCCCATCGGTGTCCCCTACTGACCGTGGGCAGGGCGGGGAATTTTGCGGAGATAAATCTCAACGCTGATCCAGCTGGGACT
The DNA here is from genome assembly GCA_038380435.1 of Ryuthela nishihirai. Lineage (NCBI taxonomy): Eukaryota > Metazoa > Arthropoda > Arachnida > Araneae > Heptathelidae > Ryuthela > Ryuthela nishihirai. The sequence continues at coordinate 91,441,468 of JAWZYU010000006.1, forward strand.
CGAACCTGGGAACTACAGATTACGAGCCTGGCGCCCCTCCCAAAGACAAAAATCCAATGGTGTTAAGTCGCAAGATCTTGGCGGCCAATTCACATCTCCATTTCGTGAAATTACACGTCCAGGGAATTTCGTGCGTAATAATTCTATGTTCGCTCGTGTTGTATGGCTCGTAGCACCATCTTGTTGAAAATAAACATCAGAAATGTCAATTCCATCAATTTGAAGCCACAAAAATTCTGTAATCACCGCATTATAACGCTCTGTATTCACCGTTAACAGCATTGCCACGATCATTTTCAAAGAAAATAGGCCAATGATTCCTCCAGACCACAAACCACACCAAACCGTACAGTCGCTCAAAAAAGTATCCGAACATTATGGTTTATTACAGAATTAAGAAAAAATATCTGGCAACGATTTTTTAGAAATTAGTGATCTGGCAACCTTCGTGTCACGTGATTACAGAATTCAGGAAAAATATCTGGAGCGTGTACAGCAACTGTACACGCTCCAGTTACCGTTCACAGCAAACTGGAGCGTGTGCAGTTACTACACACGCTCCAGTTTGCTGTGAACGGTAACTGGACACGCTCAATATTTCCGTGAGTGAGTCCAAACGATCCAGGTCTTTGTGAGCTCACACGATCCAATGTGCTGTGAACATTAACCCCAACCCCTCCAGTTTGCTGTGAACGGTAACTGCACACGCTCAATATTTCCGTGAGTGAGCCCACACGATCCAGGTTTTTGTGATCTCACACCTTCCAATGTGCTGTGAACATTAACCGCAACCGCTCCAGTTTGCTGTGAACGGTAACTGCACACGCTCAATATTTCCGTGAGTGAGCCCACACGATCCAATGTACTGTGAACATTAACCGCAACCACTCCAGTTTGCTGTGAACGGTAACTGCACACGCTCAATATTTCCGTGAGTGAGCTCACACGATCCAGGTTTTTGTGATCTCACACGTTCCAATGTGCTGTGAACATTAACCGCAACCGCTCCAGTTTGCTGTGAACGGTAACTGCACACGCTCCATGTTCATTGCATTATATATTCATACGCATTATATATATTAAAAAGTATCCGAACACTATGGTTGATTACAGAATTCAAAAAAATATCTGGCAACGATTTTTTTAGAAATTAGTGATCTGGCAACCTTGGTGTTACGTAACACCAAGGTTGCCAGATCACTAATTTCTAAAAACAATCGTTGCCAGATTTTTTTTCTGATTCCATAGCGTTCGGATATTTTTTTGAGCGACTGTACGGTAACAAGAAAATTTAGAGAGGGAAAAAAATTTATTTTTGACCCCTCTAATACGAGACATATGTGTTACGAAATAGTATGATTAATCAATGGATACATTCGTGCGGCTTCTGAACAGTGTTGCCAGTTTACAATAATAAATTTTCGCGATTGTTTCGGGACGACCTTTGCATGAGTAATATTTAACTTTTACGACCAAGGGAAACATTGGTTAACTTTCACTACCAAGGGAAACATTTTTCCAAAAAACGCCAAAACCAAGGAAACATTTTTCCAGGTTTTGGTGTTTTTTCAGGTTGTTCACCTGGAACCCCATCAAGGACCAAAGGAAACATTTTTCCCATTTTAAAATTGGTGATTGTCGTATTTAATTATAACCTTATCTGCATTTTTTATACAGAATGTCAAAATAGAACGTATGCCGAACGCAATTACGTAAACGGGAACGTTTAGAAAACAAAAACAGAACTGTCAGGACGCATAATATATGTACTATGTGCAATGTCCATCTTTGCCTCACTACCAAAAGAAATTGCTTCGCAGAATATCATAATTAGCACATCATTTTGTATAGTAATTTTATTTCATAATTTTGTATTATTTTAGTTAACATTTTGTTCTAATAAACCAATAAATAAAAAACATTGCATAATAAGCCTAACTATAATTTGTGTTACCTTTATAGTCCATTGGGAAAAATATTTCCCATAAAATTCCAAAAAAACTACACATTGTTATGTATTTTTCTTATGATTTTTATTTATTTTACGTCTAAACAAACTAAAATAAACAGTTACATACTAATATTTACTCTTAGAAACCTTATGGTCCTGAAAGGGTTAAAACACCCAAATCAGAATATATATTTAAAAAATTCTTTTTTCTTATTTTCCACTGTAGCAAATGCACTCAGAAGAATGCTATTTACGAATTCCAGTGCGAGGAGAGCGCCTGCCTCGTGCGGCCTGATCTCATCGAGTCCATCAATAGCGGAGACTTTGGGTGAGTACGAAATGGCGCCAAGAGACATGAGAGCGCCAAAAAAAAAGTTTTCCTAAAGTTCAAGGGCCCACTTCAGAAGGGGCCCCACTTTCGAAACAGTCACTTTTTTGCGCACAATGGGCTAAATGGCCAGGTCACAAGCACCCAGAAGGCTCAGAGAAAGTTTGTTTAAGGAGACCCATTGGAATGGCTGTTCGGAGACAGATGGTAGCCTCCCGTCAAGGCCATCCAGTGTGTTCTTTAACGCGCACAGAGTATGGCCCTCCCACACACGGGGCCACGGCTTAACGTCCCATCCTAACGGACAGAGGCCTTTCCAAGCCCATCGGTGTCCCCTACTAACCGTGGGCAGGGCGGGGAATTTTGCGGAGATAAATCTCAACGCTGACCCAGCTGGGACTCGAACCTGGGAACTGCCCATCGGTGTCCCTTATTGAGCGAGTCCATGGCGGGGAGTTTTGTGGAGCTGCCTGAGGCGATATTTTTTATTAGAACTGAGGCCCTCCTTGAAAATATGGCCCCTGGTCATTATGTTAATCTTGCCTGATATCTGCTAGACTGGGGTGGGTTCAAGTTAGTAGCACGTGAGGTTCGTAATCTTTAATTCCCAGGTTCGAGTCCCAGCTGGGCTAGCGTTGAGATTTTTTCTCCGCAAAACTTCCCGTCCTGTCGTCGGTCAGGAGGGGTTAACGATGAGCTTTGAAAGGCCGCCATTTGTCAGATGAGACGTTAAGCCGTGGCCCGATGTGCAGAACAGCCATATGTATGTTAAACAACACGTTGGATGGCCTTGATGGGAGGCTATCATTTGTCTCGTAATAGCTGTTCCAGTGGGCTCCCTCCCCCAACTTTCTCTGAGCCACTGGGGTACTTATGACCTGACCATTGTATGGAAAAAAAGTGCCGCTTACAGGTAAAACAGGGGGCGGGGGTGGCTCAGTCGGTAGCGCACCAGGCTCGTAATCTGTAGTTCCCAGGTTCGAGTCCCAGCTGGGTCAGCGTTGAGATTTATCTCCGCAAAAATTCCCCGCCCTGCCCACGATCAGTAGGGGACACCGATGGGCTTGGAAAAACCGCCGTCCGTCGGATGGGACGTTAAGCCGTGGTCCCGTGTGTGGGAGAGCCATACCCTGTGCACGTTAAAGAACACGCTGGATGGCCTTGACGGGAGGCTACCATCTGTCTCCCAACAGCTGTTCCAGTGAGTCCCCTCCCCAAACCTTCTCTGAGCCTTCGGTGTCCATGTGACCTGGCCATTTAGCCCATGGTGTGCAAAAAAGTGCCGCTCAGAGATAAAACAACCCAACAGGTAAAACAACCGAACCAAAAGTTATACCTTGTATACGTTAAAAGAACACGCTGAATGGTCTTAATGGGAGGCTACCATCTGTCTCCTAACGGTTGTCCAGTGGGTCCCCTCCCGAAATCATCCCTGCTATGTTCACGTAATGCCTTTCTAAGTATCTTTTGAGTAACAGGCACTATCGAAGACTCCTTTGAACAAGCTTTCTGTTAATATGTGTTTATTTCTTACCTTCTTCCGCAGATGGCGCGCAGAGAACTATACTTTCCTGTGGGGAAAAACATTTCAAGATGGCATCATTTATCGTTTGGGAACTTTCAAACCTATAAAAACGGTGAGTTTGACAGATTTGTTGTTTATTATGGAATTTAAGAATAGCTTACAAACAGGAACATATAGTTATGTCGTCTTCCACCAGAAGTTCTGGCTGTAAAAGCATTAACGAAATTTAAGACGATTTAATTTTAAGAAAGGAATTACTAGATGTAAGAGAAGAGACTTCCTAAGTTCGTACAAAGGTCGTCCCCGAAACAATTGAGAATATTTATTACTCTAAATTGGCAACACTGTTTAGAAGCCGAGCGAGTGTACTCATTGGTCAATCATACTGTCTCGTAACCATGGCAACCGTCGTTTAGTTTCTCACCGTGTTCTATTATGCGTAAAAATCGTTTGAAGTAAAATATCTTTGTAGCCACCTGTTAAACGCATTTTTTTAAAACAATTATTATTAAAATTATTATTGTTAATGACGAACCAGATCTGTCGCAGGAAGACTTCTTATCATTTCGATTTTTTTTTTATATTCAGAGGACGAAAATTTATCACGGATTCGGAAGTGGTTTCAAAAACGTAGGCGATTTTGAAGGATGTTCCAAACAGCGACTTCTAGAAAACGTTTAACAAGTGGCAGGAACGCAGGGACCAGTCTTTCCATAACTGTACAGTTTCCGAAATACTTTTTTCAAGTCGTACACAAAATTTTATCGCAAAACGCTGTTGACTTTTGATATCTACAACGCAAAGAACGAAAGAAACAGTCACAAAAAAATGCATTTAGCAGGCGACTAGGAAGATATTTCACTTCACACGGTATCTTGACTTTATGGAACACCGCGAGAAAGTAAACGATGGTTGTTATGGCGACGAGACAGTATGATTAAGGGGTAACAATCATGAGATTAGAAGGAATAAACTTGGAAACATTAAAAATAGACTTATTTTCATACATACTAAGTGTTCTTATATGTAAATATGAATCCAAGCAGAAGACACAAAGAGAAAATATCAGGCTTTATTAGAAGCGGATGGACCGTTTCTTGGTTGCTTCAACATGGCCGTCGTGGCTTCATTAAAAGCAGATATCTTTTTTTAGGTGCTTCAACATGGCTATCGTGACTTTATTAGAAGCGAATGGACAGTTTCTTGGGTGCTTCAATATGGACGTTGTGGCTTCATTAGAAGCAGATATCTTTTTTTAGGTGCTTCAACATGGCCATCGTGATTTTATTAGAAGCGAATGGACAGTTTCTTGGGTGCTTCAACATGGCCGTCGTGGCTTCATTAGAAGCAGATATCTTTTTTTTAGGTGCTTCAACATGGCCATCGTGACTTTATTAGAAGCGAATGGACAGTTTCTTGGGTGCTTCAACATGGCCGTCGTGGCTTCATTAAAAGCAGATATCTTTTTTTAGGTGCTTCAACATGGCTATCGTGACTTTATTAGAAGCGAATGGACAGTTTCTTCGGTGCTTCAATATGGACGTTGTGGCTTCATTAGAAGCAGATATCTTTTTTTAGGTGCTTCAACATGGCCATCGTGATTTTATTAGAAGCGAATGGACAGTTTCTTGGGTGCTTCAACATGGCCGTCGTGGCTTCATTAGAAGCAGATATCTTTTTTTTAGGTGCTTCAACATGGCCATCGTGACTTTATTAGAAGCGGATGGACCGTTTCTTGGGTGCTTCAACATGGCCGTCGTGGCTTCATTAAAAGCAGATATCTTTTTTTAGGTGCTTCAACATGGCTATCGTGACTTTATTAGAAGCGAATGGACAGTTTCTTCGGTGCTTCAATATGGACGTTGTGGCTTCATTAGAAGCAGATATCTTTTTTTAGGTGCTTCAACATGGCCATCGTGATTTTATTAGAAGCGAATGGACAGTTTCTTGGGTGCTTCAACATGGCCGTCGTGGCTTCATTAGAAGCAGATATCTTTTTTTTAGGTGCTTCAACATGGCCATCGTGACTTTATTAGAAGCGAATGGACAGTTTCTTGGGTGCTTCAATATGGACGTCATGGTTTCACTGGCTTGCATTGGACAAGCTCACAAAAATTCCTTTAGGTTCGATATAATTTAAATAGAAATGATCGAATTTGTATTTTAATAAACAAATTATAGAGTAACAACTATTGCATCAAATTTTCCATCTGAACGATAACGGTTTAAAAAATTTGTGCAGAAGAGTTATTAAAGTAATAAATTTCGGGAAAAACGTTTTCCTAAAGTTCAATAAAAAGCGTTCCCCTTCAGATGGGGACTCTTATGCCACTTGAGCAGGGACGGGGGTGTCTCAGTTGGTAGCGCGTCAGGCTCGTAATCTGTAGTTCCCAGGTTCGAGTCCCAGGTGGCTCAGCGTTGAGATTTCATCATCATCATCATCCTCAAGCAGCCATGGGCTACGGAGGTCCAACCAGACAGCGCAGTTTAATTCTCCAAGCATATCTGTCCTGAGCTACATCTGCTGCATCCGGCCACTGTACACCAATTCTAACAAGGTCCTGTTTGACATTGTCTGCCCACCGCATCCTAGGTCTCCCCCTCCTTCTGAGGCCTCTAGGCACACTGTTCATAACCCTATTCGCCAATCTATAATTATCCATACGGGCACATGGCCAAACCAGCGGAGTCTCTCTCTGCACAATATGCTGCTTAAAGGAGGTTGCAGACTCCTTTGCCTAACCTCATCATTAGTTACAAAGTTAAACCACCTAATACCCAAGATACTGCGTAAGCATCTAGAATCAAAATCATCTAGTTTCCTGTTATCTTGTTTACACAGCGTCCAAGTTTCACTACCATAACTAACCCTAGAAAGAACCAAACTATTATACAGTCTAATTTTAGTCTTTAGGTGTATACGCCTATTTCTCCACAATCTCCATAAATTCTTAAAAGTCCCGGCAGCAATACCTATTCCTCTGTTAATCTCATGCCGCACATCACCAGTATCAGTTACGTAGCTCCCAAGGTAATTAAACTGTGACACCTGCTCAAGACTGCAACCATTCAGATTAACTGAATCACAATCTGCCTGACCAATTTTCATCACTTTAGTTTTCTCTCTGTACTACCAGTCTCATCAACAGCTCGAATGAAAGAGTTCATCTCATCATCATCATTTGCCAAAAGGGCTAAATTATCAGCATAATCTAAATCAGAAATTTGTGTATCTCCAGCCCATTTAAGGCCAAAATCTTTCTCTTGAAGTGACTTTCGCATAACATAATCAACAACCAAACTAAAGAGAAAAGGAGACAAAATGCACCCTTGTCGAACACCAGAAGTAATGCTAAACCAATTGCTACAAGACTTACCAACTCTCACACTTGACTCCGTTTTATTATAGAGAGCATTCATTATGTTAACTAACTTGTCTGGTATACCATATGATCTCATAATCAACCACAAATTATGACGATCAACAGAGTCGAAAGCCTTTTTGAAATCAACAAAGCTGGCAACCAAAGGTTTCTGAAACTCTAAACATTTCTCAAGAATCTGCCTAAGTGAAAATATCTGATCTACACATCCCCTACCAATTCTGAATCCACATTGCTCATCACGCAATTGCCTGTCAACCAGATTCTTAATTCTAATAAGCACAATCATGGAAAGAACTTTACCTGGAACACAGAGTAGGCTGATACCCCTACAGTTATCACAAGAACTGCGATCACCTTTTTTGAAAATAGGGATAATAATAGCTCTGGTAAAATCTTTAGGAACCATGCCTTTATCATAAAAGTTATTCAAAATTTCAGTCATCCAAATGGTAACTGAAACATTCCCAGCTCTAAGCATTTCCGTAGTAATTTCATCCACCCCTGGGGATTTATGAAGTTTAAGTTTAGAAATAGCCAAACTAACTTCAGATTGTGTTATAGGGCCAACATTAAAGCCAACAATGCATCTATCATCATTACAAACAATGGGAGTAGAATTAACCACATTGTTTAGAACATCACTGAAATGCTCAGCCCACCTAGCCATGACAGAATCCTCACCTTCTATAACCTTACCTTGTTTATCCTTCAATCCCTGTATACCTGTTCGTTTTCTACCACACAAAACATTAACTATCTGGTACAGCTCTCTGCTGTTGTGCTGTCTAACTGCTTCCTCGGCTTTGTCAGCCAGGCTATCAAGCCAAAGATTCTTATCAGTAGCTAACTGATCCTTTACACGTTTATTAAGTTCTTTGTAATGCTTTCTATTAGGACTAGTAGGGTACTGATTAAGGACATTCCTGCAGTTCCTTCTTTCTGAAATAAGCTCAAGTGCCTTATCACTTAAATAATTCTGCCTCCTCTGCTCCTTTTTCCCTAAAAGAGTACTGTTAGTTTTCAAAAAAGCCTGTTTAAAATGGCCCCATTCTTCCTCAACTTCAGTATTAAGCAAACCATGACTGTCATAATGACTAAGTAACCTACCATGGTAAGCTTTAGCTATAACTGGGTCTTTCAGAACTTCAGTATTAAAAGTAAATTTTTTAACCCTAGCACAACACTTTTTAAATTTAAGTTGCAAGACACTTTTAACAAGGTAATGGTCAGATCCAATTTCAGCTCCCCTATATGATCTGGTATTCCTAACAACTGGTACATTTGCTGTTAATTAATATGTAATCAATCATATTCTTATGGAGCCCATCAGGTGAAACCCGTGTGTATTTATCTATGTCGCGGTGTTTGTAATATGTGTTAGTTATTCTGAAACCATTGAGTTTACTTACCTGTAGGAGACGTTGCTCATAGCCATTGCAGCTACCAATACCAAAAGGGCCTATCACCCCTCCCCAAAGGTCAGAGTCAGTACCAATTTTGGCATTGAAGTCACCTAGAACAAGAGTAATATCTCCTTTCTTGACAGAATTCAAAATATCCTGAAGTTGTCTGTAAAACCTATCCTTCTCATCCTCATCAGAATCCTCAGTGGGGGCATAACAGCAAATAACATTCAAGTCTTTAACGCTTGTCTGAAATTTTGCTGTAAGAAACCTTTCATTAATGCACTCATATCCTAGAAGAGCATCACTAGTATGTCTGCTGAGCAGCAGACTCACGCCTTGGTGATGCTTTCCATCCTCCCTCCCTGTAAAGAGAAATTTAAAGTTATTTTTAAGTATCTCACCTTTACCTGTCCATCTGGTCTCTTGCAAGCCTCGAATATCTAGGTTTTAGCGCTGGAATTCCTGCATGAGGACATCAAGAGAATAATCTCTATGTGATGTCCTCACGTTCCACGTTCCTGCAGAGAGAAAATGATTAGTATGATTTTTAAAGAAATTAGGTTTATTGAGATTGGTAGGGCCAACAATATCAAACAGCCCCCTGATCGCAGGCAACTTTACTACTGCAAGGGGCAAAGACCTGTTCCTCCTCCGCTAAAAGGTGAAGTCACCGATGCTGGTAGGAACTTCAGGCACCACTTTTTCAAGTGGACTTTTTCAAGAGCCATATGGCCTGCCTGAGACACATTACTCCAGTTTAGGCTTGACGATGCCCAACTAGCTAAGTAAGGTCCAGGTACCTGCGATGGCCTCTGATTAGGATTATCCACCAGCTGATATAAGGTATCCCATGCCTCTGTTCACTTAGAGCTGGCAACCCAGAAGCAAACAGAAAACACAGCAGCAGACTCTCCCTCAACAGAGGCCCACCAGTGCAGCAAGTCCAGGATCCATAATCAAGCTCAAATCCATAAACAAGTCCAGTCTAGTAGGTATAAATGGTCAGCACCAGGACCCTGTGAAGTTGACCACTCTTCAGCAGGGTTGAAAAAAAAAAAGGAAAAAGTGGCCATAGATGACCAGATCAGTAGGCCATACTGAACTGGCAGCCCTCCCCTTCCGTTCCCTTCCAAAAGAGAATATCTCTTTTGAAAGGTACTAACGGCCTGCACCACGAGAAGGCGGGGTCGGACATTAGGTGCTAGACCTGGCCGGTTCTGTGCATCATCACTAGGGATTGGTACACAGCTCTCCTTCCAGTTTACGCCTAGCTACCATTTACAGGCCGCGTTGAGATTTATCTCCGCAAAATTCCCCGCCGTGCCCACGGTCAGTAGGGGACACCAATGGGCTTGAAAAGGCAGCCGTCCGTCGGATGGGACGTTAAGCCGTGGCCCCGTGTGCGGGAGAGCCATACCCTGTGCACGTTAAAGAACACGCTGGATGGCCTTGACGGGAGGCTACCATCTGTCTCCCAACAGCTGTTCCAGTGGGTCCCCTCCCCCAACATTCTCTGAGCCTTCGGGGTCCATATGACCTGGCCATTTAGCCCATGGTGTGCAAAAAAGTGCCGCTCAGAGGTAAAACAACCCAACCCAATCTCTGAGCCTTCGGGGTCCATGTGACCTGGCCATTTAGCCCATGGTGTGCAAAAAAGTACCGCTCAGAGGTAAAACAACCCAACCCAAGCCACTGGAGCAAATTTAATCAAACCAAATAAAGAAAAGTTTTTCTGAAGTTCAATCGCCCTCTTCTGATGAGGTCTACAACTTTACTACTGCAAGCTTCATCAAACTAAAAAAGGTTTCCTAAAGTTCAAGGGCCCACCGAGACGGGGCCCCCAAACACAATTACTTTAAGTTTAATCAAACCGAAAAAGGTTTTCCTAAACTTCAAAGGCCCAACGTCACCACTGCAATTTTAAACCAAAATGCGTTTTTCTAAAAGTTCAAGTGTCCCCTTAAAGCAGGTTTAGGACGTGAGGACATTACATAGAGATTAAGTTTACAACGCCACTTCTGCAAGTTTCATCAAATCAAAAAGCGTTTTTCTGAAGTTTCAAGGGCCTCTTAAGACAGGGAACCAACGTCACTATTGCAAGTTCAATAAAACCTTTTTTCCAAAGTTCAAGACCTACTTCAGATGGGACCCCCAAACGTGACTGCTGCAAGTTCAATCAAACCAAAACAGATTTTCTTAAAGTTGAGCCCCCAAATGATACTGCTGCAAGTTCAATCAAACCAAAAGAGGTTTCCCTAAAGTTCAGGGCCCCACTTCTGACAGGGACCCGAAACGCGACTGCTGCTAGTTAATCAAACGAAAATTTTTTTTTTCTAAAGTTCAAGAGCCCTTTTCGATGGGCCCCCTGCTGCAATTTTAATAAAACCAAAAGGGGTTCCCTAAAGTTCAGGGCCCCACTTCTGACAGGGACCCCAAACGCGACTGCTACTAGTTAATCAAACGAAAAAAAAAATTTTTTTTTCTAAAGTTCAAGAGCCCTTTTCCGATGGGCCGCCTGCTGCAATTTTAATCAAACCAAAAGGGGTTTCCCTAAAGTTCAGGGGCCCACTTCTGACAGGGACCCCAAACGCGACTGCTGCTAGTTAATCAAACGAAAAAAAAATTTTTTTTTTCTAAAGTTCAAGAGCCCTTTTCGATGGGCACCCTGCTGCAATTTTAATCAAACTAAAAAGAAACCTTTCCTAAATTTGAAGGAGCCATTTCAGATGGGCCCCAAACGCCACTGCTGCAATTTTAATCAAACCAAAAAATGTTTTCCTAAATTTCAAGGGCCCCCTTCAGAAGGGCCCCAGATGTCACTGCTGTAAGTTAAATCAACCAAATTAAAATGATTCCTAACGTCACTGCTGCAAGTGTTATAATCAAACCAGATACTTTTTCCTAAAGTTCAAGGGGCCCTTCGGATGGGACCCGAAACGTAATTGTTGCAATTTTAATCAAGCCAAAAAAAAAATCACTTTCAACAGGTTAATCTGCTAGTTGCGAAACTAATTAACTATTGAGTAAACGTGTCTTTCGTTCAGTATCCTTGTCCTGACATAACATCTCTGTTCTTTCATTTTGCAGACCATGGATATGACCGAGATTCACATGATCAGCAATGGAGACCTTCCTGAGGCATTTGATTCACGAGATAAGTGGCCTGGTCTCATCCAGCCTATAAGAGATCAAGGGGACTGTGGCGCCTCCTGGGCTTTCTCCACAACAGGTAAAATAAAATGATTTCCTACCGTAACTCACATAATAACCAGCGCCATCTTTAAAAGCTGGGCGGCGGTGGCTCAGTCGGTAGCGCTCCAGGCTCGTAATCTGCAGTTCCCAGGTTCGAGTCCCAGCTGGGTCAGCGTTGAGATTTATCTCCGCAAAAATTCCACGCCCTGCCCACGGTCAGTAGGGGACACCGATGGGCTTGGATAGGACGCTGTCCGTCGGATGGGACGTTAAGCCGTGGCCCCGTGTGCGGGAGAGCCATACCCTGTGCATGATAAAAAACACGCTGGATGGCCTTGACGGGAGGCTACCATCTGTCTCCCAACAGCTGTTCCAGTGGGTCCCCTCCCCCAACCTTCTCTGAGCCTTCGGGGTCCATGTGACCTTGCCATTTAGCCCATGGTGTGCAAAAAAGTGCCGCTCAGAGGTAAAACAACCCAACTCTCAACCTTTTATGCTTCACATACCCCCTGGAATGTGTAATTGGCGTACCCCTTGTATAGATAGATAAAACTATAGTTATAGTATAACAATAATTATTTTTACTTTGTTACTAGATCTAGCGACTTTTGAGCTCTCACCGAGTACCCCAAAACACTTTACCGTGTTCCCCACTTTGAGAACCCCTTTATTAAAGGATACAGATATTTACCACGGATTTAGTTTTGGGTGTGTGTTTGTGTGGGGAGGGGAGGTCATGGAATTTTGTTTTGGGGGGGGCCGAAGAATTTAGTTTCGAGGAGGCTGTGAGAATTTAAATTTGCGGTGTTGGGTTTCCAAATTATTAAAATATTTCACAAAACAGGGAAGGTTAAAATGATATTCTATATGGAATGAGTTTTCATTGTTCTTTTTTAACCTATTTTTAATGTCAGACATAAAATATGGAGCTAAAATGAAATTATCCGAAGACTACTATTTTGGGGGGGGCGGCTCAGTCGGTAGCGCGCGAGGCTCGTAATCTGTAGTTCCCAGGTTCGAGTCCCAGCTGGGTCAGCGCTGAGATTTATCTCCGCAAAATTTCCCCGCCCTGCCCACGGTCAGTAGGGGACACCAATGGGCTTGAAAAGGCAGCCGTCCGTCGGATGGGACGTTAAGCCGTGGCCCCGTGTGTGGGAGAGCCATACCCTGTGCACGTTAAAGAACACGCTGGATGGCCTTCACGGGAGACTACCATCTGTCTCCCAACAGCTGTTCCAGTGGATCCCCTCCCCCAACATTCTCTGAACGTAACTCTCACGTAACACGGAGGTTGCCAGATCACTAATTTCTAAAAAATTCGTTGCCAGATATTTTTTCTGAATTATGTAATCAACCATAGTGTTGGGATACTTTTTTGAGCGACTGTACCAAAATTTCTAAAAGAACATTCCTCAGGAAGATGTAAAAACTTTTATTTTCCAACCACCTTAAAATTTAAGGCAGTTGTGGCTCAGTTGGAAGCACACCAGGTTCAAAATGTGCAGTTCCCGGCTTCGAGTCCCACGTGAGCCGTCGTTGAGATTTATCTCTACAAAACTCCTTGCTCTGCCCACAGTCAGTAGGGAACGCCGATGGATTTGAAAAGGCCACCGTCCTTTGGATGGGACATTAAGCCGTGGCTCCGTGTGCGGAAGAACTATGCAGGTTCGAGATCGGGGCGGAGGTGGCTCAGTCGGTAACGCGCCAGGCTCGTAATCTGTAGTTCCCAGGTTCGAGTCCCAGCTGGGTCAGCGTTGAGATTTATCTCCGCAAAATTCCCCGCCCTGCCCACGGTCAGTAAGGGACACCGATGGACTTGGAAAGGCCGCCGTCCGTCGGATGGGACGTTAAGCCGTGGCCCCGTATGCGGGAGAGCCATACCCTGTGCACGTTAAAGAACACGCTGGATGGCCTTGACGGGAGGCTACCATCTGTCTCCCAACAGCTGTTCCAGTGGGTCCCCTCCCCCAACCTTCTCTGAGCCTTCGGGGTCCATGTGACCTGGCCATTTAGCCCATGGTGTGCAAAAAAGTGCCGCTCAGAGGTAAAACAACCCAACCCAACCCAGGTTCGAGAATATGCTGGATGGCCTTGATGGGAGGCTGCCATCTGTCTCCCAACAGCTATCTAGTGGGTCCCCTCCTCCAAACTTCTCTGACCCTTCGGGGTCCTTGTGACCTGGCCATTTAGCCCATGATATGCAAAAAGTGCTGCTCAGAGGTAAAACACCCCACAACAATAACACTGTTCTGCATAAATCGATTTCAGTGCTTGCTTTGAATTGAATTTCTCTCTGTTTTCCATTTTTCCCACAGCTTTGGCTTCAGATCGCCTGGCCATTGAATCAGGTGGGAACGAGAGGATGGAGCTATCACCACAGCAACTGTTGTCATGTCAGAGAAGAGGACAAGAAGGATGTCTGGGAGGACATCTAGATAAAGCTTGGTATTATCTCAGGAAAAAAGGGTAAATATTAATTTAGATGTTTACAGGTCTGGATCTAGAGGAAAAGGGGCCACGTCATCTTACTCTTTAGAATATAGAGTAATAAACCCGTGAAGAGTTTGATATATAATGAATTTATATATAAGATTAATTTATGAATTTATGTTCGGATTATTTTTACTACCGCTAGTTTTTTAAACTTCTAGAAATAATAATGATATTAGGAAAGCATCCTTTATGGATACTATTAGATTTGCCATCAATAATGCCCCTTGGTTTGTTTCTAACGTTCAAATACATAGGTGTCTTGGCACTGATCTATATACACTCGTATTAAACTCTACTCGAAAAGGTTTTTCGAGGCAGTTTGAAATGATCCAAATGAGATTATTTCCTCTCTTATGGATTACAATCATGAGGTTTTAAACAGATGAAAAAGGTCTAAGACCATTGCATTCTCTCGGGAAAGCTTTATGCTTTAGTTCTATTTTACTGTTTTTGTTTATTGCTATCTAGCCCCTCGGGGCCACTCTTTGTGGTTCATGTATTCCTCGTATGTGTTGTCTTCCATGTCCTTCACGAATACGTCACTTATCATGTGACGTCATCACGGTAATGTTGGGGCGGGGTGGCTCAGTCGGTAGCGCGCCAGACTCGTAATCTGTAGTTCCCAGGTTCGAGTCCCAGCTGGTCAGCGTTGAGATTTATCTCCGCAAAATTCCCCGCCCTGCCCACGGTCAGTAGGGGACACCGATGGGCTTGGAAAGGCCGCCGTCCGTCGGATGGGACGTTAAGCCGTGGCCCCGTGTGCGGGAGAGCCATACCCTGTACACGTTAAAGAACACGATGGATGGCCTTGACGGGAGGCTACCATCTGTCTCCCAACAGCTGTTCCAGTGGGTCCCTTCCCCCAACCCTCTCTGAGCCTTCGGGGTCCATGTGACCTGGCCATTTAGACCATGGTGTGAAAAAAAGTGCCGCTCAGAGGTAAAACAACCCAACCCATGGTAATGTCGATGAACGGGTTCGGTTGCGTTTTTAAATGTTTGTTCTTAATCGTCAATGCACTTCCTCAGCGTACCTGATTTGCATTTTGTGCTTTTCATGCACCTGTTGTAAATATTGGTGCATGCGCGGTGTTTTTCAAAAGTACTCTTTTCTGGAGGAAGGAGTGGAATGCGACCCTAGGTTCCATTTCAAAAATTCGTCGTCTTGATGTTGACTATCACCCCTCTTTTTTTGTTGAAAGAGTTTACAACCACCCTGTATAAACACATGATAATTATCGGTAATATATAAATGCATGGCTATTATTTTATTAATATAAAAACATATGGTTATTATCGTTAATATATAAACGCGTGATTATTATCGTTAATGTTTAAGTGCATGATGATTAATACTAATATATAAACGCATTATTATTATTAAAATATCAACGCATGATTATTATCGTTAATATTTAAATGCATGATTATTATTTTTAATATATCAACATATGATGATTATTATTATCGTTGTCTATCAACTAATTCCTATTTGACCTGCAATGCGGCACCGGATCTGAAAATTCCTCTCATCTCTGAATTGTACAGCTCCAAAGTGTCCTCTTCACCAATTTTCAGCTACAAAGAGTCCTCTTCACCAATTTTCAGCTCCAAAGAGTCCTCTTCACCAATTTTCTGCTCCAAAGAGTCCTCTTCACCAATTTTCTGCTCCAAAGAGTCCTCTTCACCAATTTTCTGCTCCAAAGAGTCCTCTTCACCAATTTTCAGCTCCAAAGAGTCCTCTTCACCAATTTTCTGCTCCAAAGAGTCCTCTTCACCAATTTTCAGCTCCAAAGAGTCCTCTTCACCAATTTTCAGCTCCATAGTTCACCAATTTTCTGCCCAAATCTTCACCAATTTTCTGCTCCAAAGAGTCTTTATCACGAATTTTCAGCTCCAAAGAACCCTCATCACCAATTTACAGCTCCAAAGAGTCCTCATCACCAATTTTCAGCTCCAAAGAGTCCTCTTCACCAATTTTCTGCTCCAAAGAGTCCTCTTCACCAATTTTCAGCTCCAAAGAGTCCTCTTCACCAATTTTCTGCTCCAAAGAGTCCTCTTCACCAATTTTCAGCTCCGTAGAGTCCTCTTCACCAATTTTCAGCTCCAAAGAGTCCTCTTCACCAATTTTCAGCTCCAAAGAGTCATCTTCACCATTTTTCTGCTCCAAAGAGTCTTTATCACGAATTTTCAGCTCCAAAGAATCCTCATCACCAATTTACAGCTCCAAAGAGTCCTCTTCACCAATTTTCAGCTCTCCAGCATCGAATTTGTCCTTTGACCTGGAAAGACTCGTTGTATCTATGAATTAGCATAATTTCTGAGATCTACTACTCAAAATAGATCCAAGCACCAATTTTAAGCCCTCTAACACTGGTAGATCGATATTTGTTGACATTTGACCTAAAAGGACACATTGCATCCAAAATTACGCAACATTTCCGAGATCTACGACTCAAAACATCCCTAGACACCAATTTCCACGCTTCTAGCACTTGTAGATCATGGTTTGATCTTCTATGTGACCCCTATTTGACTTTGAAAGTCACGCATCATCCGAAAATTCATATTTTTTTTTCTGAGCTTTATGTCCCAAATTACTCCCAGACACCAAATTTCTACTTTTCTGCTAAGTGTAGATCTAGATTTGACCCTTATTTGGCCTTGAAGGGCAGGTCCCATGCTTTGCGAGGTACATTTGTTTCAATGAGAATGTGAGTACTTTGGGGGATCCTTCCCATAACTACGCCTCTGATCCCAGACGCAAATTTCTACTTTTCTAGTAAGTGTAGATCTCGATTTCACCCCTGTTTGACCTTAAAGGGCAGGTCCCATGCTTTCCGAGGTACATTTGTTTCAATGAGAATCTGAGTACTTTGGGGGATCCTTTCCATAACTACACCTCTGATCCCAGATGCCAATTTCTACTTTTCTAGCAAGTGTAGATTTCGATTTAACTACTACTTGACCTTGAAGGCAGGTCCCATGGTACATTTGTTTTAATGAGAGTCTGAGTACTTTGGGGGATTCCCCCATAGCTACGCCTCTGATCCCACACGCAAATTTCTACTTTTCTAGTAAGTGTAGATCTCGATTTCACCCCTGTTTGACCTTGAAGGCAGGTCCCATGGTACATTTGTTTTAATGAGAGTCTGAGTACTTTGGGGGATTCCCCCATAGCTACGCCTCTGATCCCACACGCAAATTTCTACTTTTCTAGTAAGTGTAGATCTCGATTTCACCCCTGTTTGACCTTGAAGGACAGGTCCCATGCATTCCGAGGTACATTTGTTTCAATGAGAATCTGAGTACTTTGGGGGATTCCCCCATAGCTACGCCTCTGATCCAAGACGCCAATTTCTACTTTTCTAGTAAGTGTAGATCTCGATTTCACCCCTGTTTGACCTTGAAGGGCAGGTCCCATGCTTTCCGAGGTATATTTGTTTCAATGAGAATCTGAGTACTTTGGGGGAACCCCCATAGCTACGCCTCTGATCCAACTGTAAATTTCTACTTTTCTAGCAAGTGTAGATTTCGATTTGACTACTACTTGACCTTGAAGGCAGGTCCCATGCATTCCGAGGTACATTTGTTTCAATGAGAATCTGAGTACTTTGGGGAAACCCCCATAGCTACGCCTCTGATCCAAGACGCCAATTTCTACTTTTCTAGCAAGTGCAGACCTCGATTTGACTACTACTTGACCTTGAAGGACAGGTCCCATGCTTTCCAAGGTACATTTGTTTCAACAAGAAACTGAAGTGACAAAGTATTCATCAGTTATTTTCCTTCATTATGCTTCAATTGATAAACGCAGATGAGTAATAAAGCGTATATTTCATTTTCTAGGGTGGCAACAGAGAAATGTTTTCCTTATACGAGCGGGACTACTGGGAAAGAGGAGGACTGTCCCTTGACAATTTCCACAGATCATCAGACTACGGTGAACTGCCCCACAGGGAAACAAGATATGCTCTATCATTCAACGCCTCCATATCGTGTCGGTCCCAATGTAAGTCAGTCTCTCCTCAAATGTCTGTTGAGAATTTTCGTCAGTGCATGTATGTCCGAGCATTGTACGTAATTGACAAAAAATTATTATTTTTTATCAAATCAAAATTTGTTACATTTACATACATATTTGTACATTTATGCAGATAACAAAGAATACATAGATTTCTATATTTATGCAGATGAACAAAGAATACATAGATTTCTATACTCATGCAGAAGAACAAAGAATATATATATATTTGTACATTTATGCAGATGGAAAAAAAATACATATATATCTATATTTTTACAGTTGAACAAAGAATACAAAAATTTCTATATTTATTCATATGAACAAATATTACAAAAATTTCTATATTTATGCAGATGAACAAAAAATACATATATATTTGTACATTTATGCAGATGAAAAAATAATACATATTTTTCTATACTTATGCAGATGAACTAAGAATACATAGATTTCTATATTTATGCATATGAACGAAGAATACATAGATTTCTATACTCATGCAGATGAACAAAGAATATATATATATTTGTACATTTATGCAAATGAAAAAATAATACATATATATATATCTATATTTATGCAGATGAACAAAGAATACAACAATTTCTATATTTATTCATATCAACAAATAATACAAAAATTACTTTATTTATTCAGATAACAAAGAATATATATATATTTGTATATTTCTGCAGATGAAAAAATAATACATATATTTCTATACTTAAGCAGATGAGCAAAGAATACATATATTTCTATACTTATGCAGATGAACAAAGAATACATATATATTTCTGCATTTATGCAAGATGAAAAAATAATACATATATTTCTATATTTATGCAGATGAACAAAGAATACATATATTTTTACATTTATGCAGATAAACAAAGAATGAATAGATTTCTATATTTATGTAGATGAACAAAGTATACATATTATACTTTGAACATTTATGCAGATGAACAAATAATACATATATTTCTATATTTATGCAGATGAACAAAGAATACACAGATTTCTATATTTATGCAGAAGAACAAAGAATATATAGATTTCTATATTTATGCAGGTTAACAAAGAATACACAGATTTCTATATTTATGCAGATGAACGAAGAATATATAGATTTGCTTGTGAAGTGATATTTATAACCAAAGAGCAATATCTTGTCTGGGTTTGAATATTTTATGGATTTCTGTTTCATGCTAAGTTTACTATATAATTTTCTGTTATCTGTAATTTGTATCCTGAACTGTGAAATGACTATTTGTTTCAAACATTTATTTGCAGGAAGAAGAAATAATGCATGAAATTTATATGAATGGTCCAGTGCAAGGTAAGAGAGCAAAGGTTATTTAAATATTTTGCTTGAAGTGAATAGTACCAACTAATTCTTTTTATTGTATTTCACATTAGCTATAATGCAGAATAAACTGGAGCTGGTGTGTTGTACCTCTGAAAGGCACTTTTTTTTGCACACAATGGGCTAAATGGCCAGGTCACAAAGACCCTGAAGCCTTAGAGAAGGTTAGACGAAGGGGACCCACTGGACAGCTGTTGGGAGACAGATGGTAGCCTCCCGTCAAGGCCATCCAGCGTGTTCTTTAGCGTGCATAGGGTGTAGCACTTTTTTACACACAATGGGCTAAATGACCAGGTCACAAGAACCCCGAAGGCTCAGAAAAAGATGCGAGGGAACCCACTGGACACAATTAGAAGACAGATGGTAGCCTACCGTCAAGATCATCCAGCAAGTTCTTTAACATGCACAGGGTATAGCACTTTTTTTTGCACACAATAGGCTAAATGGCCAGGTCACAAAGACCCTGAAGCCTCAGAGAAGGTTAGACGAAGGAGACCCACTGGACAGCTGTTGGGAGACACATGGTAGCCTCCCGTCAAGGCCATCCAGCGTGTTCTTTAGCGTGCATAGTGTGTAGCACTTTTTTACACACAATGGGCTAAATGACCAGGTCACAAGAACCCCGAAGGCTCAGAAAATGTTAGGGGAGGGGACCCACTAAAACAGCTATCAAGAGACAAATGGTAACCTCCCATTAAGACCATCTAGCGTGTTTTTTAATGTGCACCAGATATTGCATTAATGTTTATCTCCATTAACCTACTGCCTAGCCCTCGGTCAGTAATACGTTGGGGTCCTTGTAACCTTTCGATTTAGACCATTGTGTGCAAAAAATAGCCTCTCATAAGTAAAACAACCAATACGTTGGGGTCCTTGTAACCTTTCGATTTAGACCATTGTGTGCAAAAAAAGTGCCTCTCTCACAGGTAAAAAAATTTAACCTGGTGTCTTTGTCAGCGATCAATTAGCCCATTATGTGTAAAAAAATTCTCTCGGACGTAAAACAACCCAACCCAATAAGATTAGAACCTATTCTACAAGCATTTTAAAAGTTGATAGTGTCATGTCTGCCTCAAGTCCCCAAGAAATTCGTTTCCATTCTAAGAGAGAATGAGATCAGCTTTAATGTGCACCATAAGCTCAATAAATCTCACGCCATGTAAAGAAACATGATTTTGTTTTTTTTGTGTTTCAGCAACATTCCGTGTACATGAAGATTTCTTCAGTTACAAAAGCGGCGTCTACAAGCATATTCCTGTCGCCGATTCATTCGACGAAGCCTACAAACAACACGGGTGGCATTCGGTGAGGATTATTGGGTAAGTTTATGACACACCGAGTGGCAACACTTTTGTGACTTTCAGATGCTAGATCAAGGAGTGTCTAAGGGAGAAGAGAGCTAGCTTCCATAGACGTAATCTAAACTTTTCGATTGCAGCGCCCTCTAAACATGGCAAATTCGGGCATTGCAGTGAAGCCACCTAGCCAGGAAGAGGAGCGAGTTCCCTGCATTATTTTTCAACCGCCGGCAAAGTTTTCAATTGCCTACACCACGTGACTAATTTTACATACACTTTGACTCTGAAAATGTTCATTTTCTTCATGAGGTACACTCATAATTTTCTTTTCGTTTAGAAAGAAGTTATAAAATAATTTTCTTCAATAAAATCCAACTTTGTAAAACTGGTAGTAGTTATGCTCAAGAACTAAATTTTAATATTTTGAACAACCTACAGCATTTAGTATATTATAATAAATAGATATTTATGTGTCAATACACGATAACATGATCTATATAATTATATTTTATACAATTGCTGATATTTTCAATAAATATCATATCGAGTTTTTACTTGTATAAACGATCAACAGATGGCAGCAGGCACTTGCCATATCAACCATAATAAGAGAATTACACTGTTAGAGCAAAGTGCAGAAGCCACCTCGATATGCTCCAGGGAACACAAACCTGCAACATACGTTGACTTATATATATTCGCAAGATGATTAAATGTATTAATTTACATATTAATTTTAAAAATTACTCAAAATAAACATACAACGGCTTTTCCGGGTATCGTAAAATGTACTCCTGAACGGGATAAAACACTCATTGAATAACTTTAGGGTCAGCTACCACTGTGCCAAACAGCCATGGCTGTTAGACATTTGGAAACACTGGTTAAATCGTAATATATATACCAATAGTAAGACAAACCATAGCCAAAGAACGTATAAGGAAAAGAAGTTCAGCTTTGACAAAGCGTAAGTGGCGACCTCAAGTGGTGTTTCGATTCGTATCGTGCATTTGTTTAAGCTGGGAAGCGAAAAATAAGGGGCAAAGGAATCATGCATAAAAAAATTTATATTTTAAAAAAGGAAAAAAAAGTAACTGCACTTTGTATTTGAAAAAAATAATATCATGAATTTAATAAAGGTTTATTTTCTCCATTGGAATTATTTTTCGTTGAATTAACAATTATAAATTGAAGGGATAGAGAAGATTTGAAATTAGCCTGAAGTTAATTTATAGAATAAATTATTACAATTAGAAGCTTTCTTGGTTGCATAGAAACAGGGAACAGAATTGATATTAATATACTTTGCAAGGATATCAATGGGAAATTATTACATAGGAAAAGAGAAGAGAACGGAAGTTGACAGTAACATGTAATTGCAAAAGCGTTCGTCCCCTGTAATGTTCGTTTCACCTCTACGCCAAATGCACGATACTCGATTTTACATTAATCTCTATGGAAGCTTAACTTCTTCTCCCTCTACATTCTTTGCCATAGCTGCAGTGGGCTAAATTGATTACACTGCGCATGCGCAGATCGCCCCTTACAGTTGTTTTTGTGCCTTCACATCAATTTGCCACGTTCAGCTTCGGTAAAATTCCGCAGAACGGCGCCACTTACGCTTGTGCAAAGCTAGCCTTTTTCTCCTTAGACCTTCTTTGGCTAGATCACCCAACTTTATCAGGACATCCAAATGTAAGTAAGTGCACAAATTATCAAACTGAAGATAGCAGATACTTTCACAAAATTCCAATATATTTTTTAATGACTCTTTTCTAAGAGCAGGGATTAATTTAGTGGATAGCTCGCCAAGCTCGTAAGGTTCGAGTCCCAACTGAGATTTATTCCAACTAGGGAAATTGATTTCTTTTCTAATTAAGAATAATGCGTATATTTCCTATATGCATATACACTGACTTTTATAAACTAAGGAACAACCATCTGTTATGACAGTAGGAAGTTAACGTCGAAGCTCTGTGATTTCTAAAATAAATTTTCTTTTGAAAAATGTGACAGCAAATAAAGATCTCAATCAAATTTCAAATCAGTATTCGTTCAGCATTTAATGAGTTAAGGAAGTTTGAATATTTAACAATAGCAATGCCAGTCACATAAACTGACTTCCGAAGTTAATTAAAACTTAGTAATAAGTGTGGCCCTATATGTAGGTAGAGGTTGGCCATCTCAAAATTGGACGCCATGTTTTGTCGTCGCTCGGATTGTTTAGCGTGCATAGCTGAATGGTATTGCACGAATACTTATGGATTCATGAAAAGGAAGGGTAATATTTGATACAGATTTCAGTGTTCATGATTGGAAGCAGTTTAGAAAACGTCTAAAAAAGGATAAGTAAATTTTAGGGCTTTTTTTTTCTTTAAAAAAAAAAGATATAATTTCGTTTTGTTGTCTTGTCTGTCTGTAGACATCGAACATTTTTGTTTATACAGATATATAAAAAATTCTTTCTGTGTTAGATAGGAATTAATGATATATTACGATTTGCATTTTTCGAATCTCCCAAAAGTTATAACTGCGCCCTCTAATGGTTGAAAAAGTTTAAAATTTCAAAATATCAAACGAATGTTCCAAACGATACAGTTATGTTAATAAATAAAAAAAATAAATACCCCCTCAAGCAGCTGCTTGCCACAGAGGTCTGACAGGAGCCTGTCAGTTTATATGCCATAATAGAAGGTCTGAGAGGATGGCAGGACCTCAGCAGAAAAACGACACATACATCCATGCCTTACCCAGGGCTCGAACCCAGGTCCCGTAGATCAGTAGCCAAGTGTGCTAACCACTCGACCACGGGACGGCTAAAAATACCTCCTCAAGCAGCTGCTTGCCACAGAGGTCTGACAGAACCTGTCAGTTTATATGCCATAGTAGAAGGTCTGAGAGGATGGCAGGACCTCAGCAGAAAATCGACACATACATCCATGCCTTACCCAGGGCTCGAACCCAGGTCCCTAAGATCAGTAGTCAAGCGTGCTAACCACTCGGCCTTGGGAGTTATGTTAGAAGTTTAAAATTTTGGTATTGAAGGTTACGAAGTTACCATTGGCAACAATCACTTGACCCTTTTGCCACAGGGGGGAGGTGAATGCAACTTTTTTTGGGTTTTAACAGAAAAGTGTATGTTTTAAGAGATAAATTCTTTTTGGATTCGTCAGGTATTGATGAAATATTATAATTTGCATTTTGCGAATTTCCCAAAAATTATAATTGCACCCTCTAACGGTGGAAAAAAAATCGAAAAATCTCAAAAATTTAAAACGAATATTGCAAACGATGTAGTTATGCTAGAAATTTGAAATTTTGGTTGTGGAATGTGACAGTCTTGAAAATTCCATTGACAACAATGAGTTGACCCTAACCCCAAAGTTTGTAAGAAATGGAACGGTTTTGTTTTAAGAGATAATTGGAAATCTCTTTTCTAATTGGTTACTAATGAAATGTAATTCGAATTTTCAAAGGTAGTTTTAATTTATATCATTAGAGATCACTAAATGTCGAAACTGCAAAACTTTTAACGAATGTTTCAAGTGACTTGTTTATGGCAGAAATTTCGGCGTGTAGAGTTCTGTTATGGTAGAAATTCCACTGACATCAATGATCTATCCATTATTTTCGTAGGAACGAGAGAAAAGCAAATTTTAAAATTTAAGAACTAAAAGACAAATACTTTTTAGGTTTCGTAATTACTAATAAAATACTGCTATGTGCACTTCCCCCATCATATATTAAAACAATAAATAACTAACCCTTCAAGCAGCTACTTGTACAGAGGTCTGACTCGAACCTGTCAGTTTATACGTCGTATTAGAAGGTCCGTGAGGATGGCGGGACCTTAGCAGAAAAACAACACGAACATCCATAATTAAAACTTTAACCCTTTCAGGACCATAAGGTTTCTAAGAGTAAATATTAGTATGTAACTGTTTATTTTAGTTTGTTTAGACGTAAAAAATCATAAGAAAAATACATAACAATGTGTAGTGTTTTTTGGAATTTTATGGGAAATATTTTTCCCAATGGACTATAAAGGTAACACAAATTATAGTTAGGCTTATTATGCAATGTCTTTTATTTATTGGTTTATTAGAACAAAATGTTAACTAAAATAATACAAAATTATGAAATAAAATTACTATACAAAATGATGTTGCTAATTATGATATTCTGCGAAGCAATTTCTTTTGGTAGTGAGGCAAAGATGGACATTGCACATAGTACATATATTATGCGTCCTGACAGTTCTGTTTTTGTTTTTTAAACGTTTCCGTTTACGTAATTGCGTTCTGCATACGTTCTATTTTGACATTCTGTATAAAAAATGCAGATAAGGTTATAATTAAATACGACAATCACCAATTTTAAAATGAGAAAAATGTTTCCTTAGTCTTGAAAGGAAAAAGTAGGCAAATTAAGAACTTCATTCTCTTTGAAAATGAGATTCCCATATGAGCCAGAGGCGATATGCATTATTCTAGTTATTTTACACTTTCAGTACTCTCTGACAGTGGAAATTCTAACTACTCTATAATTGAGAAAATAAACTATTAATATTTTATTAGTACTTGTAATGTGCAAAAAAGTTTTTCATCTATTTCTTAAAGCAAAAAAGTTGCATTTTACCAACGAGATCAAGTGGTTTACCCTAATAGTAATAGATATTACTATTAGGGTAAACCACTTGATCATTTACACCAGTGTCTCGCAGACTGTGTTCCGCGGCACAGTAGTGTGCCGCGAGAGATTTTCACATTGACACTAGATATTCCAAAGATTTCATTTTGACTTGACTTGTGTTATCGACGTGCTTTAATAAAAATCTTTCAGATTTTATCAACTGGGATCTTGTAATTATTTATCAAGCTTTTTCCAAATTTTGGTATTAATTTTGGATTATTTCAATCCATAGAATGGACAAATATTTAAAACAAACACCGAGTTATGATTAATTATATTTATTATTATATTTATTTTAAATAAAATGCATTTAACGAAACTTCAATTTTCCTCTTTTTACGTAACCATCAAAAATTCATTTTTAGGTGTGCCGCGGAAAAAAAAAATTAGATTCAGTGTGCCGCGGGAAAAAATTAGATTCAGTGTGCCGCGGAAAAAAATTAGATTCAGTGTGCCGCAGAGTAAAAAAGTTTGCGAGACACTGATTTACACTCTATGACCAAAAACTTAAGTTTCTAGCAAAAATAGATCGTTTGCAATATTTATTTAAGGTTTGGTATCTTCCAACTTCTTCCGCCGCTAGAGGTCGCCTTTCGAGTTTTTATTTACCGCCTTTAGCACTCTCTAACACTGGAAATTGCAGCTGATGGGAATTCGAAAAACGTAAATATTAATATTTTTTGTGGAAAAAAAATTCGCCGACATACAGGATTCGAACCCTCAACTCTCCAGAAACATGCCAGAGCATTCTGACCTGTTGAACTAAAGCCGGCTTTTTCACAAAAAACGTTTATTGATTTATAGACGTTTAAACGTCTACAGGTAATGCTGAAAGTATCAAATATTGTTTAAATCATTAATATTTTATTAGTACAGTCGCTCAAAAAATATCCGAACACTACGGTTGATTGCAAAATTCAGAAAAAATATCTGGCATTGATTTTTTTAGAAATTAGTCATCTGGCAACCTTCGTATCACGTGACACGAAGGTTGCCAGATGACAACGTGACACGAAGGTTGCCTAATTTCTAAAAAAAATCAATGCCAGATATTTTTTCTGAATTTTGCAATCAACCGTAGTGTTCTGATACTTTTTTGAGCGACTGTATCTGTAAAACAAAAAAAAAACATTGTTTCGTTTATCTCTTAAAAAAGTTTCATTTTCGCACCCCCCCCCCCCCCCGCTTTTTTTGGCTAAGATGGCAAAACCTTGTTGCCATTGTACACCTTCTGACCATAACACTCTACCACCAAAATTTCAGATTTCCAGTGTAAATAGTTTGTAATATTCGTTTGAAATTTTAGCATTTTCCATCTTTTCCCATCGCCAGAGGGCGCTATTAAAGCTATTGAAAATTTTCAAAATTGCTAATCGCAATATTTGTTCGACTCCTATCCAACCCAAAAAGAATTTTTCATATTTCTCTAAAAGTAAAAAAAATTGATTGTCCATAGACGGACAGACAGGTGGAAAGACAGATGGACAGACAACAGTTAACAGAGTGACGGACAGACAGGTGGAAAGACAGATGGGCAGACAACAGTTAACAGAGTGACGGACAGACAGGTGGAAAGACAGATGGGCAGAAAACAGTTAACAGAGTGACGGACAGACAGGTGGAAAGACAGATGGACAGACAACAGTTAACAGAGTGACGGACAGACAGGTGGAAAGATAGATGGACAGACAACAGTTAACAGAGTGACGGACAGACAGGTGGAAAGACAGATGGACAGACAACAGTTAACAGAGTGACGGACAGACAGGTGGAAAGACAGATGGACAGACAACAGTTAACAGAGTGACGGACAGACAGGTGGAAAGACAGATGGACAGACAACAGTTAACAGAGTGACGGACAGACAGGTGGAAAGACAGATGGACAGACAACAGTTAACAGAGTGACGGACAGACAGGTGGAAAGACAGATGGACAGACAACAGTTAACAGAGTGACGGACAGACAGGTGGAAAGGCAGATGGACAGACAACAGTTAACAGATATTTGATTTGTCTAAAATGTGAGTCAAAATGACAGACAGACGAACAAATACTGGCATAGGCAGACGACAAAGTAAAAACTTTAACTCGTTTTTCAAACGAACTTTAAAAGAAATTATCTGTGGGTTTTCATTTTTACACTCAAATGCAGCGTAGTGAGGTATTCATAAAATATGACAGCTTTTATAGAGAAAAAAGTGGTAGAAATGTATGAAAATAAAACAACTGAGAAGTTTTAACTCATAGGCTTTGGTCTCACGGTACGACAAAACATGGTGTCCATAAACCACGTGACTCAATCAACCAATGACAGTGAATCACCGAGATGGCCAGCCTCTAACTATACAGGACCTTTAGTAATAAGTATCCTTTGCCATCCCGTGGCCAAGTGGTTAGCTTGCTGATCTAAGGGACCTGGGTTCGAGCCCCGGGTAAGGCATGGATGTATGTGTCGTTTTCCTACTGAGATTCTGCCATCCTCACAGACCTACTTTGATTTCAGATAATGTCTGGCCCCTATCGGTCCATACGATGGTGTGGACTGTGACTTGTACTTCTACTGTGGCTTGTAAACTGACAGCCTCCTGTCAGACGTCTGTAGCAAGCAGCTGCTTGAGGGGGTATTTATTTATTATTTATTTATTTTTAATAAATAAATAATGTTAGTCCAGTGTCGTGCCATTAGAAGTGGGATTCTCGTTGGTCGGCAGCTCCTGAAGACGAGACGATGAAATGAGCATTGCATGGTCCATGTACAGTCGCTCAAAAAAGTGTCCGAACACTATGGTTGATTACAGAATTCAGAAAAAATATCTGGCAACGATTTATTTTAGAAATTAGTGATCTGGCAACCTTTGTGTCACGTGATTACAGAATTCAGGAAAAATATCTGGAGCGTGTACAGCAATTGTGCACGCTCCAGTTACCTTTCAGAGCAAACTGGAGCGTGTGCAGTTATTGCACACGCTCCAGTTTGCTGTGAACGGTGATTGCACACGCTCAATATTTCCGTGAGTGAGCCCACACGATCCAGGTCTTTATGATCTCACACGATCCAATGTGCTGTGAACATTAACCGCAACCGCTCCAGTTTGCTGTGAACGGTAACTGCACACGCTCCATATTCATTGCATTATATATTCATATGCATTATATATATTAAAAAATATCCGAACACTATGGTTGATTACAGAATTCAGAAAAAATATCTGGTAACGATTTCTTTTAGAAATTAGTGATCTCTTCGTGTCACGTGACACGAAGTTGCCAGATCACTAATTTCTAAAAAATAACGTTGCCGGATATTTTTTCTGAATTCTGTAATCAACTATAGTGTTCGGATACTTTTTTGAACGACTATACTGACTCCCCGGCTGGAACCCGCTTTCAGATGGGAGGTGATTTCAGATAATGTCTGGCCCCTATCGGTCCACACGATGCGGGTCAGGGCACAAAGCCCACGATCATTCAAGACTGGTAGTCCTTTGTAGTTTCTCCGGGTGGCTTGTTTGTTGCCATAATTTACATATTCTCAGAACACTCTCGAAACTGTCGTATGAGAAAATCCAAGTTCATTGAGAATTACAGAGATCGAGTGTCCCCGTCTGTCGGGCACCTACGATCTGCCGCCCTCTGTCAAATGCATTTAAATCTCGCACCTTTCCCATTACACTTCTCACGACGAATGCTTGGGGAAGTCAATGCTGGCAGCTACATATGACCAGAGTTTCAGACACGCATGCGCGCAAATGCGAGACTTGCGGTACTGAATTTGGAAAAAGTCTCCCATCTTTAATTCAATGGCACTTCAGTGTACAGTTGATGAACCTGCCACTTCTCAAGGTTCCGCTTCGTATAAAACTCATTACAATCAATTCCCCCCACCAACTCAGGTGTAACTTTTCTCCTCCTCTTTAGCGAAAGTCTGAAACTCTCTCAAGTTGCAGTAGATGGCGCTGCCTACTGAATTCTAACAATTGTTTAGCTTATGAGAGATATTCGATATAGAATAAGAGATGAATAATTACAATTTTTACATTTTTTTACTAAAGTTTGTCTGTACAGTTATGTTTGTATTTTAATAAGTATCCTATCAAAATGTTTAATAAATTAAGTGTATATTTTAGAAATCTGTATAAAGAATTCTTACACTATTCATCAGTTTCGTATAAGTTTCTTCAGACTGTTATTGTTATTGCTGTTATTAAAGATTCAAACTTCTATAACTGATTAAATATTGGACGAATATTGTTGAAAATCGAGATATTGATTTATTTGATTGAGATCTTTATCTGCTATCATATTTTTGAAACGAAAAAATTTATTTTAGAAGTTAGAGAGCTTCTCATAACATAGGGTTGAGCTTTAATTTATGGAAACTAATGTGGTACTCTATATAATGCATCCTCCAGAGCATGGGTCGTCATACCTGTGGAACATTTACGCAAGCTTCTGGAGTCCTTGCCTCGTGTGGCTGCCGTTTGTCAGAGCAGGTCCAACACATCAGCGATGCCAGTTGGGTTGGGTGGTTTTACCTCTGAGCGGCACTTTTTTGCACACCATGGGCTAAATGGCCAGGTCACATGGACCCCGAAGGCTCGTAGAAGGTTGGGGGAGGGGACCCACTGGAACAGCTGTTGGGAGACAGATGGTAGCCTCCCGGCAAGGCCATCCAGCGTGTTCTTTAACGTGCACAGGGTATGGCTCTCCCACATAAGGGACCATGGCTTAACGTCCCATCCGACGGACGGCGGCCTTTCCAAGCCCATCGGTGTCCCCTACTGACCGTGGACAGGGCGCGGAATTTTGCAGAGATAAATCTCAACGCTGACCCAGCTGGGACTCGAACCTGGGAACTACAGATTACGAGCCTGGCGCGCTACCGATTGAGCCTCCCCCGCCCCAGCGATGCCTGTGTCCCACCCATAGAAGAGCTAGAGGTACCAAACTTTGCGTCAACAATCCCTTCCCCTACGGAAAGATTACAGATTTCATATCAACGGTTAAAAAACTAATGTCTCTCATAAGCGAAACAATTGTTAGAATTCAGTAGGCAGCGCCATCTAGTGCAACTTGAGAGAGCTTCAGTTGTTGGGTTGGGTTGTTTTACCTCTGAACGGCACTTTTTTGCACACCATGGGCTAAATGGCCAGGCCCGAAGGCTCAGAGAAGGTTGGGGGAGGGGACCCACTGGAACAGCTGTTGGGAGACAGATGGTAGCTTCCCGTCAAGACCATCCAGCGTGTTCTTTCACGTGCACAGGGTATGGCTCTCCAGCACAAGGGGCCACGGCTTAACGTCACATCCGACGGACGGCCGCCTTTCCAAGCCCATCGGTGTCCCCTACTGACCGTGGGCAGGGCGGGGGATGGCGGAGATAAATCTCAACGCTGACCCAGCTGGGACTCGAACCTGGGAACTATAGATTACGAGTCTGGCACGCTACCGACTGAGCCACCCCTGCCTAAGAGAGAGTTTCAGACTTTCGCTAAAGAGGAGGAGAAAGGTTACACCTGAGTTGGGGGGGGGGGATTGATTGTAATGAGTTTTATACGAAGCGGAACCTTGAGAAGTGGGAAGTCCATCAACTATACACTGAAGTGCCATTGAAATAAGGATGGGAGACGTTTTCCAAAATCAGTACCGCAAGTCTCGCATTTGCGCGCATGCGTGGCTGAAACTCTGGTCATATGTAGCTGCCAGCATCGGCCTCTCCAAGCATTCGTCGTGAGAAGCGTAATGGGAAAGGCGCGAGATTTAGATGCATTCGATAGAGTCAGATCGTAGGTGCCCGACAGATGGGGACACTCGATCTCCGAAATTGTCAATGAACTTGGATTTTCTCATACGACAGTTTCGAGAGTGTTCCGGGAATATGAAAATTCCGGCAGCAAACAAGCCACCCGGACAAACTACAAAGGACTACCAGTCTTGAATGATCGTGGGCTTCACGGCCTGACCCGCATTGGGGGCGGGGGTGGCTCAGTCGGTAGCGCGCCAGGCTCATAATCTGTAGTTCCCAGGTTCGACTCCCAGCTGCGTCAGCGTTGAGATTTATCTCCGCAAAATTCCCCGCCCTGCCCACGGTCAGTAGGGGACACCGATTGGCTTGGAAAGGCCGCCGTCCTTCGGACGGGACGTTAAGCCGTGGCCCCATGTGTGGGAGAGCCATACCCTTTTCACGTTAAAGAACACGCTTGATGGCCTTGACGGGAGGCTACCATCTATCTCCCAACAGCTGTTCCAGTGGGTCCCCTCCCCCAACCTTCTCTGAGCCTTCGGGGTCTATGTGACCTGGCCGTTTAGCCCATGGTGTGCAAAAAAGTGCCGCTCAGAGGTAAAACAACCCAACCCAACCCTGACCCGCATCGTACGGACCAATAGGGGCCAGACATTATCTGAAATGACCTCCCATCTGAACGCGGGTTCCAACCAGGAAGAGGGTATAGCGCCAACCCCATGAAGCCATGGATCCTGCATGTCAGGTGAGAACACTACAATCTGGTGGTTGCTCAGTGATGGCCTGGGGTGTCTTCTGTTGGACATCTGTGGGACTTTTGGTATGTGTACCGACGACTCTCAATGCATCCTGGTACGTAGAACTCATGGCTGACCATTTATGCCCGTTTATGGCCATCATGTACCCCAATGGAGATGGCGTCTACCAGCAAGACAACTCTTCATCTCACAGGTGCAGGTTGGCTACTGCATGGTTGCAGGGAGTCGGGGGTGGCTCAGTCGGTAGCGCACCAGGCTCGTAATCTGTAGTTCCCAGGTTCGAGTCCCAGCTGGGTCAGCGTTGAGATTTATCTCCGCAAGATTCCTTGCCCTGCCCACGGTCAGTAGGGAACACCGATGGGATTAGAAAGGCCGCCGTCCGTCGGATGGGACGTTAAGCCGTGGCCCCATGTGTGGGAGAGCCATACCCTGTGCACGTTAAAGAACACACTGGATGGCCTTGACGGGAGGCTACCATCTGTCTCCCAATAGCTGTTCCAGTGGGTCCCCTTCCCCAACCTTCTCTGAGCATTCGGGGTCCTTGTGACCTAGCCATTTAGCCCATGGTGTTCAAAAAAGTGCCGCTCAGAGGTAAAACAACCTAACGCATGGTTACAGGAGCATTCTGCTGACTTTGAAATGATGAATTGGCCACCTAGAAGATCAGATTTGAATCCAATCGAAAATCTTTGGGATACCGTCGAGCAGAGTGTTTCTGGCCCATGTCCCATCAGCTTGGGAGAATTGTGGACAGCTCTGCAGGATGCATGGGTCGCCGTACCTGTGGAACATTTACGTAAGCTTGTGGAGTCCTTGCCTCGTCGTGTGGCATCCGTTATCAGAACCAAAAGGGGTCCAACACGTTACTAGGTTGCTATCCCTAATTCAGTGGTACAGTCGCTCAAAAAAGTATCCGAACACTATGATTGACTACAGAATTCAGAAAAAATATCTGGCAACGATTTTTTTCAGAAATTAGTGATCTGGCAACCTTCGGTCACGTGATTAGAGAATTCAGGAAAAATATCTGGAGCTTGTACAACAACTGTACACGCTCCAGTTACCGTTCACAGCAAACTGGAGCGTGTGCAGTTACTGCACACGCTCCACTTTGCTGTGAACGGTAACTGCACACGCTCAATATTTCCGTGAGTGAGACCAAACGACCTAGTATCAAAATAATATGACCACCTACAGTCGCTCAAAAAAAGTATCCGAACACTATGGTTGATTAAAATATTTCAGAAAAAATATCTAGCAACGATTTTTTCAGAAATTAGTGATCTGGCAACCTTCATGTCACGTGACACGAAGGTTGCCAGATCACTAATTTCTAAAAAAATCGTTGCCAGATATTTTTTCTGAATTTTGTAATCAACCGTAGTGTTCGGATACTTTTTTGAGCGACTGTACTGTTATGACTCCCCTAGTGTATTTTTAGGGCGGCACAACTTTTAGGCTTTGATGCGTTCTTTGCTACAAAAATCAAGGCAAATTCCTGGACCCACAACCAAATCAACAGACATTTCCAATAATGAGAACTGAGATAATTTTTCAGTTAACAATAAAATACACATTTATTAACAAAATTACTTTCAAACATTCTACTCATATGAAGTTCCCACTTTTGGGGGGGCGGGGGGGGGGGCTCAGTCGGTAGCGCGTCAGGCTCGTAATCTGTAGTTCCCAGGTTCGAGTCCCAGCTGGGTCAGCGTTCAGATTTATCTCCGCAAAATTCCCCACCCTGCCCACGGTCAGTAGGGGACACCGATGGGCTTGGAAAGGCCGCCGTCCGTCAGATGGGACGTTATGCCATGGCCCCATGGATGGGAGAGTCATACCCTGTGCACGTTAAAGAACACGCTGGATGGCCTTGACGGGAGGCTACCATCTGTCTCCCAACAGCTGTTCCAGTGGGTCCCCTCCCCAACCTTCTCTGAGCCTTCGGGGTCCATGTGACCTGGCCATTTAGCCCATGGTGTGCAAAAAAGTGCCGCTCAGAGGGAAAACAACAACTAATGTTAACGCACTGGTCACTGCTTCCTACTGTATCACAAATCTTAGTGTTTGTGAGAGAATTTGGAAACTAGATTTAAAGGTGTTTTTTTTCTTTTAATAAAATGTCGAGTGGATAGCGCGCTTGGCTACTGATGAGAGGGACCTGGGTTCGAGCCCGGGTAAGGCTTTGTATTGTCTTTCGGCTGAGGTCCTGCCATCCTCGCAGACCTTCAACTATGACATATAAACTGACAGGCTCCTGTCAGACCTCTGTGGCAAGCAGCTGCCTCAGGTAGTATTTATTTTCTACTTTATAATTATAGTGTAATCGTGTAATTCTAGTATGCAGCTACTTCTCAGTAGTAAAGTTATGAAAACAATCACCTTTTATGGATATTTATAATAAATAGTTTTAGGTGGAAAATATTTTATTTTAATTAATGTAACAATGTCATGTCAATATGTTTGATGCTAAATTGTTATTTTAGGCTCAGCTGGTCGAATAAATATCCGAACACTATGGTTGATTACAGAATTCAGAAAAAATATCTGGCAACGATTTTTTTAGAAATTAGTGATCTGGCAACCTTCGTGTCACGTGATTACAGAATTCAGGAAAAATATATGGAGCGTGTACAGCAACTGTACACGCTCCAGTTACCGTTCACAGCAAACTGGAGCGTGTGCAGTTACTGCACACGCTCCAGTTTGCTCTGAACGGTAACTGCACACGCTCAATATTTCTGTGAGTGAGCCCACACGATCCAGGTCTTTGTGAGCTCACACGATCCAATATGCTGTGAACATTACCCGCAACCGCTCCAGTTTGCTGTGAACGGTAACTGCACACGCTCCATATTCATTGCATCATACATTCATACGCATTATATATATTAAAAAATATCCGTACACTATGGTTGATTACAGCATTCAGAAAAAATATCTGGCAACGATTTTTTCAGAAATAAAAAAAATATATTTTTTCTGAATTCTCTAATCAACTACAGTGTTCAGATATTTATTTGAGCGACTGTACTAGGGCCGATCGCGGAACATTTTGTCTTAAAATTCGATCGCAGCATTTTCCATCTTTCCCCATCGCTAGAGGGCGCTATTAAAGCTATTGAAAATTTTTTTAATCAAAGGTTTGGCCCTCACTGATTTAGAGGCTTTCAGACCTCTCCTAGAAGAGGATACGATTTTCATCAGAAAGATGGAGGAGGGTAGCCGGAGAGGGGGGGGGGACGAAATGTTATTAATGAGTTTTGTACTAAGTGAAAGCTGGTGATGTTGAGAGTGCCATCTACTCTATATTTTACAGAGTTTGAGAACCAAGCAACGCTAGGAAAATCTTCTAGTCAACGCTTAAAAAAATAACATCATCATCATCCTCAAGCAGCCATGGGCAACGGAGGTCCAACCAGACCGTGCAATTTAGTTCTCCAAGCAAGTCTGTCCTGAGCTACATCTGCTGCATCTGGCCACTGCACACCAATTCAAACAAGATCCTGTTGGCATTGTCTGCCCACCGCATCCTAGGTCTCCCCTTCTTTCTGAGTCCTTTAGGCACACTGTTCATAACCCTATTCGCCAATCTATAATTATTCATACGGGCCACATGGCCAAACCAACGGAGTCTCTCTCTGCACAATATGCTGCTTAAAGGAGGTTGCAAACTCCTTTGCCTAACCTCATCATTAGTTACAAAGTTAAACCACCTAATACCCAAGATACTGCGTAAGCATCTGGAATCAAAAGCATCTAGTTTCCTGTTATCTTGTTTACAAAGCGTCCACGTTTCACTACCATAACTAACCCTAGAAAGAACCAAACTATTATACAGTCTAATTTTAGTCTTTAGGTGTATACGCCTATTTCTCCACAATCTCCATAGATTCTTAAAAGTCCCGGCAGCAATCCCTATTCGTCTGTTAATCTCATGCCGCACATCACCAGTATCTGTTACATAGCTCCTAAGATAATTAAACTGTGACACCTGCTAAAGACTGCAACCATTCAGATTAACTGAATCACAGCCTGCCTGACCAATTTTCATCACTTTAGTTTTCTCTCTGTTTATAACCAAACCTACTCTACTACCAGTCTCATCAACAGCTCGAATGAAAGAGTTCATCTCATCAACATCATTTGCCAAAAGGGATAAATCATCAGCATAATCTAAATCAGAAATTTTCGCATCTCCAGCCCATTTAAGGCCAAAATCTTTCCCTTGCAATGAATTTTGCATAATGTAATCAATAACCAAACCAAAGAGAAAAGGAGACAAAATGCACCCTTGTCGAACACCAGAAGTAATGCTAAACCAATTGCTACAAGCCTTACCAACTCTCACACACGACTCAGTGTTATTATAGAGAGCTTTCATTATGTTAACTTGTCTAGCATACCATATGATTTCACAATCAACCGCAATTTATGACGATCAACAGAGTCGAAAGGAATTTCGAAATCAACAAAGCTAGCAACCAAAGGTTTCTGAAACTTTAAACGTCTCTCAAGAATCTACCTAAGTAAAAATATCTGATCCACACATCCCCTGCCACTTCTGAATCCACGTTGCTCATCACGCAATTGACTGTCAACCAGATTCTTAATTCTATTAAGCACAATCATGCAAAGAACTTTACCTGGAACAGAGAGTAGGCTGATACCCCTATAGTTATCACAAGAACTGCGATCACCTTTTTTGAAAATAGGGATAACAATAGCTCTGGTAAAATCCTTAGGAACCATGCCTTTATCATAAAAGATATTCAGAATTTCAGTCATCCAAGTGGTAACCGAAACTTTCCCAGCTCTAAGCATTTCCGTAGTAATTTCATCTACATCTGGGTATTTATGAAGTTTAAGTTTAGAAACAGCCAAAATAACTTCAGATTGTGTTATAGGGCCAACATTAAAGCCACCAATGCATCTATCATCATTGCAAATAATGGGAGTAGAACTAATCACATTGTTTAGAACATCACTGAAATGCTCAGCCTAGCCATGACACCTAGCCATGACAGAATCCTCCCCTTCTATAACCTTACCTTGTTTATTCTTCAATCCTTGTATGTTTCTACCACATAAAACATTAATTATCTGGTACAGCTCTCTGCTGTTGTGCTGTCTAACTGCTTCCTCAGCTTTGTCAGCCAAGCCATCAAGCCAAAGATTCTTATCAGCAGCTAACTGATCTTTTACACGTTTATTAAGTTCTCTGTAATGCTTTCTATTAGGACTAGTAGGGTATTGATTAAGGACTTCCTGCAGTTCCTTCTTTCTGAAATAAGCTCAAGTGCCTTATCACTCAGATAATTCTGTCTCTTCTGCTCCTTTTTTCCTAAAAGAGTACTGTTAGTTTCCAAAAAAACCTATTTAAAATGATCCCATTCTTCCTCAACTTCAGTAGTAAGCATACCATGTCTGTCATAATGACTAAGTAACCTATCATGGTAAACTTTGGCTATAACTGGGTCTTTCAGAGCTTCAGTATTAAAGGTAAATTTTTTAACCCTAGCACAACTCTTTTTAAGTTTAAGTTGCAAGACACTTTTAACAAGATAATAGTCAGATCAAATTTCAGCTCCCCTATATGACCTGATATTCCTAACAGAACTAGCCCATTTGCTGTTAATTAATATATAATCAATCATATTCCTATGAAGCCCATCAGGTGAAACCCATGTGTACTTATGTATGTCGCGGTGTTTGTAATATGTGTTAGTTATTCTGAAACCATTGAGTTTACTTACCTGTAGGAGAAGTTGCCCATTGCCATTGCAGCTATCAATACCAAAAGGGCCTATCACCCCTCTAAAAAGGTCATAGTCAGTACCAACTGTAGCATTGAAGACACCTAGAACAAGGGTAATATCTCCTTTCTTGACTGAAATCAAAATATCCTGAAGTTGTCCGTTACTTGCACTCATATCCTACTATAAATTATTTGCTACAAATTATTCTACTAATTACTTGCACTCATATGTTACAAATTAATGCACTCATATTCTAGAAGAGCCTCACTATCGTGTCTGCTGAGAAGACCCTCGCCTTGGTGATGCTTATTGTCGTCCCTCCCTGAAAAGAGAAATTTAAGATTATTTTTAAGAATCTGACCTTTAGCTGTCCATCTGGTCTCTTGCAAGCCGAGAATATCTAAATTATAATGGTGGAATTCTTTTGTGAGGACATCAAGAGAAAAAGCTCTGTGCAGAGGCCTCACATTCCAACTACCTATGGAGAGAAAATGGTTAGTAGGATGTTTAAAGAAACTATGTTTATTGAGAGAGGGAATGCCGACAATATCAAACAGCCCCCTAATCGCAGACATGGGGCAAAGACCCGTTCCTCCACCACTAAAGGCTGAAGCCATCTACACTGGAAGACTTCCTCCAATGTAGAATTTGACGATGCCAATAGAAGCAAAGAGTTCAGGTGCCTGCGATGACCTCTGCTCAGGATTATCCACCAGCTGATAAACATATCCTGTGGATCTATTCACTTGGGGCTGTCAACCCACAAACAAACAGGAAACACAGCGGAAGATTTTCCCTCCACAGAAGCCCACCAGTGCAGCAAAATCAGGATCCATAATCAAGCTCAGAGCCATAATTCCGTTCAGGTTGGTATATATGGTCAGCATCAGGACCCTGTGTGGTTGACCACTCCTCAGCAGGGTAGAAAAAAAAAGAAAAGTAGCCATAGTTGTCCAGATCAGTAATAATAATAATACCCCCTCAAGCAGCTGCTTGCCACAGAGGTCTGACAGGAGCCTGTCAGTTTATATGCCACAGTAGAAGATCTGAGAGGATGGCAGGACCTCAGCAGAAAACAACACGAACATCCATGCCTTACCCGGGGCTCGAACCCAGGTCCCGTAGATCAGTAGCCAAGCGCGCTAACCACTCGGCCACGGGACGATACAGTAGGCTACCCTAATCTGGCAACCCTCCCCTTCCGTTCACTTCCACAAGAGAGTATCTCTTTTGAAAGGTACTAACGGCTTGCACCACGAGAAGGCGGACTCGGACATTAGGTGCTGGCCCTGGACTGTTCTATGCATCATCACAGGGGATTGGTGCATAGATCTCCTTCCTGTGACTCCCTAGCTACCATTTACAGAGTAAGTAATATATAAATGTAGTATAAAATTAATATGAAAATAATAATTTTAATCTTATTTATTATTATATTTTAAAATTTATTTTAATTATATTATAAATTATAAATTATTGATAAATTATTATTTTTAAAAATAATGGTTTCTATCTTCCTCTGAAATTGATTCATATCAATTTCAGAGGATTTCGGAGAATTGATGAAATCAGTGATTTCATCAATGGCATGCTTTCTTTTTACGGAATATCTAAAATGATTTTTTTCTTTAAAAAAAATTAAACCGATATTTCGATCTGAGAACTATATATTATTATATCAACACTTCCTAGTCATTTTTTGTGTGATAGTTTATTTTTTTTAATATAGGTATGATGTTTATGATATAATAAGTAATTTACACTTTTGTATCGAAAGATATTCATGAAATGCATTTATCTACAGATGGGGCGTGCAAAGTATAGGTAGCAGACCAGTTAAATATTGGGTAAGTGAAAATTTTGTTAAAATGAAATACTGTACAGTCGCTCAAAAAAATGAATATCTGAACACTATGGTTGACTACAGAATTCAGAAAAAATATCTGGCAACGATTTTTTTTAGAAATTAGTGATCTGGCAACCTTCGTATCACGTGATTACAGAATTCAGGAAAAATATCTGGAGCGTGTACAGCAACTGTACACGCTCCATTACCGTTCACAGCAAACTGGAGCATGTGCAGTTACTGCACACGCTCCAGTTTGCTGTGAACGGTAACTACACACGCTCAATATTTCCGTGAGTGAGCCCACACGATCCAGTTCTTTGTGAGCTCACACGATCCAATGTGCTGGGAACATTAACCGCAACCGCTCCAGTTTGCTGTGAACGGTAACTGCACACGCTCAATATTTCCGTGAGTGAGCCCACACGATCCAGGTCTTTGTGAGCTCACACGATCCAATGTGCTGTGAACATTAACTGCAGAAAAAATATCTGGCAACAATCGTTGCCAGATATTTTTTCTGACCTCTGTAATCAACCATAATGTTCGAATATTTTTTTGAGCGATTGTACAGAATATTTTCTTTAGTTCTTTGCACTTTCTTTTTAGAAATCAGCATATTTACTTTGTCGTTTATCTTTACGTCTATAGACATATATATCTAGAGACCCCAGTCCGGTTGCTGACCCCCCTACCCCCACCCCAGAGAAGTTATTCATCTGACCACTTTACCAGAAGGACGGGTAAAACAACGTTTTAAAATTTTCATGTTACACAAAACATTATGTAAAGTAAATCGTTTTTACATCACAGGAAAAAGAGTTTAGAATTTAACACAAAATGATTTATTTGAAAATGGAGCTATCCCGGAAAATATTTCAAAACACACTGTTATAAATTCACTTGATTGAAACCGTAAGAAGGTAACATACGAACTGTTTACCGTGGCACTGAGGTTGCCATTCAGTCAAAACAAATACTATGATAATCGAGTAAAATACAATTTTCTCAACTGCAAATTTTCACTTATGGACAGTTGATGCAGCAATTACGCCAAATATTTCACAGCGCACTTTCGTATGTATAATTGTGATTCCCCCTTTTGATCGTTCGATGAGCTTAAATTTTAAAGCATATTATTGGTGACTTAATCAAAAGTCATTAGTACTATGCTTTAAAACAGTGTCTCGCAAACTGTGTGCCGCGGCACAGTAGTGTGCCGCGAGAGATTCCAAATGTGCCGCGAGAGATTTTCAAATTGACATTAGATATTCCAAAGATTTCATTTTGACTTGACTTGTGTTATCGACGTGCTTTAATATCGACGTGCTTTAATAAAAAATCTTTCACATTTTATCAACTGGGATCTTGTAAGTATTTATCAAGCTTTTTCCAAATTTTGGTATTAATTTTATATTATTTCAAGCCATAGAATGGACAAATATTTAAAACATACACCGAGTTATGAATTAAAGATCGAGAGCAAATCTTCAAGTAAAACCAGGCTGATGACTTCAACAAAGCGCAAATAAATGACGATTATATAGAGTCTGCTTTTATTCTTTTTTAGGTGTGCCGCGGAAAAAAAATTAGATTCAGTGTGCTGCAGAGTAAAAAAATTTGCGAGACACTGCTTTAAAATTTCGAATGTTCGACAAAACGTTATCAAAGTATAACAATTAGAAGATAACGTACGAATTGATTATTGTGAGAGAGTGAGGTTGCCATTCAACAAAAACTAATCTTATCGCAATCTTGTAAAATATATTTCAATAGTTTTCTTTGACGATCTGGCAACCGAACTGCGTTACACATTTACAGCGCTAGCCTATTATTATAGCAGACGGTGTTTTCAAGAAATTTGTTAAAGATCACTTAAACTGAAGGTGAAAAAATTTAATTGGAACAGTATTCCGTTTCATTCCTTATCCTCCCCCCTCCCTTTATTTTTTCCTAGATTCAAGCCTGTTGGAGAGATATTGATGAAATATTGGAATTCGCATTTTCAAAATCTCTGAAAAATTACAATAGCGTCACCGAAACGCTGGAAAACAATTGCTAAAACAAAAAGTTTTTAACCAAATATTGCAGACGTTCAATTTGTACCAGAAATCTGAACTTTTGGTGGTAGGGTATCAATGGTCAAGAGGTTTAATCGACAGCAATGATTTGCCTCTTTAAACCGAAGAGTTAGAGAAAGTCACAGTTTTGTTTTAAGAGCTAAAGGAAAATTATTTCTGTGTTATATAGGTAATAACTGAATATTACTATTTGCATTTTTCAATCATGCATAAGTTCCAATTTCCACTGTTGGAGGGTAATAAAGGATAAAATGAAAAATCTATTAGCCCTCTCTAACGGTGAAACAAAGTTAGAAATTGACAAAAATTTGAATAAATATTAATAGCGAACTTTGTATTCTGGAAACTTGAAATTTTGTTGGATAAGTACGATTTGTCAAGAGGTCCACGCAGTCTAAATGAAATAACGCAATGATAGGACAAGGAAATAATTTTACAAATCGTGCCCATGACTTCAAACTGCTACAATGCACGAATATGATATAAAAT
The DNA here is from genome assembly GCA_038380435.1 of Ryuthela nishihirai. Lineage (NCBI taxonomy): Eukaryota > Metazoa > Arthropoda > Arachnida > Araneae > Heptathelidae > Ryuthela > Ryuthela nishihirai. The sequence continues at coordinate 91,483,805 of JAWZYU010000006.1, forward strand.
AATTTATTTACTATGATTATATAAAAAGATTATAGCGTAATTTGAAACTATTTTCTAGTTTTTCGGCAGCAATTAATTTTAATGGCAATGTTAAGTTAAAACATTGCCATTAAAAAACATTGCCTTAAACATTGCCTTAAATGTTTAAAGCAATTTAAGTTTAATGGCAATGTTAGTTGAAACCGTCAAAATGTCAAACGTTCCGGTCAGTTTAATACGCCATAGGAAAGATTATGAGGAAAGCGAGACCTCAGCAGAAAGACAAACACAAACATTCATGTCTTAACCAGGGGGGCGGGGGGGGCTCAGTCGGTAGCGCGCCAGGCTCGTAATCTGTAGTTCCCAGGTTCGAGTCCTAGCTGGGTCAGCGTTGAGATTTATCTCCGCAAAATTCCCTGATCTGCCCACGGTCAGTAGGGGACACTGATGGGCTTGGAAAGGCCACCGTCCGTCGGATGGGACGTTAAGCTGTGGTTCCGTGTGAGGGAGAGCCATAACCTGTGCACGTTAAAGAACACGCTGGATGGCCTTGACGGGAGGCTACCATCTGTCTCCCAATAGCTATTCCAGTGGGTCCCCTCCCCCAACCTTCTCTGAGCCTTCGGGGTCCATGTGACCTGGCCATTTAGCCCATGGTGTGCAAAAAAGTGCCGCTCAGAGGTAAAACAACCCAACCCTTAACCAGGGGCTTGAATCCAGGTTCCTTTGATCAGTAGCCAAACGCGCTAGCCATTCGGCCATGAGACGGCTAATAAATACTACCATTTACATTTTCCAAGTCATCTATTCAAATTTCCATGTCATGCTAATTTTCACACAGAATGAAATTTTTCATTTTACGACTTTTGCGCCTTCTGACGGTGGTAATTCAAACTAATTGAATATTGGGCACCTGCGAATAGTAATATTTCATTAGCACTTATAAAACTTGAAAAAGAATTTCTCACTTATCTCTTAAACTAAAGAAGTTCTTCCCCTCCCATTCGTTAAAGATACAAATCATTGTTGCTAAAATTTCAAATTTTTAGCGTATATAGATCGTTTGCAATATTCGTTTGAAGTTTGGCTTATTTCTACTCACTAGAGGGCGTTTTATTATTAAAACTATTAAGAGATTCGGAAATTCATGAAAATCGTAAATTTCGCCAATACAGATCCAAGAAAAATTTTTTTTTATCTATAAACAAATCTGGTGTGGTCTGTAAATGATACCTAGGTAGTCACTGGAAGGAGAGCTATGCACCAATCCCCTGTGATGATGCATAGAACCGGCCAGGCCTAGCACCTAATGTCCGACCCCGCCTTCTCGTGGTGCAGACCGTTAGTACCTTTCAAAAGAGATACTCTCTTGTGGAAGTGAACGGAAGGGGAGGGCTGCCAGATTAGTGTGGCCTACTGATCTGGACAACTATGGCTACTTTTCTTTTTTTTTCTACCCTGCTGAGGAGTGGTCAACCACACAGGGTCCTGGTGCTGACCATATAAACCCACTGGACTGGACAGATATATGGCTCTGAGCTTGATTATGGATCCTGATTTTGCTGCACTGGTGGGCTTCTGTGGAGGCAAAATCTTCCGCTGTGTTTTCTGTTTGTTTGTGGGTTGACAGCCCCAAGTGAATAGATTCACACGATATGTTTATCAGCTGGTGGATAATCCTGAGCAAAGGTCATCGCAGGCACCTGAACTCTTTGCTTCTATTGGCATCGTCAAATTCTACATTGGAGGAAGTCTTCCAGTGTAGATGGCTTCAGCCTTTAGTGGTGGGGGAACGGGTCTTTGCCCCATGTCTGCGATTAGGGGGCTGTTTGATATCGTTGGCATTCCCTCTCTCAATAAACATAGTTTCTTTAAACATCCTACTAACCATTTTCTCTCCATAGGTAGTAGGAATATGAGGACTCTGCACAGAGCTTTTTCTCTTGATGTCCTCACACAAGAATTCCACCATTATAATTTAGATATTCTCGGCTTGCAAGAGACCAGATGGACAGCTAAAGGTCAAATTCTTAAAAATAATCTTAAATTTCTCTTTTCAGGGAGGGACGACAATAAGCATCACCAAGGCGTGGGACTGCTTCTCAGCCGACACGCTAGTGATGCTCTTCTAGGATATGAGTGCATTAATGAAAGGTTTCTTACAGCAAAATTTCAGACAAGCGTTAAAGACTTGAATGTTATCTGCTGTTATGCCCCCACTGAGGATGCCGATGAGGATGAGAAGGATAGGTTTTATGAACAACTTCAGGATATTTTGAATTCTGTCAAGAAAGGAGATATTACCCTTGTTCTTGGTGACTTCAATGCCAAAGTTGGTACTGACTCTGACCTTTGGGGAGGAGTAATAGACCCTTTTGGTATTGGTAGCTGCAATGGCAATGGGCAACGTCTCCTACAGGTAAGTAAACTCAATGGATTCAGAATAACTAACACTTATTACAAACACCGCGACATACATAAGTACACATGGGTTTCACCTGATGGGCTGCATAAGAATATGATTGATTACATATTAATTAACAGCAAATGGGCTAGTTCTGTTAGGAATACCAGGGCATATAGGGGAGCTGAAATTGGATCTGACCATTACCTTGTTAAAAGTGTGTTGCAACTTAAACTTAAAAAGTGTTGTGCTAGGGTTAAAAAATTTAGTTTTAATACTGAAGCTCTGAAAGATCCAGTTATAGCCAAAGCTTACCATGATAGGTTACTTAGTCATTATGACAGTCATGGTTTGCTTACTACTGAAGTTGAGGAAGAATGGGATCATTTTAAACAGGCGTTTTTGGACACTAACAGTACTCTTTTAGGAAAAAAAGGAGCAGAAGAGGCAAAATTATCTGAGTGATAAGGCACTTGAGCTTATTTCGGAAAGAAAGACTCTGCAGGAATGCCCTTAATCAATACCCTACTAGTCCTAATAGAAAGCATTACAGAGACCTTAATAAACTTGTAAAGGATCAGTTAGCTGCTGATAAGAATCTTTGGCTTGATGGTTTGGCTGACAAAGCCGAGGAAGCAGTTAGACAGCACAACAGCAGAGAGCTGTACCAGATAGTTAATGTTTTGTGTGGTAGAAAACGGACAGGCATGCAAGGATTGAAGGATAAACAAGGTAAGGTTATAGAAGGGGAGGATTCTGTCATGGCTAGGTGGGCTGAGCATTTCAGTGATGTTCTAAACAATGTAGTTAGTTCTACTCCCATTGTTTGCAATGATGATAGATGCATTGGTGGCTTTAATGTTGGCCCTATAACACAATCTGAAGTTCTTTTGGCTGTTTCTAAACTTAAACTTCATAAATCCCCAGGGGTAGATGAAATTACTACGGAAATGCTTAGAGCTGGGAATGTTTCGGTTACCACTTGGATGACTGAAATTCTGAATATCTTTTATGATAAAGGCATGGTTCCTAAGGATTTTACCAGAGCTATTGTTATCCCTATTTTCAAAAAAGGTGATCGCAGTTCTTGTGATAACTATAGGGGTATCAGCCTACTCTCTGTTCCAGGTAAAGTTCTTTCCATGATTGTGCTTAATAGAATTAAGAATCTGGTTGACAGTCAATTGCGTGATGAGCAATGTGGATTCAGAAGGGGTAGGGGATGTGTGGATCAGCTAGTTTCACTTAGGCAGATTCTTGAGAAATGTTTAGAGTTTCAGAAACCTTTGGTTGCTAGCTTTGTTGATTTCAAAAAGGCTTTCGACTCTGTTGATCGTCATAATTTGTGGTTGATTGTGAGATCATATGGTATACCAGACAAGTTAGTTAACATTATGAAAGCTCTCTATAATAACACTGAGTCGTGTGTGAGAGTTGGTAAGGCTTGTAGCAATTGGTTTAGCATTACTTCTGGTGTTCGACAAGGGTGCATTTTGTCTCCTTTTCTCTTTAGCTTGGTTATTGATTATGTTATGCGAAATTCACTTCAAGGGAAAGATTTTGGCCTTAAATGGGCTGGAGATACGAAAATTTCTGATTTAGATTATGCTGATGATTTAGCCCTTTTGGCAAATGATGTTGATGAGATGAACTCTTTCATTCGAGCTGTTGATGAGACTGGTAGTAGAGTAGGTTTGGTTATAAACAGAGAGAAAACTAAAGTGATGAAAATTGGTCAGGCAGGCTGTGATTCAGTTAATCTGAATGGTTGCAGTCTTGAGCAGGTGTCACAGTTTAATTATCTTGGGAGCTATGTAACAGATAATGGTGATGTGCGGCATGAGATTAACAGACGAATAAGGATTGCTGCCGGGACTTTTAAGAACCTATGGGGAGTGTGGAGAAATAGGCGTATACACCTAAAGACTAAAATTAGACTGTATAATAGTTTGGTTCTTTCTAGGGCTAGTTATGGTAGTGAAACTTGGACACTTTGTAAACAAGATAACAGGAAACTAGATGCTTTTGATTCCAGATGCTTACGCAGTATCTTTGGCATTAGGTGGTTCAACTTTGTAACTAATGATGAGATTAGGCAAAGGAGTTTGCAACCTCCTTTAATCAGCATATTGTGCAGAGAGAGACTCCGTTGGTTTGGCCATGTTGCCCGTATGAATAATTATAGATTGGCGAATAGGGTTATGAACAGTGCGCCTAAAGGCCTCAGAAAGAAGGGGAGACCTAGGATGCGGTGGGCAGACAATGTCAAACAAGACCTTGTTAGAATTGGTGTGCAGTGGCCAGATGCAGTAGATGTAGCTCAGGATAGACTTGCTTGGAGAACTAAATTGCACGGTCTGGTTGGACCTCCGTAGCCCATGGCTGCTTGAGGATGATGATGATGATGATAAACAAAAAGAGAGACGACAATGTGAAAAACAATAGCTCTACTCATTAAAAAATTGCCCTTTTTGTTAATTTTTATTATTTTTAACAATTTCTTTATTAAAAGAGTTTATTTTAAATGAGCCAAAAATTGAAATGATCAAAAAATGGATAGTTATAGAGAAACGATAGAGTAATAGACACAGAGGATAATCTCCTACTTTTTGGTGTGCCTCGAACGGTAAAGAATAGAACTAATTTTATGCAGGTTAAAGGAATATGTTATAAAATAAGTAATTTTTCATAATTATGTAAAAAATATTGTGGCCTAATTCAAAAATTATTTGCTAGTTTTTTCGAAACAAATAGCTAACTGTCGAATAATTCCAGAATAATTATTACCCCAAATTAATTTGTTCACGAAACTAATAAAAGTATTTAGTCGCGTGCTTGTTTCTTTGGAAATTAGTTCGTTTCTCCCACATTGGTGCGCTGCTCTATGAGAATTAATGTTGGAGGAATGTTACCATTAGAGGTATAAGGATTTAACACTCTGTATATACTAATCTGTATATAAAGTAAAAAAAAATCAAAGGATGCAGTGAATAAGTTTTTTTGCCTTGTTAGTCAATAGGATTTATATTAATATTAAGCTCTAAACAAGTTTGTACAGTGGTAGAAGTCCAATGAACATTAGAATAAATAAATAAATACCCCCTCATTTAGAAATTTTATTTTGTGCTGTTGTTAATTTAAGCATTACCGTTATTTTATAAATCAAAACATAACAACAGAACAGTATCCCAGCAATATTGTACAGGCTTCTATCCAGATTCTGGAAAATTAAAAATGCGTAACTCTAAAATTTCCTAAAATAGACCTTGTTAGTGATTTGAAACGTTCAATGTTTCGAACGTTTCTTTGTCTCGCTATATATTTTCGTTTTCCACGTTCTATGATTTAATCCAATGTTTCCCAAAGTGGGCGATATCGCCCCCTGGGGGGTGCTGGAACGATCAAGGGGGTCAGTAGTAGCCTCGGCTGCAATTGGGGGGGCGGTGGAAGCATAAAGAAAGAAGGGAAGATAAGAAAATTTTGAAAAACCGTTCGTACATGTTTCATCTGTTGTGCAACATAGAGTTGTGCAACATAGAGTCGTAGTGATTACTTTATTTTCCAAATAAACACATAACATTTTCCTTCGTTATCTTAATTTTACTATGGTTGATTTTAATGAATAATTTTGTAATTTCAAGCTTCAAGGTATCTTATTTACAACAACATCTTTCTTTACTAAGTTGCAGGACGTAGGTAGAAATATAGATACATAAAAGAACGCAAATTTGTCAATGCATCTTTCTGTTTGTTTGCTTAAAGAAGGTAGATTTCCAGGGGGCGCTGAGTAATTTTTTTTTCTAAAAATTGGGGCTGTAGGACAAATAAGTTTGGGAACCTCTGATCTAATTGGACGCATCTCTTTCATTTTTTTTTTCTAGTTATGTGCCAATACTTGGGGATCGCAGTGGGGAGAAGATGGCTACTTCAGAATCGTGAAAGGCCAGGATGAATGTGACATCGAGATGTTCGTCGTGGGTGTGTGGGCCAACAGGAATTCCAATGGCATCAGATGAAGCTGTGACCGTGCCAAAGAAACTGTAACAACAAACAGCTCCCAAGCACAGATTAAGTAGCTAGCACAGATAGACGACTTCCACATATGTCCATTGTAACACACAAAAGCGACTCCTGCCGAGCAACTGCTAAATTATTTTTCCCCCAAATATCAATACATAACTTTTATTTTAGAATTATATAGGTAGTCATGTACAAAAAAAGGATTTATAGGGAATCACGCTAATTCTAGCAATTTTTGGAGGAATGGTAGAGCTCTGCAAATTTGCACCTAGGGGTAATCCGAGTCGTAGATATCGGGAAAAATCCGAAATTTGATCTACGATGTGTTCCTCAAGGTCAAACAGAGGTCATGTATAGGTCAAACCATGATCTACGAGTGCTAGAAACGTAAAAATTCGTGTCTGTGGGTATTTTGGGTTGTACGTGTAGGAAACGTTGCGATATTTTGGATAAAGAGGGTCCTTCGAGGTCAAAGGTCAAATTTAGATCTACATGAGCTAGAGAGGTAGAAATTGGTTCTTGGGGTATTTTGGGTTGTAGATCTCAGAAATGTGGAATTTTTGGCTTCAATGGGTACTTCGAGGTCAAAGGTGAAATAAAGGTCTACCTGTTCTAGAGGGCTAAAAATTGATGCCTGGGGGGGGGGGGGTATTGTTGGCTGTAGATCTCGGAATTTGGGTTGGGTTGTTTTACCTATGAGTGGCACTTTTTTGCACACAATGGGCTAAATGTCCAGGTCACAAGGACCCCGAAGGCTCAGAGAAGGTTGGGGGAGGGATCCACTGGAACAGCTGTTAGGAGACAGATGGTAGCCTCCCGTCAAGACCATTCAATATGTTCTTTAATGTGCAAAGGGTGTGGCTCTCCCGCACATGGGGCCACGACTTAACGTCCCATCCGACTGACGGTGGCCTTTCCAAGCCCATCACTGTCCCCTACTGACCGGGGGGGGGGGGGGGGTAAGGCGAGGTGTTTTGCAGAGATAAGTCTCAATGCTGACCCAGCTGGGACTCGAATCTCGAAACTGCAGATTATGAGTGTGGTGCGCTACCGACTGAGCCACCCCGCCCCATAGATCTCGGGAACGTGAATATTGGATGCAATGGGTCCATCGAGGTCAAAGGTTATATTTCTATGTAACATAACTAGAGAGCTAAAAATTGGTGAATAGCAATGTTTCGAGAAGTAAAACTCATAATATTAAGAAGGTTCAGATCCTGTGTCGATTCAAATGGGGGTCGTAGTGACGAAATCAGAGGTGCCAAAGGCACCAATTGATTTCTGGTGTTTATATAATCTTAATAAATATATTTTCTATTACCTATTTTTTTTTTTGAATGAAAAATGAAAAACAAATAACAGTCAGATACTGAACTGCAAATCGAGATATTTTGAGATTGATTTGAGATAACTGATGATTTGAAAATGGGAGATTTCAAAAAAGTTAGTAGAAAAATGAGAATTACCGTAGTTCTTCGATTCTAAGACGCACTTTTTTTTTCCATATAAACGTCTCTAAAAATGGGGTGCGTGTTAGAATCGAAGAAATACGGTACTGTCAGTTGCCGAAGTTGGTGCTGCAGGCAGTGGTACTGAGTGGTCCATCTGTGAAAGCTAGTTATTCTGTGATCTGAAGCATCTGAAACACGCGAAGAAACTGACGGTTACGGACAAACATTTTTTTTGGATCTGTTAAGTGTGGTCATTTATTCATAATTTGATTCATTTTTATTTTTTTTAATTTTTGACCACGATAATTGCGATGTTACATTATTTTTTAATTTCAAGAAACTTTTTTTTCTTGTGCAAGAAACCAAAGTTTTTGTTAAGGGAAGGAAAAATGTTTTTATTGACATAATCTGTATTTAGCTATGGACTATATTGTAATATTTTGTATTTGTTTCTGTAAGTTCAATAAATTGCTAATTTTTACAAACGTGATCCTCGGATTCACTCTGTATAACAATTGAATGGTAAACAAGATACTTGTGGAGTAAAATACAGGACACACAATATTAATACGACGGCGAATGAAAAACTAAATTGTAATTTAATACAGCTTCGAAACTGTTTATTCCAAAAACCTAAGCATGGTTTTCAAAATAAAATTTTTATTCGAAATCGCAATTTCTCGATGTAACCACCTTCTACTTCGGCATATTTATTCCAGCGACTGATATTCTTTTTCACCAGAGAAAATTCTATTTCCACCAGAGAAAATTTTTTTTTTATAATGATTTTAAGACCTTAAATAATGAACCTCATCTTGAACGTAGCATTAGAGCCTCCTGAAATAATCCATTTACCGTTACACATTTCAGAAATAGTCCATTCACTGTGACACATTTCAGAAATAGTCCATTCACTGTGACACATTTCTGAAATAGTCCATTCACTGTGACACATTTCTGAAATAGTCCATTCACTGCGAAACATTTCTGAAATAGTTCCACTTGCCGCAACACCTTTCTGAAATAGTCTATTTATCGCAATATAAACTTCAGAAATAGTCCATTCACTGCAACACACTTCAGAAATGGTTTATTTACTGCGACACACTTCAGAAATAGTCTATTCACCGCGACACACTTCTAAACCAGTTCATTTCCTGTGACACACTTCTGGAATAGTCCAATTACCGCAACACACTTCAGAAATAGTCCATTCACCGCGACACACTTCTGAACTAGTTCATTTACTGTGACACACTTCTGCAATAGTCCAATTACCGCAGCACACTTCAGAAATAGTCCATTCACCGCGACACACATCTGGAATAGTCCAATTACCGCAACACACTTCAGAAATAGTTCATTCACCGCGACACACTTCTGAATTAGTTCATTTACTGTGACACACATTTGGAATAGTCCAATTACCGCAACACACTTCAGAAACAGTCCATTCACCGCAACACATATCTGAACTAGTTCATTTACTGTGACACACTTCTGGAATAGTCCAATTGCCGCAACACACTTCAGAAATAGTTCATTCACAGCGACACACTTCTGAACTAGTTCATTTACTGTGACACACTTCTGGAATAGTCCAATTACCGCAACACACTTCAGAAATAGTCCAATTACCGCAACACACTTCAGAAATAGTCCATTCACCGCGACACACATCTGGAATAGTCCAATTACCGCAACAGACTTCAGAAATAGTTCATTCACTGCGACACACTCCTGAATTAGTTCATTTAATGTGACACACATTTGGAATAGTCCAATTACCGCAACACACTTCAGAAATAGTCCATTCACCGCAACACACTTATGAACTAGTTCATTTACTGACACACTTCTGGAATAGTTCATTTACCGCAACACACTTCACAAATAGTCCATTCACTGCGACACACTTCTGAACTAGTTCATTTACTGTGACACACTTCTGGAATAGTCCAATTACCGCAACACACTTCAGAAATAGTCCATTCACCGTGACACACTTCTGAACTAGTTCATTTACTGTGACACAATTCTGGAATAGTCCAATTACCGCAACACACTTCAGAAATAGTCCATTCACCGCGACACACTTCAGAAATAGTCCATTCACCGCGACACACATCTGGAATAGTCTATTCACCGCGGCAAACTTCTGAACTAGTTAATTTATGTGGCACACTTCTGGAATAGTCCATTTACCGCAACACACTTCAGAAATAGTCCATTCACCACGACACACTTCTGAACTAGTTCATTTACTGTGACTCACTTCTGGAATATTCCAATTGCCGCAACACACTTCAGAAATAGTTCATTCACCACGACACACTTCTGAACTAGTTCATTTGCTGTGACACACATTTGGAATAGTCCAATTACCGCAACACACTTCAGAAATAGTCCATTCACCGTGACACACTTCTGAACTAGTTCATTTACTGTGATACAATTCTGGAATAGTCCAATTACCGCAACACACTTCAGAAATAGTCCATTCACCGCGACACACTTCAGAAATAGTCCATTCACCGCGACACACATCTGGAATAGTCTATTCACCGCGGCAAACTTCTGAACTAGTTAATTTATGTGGCACACTTCTGGAATAGTCCATTTACCGCAACACACTTCAGAAATAGTCCATTCACCACGACACACTTCTGAACTAGTTCATTTACTGTGACACACTTCAGAAATAGTCCATTCACAGCGACAAACTTCTGAACTAGTTCATTTACTGTGACTCACATCTGGAATATTCCAATTGCCGCAACACACTTCAGAAATAGTTCATTCACCACGACACACTTCTGAACTAGTTCATTTGCTGTGACACACATTTGGAATAGTCCAATTACCGCAACACACTTCAGAAATAGTCCATTCACTGCGACACACTTCTGAACTAGTTTATTTACTGTGATACACTTCTGGAATATTCCAATTACCGCAACACACTTCAGAAATAGTCCATTCACCACGACACACTTCTGAACTAGTTCATTTACTGTGACACACTTCTGGAATAGTCCAATTACCGCAACACACTTCAGAAATAGTCCATTCACCGCGACAAACTTCTGAACTAGTTCATTTATGTGACACACCTCTGGAATAGTCCATTTACCGCAACACACTTCAGAAATAGTCCATTCACCACGACACACTTCTGAACTAGTTCATTTACTGTGACACACTTCTGGAATAGTCCAATTGCCGCAACACACTTCAGAAATAGTTCATTCACAGCGACACACTTCTGAACTAGTTCATTTACTGTGACACAATTCTGGAATAGTCCAATTACCGCAACACACTTCAGAAATAGTCCATTCACCGCGACACACTTCTGACCTAGTTCATTTACTGTGACACACTTCTGAAATAGTCCATTTACTGCAACACACTTCAGAAATAGTCCATTCACCACGACACACTTCTGAATTAGTTCATTTACTGTGACACACTTCTGGAATAGTCCAATTACCGCAACACACTTCAGAAATAGTCCATTCACTGCGACACCATTCTGGACTAGTTCATTTACTGTGACACACTTCTGGAATAGTCCAATTGCCGCAACACACTTCAGAAATAGTTCATCCACCGCGACACACTTCTGAAATAGTCCATTCACCACAACACACTTTAGAAATGGTGTACTACGACACACTTCAGAAATAGTCCATTCACCATGACACACTTCTGAACTAGTCCACTGCAATACACCTCAGAAATAATCCACTCACCGCGTCACACTTCAGAAATATTTCATACACCACAACACACTTCTGAAATGGTCTGTTTACCGCGACATACTTCTGAAATAGTCCACCGTGACACATTTCTGAAAGAGTCCATTTACCACGACGGATTTCTGGTAAAAGTGAAATTTTTGTTTCATTATTTATTTTAAATTCAATTTAAACAAAAATGCATATTAAACTGAATGATTGACAAAAAAACTTAATAAAAAAATTGTAAAATTTAGTAAACTATAAATTGTTTTTTCTTAAATTTTCGCGACCTACTTGTACCTTTGACGCGACACACTGTTGGTAAATTCAAGAGTAAAAATAATTTTTAATTATATCAAAAAGTACTGGCAACACATTGGCACTGAAAGCAAAATCGTTTGGCAAGCCCAATGTAAACATGGACTCCATGTGTGTAAATGCGTCCCTGCAAGTGAAAACTGCGTAAAGGATAAGCGTAACGTGTCTACAATGGCAAGAATCAAGCGACTTATAGCAGCGACAAATAGAAGGATGAATAGATTTAGGAAAGTATGAGGAGCAATGAGTTACGTAAATTCATCAAATGTAGTGTATTAGGAATATTTTTAATACAGAGTTCAATCCGAGGAAACATTTCTACGTAAGTACTAATCGCTACTACTACGCCAGGTAGCCAATAACCGGCGAGCAATTTCACTACGCAGTTGTCCAGCTTTAGTCTTTACTCAGCTTTGCAGTAAGTGACTGTATTTGAGGCGTCTGCAAAATACAAAAAAAAAACGTTATTTTGGGATACTTCCAAGTGATGCAACTGATGTTACGTTGCTGCTGATTCTCTCGGCTTCGAGGAATCAGATTATGGTAAGTGGAAAGGTTTACGGTTAATCAGTTGGGCAAAAAAAAACTTCTTATCTTATTAGTTTTCAACTCTTGTGTTTGTGCACTGGCAACAGTGAACCGTTTACTGAGGGGCAACACGTTATTCAAGAAACGTTTCATGTAGTAAAGTGGAATCATCTACGGCTTTGAATGACTTGAAAATTACGGCTTTGAATGACTTGAAAAAATTGTATTGGGTAAACGTATCAAGAAATGCACAACTGTCTACAGTGACGTCAGCTAAGGATATTTTTTAACAATCTAAAATGGTGTAGTAGACAAACAGTCTTTTTCTCTGTATTTCCCATTATTGAAAACATTACTGAAGAAATTACAAGTGCCAAAGGTAAATCTTTTTTTCTTTCTTAAATTATTTTTGTTTATAATGTAGACCAGGGCTTTACAACCTATGGCAACGGTAACCATTTTTGTTTGAGGAAATTATAAGATATTTGTGGAAAAATAAATATTCCAGCAATTTTTTTCCCACTAATAGCATTTGGTCGTCAATTTTTTGCATTGATACTATTAATTTTATGCTATGTCTAGCAAAGTCACCCTCAAAGAGTAGTAAAATACAAATATGCTCTAAAATAAACCTTAATGACATATAAAAAAAAATCCCTCAAGCATCTGCTTGCCACATAGGTCTGACAGGAACTTGTCAGTTTATATACCACAGTATAAGTTGGCGGGATCTTTGCAGAAAAACAACATAAACATCCATGCCTTACTCGGAGCTCGAACTTAGGTCTCTTTGATAAGTAGCAAGAACGCTAACCACTCGCATAACATATTAATATTATTCAAAACAATTTTTTTTTCAAAAACCTGAAAAAAAATCGATAAAATAACTTTTAACTATTTTATTTATTCTCAATAGTTCATATTATTACAAATATTATCAAATTTATTACAATGAAATAATTCCTAAATATGAATATTAGAAATTTATGTTATTCGCAAACATCAACAATAATAATATTTATCAAACTTGGTGACAGATCAGAACGATTTTTAATTGGTATCAAAAATATAAAAACATTTAAAGACAGAATAAAAAATATGAAACGAAAACATCTTTCTGAAATTTGTATAAAATATATGGGAAAAGCCATGAAATATTGGACTATACAATATAGGTCGAAAGCTCACTGAATCCATCGCTCACGAGCCAAAAGTGACTCCTTTCGTAATTTTTTCCCAATTTATGTTACTCATCTTTTTTGTTTTTTTTTTTTGATAAAAGTATTTTCTTGATTCCTTAAAATACTTGTTAGAAATATATGTTTCCGTATTTAAAGAATTATCCCTGTGGTTCTTTATACACAAAAGTTTTTAACGGCTCTTTTCTAAGTTTGGGTTGCCTAGTTTTGATGTACACTATATTGCCAAAAACATTGGAACTTTTCCTTTCTATGAAAAGCAACATTCAAAGCTCCCCAGGCATCCAAGTGAGCAGAGTTGGATCAACTGGTGGCATGCCAGGCTCGTAATCTACGTTTCCCAGGTTCGAGTCTGAGTTGGGCCAGCGTTGAGATTTATCTCCACAAAACTCCCCCCGCCCTCATTCATAGGGGACACCGATAGGCTTAGAAAGGCCGCCATCGTCAGATGGGACGTTAAGCCATGACCCCGTGTGCTGGAGAGCCATATCCTGTGCACATTAAAGAACAAGCTGGATGGCTTTGACAGGAGGCTACCATCTGTCTCTTAACTGTTGTCAAGTGGGTCACCTCGCCCCAACCTTCGGAATTCTTGTTGTTGGGTTGGGTTGTTTTACCTCTGAGCGGCACTTTTTTGCACACCATGGGCTAAATGGCCAGGTCACATGGACCCCGAAGGCTCAGAGAAGGTTGGGTGAGGGGACCCACTGGAACAGCTGTTGGGAGACAGATGGTAGCCTCCCGTCAAGGCCATCCAGCGTGTTCTTTAACGTGCACAGGGTATGGCTCTCCCTCACACGGGGCCACGGCTTAACATCCCATTCGACGGACGGCGGCCTTTCCAAGCCCATCGGTGTCCCCTACTGACCGTGGGTAGGGGACCCAGCTGGGACTCGAACCTGGGAACTACAGATTACGAGCCTGGCGCGCTACCGACTGAGCCACCCCCGCCCCCGGGATTCTTGTGGCCTGGTCGTTTAGCCCATTGTGTGGAAAAGGCTACAACCAACCCAACAATGCATTTTGTTACACCAACAGCTGAACATTATTTAAGATGGTTTTCCACTATCATTAATGGTGTTAAAGTGATATTATTTTTTTACAACATTAAAACGATGTTAAGTATCTTTGACAGTTGGTCACTGTAGATTATTTCTGTATATAATTTTATGTTTATATTTTTTTAACTTTTTTCATCATTTTATTTACTGTTTATAATTTGACTCCAATGATTTTCTTCTACTCAACTATGTCCCCTTCAAATTTCTCTGAGTCTTTGGGGTCTTTGTGACCTGGTTAAAAATTTGAAAGATTTAGATTTTTTATCTTAGATTTTTGAAATTTTTTTCTTAGATATTTTAATTTTTCCTCTTAGATTTTTTTCTAAAGAATAAAAATTTAATTGAAACAGTTATACATTTAAAAATTAATTCTCTTATTGCACGGCCCAAGCCTAGTAGGATTTACTCTAATCCACGTGTTTTTGATTCAAGCACTCAGTACGCGGGGTGGGTTGTTTACTTCTGAGCGGCGCTTTATTTAACAACCCAACCCCGCCTACTGAGTACTTGGATCAAAAACACATGGATTAAAGCAGAGATTCCCAAACTTATTTGTCCTACCGCCCCCTTTTCAGAAAAAATATTACTCAGCGCCCTCCTGGAAATCTATCTTCTTTAAGCGAACAAACAGAAAGATGCAGTGACAAATTTGCGTTCTTTTATGTATCTATATTTCTACCTACGTCCTAAAACATAGTAAAGAAAGATGTTGTTGTAAATAAGACACCTTGAAATTATAAAATTATTTATTAAAATCAACCATAGTAACATTCGACTTTATGTTACACAACAGATAAAACATGTATGAACGGTTTTTCAAAATTTCCTTACCTTCCCTTCTTTCTTTATGCTTCCACCGCCCCCCCCCCCCACCTAATTGCACCCGAGGCTACTACCGACCCCCTGGATCGTTCCAGCGCCCCCCAGGGGGCGGTATCGCCCACTTTGGGAAACATTGGATTAGAGTAAATCCTACCAGGCTTGGACAGTGCAGTAACAATTAATTTTTAAACGTATAGCTGTTTCAATTCAATTTTTATTCTTTAGAATTCAAAGAGTAGCAATTAATTTTTAAAACTCTTATAAATAATCTGCCGTCCCGTGGCCGAGTGGTTAGCACGCTTGGCTACTGATCTAAGGGACCTGGGTTCGAGCCCCGGAATTAGGCATGGATGTGTGTGTCGTTTTTCTGCTGAGGTCCTGCCATCCTCTCAGATCTCCTACTGTGGCATATAAACTGACAGGCTCCTGTCAGACCTCTGTGGCAAGCAGCTGCTTGAGGGGGTATTTATTTATTTATTTTTATAAATAATTTTATAATATTTGTAAATATTTCAATATAGTCCTATAGTATATAGTATTTCAGTATAAATAAATTTTTTATTCTCTGCAGTTTCAAAATAAATAAATTTTAGACATATTAAATCGCCTCAATTTTTTTGCATATTTCCCTCCTTTTGTTCATCGGCTGACCAGGTCTGGTGCATCATGGTGGCCTTGGTTGGGTTGTTTTACCTCTGAGCAGCACTTTTTGCACACCATGGGCTAAATGGCCAGGTCACATGGACCCCGAAGGCTCAGAGAAGGTTGGGGGAGGGGACCCACTGGAACAGCTGTTGGGAGACAGATGCTAGCCTCCCGTCAAGGCCATCCAGCGTGTTCTTTAACGTGCACAGGGTATGGCTCTCCCACACACGGGACCACGGCTTAACGTACCATCCGACGGACGGCGGCCTTTCCAAGCCCATCGGTGTCCCCTACTGAACGTGGGCAGGGCGGGGAATTTTGCGGAGATAAATCTCAACGCTGACCCAGCTGGGATTCAAACCTGGGAACTACAGATTACGAGCCTGGCGCGCTACCGACTGAGCCACCCCCGCCCCATGTGGCCTTGGTTAGAACCCTGGGATAAAGCATAGTTTTTTCCCCTTGTATTATCGTTTTGCCAAATCTCGTCAATCTCACAGGCCTTTATACTGACAAGAACCTATTAGTTTACTAAAAGGCGTATTTAACTAATAGGCTGTTGTCGGACCTCTTTGTCAAGCAACCCAGGTGCTCGAAGAGGAATTATTTTTCTCTCTTTACCATCTGGTGACCGAGTAGTTAGCTTATTTGGTCTGACAGGAACCTGTTAATTTAATACGCCATAGAAAATATCTGTGAAGAAAGCAATAAAATTGTTAAAAAAAATAAATCGCGAATTTGAGAAATTATTAAAATCGCGAATGTAGCGGGTTTAGGGTATACGCTTATTTTTTTTTACTTCTGTTTAAGTTAGTGTCATTCTCAAACGGGGGAGGGAAGATATGGCCCCTCTCTACTTTAATTAAGCTCTAAAATGGATTGCAGCACGAAGAAATGTTAAAATACGAATAGAAAGCCCGTCGAAGTTCGAAAACATTCAAAATGATGAACTGAAAGATGGGGAGAAAAAAAAACGTGATTTCAGGTTTCGAAATCACGTAGGACATATAGCTTTGACGCTACAAATGGGAGACATAATTCGTAGACTTTTTCCCACATACTCTGACAGAGCTTTCATTTATACCGCGATTTCATCGATAATAATAAAAGGAGATATCTGTTCGTCTTTTGGCAGCCATAACTCACTGGGAAATCGTGGTAGACACTTCATATTTTCACAGAATGTTTTTGGTTATCGTTCCGGTTGCAATGGCGAATTTCAAGTCGGGATTCCAAAAGGCGCCTTGCTAGAGGCAAAAAATATTTACCGTGCTATTCCTAGGGGAAAGGTTAATCGCTGCCAGATATTGTAGAGGTAGGAAGAGGGGGGGGGGGGCGCTCTATCGCTTGAAAACTGTAACCGAGTGTCTCCATATTGCTCCTACTCATAAGCATGCTATCACTGTGCTTAAAAAATGGGTACGTATGTAGTATATGGATGTTTCAACAAGCCTGCGAAAACGATCAAAGGGATAACATTTCATAGGTAATAAGTAATGCTAAAGTTTTGCTTTGTAAATTGAAAACTGTTTTTTTATTTTAATTATTTATGACAGTAGCGTAGTTAGGACTTGAGGAAGGGGGTAGGGGATGGGGGATTGCGGAAGAGGTTTGGGAAATTTTCCAGTGTTTTAAAGTAATTAAACTGATTAAATAAAGGTTTTATATAAATTCATAGAAAGATATAAATGAAGAAACGGGAGAGAACGTAATACCCACATTATTCATTTCCTATGCTTTTGATTACCTTACTGAAACGCTACAGTATTTCCCTGTTAGGTCCATGACCTTCTAACTTGGAAGCTTCATAAGTTTTAAAATATGCATTTAACGGAAAAATGTGACTGAAAATAAATTTAAGATCATAATCAAATCTATTTAAATATCCACTTTCAACATTAGAAACTTTTGATTAAACAATGATGCAATCAGGGGCGTGGAGATGGGGGGAGGCTCCCCCTCCCCCAAAGTAACTCGGAAGTGGCAAAATTCGAAGCGACTGCGTAAAATCTAGGTGAGTTGTGAAAATATGTAATTTTTTTTGGAAAATTAAGCAGAGTTGTCAAAATCGGGGCAACTTGGCAAATCTAAGGCAGTTTGAAAATGGAGAGACGGCAAAATTTAGAGCAGTTGGCAAAATTTGAAGCCACTTAATAAAATACAGATGAGTTGGCAAAATCGGGATAACTTGGCAAAATCTTAGGGAGTTGGTAAAATTCGGAGTGACTTGGCAAAATGTGGGGAGTTGGCAAAAATTAAGGTGTGGTGTAAAAATTAGGATTTTTTTTGTAAAATTATGATGAGTTGGCAAAATTCGGAATGACTTGGCAAAATCGCGAGGAGTTGGCAAAATTCAGGTGAGATGTGAAAATTTGGATTTTTTTCTGTAAAATTATGGCTAGTTGGCAAAATCTAGGAGAGTTAGCAAAACTTAGGGGATTGGCAAAATCTAGGGACAGTTGGTAAAATTCGGAGTGACTTGGCAAAATCGTGGAGAGTTGAAAAAATTCACGTGAGATGTAAAAATTGCAATCTTTTTTCTGTAAAATTGTGGCGTGTTGACAAAATCGAGGCAACTTCGCAATATCTGGAGAATTGGCAAATCTTGGGGGAGTTGACAAAATTCAGAGTGGCTTTGCAAAAATCAGGTGATGTAAAATTGGAAGTTTTTTTTCTGTAAAATTATGGCGAGATGGCAAAATCTAGCGCAGTTGGCAAAATTCGAATCCACTTGGTAAAATATGGGTGAGTTGTAAAATTGGGATTGGTTTTGTGAAATTAAGGAAAATTGGAAAAACCAAGAACTCTTGGCAAAAACTAGGGTATTTGGCAAAATTCGAAGCTACTTGATAAAGTACAGGGGAGTTGTGAAAATTGTGCCTTCTGCAATTAAGGAGAGTTGATAAAATTCGAAGTGACTTAGCAAATTTAGAGATGTAAAAATTGCGATTTTTTCTGTAAAATTACGGCGAGTTGGCAAAATCTAGAGTAGTTGGCAAAATCTAGAGTAGTTGGCAAAATTCGAATGCACTTGGTAAAATATAGGGGAGTTGGGAAAATCAAGATTTGTTTTGTGAAATTAAGGAATGTTGGACAAATTGAAGAAACTTAACAAAATGTAGAGCAGTTGGCAAAATTCGAATCCACTTGGCAAATACGGGCGAGTTGTGATAATTGGGATTGGGTTTGTGAAATTTTGGATAGTTGACTGAAATCGAGAAAACTTGGCAAAACCTTTGGGTGTTTGAAAAGTTTGAAGTGATTTGGCAAATTTAGGAGAGATGTAAAGATCGGGATTAGTTTCGTGAAATTAAGGAGAGTGGGCGAAATCAAGGGAAAATTCACACTGACTTGCTACAATTCAGATGAGATGTAAATATTGGAATTATATCTGCAAAATAATAATGGCTAGTTGGCAAAATTGTAAGATATATGTCAAATTACGGTTAGTTGGCAAAATTGCCTCCCCCTCCCCATGGAGCGCAAATCTGGTAAGTTTGCTATGCTCAGTTGGCAAAATTTGAATTTCGAGTTGGAAAAATCTTGATTCCTAACCCCCCCCCCCCCAACCATAGTCCTTCGCTACACCCCTGGATACAACTTTAAACTATTATGTGGCAGGTGGGGGGGCTAACATATTCTATATGAGGCACCATAGGTTTTTTTCATTTGGTGTATTTGCTACACACTTTAGTTTTATATACTTATATAAAGGATAAGGTGTCATTTGACATATTCCATAAATTGCGTTTTGAACTTTTCCCTGGGAAGAATTTCCTTCCCAACGTTCCGCTGAATCAGGACCGGATCTACAAAAGGATCGAGGGAAAGTTGGTGGGGAAAAAAAACTTAATCGGTCTGATATTCCAATGTAATATAACATTTTCCCCTCCGTTTTATGGGTCTTTAAAAGATGGAAGCATAAGTTTATTATTCAGTGGCATGAAATATAAATGTTTAATAATTTTTGTCCCTATTATCCTTACTAGCATTTTAAAAGGGAGTGCGACTCCCTAGATCCGGCCCTGGATTGGTTATGGTGTCACGGGCGCCGCGTCAACTTGGATTCTCAATATCCTTGTTTGTGGCGACCTGGACGAAGTTATAGTTAGGTTTTGGCGAGTGCTGGACTTTACTTTTATATTACTGTTCAGCCCCGACGGTGGATAGTGATAAACGTGGCATCTCCTGATAGATGTAGTGCAGTCTCTGAATTGCGGAGCATCTGGATTTTGTCATTCATTATGTTACCTGCATTGGTTATAGTTTTACAATTAATCCCGATTTTACGAAAAAGATGCTGCGTAGCTTTCATTTCATATGCAAATTGTTGACTAACGTTAAGTGGAGTTAAAAAACTGTGTTTAAAAACAAGTAAATGCAAGTCCAAAGCCGAAAAATGTAGTTTTTTGATAAAAACAAAACTATTGACCTTCCAAAAAAAAAAATCGATTTTATTAGCAATAATTGTCAAAATAGTCTGCTAATTTAATCAAAGGGTTTCAATCACTATTACTACAAAAGCAAATATGTAATAAACTTTTAAATGTCGAATAAAAGTTTTTCGTACATGAAACAATTGCGATTTTATTGATCAGTATTCGTATAAAACGTTCGGATATATTGCAACTGACGTGAAGGGGGCGGGGTAGCCCAGGTTCGAGTCCCAGCTGGGTCAGCGTTGAGATTTATTTCCGCAAAATTTCCCCGCCCTGCTCACGGTTAGTAGGGGGACACCGATGGGCTTGGAAAAGGCCGCCGTCCGTCGGATGGGACGTTAAGCCGTGTCTCCGTGTGCGGGAGAGCCATACCCTGTGCACGTTAAAGAACATGCTGGATGGCCTTGACGGGAGACTGCCATCTGTCTCCCAACAGCTGTTCCAGTGGGTCCCCTCCTCCAACCTTCTCTGAGCCTTCGGGGTCCTTGTGGCCTGGCCATTTAGCCCATGGTGTGCAAAAAGTGCCGCTCAGAGGTAAAACAATCCAATTCAACTGACGTGAAGGGCGCAATTTTCAGAGTAGGACCAATATGGCTACCGCCGTTACACTAGCGACCTATGCTAAGAGACAGCAAGGGCGCCTACCCTTCTTCCCACCTTCATGGATATTATTCCCATTTATTGCTCCTTATTGTGAAAGAATGTAATAAAGTTTAAATGTACTGCTGTTGCCAAATCCCCAGATTCACAAAAGAATTATTATGTTAAGGCATCGTATGGCAGGTAAGAACCTGATTTTTTAACCCAACATGGGATCAGACAGGGAAACTTGCGTGGAAGTTTGGAATCGTTCGATCGAGTATTATGAGAAACAGAGGGTACCAAAATCTGTCGGAAATTTTTATATGTTTCAAAAGTCAGCGGGAAAGCCACGGGCTATGAGAGAGCGTGCTCCAACACCGAACAATTCTTTGTGCTGAAAGGCTGATTGGAGGGGATTTGGGTTGTTGGGTTGTTTTACCTCTGAGCGGCACTTTTTTGCACACCATGGGCTAAATGGCCAGGTCACATGGACCCCGAAGGCTCAGAGAAGGTTGGGGGAGGGGACCCACTGGAACGGCTGTTGGGAGACAGATGGTAGCCTCCCGTCAAGGCCATCCAACATGTTCTTTAACGTGCACAGGGTATGGCTCTTCCACACACGGGGCCACGGCTTAACGTCCCATCCGACGGACGGCGGCCTTTCCAAGGCAATCGGTGTCCCCTACTGACCGTGGGCAGGGCGGGGAATTTTGGGGAAATAAATCTCAACGCTGACCCAGCTGGGACTCGAACCTGCGAACTACAGATTACGAGCCTGGCGTGCCACCCCCGCCCAATTGGAGGGGAGGGGGGATGTTAATAAAAGTAACGTGACCTCTGTGGCAAGCAGCTGCTTGAGGGGTTATTTTTAAATTTTTTAAAATGTTGCAAAACAAAATTTTTTTAAAATTTATTTAAAAAAAAAAGGTATACACAATTCTGTTTTTAGACAGTAGATAGGTTCTCGAAAAAACCGTGTAAAAAAAATACAGTGCATATGAAAAAACAGATTAGTTCCAGACGTGAAAACCAAGTACAAATAATGTTTTCAAATTATCAACATCTTTAATTAAATCTTTATTTGATTTTTATTTATTTAAACACTTTTTCATTTTATAAACTCCTTCACAAAAAAAAATATGTCGCTAACTCTAGAATACAAAAGTGCAAAAAGAATATGAATTACGTATGCATGTTAACTAGATTTTATTCGTTGTCACATTCTGACAATAGACGCATTCGTTTGCGTAAGAAAGCATTCCTTGACGATCATTGGTTAGGCATTTTGACGTCACAGCGGGAAACAAAGCGTATGGTAAGATAGATTTCTGCTGGCAGAAAAAGTGTAAAATTATAATTTCAGTCTTGTTTTTAAGTGTTTGAGGTCTATCTAGCTATCAGGGAAATATTTATTGTTATAGATACACACTTAGAAGCCAATTTATTAGGTACAGTTTCGTGTTATGTCAATAGTAACTGAGATACAGAACTCGGGAACATTTTGATCACTTTTTGAAAAAGTGTGCCTGAAGACAATTTAAAGATCTGAAATCTGTTTGAACCCAATAAAACAACTCTAAATAGAGAACGAATCTTTAACAGTATTCGTTCTCTATTTAGAGTTAAGAAAATTGGACTACTTACAGCAATAATTCCAATTTAAGCAATTGCTCACAAAAGTTAATAATAGATATAATAAATGAAAATTGATAAAGAAATTCTAAGGTAATTTATTTCGAATTACTCTAGAATTTCTATTAGATGATCTGAGAAATTACTATGATCTTGCTCTTATAATTAAATTTATCAAATTAAAACAACAAATCTTTATTTCAACTTTTTTTTACTAATTATGTTAACAACCATAATGAAATAATAAAAATATAACTTTCGTGGCCGTAAGTAGTGCTTAAAATTTTATCCCTTCCAAAAAATATTTAATGTGACATGGCGTAAATACAGTTTTTAGTTCACTAAAAAAAATTTTCTTGCAGTTATTCAATTAAATTTTTTTTTTTCTCTTGGTTTGATTAATTCTGATGTATCATTTTTTATATATATATTTATTCCACTGCTTTTGCTTTGATCATAATCTTGTTTGCAAATCAGAGATTTTCCCCTCGGCTTTATGTAGTTTTTTAATAGCAATTTGAAACTGTTACTGTAATTTTCTAATGCGTAGACTTTGAAGCACTGACATAAGCTTTTATTCCCATGAATCAGCACAGTATAAGCCAATGTCTCTAAATTATCAGTTACCCAAGATAATGCTACTTTTATACTGGGTACACTGTAGTAGTTTTCATAACGGTCGATTTCTTATTCCAACAATTAATTCGTTGTTTCCGGTGATAGTCGTCTGGTAGGAGTAGAATCGGTCATCGTAAAAAGACTGAATTTTTTATGCGACAGGTTTTTTTAATCTAAAATGGCATTATCATTTAGTTTACGTTTCATATGTAGTCCTAGAAGTACTTATGTACACCGAACCTGTCGACACAAATGGTCCGACAAGTGCTATATGGGATAGAGGTCGGGCGATTTCGTCGGCCAAGGAAGAACAGACATTGCTGTAGTGTTCCTGGAACCAGTCACGAACCTCCTTAGCGATATGGCAGGGTGCATTGTTCTGTTGGTAGATACCATCACCACCAGGGTAAACGTCCAACATGAAGGGATGCATGTGATCAGCGAGGATGGAGAGGAAATTTAATTGAATGACAAACCCAGATGTATCGCAATTCAAGGACTGCACGCCATCTATAGGAATGCCAAAATTTCCACTAAGTCGAAGGCAAGACAGCACCATATAGATACAGCTCACCCCATGACTACTTATGGCGAACAGTACTATAGAAGTAAAGTTCATCCATCGGTCAAAACCTATATTTAATCTGTGTCCCGGATCGCCACAAACAAGGATATACAATCCAAGTTGCCTCGGCTCCCGTGACGGGAACTCTTAGTCCGGCATGTCCGACTGGTGCCACTCTGGTCAGCAATTGCCTTCAACTTCATTCAGATAAAGCCCCCCCCCCCCACTCGACAAGGTGACTCCTATTCGGTGGGGGGGGAGCGAGGATGGACAGGTAGCCATTGGCATTCAGGGACCCATCCAGTGGTCCCAGGTCATACCAGGAAAACATCCCCCAGACATGCACACTGCCACAGCCGGCCTGTACTTGACTGACAAGTGTTTCCGGGTGGTTCTCATGTGTCTGATGCTGTATCTGCCACTGCCCATCACTTCTGTGGAGTAGAAACCTCGATTCGTTGAAGAAGGCAATCTTTTTCCACTCTTCCACTGTCCAATGACGGTAGTCCCATGCGAACTGCAGTCATCGTTGTTGATTGACCTTGGTTAACATGGGCGCCTTTATGCAGCGTCGACTAAAGTGACCCATGTGTAACAGGGTTCGCTCTACTGTTACCAGGGACATGTAACTGGGTGCCCCACAGCGTTCATTTGAGTGGTCAATTGCTGCGTCGATTGCCCTTTACCAGTCGACGTTCTCCTCTGGAGTCGATGGACTTTGGGTCTGCACAGTTATGAAGTCTGGAGGTACTCGGTGTGCCAATGGTCCATTCTTGGTACACCCTTACCACAGCACCTCGTGAACAGCCCATGAAGTCTGCTATTTCCGAGATGCTCCCACCCTTGGGGTGGTAGCCGATGATCGTTCAATTTGAATGTCTGTCAAATCAATACCTTTGCCCGTTGTGCTCACATTACGCACTGGCTTATCTGTCCTGGCAGGCCACTTATATCTTCATGTGCACTCTGCGACGCACCTGGCAGGTACACTGCGATTCCGTGGGTAGTCATATTATTCTGATAAGACTGTGTATATATTAAAGCTTGTGATAACTCGTTAACGTTAACTCCTGAGAAAATCCGCTTCCTTTTTGGGGGAGAAGGGTGGTGGTGGGGGTCCATACCACCACAGTCCGACATTCCCTGCGTCAAATACCTCCGTTTGACGCATAGCTCGTTACTTTCGGCACTCGCGTTCCGGAGATAAAAATATGAAAATTATAAAATTGTTGGTTTCATTTTTAAGAGGGAAGAAATTTTTTTATAGCCAATGACACTCCCTGGGTTATGAGCTTTTGACACGTAAATAATTTTGTCAGTCGCATTCGAAAAATATGGTGGAACTGTTTGGAAAAATCTACAAATGACGAACGAAAAGCAATAGGAAAATAAGTAAAAAAAAAACAAAGCACACATCTAATGTAACGAAATACATATATCTATAAGCCCAAGTCTATAAGCCAAGAGATTGAAACATTTATTTTACAACACAAAAATTACACCAGTAGTTACGAATCCATTAACCATTTAACATAACTAAAATTATGATAATATATTCACAAATTATTTATTTTTACAAGATTTAAAACGTATGAACAGTACACAACAAATGTCTTTTCATGAATTATCACGTACAATCAACACTCTTTGAGGAATTGAATAACGTATTTTAAATCCCTGAAAATCAGACTTAAACATGTCCCACCATTGTAAATTCCTTGGTATACCGCTGCATATTATTGTTCAAATCGGCCTAATATTAATTATAAAATAGTAAAGAAAAATATACCAATCTTCCTAAAGAATATAACGTATTGTGAACGATGAAATTAATTTCAAAAGAAGTTAGGATGCATCATTTTTTTTTTGCTTTTTCTGTGGATGAATTAAGTTTTGGAGCCATATCTTCTGAAACAGGAATAGAGTAATTTCACTAGTAGCCAAGAGTTTTACTGCAGCTTTTTACGGCACAAAGTTATTTTGATAAATTTAAACATTTTTTTTTAGCGAGATCTCCTCAAGGAATAATGCCATTAAAAAAAAAAAACCTCCCTTTTCCTTTAGAGGGACGAATTATTATATACACTCTCTTAATGAATGGGCGTCATCCTAATTTTTTAACAGCAGCTTCTCTTCAAAATGATATAATGGCAAAATTTTAACACTTATTTTGAAAGATAAAAAAAAATCCATTACCGGAAACCAGTTTTTCAAGCAATTAAAAAATGAGGCAATCCCAGTGGTTTCCATATATATATTTGACCTAGCTAGTGGAGTTGTTAGCGTAGCTGACTGCTATAAGCCACAGGGCACGACTTTACGTGTGTACGAAACCAAGTCTGATAGAGCTACTAAGTATCTATGTTCTTTGTGTAAGGAAGTAGTTTTTCAAAAAAGTTATATTATATATACACCAGTGTCAAATTTTTGCTACTTTTTTAATAACTTGTTTGTTGATTAATATTTTTAGCAACCTATTCGAGGATTTGGGCTGTTTTACCTCTGAGTGGCATTTTTTTTTTGCACATAATGGGCTAAATGGATAAGGGAAAGGATGTCAAGGGCACAGAGAAAGTTGGGAGACTCAATGGGTATAAAATAGGACACAGGCTATCCAGAATGTTCTTTAATCTGCACAGGGTACAGCTCCCATATACATAGAGCCATGGCTTAACGTCCCATCCAACGGATGGTGGCCTTTCCAAACCCACCAGTATCCTTTACTGTGGACTAATAACTTGTTTGGATTAGGCTCCATAATTGGAAGGGCATAGCAGTTTACAAGCTGATCCCTCCCCCTTTCGAGGGTAGTTGCAAAGGTAAATATTTTGTAGCCTTGAACATTGCCAAGTCATAAGCTTTGATTTGAAAAATAACATGATTGATCTCTATGCTGGAAAGTTAGAGCGCTACAGTCATTTTTACAAACTAATTTTTTTTAGTGTAAAGACAAATAAATATTTCTTGTAGCTTATTGCTCCTCACCATGTAACATGCTTCATTTGATGTATAACTCAGTATAACCAGCTCTCATTTTACGAGGATAGAGTGGAACATTTATGATTACTTATTTTGGACAGTTTGTTTTAACAGCCTAATGAATTTTTCACATCTCGAGCTATCATGATATGCAACTAGTTATGATCAGCAATTGGATGGGGGTGAGACTTTAAAATGTTTACTTTGGCAAATTATTAAATTGACATTCTGGCGAAAAAACAAAAGACAAAAGTTAAAAATGCAACTATCTCTACATGACCACTTAGCAGGCTGGGTTGAATTGTTTTACTCATGAGAAGCATCTTTTGTTGTATGGTATGCTAAATGACAAGGTCACAAGAATCCCAAAACAAAGCGACGGAATAACTACTGGACAGCTGAAACTTAAACCTCACTCTATAAGCCCGAGTCATTTTACTTAATTACAGATATTTGATAATTACGTGTTTTTTCTTTAGGATAAGTGGGTTGGGTTGTTTTGGGTTGTTTTACCTCTGAGCGGCACTTTTTTGCACACCATGGGCTAAATGGCCAGGTCACAAGGACCCCGAAGGCTCAGAGAAGGTTGGGGGAGGGGACCCACTGGAACAGTTGTTGGGAGACAGATGGTAGCCTCCCGTCAAGGCCATCCAGCGTGTTCTTTAACGTGCACAGGGTATGGCTCTCCCATACACGGGGCCACGGCTTAACGTCCCATCCGATGGATGGCGGCCTTTCCAAGCCCATTGGTGTCCCCTACTGACCGTGGGCAGGGCGGGGAATTTTGCAGATTAGGATAAGTGTCAACAGCAATCTGTACTGTATGTGTGAATACTATCATGAGAAAACACCATATTGGTAAAATGATATGAATGCTTGCTGAGGAACTACAATTTAAAAATCTGGCGCTTTCTTCCAAGAGTGTTTTCATTAATGGAGTTAAAAACATGTCACTGTGATGAGCTCTACTTCAAAAGCATAAATAAAAGGTATATGAAGAAATTAAGTATTGTCTGATCAATCAATAGTAAATACATAGACTACCCACTGACATAGAATACAAGAAATAATTTCACTTAAAAAAAAAAGTTTCTCCATGAGCTAGTTAATTTCTCAGCTAATCGAGACTAATTCTTTTGGGAGAGGTGAATGGTTTTACCTCCTAGTGGTTTTCTCACACACAATAGACTAAAATGACTAGGTCACAAGGACCCCGAAGGATCAAAGAACTTTGAGAGAGAGGACCCACTAGACAGCTGTTGGGAGATAGATGGCAGCCTCCCACCAAGGCCATTCAGTGTTCTTTAACATTCACAGGGTCTCTTTTTAGCACAAAGCTTAACAACCCATCTGATGGGCAGTATCCTGTCCAAGCCCAAAGATGTTCCATACTCACCAAGGGCAGGGAGTTTTGCAGAGATAAATCTCAGCACTGGCCCAGCTGGGAACTTCTGATTACGAGCCTTGTGCACTAACAACTGAGCCATCCCCACCACGCTACAGTGCGACTATTTACACTACTTCTGAACATTTGAAAAGCTGCCATTCCTGAGCACAATGGCACCATGAGTGACAAGGTTGGGGATATTTGTAATAATAATTGGTTGAGAAATAAACTAGCTTTTGATAGTTTAGTGGTCGAAAATTGGGCATGTAACCGGGAGATATGGGTTCGAGTCACATTCATGCCGAAACTCATTTTTCACTATTGTTTGATATTTACTACAAAACATTTAATCATGTTTATTCAATGCCTTTCATTTATTAAATTTAAATATTTTATTTAAATGCCAGAGTATGGATAAGTTAAAATAACGTTCAGACATCACAATCTCAGGAGCCATAAGCAATGATCGTTTTTGGCAGCAATAACATATCAGCTGCCTGTAGAGTTAAATATATGATCACCAACCGTGGCCGAGTGGTTAGCACGCTTGGCTACTGATCTAAGGGATCTGGGTTCGAGCCCCGGATTAGGCATGGATGTGTGTGTGTTGTTTTTCTGCTGAGGTCCTGCCATCCTCTCAGATCTCTTACTGTGGCATATAAACTGACAGGCTCTTGTCAGACCTCTGTGGCAAGCAGCTGCTTGAGGGGGTATTTATTTATTTATTTTTTAATATGTGGTATAGGTATATATATAATATTAGAATTTTAATCACAGTGATGAATTTGTACTGAAATTAATTTCTACTATGACCTCATTCAAAATTATTGTGCAATTGTTTTTATACTTTAATGTTAGATGATGAGTGGAGTGAAAGGCTAAAAAAATAAAGTTACATATGTAATAGAGCAGTGGTTCTCAACCTTTTATGCTTCACATACTCCCTGGAAATGTGTATGTAACTGGCGTACCTCTTGTATAGACAGATAAAACTACAGTTATAGTATAACAATGGGAATAAAATAAAACATATATATATATAACATATATCTAGTGACCTTTCAGCTCTCATGGCGTACCCCAAAAAACTTTACCGCTTACCCCACGTTGAGAACCCCTATAATAGAGTATATATATATATGTCTCACTGAAGGCTGTTATTACTTCTGTATGATGGTCTTGGTAGGATCTTTCACAGAAAATTTCACATCATAGTGATTAGGAGAGCTCTTCCTAATAAAAGCCTTTGCCAGCAACATTACTGATTAAATATTTCATCCTTTAAATTTGATTTTTTGATTTGCAAGGTATAGGAGAGAAAGGTTCTAGAGACTACTCCTAGTTTGTACATGCCTACTAGGATTAAAGTCACTACTGACCACTGCCACAGATAGAGCTAACACAAAGTTTGTCTGCTGGAGCAGTAGCTACTTCCCTAACCAGTATGTCGGTTGAGGCATTCAAAAATGCAATCAAGTGAGCATATTAGATAGTAACTGAAGCAAGATTTTCTTGCCTTGCCAGTTATACATGATGATGATGCTAAAAGCATCTAATAGGGCCAACTCTGCAAGGGATTCATTATATAGTTTTAACTTTACTAATTCTGCCTACAAAATGTACCATAATGAATCAGTGCTGAATTAATTTCTACTATGGTTTAATTAAAAATTACTTTAGCTATTACTAAACTTTAGCAAGTTTAGTCTTATACTTAAATTTTTCCTATCTTTCATAATTTTTTTTTGGGGGGGGACAAAACCTGAGAAGTAAATCTCTTACTCTCTTAGCAGGAACCAACATTGGGCAAAGGCATGGGTGAAGAGGGTATCTGCCTTGGGCACAAATCAACCTGGGTCAAAAACTCAATTATTACATGGTCAGTTTCTGCACACAGTAATAAAAACGAACTATTCAATAGATTGTAAAATAACTCTTGCTGAGGTGCAAAATTAGCTAGGCATGACCCTGGCAAGAACACTTGTGGATATGTCATACAGCATAACATCATCATCATTTCATGAAGCTTGGCTGTTTTTAAATACTATTGGATCATAGTGACTTAAAATGTATCGTTTAAAAAAAAATCTCGCTCACCTCTAGAATTTAATTCTGGAGTTACTGCACAGAAACTAGTCATGTTACATTCAAGAAGTATTTAGTTCTAAACAGTGTAGAATGAAAATGGAATGTAAGCATGCAAAATGCATTGTGGATCAACTCGCAGGAATTTTGGAAATTGATATACCCTGAATTAAGTATCACTATGGAATTTTTTTTTTACAATAAATTCACTTGTCTTTATCTGCAAACTACTTGCAGAATTTTAAAACAGAAGTGCATAAAATCTGTAATACAATAGATATTATTTTATCTCTTTAAAAGAGAATACAAAACAGTGGTATAGGCAAGTTTTTTTTTATGGTGGTAGGGTTAAAAACTTTTATTAATGTAAATGCAAGAACTAATGATATCTTAAAAATGCACTTTGATCACAAGAAGTGGAATTACTAAATATTAATCTAAACAATAAATAACAAAAAAAAGCACCATACAATGTTATAGATGAATGAATATTTCAAAGAAACGAATTTATTTTTCTGTATGTTGTTTCTGGAAATCCAGTCCTTCCAGCCAGTCATTTTATAGACATTCTCCTGTATATAAAAAGAAAAATTCTATTGTATAAGCATTTCATTCCGCATTAAAAAACAAATGTTTTAGGGGGGGGGGGGGGGGAATGCCAAATTAAGAAATGACATGATTAATAAACACTATAAACAACTATTTACATTACAGAAAAAAAAAGCTCAGCTCTTGGAAGCACCAGTGGATTTTACATTGATTTTTTACTCAATGGGTATTGAGTATGCAATTCATATAGCAATACTAATTCTGCATCACTAGCTGTAACTATTACACCCTAGTTATATTGTCAGTTTGTCTACGACATAATTTCATTTCATTGGCACCTGGATAACTTTCCTTTGGACAATGCAGCAAGATATCTCACAGTTTGAAATTCATACAGAACCTAACTTCCCACACAATAGGGAAGAAAGGGCCTAGCTCTCAAATGTGTTAATTAAACTCCTGTGCAGCATTTTTTTTTTTTTTTTTTTTTGGGGGGGGGGGGGCATAATAACTTCCTTGGAAGCCAAACAGAATGTTCCCAATATGTACAGAGTATGGTTCTCTTGTACTTAGCTCTACAGCTTATTGTTCCAGTTAATAGAACTTTTTTAACCCATTATGATTCAAAGGCATATTTTGTAATTCCAGCATTAAAATATAAATATATATCCAAAATAATTAGAAATAGATTTTGTAAGCATGCACTACATTAAAAATAGCTATAAATCATACAATTACAGTTAATACATTAAAATGTTGGTATAACGAACGCTGGAATGAAATATTGAGTAAAACAAAATTATTTTCCATCCCCTGCGAATACTAATTCAAAATGAGTTTCTTTTGTTATAATTATTTTGTAATATGTAACTACTGTTCTAACATTTTTTTTATTGCATTTCACGGTAACAAATATATTTTGGTTTCCCATGATTTAGTTATACAGATATTTCACTTAATGTATATTTATAACAATTTTTGTATTTATTAATATAATACATACTATATATTAAAAACATGTTTATTCAGAAAGAACAAAAGTAAAAATAATTAACACCAAATTTTTAATGAAGTTTTATTGAACAATATATATATTACATCAATGAAACACAGTTGAAAGCTTATCAAAGTTATAGTATAACTTTTGTTTCAGCAATTAAAATTGCATAATTAATTTAGGGAAGATTACCAAGTTTTTTTTTCACAATCCTTTGAATGATGAGATTTCAATCCTTTGAAAGATGCTTACAAAGCTTCTGGTCTGATGCCACTTTTTTTCCTCCCCTAACTTAAGGTTGACTAATGTGAAAATGCAAAACTACACAAGTTTTACTCTCAGTAAAAAACCTACTACAATACCTCTCATTCACCCCATGGCCTTTCATATAAGACCTTTACTCCATGAACATTTATAATCAAAGTTGCTAGTAGATTTGTACTCTCCTGGTTGTTGAGAAAACTAATCTTCCATCAAGGTACCTATTTGTGCAAATCTGTAATCTAGGTCTACTAAGTAAAATTATCCAACCTTTGAATATCAAAGAGATTCATTTGCAACTCACACTGAATGGTCACTGAATAAATTCACGTTTGATAGTCTGTGTAAAAAAAAAACACATCTACTGAGACACATACTACTGCTCTTTCTTCAAATTCTTAAGTAGTTACAGAGAAGAATTTGTAATTCATATGAGTTTTACATCCCTGGAAGTTCGAGCACCTATTTACTCATCATGCTTGTTCTTTTGCAATAAAAGTATCAAGTTTTACAAGCGCTTTTTTTTCTTTCCCCATTTACCACTCTTATATGGCCATCCCCATATGCTATATGTATATTACAGTCAGTTCTAATTACCAGAAAGGTAACTTTATTGGAAGTTGCTCAAAGACAATTTCGTTGAAAACTTGCACAAGGGCAGCATTGTTTTGCTTGCTGAAAGCAAACATTAAATTGTGATTTTGCCCCATTTAGTGCAAGCTTATTTTCAATTTTTAAGTATTTGTTCTGAAAACAAAATTAAAAATGTTAAAAGCCCACTAATCTGAAAACTTTGCCCTTAAAAGCAAACTAATGTTATATAAAACCAGTGGCATTGCAACATTGGGTGGCTACAGGGGCTCAGCCAAGGTTAAGGATATGACAGCGATTTTGATGTCATGATTGGAGGGATAATTTTTAGAAGGTTTAGTATAATATTATTACAGGTTGCTTCAGAATATATCTAATAAATGAATAAAATATTTAAAGTAACAATAATTAAATATATATGCATCTAGAAATTATTTTTAATTCTATGTTCTATTGTTGCAAAACTAATACATTATATTATATTGATTCATAAGTATATTTCTAAAGCTACCTGCAGTAATACACTAAAATGTATAAAAAATTTCCTTCTATTCATGGCATTATTAAAATTGGTGCCATGGCCTTAAAATTGAGGTAGCCCCTCCTGATGCAATACCACTATTAAAAACAGTGGAAGTCCTATATCTTTACAACACACTGCTTATAAATTAGGAGGCATTTCATAAAACAAGCATAAAAATGATGACATCAGAAGTGACAAGTGAAAGCAGTGGTCTCATCACCACATTCATTAGTTCCAAAGTGATGTTCTTTTATACTGTTGTTATATTGCTTCTTGAATTGACGTTACTATTTAACAGTTCATTTTTAAAACTTGTGTAATACATACTCAATGTTCCACATTTTAATATTTGTATAATTGTTATTTTAAACTTTTTTCTCAAGAGATACATATTTTTAACAGAAATAAAAAATTTTTATACTTCTTTATAAAAAAAATAAGTGCAATAAATTTGTGCATTTATACAAATAATTAATGAACTCAACTCATTTTGGGTACTCTAATAAATAACCACTCTATTAAGTTGCTTCAAATATTTAAAGGAAAAACTGTCTTGAGTCAGGTGGGATACGAACCCACGACCTCCTGATAACATGTCAGGTGCTCTGGACCACTGAGCTACCGACTGCTGATCAAGATCTCCTCTAATTGATGATAAGAACTTTCCTCAACCTACCTTACTTAATATGTAGGGAGTGTTCAGGCAATATCGCCCCAAGCAGCTTATTAATGCCTTTCAGATGGAATGCATGTATTACGAGTATGCAAATCTACAAATAATTAATGAACTCAACTCATTTTGGGTACTCCAATAAATAACCACTCTATTAAGTTGCTTCAAATATTTAGAGGAAAAATTGTCTTGAGCCGGGTGGGATATGAACCCACGACTTATATGTGTGGTCCAGAACTCAGTGGTCCAGAGCACCTGACATGTTATCAGGAGATCGTGGGTTCATATCCCACCCGACTCAAGACAATTTTTCCTCTAAATATTTGTGCATTTATACCAAAGCAAACACACTAGATAGAGATTTACTATAATTAAACACACTAGCTAGAGATTTACTATAATTTCATTTGTTTTCCAAAATATTTTACAATGGTATAAAGAGAATTTTTGTTTTGTAGTAAGAGTTAAGCGATAAAAAGGTTAAATATTTACCATTGCATTCATAATGTGTTTAAAAAGATAAATGAATGACACACTTTGTTGCAAGACAGAAAACATGTACTTTGACACGTTTTTCCCCCGTGATATCACTTTTTTGCTGCATTTTTACCTATTTAACTTCTATTAGAATATATAGAATTTGCTCACTGTTTTCTCCTTCATATAACAAACTAGCCTTTAAAATAAAATAAAAAAAATCAATGGGCTTTTAATGTTAGTATTCCATTTCTTTTTTTTCTTAATTTATGAACCAGGGGGACTAGTTTCAGAAGACTTTTTCAGCTTTTCGATAAAATGTATTTTACTGGTTTTTTTAGTGGCTGATTTACTAAATCAGAAATGCTAGTGAGGTCAAGAAGTAAAAAAAGCGACAAGTGGTTAAAATTTAGTTTATTGTGAAAAATATCCTACTAATAACTACCATTCTGTGTAAACACAGAAATATATTTGTAGATACATATGTAGTAAAAAGTTATATAGGAAAAAGAGGGTTAAAGGTGCTAGTTTCAGTAAAACAAACATAAGCTAACTACTAATAATTATGATACATTTGCAAAAATTCATACTGAATGTTGCACATTTCTATCTAATTTGAATGCAGGTATTTAAAAAGGAAATAATTCAATCATATACCATAAAAAAGCAATACCAATATATATTATCACACACCTTTTCTCTCCAAATCTTTCATTTCTAAAATATCACTTTTCAGCTTCAGTTTAAGGATCTCACAACACAGTTCATCTCTGCAATAAGTCAAAATAAATATAATTTACAACTTTTAAATAAACTTTGTTCTAAAACGTATAGGTTCTGTTAACAGAATCTTTTTCATCTGATAACACATGAAATTACCAGGTGATTATAAAACACTTTTGAGGTTCATGGCTATGTATCTATGCAACCACTTGTCATGTGACAACATACAAAATCTGCTGCACATACATTTGGGATTATTGAGGACAAATTTGCATGAACATGTGGCTCCAGGTTTGTTCATCAGATGCAGCAAATAATATAGACATGAATTACAAGATATTTAACCAATGGATGAAAATGACTAATTGCAGTATTGCAAATTAGTAAAACTTGATTATGTGCAAGAATATAAGTAAAAAGTATGGGTTTCACAAGCAGCAAACCATATATGATTCATGCTTTACATCTACAGAAACAGTCATAAGAATTTATAACACAATAGAAACACAGAAGTAATATTTCAAAATGCACCTGAAATTCATGTATGGTATATCTCAAATGCTTACTTGTATCCTTCATATGAAAAGCAATGCATGCTACACTAAAGATATACAGCACCACACAGAATATACAGCATCAATCTTGAAAGCTTTGGCTACAATGTTTTATTTCTGAGCAGCACTTTTTTGCACACACTGGGCTAAACGGCCAGGTCATAAGGACCACAAGGGATCAGAAAAAGTTGGAAGTGGATCCACTGGACAGCTGTTAGGAAACAGATGGAAGCCTCTGTTAAAGCCATCCATTAACTTGCACAGGGCATGGATCTCTCCTGCACATAGTCCAATCTAACAATTGGTGGCCTTTCAAAGCCCATTGGTGTCCCTTACTGATAGAGGATAGGGTGGGGGTTTATCGGAGATAAATTTCAATGCTCGTACAAGTGTGACTCGAACCTGGGAACTGCAGATTACATGAATAGCATTGTGGAAACTTGCAATCTACTGACCAAGTCTACTTCCAGCCTAGTCTTAAAGGAAGGTGTTCCAAGCCATGATAGTGATTCCATACTGCAGTTTTTCACAAGAAATAAATGAATAGTACCCCACTAACATTCTCTGGACAGACAAAATAACAAACTCTCTATGGTGAGGATATGTACAACTGCATCATCTGGGCAGAATCCAACGCTGCTTATGTGGTAAAATTCTATACAAGGAAAAAATGACAGTGTGGTTTCACTGTGAAAGTGTTACATAAGCTCCTTTCCTTTCAAGAGGACATGCCATAATATATAATGCCATCAGAGCAGTGGTGTAAGAAGGTTTGAAAGGGTCTGGGTGCAATTTAATATCTTCATGCATGCACAACATCAACTTTATTATACTTGAAAAGGGATATCCCAGATTCAGATGACAGCAGGATTCACAGGATAATATTCTTATGGTGGTATTGATTGAAATTTAGAGATCCATATCTATTTTTCTTAAATAAGTGTAATTCATTAGTTTTATCATTAGCAAAAAATTCTATTATAATTGTAACAGTTTGTTTGATGACAGAATTATGAGCTAGTATACAGAAAACTTCGTAAGGCATGAAAAAATAGAAATTGAATGATGATAAAATGGAAAAAGACATGGGCTGTGGTAAGGGCTCCTTATCCTACCTGCGTGCAGTCACATCCCTGCACCATTACAGTTACACCACATCACAGAGTAGTGTTACAATTGAACATGTCATACCTGGTCTGTAGGAAAAGCAATTTTGACATGCACACATTTTACACAGAATGATACACTGGCAAATATTGGATGATGTGTGTACACAATGCTAAATAACCTTTCTTCATGTCGCTGCTTGTATGAGTGACTACCAAGTTCCCCTGATTCACTCATCTGCAGATTTCTGGTTATGAAGACACTAACATCATGGTCTATTGTGAATATCCCATAACTATAAAGAATAGATGCAAGTCATCATTTACGAGGTTTGTATCAGTTCGATAAATATTCCAGCAGAAATGATATCACAACAACTGTTGTTAGTAGTAGTATTCGGAGCAGATGGTGTTCACATCAAACATATGCTGTAAATATACGGACATCAATTGATTTATCTGTGCATATGCCCTCTTGGTATATGTTCCATTAGGCAGACAACACATAGCCAAAACTGGAACTGTTATGCAAATTTGACCTCAGGAATAATGAGTACATATATAAGAGTGAACTTTGATTACATAAAAAAAAAACTTCCAACGTTTACTGTTACATATCAGCATAAAAAAATGTTTCTTCCCAAGAAGGAAAGGATAATGTTTCTAAAGGTTCAAGTGACTGAATAGTAATAATTAAAAAAAATACCTATCTTCATCTGTTCTCCAAAGTCAAAAACTATATATTCAAATTCCCAAATAAACTTTTTTTTTTCCAAATTCAAATTTATTTCAATAAATATTATCTATAGTTATTTTACATTAAAAAACCCACTAAGCCAAAGCTTATCAGCAGGAATGTACATATATGATTTTAACAGATAAGATCTAGATTACATCTGTATCATTACATAAAATGAAGGAGAAAAAAAAAGAATAAATGAAAAAGAAATTGCAAAAATTCATACTGAATGTTGCACATTAGTATGCAATAAAATGATAAAAGATTCCAAATAAAAACATCACTTTTTCATCAACCACTGAATTTTTTTTTTAACATCACAATTTTTTTTAAGTTAACGATTTCTCTAGGAAGCAAGTTAAAAAGGTAGGGAATCTGATATTCTTTGGAATTTTCTC
The DNA here is from genome assembly GCA_038380435.1 of Ryuthela nishihirai. Lineage (NCBI taxonomy): Eukaryota > Metazoa > Arthropoda > Arachnida > Araneae > Heptathelidae > Ryuthela > Ryuthela nishihirai. The sequence continues at coordinate 91,521,853 of JAWZYU010000006.1, forward strand.
CGTAATTATTATAAAATTTTTTGTTTCAAAAAATCTTTAGGCTTTTTTCTAGTAAACTTACTGTGGCAAATATTTTGCTTATAGGTATTATCAAAGAAGTTATTGATAACACATATAAACTTTCAATAGGTAAAATTTTGAACAAACTAAATATATCATCTTTTGTTGTAAGGGAATTTTTAACTTCTGAATTACACAATCCTTTTAGCAGACTAATTGTATTCTTTTAATTTTATTTAATTCTGTCTTATAGGCTGTCCATAAACTGTTATTCCATATCTAATTATAGATTCAAAAAGTGCTTTATATACTAAAATAGTTATATGTGTATCAACAAACAAGTTTCCTAATTTTAAATGCTACAAATTGTAGTCTTGAACACATCCAGTCAATATGATTATTCCATTTCATTTTTGAATTCATTTTCAAGCCTAGTTAAATTATTTTGTTTACTTCTTCTATTTTAGGACAATTGCATATATCAGGTAATAAACCATCCAACATAGTACAACTTATTCGATGCTCAGTAATTCTTCTATTAAGTGTAGGTTGTTGAAAACCAATACACATAAATTTGCTTTTTTTCTCGTTTACACTAAGTTTGTTAAGATCAAACCATTTAACTGCTTTATTAAAATCATTTTGTACATTGCTACTAGCGTATTCTAAATCTGAGTGGAAGTTGATTAGCATTGTATCATCAGCATACATATACACAGTCGTATCAGAATAATATGACCACCTACCTAATAATGGGAATAAGCACCCTTGGCCCGGATGACAGTGGCAAGATGACATGGTATGGACGCAATGAGGCCTTAGATGACATGATTGTGGGTCCACACACCAAACCTGTCGATCCAAATGGTCCCATAAGTGCTTTTGGGATTGAGGTCGGGTGATTTCGCTGGCCAAGGGAGAAAGACATCGCTGTCGTATACCTGGAACCAGTCACGCACTACCTTAGCAACATGGCAAGGAGCATTGTTCTGTTGGTAGACACCATCACCAACATGGTAAATGTCCAACATGAAGAGATGCATGTGATCAGCAAGGATGGACAGGTAGCCATTGATATTCAGGGACCCATCCAGTGGCACCAGTGGTCCCAGGTCATACCAGGAAAACATCCCCCAGGCATGCACACTGCCACTGCCGGCCTGTACTTGACTGACAAGTGTGTCCGGGTATTGGTTCTCATGTGTTTGATGCTGTATCTGCCACTGCCCATCACTTCTGTGGAGTAGAAACCTCGATTCGTTGGAGAAGGCAATCTTTTTCCACTCTTCCACTGTCCAATGATGGCAATCCCGTGCGAACTGCAGGCATCATTGCCAATGGATGTTGGTTAACGTGGGTGCCTTTATGCAGTGTCGACTCCAGAGACCCATGTATAACAGGGTTCGCTCTACTGTTATCAGGGACATGTAACCTGGATGCCCCAGCGTTCCTTTGAGTGGTCAATTGCTGCACTGTTGTGCATCGATTGCCCTTTACCAGTTGACAGAGGCAACATTCTCCTCTGGGGTCGATGGCCTTTGGAGCTCCACAGTTATGATATCTGGAGATACTTGGTGTACCAGCGGTCCATTCTTGGTACACCCTTACTATAGCACCTCGTGAACAGCCCATGAAGTCTGCTGTTTCCAAGATGCTTCCACCCTTGGTGTGGTAGCCGATGATCAATTCTTTTTGAATGCCCATCAAATCAATACCTCTGCCCATTGTGCTCATGTTACGCATTATGGCTCATCTGTCCTGAACGGCCGCTTATATCTCCATGTGGTCGACCTTGTCATGTGCACTCTGTGATGCGCTTGGGCAGGTACACTGTGATTCCATGGGTGGTCATATTATTCTGATATGACCATGTATAATTTACTATTGAAATTAATATTAGCCAAATCATTTATGTATATTTGAAATAGCATAGGGCTGAGAACAGATCTTTGTGGAACACCAAAATTGACCTGAAATTTATCATTTATTTTCACAACTATTTCTCTATGTAATAAGTAGCTTTAAAAGCATTCAAAAATATTCTCTCTAATACCAAGTAACTACAATTTCTGTAGCAAGATGTCAATGTCAACAAAATCAAATGCTTTATTTAAGTACATAAATACCGCAACACATTTCTTTCCTATATTTAAATTACCATTTATATTATTAATAAGATCTTCGAAAACACTTTGCATTTCCATACCTTTAAGGAATCCAAATTGCTGACTTGACAGAAAATTTATTTTATTCAAAAAATTTTGCTGGCAATCTCCAATATATTTTTCTATTACTTATTCATAGATGATAATCATAGCTTTATCTGCTGCTCTTTTGGCATTGATAAATCAATAAATATTTTGTGGAAAAAAAATTTGGCGTATGTCAGCGAAAAAAAATTTTTCCACAAAATATTTATTCAGCATCTTATCAAAAATTGTCAATAGTGATTGGTCTATAGTTATTAAAATTCTTTTTTGATCCACTTTTATATAGTGAATGAATAATTCCAATTTTCATAGCTATTGGGATTGCGAATTCTCAAAAATTTAATTGAAAAGAATTATTACATGAACAAAATTGCATTTACTTTCCTTCATGTATTTTGGTTTAATATTGTCAAATCCAGGAGATAAGTTATATTTTATGTAATCTATAATATTGGCAACATCGAAGTTACTAGCTAGTGGAAAATGCACAGAATTCTTATTTATGTAACATAATTCATAAACCTTATCTGATCTAGTATTCATTGTCATAAATTCTGTTTGCATCTCACTAATAGTTGTTACAAAAAACTTAACAAAATTATTTAGAATTTCTTTTGGAATATTTTCTCTAATAAAGTGTCTTTCAACATTTCCATCGATTGACATCCTTTTTTTATATCATCAATAATATCATTAATTAATTCTCACAACCTCGTATTATTATCTTTATTAACTGTTAATTTATTTGAATAAAATATGCATTTTTGGTTCTTTATAATGGTGTTTATCCTATTTCTTTCCATTTTATATAAATCATAATTTTGTTTATTATATTTATATATTATCTTTATATCTTTATTATATTTATATCTTTCTTTATTATCTTTATATCTTCATTATCTTTATATCTTTTACATAATTTATCTCTATTTTTAATAGCAGAAACTAACTTTTTAATAGCTAAAATAATGTCATCTGTAATCCATTCTTTTCTTATTCTCTTAGTTTTACAATTATTAATCTGTTGACCACAACAAGAATTTTCCTGAATTTCATCAATTTTACTTAATATTTTCTGATATACTAATTCTGTGCTCATGTCTTCATCAACAATATCATTCCACTTGTCATTTGCAATTTTTGAATAATAAGAGTATCATTATAAAAATTTTTAAACCCTAGGTTTGAATTCTCTTTCAAAAATGTAACCTCGTTAGAGCTAATATTCTTTTTCAAAATCTTAATAAAGATACCATAATGGTTTGCAAATTTAGTTCTATATGTTTTACTTTTAAAATCAAAATTGCTTGTTTTAACCAAAACATGATCAATTAACATCCTTGTAAATTTAGTTAATGTTTCATCTTCTCTAGTAAAACCCTTAATGATTTGTTCTAAACCAAATTCAATCTAAGTATTTAAATACATATCACAATCATATTTATTAGTATTTTCCACATCAATATTAATATCACCTACAATAATTAATTTTTTTTTAATTCCTGCCTTTTTTAATAAATATTCAGAAATTTCTTTTAGGAACCAGTTAATATTTTTACTAGGAGATCTATACAATGTGATATTAATTTCAATACTATTAATTAATAATTTAGTAATTATTGCTTCTGTTGATTCTCCAATAGTTTCATCCAGTTGTACTAAATTAATTTTGTTTAGATAAAAAATAATTATCCCAGTTGTTTATTTTCTTTTGCTTTTAAAATAAGCTTGTTATACCCTTCAATATTAAATATAGCTGATTCCTGTTCAGTTACCATAGTTTCAACCAAAATGATCAAATCCAACTGAAATTCAAGAAGTTCAATATGAACTAGTAAATTATCCCAATATTTTTTCAGTGATCTAATATTTAAATACATCAATTTTAACATTTGATCACCTGACCCTTGAAACCAAACATTAACATCAGTTAAGTCATCGCAATACAATTCCTTATCTACCTCATCAATCTCAACAATATTTGGCATAAGCATTAAAAGAAGCAAAAGAGAAACTATTTAAATTTAGGACAGACAATTATTTTAGCCTTCTTTTTCCAAATCCTCTAGGTTCTGAACACTATTAATAAAAATCACTCGCTCATTTTCATTCTTTCTAATAAAAAGTCTATCATTTTCGAACCAAGCAAATTTTTAACTTTTATCCTTAGCCATTTTCTTTGCTTTCCAAAGTAAATCCCAATTCATTTGCATCAAATTTTCATTTATGTAGATAGGGGAATCCCCTTTTCCTACAAACATTGTTCCACATCCCAAATGAATCTTTCACCTTTCAATTCATTTAGCCTTATCTTTTCTGTTCTTGAATTGCACCAAAATGTTCAGTCTGTCCATTTTTTGGGTTGTATTCTATGTAACAAATCAATGCTCTCTCTCAAAAACGATTCAATTTTTAACTTTTTTTGCCAGCTTCATTATCCCCAGAAGACCCTCTTACCTTTCTCCCTTTTCTTGCTCAATTCCACAAATCTCTACATTTTTATTTCTACTATACTGCTCTAGATTATTATTTGCTATAACCAGTTCCTTATTTTTATCTTCTAATATTTCGATAACCTTGTGGGTTTTTTCAACCTCTTGCTCTAATGGTTCATTTTTCCCCCCAATTCAACTATTTTATCCAGAAGCTGATCGTATTTGTCAGACAGGAATTCTAACGACTTTCAACACTGTCTAATGTTGTCTTCATCTGCAACAGAGTCACTAATTTGTGATCTATTTGGGTCAAAATTGACTTGACATGTTCAAAGTTTATGTTCCCATCCACTTTCACGTTAAAAAACTCATGTCATCGGATTCCGCAGCATTTTTTATTCCTTCTTTATAAATCTCTCCTCTCCTTATATTATTTATTTCATCTCTGGCATTTTCTTTGCATTTGCAGCAGATTCACTTGTCTTTCCAATCTTTTGACATTTTCTTAAACCTGTTTTCACCCAAACTGGCACAACAGAAGTGGAACAGTTTTTGGCATGACCCTGTACATTTTATCTTATCTTTAGCTGGACTTATTTCCTCGTTGCATCTATGACAATGATCCATTTTAGTAGCACTCAAGATACTCAAATATTAAATTTATCCAAGTTAATTTAACCTCCTTGAGAGAATATTATTTTTCTATTATTCACTATGCTAACCAAAATTCACAGATTCATCAATATGCTGTGCACCAACTTAAGAGACCCATTTCAAAATCTGCCAAAGAGTCCTCAGTAGTGCAAGCAATGTGACTTCCACAAATTAGCAGGGGGAGAAGAAGAAAGGGAGCGAGGGTGCAACAGCAGTAGGAGGAGCAATAAAACTTAGGAATGGTCCTCCATCTTGGAGAGGGGTGCAGGAGAGTTGAGTTCTTGAAGGTCACGAGCTCGTATCTGGCAAATATCAGGAAAGAATGTGATATTCGATGATTAAGCTTAAAAAGACGTATAAACTTTAAAACATTTACAAAATTGAAGATTCTTTGAAGAATTTTACTTCTTTGAGAACTGAAAGAATAAGAGGATTTATTCCTGCCACAGTTGACATAGAAGTGATTTAAAAGTAAAGTAAAAATAAACTCGAAAAACTTCGTAGAATTGGAGAACACAATAACACGACTGCAGCCACTAACTGAAGATTGGGTGGGTTCAAAAGAGGATTAACTGTCAAAATCAATTTCTTCTATTTGTAACAAAAATGTTAGCACCCCATTTTTCTTTATAAATTTGAGACCATTTAATAATCAGTGGCTTGTTTACTCATCATTTTTATCTTTTTTTACAGCACATACAAGAGGACAAGTTTTCCATCCCATTTGGAGGATTTTGCATTATTTGAACTATTGTTAGATGTACACTGGCAATGCTTGCTTAAATATACTAATATTTCTATTTTCAGTTTTGCAAATGGAACATGCCTTGAATTTACCAAAATCATGGCCAATATTGCATTCTTCTTACAGTTTCAAAATTTTTTATGATTAACTGAAAATATGTGGTAGTAGACAAGATTAATGTTCAAATAATGGATCACAGTATATTGCATTTTTAAAAAAATGAATTATGTATAATAACAGTAATTGCATTTGGTGGTGTACATAGAAGTATCTCTAATTTTTTTTTTTTGCAACAATGATGTAGTATTTTTAAAATGGCCAAAAACTTTAAAAATAAACTGAAAGTTGTCATAACACCTGAACAGCCATTTTTATGTGGGTGCTAGACTTTTTTTCATGTATGAAACAAAGGAACTTTATAAAGCACAAATAGTTGAAACAGCTACTTTTTTCCTGCTTCCATATTAATGGAAAAATGTTTCAAAAAGAATTTTTTTTTAAAGTGCCATTTTTTAAATCTCATATTTTAGCATTTAGCTTAGAATACAAAGAAATTTCATGACATAGTTGTGCACCATTTTTCAGAACTTTCTGAATTTAACATTTTCCTCTTAACAATTAAGAGTTAATATTTGCTTTAATTTCTTTCCAAGAAAGGACTAGCACATTGCACAGTTCAAATTATTACAATTGCCTGTTTTTGGGCAGTTCTAATTACTAAGCTTCTGGATTAGAGACTTTGTACTGCATTTCTGTTACTCAAAATGTTTAATTTATTTGATCTTTTCAAATTTGTAGTTCCATCTACACTTTCAATATGATGCATTAGGTTTTTAGTAGTTGGGAATCAGCAATTTTAATGAAGTAAAACTTTTTCTTTAAATTTACTAAAACATTTTTTATGGAAATCAAAATAAGTGAAAAATATTTTTTATTTGGACTATGAACTTTTAGTTTAATTCAAAACTAAAAATGTTACTTCATTAAACAACATGAATAATGAATCAAGAAAGTACCATTACAATATACAAAGCTAAGGGCCTAATAATTTTTTTAAGCCTAGATTGATGAAAATTTGTCAAAGAAGTGCTAAAATCATTATAATTTGCTTTATGAGCATTTTGTCGGAATAAGGGTCTGATATTACAGTGAAGGTATCATTTTATAAAGGACAATACAAAAGAATATACAGGGTGTCCCTGAATTCATGGCCCAAACATGAGAGGAAGGTAGTACACACCGAACCCATCTATATTCGTCATAGAATATGCGGCCACAAACGCAGTGAGGAGTTGAAAATAAAGGATAGACACAGAGGTTTCCAGAGTGACATTTATTGGAGATCATTACAACAAATTCTCAAATGTCTGCCCACCGACGTTGATTCAGGCAGCACAACGGTGCAGTAGTAATCGGCACACCTGCTCGTAAACACCGGGTTTCTGCACATCTGCATTTCACACATCAGCTGCTGCGACGGACAGTCGGGCTACCAGATCCTCCGTGGACTCGTCTGTGCCCCCTACTGGCACCGTGCTGTGTTTGCGGCCACATATTCTAATGACGAATATTGGTGGCTACCATCCCCTCACGTTTGGGCCATGAATTTAGGGACACTCTGTATTACTTCGAACTATACAGCAAAATATTTAAAAATTATTTAATACACAATTATTCTGTAATAATGCTAATAGCTTCTGAGCAACACTATTCTACATCTAGCTTATCACTATTTACATAGTCGTATTTTTGCCATGGTATAATTTCACTTAAGGATACTTTTAATTCTTGCAAAAAGTTCCCAAGTAAATAGGTAGAAAATATTATCATTTTATGTGTCTAGAAAATCGTTTGCAAATAGATAATTTAATATACAAAGCCATTGCTGCACCTTCAAATAAATACCAATTGCAGTACATGATGGAAAACATCACGATTAATTTACATAAAGATCATCTGTGTGACACTGAAATCCCACCCTTTCTTGTAGCATGAACAGCAGTGAAAACCAAACCACCGATTGAGGGAGATTATTCTTTAAAGATGTAACATCAGAAGGTATAGTGCCAGATGAAGCCCTGCTGGTGCCTGGGAGAAACATGTTGCCGTGTAGAGAGGATAGGCAGTTCCTTAAATTGCAATATTGACATTTGTGAATTTTAATATTTTTAAGTTAAAACTTAGTTTATTGAATGTTTTTTAAGGTGCTTAAATAATGGAATAAACTCGACATATTCGATATCTACTAATAAATCAGCATTTTGAAGTCAGTTCAAATTTTAGAGGAAAATTGTCTTGAGCCAGGTGGGATACGAACCCACGACCTCCTGACAACATGTCAGGTGCTCTGGACCACTGAGCTACAGGCCACCGATCAAGATCTCCTCTAACTAACACTATGAACATTTCTATTATGTCACATATAGGCACTATTCAGGCAATCTAGTCACAAGCAGCTTTTTATTTGCCATATAGAAGGAAAGCATGTCTTACAAGTATGCTAGTGATAAATAATGGAATAAACTCGACATATTCAATAATCTACTAATAAATCAGCACTTTGAAGTCGATTCAAATTTTAGAGGAAAATTGTCTTGAGCCAGGTGGGATATGAATCCACGACCACCTGATAACATGTCAGGTGCTCTAGACCACTGAGATCTTGGTCGGCGGCCGGTAGTTCAGTGGTCCAGAGCACCTGACATGTTATCAGGAGGTCATGTGTTTGTATTCCACCTGGCTCAAAATAATTTTTCCTCTAAAACTGAATCGACTTCAAAGTGCTGATTTCTTAGTAGATATTGAATATGTCGAGTTTATTCCATTATTTATCACCAGCATACTTGTAAGACATGCTTTTCATCTATATGACAAATAGAAAGCCACTTGTGGCTAAATTGCCTGAATAGCACCTATATGTGACATAATAGAAATGTTCACAGCGTTAGTTAGAGGAGATTTTGATCGGCAGCCAGTAGCTCAGTGTTCCAGAGCACCTGACATGTTGTCAGGAGGTCGTGGGTTCGTATCCCACCCAGCTCGACAATTTTTCTTCTAAAATTTGAATTGATTTCAAAATGCTGATTTATTAGTAGATAAAAGGTGCTTAATTGTAAGTTAAAGCTTTTTGAGCAACCAAGTTCTGCAATATGAGTCATAAGGAAAGCAATCAATGCAACCAGTATTGGTTGGTGATAAACAACCTTATGGACAGTGTCTATCTATTTAAAAACTTGGAATGGTATCCAGTATCAAAACATCAGTGCTATGCATCAGCATTGGCTGCCAATAAGGGAAAATCAGCAGCCAAATTAAGATTTTCAATGCAGGTCCCTTGCAAGAACATAAGGATAACAAGACTGGCTTAGCCAGCATAAGAAGTTTTGAAGACATCTAAAATGGTAATATTTTCCACCTATTTATTTGGGAACTTTTTGCAAGGATTAAAAGTAGCCTTAGGTGAAATTAAACCATGGCAAAAATACTCATGGCTTGACTATGTAAATAGTGATATGCTTGATGTAGAATAGTGTTTCTCAGGAACTATTAGCATTATTACAGCATAATTGTGTATTAAATATTTTTAAACAAAAGAATATAACAGCATTAAGGAATTAGCTTTTTTCCCTTTTTACAATGTACAAAAAATTCTTACCTATGACTTTTATCCTTAATGCCCATCTTCTCTAATGTGGTATCATTCATTCTCACAAGGGAGCGTCCTGAAAGTTGAAAACAGATCTAGTTTGATTTGTTGCAAGTAAGAATGGACTATAAACAACATATTCTTGAAAAAACATTATTTCAAACTTATGTTTAATTTTCAAGATTATTAACTAATTATTGTAAAGAACCTGATTTTAAACTGACTTTCATTTTTTTTACTTCAAGAACCAACTGATTTACAAAGGGAAATTTACTAGAGAAAAAATGTAATTAAAATTATTATATTCAAAAGATATTCGAAATACTGCAAAGGATTTGATAACAGCTTAAATGACAAAAGAGTAGAGTCTCCATGTAACAAAAATTTGAAACTATCTGTATCAGAGTTTCAAGTGAGTGAAAACAACAGAAATTGATCTGAAATCAGAAAAAGCCAAAAAAAAAACAAAAACCTACACTATGTTGTAAAAAGAAAACCTGCAAGGTTCAGATTTAATTTTCAGTGTATTAAACAAAGTTATTTATTAAAATACTGTAAAAACTTTTTTTTATGGGGGGAGGTATTTTCTGGTGAAATTGGATTTTATTGTGAAAGTCTACTGATGAAATAAATTTCAATATCCCACAAAACAAAGGTAAAACTGAGTTATACCCATATAGCACACTCACTTCTCTTTTAAGTTACAGTGTGCTTTGTTTAATGAATTACCAGTTAGTTTTATTTGCTTAATGAAGAATTTTGATAGTAAATAATTTTCAATACCATGATAATCATTGGTTTTTAAACTACTAAGCTTTCTAAATTCTCATGATCATGCATCAACAATAAAATTATGGCTGAATTTATCAAAACCTATTTTCTACTAGCTAGTACTTTATTACATTGACAGTAAAATTGCCTTTGATTACTCCATAAATTTAACTATTACTATAAATTACATTAATTAAAAATTATTGAAAAATACTCAAACATGTGTTACTTTCTCACCAGTAATATCATGTTCCAAAAATAAACTAGCATACAGAGTATGGTAGTCTTGGCAATGTCGACGAAGCCACTTAAGAACATCTGCATTAGTCCAAAAAAATACTGGCTTAGGACGTGTATTAGTCTTTTTCTGACATTCTTTATCTTTTCCTGGACTGGAAGAAGAGTCTTGCTGCTGGAAGTATCAATTAAAATTTTTAACAAAAAATTTCACATCCTGTTTTAGGTACTGAAATAATGGGAAATTTTATTAATAGAGCACTGTAAACAACTAATGGTCTGTAACAATGCTTAGACATAATTGTAATTTAAGAAGAATATGGTAAGAGACGAAATGATGTCTACAGCCATAAAGTAGCCAATTACTATATTGGAAAACTATTTTGTGTGCCAGAAAAACAAAACCAATGGCTGATCAAAATTTTACAAATTTCCCAAACTCTGCTAATGGGGGGGGGATGCAATATTGTGAGTTTTCACTTAAATCCCAAATATCCCAAGAATTTACACACACACACACAAAAGAACCCAACTAATTTATTTACTTTCAGTGATGTAATAATATTAATCAATATGAACCTGCTCTTTTGGGGGCAGAGGTGGTTCAGTTGGTAGGGTGCCAGGCTGGTAATCTGTAGTTCCCAAGTTCCACCTGGGCCAGCATTGAGATTTATCTCTGCAAAATCCCCCACTCTACTCTCAGTCAGTAGGGAACACAGATGGGTTTCGAAAGGCTACTGTCTGTCAGATGGGAAATCAAGCCATGGCTGTGTGTGGAACATGGCCCCCACAAGGGGGGGGGGGGGTTACAGGGCTCTAGCCTGGGGCCAGGGTTAGAGGGGCCTGGCATGGCAGGTCAGCCAGCAAAGTGAGATGATCAGAAGACAAAAAGCGACTTTATAAAATATTCGCTTTTGTTTTTTCCATCCAACTAAAATTAATTATTTTATTAGCCACATTACATTACCCTCTCATCATACCAACTTTTTGTATCGTCTTTGTGATTTATCGCCATTCATACTCTTATTTATGCCGATGGACAACACGTGCCTGTTTTGATACATTTAAAAAGAAAATTAATCGCTTTTTGATTTAAAGCTCAAATTTTCAAATGCAATTAAAAACACGGCACGCGACAGAAAGCGATTACCGAGCAGGCGGTGTCTTTGAACTTTGTTGACATAGGCTTGCGCAGGTGGACAAGAGAAAATGAACTCTCTACACCGGGCACACAATTTATTTAGACTGACAAAGTTGTCTAGTGGCTTCTTTTGAAAATGCATTTCATTGCCATGCTCAAATATATGGAATAGACTTATTCTACAAGACTTGGGTTGGTTTATTATGATGAGTTAGAGTTCAGTAAAGTGTGTGTGGGTCTGTATGTAGAAACATGGTGCTGATAAGCAGAGGCGTATAAAGCGAGTGTCGGATCTGGCGGCAGCGAGGGGCCCCAAACTCGAAGGGGGCCCTGAGCTCGAAGGAAAAAAAATATTGTGGCCCCTGGGTCCCCGTAATCATCCGGGGCTTCAAGCTTTTCTCTAATTAAAGAAAGATAATCAATCAAATTGTATATTAAAGTAACACAAAAAAACAATAATGTTATCTGTCAATCTATTTTGCTTAGTATTTACAAATTGAGAATGAAAATGATTACACTATTAAAGTTTGTTACATTTTTTAAAGGAATAAAATAAAATTTAATTCCTTTCTCCTTTCCTTTTTCTGTTCTTACAATTTAATATGTTTTGTGTTTGACAGTCTGCCAAACACAAAACTTTGTTTATCTTTGGCTGACAAACAGAAAAAGCCGCCAATGATGTCTAGTGCTACAGTCAGTATTCCGATAGAATCCGTCACTGCAACTTGTGCTTGTGTGGCTTTAATCAGTTTTTGTGAAAAAAAATTAAAGTTCATTGTTCCTATTCTATATTTGTGAAAATTTTTATTGGAAAGTATAAAGTTTTGTAATAATTAAATACCATTTGCGAATGAGATAAAATTTCAATTTAATTACAGTTCACAAAAATTACCAAATATAGGAAGCTATTTTTTAAGGGAAAATAATTTCTAACTCTCATATTTAAATGTTCCTGCAATTTAGTTTATTTTTGCTTGTAGATGGAAAAATACATATATATATTATTCTTTACAGATTATCCGTTCGCGAAAGATATTTTACATTCTATCAATTTTTTATGTTGAAATTTTTTTAAATTAATAAAAAAAAAATTGTGCTTAAGTAGATGGTCACCGTCCACGGACTTGCAACGGACCCAGTTATACTCTGGAACTGTCCCATTTATTTTATTTATTTTTAAAGTTTTTTATAACTATTGATAAACAAGGCAGGCAAGCTTTTTGTCCTCTGCCTGACTGAATACAAGGATATACGGGTTCCAACCAGCGTCGGATTTATAATAAGCCGCACTCGGCGCCACATCGAAAGAGGGGCCTCACAAGATATCATTTACTTCTTCATAAAGTTAATATTTTTTTTTTATTGCATCTAATTACTAAAGCGAAATTTACAATTATTGTTATATGATAAATAAAAACTGCTACTATTAATACATAATATACTATTCTTTTGCCGCTATTATAATCTGAATCAGCCTCAAGCATTTACCACTGTACTCCATCTCACTGTTTCATTCTCGAAACATTTCACTGGAAGCAAATCATCAAGCCACCCTTCTCGTCAGAGGCAGACTTGGCCGCCGGCACACCAGAAACTTTAGTTAGCACACCAGAAAACAATGGAACGGAGCCGCCAACTTTCGAAGATTTAAAATACCAGATGTTTTCCAATTATTGATTGGGAATCATTTAAACATGTGGAGAAGGTATGGATACATGGAGAATGGACTTGGTAGATTGTTGTCCGAAAAACACTGATTTTTGCCAGAAAGTTGCAATGCAGACTTTCTCACTTAGTTAACGATAGCGGCTTCCTTTGACTTCAAATTACCAGAAATTCTTTCCTTGATGGAGGATGTTTGCTCAACGGACAATGACAACGACTTTCAGTGAATGATTATTTATGGTGCATGAGAGGTTGTGGGGTAAGTTGGGTGCTTCAGGAGACCACGTGAGGGTGAGCCATTAACTCTTAAGAAACGTGAAAGAGGATAAAAATCTTTCAGTTGCCGTTTATCTCCATTGCGAAACCAACAGCAAAGAATCTTTAAGGCCGACAATTAGTGGAAGCTTTCAAATTTAATTTTCGGACAACAAGAATATACAGAAGAAATTGTCATCAAATCACACAACTAAAGCTACAAAGCAGCATAAAGGTAATACTCTAATTTTTTTCAATTACTTTCAGTAGTTTTTTTGTCTCTACAAAAATCAGGGAATTTCCTTTTTGAAAACCTCTGATCGTAATTTATGCAAATATAATGAAATATTTTTTACCCTTTTTTGTGGTTCTCACTGTCGTTTTTTATAACAATATCCAAGCAAAAACGAATCAATATGAAGGATCACAGCTATCGAATACTCTATGTTTTAATATTGAGACATTTACTCAGATTTCAAGAGATATTTGATAAACACCAAACCATTTTATACTGTCTTGATTTTTCGCTGGCAATCGTATCCAGCAATTATCAATTACTATGAAGCAAAAAACTATATTTACAACAAGATATAGGTAGCGGATAGGTACAGCAAAGATAATGAAAGTTATTTTAATTTACCCCATTTTATGGAAATTAGTGTCCAAAATAATTTTTTTCTACATTTCCCACCAATATATATACTTCAGATAATTTTGTTTTCATTTCTAAAATTTGAAACAATCCAGAAGAAAATCCAAAAGAGCCAAAAATGTCCATTAGCCATAAATTTTGAAATACACATACCAGATGAAAATTCCTCTTTTCGAGTTTGTCTTAATTATTCTTTTTTTTTTTGGGGGGGGGGGGAAGTCTCCCACTTACAAAATTGTAGGATGGCAAAAAACCAAGTGCATCTTGTTTGTTATTCTATTATATGTACTTTTAAACTTATTATAACTAGGCAAAAAAAAAAAAAATCGCGCCTGTATTTTTTTCACATTCATCTTCATTTATTTTATCCTTTCCTCCCCTAAAACGTTTCTTGTTGCATGCCTGTTCTGAATTTTACCCTTTGATGTACCAGATATGGAACAAACTTTAAGCACTAACTTTTTAATTTTGTTGCGAACTTCTGTATTTTTACACTGACCTGTTTTTCACATTTTTAGCCTGTTTTTAGAGTTAATTTTTAAAATGCAGAAAAAAACTAAGTGCCCGAGTATAACACCAACATTCCTTGAAAAGGATTGAATTCTCGTGATTTTTTTCACTTAAGCAAACTTCCGTCGTTCCGCTTTATATGATATGTTTGATTCTCATGGTTCAGTCGAAAAAACTGAAAGAAACCCGATTAGACTTCTGAATGCAATTTACGACAAAAAACTGCAAGGGATTATTTACCAATATCTGCCTCGCCATTAAACTGTTTTGTACAGTACCAGTTACTGTTTCTTCAGCTGAAAGATCGTTCAGCAGACTGGCAAATTCATTGAAAACATGGCAAAGAAGCACAACTAGTCAAGAGTGACTTAATCATCTAGCAATTTTGTGCATTGAAAATGATTTAGCAAAGCAAGTTGATTTTACTGAAGTTATTGAAAAAATTATGTACATCCATATAGTTTTTTTAATAAATATAAATATTACTTTTGTGTCATCATTTAAACTGACTTATTTTATACTAAATCCTGTAGAGCAGCATGCTGCCCTTAACTTTAATGGTAGGTAGGGGGCCTGCCAAAGATCCTGGCCTGGCGGCCCGCTTCAGGATGTGGGAGCCCTGGTGTGGGTGTGCCATACCCTGTGCATGTTAAAGAACATGCATAGACGATAAGTTTCAATGTCTCCTAACAGCTATCCAGTGTGTCCCCCAACCTTCTCTGAGCCTTTGGGGTCCTTGCGACCTGACCATTTGGCCCATTGTGTGCAAAACAAAAAGTGCCAGAGAGGTAAAACAACCCAACCCTGCTCTGTTGGTAGCATGTCAGTCTCTTAATCTGCAGTTAGAGGTTTCTAGTCCCAACTGTGGCTATACTGATATTTATCTCTCTACTAATTACTATTCTGCCCTTGGTGAGAAATGGCAAATCAGTGGGCATGGTGAGGTCACTGTCTGTTGAATGAGATGCTATGCCATGGCCTCATATGCAGGAGACCATATACTGTGAATGTGATGGATGGCCTTGACAGGAGACGTCTCATAAGAACTGTCCAGTGATTCCTTCTCTGAGCCCCTGGAGTCCATGTAACCTGACCATTTAAGCCCATTGGGTGCAAAAAAGCACTGCTCAGAGATAAAACAATCCAACATGTTCAGTTGACAAAGGAATTGTATAGTTTGGGTCTGTAATCAAATAAGTAATCTGGCATAAAATGCCAGGCTTGCATATGATAAATATGCATCAGGATTATAACATTAACGCTTCATTACTAAGGTGATGTCCCAAAGCTCACAATGTATTTTAAGATGCTAAAAGTGAAGAATCAAAATTTAAATTTCTTTTGATTAAACAATGCATATAATATCACAGGGAAAGAAATTAAATATATTGTTTTAAACATAAAACTAAATGAAAAACCGAGTTTTCTCTTAAAAACTTTTTAATATGCAAACAGTTTGAAGGATAAACTTTAAAATTATTGCTCAACAACAGACAATGCAAGAATAAAAAGTGCAGTGAAAAAATAAAAATGCTACCAACCTTGTTTTTATTTGTCATATTTCCTTCAGATGAATGGCTTCCTCGAGTTCTTTCTTTCAGCACTCTTTGAATACTGCTATCTCCCATTTCCTAAGGCCATACTGAAAAATAATATATATAACTTTACTATAAACGATATTGAAAAACTAAGAATCTAAATTCACTTTAGAAATTTGCTTGATTAAGCAGTAAAGTGCAAGGATCTGAACCACACTAAACTCTTAATTATTCTGCAGTTAATTTTTTGTTAAGATTTAAACACAAATTGAACTTTAAAATCAAAACACTCTGAAATATCAACTTGAAATAAAATAAGTAAAATAGTTCATTACTGCTCCTGATCCCTTAAATCCAGGATCTCTTAATATCCTTGGATCTTAAATTAATTTTTTGATCCTCTTGATTTATCCATTAGATTTAAATCTCTTGATCCAGGATCTCTTAATATCCTGGTTGAATATTATCAACAATAATTGCAACCTTTGGTTGCTGTTCACCAATGAAACATTTAACATAAAAGGTTTGCATTTTTAAGTTGCACAGGAGGAAAAAACTGAGCCACCCCTGTCCTGGGGACGGGGTTGGCTCAGTTTTTGATATTGATATAAATCTTGATGTTAATATAAATATTTTGCATATAACAATAATATTAATAATCAAATAATATTAATCATCAGCTTTAAATTAAATATAAATAATTTATATATTTTATTATAATATTTTAGGTATTCTATTTCATTCATTTTTATTCTGGAATTTAACTATCATATTGAATCTTTGCATCCTTATATTAACCGAAACAGCACAGAATTACTGAAATACAAACAGTTTTAGCTATAACACCTCTAACAATGATTATTATACTCACCTGGTGGTAACTTTAATCTTTTGAAAACACCAAAATTTATATAGCCATGTCTTATGTATCATGTTAAATAGAACTAACCAGTTCTACTCCCATTGTTTGTAATTATGATAAATGCATTGGTGGCTTTAATGTTGACCCTATAACACAATTTGAAGTTATTTTGGCTATTTCTAAACTTAAACTACATAAATCCCCAGGGGTAGATGAAATTACTACGGAAATGCTTAGAGCTGGGAATGTTTCAGTTACCACTTGGATGACTGAAATTCTGAATATCTTTTATGATAAAGGCATGGTTCCTAAGGATTTTACCAGAGCTATTATTATCCCTATTTTCAAAAAAGGTGATCGCAGTTCTTATGATAATTATAGGGGTATCAGCCTACTCTCTGTTCCAGGTAAAGTTCTTTCCATGATTGTGCTTAATAGAATGAAGAATCTGGTTGACAGTCAATTGCATGATGAACAATGTTGATTCAGAAGTGGTAGGGGATGTGTGGATCAGATATTTTCACTTAGGCAGATTCTTGAGAAATGTTTAGAGTTTCAGAAACCTTCGGGTGCTAGCTTTGTTGATTTCAAAAAGGCTTTCGACTCTGTTGATCATCATAATTTGTGGTTGATTGTGAAATCATATGGTATACCAGACAAGTTAGTTAACATAATGAAAGCTCTCTATAATAACACTGAGTCATGTGTGAGAGTTGGTAAGGCTTGTAGCAATTGGTGTTCGACAAGGGTGCATTTTGTCTCCTTTTCTCTTTAGTTTGGTTATGGATTATGTTATGCGAAATTCACTTCAAGGAAAAGATTTTGGCCTTAAATGGGCTGGAGATACGAAAATTTCTGATTTAGATTATGCTGATGATTTAGCCCTTTTGGCAAATGATGTTGATGAGATGAACTCTTTCATTCGAGCTGTTGATGAGACTGGTAGTAGAGTAGGTTTGGTTATAAACAGAGAGAAAACTAAAGTGATGAAAATTGGTCAAGCAGGCTGTGATTCAGTTCATCTGAATGGTTGCAGTCTTGAGCAGGTGTCACAGTTTAATTATCTTGGGAGCTATGTAACAGATAATGGTGATGTGCGGCATGAGATTAACAGACGAATAGGGATTGCTGCCGAGACTTTTAAGAATCTATGGAGAGTGTGGAGAAATAGGCGTAACACCTAAAGACTAAAATTAGACTGTATAATAGTTTGGTTCTTTCTAGGGTTAGTTATGGTAGTGAAACTTGGACAGTTTGTAAACAAGATAACAAGAAACTAGATGCTTTTGATTCCAGATGCTTATGCAGTATCTTGGGCATAGGTGGTTCAACTTTGTAACTAATGATGAGGTTAGGCAAAGGAGTTTGCAGCCTCCTTTACGCAGCATATTGTGCATAGAGAGACTCCGTTGGTTTGGCCATGTTGCCCATATGAATAATTATAGATTGGTGAATAGGGTTATGAACAGTGTGCCTAAAGGCCTTAGAAAGAGGGGGAGACCTAGGATGTGGTGGGCAGACAATGTCAAATAGGACCTTGTTAGAATTGGTGTGCAGTGGCCAGATGCAGTAGATGTAGCTCAGGACAGACTTGCTTGGAGAACTAAATTGCACGGTCTGGTTGGACCTCTGTAGCCCATGGCTGCTTGAGGATGATGATGATGATGAATTATTTTAAGTGTTTCTTGTGTACAGGACTTTTTCCTGTGATGCTTTATTACTGAATTCTGTGCTATTGCATGTTGTACAACTATAGCCACTAATAGTTGTAGATTCTGTGTAACTAAGTTCCTTGCCATATTCTAACACTTTCTCTCGCAATAGATTCCCACCTACTAGAATGTTTTTGCTTCTACATTGAGTAAACCATTTTAGCAACTTTACTGCTCAGCTTAAGAAATTCTGTATGCCTCATTCTTCTTTTCCTTTTATTGCAATCTAGCTGTTTCAATACCATACATTTGTTCTTTAGAATGACTGACAGAGCACTACTAGGAATTCCAAATTCTTTGGCAAAATACTTTTTCTTCTTTCCTCCATTTTGATCATTTTTGCTTTATCACTTAATGACAAATGCGCTGAACTTACCTTTCATAATACAGTTAAACCTGCATCCAGAGAAACTATCTCTAAAATTAAATTAGAATTTTCTATGAGGAATGAGAGGAATGCTTATCTGTCAGCTGTGCATAGCCAACAAGACACTCTGTCCACCTGCAAGCAATGAGAACAAGGCATAGTCTGTGAGAATTACTTTGTCCAATCAAGACTTTCAGCAACTTACCATCATTAGTAACAAAATTTCATGGGGGGAAAAAAGCTTGTCAAGAGAGAATTTAAAAAAATATATATTCTTCATAAAATTTTGAGCAATTTGATGATGATGCAAAAACAGTTTGAGTTGAAGGGAGAGAAAATACAACAAAACAAGGTATAAAGATTCAGTTGGAGATAAAAAAAAGAGTTAACAACAAATTAAAGATATAGAGGGTCGTCTTAACAAGAGTTAATCATATATTCTCCCAAGTTTCCATCTAATTATCATTGTAATGTGCACTTGAATAAAGGGTTTATTATCAAAAAAAATTGTGCAATTTCTTCATCCAATACTGAATTCTATAAGCAAACATTTGTGGAAGATGCAATATGCTTTCATCAGCTGATACTGGCATACAAACAGCTGTGTTCCATCATTGTTATTCCAAATTACAAAGGAAATTCTGATAACTTCTGATTGGCAGGCTTTAGAAATATATCCTATTACAAAGAGTTTCCAAACACACTTATATTATGTGAATGGAACATAACATGCAGAACTCCCTAATTTTGAAAATAAGCTTTCTATGGAAAAATCTCACTGAAGAAAAAAACTTACCCAAATCTTACTAATTCTCATTTCCAACAATATTCATTGATATTTAAATGTTTATGGAACCTGAAGCATTTAAAAGCAGCATCACTGATTTTAATAATTTTGAAAGTAGGGGGCAGGCTGCACCAAACTTCTGGTAGGTTCAGAATTACTACTATGTAACAATTTACTTCAAAAGCCCACTAATTCTATAATTACATGAAAACAAATTATAATTGTTACAACAAACCACTTACTAAAGCAAATGTAAATTTAGAAGTTGGGTAATGATTATTTCAAATAATTTTGAAAATATTCATAATGAGTATAATAACAGAGTTTGACTGCTAAATGTTTCCAAATTAATAACTCTGTAAATATTAAATAAATATTGCTTAAGCTCTAGAATTAGAAATATTTGAGATATTCAGTTTATCTTCAGTGAAATTTTTCTGTGAAAAGCTTATTTTCAGAGTTAAGGAGCTTTGAATGCCACTTTCCATTCACTTAACATGGATGTGTTTGGAAAAGTTTTGTAACATACTGTACATATAACATCAAAAGAGACTGTTTAGTGAAAAGTTTGCAATTTTTGTCTGTATAATTTTGGGTGTGGCCATTTCAAAATGAAGCAAAACTGACAAAGAATTAATTTGATCTCATTTACTTTATGAGGCCTACCCATGGCCAAGTGGTTAGCAAGCTTGGCTACTGATCACAGGGTTCTGGGTTCGAGCCCAGGGATGGCACGGATGTTTGTGTTGGTTTCCTGCTGAACCTTCACACATATTATAACATATTAACTGACAGGTTACTGTCAGGCCTCTGTGGCAAACAGCTTCTTGAGGGTTTTTAATTTTTACTTTACAAGTCCTTTCTTGTGTGAAAGCCTACCTGACTACTAAGCTAGTGGGTGTTTCCTACTGGCAGTTGTATGAGAAACCATGATCAGCTAGATAAAGCTTCTAGGCTAGCTATATCCTTTGTGTAGTAGTAGCTTCTTTCTTTTGGTAGTCTGTAGTAATACCTTCTTTCCTTTACAAAATATTTAACCTAAAATTAATAGTGTACTACTGTAAGCAAGCACTACTATGTTGCTTCCATTGAATAAACTTCAACTCAGCAAATAGTAAAAAAAAAAATTATGGTTTGAATGCAAAAACCAGGATAATAAAATTGCACATATGAAATATGGGTAAAAAATGTGAAGCATTTGTTTTTCAGAGTTAATTTTTTAAAAAGAAAGTTTTTTATTTTTCAAAACTCTCCATGTGTCACAAAGTAGGTTTTGTGGCCTGCACAGAGCTACTTTATTAGTCCTGATATAAACTAATGCCACAAAATTAATATAATATGCACTCTCTATTCCCTATATTTGAAAGATGTATGCTAGTAGTAGTTTCCTTACCATATCAATGAGGGTTCTCATTCCTGTCTATACTTTTTTTCTTAATACATACTTTTATTTGAAATCATTTTAGTAGAATGCCTTTGAAAAATCAATGAGAAATCTTAATAAAAATGTGCAATTTCATTCTAAGCAAAAGCATTTGAAATTTGTCAGAGTATTTTGTATAAATTTTTGAAACTTTATACTACATGCTGTTTTCTTTTCAAAGTTTAAGCAATGGTGAATTAGAAAGCAAATTTTATCAAATTTGTTTTTATTCTAATGTCCGATTTAGATTATGCTGATGATTTAGTCCTTTTGGCAAATGATGTTGATGAGATGAACTCTTTCATTCAAGCTGTTGACGAGACTGGTAGTAGAGTAGGTTTGGTTATAAACAGAGAGAAAACTAAAGTGATGAAAATTGGTCAGGCAGGTTGTGATTCAGTTAATCTGAATGGTTGCAGTCTTGAGCAGGTGTCACAGTTTAATTATCTTGGGAGCTATGTAACAGATAATGGTGATGTGTGGCATGAGATTAACAGACGAATAGGGATTGCTGCCGGGACTTTTAAGAATCTATGGAGAGTGCGGAGAAATAGGCGTATACACCTTAACACTAAAATTAGACTGTATAATAGTTTAGTTCTTTCTAGGGTTAGTTATGGTAGTGAAACTTGGATGCTTTGTAAACAAAAAAACAGGAAACTAGATGCTTTTGATTCCAGATGCTCCTTTGAGCAGTGATTCCAACCTCCTTTGAGCAGCATATAGTGCAGAGAGAGACTCCGTTGGTTTGGCCATGTTGCCCGTATGAATAATTATAGATTGGCGAATAGGGTTATTGAACAGTGTGCCTAAAGGCCTCAGAAAGAGGGGGAGACCTAGGATGCGGTGGGCAGACAATGTCAACCCACCGCATCAAACAGGACCTTGTTAGAATTGGTGTGCAATGGCCAGATGCAGTAGATATAACTCAAGACAGACTTGCTTGGAGAACTAAATTGCACAGTTTGATTGGACCTACATAGCCCATGGCTGCTTGAGGATGAGGATGAAATAATTCCTAAGGAATTTTTCTTCTTAATAGTTAAAAGAAATTATTATTGAATTTGTGTCAATTGAAACCATTTTAAAGGTCTCTACTACCCTATTTAAATTATGATCATATGCCACACTGAATTGACAAATTATTGTTACACTCTGATAACAATATGCAAAACAGAAGTATTGCATCCAGTCACATGGGATGCTGAAACTGGCAATGCCTATAAATAGAGCAACTTGTGCTAAAGTGATGTAAGAGAGTTTGACAATGGCCAGATAGTATATGTGAGGAAGGCCAGTTGTTCAATTATTGCAACTGCTGAGTTGTTGGGATTTTCATGTCACACCACTGGACATGTATACCAAGATAATGAAAAATACAGCAAAACTTCCAACCAGCAGGAGAAATATGGATGTAAATGTGAAATTGACTCTCAAGGTGAATGCAGACTGTCCCTCATCATTACAAGGAATCGCATGGTTACCGTGGAGCAGATAATGTCTGAAATGAATGAGGGAACATCCACAAGCTTATGCACAAAGACTATCCATTGTATCATGGAAAAAATAATCTATGACAGTTAATGTCCACATTGTGTTCTTTTGTTGACTGCAAGGCAAATGTTTTTTGTGAACATCATGACTTCAAGTTTGTGTATTGATATTAGCACGTGATTACTACATAAATCCAGAATTTTGCATACTGTATTACACGGTGGCCAAATACTTTTGTGTGGCTAGTTTAGTGTTGTTTTTTAAAATCATTATGTTCTAATATTTTGTGTTTATTTTTCATTTTTGTATATAACATCAGAGCACAAACATAAAATGCCATATAATTTTTTTTTTGTATGACAATTAGTACTTTTAAGTGTACAAAATTATAAGAAATTTAAGGTAGCCAAATACTTTTGTGAGCCACTGTATCATGATGTATTATTTAAATTATAATCATTTGCTAGTATGATGTCATCTGTATCCAGACACTGGCAGTAGGCTGGTTAATAAGCCTGCTAAACTTAACTCAAATTCTATGCCACTCATGCAGGCCAGAAATAACGTGGGAAAGACTTTCTTAAACTGCTATAACATTTACCTTAGATAAAATAACACAAAGGGCATTAAAACAATTTTAAAACTTTTGATTATTTTACCTCTGAGTGGCACTTTGCACCATATGGGTTAAATGACCAGGCATAAGGGTTCCAAAGGCTTAGAGAAAGTTGGGGAAAGGGGACCTGTTAGACAGCTGTTAAAGAGACAGATGGTAGCCTCCTGTCAAGGTCATTCAGCATGGTCTTTAATATACACAGAGTATGGCTCTCCCACACATGGGGCCACAACGTGATTTTCCATCCGACGACCTTTCCAAGACCATTGGTGTACCCTACTGATTGAGGGCAAGACGAGTTTTGCGGCTGGCTGAAGCAGCAATCCATGTGATAAATGCCAGATGGGTTACGTAATAGAGAACCCTACTGAAAGGAATTAGTCGCGGCAATCAAGTAGGAATTACTTCTTAAATTTTAACAATAAGCTGTAAATCTATTAGGTATTATGAAATATTACTGATGTGGGAAAATAAATGTACAGTGAGATAAAAAACAGAAGACGAAACTCACGTCTTCTGGATAGTTCTATCCACAGATTGACAAGTTCGCTACTTCTATCCCGCTTTGATTACGAGTTTCTCCAACCTATATCTAATTTTATATCATGTTGATTCCAGGTTAAGTTCAGCCATAAACTGAAATAAGTACAAAAAAATATTTACCCGATTTGATACGCTCTTATCATGAAATTTATACACAATTGCAGCCCATCGTTATTGCAGCCTATTCCACTTTTAAGCCACAAAACGATTGTGATTTAAAATATCATACTCCTCTGTTGCATCGATTATCATTGCCACCACCATACAATCAACATCTCATATATTCAAGCGATTCAAGAAACCATTATAATTAATAAAGTATAATTTATTATTAAAAATATTTTAAAAAATTCTTATTTATATTAACAATTTAATGCTTTTATTTTAACCTTAAGTTCTTGCGGTACTGTTAGGTTGTAACCCGATGTACTAACGAGATTGCAGTTGGATATAACTAGAGATCCTGCATTGTTAGTCTAACATCCTTCTTTAAAAACTGGACCATTTTGTAAAAGGGACCTTGACCCCTTTATCATCTGGTCCACGGGAAAATTTTTTTTGTGTACGTCAAAAATTAGGGACCAGTACAGTGAAGTGCTAGCGACCCTACATGTTGGCGATAGGCTTTTGGCCGCAGGCCGCCTAATAACGAAGCAGGTGGTTGAAGTTTCGTGCCAAGAAAGTGCTGCGTCGTAGTTTTGTGGCAAGGGGTTGGGGAGGGGAGAGATTTGGAGTAAAATTCTTCTGGGAGTGAAAATTGTAGCGTATGTGATCACTGTTGGCCGGAAGTTGGTAAGAAGGGTGCAAGGTAAATATTCAAAAGCGCCCCTAATCTCTTACAATTAAGGATGGCCTAAAATGGTCTGCAGATCTTAAAATTTCTGATTTAGAATATTTCTGATGATTTAGCTCTTTTGTCAAATGATGTTCATGAGATGAACTCTTTCATTCGAGCTGTTGATGAGACTGGTAGTATAGTAGATTTGGTTATAAACAGAAAGAAAACTAAAGTGATGAAAATCGGTCAGGCAGATTGTTTGCCACCACTAGTAATCATTTTTGAAAAAGGGTACTTTGGGAGTTGTAGTCTATTGTTAAAGAGTATAATTATGTTTATATATATATTTTTTTGAAAACATCAATACAATTGCACTAAGGAAATAAGGTGGTGCAGTAATGTGTGCAAAATGCTTTTTTTTTGTCCCTGTAATGGATCTTTTTTGTCCCTTTGTATCTTTTTGGCATCTGGATCTTTTGGTGTCCAATGGATCTTTTGAGTAGGAGGTAACTGCAGGGAGGAGAGTCATATTACACATATTGAGATGGAGAGTCTGCAGGAAGTTGGAAGGTTAAAGGATTTTGCCAGTACTTTGTATGAAATGGGCCAGGGCCCTGAAATGTCATTTTGCCTTTGTATGGGTGGGTAATGTAAGGGTCTGTAAATGGTAGCTAGGTAGTCACTGAAAGGAGAGCTATGCACCAATCCCCTGTGATGATGCATAGAACCGGCCAGGCCTAGCACCTAATGTCCGACCCCGCCTTCTCGTGGTGCAGACCGTTAGTACCTTTCAAAAGAGATACTCTCTTGTGGAAGTGAACGGAAGGGGAGGGCAGCCAGATTAGTGTGGCCTACTGATCTGGACAACTATGGCTACTTTTCTTTTTTTTTCTACCCTGCTGAGGAGTGGTCAACCACACAGGGTCCTGGTGCTGACCATATAAACCCACTGGACTGGACAGATATATGGCTCTGAGCTTGATTATGGATCCTGATTTTGCTGCACTGGTGGGCTTCTGTGGAGGCAAAATCTTCCGCTGTGTTTTCTGTTTGTTTGTGGGTTGACAGCCCCAAGTGAATAGATTCACGATATGTTTATCAGCTGGTGGATAATCCTGAGCAAAGGTCATCGCAGGCACCTGAACTCTTTGCTTCTATTGGCATCGTCAAATTCTACATTGGAGGAAGTCTTCCAGTGTAGATGGCTTCAGCCTTTAGTGGTGGGGGAACGGGTCTTTGCCCCATGTCTGCGATTAGGGGGCTGTTTGATATTGTTGGCATTCCCTCTCTCAATAAACATAGTTTCTTTAAACATCCTACTAACCATTTTCTCTCCATAGGTAGTAGGAATATGAGGACTCTGCACAGAGCTTTTTCTCTTGATGTCCTCACACAAGAATTCCACCATTATAATTTAGATATTCTCGGCTTGCAAGAGACCAGATGGACAGCTAAAGGTCAAATTCTTAAAAATAATCTTAAATTTCTCTTTTCAGGGAGGGACGACAATAAGCATCACCAAGGCGTGGGACTGCTTCTCAGCAGACACGCTAGTGATGCTCTTCTAGGATATGAGTGCATTAATGAAAGGTTTCTTACAGCAAAATTTCAGACAAGCATTAAAGACTTGAATGTTATCTGCTGTTATGCCCCCACTGAGGATGCTGATGAGGATGAGAAGGATAGGTTTTACAGACAACTTCAGGATATTTTGAATTCTGTCAAGAAAGGAGATATTACCCTTGTTCTAGGTGACTTCAATGCCAAAGTTGGTACTGACTCTAGCCTTTGGGGAGGGGTGATAAGCTCTTTTGGTATTGGTAGATGCAATGGCAATGGGCAACGTCTCCTACAGGTAAGTACACTCAATGGTTTCAGAATAACTAACACATATTACAAACACCGCGACATACATAAATACACATGGGTTTCACCTGATGGGCTCCATAAGAATATCATTGATTACCTATTAATTAACAGCAAATGTACCAGTTTTTAGGAATACTAGATCATATAGGGGAGCTGAAATTGGATCTGACCATTACCTTGTTAAAAGTGTCTTGCAACTTAAATTTAAAAAAGTGTTGCGCTAAAGTTAAAAAATTTACTTTTAATACTGAAGCTCTGAAAGACGCAGTCATAGCCAAAGCTTAACATGATAGGTTACTTAGTCATTATGACAGTCATGGTATGCTTACTACTGAAGTTGAGGAAGAATCTGATCATTTTAAACAGGTTTTTTTGGACACTAACAGTGCTCTTTTAGGAAAAAAGGAGCAGATGAGAAAGAAGTATCTGAGTGATAAAGCACTTGAGCTTATTTCGGAAAGAAAGAACTGCAGGAATGTCCTTAATCAATACCCTACTAGTCCTAATAGAAAGCATTACAGAGAACTTAATAAACGTGTAAAAGATCAGTTAGCTGCTGCTAAGAATCTTTGGCTTGATGGTTTGGCTGACAAAGCCGAGGAAGCAGTCAGACAGCACAACAGCAGAGAGCTGTACCAGATAGTTAATGTTTTGTGTGGTAGAAAACGGACAGGTATACAGGGATTGAAGGATAAACAAGGTAAGGTTATAGAAGGTGAGGATTCTGTCATGGCTAGGTGGGCTGAGCATTTCAGTGATGTTCTAAACAATGCGGTTAGTTCTATTCCCATTATTTGCAATGATGATAGATGCATTGGTGGCTTTAATGTTGGCCCTATAACACAATCTGAAGTTATTTTGGCTGTTTCTAAACTTAAACTTCATAAATCCCCAGGGGTAGATGAAATAACTACAGAAATGCTTAGAGCTGGAAATGTTTCGGTTACCACTTGGATGACTGAAATTCTGAATATCTTTTATGATAAAGGCATGGTTCCTAAGGATTTTACCAGAGCTATTGTATTCCCTATTTTCAAAAAAGGTGATCGCAGTTCTTGTGATAACTATAGGGGTATCAGCCTACTCTCTGTTCCAGGTAAAGTTCTTTCCATGATTGTGCTTAATAGAATTAAGAATCTGGTTGACAGGCAATTGCGTCATGAGCAATGTGGATTCAGAAGTGGTAGGGGATGTGTGGATCAGATATTTTCACTTAGGCAGATTCTTGAGAAATGTTTAGAGTTTCAGAAACCTTTGGTTGCTAGCTTTGTTGATTTCAAAAAGGCTTTCGACTCTGTTGATCGTCATAATTTGTGGTTGATTGTGAGATCATATGGTATACCAGACAAGTTAGTTAACATTATGAAAGCTCTCTATAATAACACTGAGTCGTGTGTGAGAGTTGGTAAGGCTTGTAGCAATTGGTTTAGCATTACTTCTGGTGTTCGACAAGGGTGCATTTTGTCTCCTTTTCTCTTTAGCTTGGTTATTGATTGTGTTATGCGAAATTCACTTCAAGGGAAAGATTTTGGCCTTAAATGGGCTGGAGATACGAAAATTTCTGATTTAGATTATGCTGATGATTTAGCCCTTTTGGCAAATGATGTTGATGAGATGAACTCTTTCATTCAAGCTGTTGATGAGATTGGTAGTAGAGTAGGTTTGGTTATAAACAGAGAGAAAATTAAAGTGATGAAAATTGGTCAGGCAGGCTGTGATTCAGTTAATCTGAATGGTTGCAGTCTTGAGCAGGTGTCACAGTTTAATTTTCTTGGGAGCTATGTAACAGATAATGGTGATGTGTGGCGAGATTAACAGACGAACAGGGATTGGTGCCGGGACTTTTAAGAATCTATGGAGAGTGTGGAGAAATAGGCGTATACACCTAAAGACTAAAATTAGACTGTATAATAGTTTGGTTCTTTCTAGGGTTAGTTATGGTAGTGAAACTTGGACACTTTGTAAACAAGATAACAGGAAACTAGATGCTTTTGATTCCAGATGCTTACGCAGTGTCTTGGGCATTAGGTGGTTCAACTTTGTAACTAATGATGAGGTTAGGCAAAGGAGTTTGTAACCTTCTTTAAGCAACATATTGTGCAGAGAGAGACTCCGTTGGTTTGGCCATATTGCCCATATGAGTAATTATAGATTGGCGAATAGGGTTATGAACAGTGTGCCTAAAGGCCTCAGAAAGAAGGGGAGACCTAGGATGCTGTGGGCAGACAATGTCAAACAGGACCTTGTTAGAATTGGTGTGCAGTGGCCAGATGCTGTAGATGTAGCTCAGGATAGACTTGCTTGGAGAACTAAATTGCACGGTCTGGTTGGACCTCCGTAGCCCATGGCTGCTTGAGGATGATGATGATGATGATGATGATGGGTGGGGTTTAGGATGGTCTGTAAGGTGAATGTGGTGACTCCTAGTGTAGCAAGTTTGTGATAGAGGGTGTGTCTTTGTGTGTTGTAGATTTGACAGTGTAGTAGGTAGTGGGGGATATCCTCTATCATTTGGCAGTTTGGGCAGAGTGCAGAATGTATTTTTCTAATCATAAATACGTTTTTGTTGATGTTCGCTCTGCCAGTTCGAAGTCTGTGTATTGCTGTTTGGGCCCTTCTGAATAGGCAGTTAAGATGTAGTGTGTTTGGAAAGGGTGCTATTGTGGCTCTGAATGTGTTTTTATCTGTAGTGTGTTGGAACCAATTCTGGGTCCATGTGTGATGAAAAAAATTTGTGTATTCTCTTATGTAATGTTTGCATATAGTGACAGTGTGGTAATTTGGGGTTGTGAGTGTGAGGCCTTGTTTAGCAAGTGAGTCAGCAGTCTCATTATGGGTGATATTGCAATGGGAGGGAATCCAGTAAAATGTTAGGGTGTTTCCCTTGTCTATAATGTTGTGTGCTATGTTTTGTATGTGGAAAAGGGAATGGTTCTGTGATGGATCTTCTGTTAGTGTGTTAATGAGTTGTAATGCAGGCCTTGAGTCTGTGATTATGTTAATGTGTTGTTTGTTGAGGTGGGTGGCCCAGCCTAATGCCATATGTGTTGCTGCTAACTCTGAAGAGATACTATTTTCAGCATGATTTAATTTTATAACATAAGAGAATTTGGTGGAAGGGGTGTAAAAAGCAGCAGAGCCAGAGGTGGTGTGTGGAATATGAGATCCATCAGGGTAAATTGTATGGTCAGTGTCTGATAGTTGTGTGATTAAGTTGTCTGCAGCAATTTTTAGTTCAATGGGTGAGTTGAGCTTTTTTTTTTTGGTGATGTGTGGTAGAGTGAGGTGAATGTTTGGTTTTTCAAGTAACCAATAGGGAAGTGTTTGTGTGGGTTTATAGGGTTTAATTTGTTGAGAAGTGGGGTAAAGTGTTTTTTTTTATTATTTGTGCTGTGGTAGTAAAGTTAGTGGTGGATTCAATTCTAAGTATGGCTGGGTGAGTGGGATTGTAGTGTTTAAGTTTGATGTAGTGTTTTGCATGTGAGGAGGTGTCTTTTGATGGTTAGAGGTGACATGTTGGCCTCTGCCCAAGTGGCGAAGTTTGGACAGCCAGCTGTAAGACTCAGGGCAAGTCTGATGACGCGTGTTTGCATAGTTTCAATTTTATTGATTTGTGTGTTTGAAGCAGTGTTGAGTGCTGGGAGGCCATACTCTAGTCTAGAGTTGATAAATGCTTTGATGAAAGTAAGCATTACTTTATCGCTGGCCCCCCATGACACTCTTGTGATGGAATTTAATATGTTGTATGCTCCAATGCATGTGGATTTTATGTTATTAATGTGTTGTTTCCAGGTAAGCTTATGGCTATAGTTAGCCCTAAATATTTGTAATGGGTGACAGTGGGAATGGTGCAATTGTCAATTGTAATATTTGGTGAATTGGTAGGTAACTGTTTACATTTAATGGGTAAGACCGCAGATTTAGGTGCTGAGATGGCAAGTCCCCATTTTGTAGTAAAGTCAAGAACCTGGTTGACTGCATTTTGTAATGTGGTTTGTATGTTGTTGATGTTAGTTCCAAAGGTCCAGAGCACTATATCATCTGCAAAGATGGAGCATGTGATTTTATAGTTGAAAATAGTTGGGAGGTCATGTAGTAAGATGTTGAATAATTTGGGGGTGCATAGTTAGAGGCTGGCCTTCTTCTTATACATCCGTCATCTTACTGGTCCTATTTGTAAAGTAGGCTTCAGCCCACTTATCATCAGGACCACAAGCCAAATTCGTCAGTGAGTGCAAAAGTGGTGGAGAAAATTTTGAGTTTTGATGCAAAAGGAGGAGGAAAAGGCCGAAGATCGAAGCTGGTCGAAAACTGCTCCAACGATGGTAGAAGTCGTATTATCAATGCAGAGAAGAGTTTAAAAGTGGGCCTAAAGTTAAAATGTGTATGAAAAATGTGTATATGTGTGTGATTTGTGCTATTATGTGGAAATGTGAATTAAATAGTGTGAAAAAGCAAGTTTGAAAAGCTACCTAGCAATGCAGAGGTGGAAGCTAACTTTGGGATCCGTCAAAGTCGTCTCAGCCAATGAGGAGAGAGGAATTTTGGTATTGGATGAGCGCTGAATCCAAGATGGAGGCGGTTTTTGCAAGTAGTTGGCTGAAAGAGAAAATGGATTTGGAACAGGTAAATTTTGAAAATTGGAATAGTAGCCAAAGTAATGGGATTTTTAGAATAAGGGAACAAATTTAAAGCTAACTGAAGATAATCCCAAACGGAGAAATAGTCGAGTTGTGGGCTCTTTTCCAAAGCATTAAGATAGAGATCCTGATAGTTGTGCAGGATAAGGCCAGTGGGCGATATGGTTTTTTTGAGAGCATAAAATGTGGGGTGAAATTCCCATTCTGAGGAGACAAGTTTAGGGTTGGCTAAAAATTTAAGTATATCAATAATGTCCTCGAATGTTTCCATAAATTCAGGGCCGTCAGTTTTTTGAGTGGGCAGTGGGGTTGTGGACTGGTCAATTATGAAATTTTGGAGATTATCAATAAGGGCTGACGTAGAAGAGTGAGAAATGGTTGCTTTTTGTTTTTTAGAAGTGTCTTCTTTATGGGGTGAGTCAGGTGGGGAGGGGGGGGGTTTCTTTTTTTGTTGAGTGGTATCAGTTACAGGAGGAGTGATTTCAGCAGGGGGAGGAATGTCGGCATGAGGGGAGAAGGTACTTACAGAAGTGGAAAGATCAGGAGTCTTCTGTGACTCCTTGTTTTCTTGTGGCTGGGCAGGTGGTAGATCCAAAGTTTGGTTTGGTTGCTGGCTTGTCACTTTCTGTCTATTTTTGAAGGAGGCACAGTCCTTTATGAGGTGACCAGATGACCTACACCACTTGCAAAGGAAGGTGACTCCAGGGTAGAAAATAGTGGCCGAATAGTTCTCGATTTGTAGGAAGTTTGGGATGCCTTTTTCCATCTCAAGGTGCACAATGCGAGTTCCCGTTTTGATCGATTCCAAACTTGGTATTCCTAGATATTCGTCTGCAATACTAGTTACTGTTTCAAAGGGAGCAAGGGCAGCAGCCACAGCCTTATTTGGGATGAAAAATGGCAATTTAGAAACTAGGATCTTCTTTGTAGGAAAGCCAAGTCGAGTAGTTTCCACTTATTGTCCATTGAAGAAGCCTAGTGGAAGAGCCGCAAAATTATCAGCACTGGTGTCTGTTGAGAAGGTCAGGATGGTGGTAGAGGCATTGATTCTTTGAGCAATAGAGATGGCAGATGGATGCACACGTTCAGCTGTTTGAGTCACTATAGAATCATAGGTTTGTCCCGGATGTTTCACACGAAAAGAACGTTTTAATCTAACATCTTTCTTGTAATCCATGGTAAAAAACGAGAGAGCTAATCCAGAGCACGTCTATATCCTTTGAAATCCGAACTTGGAATCCTAGAGGCTGGCCTTCTTCTTCTTATACATCCTTCTTTCAAAGCTGGACCTATTTGTAAAGGGAGCCTCGGCCCACTTATCATCAGGTCCATACGCGTAAATGGCAGTGGGTGCGGATGAAAACGGCAAAGACTGTCCAGCACAGTGAAGGGTGGCAATCGTACATATTGGCAATTGGGCTTTAGGCCGCAGGCCTCCCAGTGGTGGAGAGGCTGATGTTGAAGGAGAATAAATACCAGTTGCATGTCATGTGAAGGGGGGGAATGGGGGTGGAGAGAGATGTGAAGGGGGGGGGGGGAATGGGGGTGGAGATTTGTTCTGCCAGTGCGTAGTTGATGAATTGCTGTTTGGGCTCTTCTTGATAGGTAGTTGAGATGTAGTGTGTGTGGGATGGCAGCAATGGTGGCTCTGAATGTATTTTTAATTGTGGCCTGTTGGATCCAGTTTTGTGTCCATGTGGAGTGGAAGAATTTGTTGATTTCAATTAGGTGATGATTATATGTCTCAGGGGTGTGATAATTAGGTGTAGGGATATTGTGTCCTTGTTTAGCAAGGTGGTCAGCAGTGTCATTATGGGTTATGTTACAATGAGAGGGTATCCAGTGGAATGTTAGTGTTTTGTGAGTGGCAATTATATTGTGCGAAATTCTGTGAATATGGAAAAGAGAGTAATTTTGTGATAGGTTGTATGTATGTTTGTTGATGCTGTGCAAGGCAGATTTTGAGTCAGTGATAATATGTATGCTGTGTGTATTTTGTGTGGAGGACCATTCCAAAGCCATATGTATTGCAGCTAGCTCTGTAGCAGTACTGTTTTCTGCATGGTTCATTTTGATTATATGTGAGAAAATTGGTTGGGTAGAGTGGAAGGCAGCAGAGCCATTTGTTGTGTGTGGGATGTGGGAGCCATCTGTGAATATAATGAGATCTGTGATAGGAATGTTTGTGATGAGTTGTTCGGCTGTAAATTTTAGTTCTTGTGGGAGGTGTTTATATTTTTGGGTGATGTGTGGAAGTGTGAGATTTATGGAGGGTTTTTTAATAGTCCAATAGGGGATTGTGTATCTAGGGTTGAAAGGTTTGATTTTTCTCCATGTTGAATATAGTGGGTGCTGCTTTATGATTTGTGCAGCGGGGGATGTGTTGGTAGGAGACTCAATTCTATTTATAGTGGGGTGGTTGGGGTTTAGATGTTTTAATTTGACGTAGTGTTTGCAGGTGAGTTTGTGTCTGATGTTGTCGAGGGGAGGCATGTTGGCTTCTGCCCATGTGGCCAAGTTTGGGCAGCCAGTTTTAAGACCCAGTGCAAGTCTGATGGCTCTGGTTTGTATGGTTTCAAGTTTGTTAAAAAATGTGGGTGAGGTAGTGTTTAGAGCTAGCAGGCCATACTCCAGTCTGCTGTTGATAAATGTTTTAATAAGGGTGATCATAGATCTGTCACTTGCACCCCAGCTAGCTCTTGTGATTGATTTGAGAATGTTGAGAGCTCCATTACATTTGGATTGTGTATTTGTGATGTGTTGTTTCCAGTTAAGCTGTCGGTCTATAGTTAGCCCTAAGTATTTGTAGTGTTTAACTAGGGGGATGGCGTGATTATAGTTATGCTGAGTGAGTTGGCAGGGAGTTGTTTATGTGTTATGGGTAAGACCGCAGATTTAGGTGCAGAGATGGCTAGTCCCCATTTGTTAGTAAAGTCAAGGACCTGGTTGACTGCTGTTTGTAGGGCTGTTTGTATAATGAGGGTATCATTTCCTTTGGTCCAGAGCACTATGTCATCAGCAAAGATGGAGCAATTAATGTCCTTGTTAAATACTGTTGGTAGATCATGTAGAAGAATATTGAAAAGTGTAGGTGATACCACACTGCCCTCTGGCAATCCCCTATTTAAATTGTGGGGGTCAGAGAGAGTAGTCCCCAGTTTGACTTTAACCTTTCTCTGTGTGAGGAAGATTTTGATAAAATGAAAGATGTTTCCTGTGATTCCTAGTTGGTGTAATTTGAAGAGTATACTGGTGTGTGAGGCAGTAGAGGCTGGCCATCTCGGTGATTCACTGCCATTGGTTGGAGTCACGTGGTTTATGGACGCAATGTTTTGTCGTACCGTAAGACGAAAGCCTATGAGTTAGTGTAAGTACCAAGTTAAAACTTCTCAGTTGTTATAATTGTATATATTTCTATCACTTTCTTTTGGTTTATAAAAGCTGTTATATTTTATGAATAATTCACTTCGCTCCATTTGGGTGTAAAAATTTCACTTAAAGAAATAATTTAATGAATATTTTTCCCCGAGAAACTCTATCAGAAGAAGGCAAACGGCTGCAAAAGTGAAAAGAGCTAACAGAAAAAAAAACAAAATATTTCTTTTAAGGTTCGTTTGAAAAACGAGCTAATGTTTTCATTTTGTCGTCTGCCTATGCCAGTATTTGTTCGTCGTCTGTCCGTCTCTCTGTTAACAATTGTCTGTCCATCTGTCTTTCCACCTGTCTGTCCGTCTACAGACAATCATTTTTTTTACTTTTAGAACTAAATGAAAAATTCTCTTTTGGTTGGATAGGTGTCAACAAATATTGAGATTAGTAAATTTAAAAATTTTCAATAGCTGTAATAGCGCACTCTAGCGGTGGGAAAAGATGGAAAACGCTAAAATTTCAAACGAATATTACAAGCAAACTATTTACACTGGAAATCTAAAATTTTGGTAGTAGAGTGTTATGGTGAGAAGGTTTACAACCGCATCAAGGTTTCGCCATCTTAGCCAAAAGGAGGGAGCGAAAATGAAACTTTTTTAAGAGATAAACAAAACAATGTTTTTTTTTTTCTTTTGTTTCACAGACACTAACAAAACATTAATGATTTAAACAATATTTGATAATTTCAGTATTAACTGTAGACTTTTAAACGTCTATAAATCAATAAATGTTTTTTGTGAAAAAAGCCGGCTTTATTTCAACAGGTTAGAATGTTTTGGCCTATTTCTGGAGAGCTGCGGGTTCGAATCCTGTATGTCAGCGAATTTTATTTCCACAAAAATATTAATATTTAAGTTTTTCGAATCCCCATCAGCTGCAATTTCCAGTGTTAGAAAGTGCTAAAGGCGGTAAATAAAAACTCGAAAGGCGACCTCTAGCGGCAGAAGAAGCTGGAAAATACGAAATCTTTAAATGAATATTACAAATGATCTATTTTTGCTAAAAACTTAAGTTTTTGTCATAGAGTGTAATGATCAAGTGGTTTACCCTAATAGTAATGATTTGTCCCATTGGTTAAATTCAACTTTTCTGCTTTAAGAGATAAATAAAAAAACATTTTTTGCACATTACAGGTACTAATAAAATATTAATAGTTTATTTTCCAAATTCAACAGTAGTCCGAATTTCTATTGTCAGAGAGTACTGAAAGTGTGAAACAACTAGAAGAATGCATATCGCCTCTGGTTCATATGTGAATCTCATTTTCAAAGAGAATGAAGTTCTTACTTTGCCAAATTTTTCCCTCCTTAAAAGTTTTAAATATAGATGTTTGTGTTGTTTTTCCGCTGAGGTCCCGCCATCCTCATGGACCTTCTACGATGGCATATAAACTGACAGGTTCCTGTCAGACCTCTGAACAGGCAACTGCTTGAGGAGTTATTTATTTTTTAATATACGATGGGGGAAATGCACATATTAGCATTTTATTAGTAATTATAAAACATAAAAAATATTATTCTTTTAGTTCTTAAATTTAGAAAGTTTCTTTTCTCTCGCTCCTCTGAAAATAGTGGGCAGATCATTGCTGTCAGTGGAATTTCTACCATAACAGGACTCTACTGTCGAAATTTCTACCATAAAGAGATCACTTGAAACATTCGTTAAAAATTTTGCAGCTTCGATATTTAGTGATCTCTAATCACATAAATTAAAACTACCTTTGAAAATACGAATTATACATTTCATTTGTAACCAATTAAAAAAGAGATTTCCAATTATCTCTTAAAACAAAACCGTTCCGTTTCTTCCCTACCTTGGGCTTAAGGTTAACTCATTGTTTTCAATGAAATTTTCAAGACTGTCACAATCCACGACCAAAATGTCATATTTCTAGCATAAATACATCGTTTGCAATATTCGTTTTAAATTTTTGGTATTTTTCGATTTTTGTTTCACCATTAGAGGGCGCAATTATAACTTTTGCGAAATTCGCAAAATGCAAATTGTAATATTTCATCAATACCTGACGAACCCAAAAAGAATTTTTAACTTTTCTCTTAAAACAAAAAAAGTTGCATTCACCTCCCTCTGGGTCTAAAGGGTCAAGTGATTGTTGCCAATGGTAACTTCGTAACCTTTACATTTCAACACCAAAATTTCAAACTTCTAACCATAACTACATGATTTGGAATATTCGTTTGATATTTTGGAATTTTCAAATTTTTCCACCGTTAGAGGGCGCAGTTATAACTTTTGGGAGATTCCAAAAATGCAAATCGTAATATATCATTAATATCTATCTAATACAAAAAAATTTTTTTTATTTATCTGTGTAAAGAAAAAAAGTTCGATGTCTACAGACGGACAGACAACAAAGCGAAATTATATCTTTTTATATAAAAAAAAGCCCTAAAATTTACTTTTCCTTGTTTAGCCGTTTTCTAAAATGCTTCCAATCATGAACATTGAAATCTGTATCAAATATTACCCTACCCTTTTCCGGATTCCATAAGTACCGTACAATACTATTCAGCTATGCACGCTAAACAATCCGAGGGACTACAAGACATGACGTCCAATTTTGAGGTGGCCAACCTCTACCTATATAGGGCCTCTAGATAACAACCCAAGATCAACGTCGTAACCTCTGTAACGTAAGTATTAGGCTTACGGTGAATGGCATCATTGAGTAGTGCCGTAGGCTACTCCTTGTTTCAGTTAGTGACGTGCTCATGGTTCTTTCGAAGTAGTTGGTGATGTAGTTGTTTAGGACAGAATATTTTTGTTATTGTAATTTCATAAAAGTCTGACAATAGCTCTAATATGTCTTCACACAATAAATCTGCCAATGAAAGCGGGATAGTTATGTATATAACATATATAAAAGGCGAATCGAAATTTTTGAAGTTTTGGGCCCAAGGGATTAACGTACTTGACAAAATAAAGAATTTAGAGAAACAGCTAATGGAAGATACAAAAGAACTCGACAGTATGCCTGGCTTCTTCAGCAATCATGATTTACCTCCTGGAGCTAAGTGTTGTGTGAAAACTAAGACGAAACGGTGGTGTAGAGGTGTGATTGTTTCGAATAGTTCGGATCAATATAATGTGTTAGTTAGGTTGTTAGATTATGGAAATTGTGAAGTGGTAAGAGTTAGTGATGTTCGGAAAGTTGATGAACTGCGTTACTTTTCTCTTACACAGCCAAATTATGCCACTGAATGCATTTTGGCCGATGTAGTACCATCATATACAATGGAATGGCCTCCAGAAGCAATTAAATTTTGTGAGCAGCATTTACTTCATAAAAAAGTTTATGGTTACCCTGTTACCAATTTTAGAGGTATACCCGTTGTTCGTTTAGTCAAATTTGGTGAAAATCAGCCATTTGCTCAACTTTTGCTTGATAACAGTCTTGCCAGTATAGAAACAACAGAACCCCCACCACCACCATTACATCATCCTGCATTAGTTTATGGAGGAGATTCTTTTAGAACTGTGCCACTAAATATCGGCTCTCATAATAATATTGTGCTTGTCTCGTATGTTGAGAGTCCTCAAAAGTTTTATATTCAGCGTGCATATGAAGAAGAAAGTCTAAAATTTTTGATGGAGAGAATACAAATTTGGGCAGAGACAAAACGTTTTGATATGATCAATGAACCCATGATTGGTACACCATGTATAGCACAACACAGTGGAGATGAGATTTATTATAGAGCAATGATTACATCTGTGTCACATGGTAGTTGTCGAGTGTTATTTGTTGATTATGGTAATTGTGAAACAAAAATGTTGCAAGAATTGAAAGCAATCCCTAGAGATTTTATAGAATTAGGCATTCAAGGTCACGAATGTACTCTTTATATGCCTGATGGTGTTGATAGTGAAGCATTTCGTTTTGCAACCATAGGTAAATACTTCACATATAGTCCACTTGGCTTTGCTAAGCGTGCTTGTGTTGTCACATTGATGGATAATGGCAAGGATTTAGCAACAGAATTAAGGTCAAAAACTGTGAATCCTCTTCCAAACTTTGTGCCATTTAATCAGATTCAATTGGCAGTAGGTTCAACACATGAAGTTGAGGTGAGTTATGTATTTAGCCCTGTTGAATTTTATTGTCAGATAACTGAAAAAAAGCCTGAAATAGACTTTATTACATCGAAACTTCAATCTACTTATTCTCATAATAATGATTTATACCAAATAAAGTTTGAAGAGTGCATTGTGGGTTCTCCAGTATGTGTAAAGTTCTCTGAAGATGAAAATTGGTATAGGGCTAAGATAATGCAAGCAGAAAACTTGAACAATATTCAAGTAACGTATGTTGACTATGGAAATTCTGAAATAACTACAATACATAATATTAGGAAACTAATTTATGATTTGCTGAAGCTTCCTATACAAGCATTTAAGTTTTCATTGTATGGAATAGAGCACATCTCTTCAACAGTTTTGTCATCTGATGAATTTGTAACAGTTTTTGAAAATTTAACATCTGATAAGTTAGCTGCCAAAATTAAATCATCAGCTGAAACAAACTATGCTGTCAATCTCTATAATGTGCAGTCAACACAAAATGTTTTTATTAATGAAAAAATATGCCAGTTGGGCATTTCTAAAATAAAGCTAAGTAACTGCCAGCTGTCAAAAATTGAAAATATATATGTTACATCTTTTACTTTACCATCATTGTTTTTTGGTCAGCTGTCGAGATTAGATTCTTCAGAGCTGGATGAGTTACAAGCTCAGATAAATGCATTCTACTCTGTGCTATCTAAAGATAATTTTAAACCATGTGTTAACGACTTTGTATGCGCAAAATTTTCTGAAGACAATCAGTATTATCGTGCTAAAATAGAAGCGTGTTCTGACAAAACTTATGATGTCATATTTGTTGATTATGGAAATCGAGAGACTGTTAATGAAAGCAATATTCACAAGATGCATTCTAAATTTTCAAAATTGCCTGTCTTTGGAATAGAATGTGCTTTGGCTAAATATCCATTAACAGTTCCTGTCCATAAACTTCAAAACCTAATATTGGAAAATGAAATTCAAGTAGAAATTATCAGTGAAAATGCTGGAAAATGGCAAGTGACATTAACAGAAAACTGGGCAGGGAATGCACCTATCTTAGAATTTTTGCGTCAGAATGAGATGATTTCTGTGCCAATTAGAAAAGGTAAATTTTATGCATATTTTAATTAGAATTTTCATTCTATTGATAGAAACCAGGGTTAGTCTGCAGTTCATGGTGGCTTGGAGGTTTGTCAGAATCAAATGGCCAAAAATGTTTTGTTTATCAATAAACTATGGTTAAAATTATTGTCTTCATTAAATTATTGTCTATTTTGGGAGGGCTTTTTTCAAGTGTGGAAGGTAAAAATAATTGTGTCCAATGAGATTATACATCTTTTGGAGCTTTTTTTAGTGCGGAATAAAAATTTGTTGTGTAGTGATATGCTGTACTGAAAATAGTTGTTAGATGAGATGATATATATTTTGAGGGCTATTTTTTTAATACCAAACGAAAATTTGTTTAGCTATGTGGTTGAGACAAAATAGTTGTGTCTGAGGATGTATCATTACTTGTGTAAAAAAAAAAACATGGTGATGTTGTAACCAGGAACTGCAGTACTGCTGGAACCAGTTTTAAATGTGAATAACAGACAATGAAATTATAGGTTTTATAGATGTCAAATGCAATGCAAAATAGTTAACATGAAATTCAGATTTGGGTTGTTTTCCCTCTGAGCATCATTTATTGTCACAAAATGAGCTAAATGGCTAGGCCACAAGGACCCAGAGAAGTTTGGGTAGGTATGTGTAATGTTATTCTCAATCACTGATTAACAAGGTCAACAATATGAATGGAGTGCAGGAAACTATTGTCATAATCAGCAGGCAAAGTATTATCCTGCATCCCAAGTGTCAAGTCTGAAACACACGGGCAGAGGTGGCTCAGTTGGTAGTGTGCCAGGATCATAATCTGTAGTTTCTAGGTTTGAGTCTCAGCTGGGCCAGTGTTGAGATTTATCTCTGCAGATATCAAGCTGTGGCCCTGTGTGTGTGTGGGAGAGCTATACCCACTGGGTGAAAGAACACGCTGGATGGGCTTGACGGGAGGCTACCATCTTACTCACAACAACTGTCCATTGGGCCCCCTTCTCCCGAACCTTCGCTGAACTCTTGGGTTCTTATGACTTGCCCATTAGGTGTAAAAAAGTGTCGCTCAGAGGTGAAACAACCAAACTACATCACACTAGTATATTTATGTATATATTGATGCACCCCCACTCAAGCAACTGCTTGCCACAGAAGTCTGACAGGAGCCTTTTGATTTATATGC
The DNA here is from genome assembly GCA_038380435.1 of Ryuthela nishihirai. Taxonomy (NCBI): domain Eukaryota; kingdom Metazoa; phylum Arthropoda; class Arachnida; order Araneae; family Heptathelidae; genus Ryuthela; species Ryuthela nishihirai. The sequence goes on from JAWZYU010000006.1 coordinate 91,563,187, forward strand.
CAAAGTAGAAAATCGGTGAGGAAAGCATGACCTTGGCAGAAAAACAACATAAACATTCATGCCTTACTCTGGGCTTTTAACCAGGTCCTTTGATGAGTAGCCAAGCATGGTAACTACTCTGCCACAGACTTTTAATGTGCTATATTTATAGCTGTTGTTAACTAGCAAGAAATTTTAAGCTTTTTTCTCCATTTTTATCCGTGGAAAGGGGGCTTCAAGAGGTCACTGTCCAGTGGATGGCATACTTAGTCATGGAATGGATGAAACTTGAAATACACAGAGTTATATGTTGTCTTTGAAGTAAAGAAATGAATAAATAGTTTTATGAAAAAATTGAATTTTGGTGACATACGTAGTTCGAACCCACATCTTTCCAGATTCATTCCAGAGTGTTCTAAGGACACTAAACTCATTTTCATCATTAATTTCCCGTTGTGCCAGGAGCAACAATAACGGGCGATTGATAGTCACATTAGTGGAAAAAGATGCAACTGACGTTAGTACCCTTAGAACGAACACTGGGAGGAATCTGCAGAGATCTAGGTTCGAATCCATGTGTCTGCAAAACTCATAGTTTCCACAAAGCTATGAATTTTAAGTTCAAAGTTTATCAGTTTCTTCGTATCTGAAGTTTGAATAAAATTTTATATGTTGGTCCACAAAAAAATTATACACAAGGGATTTTTTCTATTTTGCATTTAAAAAATTCATATTCAACATAGTCACTGGAATGGATGAAACTTTCATTTTGCATTGACTGATTTTTCACCTTATCAGTTTATGTGTTGTTTGTGGATAACGTTTGATAAAGTTTCAATTATTATCAAAATATGTTCATATTAACTTATAGATTATGGACAATTCTTTGAAAACTTTGTTTTCAAATATTTAATTTTGGAACATACTGAAAATTTTGCACAATGGATATGCAGCAATTAGAATATCACTATATGGTATGAAAGATAAAAAATCGTAGGAGCCCAGTCACTCAGGCCATTAAAAAGTTTGTGTGTGCTGTTAATCATGTGATGATTCCCACTATGCTACTAAAATTCACATGGGGGTGGGGGTGGCTCAGTCGGTAGCGTGCCAGGCTTGTAATCTGTAGTTCCCAGGTTCGAGTCCCAGTTGGGTCGGTGTTCAGATTTATCTCCGCAAATTCCCTGCCCTGCCCATGGTCAGTAGTTGACACCGATGGGCTTGGAAAGGCCACTGTCCGTCGGATGAGACGTTAAGCTATGGCCCCAAGTGCGGGAGAGACATACCCTGTGCACGTTAAAGAACACGCTTAATGACCTTGACGGGGGGGCTACCATCTGTCTCCCAACAGCTGTTCCAGTGGGTCCCCTCCCCCAACCTTCTCTGAGCCTTCGGGGTCCATGTGACCTGGCCATTTAGCCCATGGTGTGCAAAAAAGTGCCGCTCAGAGGTAAAACAACCCAACTAAAATTCACATGCATGGGGGGGGGGGAAATTGGCTTAATCAGTAGCACATTAGATTTGTAACTGTAGTTTCAAGTTTCAACCATACGTGTGTTGAGAATTTCTTTGTTAATCTCCATTTTATCCTCAGACGGGTTTCAAAAGGCCACTGTACAGTGGATGGGATACTTAGTCATGTCCCTGTGTGCAGGAGAACTATAACCTGTTCATATTAACCCTTCCAGTGTTCAGGCTGAAAAACTGGTTTACATCCAAGGCCAAATTTAACTTTAGAACTTTTTTTTGCCAAAAAATTAAAGAAAGGAATTATGGCATGTTGTGTGCTAAATTAATCAGCATTTAATTCTAGATTTTCTGAAAATATTATATTTAACAAAAAAGACTGTATTAATAGAACTTTTTTAGTCATATAATAAAAAAATGCATCTGGCAATACCAAAATTTATTTTAAAAAAACCTAATAGAAATGATTACAATGCACATGAATAGAATGACTATATATATATATGAATAACAAAAAAAAAATTTTTTTTTTGGTGTTAAGTAAATATTTTTCTCATTGTGTAATTTTTTTCTCGGTGCCATACTTTGAGGAAATTCCAGGCTAGTCAACTGTGCTCAATCAGATAAGTCAACTTTAGAATTTTTTTCATAAAATAACCAATCAACAGAAATAGATCATGTTATATGCCAAATTAAACAGAATTTAATTACGAATTTAATGAAAATAAATAATATAACAAATTTGCAAGCATATTGATTTTGATAAGCCTTTTTCAATGTGATATGGTGAAAAAAAAGATCGCACTATACAATTAAGGCTTCATTGTGGAAAACCTGCTGAATGAAAATAGTTAAATTATATATTTATCGAAAGGAAATTTCCTCCTGAATAATATAATATTCAACGTGAAATATGATTTTCATTTCTTTTAATGATTCTTTTCAGTATCATATATTTTTAACACGGCCAGTGTTATACAATGTGACTTGGCCTTCTCACATTCATGGAAATATTTTAACTGATTACGAAATAGAAAAAAAAACCTTGGCTGCTTTTTTTTATTAAATGTTATGAATTTTTTCTTTGGGTGTTGAAGTTTGGTGATCGTGGTTAAGAGCAGAAAGGTTTGTGCACTAAGGACCATCCCTTTCCGAAATTGCCCTCTCAAATGATGGCCGATTTCTGTAGCAAGGAAGTCTATTTTGCTTCTGTATTGAAGCCATTCAATTTCAGAAAACAGTACAAGCTAAAAGTTTTTTATTAAAAATAATAATAATAATAATAATACATATAACCTAATGGGATGTTAAATAAAATATCCGCAACAACTTTTAAGCCAGCCTCCGATCTAGCATAACTCGGAAAGATTGAAGAATCATCTGATTGAAGATCGCTAACTAACGGAAGTAAATATACAGAAATGAATTTGCTTTCATATCCAAGACCTCATTTATTTTCAGAAACTGTATTATATCAAAGTTTTACTGGAAAGGTAATAAATAATAAAATAAAAATTACCATATAGCCTAATGCAATGTTAAAATATCTATAGCAACAAGTTGTAGGCCGACCATACGAAATAACATAACCATGAAAAAATCAATACTTATTGATCGGCCAAAAGATCGCTAATTTCCAAAAATAAATCTGCTGAAATGAAAACTAAGGTTTAAATATAAAAAAAAAATACTAACTTTACAAAGAATATCCAATATGCTGGACCAAAATTGTAAAACGCACTTATAGCACACGGAATGGAGATATCGTGTGAGTCATCTGCGTATTGCTTGACTCATTGAAGCATAACTAATTAAATGCAGGTGCAACCAAAATTTCTAAGTAGGATGTGCTTACTTTCAATTTCGATTTTGAAGGTAGGAAAGATGCATATATTGCTTGGAAAAATGATAAAAATAACTTGGGTTGGGTTGTTTTACCTCTGAGCAGCACTTTTTTGCACACCATGAGCTAAATGGCCAGGTCACAAGGACCCTGAAGGCTCAGAGAAGGTTGGGGGGAGGGGACCCACTGGAACAGCTATTGGGAGACAGATGGTAGCCTCCCGTCAAGGCCGTCCAGTGTGTTCTTTCACGTTCACAGGGTATGGCTCTCCTGCACACAGTGCCATGGCTTAACGTCACATCTGACGGCCTTTCCAAGCCCATCGGTGTCCCCTACTGACCGCGGGCAGGGCGGGGAGTTTTGCGGAGATAAATCTCAACGCTGACAAAGCTGGGACTTGAACCTGGGAACTGCAGATTACGAGCCTGGCACACTACTGACTGAGCCACACCCACCCCAAAAATAACTTGGGTATACTGAAATAAGTTTATGACAGAAAAGAGTGTGAAATGGAAAAAAAATGTGGTATGAATTTTGTAATTCCAAAATCTATCATTTTTAAAAAAGTTTTTTTGTTATTTTTAGGAGATTTTAAATTTTTTAAGGAAATATTTGTTGATAATAGTTCAAATCGAACTTGTGAGCTTCAATCAGAAGGTTGCTTCAGCAAATAGGAATGTTAACAAGCAAATCGGCAATACCATTTAGTGCTTCTAAGAAATGACAATCAGGTGGCTTTATTTATTTATACTGTGGTTTAATAAAATATGCATCAAATTTAAAAAACAATATTATTTTTTATGAAACTGATTTATATATTTTTATAAGCTATAAGTATAATTGCAGCAACAATTTTTATTTTTAAAAAAATCGATATTCTTTTGTACTAAAAATGTCCTTGGAACTTCAAATTCAGATTCTCAGGACGTATACAGATGACGTGGACACTGGAAGGGTTAATAAATATATTCATCAAATTAAACAAAATATTATTTTTGAAGCCTGAATTATATATTTTTATAAGTTATAAAAAAATTGCAATGGCAATTTTAATTTTTTTAAATTAATATGTTTTTGTTGTACTAAAAACATGTGATACGTCCTTGGTACCTCAATTCAGATTCTCTGAATGTATACAGATGACGTGGGACACTGGAAGTATTAATAGAATTAAGAACCTGGTTGATGGGCAATTGTGTGATGAGCAGCGTGGATTCAGAAGTGGTAGGGGATGTTTAGATCAGATTTTTTCATTAGGCAGATTCTTGAGAAATGTTTGTAGTTTCAGAAAAGGCTTTGTTGATTGTCATAATTTATTTGTGGTTGATCATGGGATCATATGGCATACCAGACAAGTTAGTTAACATAATGAAAGCTGTCTGTAATAACACTGAGTCATCTATGATAGTTGGTAAGGCTTGTAGCAATTTGTTTAGCATTGCTTCTAGTGTCTGACAAGGGTGCATTTTGTGTCCTTTTCTCTTTAGTTTGGTTAATGATTGATGTTGCAGAATTCACTGCAAGGGGAAGATTTTAGACTTAAATGCTTTAGAGATCTGAAAATTTCTGATTTAGATTATGTTGATGATTTGGTCCTTTTGGCTTGCATGCAGATCATGAAAAAAAAAATTTAAACTCGTGCTTCTGATGTAATCACACATAAAAGAAATAAAAAACATATGAGTACATAAAGAAATTACCTTAAAATGAACTTAATTAGAAATATTTCAGATTTTATTGACATTCTCTAAAATTTTCTTAAAAAAAAAAAATAAATACCCCCTCAAGCAGCTGCTTGCCACAGAGGTCTGACAGGAGCCTGTCAGTTTATATGCCAAAGTAGAAGATCTGAGAGGATGGCAGGACCTCAGCAGAAAAACAACACATACAACCATGCCTTATCCGGGGCTCGAACCCAGGTCCCTTAGATCAGTAGCCAAGCGCACTAACCACTTGGCCATGGGACGGCTTAAGAACATCATATCTGTTATTAAAATGTGAATTATAATTAATATAAAACAAAGCCTTCTTCTTTCTTTCTTTACTTCTGTTGTGATGGTTCACCTATTCACTTTTACTTTCCCTTAACCAAGTTTACTTTATTTACTAGTTTTAAATGGATTTTAGTTCTTAAGTGTATGTACTTACTATGGGAATCCTAGGGTTTTGTTTTGCATTCAGATGCACACAAATCCAAATAAGAAAATGATCTTGGAGGGAGGAGTCATAACTAAGAAATTAAATCTAATGAAATTTTAATTGCTTCAGTGAGAGTTTTGTCTGTCAAAGTGGGATTTGGAACTGTACTGTACAAAATAGGACAATCTTGCACAACAACCCTGGTGCAGAAGCTACTGGTACAAAGACCCAACAATTATTGTAGCATTAGCCATTATTTTGTTGTCAATAAAATATAATTAATGTCCTGGTAGCCAACTGGTTACCAGCACATTTGATTACTGATTTAAAGGACCTGGGTTTAAGCTCTGAGTAAGTTATGGATGTTTTTTTTTCTGTCAGACCTCTGTGGCAAGCAGCTGCTTAAAGAGTAGTTTACTTTTTATCCAATTAACTAAGGTATATATATTAAATAGGGATACATTTTGTTTTAAATGCAAAGAAATGCTGTGAGACCATGAACATTTACTGGAAGAAATGGCTGATAGAATTAGTATGTGTTAGTGTGTTGGCATTATGGCTAAAATGGATGAAAGCCATTTTTATCAGGACAGTTTTTCCATCTAGGCACAATTTGGCAATCATGGTTATAACTTGATTGAAATATTAATGTTATTTCTTTAGCCAGTAATTCACAATTGAAATACATGATATGGATATGATAGATTGTTTTAGGGAATTGGTGAGGAAGGTCACACTCACAGAGAAAAATTTCTTAATCTGCCGGCCATGCTTGCCATTGTAACAGGAATGGCTCTTGTATCTGTTATCTGGGTTGGCTTATATGTGGATTTAGCAGTTTTTGTTCAGTTTTGTAGTGTTAATTTATGTAATATATCAAACAAATATCGATTAATGAATAATGCCTACAAATTGGTAATTAATTATTTGCAATTAAATTTTGTTGCTATCCAAAAGTGAATGCTGGGAGCTTTGGTTATGGTTGCTGCAAGCCCATATTTATATTTAATTCCCATGTCACATATCATGATATCATTTTCTGTAAAATTCACTGGAGTAAGGGGTGCAAGGCATTTGTTGCTATTTCCTTTGTATTGTAATTCTAATTTTTGCAATATATTGATTAATCTATTTTAATCATTGGATGATGCCTATTATTGAATAAATGATAATGCACAATGTCCCTCTAGGTACTATTGTGTTGATGCAAAAGTAATGGAAAACAGGCATGCAGGAATAATCATTCCCGTAATTAACCAATGTGTTATTTAATTAAGAATGTAATTACCATTGTCTAGTTTGAATGTCCATGCAGATGGTTCAGTAAGAGATTACCTGGACTGTCCAACTCAAGCTATGAGGAGTGACTGGAAGTGCCCAATTTTCACTCCTTGGCATGGAGAAAATCTTCACGATTTAAAAATCTGTTAAATCATTAACAACCTTCGCTATTCAAATCCAGTTGTGCCATTAATTCATGTCATGAACTCTAGCAGGACAAGGAGGCATCCTCATGCAAGAACAAACTGTAAACGTCATTCCTTCATATGCCGAGTTGGTCGTGTTTGGAATGGTTCTTGAAGGTTGTGTTGTCTCCAACTTTGCAAATTTTCAAAAATCACCTAAATACAGTCAACTTGGCCAAGTTTCTAAAATGTTTTTAAGGTTTCATTTTTGTTATGCATGTAATTATATGTTTTCAATGTGTGTATCATAGCGTAAATCACAACAAGTTTTAACCATACTGTAAATATTTCTCAGTTTCTGATGTCTTGAGCGGTGTTAGTGTATATTTTTGTATCTTCCTCTCGATAAATAAATGAAAAAAAATATTGGTAGATATGACCATGTTTCAATGATATATGAGTTTGTAGATGCCATTCCTGTAGAAGCTCTTGTTCTTTGTGGCAATGAAGATGACAATGCATCAGAAATATATTTTCTATCAGAAATAAAATTGTTCTGGGATTGAAACAGATGGAACAGGCTGTCACCTGCTAATAGCCTTATACCGATGAAATCATCTGTTTAACAGTTTTACCAAGCAATCTTGGCAATGATATGTGAACTTTGCATGCTATTTTGTGAATAATACTTTCACAAGATATATAACTTTAATCTAAGGTGCATATTGTTATCTGCAAAGCACTTTTGGTGTAAACCTTTATATTTTAATGTGTAAATAATACTTATTGGGCATTTTGCATTAAATTATTATTATAATTACACTGCACTTATACTAGTATTTATGCATATTGCTTATTAATTATTAGCGATTAAGTAAAATGTATTGAGTAAATGAGTATAAGTAAAATTTCATTAATATCAAAAAATGAGCAATGCCATGCAATAAAGTGATCATCACTAAACTCTGATTGTTTGAACAAGAAGGCCAATTTTGGTTTTATCTGTAATGGATTGAGGCTCACAAGGCATATTTAGGTCATTCATATGTCAAGAGCTTAGTAGATGCATGGCTAAATCCACAGCATATGTAAGCTCACCGGACAAAAAAATTAGTCACCCCTGGCTGAATGTCACCTAATAACATGTGATGCCTCTGTGTGACCGAAGAATAGCCAAAATCCTGTCTGGTATGGATGCCACCAGTGTGCAGATGTAGTGCACATCAATATTCATCCACTCTTCCAGCAGCAAATGCTGCAGTTCGACCAGATTGGCTGGGTGGCTGGGACAGCGCTTCACTCGCTGCCTCAAATAATCCCACAAGTTTTCTATGGGATTCAAATCCGGAGATTTGGTGGCCAGTTGAGATGTTTGAAGGCTTCAGAATGCTTGTCGTGCCAATCCAACACACTTCGAGCCCTGTGCACACGACAATTGTCATCTTGTGGAAGACTGGTATCATTCTGGTGTTCACTGTGAAGATGCTGCACAAAAGGCAACATGTGGTTGTCCAGTAGCTCCATATGGAGCACTTAAATATTGCTCCATATATCCAGTATCCTTCTGGTTTAAGTGTGACGATACCACAACCAAAGTACCCATTTCCTCGTAAGGGAAACACCCCCAGAACATCACAGAGCCTCCTCCAGCTTGAACAGAACTTTGCACACAGTCCACATGGAAGGCTTCATACAGCTTACAATGTACCCGTTGCCTCGCACTATTCGAGTACAAGTAAAAACGTGACTCATCCAACCAGATCACACACTTCCAAGAGTCGACAGTCTAGTATTTGTGGTGCTGTGCCCACTGTAGCCATGAAGCCTTGTGCAGAGCTGTTAACATGGGTCTGCTCCAGGTATTCATGGCATGCAATTCCCTTCATAGTGTTTGTTCGGAAACAGCTTGTTGTAGGCCTGCATTGACTGACTGTTGCAAAGTGGTTTGCCCTAACTGTGTGTGACACACTGTGGCAGTCCCTATTGGTGAGCACAGTCTTTCTGCTCCAGTTCTGGCGACGATTAGTGGTGGACTGCGATGTACACCACTGCTGGAAGACCCTTTGGACAGTACATTTTGACACATCTGCAAAGGCAGCAACTTCTTGTACACTACACTTGGCTCCGCCAAACAAAATAACATCTTTTTGCCACTCATTAACATCTTTGGCGTAACCTATGTTTAACGGAGCGACTAACACACATGTGGCACACAACCACTTTTTGTCACTGTATGAACCCTGTAGTGCACGGCACAGCTATTTGGGGGACGCGTTTATTATTGGTGCACCCTCTGTTGCTGTTGAATGGACGTAACCCTCTTACGGCGGGAGATGACTAATTTTTTGTCCTGTGAACTTATTTTTGATATTTTGGAAATTTAACTTAATCACAAATAAGTAATGATATTCAATTGGGTTTCATTCATTAATTAACTTAAATATTGCTTAAATTAACACTACAATAGAGAAGGAATAGCAAGAAATGTCAATCGCCTGTGTTTTTTTTTTATTTTGTTTAGACAGTGCTTGGACTGGCAATTCAACTCCTTGGCATGTGGCATGGGAAACCATGACTGCCACAAGCCATGGTCTGCTGCATTCATATGTTTTGATGTTATTAAAATTTTGTTTAATCACTAATAATTAGTAATCAGTAACTGATATATTACATAAATTGTGCTAAACAATTGAATTTTATTAGTTCACATAAGTGCTCATAATTGCTTGAAATTTTTATTCTTCCAACTCCTAATTTTTATGGTGTAAAGTTGGCAGCGTTGAAAAATTTTAAAAGCATGTGATATAAATCTTCTTAAATATCAGCTTAACTTTTGTTTTCAGTGGCATGTAATTTACATATTTTTCGCTATATATGAAGCGAGAAATTAGCAGTATTGTCTGTAATATGACTGAGTATAGCTGGAGAGCAATTATATAGTACATCAGAATCTGTCATTAATGAATTGGTGATTTCAGATATTGAGCTGATTTGCTGGCAAGGATTGGAGGAACATGCAAAAATTATGTCTTGAGATGACTTAGTCAAGTAAGTTCTTATTGTCTAATTGACACTGCTGTTAATGGTTCCTGGCAGTACTCCATATTTTAATATAGAGGAAGGGGAATCTTGATATACAAGTAATTTAAAGTCACATAATATTGCTAAAGAATAAAATTCTCAATATATTAAATACTGTGAATAACAACTCGCATAAATATTACCAGAATGAAAAGTTGGTACTGTTGTGTGACACATTTTGCAGCACACAACTGGTTTCACAGTAAGCGCACAGTAGTGAATAGGAACTTACTTGCATAAGTTATCTCATGGATGTAATTGCCAATCCCTGTCTGTAAATTAGTTGGGGTTTGCATTTGTGTTCTGCATTCATCAGTTTATGTACAACAGATGATATGCTCTGATGTATTATAATTTATTCCATTACTCAAATTACTTGGCAATATAATGTACAACACTTCTCATCTTTTTGCCGGCTTTACATATAAATGTAAATATGTAAACTCTGTTCTACTGATAATTCTTAAATATAAGGTAATATTTAAGAGAATTTTTAAAGGTGCCTTTAATTTCTGTATACAGTGTAGCTGAGAATTAGATTAGTTTATGTTAACAATGGGTTTTACTTGAAACAGCAGAGTAATATTAACAACTCAATTATTTTGTAACCTTAAGTGTCCAATATAATACAATGTAATAAATTGTTAATTTTACAGGTAATGAATACTTACGGGAGGTTGCTAAAAAAGATGTGAAAGAGGATGTTGACAATTGGCAAACAGATCTGGATACTTCTTTTAATTCATCAGACTTTCAACCTTGTGAAAATAACCAATTTGTAGACAACTCTGAAAGAATGCAAAGCGGAAGAAATAGAAATGATTTTACAAAAGCTAGGCAGAATGTGAAGCCAGCATCACGTGGTTCTTCAATTGATGAAGATAGGGATACTTCTTGGAAGTCTACCAGAAATGATCGACAGGTTTCAAAGGAGAGAGCAAGAAGGGATGACAGATATTCACGCAATCCAAATGATACTTACAAATTGGAACCAAGAGAAAGGAATAAAAATCTAGACTGCACATTACCTGAAGAATCATTTCAAAAGGAACCATTCAAATCTTTTGAGAAAAATACTGAATTCAAAAATAGAACAGATCATGATCCTGAATTACAGGTTTTACCATCAACAGTCAGCAAGCCATTACCTACTGTAAATCTCACCAATTACAAACATGTAGAAGTTCCAAATGGAGCCTACAGAGATGTATATGTCACTCACGTAATAAGCCCTAGTGAATTTTATTGCCAAATCAGAGAAGAACATTCAAAGCTTCTTACAGTGATGGACAAAATTGCAGATGTATATGATAATATTAATGATAATGATTTGCAATTTCAGAAATTAGAATTAGGTTTACCTTGCTGTGCGGTATTCTCAGAAGATAGTACTTGGTACAGAGGCAGAGTTATTGGTATTACACCCATTAATAAGCCTACTGCAATAGAAGTATGTTTTGTTGATTATGGTAATAGTGAAAAAATGTCAGTTTCAAAAGTAAAGATGTTGAAGCCAGAATTCTTATGTTTGCCTCCTCAAGCACTTAAATGTGCTCTATTCAATACCTTACCCCAAGAAACATCATGGAGTATTGATGATGTTAACACTTTCATTGAAATGACTAAAGAAAAGTGCTTTGTAGCACAGTTTGTAAAGTTAGAGGCAAATGAGTCCTATTTAATCAACCTAGTTAATGTTGATAAGATGCAAAATGATGTTTTGAATAAAAAATTTGTAGACTCTGGCCATGGACGACTAGTAGATGCAAATAATTTGTTGAAAAGAAATCTACATTCAGTTTCACCAAACTTGATGTTAACAGACCCAGTTATTACTATCGGCTCCACTGAAAAAGTCATTGTAACATGGGTGAAAAATCCTCATAATTTTTATTGCCAGCTGAAATCATTAGCTCCTGAATTTCAAAAGACAATGAATGAAATGCAGAAGCATTATACCCAAATAGCAGATATGGAAGGTGTAATAGACAGACCACATCCAGGTATGATGTGTGTAGCACAGTTTAGTGAAGATAATGCATGGTACAGAGCCCAAATTCTGCATGTCAAAGGGAACCTAGTTGGAGTGTATTATGTTGATTATGGCAATTCTGAGGAAGTTATCCGAAAAAAAGTGAAGTACATTATTCAAGACTTCACTCAGCAATCAATTCAGTGTGTTAAATGTCATTTAAGAGGTGCCAAACCAGATGGGTCTTGGCCTTTACTCTCAGAAGAAATTGGTACAAAGTATTTTGAAGGCGAAATGTTATGTACTTTTATTGATAATTGCGATGACTATTTTATTGTGGATTTATTTCGTCACAGTGGAAAAAGTATTGCTAAAGAAATGATAACTAATCACTTTGCCCTTCCTGATGCAAATTTTACACTAGCTGATTTAGATATTGGACATGATCAGCCTATTGCTCCTGTAAATTTATCTTGTTTTAAGGTTGGCCATTTGATTAATGTTATTGTTTCATTTATTGAAAGCCCTCACAGATTTTGGTGTCAACAGCAGAATGATACTGAACAGTTAGATGAATTGATGGCTGCTATTGAGTCATATTACACTTCTATAAATAGCAGCGAGAGGGAATTTTCAAATCTTGCTGTAGGTTGCAGTTGCATTGCTAAATTCTCAGAAGATGAACGGTGGTATCGTGCTGTTGTCAAGAGTATACCTTCTCCTGATCAAGTAGAAGTTATGTTTGTAGATTATGGAAACAGTGAAACAGTGGAAAAATCACAGGTAAGCAATAAGCGGTTTTTTTTCTCTGTTCCTTATTGTCTATTCTCTGATCATTGTAGGTGCTATTGATAACCATGTCAGAGAATTGTCTTTTCTATGTAAACACTAATTTAATCTGGATGGAGGTGGGCTCAGTTGGTAGTGAGCCAGGTTGATAAATTGGTAGTTCCTAGTTCAAGTTTCACCTGGACTAACTTTGAGATTTATCTCTGCTAAACCCCAGACAAAGCTATTCATACCTTTGATGTTGTAATTAAGATTTTAAAATTGACAGTGTTTATGGATATTTTGATGTTTATTATAAACTGGGCTTTTAAATTGTTTAGTTTTCTTGCTCCTATTGCAGTAAAATACTGATACTCTACATGATATGGTGATTAGTGAACTTGACTTAAGGCAGTAAATTTGTCTTCATGTTTTTGTATGTTCCATGAGTAATCAGTATAAACTAGATCAGTGCTGTCCAAATTCTCTAAGACCGCGTGCCATTTTTTCTTTTGCCAATATTTCGCAGGCCCAAAAAAAAGCATAGGATAGGTAATTGACAAAAAATTATAAGGTGGATTACAGATATTGATTTAAAATTTTAAATTGAAAACTTGATTTTGTTCACGGGCCACAAAATTCCTTGTGTGGGCCGCTAGTTGGACAGTGCTGAACTAGATAAAGCTTCTAAATTATTTCTGTTTTTTGTGTTGGGAAATCACGTTTCTTTTGAAAAAAAGAACGTGCAAGATGCCATGGCAATCATACTTTTTAATTTTGCCTCTTTTTATAAACTAGTAAATGTTGCTTGTATGTTATAAGCAGTGGTGAAAGTAGATTTCACTTCTTTCCGGTACACTTCAAAATATAGCTATGTGTGGAAAATCATGCGCAAGCACTGAAACCATATTACAGGGGTAATAATGGCTGTGTGGTGGCAAAAGTACAGTGTCCCTGTATTTTGTCTTTCACTCTATGTTTTTACCTTTACACATGATAGATATATTTGTTGGCACGCTTAACTTTGCATGCGCTTGTTTTCACCTTACTGAAAAATGCTTCGTGATTCAGCAACCCTAAAACCACAGAATTAAAATATTACTTTGGCCAAGGGTTGGTCGTGCATTCATGCTTTTACCCTTTGGTTATCGTTTCAGCCCGATATGCAAAAGGCCATTGCATCCCAAAGCCTCCTTATCTGAATCTTGCTTCCTTTCTCCCTTAAGAGGAAGCTCTAATTGATCAGCCACAATGCCAGTCTTTTGATGGATCTGGAAGAATTCTTTCTGTTTTCCCCTAGCCTTAATCCTCTCCGACAAATGAAAGCTTCCAAGAAAAGGAACATCAGCTTAAAGTAACTTCAACTCTAACAGTCGCTTGCATATAATGCAAAATAGCTGGGCTTTTTCGTTCAATTCTACAGACATTGATCGTCAAGGTGAAACTCAAATCACGCTTTAGCATTATTTTTAATACAAAATTATTGTTTGGTGCAATTTAAAAGTTGATAATATTTATCAGAAGTTGATAATCATAATTTCTTTTTATTTAATTATTATGATTCTGATATTTCGGGATCCGAAATGGCTTGACGTATCTAGTATGTATACAAATACTATAACTTGTGATACCGAAGATTAAATTCCAAGGGATGTATAAAATGAAGAAGCATTACAGAGTTAAATTCTTAGTTGATTAATTTTTTACACCCCTCAAATTGCTGTTTTCTCTCAGGTTTGATAAGAGCATGTCAATTTAATATTTCAATAGACCAGTTATGAAGACAAGATCTCAGCAGAAAGACAATGCGAGAAAGAAAATTCATAACTATAGGGTTCTGAACCCAGGTCCCATATATTTGAAGCATGCAAACCACTTGATCACCAGGTCAATGATTACAACTCAATACATTTTACAAGTGCCAGTTAACAACGATGCAGTTTTTGTTAATCATTTTGAATCCTCTTTGGGCCTTAATCATGAATTAGCTTCTTTATCATTAACTATCCATTATTTTAAATTTCTTTTTTACTGACAACACTGTTGACATGCTGCAGGTCATTACTAACAAATATACTCAATTCTGTGAAAATGACAGTTGCTGTAAAAGGCGAAACTGGAATCTACTGATGGAATATTAGGATTCATTATAATTATCTTGATTATGGGACTTTTCTGGATGTCAAAAATCTCAGCCTACAGGTACGAATTATGAGTCAGAGATTTTTCAAAATTATTTATATTCATATTTGACATCAAACAAACAAACAAAAACCCATTGGAATATTGTTACTCACAAAGGGAAAATTACAACAATCTGAAGATTTCTCTTCAAACACTATAAACAAAGTAACTGCCCTGAAACAAAAATCGTTTTCCTCTGTGGTATCTTGGTGACAAGACTGAGCCACATAATATTTTTTGAAGGGCCTACTGCAGGAATGTCCTTAATCAGTACCCTACTAGTCCTAATGGAAAGGATTACAGAGAGCTTAATAAACGTGTAAAGGATCAGTTAGCTACTGATAAGAATCTTTGGCTTGATGGTTTGGCTGACAAAGCCGAGGAAGCAGTTAGACAGCTCAACAGCAGAGTGCTGTACCAGATAGTTAATGTTTTGTGTGGTAGAAAACGGACAGGTATACAAGGATTGAAGGATAAAAAAGGTAAGGTTATAGAAGGGGAGGATTCTGTCATGACTAGGTGGGCTCAGCATTTCAGTGATGTTCTAAACAATGTGGTTAGTTCTACTCCCATTGTTTGTAATGATGATGGATGCATTGGCAGCTTTAATGTTGGCCCTATAACACAATCTGAAGTTATTTTGGCTGTTTCAAAACTTAAACTACATAAATCCCCAGGGCTAGATGAAATTACTACAGAAATGCTCAGAGCTGGGAATGTTTCGGTTAGCACTTGGATGACTGAAATTTAAATAACTTTTATGATAAAGGCATGGTTCCTAAGGATTTTACCAGAGCTATTATTATCCCTATTTTCAAAAAAGGGGATCGCAGTTCTTGTGATAACTATAGGGGTATCAGCCTACTCTCTGTTCCAGGGAAAGTTCTTTCCATGATTGTGCTTAATAGAATTAAGAATCTGGTTGACAGTCAATTGCTTGATGAGCAATGTGGATTCAGAAGTGGTAGGGGATGTGTGGATCAGATATTTTCACTTAGGCAGATTCTTGAGAAATGTTTAGAGTTTCAGAAACCTTTGGTTGCTAGCTTTGTTGATTTCAAAAAGGCTTTCGACTCTGTTGATCGTCATAATTTGTGGTTGATTGTGAGATCATATGGTATACCAGACAAGTTAGTTAACATAATGAAAGCTCTCTATAATAACACTGAGTCATGTGTGAGAGTTGGTAAGGCTTGTAGCAATTGGTTTAGCATTACGTCTGGTGTTCGACAAGGGTGCATCTTGTCTCCTTTTCTCTTTAGTTTGGTTGTTGATTATGTTATGCGAAATTCACTTCAAGGGAAAGATTCTGGCCTTAGTTGGTCTGGAGATACGAAAGTTTCTGATTTAGATTATGCTGATAATTTAGCCCTTTTGGCAAATGATGTTGATGAGATGAACTCTTTCATTCGAGCTGTTGATGAGACTGGTAGTAGAGTAGGTTTGGTTATAAACAGAGAGAAAACTAAAGTGATGAAAATTGGTCAGGCAGGTTGTGATTCAGTTAATATGAATGGTTGCAGTCTTGAGCAGGTGTCACAGTTTAATTATCTTGGGAGCTATGTAACAGATAATAGTGATGTGTGGCATGAGATTAACAGAAGAATGGTATTGCTGCCGGGACTTTTAAGAACCTATGGAGAGTGTGGAGAAATTGGCGTATACACCTAAAGATTAAAATTAGACTGTATAATAGTTTGGTTCTTTCTAGGGTTAGTTATGGTAGTGAAACTTGGACGCTATGTAAACAAGATAACAGGAAACTAGATACTTACGCAGTATCTTGGGTATTAGGTGGTTTAACTTTGTAGCTAATGATGAGGTTAGGCAAAGGAGTCTGCAACCTTCTTTAAGCAGCATATTGTGCAGAGAGAGACTCCGCTGGTTTGGCCATGTTGCCCGTATGGATAATTATAGATTGGCGAATAAGGTTATGAACAGTGTGCCTAGAGGCCTCAGAAGGAGGGGGAGACCTAGGATGCGGTGGGCAGACAATGTCAAACAGGACCTTGTTAGAATTGGTGTGCAGTGGCTGGATGCAGCAGATGTAGCTCAGGACAGATATGCTTGGAGAATTAAACTGCACGGTCTGGTTGGACCTCCGTAGCCCATGGCTGCTTGAGGTGGAGGAGGAGGATGAAAGCTTAGAAGTTAAGCTTTAGGCCCTTCAAAAGCTGGCGAGGTAGGTAGGGGTGTTTAGGAGATGGCGAAGCAGACCACCAGATTTTCAAATGGCTAGGGAGGACAATTTAATATTTAAAATTCATAAAAAATATTCTTGCCGTAGAAGGAGCGGCTACTACAAGTCATTCAAAATGAAGATTAAAGGGGGGCATTTCTTCCGGACCTCACACTAAGTAGTGCCCCAAAATCGAGAAGCACAAATGAAAAATTTATCCAATAAGAAGGAAAAGGAAAACACTTTTTTTTCCATCTTATATTTTTGTAGGTTTCTTCTTTATTATTTCATTGAGGAAGATATTAAACAGCAAAAGAGAGGAGCAAGGGAGGGTTGTATAAGTTGACAGCTACTTGTGCAGAGGGGGGAAGTGATGCGACTTTCCATGAGGAGCGGGGAAGGTCCACTTTTATTCTGTGTCTTTGGAAGAAAAGGGAATATTTCGTATTTTGATCCAGACCCCTGAAGGCTTTTGTATTGTCCTGAGTGCACCAATATTATAATTTTATTGCTGTTGGACCAAAGGCACCATATTGAAGTAGGTCTATATATGCTATTTTCTAATGATATATTTTTTCAAGTTGTTTTGGTTACCTAGGTTATCTAATTTTTTCCAGAAATTTATATTCAACTAATTTAGTATGAAGTCGCCACATGACTGAGTGGTTAGCGTACTTGGGTACTGATCAAAAGGATCTGGGTTTGAGCCTCGGATAATGCATGGATGCTTGTGTTGTTTTTCTACTGAGGTTCCCTCCCATACAAATATTCTCTACGGTAATCCAGGTTCGAATTCTGGTAGTGGTATGGTTGTTTGTTCTGTGCTATTCTTGTACAAGGAGGCCTTTATAATCTAGATGTAGCTTCAACTGCCCTTCTCTGTTCTTTATGCAACTTATCAAGAAAAAAGAAAGTTAAAAATACTTCGCCTACAGTTAGGGATGCCACTTTCTGGATTTCATCAAGAGACTCCACCTTTTGAAATCTATCTCAAGACTGGTTTTTGAAAACAAATTTGTACTACCACGGCCTATCCAGGTTATGAAATGGGCAAAACTGTAGATTGTACACACGATTACCGGGTTCAACCAAGCTCAACACGCTAAAATGATTAGAGAAACCAGCTCTAAAAATTAGCACTTTCTTTAAAATCATATGCTAAACACATTTTTTAAAAAAATCTATTATGAAAGCCAAAACAAAAAAAGGCACAATTCCTTTTTTTCTTGTGAGTATGAGGTGGAACTCAGTAGAAAAACAATACAAACATCCATGCATTATCCGGGGCTCGAACACAGGGGATTGGGCCAAAATGAAAAAAGGCGTTATATTACAATTTAAAAAAAATTAACAAGATTCGAATGAAAGCAGATTTATGCATGAAAACTGATTATAATGTGAATTGTGCAAAATTTTTAGAATATATTCAGAAGCTGGAACAGAAAGTTTCTAAAAAGGTTGTAAAGATAATTGAATGTATGAATCTAAATTAAAAAATAATATATAATTTTTATTAATTAATAAAATTTTGATTGTTTTGATTATTTTTAAATAAATATATCGCTATTACCAGGTTTTTTTGCGGGGAGAGCGGAATTTACTTAAAGCCAACTAGATATTTAAATCTCAAAAGGTGGCAGCACTATTTATAGTGCTAATCAAAAATTATATTTAAGAAAAATAAAGGCCAACTTTTATGGGACAATAAAATTAAAGGAACATGTATTAGTTTCTGTATTATGCTACTCTAGTATTATGCTACTACTACGTATTTTTTTAAATCTATTTTTCTATGAATTTACATTAATAAAAAAAAATCAACAAATTTTAACCCCTGCCCCCAAACTTCAAACTCATTAGTTAAATTTGGGGAAGTATGTGCCCCATTGCCCCCATTAAATTGCCTTCCGTTATTCTGAGAAATGTTAGAATTTTCAATTCAGCAAAATATTAATTATTTACAAAAATATATTTATACCAGAAGCAGCTGCTTGCTACAGAGGTCTGACAGGAACCTGTCAGTTTATATGCCATAGTAAAGGTCTGTGAGGATGGCAGGACCTCAACAGAAAAACGAAACATTCATTCATTCCTTACAGGGGCTTGAACCCATGCCCCTTAGCTTAAAAAGACGGAAATTAGAAAACCACAAATATTATCTTGCAAAGGATTACATTTCAGTGTAATATATTCATAAATGATAGAAAATATAATTATGACAATGAAAATAAGAAAACAGTAGCAATTTTAGTTACAAGGCTAAGTAATGATGGACTCGTTTTATCAGTACTTTAAGGTTAATATTTACTGAAATTGCTTTTCTTCCATATGCAATTATATATTGGTTCTAATGAGTAAATTGATTTGTGACACACACCCACACACACAAAAAAAATTAGAAACATTTTAACAAATTCACTTCTTTAAACATCATAGTCAGTTCATATCCTTTCTTCAATTTGTCATCCTGTTTTCCAATTTCTGCTTCGCGCATTGTCCGTGGATACTTAACGACTCCCCGAGGGACGGCTTTGGTTGGAATCACCTTTGTCTGTCTAGTTCTGTTCTCTTTTCCCAGTCTGTTTTTACTAATTGCTCAAAGAGAGAAAGCACTACTTCAGATATTTGGATTAGAACTCCCTCTTGGCACTCCCTGTCGGCAGAAATGGAACCTCAAGCGCCTCAAGTATGCAGTTTTCAAGCAACAGGTATCTAAAGTGTTAAACTATTAGTAGTATAATTAAAAATCAAGGAATTTTTCTTAACAAAAAATACAGTAGAGGTACACAGTGTGGTAATTAAAGTAAAGTAATTTAATTCTCTATGACACTGTTAATTGGAGTGCTTGGTTGAAACAGCATTAAGATGTAAAGAAAGTCATTAACAGAACCACTACTGAAAAATGTTTTACCGGTACACCGTACCGGCAAATAATTTCTTGCCGGTATGACGTACCGGCCTACTTTCACCACTGGTTATAGGACAAAATATACAATCACTGGTTATAGTATACCACCACTGGTTATGGGACAAATTTGCCACTTAGCTCGTGTGCAAAAAAGGGCTGCTCAGAGAAAATAAACCAAGTCAGTTATTTTTGACAAGCCTTCTTCCCCCCCCCCCCCACATACAACACAGGCTCCATCCTGTCGTCAGTCAGAAAGAGAACACCAGTGGGCATAGAACATAGACTGCTGTCCATCAGAGGGGTGGGGGTGGCTCAGTTGTTAGTGTGCCAGGCTCATAATCTGTAGTTCCCAGGTTTGAGTCCCAGCTGGGTCAGCGTTGAGATTCATCTCTGCAAAATTCCCCGCCCATGGTCAGTAGGGGACACCGATGGGCTTGGAAAGGTCACCGTCCATCGGATGGGACCTTAAGCTGTGGTCCTGTGTGCAGGAGAGCCATACCCTGTGCACATTAAAGAACACGCTGGATGGCCTTGACGGGAGGCTACCATCTGTCTCCCAACAGCTGTTCCAGTGGGTCCCCTCCCCCAACCTTCTCTGAGCCTTCGGGGTCCATGTGACCTGGCCATTTAGCCCATGGTGTGCAAAAAAGTGCTGCTCAGAGGTAAAACAACCCAACAACAACAACACTGTCCATCAGATGGCACATTAAGTTGTGATCCCCCTATACATGTTAAAGAACATACTTGATGTCATTGATAGGAGGTTTCTATCTTGTTTCCTAATTGCTATCTAGTGGGCCCCCTTCTCCCATCCTTCTCTGAGCCTTTTGTGTTCTTGCAATCTGGCCATTTTAGTCAAATGTGTACAAAAAAGTACTACACAGAGGTAAATCCCCCACACTGGCAAATATATACTGTATTTCTTGCTTCTTAAATTGTCAGATATTGCTACTAAACAAATTTCCTTTGTTCTATTATAATGTATATACTGTGTTTATAAAGATTGAACTGAAGAACACTTAGGTTGACTTAAACCAACATTGGCAATCTTATACAAAGTTTAATAGGCTAACTTTGGCACTAAATTTATTGCTTTTGCTATAACTTTACTTTTATGAAGTATTGTGTGCCTTTATTGGAATTTGCTCTTTTATGATTTTTATAGGTGAAGGAAATATGTCCAGAATTTTTTGAATTACCACCTCAAGCATTTGAATGCAAACTTTATGGAGCACCTCAAACATATTGTGATGAAATGGCTGAAAAGTTTGAAGCCTTAGTTGATGAGACAGAGTTAATGGCAAAAGTTGAGAGCACAGAAGATAGCACCTTAGTGGTAACCTTGTATGATATGTCTGGCCCAAATGAAGTTAACCTGTTGGAATCAATATTTGCTATCACTGAACTAGATACCAGTGCTCAGTTTAAAGGTAGGTAAAAAATGAAAAATAGTTTTGTAAGGGAAATGGTTTTTAGATAAATAAATGTATAAAATGTCAATCTGTTGAAAAAATTTTTTGACATGTAACATTTATATTTTTTAACATATTATTTACAATTTTTTTTAATATTCTTGTTTGTTAAAACTGCTAAGTATCCAGCCATTTACATTTTCACTAACTAAAGAGGTTTTGTTAAAGGTGAGAATTAAGCCCTCTGTAGCAAAATGGTGCCCAATTTTTTATTTTGCTGGCATCTATTTAGCCATTAAAATTCTGAAAAATTATTGCCAATTTTAACAACCATTCAAATGGTTTTGACCACAACTCCTGATTAATAATGTTTCCTAAAAGTTAGATAGCAAACCTACCACATCTAAAGACTTTTGTAACTTAAACTATATTTTTTTGCTATGATAGATATACTGGTAATGAAATTAAAACAGTAAATATGTGGAAACAAAAAAATTTGCACATTGTTGAAAAATTATTTTCTTTAATAAGAGGGTTAAACTTTTTTTATGGCAACAATTTAGTTATTGATAAATTTGTTTCAGAGGTATATTTGTTGGGAGCCTCAACTAGAAATTGTTTGTGATCTTTAAGATGGGAGCTGATCCTATAACGTTTCATACAAAGAACTATTAACCCTTTGGTTCTGATGTGGAATCAAAGTTGTGTTTGCTGCACAAATGTGTTCAACAATTTCTGAACTTAGAAAAACTAGTATTCTTTGGCCTGTTTCTTCTCATTCTTCCCCCCCCCCCCCCTCCAACACACATAATTTTCCAAATATAGTAAAAACTTAATTTCTCAGATTAATTGAGGATGTAAGTAGTTTGGATAATCAAAATGGGAAATAATGATTTCAAATAAAACACATTATGCATATAAATTATTTTATTTTGCATGCTTTGTGTTGTAACAAGAAAGTATTACAATTCATTATGAGTGTGATTAAATTTTGGGTAATTATACAAATGAAAAATTGCATTAAATAAATTAAATACGAACAAAAAACACAGTGTGAGTACTAGTGGCAAAGAAGGTCTAAGGAGGACAGCTTTGCACAAGAGTAAGTGACGCCACTTTGCAAAATTTTGCCAAAGCTGAACGTGCAAATTGCTGCACAGGCACAAAAACAACTGTAAGGGGGTGATCTGCACATGTGCAGTGCAATCATT
Organism: Ryuthela nishihirai; assembly: GCA_038380435.1. NCBI lineage: Eukaryota > Metazoa > Arthropoda > Arachnida > Araneae > Heptathelidae > Ryuthela > Ryuthela nishihirai. The sequence continues at coordinate 91,585,736 of JAWZYU010000006.1, forward strand.
TTAGCCCTCTGCAGCTATGGATTGTCTTACTCTTGATATATTTAATGTGATTTAATTAGTGTTTCAACCTGTCTAACACCCATGGCTATTTGGCACAGTGGTAGCTGATCCTAAAGTTATTCAATGAGTATTTTATCCCATTCAGGAGTGCATTTTACAATACCTGGAAAAAGCCGAAATTTTTAAAATAATATGTAAATTAATATATTTAATCATCTTATGAATATATAAATCAATGTATGTTGCAGGTGGTTTTTGTTCCCTGGAGCATATTGATGTTTATAGGTTTCTGCACTTTGCTGTAATAGTGATTCTTTTTTTATGGTTGATAACAAGAAGCCACTGTTGAAAGTTTATACAAGTAAAAAACTCAATATGATTTTTATTAAAAATATCTAGAATTGTATAAAATATAATATATGTTATCGTATAATGACACATAAATCTCAATTTATTATTATATTAAATACAGTGGACCCCCGATATAACGCGCATGTCGGGCGGGAAACAACACCCGCGTTATAAGGTGAACCGCATTATACCGAGCGGCGCGGTGGCGACACAATAAATTTCACACTGTAAGCTTTTCTTTTACTCATCGTGCATACAATAATTAAACACTATTCAAAATACATGCAGGAACTCAATACATACACAATTACTGAATAAGCAGTAACAATAAAATGCGATACTCACTAACGCCGCACGGCCTGTATAAACATGTTTGAACTTATTGCGAGCAGCGCTATAACGAAGGTCCACTATATTGTAGTTCAAAATATTACAATTTTCTTGTTGAGCATACCTACTACCTGTTTTACAAAACGGGATTTTATTAAGAAAAATAATTTTTATTACTCCTTGTTATTTCCTCTCTAAACGAAAAGAAAATTATGATGGTGCCTCACGACGGAGAAATTTTGGAGATGAACATTTTTGAGTCAAAGTGTATGTAAAATTAGTCATGTGGTGAAAACAATTTAAAACCTTTCTCGGCAGTGGAGAAATAACACAGTGAACTCGCTGCTCTCCCTGTCTAGGTGGCTTCACTGCAATGCACGAATTTGCCATGTTTAGACGGTGCTGCAATTGAAAAGTTTACATTTCGCCTATGGAAGCTGTCTCTCTTTTACCTTAGACACTCCTTCCGAGTGGTGCTGCAATCTAGGAACTAGATCTATATTATAGGCAAACTATCTTAACCCTTCCAGTGTCCAGGCTGAAAAACAGGTTTTCATCCATGCGCCAAGCTATTTTCTCACTATGCTCAGCCAAAAATATTTAACTTTAGAACTTTTTTGCCAAACAACTAATGAAAGGAATTATGGCATGTTGTATACCAAATTAATCAGCATTTAATTCTGGATTTTCTGAAAATCAAGTATTTAACAAAAAAGACGATATTTTTTTTAATAGGACTATTTTAAACATCCCACTAATCTTCCGCTGTGTTTTCTGTTTGTTTGTGGGTTGACAGCCCCAAGTGAATAGATTCACAGGATATGTTTATCAGCTGGTGGATAATCCTGAGCAGAAGTCATCGCAGGCACCTGAACTCTTTGCTTCTATTGGCATCGTCAAATTCTACATTGGAGGAAGTCTTCCAGTGTAGATGGCTTCAGCCTTTAGTAGTGGGGGAACGGGTCTTTGCCCCATGTCTGCGATTAGGGGGCTGTTTGATATTGTCGGTATTCCCTCTCTCAATAAACATAGTTTCTTTAAACATCCCACTAACCATTTTCTCTCCATAGGTAGTTGGAATGTGAGGACTCTGCACAGAGCTTTTTCTCTTGATGTTCTCACACAAGAATTCCAACGTTATAATTTAGATATTCTCGGCTTGCAAGAGACCAGATGGACAAAGGTCAGATTCTTAAAAATAATCTTAAATTTCTCTTTTCAGGGAGGGACGACAATAAGCATCACCAAGGCGTGGGTCTGCTTCTCAGCAGACACGCTAGTGATGCTCTTCTAGGATATGAGTGCATTAATGAAAGGTTTCTTACAGCAAAATTTCAGACAAGCGTTAAAGACTTGAATGTTATCTGCTGTTATGCCCCCACTGAGGATGCCGATGAGGATGAGAAGGATAGGTTTTATGAACAACTAGAGGATATTTTGAATTCTGTCAAGAAAGGAGATATTACCCTTGTTCTTGGTGACTTCAATGCCAAAGTTGGTACTGACTGTGACCTTTGGGGAGGAGTAATAGGCCCTTTTGGTATTGGTAGCTGCAATGGCAATGGGCAACGTCTTCTACAGGTAAGTAAACTCAATGGATTCAGAATAACTAACACTTATTACAAACACCGCGACATACATAAGTACACATGGGTTTCACCTGATGGGCTGCATAAGAATATGATTGATTACATATTAATTAACAGCAAATGGGCTAGTTCTGTTAGGAATACCAGGGCATATAGGGGAGCTGAAATTGGATCTGACCATTACCTTGTTAAAAGTGTGTTGCAACTTAAACTTAAAAAGTGTTGTGCTAGGGTTAAAAAATTTACTTTTAATACTGAAGCTCTGAAAGATCCTGTTATAGCCAAAGCTTACCATGATAGATTACTTAGTCATTATGACAGTCATGGTTTGCTTACTACTGAAGTTGAGGAAGAATGGGATCATTTTAAACAGGCGTTTTTGGACACTAACAGTACTCTTTTAGGAAAAAAGGAGCAGAAGAGGCAAAATTATCTGAGTGATAAGGCACTTGAGCTTATTTCGCAAAGAAAGAACTGCAGGAATGCCCTTAATCAATACTCTACTAGTCCTAATAGAAAGCATTACAGAGACCTTAATAAATTTGTGAAGGATCAGTTAGCTGCTGATAAGAATCTTTGGCTTGATGGTTTGGCTGACAAAGCCGAGGAAGCAGTTAGACAGCACAACAGCAGAGAGCTGTACCAGATAGTTAATGTTTTGTGTGGTAGAAAATGGACAGGTATACAAGGATTGAAGGATAAACAAGGTAAGGTTATAGAAGGGGAGGATTCTGTCATGGCTAGGTGGGCTGAGCATTTCAGTGATATTCTAAACAATGTAGTTAGTTCTACTCCCATTGTTTGCAATGATGATAGATGCATTGGTGGCTTTAATGTTGGCCCTATAACACAATCTGAAGTTCTTTTGGCTGTTTCTAAACTTAAACTTCATAAATCCCCAGGGGTAGATGAAATTACTACGGAAATGCTTAGAGCTGGGAATGTTTCGGTTACCACTTGGATGACTGAAAATCTGAATATCTTTTATGATAAAGGCATGGTTCCTAAGGATTTTACCAGAGCTATTGTTATCCCTATTTTCAAAAAAGGTGATCGCAGTTCTTGTGATAACTATAGGGGTATCAGCCTACTCTCTGTTCCAGGTAAAGTTCTTTCCATGATTGTGCTTAATAGAATTAAGAATCTGGTTGACAGTCAATTGCGTGATGAGCAAGCAATGTGGATTCAGACGTGGTAGGGGATGTGTGGATCAGATATTTTCACTTAGGCAGATTCTTGAAAAATGTTTAGAGTTTCAGAAACCTTTGGTTGCTAGCTTTGTTGATTTCAAAAAGGCTTTCGACTCTGTTGATCGTCATAATTTGTGGTTGATTGTGAGATCATATGGTATACCAGACAAGTTAGTTAACATAATGAAAGCTCTCTATAATAACACTGAGTCGTGTGTGAGAGTTGGTAAGGCTTCTAGCAATTGGTTTAGCATTACTTCTGGTGTTCGACAAGGGTGCATTTTGTCTCCTTTTCTCTTTAGCTTGGTTATTGATTATGTTATGCGAAATTCACTTCAAGGGAAAGATTTTGGCCTTAAATGGGCTGGAGATATGAAAATTTCTGATTTAGATTATGCTGATGATTTAGCCCTTTTGGCAAATGATGTTGATGAGATGAACTCTTTCATTCGAGCTGTTGATGAGACTGGTAGTAGAGTAGGTTTGGTTATAAACAGAGAGAAAACTAAAGTGATGAAAATTGGTGAGGCAGGCTGTGATTCAGTTAATCTGAATGGTTGCAGTCTTGAGCAGGTGTCACAGTTTAATTATCTTGGGAGCTATGTAAGAGATAATGGTGATGTGCGGCATGAGATTAACAGACGAATAGGGATTGCTACCGGGACTTTTAAGAACCTATGGAGAGTGTGGAGAAATAGGCGTATACACCTAAAGACTAAAATTAGACTGTATAATAGTTTGGTTCTTTCTAGGGTTAGTTATGGTAGTGAAACTTGGACACTTTGTAAACAAGATAACAGGAAACTAGATGCTTTTGATTCCAGATGCTTACGCAGTATCTTGGGCATTAGGTGGTTCAACTTTGTAACTAATGATGAGATTAGACAAAGGAGTTTGCAACCTCCTTTAAGCAGCATATTGTGCAGAGAGAGGCTCTGTTGGTTTGGCCATGTTGCCCGTATGAATAATTATAGATTGGCGAATAGGGTTATGAACAGTGCGCCTAAAGGCCTCAGAAAGAAGGGGAGACCTAGGATGCGGTGGGCAGACAATGTCAAACAGGACCTTGTTAGAATTGGTGTGCAGTGGCCAGATGCAGTAGATGTAGCTCAGGAAGACTTGCTTGGAGAACTAAATTGCACGGTCTGGTTGGACCTCCGTAGCCCATGGCTGCTTGAGGATGATGATGATGATTTTAGTGATGTAGAAAAAATATGCATCTGGCAACACAAAAATTTATTTAAAAAAAACTAATAGACAGAAATGATTACAATGCACATGAACAAAATGACTATATTTCTGAATAACAAAAAAAATTACTTTTTTGTTTTAAGTAAATATTTTTCTCATTTTGTAATTTTTTTCTTGGTATTGTACTTTGAGAAAATTCCAGTCTTTTAGCCAATTATCCTGTCACATAAACAAGTCAACTTTAGAATTAAAAAAAAAATAACCAATCAACGGATAATAAGTCATGTTATATACCAAATTAAACAGAATTTAATTACAAATTTTATGAAAATAAATAATATAAACAAATTTGCAAGCATGTTGATTTTAACAAGCCTTTTTCAATGTGATATGGTGAAAAAAAATCACACTGTAGAATTATGGCTTCATTTTGGAAAAATGTTAAATTATATATTTATCAAAAGGAAATTTCCTCCCAAATAATATAATATTCAACCTGAAACATGATTTTTATTTCTTTTAACGATTCTTTCCCATGTCGTGTATTTTAAACACGGCCAGTGTTATACAACATGACTTGGCCTTCTCACATATATGGGATTTTCTAAACTGTTTATGAAATAGAAAAAAAACTTACTTGGCTGCTTTTTTTTACTGAACATTATGAATTTTTTCTTTGGATGTTGAAGTATGGCAATCTTGACTAAGTGCAGAGAGGTTTGTGCACCAAGGACCAGTCCTTCCTGAAATTGCCCTCCCAAATGATGGCTAATTTCCATAGCAAGGAGTCTATTTTGATCCTGTTTCCAAAACATTCAATTTCAGAAAACGGTACAAGCTCAAAGTTTTTTTATTAAAAAAAAAAAAACAAATAATAAAAGAAAAATTACATTTAACCTAATGGGATGTTAAATAAAACTATGAAACTAAATATAACTATGAAAAAAATCAATACCTATCGATCGGCCAAAAGGTCGTTAATTTCCAAAAATAAATCTGCTGAAATGAAAACTAACTAAGGTTTAAATATAAAAAAAACACTAACTTTACAAAGAGTACAATACTTACTAACTTTACAAAGAGTTTAATAAAATATGCTGCACCAAAACTGTAAAAAACATAGCACACAGAACGGAGATAGCATGTGTCAGCCATCTGTGTCTTGTTTGACTCAATGAATCATAACTAATTAAATGCAGATACAACTAGAATTTCTAAGAAGGATGTGTTTACTCTCAGTTTCGATTTGAAGGATGCTGGGAAAAATGATAAAAATAACTTGAGAATACTGAAATAGGTTTATGACAGAAAAGAGTGTGAAACAGAAAAAAAAATTGTGGTACGTATTTTGTAATTACTTCCAAAATCTATCGTTTTTAAAAATAGCAGTTTTTTTGTTATTTTTTAGGAGATTTTCGAAGATTGAAAGAAATATTTGTTGATAATAATTCAAATCAAACTTGATAAAAATTAAATCAGGTTGCTTCAGCAAAGATGAATGTTAACAAGCAAATCAGCAATACCATTTAGTGCTTCTAAGAAATGGCAATCAGATGGCTTTATAAAATTATTTATATTGTAGTTTAATAAAATATGCATCAAATTAAAAAACAAATATTATTTTTGAAGCCTGAATTATATATTTTTATGAGTTTTATATAATAAAAAACTACAACTGCAATTTTTGTTTTTAAAAAATTGATTTTTTTTGTTGTACTAAAAACGTATACATGCGTCCTTTGCCTCTCAATTCAGATTCTCTGAATGTATACAGACGACGTGGACACTGGAAGGGTTAAATTGTATTGTGTAAAAAAATGTATTGTATGGCACTGTGAGCAATTTTTCCAAAATGTACCATGCAGTCTAGAAAATCAATTATCCAGATAATTAGGCTCCACATAATCAAATTTTTAGTGTACTTTGACTTTCCAGTTGTTGCCCAGTCCCAAATCTGTCACACTGGTTTCTCCCATACTGCCCTATATATTGTTTTAAAATTTAAGTCTTGTTTTGACAGAATTTATTTATAGATTTTATAGCTTAAAATTTATAGTTTAAAATCACTTATTTTCTATTTTGAGGATTTGTTGAATTTTAAAGGGAAATTTGCTAGTACTAAATAGTTGCTGCCTACAGCTGATCAGTTATTGACATAAAGATCTCTGATATTGTTGGCATCAGAATAACCCATTTTAAGCTGATATATAGTATTTGATTACTAACTACTCAGTTTACTGTTGATTTTAATAATACATGGTAATTCTTGTTAAGTGTGACTCACCACTATTAGTTCAACAAGCAGAACAATTAAGGGTATCCAGTATGCTGCACCAAAACTGTAAAAAACACTTGTAGCACACGGAATGGAGATAGGATATTCGGGATCTTGAATTCAATCTGTAAGGAGAATTGGATTTTTTTTTCTCATTACTTAATATATAATTTGCTATTTCCTATAACTTTTCCTAGTTACTGTATAATAATACAGTATTTACAGTGTCATAAGAAAATAGTGAAGGTTGAAAACTGAAAGTTTTATGATGGTAATTATAGATTTGACAAAAGCATTATTATGATTATAATAATAAAATATATACCCCCTCAAGCAGCTGCTTGCCAAGGTCTGACATGAGCCTGTCAGTTTATATGAAATAGTAGAAGGTCTGAGAGGATGGCAGGACCTCAGCAGAAAAACGACACAAACAGCCATGCCTTACCCGGGGCTCGAACCCAGGTCCCTTAGATCAGTAGCCAAGCGCGCTAACCACTCGGCCATGGGACGGCTTTATTATGATTAGAATGAAGAATTTCATCTTGTGGATAAATAGAGATGTTTGGGGATCATTGGGCTCCATTTAATTTATATATTTGGTAAGAAAGCTGGAGCATTTAGAGCATTGTTGCCAGTCAAGAATTTGTTGTAAAGTTTAATTGAAACAAATAAGTGTTAGATGAAACTGTCTAATTTAGAAGTTGTAAACTGTTCTTTCAGTCTGTCAATTTTGAAAATTTGTTCACCCATATAAGGTGGAGTGAAAAAGTAAAAAATTCCAATATTTAAAATGTATACAAGCTGAAAAAAATTTTATTTTTCAATATAATCATTATACTTATCAATGCGTATTTGACATTAAAGTAAAAGTTTCTCAAAGCCTGGTAAAAAAAAAATTATTGCTCACATATGCACTGCATTTTTTTATTTCATCTGTAGTTTGGAAATGATGTCCATGTAAATTTTCTTTCAGTACGCCAAATCAGGTAGACTTGATCTCATCTATATGGTTCAAAGAGCTTAGATCTTAATTTTGCAATTGTTTCCAGTGTTTATTTGTCTGTTTAAGATTTTGCTTTATTTTGAAGGAGTGCAAGCCTTTAGAAAAGCTTCCTTTTTTATTAAAATTTTGTCCATTAAATTGTATCTTTGCTTTTTTCAAAAAATATGAATCATTAATGTTGTAACACCTCTGTGGCCAAAGCTCTTGCAAATCCTCTTCTGTAATGGCTCTGTGGAAAAAAAAAATGCTTTCTGATCCATCATATGGCCAGTTTTTCCCATAGACTAGCTCAATCAGCTGCAAACAGATCAAGGCTTTCTGATCTGTTTGATGATAAAAATATCATACAGATCAGAAAGCTGATCAGAAAACAGATTAGAAAGTTTTTCTGATCAAAAATGCTTTCTGATCTATCATATGGCCAGTTTTTCCCATAGACTAGCTCAGCCAACTCCAAACAGATCAAGGCTGCAACTGTACTGTAATCAATTCAAGCTATTATCTGTAGTCAGTGCACCAGGCTTGCAATCTGTAGTTCCCAGATTTGAGTTTCAATTGTGCCAGCATTGAGACTTCCATTTCTGTTAACTCCCACCCTACCTTTGTGAGAAACGTCACTGTCAAGGATGTTTCCATCTGGGCTTTCCTGTTGCCTCTCTTCTGTATTAGGTGAGAGCCATGTGTGACACAGATGACCTGCGGAACTCTGACCAGTGCATTGTGAGATTCTGTGACGTGATCTGCTGTGCTCTTACTCTGGGAAGGAAGGGGGGGAGTGGAGTCCATCGGACAAGAAAGGGGCTTCTCTCCTGAATGTCAAATGGGTCAGAAGTAAAATGCTGTGCTCTGGGAGCGAGCCAGCATAATTTTTAAAGGATTTTTTAATAGTCATGCCAGCACTCAGAGTGTGTGACTGGATGTTCTCAGTAGGGAAGTGAATTAAGACTGCATCCTTATAATATATGTATTTGTGTAATGTCAGGTGTTGTTCATTAAACGTAATATTTAATCGAGATACTGAGTTCGTGGTTTTATTATTGAGTATGTTAATATAATTGCTTTCTTCTAATTAGCTTCACTGAATGAGAGTAATCTGCTTGAACCTCCATACATTCACTGCTAACAGACTCGGACTTAGATAGTTGTGCTCAGAGAAAGAATGCATTTTGTCAAGATGAGCTCCCTTTAGTGGTATAGAAATGGTGATCTGGAAGAGTCAACAAACACTGCTGAGAGAGCAATGCACTTACCAATTGCACTGAAGAACTGTCCTTTAGGGCATTCTATATAAAAAAAAAAGTTACATATGCATTCCCTAATGGTGGGGCTTTCTGCTACAATACTCCTACAGTTTCTTTCAATTGTTACCAAAGGCTTCACAACTGATGGCTGGCTTGAATTTTTTTGGATGCTGGCAAATCATTATGTTCTAAAATAGGCTTTTGTTTCTGTCTCATAATAATCTTTTTAATAGTAGCTATTTTCTATAAGAATTTTTTGGCCTGTTCTGTAAAAAAAAATTACATCTATTTACTTTATTAAACTGCAGTAGTTGACAGGAAACCCACCTTTCACATGATTTGACTAAATTTACCATTTATGGATAGTTTTAGCACACTTTCATGACTAATTGCAGTTATCTTCAAACTTTTTCAAATTTTTATCCATCTGTTTTGTCATTTGTTAAAAGGGGTCTTAGGCCTACATTTCGTGATATTGATTGATAATATTTATCAACCATTTTTGAACCACTAAGTTCATTGAGCTGCAATATTTTAATGAAACACTGATCCATATTGTTTATGATCCTCCTAAATATCCTATAATTTTGTAACTTCTACAGTGGTGGAGAGATGTGAAGACATCTTAGAAATATAACAACTAGTGCACCACATTTAAAAAAAAAAGTGATTGGATATTACTAAAGACTCTTAATTTTTGATTATTTATTTACTTTTTTATTGTATGTTTTAAATATGCTCAAGTTTCTTGCCTTTTTGTCCCAACTATGTATCACTTTTTATTTCATTACCAGTTAATTGTTCTGTGCATTATCATATTAATATTTATTAAGGAATGCATTAAAATTTATGTATATATATATATTCACAGATGCATTTTTTTTTCTTTAATTTTATCTGAGCTGTCAGCTAGAATAGCAGTGAACTTTCAGGTACAAGTCTTACCTGTTTTGAATCTACTGTTTTATTTGTAGTTTAACTTGAGAAATATTTTGTATGTTTTAAATGCAGTGTTTGTGATCTTTGTGCCTAAAGCTTAGAAATAGAGTAATGGAACCACCAGAATGTTAAATTGAGTGAATGAAATATTTGTAATTTTTTTCTAAATTTGAATAAGAATATTCAGTGGGAGGCATCAACAGTTGTGTCATAGAACAACATCAAGAAAAAAATGGTTTTGGAGTTTATGCCATTCTGCCTCTTAAGGTCCCTCTATTATTTGAGATATGATGCTGAAATATATTTGCTAATTATGAAAATTCATGTGAAAAATTATTATTATTAAATCATTTTATTATGCAGACTGTAAATATACTATTTAATATTTTTTAATATAAAATATAGTTTTGAGCTGAGTCTTAAAGCTTCATTTAATTGAAATGACTTATTGTTAACTAATGTATTATGCATTTGTTTTAGGTAGCAGCAGTTCATTCTTGCCAGTAGAAGTTCCAATTGGTGAGCGTACTGGTTTCATCTCTGCAATGAAGAATCCAAGTGATTTCTACATTCAGCTTTCAGAGAAAGAAACAGAACTGACAGATTTGACTGTGAATTTAACAGAGAAATACCAAACATTGACAGACACTGATGATCAACTCCCAGAGCTGTTTGTAGGAATGATATGCTGTGCACAGTATTCTGAAGATAATGTGTGGTATAGAGCAATTATTACTGACATTCAAGGTATTATAAATTGAATTATAATATTATGTTAAGGCCCAGAAATTAGATACTTTAAATGCTGCATCTGAAGTCAGTGATTAAAATGCTATTTTTACATAATAAAGCATATTGCAATTACTTTATTTTATTTGCTATAAAATTTACCCTTAGAGATGTTATACAAATGTTTTGAAACTTTTATTGAATTTTTTTCTTATTACTTTCAGAATATATCTTTAACCTTTTATACCATTTTTTAATTGTTCATGCATCTTACATGACTAACTTTCAGGGGGCAGTTGGTAGCCCACCAAGCTCATAATCTGAAGTTCCCAGGTTTGAGTCCCGCATGGGTTAGCGTTGAGATTTATCTCCGCAAAACTTTCCATCCTGCTCTCATCCAGTAGGTGACACTGATGGGCTTGGAAAAGCCACTGTCTGTTGGAGGGGACATTACTGTGACCCCTTGTGCAGGAGAGCCATACCTGTGCACGCTAAAGAACACACTGGATTGCCTTGATGGGAAATTACTGTCTGTCTCCCAACAGCTGTCCAGTGGGTCCCCTTTTCCCAAATTTATTTGAGCCCTCAGTCCTTGAGCCCATTTTTTGCAAAAAAGTGTTGCTCAGAGGTAAAATAACCCAACCCTTAGATTTTGCATGGGAAAGTAACCTACTTGTGAATTTTGAAATGCCATTTAATGAATTGATTGTGTTTTAATCACGTTGTTGTTTTAATGCTGAGCTTACTATATTTATTAATTCATTTCTGATCCCCCTTACCTTTGAACATAATTTCATTTGCAATCAGTTATCGATTAATGGCATAAAAATTTTATAATTTTATAATTATATATAATTTTATTTTATAATTTTATAGAATTTTAGAATTAGTTAAAAATGCTCTTAATCCTTCCAGTGTCCACGTCATCTGTATACGTTCGCAGAATCCGAAATGAGAGGCCAAGGACATATGTATACGTTTTTAGTACAGCAAAAATAAAAATTACTGTTGTAATTTTTCCATTTCACACCCTTTTCTGCCATAAACCTATTTCACTATTCCCAAAATTATTTTTATAATTTTTCCCAGCATTCTCTTTCCCAGCATTCTCTTTCCTGCTCTTAAAATCGAAACTGGAAGTAAAAACATCCTTCTTAGAAATTCTGGGTGCAGCTGCACTTAATACTTTATAGCTCACTGAGGCAGATGGCTGACTCGTGCTATCTCCATTCCATGTGCTATAAGTGGCTCCCATATTATTTACAGCTTTCGTCCAGCATATTGGATACCCTTTTTAAAGTTAGTATTTACTTTTTTATATTTAAACCTTAGTTTTTATTTCAGTAGATTTATTTTCATAAATTAGCAATCTTTTGAGCGATTGATAAGTATTGATTTTCCATAGTTATCTTACATCAGATGGCCGGCCTACAACTTGTTGCTGTGGATATTTTAGCATTGCATTAAGCTATATGTTAATTTTTATTTTATTATTTATTACTTTTCCAGTAAAACTTTGATCGGGTATCATTTTCTGAAAGTAAATGAGGTCTTGGATATGGAAGCAAATTCATTTCTGTAGATTTATTTCCATAAGTTAGCGATCTCTTACTGCATCATAATGGCTTAAAAGTTGTTGGGGATATTTTATTTAGCATCGTATTAGGTTGTATGTAATTTTTCTTTTATTATTTCTCATTTTCTTGGTAAAAAAACTTTGAGCTTGTACCGTTTTCTGAAAATGAATGTCTTGGATACAGAAGTAAAACAGACTTCCTTGCTATGGAAATTATCCGTCGTGTGGGAGGGTGGGGCGGGGATGGCTAAGTCGGTAGCGCTCCAGGCTCGTAATCTGTAGTTCCTAGGTTCGAGACCCAGCTGGGTCAGCGTTGAGATTTATCTCCGCAAAATTCCCCACCCTGCCCATGATCAGTAGGGGACACCGATGGGCTTGGAAAGGCTATCGTCCGTCGGATGGGACATTAAGCCGTGGCCCTGTGTGCGGGAGAGCCACACCCTGTGCACATTAAAGAACATGCTGAATGGCCTTGATGGGAGACTACCATCTGTCTCCCAACAGCTGTTCCAATGGGTCCCCTCCCCCAAACCTTCTCTGAGCCTTCAAGGTTCTTGTGACCTGGCCACTTAGCCCATTGTGTGCAAAAAAGTGCTGCTCAGAGGTAAAACAACCCAACCCATGTGGGAGGGCAATTTTGGGAAAGGTTTCCCCTCTGCTAAACTCACTGTGAACATTTTAACCCTTCCCTAGAAAACTATATATGTTTTAAAATTACTAGTTTTTATGTTTATATTGAATGATTTTTAAAGCCCCCCCCACCTCTCAGTACCTTGGCTGTGTCTCACAGAATGCTGTTATTTTTTTTTTGCTTTGGTGCACAAACCTTTCTGCACAGCCAAGATCATCAAACTTCAACACCCAAAGAAAAAAAAAATTCATAATGTTTAGTAAAAAAAAGCAGCCAAGAAAGTCTATTTCATAACCAGTTCAGAAAATCCCTTGAATGTGAGAAGTCCAAGTTATTTGGTATAACATTGGCCATGTTTAAAATATATGATACTGAAAAGAATTGTTAAAAGAAATAAAAATCATATTTCAGGTTGAATATTATTCAGGAGAAAATATTCTTTCAATTAATATATAATTTAACTATTTTTGTTCATCAGGTTTTCCAAAGTGAAGCCTTAATTGTATACTGCAATCTTTTTTTTTTCACCATATCACATTGAAAAAGGCTTATTAAAATCAGTATGCTTGTAAATTTGTAATTAGTATGCTTGTAAATTATTTATTTTCATAAAATTCATAATTAAATTCTATTTAATTTGATATATAACATGACCTATTTCCATTGATTAGTTATTTAAAAAAAAATTCTGAAGCTGACTTGTTTATCTGACTCAGCACAATTGGCTAAAAGCCTGGAATTTTCTCAAAGTATGGTACCGAGAAAAAAATTACAAAGCAAGAGAATTATTGAAGCCAAAAAAATTTTTTTTGTTATTCAGAAATAAATAGCCTTCCTATTCATTGTGTATTATAATCATTTCTGTCTATTAGTCTTTTTGAATAACTTTTTGTTTGTGTTGCCAGATGCATTTTTTTAACTACATGACTCTAAAAAAATCCTGTTAAAATAAAACGTCTTTTTTTTGTTAAATATTTTATTTTCAGAAAATCTAGAATTAAATGCTAATTATATTTGGTGTATAACTTGTCATAATTCCTTTCATTAGTGATTTGGCAAAAAAAAGTTCTAAAGTTAATTTTTTTTTGGTTGAGCATAAGGAGAAAATAAACTTGGCCTCTGGATGGAAACCAGTTTTTCAGGCTGGACACTGGAAGGGTTAATTGTTTTTTAACAGTGACATTGAGTATTAAATACACGTATCCCTCGATTTACACGGTACTCAGTTCACACAATTTTGGCTTTGCACGGTCAAAAAATGCAACCAGTTTCGATTTACATGGTACTGACTGAAATTTCTTTTCTATGTACGTCTCAGTCAGTACCGTGTAAATCAAAACTGGTGGCATTTTTTGACTGTGCAAAGCCAAAATTGTGTGAACTGAGTACCGTGTAAATCGAGGGATATGTGTAGTTTAATCACAGTTCACCAAGCAAAAACAAGACTAAAATGTTGCTGTGGCACGTTTAGATTTTGACAGTAGTGTTTTAACATTACATATATTATGTTACTCATAGGAAATTAATTGAAGAGTAGTGAATAGTTTTAAACAAATTAAAAGATAAGTAAAATGTGTGGCAAAAACTAAGTAGCCTAATTATATATTTGTATATCTTGGTATTGGTATTTGCCCAAAGATTTGACCTTCATATTTGAAAATATTGTAATAATATTGGAAATTATGGAATGGCAACAGTTCAAAAGGCAATCACTTTGAATAAATTCTGGAACATCTGAATTGCCCCCCTCCTCCCCCAAAAAAAGATGTGTATCAACACTAAGCCTAGAAAACGAAGAATAATTATTAAAAGTGTTGCATGGATGCAAAGTGCTAAAAAAAATATGCTGTTCATTTTTCTTGTACAAATTAAAAGGTAAACACTAAATTTTAACTTGTTGCATACTTGGCTGCTGGTCAAAAGGATTTGGGTTTGAGCCCCAAATAAGGTATGAATGTTTCTTTGGCTATCTTTCCACTGAGATCTCACCTTCCTTATACTAACTACTCAATTATACTAACAAGCTGTTATTAGTTCTCTATGACAAGCAGCTGCTTGAGGGATAATTTTTTTTTTCAATTTGTAAACTTTAAAATTTTTGAAAAATTTAAGAAGGCTGTGAAAAAAATTTAGAATTATCTATATTAATCTCTGTTTTCCATAACATTCATTCAATATTCATAGTTATCAAAAATTGAATATTTAAAGTAGCAAAGCTAGCCATAAAACTTTTAAAGTTAATTTTAATCAGTCCCTCCCCCAACAGACCAGTCCCTCCCCCAATCAGACCTTCCCCCAACCTTCTCTGAGCCTTTGGGGTCCATGTGACCTGGCCATTTAGCCCATTGTCAGTCCCTCCCCCAATCAGACCCTCCCTCAACCTTAGCCCATTCAGTCCCTCCCCCAATCAGTCCCTCCCCCAATCAGACCCTCCCCCAACCTTCTCTGAGCCTTCGGGGTCCATGTGACCTGGCCATTTAGCCCATTGTGTGCAAAATTTAATAAAATGCCAAAACCATTTAATAAAATGTATATGTCTTAGTATATTGGGTAAATGATTCTAACAATATTGGTAAATTTTATATAGACAAGTTTGTTATGGTAGACATTTGTGTTGTTAATAATGAAATATTTAATAACTGTTTACTAACATTATTTTTGAAATTCAGGATTTAGATAACCTTTGTTTTAAATCTTTATCTTCATTCACATTTTCTGTAAAAAAAACTATATGAAAAGGTACTTTTAAATTTTTCATTAGCCTGACATTGGAATGGTCCTAATCAAGTGACATGGGAATGGTCCTCATCAACTACTTAGTGTATGATGATAATGTAAATTGCCTACTAGCATGCAGGTATTATTAAAGCTAGGGTTGGGTTGTTTTACCTCTGAGCGGCACTTTTTTGCACACCATGGGCTAAATGGCCAGGTCACATGGACCCCGAAGGCTCAGAGAAGGTTGGGGGAGGGGACACACTGGAACAGCTGTTGGGAAACAGATGGTAGTCTCCCGTCAAGGCCATCCAGCGTGTTCTTTAATGTGTACAGGGTATGGCTCTCCCGCACACGGGGCCATGGCTTAACGTCCCATCTGACGGACGACGGCCTTTCCAAGCCCATCGGTGTCCCCTACTGACCGTGGGCAGGGCGGGAATTTTGCAGGGATAAATCTCAACGCTGACCCAGCTGGGACTCTAACCTGGGAACTACAGATTACGAGCCTGGCACGCTACCAACTGAGCCACCCCCGCCCCTATTAAAACTAGGAAACTGGCCCTTGTTAAGATATAGCCTTTCCACCAGCTGAAGATAGTAAACATTGGACTTAAAGTTTTGTGGAATTATTGAGTAATTAGTGCAAATCATATCATCAATCACACACAAGAAAACTATAGTGTTTTAAAGTTATATTTCACAGTTAAATATACCATTCATAGTTAAAAAGATGCACGATGTTGATATTAGTGTAATGATATTTTACTCTGCATGTAATTTAGTTTCAGGAAATTTGTTATTATTGCAAAAGCAAATGATGCATTGGAACCAGAACTAATTATTAGCAATTGAAAATTTTCAAAAAATTAACTATACTTGTTTTGATTGGCAGTATTTTCAAGCAGAAAAATCCATAATTATTTTTCTAGTAATGGCTATATTACAACCATTAATAGGAAAATAGTAATGTTATAATATGGCTATATTTTGCTGTATAATGACTAATAATGCCATAGTCAGAATACAGTGGTCTCTTGATTAAATAATGTCTTTAATGATATTTTGCTTTATGAAGTGCTTCTCATTAGACCCCATGCATTTCATAACAATGAAAATCTCAATGATGTTGATACAATAATATTCAGGAATCATTTTTGGCCATGGAAAGTGCTCATAAACCATATGGTTATCATTTTTTGGCCAATCAAAGCACTCTAAAGTCACATGTTCGTTTTTGACAAATCTTAGTGCTTTAAAACCTGAACATCCAAAAGCTGTTATGGAAGAAGAAGACTCTCCAAATATTGATTCTCCAGCCTCAACATTTCCATCAGCAACGATCTTTTTAGCACAAGGATGTTTTGGTCCATTTACTATATTAATTATGTATGTATTTAACAATATTAGCATAAATAGATATTTACTAATGTGAAATGCTAAAATACTGTACTGTGTATTATAAAGTATGCTTTTTCTGTGAAAAGGGTCATCTTCCAAAGTCTTGGAATGGATTAAACCTTTACATATTTCATGTACTTGATTAATAATAATTTTGGTGTACAATTGTTAATTGAGGGACCATTGTATGTCACAAAAATGCAACGGGTCCAAATCATTTTGTGGAGACATTATTCAGAGGACCTATTCCTTTTTGTTACTTCAGGATAAGATGTAAAATTTTTGTTTTATTTCTTAAAACATTTCAAAATTAACTTAGCCACCAGAGTGAGAAAATTTTTAGATGTCCAATACTTGTTAGAGTGTTGGATTCAATTTTTGCTTTTGAAATATAAACTTGAAATATTCTTGTAGTTTATAAGCAATTGTTTTATAATCTACCTTTCTTTGCTTTAGGAGATGCTGTATCTGTTATGTTCATTGATTATGGAAACAGTGATGTAGTTGCTACAAGCTCATTAAAAATATTGCATCAGGAATTCCTGGAGAAGCCCCCATTTGCTATTAAATGCAAACTTGCAGGTGTGAAACCTTTTGGAGAAGAGTGGTCTGAAGAAACAATTGAAACATTTAATGCTTTCACTGAAGACATGTCATTAACTGTAACATTCATGGACAACCTCCAACCTGCTTTAGTATGTTTACAAATAAATGGAGCAAGTCTTACTAGGAAACTTATTGATATCCAGCTTGCAATGAGTGATGTATCAAATGAAAAGTTTGAAGAACACGAGCATTTAAGTGAAGATACAACGATTGAAGATTTTCTCGACATTCCAACTGCTTTATGTAATATCCCAGTTACAGAAACAAAGTCTGCATCAGATACACCAGTCATAAGATATCCTGAGAGAGTATTTGATGGTTTAAAATTTACAGTAAAGCTTTCTTATGTTGAATCTATAGACAAGTTTTATGTAACTCCTGTTGATTGGAATGATAGACTGGAATCTATTACAGCAACATTAGAAGAATTCTATAGTTCTTCCTCAGCATCAAGCATGCTGTTGAGTGATACACAGCTGCTGCATCCATGTGCTGCTAAATACAGTGAAGATGAGACTTGGTATAGAGCTGTAGTGCTACAAATTGAAGATCACACAGCATCTGTATTATTTGTTGATTATGGTAACTATGAGACTACTGTAGAGCAAAATCTGAAAGAGTTGATACCTGAATTACGGGAAGAACCACCTCTGGCAATTGAATGCTCATTATATGGTGTACAAGCTTTTGAAGAGAAACGAACAGAAGCAACTTCGAAATTAGAAGAATTTGTGGATGAAGAACTGGAAATAGAAATAATGGATACACAGAAACCATATAAAGTGAAAATTAAAGGGGAAAATGATATTTCTGAGTTGCTCATTAAAGAAGGCTTAGCTGCAGCACATATTCCTTCTTCACATAGGTTACAGGACAGTGAAGCTTTCAAAGAAAACCTTAGGATTGCTTTTGTGGATGAGTTACCTGAAGAAGAAAAGGTTATAATTCCTCACCGTCAGATATTACAAAACGACATAATAGGAACCATTAAGCATTCTGAAGTTTTGGATGATTTAGTTGTTTTTTATATAGTGCCCACTGATTTAGAAGATGCACTAGCAATTCAGCAGGATAGGTTGCAAGATGTGTATAATGCTGTACAAAAAAATATCACATCTCCCAAAGAAGGAGACTTTTGTGTTGCTAAATATTCAGAAGATGATTGCTGGTACAGGGCACAAGTTAAGAAAACTAATGGAGAGACAGTTGTAAAATTTGTTGACTATGGTAACAGTGAAACTATAGCAGAAAATTGCATCTGTGAACTTACACCTGAATTTTTAACAGGGAAACTGTTTTCTCTATGTTGCTGTTTATCTGGTGTTAAAGCTATTAAAGGTAATGAAGAAGTAATACATGCTAAAATTGAAGAGCTTACCGAAGAGCAAGAATTAAATCTTCATGTTTATGGCCCCATTTTGGGATATCAAGAGTTATATAGAGTAAGAGTGTTAGTTGATGGCGCAGATATTGCTGAACTAATGCTTCAAGATGATATGTTAATTCAAGTGTATCCATTCCATCATAAACTTGATAAAGAGTTCAGAGCTACTGTAGAACATGTTGAAACTGATTGTAATTTCTATGTAATCCCATTTGAATGGATTGAGAAACGCAATTCTCTACAGGCAGAATTACAAACATTATGTGAAAAAGCAGAGTGTGATACTTTAGTAGATATTAGCTCTCATTGTTTATATGCTGTCAAAGATAAAGGACTTTGGTTTCGGGCATCAGTTGAATGCTCTACTGATGATACCATCATTGTAAATTATGTTGATTTTGGATTTTCTAATAATACAACTGATAAATCAGATCTACAGAAACTGCCATCAGAATTTTGCCATGAGCCTCCTTTGGTGTTATATTGCACATTACATAGTTTGTCACATTCTACAAATGAAATCAGCAAAGAAATTTTTGAGAAAGCTACTTATGATAAGATAGTAACTTGTAAAGTTGAGACTATGCATTATAATCAGTTGCCTTTAAATGTTAGTTTAAGTGTAGATGGCTCAGATATTCTGTCATACATAAATTCTGCTGAAGAGTTATTAGACATAGATGTGAATGTTGAAACATCTGATTTTAGTTACGTGTCTCAAGAAAAGGACAGTATAAAAGACGAATTAGGCAACAGTTGCATTTCACCCAATCAAACATCTGTGGACTTGGATCAGGCAGAACAAAATAATGAGAGTCTACTTGAAGAATTTGTTAGTGATGATGAAATGGAAGGACATGAACTTAATGCAAAAGAGAGGTGCGAAAGAGATTCAGTTTCAAGTGCAAGTTTGGCATATGATGACACGTCTGTTGAGGAAGACCAGAACAGAATAACCTATAAAAGTGAAGATGATACATATTTGCTGAATGATCAGAAGTCTGATGATAAGCATTTTATTGAAGATCCAGTTAATGTCAATGCACAAGAAGTGAACATTCAAAATTTATGTGAAGACTTGAGTCGTAATGAATTAGAAGAAAATATGATCACTGAAACACTAAATAGTGCCAGCAATGACTCTGAAATCATTGATCCTTGCTTTGATCATGATCAGAAACAGGCCATTGCAGAGGATGATGCTAAGTCTGTGTCACATTCAAATAGTATGAATAGTCTGCAAGAGACTGACGATGTTGATTTTCTAAGTGCTCAAGGGTCTGCTAATGTGGATTATACAGAAGACTTGAGCAGTGAAATGCAAAAGGAAGATGATGCAGGCTTGTATGAAGATTCTAATTATAGTGATAATGAACTAGAAGAAAATATAAGCAAAGGTGAACGACTAAATAATAGCAGTGAATCTGAAATCATTGATACATGTTCCCAAAACGATTCAGTGAGCTTGCAAGAGGAAAGATCAAGCAATACACTAGAATCTGAAAATTTTGATATTGAGTTGACAGAAAACAAGAGACATAGTGAAACAAGGGAGCAATATTCTAGCCATGTGCCGAACATTGAAGATTCTGATGAAAGCACTAATCTGTTAGATATAAAATGTGATACTGTGGAAAATACACCTGAGACAGATGAAAACACTACCAATACTTACAATATCCAAAATAAAGTAACTGATGTAAATCCGGAACATAACCAGAGTCAGTTAAGTGATCCCAAATTTGCATATGATGGTGAATGGGAAGAAAATTTTAGTGATGAGACAAGTGATTCAGATAATGGATATCAGATTGAATTTGATTCTTCTCTATCTTTTGAGAATACAGATGAGATAGGAAATTTAAAACCCCATTACCCTGAGCGTCAGTTATCCTCAGGGATCATGAGTGTTTCAGTTTCTCATATAGCAGTTTCAAAAGGATCTATACTGTTAGCAGTAATGCCACATGAGATCGAGGAGCAGTTAGCAGACCTTCAGAACAGGCTGCAAAATACATACTGTGAAGAGAAAGAAATCAACATGTTTAGTAAAGAGGAAAGTGTTCTATTTTGTGCGGTGAAATCTACAGATGATCGTTGGTACAGGGGAAAGGTTCTTCACATCAATGGGAATTCATTGACTGCATTACTTGTTGATTATGGAAGTTCTGCAACTGTGGATATTACTTCTGTAAGAACTCTCACCCCAGAATTTATAAAAGATCCACCATTTTCTGTATGGTGTGTTCTGTCTGGAGTGACTTGTATTGATACCAAAGCTAACACAGTAGAGAGTGGATTGAAAGGTCTCCTTGAAAATGAAAAGGTGACTATTGAAATATTTAATGAGAGAGAACCATACAATGTAAAATTGACCATAGACAATAATGATGTTATTGAACAGCTGCTTTCTGAACAGTTGGTCATTCAGTGTCTACCAGAGCATGACCTCATAGTTGAAGAATGCTTGGCTACTATTTCAGAGTTTAATCCAGGTAAAGCAGGTCAATTTGAATTTTATGTGAATCTTTCACTAGAGATGGATAAACTAAAAGACCTGAACAGGCGAATGCAATTGAGATATGAAAATAAAAGCAAAGATACAAATCCTGTTGCTGAAATTTATGAATGTGGTCTTTATGCTGTATGTTTTAAAGGTACTTGGCACAGGTGTTCAGTGATTTTTGTTTCGGATAATTCCATAACTGTGAAACTAGTTGATAAAGGCAAAAGTATGAGCATAGACAAGCAGTTATTGGAACCACTTTTCCCAGAGTTTTGTTTAGAGCCACCATTTGCTGTGTTCTGTTACATTAATAATATTCGGGTTTCTGTAAATAAAAGACACAGCGTTTCACAAATTATTAAAGACATCATTGAAACAAAAGAATTTTCTCTAGATTTTCGTGGAAGACTTAAAGATATTTATGATGTTTCAATAACTGGGGAAAATCATGCTTTTATTGAAGAATTATATGAAGAAAATTATATATATTATTTGCCAAAAGTACTGTCTTGTTATTCCGAACTTGCAGTTCCATTAGATACTGAAGCAGAAATTATTGTTACATGGTTTACTTCTATTGAGTCTTTCTTTGTTAGGTTAGCTATTCATGAGAATGAATTAGAAGAAATGGAGAAACAATTGCAGGACTTTTATGATCTTAAGGACACTGAAATCAAATATACTCTAAAGAAACCAGCTAAGCAAAAAGTATGTGCTGGTTTTTGCTCCAAATTTAACAGGTGGTGTCGGGCAAAAATAACTGATATTGTAGAAGATTTAATTACTGTGTATTTTGTAGATTCTGGAATTCTAGAAACAACAACTAAAAGTTATCTGAGATTGCTTGATCCATATTTTTTACTCCTACCATCCCAAGCTGTGTTTTGTGTTCTTGATTTGCACTCTAGTGTTAGTACATCATCATGTCCTATTGAAGACACAGTATTTGATGAAGGAACACATCTTAAATGCAAATTGAGTTTAGGCAGCTATAATAAGGAGTACAATGTAACTCTTTTGAAAGCAGTTCCAGATGAGACAAGTGACAGAATTAATTTTTCAATAGAAGCAGAAAACAGTCAAAGCATGGACGGTGATAAAAATGCTAATGCTGATGAATCCCTAAGACCACTGGATGATAATGCGTCAGAATCTTCAGAACATAAAAATAAAATTAGTAATAGTTCTGATTATGATCATGCCAGTTTTCAAAATTCAGATGATTTTAACAAGACTAATTTTCCCATTGCACTTTCTGACAGTGAGGAGATGAAACCTTCTCAAGTGATGTGTGACTCTGCATGTGTGGAAGACAAAGTAGAATCTGATTGTTCACAACTTTCTAACTTACCTAAAGAAGCAGCTGCCCCAGTTGATTTCGACACAGACCCTTCTGCTCTTATTACTGAAGAACTATCTGAAAGTTTTGAAAACACAGATGGAAATGAAATATTGGGTGAATCAGAAGCTAGGCCATCATCAGTACAAAGTAACACGCTTCAGCAAGAAGCATCATTTTCATCAGATTCACAACAGGATGAGCTTTTCATTTCCAGTGATGACAGTGGTCATGACCTAAGCCAACAACAAATAGGTAAAAAGAATCCTGAAAAGTGCACTGAACATTGTGTGCAGAATGAACAGCTGGTAGGTTTTTTAAAAGAATCTTTTTCACTGACAGCTTCCTCTGAAGCTAATAATGCAAAAGAAAAAGTAATCTCAAGTGCATCATCTTAAATTTGTGTTTAATCTTCAAGATTATGGTATAGGAAGCAAATTGAGGTTCTTGTGTTATCATGTCTGTGGAATTATTGCTGTTCTTTCAGCTATGTAAAAATTTCAAATTTTGGACACCTTATTGCAGTTTGTACTACAGTTGTTTGAAGCATTAGGTAGTCCTGTAACACATTACTTCATTCCAAACTTGGGCTGCACCTAAACTGAAATATTTTTGATTGGTGACTTGATGGCTGTTTTCAATAATGAACATTTATATTTTTTGCATTTACCACTAAGCCTGAATGGATAGACTTGGCAATTAAAGTTTACTAAATTGTAACGAAGTGAAGAAAAAAATACAAAAATAACTTAATAAAACTTTTAAATTTTGGTGTTTATTGCTTTATTAGGTATTATTGTTGTAAAGTCGTTTTTGTCATTTTGATATAGTTAATATTTTAATTGCACCAATCAACACTCCTTAATAATTGTTTTAACTGATAAATTTATATAGTAATAATGGAATAGAAATAATTTTGCTTCTAGTAAATAAACAGGACATTTTTAATATATTAATAAGGATTATTTACTGAGTTTGACATATTGCTTTTTGTTACTACAAATAGTGTAAAATATAATCTGTTGATTTACACCAGTAGTGTAGCCAGTGAAAAAAGGAGTTTTAAACTGTGCCTTGGAGATTTTTTTTTCTTAAATAATTCATCATTTGCATTAACAAGAAATATGAACAAAAATTTTCAGTCTTATCCTTCAAAAATCCTGGCTTTTCTACTGATATTAAATGCTTCTGAATATACACAATTTTTTTTTAAATATGCACAATTTTGAAATGATCAAAAGGGATAAATCTTATTTCCCTGTCCATGACTGGGGCGGGGGTGGCTCAGTCGGTAGCGCGCCAGGCTCGTAATCTGTAGTTCCCAGGTTCGAGTCCCAGCTGGGTCAGCGTTGAGATTTATCTCCGCAAAATTCCCCGCCCTGCCCACAGTCAGTAGGGGACACCGATGGGCTTGGAAAGGCAACCGTCCGTTGGATGGGACGTTAAGCCGTGGCCCCGTGTGCAGGAGAGCCATACCCTGTGCACGTTAAAGAACACTTGGATGGCCTTGACGGGAGGCTACCATTTGTCTCCCAACCACTGTTCCAGTGGGTCCCCTCCCCCAACCTTCTCTGAGCCTTCAGGGTCCATGTGATCTGGCCATTTAGCCCATGGTGTGCAAAAAAGTGCCGCTCAGAGGTAAAACAACCCAACCTGTCCATGACTGCTTTAAGTAGATTGTCTTAATTCTAAAATTACAATTCAGTTTAAAATTTCTAATTATTAATATAATTCGACATAGCACAATTTTATTATTTTGTCTCCTCACTGTTTATAAGCTGCATTTTGATCAAAATTCTCTGTTATCTGTTTGAACGTTTGATGTATTGTTTTTGGTTTTAATTTTTGTTTTCTTATTACTAGTTCTTTGAAGTAATGCAGTTTTCTTTTCTATTTTCTTACCAATTTTCTCCCAGTTGTATAAAAGTGTTGTAAAAGAGTGGAAAGCCAAAACTATTATGATGAAAGTGTCAAGGTTGGCCCAGTGAGTAGTGCTGAAAGTCAGTTTGATGTTCTTGGGTTTGAGCCCCAACTTTGTGTTGAGAATTCTGTAATTTTAATTATGACCTCAGTGGAAAGAGAACACCAGTGTGCTTTGAAAAGCTGCTGCTTAATGTGTAGAAGTACCATTAATCTGTGCATGTTGAGTTTTTCTCTGTGTTGAGAGTACCTTCACTTTTGTTCAGTCAGTAGCGCGCCAGGCTCGTAATCTGTAGTTCCCAGGTTCGAGCCCAGCTGGGTTAGCGTTGAGATTTATCTCCGCAAAATTCCCTGCCCTTCCCGTGGTCAGTAGGGGGACACCGATGGGCTTGGAAAGGCCGCCGTCTGTCTGATGTGACGTTAAGCCGTGTGCGGGAGAGCCATACCCAGTGCACGTTAAAGAACACGCTGGATGGCCTTGACGGGAGGCTACCATCTGTCTCCCAACAGCTGTTCCAGTGGGTCCCCTCCCCCAACCTTCTCTGAGCCTTCGGGGTCCTTGTGACCTGGCCATGGTGTGCAAAAAAGTGCCGCTCAGAGTTAAAACAACTCAACTTTTGCACGTGAGCTAAGTGTTAGGTCACAAGGAATCCAATGGTTCAGAGAAAGTTGGTGAAAGTGGATATATAGAAGAGCTGTTACGAGACAGATGGAAGCTTCTGGTTAACGCCATCCAGCATGGTTTTTAATGTGCATGGGGTATGAGAGTGATGTCTTTACATTCCATCTGATATAACATGTGGATAATGGTGGGCTTTCCAAGCCCACCATTATCCACATGCTATATCAGATGGAATGTAGCAATATGGGGTTTAGTGGAAATAAACTTCAATGTGTGCACAGTCAACTCCTATAATAGGTTATGACATCAGTGTAGCTAGTCCTAAAATCTAGACATTTCTTATATATTCTATTTTTACTGGTAGATTTGAATACTAATCGGTACATTAATGGTTATTTACAAATATGCATTGCTTAGAAGGAAAATTATTTGTATTAGTATTATAACGCTAATACATACGAATTTTTTTTCTTCTAAATGGTGAATGAACATTACTGTAAAGATTAGTATTAAAATACACCAGTAATAATCATCATCCTCAAGCAGCCATGGGCTACGGAGGTCCAACCAGATGGTGCAGTTTTGTTCTCCAAGCAAGTCTATCCTGAGCTACATCTACTGCATCTGGCCACTGCCCACCAATTCTGACTAGGTCCTGTTTCACATGGATTGCCCACCGCATCCTAGGTCTCCACTTCTTTCTGAGGCCTTTAGGCACACTGTTCATAACCCTATTCGCCAATCTATAATTATTCATACGGGCAACATGGCCAAACCAACGGAGTCTCTCTCTGCACAATATGCTGCTTAAAGGAGGTTGCAAACTCCTTTGCCTAATCTCATCATTAGTTACAAAGTTGAACCACCTAATGCCCAAGATACTGCGTAAGCATCTGGAATCAAAAGCATCTAGTTTCTTATTATCTTGTTTACAAAGTGTCCAAGTTTCACTGCCATAACTAACCCTATAAAGAACCAAACTATTATACAGTCTAATTTTAGTCTTTAGGTGTATACGCCTATTTCTCCACACTCTCCATAGATTCTTAAAAGTCCCGGCAGCAATCCCAATTCGTCTGTTAATCTCATGCCGCACATCACCATTATCTGTTACATAGCTCCCAAGAAAATTAAACTGTGACACCTGCTCAAGACTGCAACCATTCAGATTAACTGAATCACAGCCTGCCTGACCAATTTTCATCACTTTAATTTTCTCTCTGTTTATAACCAAACATACTCTACTACCAGTCTCATCAACAGCTCGAATGAAAGAGTTCATCTCATCAACATCATTTGCCAAAAGGGCTAAATCATCAGCATAATCTAAATCAGAAATTTTCGTATCTCCAGTCCATTTAAGGCCAAAATCTTTCCCTTGAAGTGAATTTCGCATAACATAATCAATAACCAAGCTAAAGAGAAAAGGAGACAAAATGCACCCTTGTCGAACACCAGAAGTAATGCTAAACCAATTACTACAAGCCTTACCAACTCTCACACACGACTCAGTGTTATTATAGAGAGCTTTCATTATGTTAACTAACTTGTCTGGTATACCATATGATTTCACAATCAACCATAAATTATGACGATCAACAGAGTCGAAAGCCTTTTTGAAATCAACAAATCTAGCAACCAAAGGTTTCTGAAACTCTAAACATTTCTCAAGAATCTGCCTAAGCGAAAATATCTGATCCACACATACCCTACCACTTCTGAATCCACATTGCTCATCACGCAATTGACTGTCAACCAGATTCTTAATTCTATTAAGCACAATCATGGAAAGAACTTTATCTGGAACAGAGAGTAGGCTGATACCCCTATAGTTATCACAAGAACTGCGATCACCTTTTTTGAAAATAGGGGTAATAGCTATGATAAAATCTTTAAGAACCATACCTTTATCATAAAAGATATTCAGAATTTCAGTCACACAAGTGGTAACCGAAACATTTCCAGCTCTAAGCATTTCCGTAGTAATTTCATCTACCCCTAGGGATTTATGAAGTTTAAGTTTAGAAACAGCCAAAATAACTGCAGATTGTGTTATAGGGCCAACATTAAAGCCACCAATGCATCTATCATCATTAGAAACAATGGGAGTAAAACTAACCACATTGTTTAGAACATCACTGAAATGCTCAGCCCACCTAGCCATGACAGAATACTCCCCTTGTATAACCTTACCTTGTTTATCCTTCAACCCCTGTATACCTGTCTGTTTTCTACCGCATAAAACATTAACTATCTGGTACAGCTCTCTGCTGTTGTGCTGTCTAACTGCTTCCTCGGCTTTGTCAGCCAAACCATCAAGCCAAAGATTCTTAGCAGCAGCTAACTGATCTTTTACACGTTTATTAAGTTCTCTGTAATGCTTTCTATTAGGACTAGTAGGGTACTGATTAAGGACATTCCTGCAGTTCTTTCTTTCCGAAATAAGCTCAAATGCCTTATCACTCAGATAATTCTGCTCCTTTTTCCCTAAAAGAGTACTGTTAGTGTCCAAAAAAGCCTGTTTAAAATGATCCCATTCTTCCTCAACTTCAGTAGTAAGCATACCATGACTGTCATAATGACTAAGTAACCTATCATGGTAAGCTTTGGCTATAACTGGATCTTTCAGAGCTTCAGTACTAAAAGTAAATTTTTTAACCCTAGCACAACACTTTTTAAGTTTAAGTTGCAACACACTTTTAACAAGATAATGGTCAGATCCAATTTCAGCTCCCCTATATGCCGTGGTATTCCTAACACAACTAGCCCATTTGCTGTTAATTAATATATAATCAATCATATTCTTATGCATCCCATCAGGTGAAACCCATGTGTACTTATGTATGTCGCGGTGTTTGTAATATGTGTTAGTTATTCTGAAACCATTGAATTTACTTACCTGCAGGAGACGCTGCCCATTGCCATTGCAGCTACCAATACCAAAAGGGCCAATCACCCCTCCCCAAAGGTCAGAGTCAGTACCAACTTTGGCATTGAAGTCACAGAACAAGGGTAATATCTCCTTTCTTGACAGAATTCAAAATATTCTGAAGTTGTTCATAAAACGTATCCTCATCGGCATCCTCAGTGGGGGCATAACAGCAGATAACATTCATGTCTTTAACGCTTGTCTGAAATTTTGCTGTAAGAAACCTTTCATTAATGGACTCATATCCTAGAAGAACATCACTAGCGTGTCTGCTGAGAAGCAGACCCACGCCTTGGTGATGCTTATTGTCTTCCCTCCCTGAAAAAAGAAATTTAAGATTATTTTTAAGAATCTGACCTTTATCTGTCCATCTGGTCTCTTGCAAGCCGAGAATATCTAAATTATAATGGTGGAATTCTTGTGTGAGGACATCAAGAGAAAAAGCTCTGTGCAGAGTCCTCACATTCCAACTACATATGGAGAGAAAATGGTTAGTGGGATGTTTAAAGAAACTATGTTTATTGAGAGAGGGAATGCCAACAATATCAACCAGCCCCCTAATCGCAGACATGGGGCAAAGACCCGTTCCCCCACCACTAAAGGCTGAAGCCATTTACACTGGAAGACTTCCTCCAATGTAGAATTTGACGATGCCAATAGAAGCAAAGAGTTCAGGTGCCTGCGATGACCTCTGCTCAGGATTATCCACCAGCTAATAAACAGGGGTGGGGGGTCTCAGTCGGTAGTGCGCCAGGTTCGAGTCCCAGCTGGGTCAGCATTGAGATTTATCTCCGCAAAATTCCCCGCCCTGCCCACGGTCAGTAGGGGACACCGATGGGCTTGGAAAGGCCGCCGTCCGTCGGATGGGACGTTAAGCCGTGGCCCCGTGTGCGGCAGAGTCATACCCTGTGCACGTTAAAGAACACGCTGGATGGCCTTGACGGGAGACTACCATATGTCTCCCAACAGCTGTTCCAGTGGGTCCCCTCCCCCAATCCTTCTCTGAGCCTTCGGTGTCCACGTGACCTGGCCATTTAGCCCATGGTGTGCAAAAAAGTGCCGCTCAGAGGTAAAACAACAACGCAACGCTGATAAATATATCCTGTGAATCTATTCACTTGGGGCTGTCAACCCACAAACAAACAGAAAACACAGCGGAAGATTTTCCCTCCACAGAAGCCCACCAGTGCAGCAAAATCAGGATCCATAATCAAGCTCAGAGCCATATATCTGTCCAGTCCAGTGGGTTTATATGGTCAGCACCAGGACCCTGTGTGGTTCACCACTCGGCAGGGTAGAGAAAAAAGAAAAGTAGCCATAGTTGTCCAGATCAGTAGGCCACACTAATCTGGCAGCCCTCCCCTTCCGTTCATTTTCACAAGAGAGTATCTCTTTTGAAAGGTACTAACGGTCTGCACCACGAGATGGCGGGGTCGGACATTAGGTGCTAGGCCTGCCCGGTTCTATGCATCATCACAGGGGATTGGTGCATATCTCTCCTTCCAGTAAATAAATAAGAAATGTCTAGGGGTTCTCAATGTGGGGTATGCGTACGGTGACCACACGTCCTTTATTTAAGAGGACAGTCTTTTATTTCACTGCTCTGTCGTTTAGATTTATTTTTTCCTGAAATGGCCATTTTGTCCTTTTTTTGTGAATAAAAATAAACTTGATATTGGCACGCAGTAGATGGGTTGAAAATTTTAAACATTTCACAGATAAGCACGTATCTTTTAAAAACATTTTAGAAACGTTGAATTTTGCTTATGTCTCCCTGGGATCTAATGCCACCACTGAACGAGTATTTTCATTAGCGAACAATATGTGGACCAGTGAAAAAACTCAATTAAAAAACGAAACATTGAAAGCATGCACTTATTCCAAATGCAACTTTGACATGAATTGTATACAGTTTTATGAATTTTTAAAACGCAAACCCGATTTATTAAAAAAGTTAATTTTTGTGAAAACTATCAAAATTAAAATTTTTAAGTAATAATATTGTTTAAAATGCTATGTATATGCTTATATTTTATGATAAATATTATAAAGCTTTTTGGTTATAGTGAAACAAATAAACGCAACTTGTTCTTTTTTATTACGAAACAATTTCAGATTTGTCCTTTATTTTCTCCAAAAAAATATGGTCACCGTATGCGGTAAAATTTTTTTGGGGTATGTCTTGAGAAGTGAAATGTCGCTAGATCTAGTGACAAAGTGAAAATAACAATTGTTATACTATAACTATAGCTAGTAATATTAGATAGTTCAATAATTCCTTATACATTCAAAAGGTAAATTATTTCTTTAAGTTTATTAAACTACCGACCGTAATGAGGAGTAAAACTTGTAATCTGACGTCCGTGACGTTAATAATTGTCAGAAAAGTAGGTGAATGGATATTGTGTGTTCTTATTTCGTGGGTAAAAACAGTCTTTTTATACAGGGTGATTCAAAACTCTTGGGCCAAACTTTAAGGGGTGATAGAACACACCTGAACAAGCACTTTTCGTCATAGAATGCATGGTCGGAACTCAAGCGGTGAAGCGCTAGAGGATGCTTTCGTCGTCGTCTCTACCGTGGATTGCAGAACGGGTGGACTGTTTCACGAATCAGGAGAAACGTGCATTTCACGTACGGAGCTGCGGATGGGAATGCGAGAGAAGCCCAAAGACTACCTTGAGCGCTTTCCGACCAGATGCGTGCCTGATCGTAAAACCTTTCAGCGATTGCACCGGTATCTGTGCGAAATGGGCTCCTTTGTCAGTGGCTTGCAGGATACAGGTTGTGCAAGGAGTGTGAGGACGCCACGTGTTACAGAAGAAATTATACGTAGGGTTGGAGATCGTCCCGAATGTAGCACGTGAGCAATTTCCCATGCCGTAAGTGTGCTCCCAATCGACGGTGTGGCAAGTTCTAGGAGACGGCCTTTGCACAGTGGTTCCTGCATACCTTCTGCCAGCCCGACTGAAAGGCCACTATCGCCGATCTCTCATGGCTGGACTCGTGCCCGTATCTTATTTTTACAAGGTCTTGCCAGAATTACTTAACCCTGTTCCAGCAAACATTCAAACACTTATGTGGTTCCAACACGACAGAGCGCCACACCATTTCAGCGTGGATGTGCGGAACGCCTTGGATGCGACATTTCCAGGATGATGGACTGGTCTGGTGGGTCCATCGCTTGGCTGCCATGATCGCCCAATCTCGTGTCTGGACTTTTTCTTATGGGACCATATGAAAAGCCTCATCTACGATAGTCCCATCGATTCCAATGAGGACCTTGTTGCCATGATTTCTATTGCTGCTGTACGAGAAATGCCTGGTGTTTACGCCCATGTACGCTGATCACTACGTCGAAGGTGTGAAGCCTGCATTAATGTTGGCGGCTGCTCTTTTGAGCAGTTTCTGTAATTTGTTCAATAAAATTCTGTACTTTCTGTTCTGCAATTGTTTCAAACCTCTTCTGTCATTCTTGTGTTTCCTGACACAGTAACTGCTAACCCCTAACTTTACCGCTTGAGTTCCGACCATGCATTTTATGACGAAAAGCGCTTGTTTAGGTGTGTTCTATCACCCCTTAAAGTTTGGCACGAGTTTTGAATCACCCTGTATATTACATCATATTATGTAAACAAAAACTGCCTTAAGCACCTATATTTTGGTGGAAGTGAAAATGTAGGTTCCTGCATTGAGAACTGCAAATAGATGGGTTTACCAGATTCCAATGTTTTAAAAGGGGAACAAAAAAGTTAGAAATGGAATCATATGAAGATATGTTTCCAATTTTTGAAAAAAGTTTTAACTTTATTTCAAATACCAACTAATTCAATTAGAAAAAGGCAACATTTATGCAATATACTTTAAAATATATGACAAGTACTGGTTTTCATTTTTGGGGTGACTGTCTTTGGATGGGACGTTAAGTCAGCCCCATGTGTGGGAGAGCCATACCCTGAGCACATAAAAGAATACAATTGAATAGAGGCTACCATATCTCCCAACAACTGTTCCAGTGGGTCTCCCCAACCTTCTCTGAGCCTTTGGGGTGCTTGTGACCTAGCCATTTACCCCATAGTGTGCAAAAAAGGTGCTCAGAGTTAAAACAATACAACTGATTTTTTTTTCATATTTGATAAGTAATCACGAATTAACTGGCATAGTAATTAGGGATCAGCTACTGTTCCAGGCCACTTTCGTACATTTTTATTATCTCGGAGAGAATCCTTTATGTTGCAAAAAAAAAATGCTGTCGGCTTCATCTATCCCCTGGTGGTGGGAAAATTTTTTGACAAGAATATGCGCTTCAGAAAATTGCAATCTGGCATGCAAACAGTGCCGGATTTGCATTTTATGTGGTCCTAGGCTATAAAAAAGTATGAAGCCCTCTTTCCAAAAGTAACTTACTACGTGCATTGGGGTAGCTGCAAGGGGGTTGGGGTAGGAGGCCATGACCTACGCTCAGTCAACAATGAGCTGCTAGTTCATTTATCAAGCGCAAAAATTATGAGGCCCTAGGCTGCAGGCCATAGGTAAATCCGGCATTGCATGCAACTTGCTGGTATTGAGTATCCTAGAACAGTGGTTCCCAACATTTTTGTTCGTGAATCCCTTTTCAACCAAAAAAAAAATGTGTTGCATACCCTGGGGTAAAAATGACTAAAAAAGCTCTAAATTAAAATTTACATTATATAAGTATAAAATTTTACTACCTATGATTATGAAACCGCTAAACTTTAGAGTATAAAATAAAAACATCATAAAATAATTTATCTGCAAAACTTTATATTAAATTTCTTTATTGCACAAATTTTGTTGAATATATTCAGTATAAATAACATTTTTAATGAAATAAGTTACATACACCAAAGAGCCAAAACATGACCGCCTGCCAAATATGTTTGCCCTCCACTTGCTATCAAAACAGCTCTTACCTGCGAGGCATGGATGCCACAGATTTCTAATGGTATCTGGTATCAGCATGCTACCAGCAGATCCTTTAACTCTTAAGTTAGATCGTATATGCTGTTCCAACACAAATCACAGATGCTTGATTGGATTAATGTCTGGGGAATTTGGGCCCCAGAGCAATACCTGGAAGTCTTCCTCGTGTTCCATAAACCAATCTCAATCCAGGCAATGTGGCATAGTGCATTATCCTGTTGAAAGAAGCACTATTAGAGGGATATACCATTGCAACGAAAGGATGTACCTAGTTTGCAATGATGTTTAGGTAGGTGGTAAGCATCCTACTACGTGCCCCATAAACGTAGTAGGTATCCTAGTTTCCTGCACATGAATGACTTCTGAGGGTTTCCCAACAGAACATTGCCCAAAGCATTACACTTACTCCATCAGCTTGTTTTCATCCCATGGTGCATCCTGGTGCCAACACTTCCCCAGATAAATGACGCACACATACCCGACTGTCCACATTATGCAATAGGAAACGAGATTCATTAGACCAGATGACCTTCTGGTCATCTCGTCTAATTTTGATGCTCGCATGCCCATTGTAGGTGCTTTCAACAGTGAACCGAGGTTAGCAGGGGCATTTGGAGTGGTTACACAGTCCCATTTTCATCAGGGTTCGATGTACTGTGTGTGTGTTGACACATTACTCCCGTCACCAGTATTCAAATTATAGGAGTTGCGCCACAATATCCCTTCTGTTGGCTCGTACCATACAGGATAGCCTCTAGCATCGATGAGCCATGGTCGGCCACACCT
Organism: Ryuthela nishihirai; assembly: GCA_038380435.1. NCBI lineage: Eukaryota > Metazoa > Arthropoda > Arachnida > Araneae > Heptathelidae > Ryuthela > Ryuthela nishihirai. Next base: position 91,619,933 of record JAWZYU010000006.1, read on the forward strand.
TGCCGCCAGATTGTGGTTTATCCCTCGGACCATTTTTTGAAGGTAGTAACCACGGCTTACCGTGAGCACTCCAGAAGCCTTGACGTCTTGGAAATGCTCTGACCCAGTCATCTGGCCATTACAATTTGGCCTTTGTCAAACTCACAAGTCCGCTGCCTTTCCCACCTGAAGAATAAGAATAACAATGATTAACAGAGCTCAGCATCATGTTATAGTTTAATGACCACATGCGCTGACGTTTACCTGCAGTTACTTCGATTTTCATAAAGACATGCTAGTCAAAATGTTTTGGCTCTTCAATCTATATAAACTTGATTTCGATGTTACTTTTTTATATGAACAAAGGTTTGTTTTGCAAAACATTTGTAACAGTGCACGATAGTTTCGAATCGCTGCAAAAACAAATCTGTAATGCTTCAAACATGCTTGTTGTCGCAGAGGAAAAATATATTTCTAACATAATTGGACAACTCTTTTACTACTTAAGACGCCATTACAGAATTTTTAGCGCGCACCCTTTGGACCATCATCGGAATCACCAAAATGGAACCATTGTCCTATAAAATGTCGTGGGTTCAAGAAATTTGAAAAAGGAAAAAAAGTCACTTTAGTTTTAATAACACCGTTTAAAGTATCTGAAATAACTAAATCATTGCGAAGAGTTGTCTGGCACAGTTCATGGCTGTTGAATGCTCTGAACCACAGAATAGGATGGTGGACTGAACATGTTTTCCGGATATTAAAAGCTGCCCCCAAAAATGGCTTCAAGTTTTTTTTTTCAATATTAAAATAGCTGTAAAGCATGAGCAGATATTTCACTAATAGTAGTGGCAATAGTCAAAACATTTTGACCCGTAATGTTGGTGAATGAAAAAATTAGGCTACAATTTCGTAATGATTTCAAACTGTTATATATACCTGATTTCCGGGGATGTCTGATGAATCCTTCAAATGAATTTTCAAATTAGTATTTTTAAACTAGTCGCCCTACTGTTATTGAGTCCTACCTGCTGCAAATGCCCAATGTTCGCCATTTGGCGATAGGCATAATTTTTTTATACTGCAAGAGGATATAACTGCTGTTATGTGCCATTGATTTTTCCACGTAACTATTGGCTACAGAATTGTATTCATTTGCATATCTGAAGCAACAAAATGCATGGTGCCATTTGCATTGCTCTACCTGTGCGATGTTGTATTACGGTAGTTGATCACTAGGTTTACGAATAAAGGTTATTTTCCTGAAGTCGAAATTTAAGATACCGGCCCAAATTCAGTTTAAGTCGAATCATCAGTCGAAGCCAATTATCTCCGCGATTTATCGTATACATAATAGCTTGAAAAGCTGCTGCGGAATATTTTAACCAAAGAATAGAACGGAGAGGTCAGAGTTCAACCGATCGTTCTTCGCAACTGCTACTACAATTAAAAAGTATTGAAACCACGAGTTCAAGTTAAAAAGAAAAAAAAATACATTAAAACGTGAAACCTTTCCACACTCACTCCACATATTACAGTTACTTACCTAACTCGACAACCGTGTAATTAGAATTTAAATATTACAGAAAAATCTAATTTTTGTTGCGGCACTTACGATTTGAATTCCCAGAATGTGAAATTCTAAGATTCCTATTTCGTAAAAGCATAAAAACTAATCTTGTCTATTAAAATGAGACCAACAATTTCACGGTTAAACCAAAGTTCTAAGGAGAAGAAGGCTAGCTTCGCACAAGCGTAAGTGGCGCCGTTCTGCGGAATTTTCCCGAAGCTGAACGTGGCAAATTGATGTGCATGCACAAAAACAACTGTAAGGGGCGATCTACGCAATCATTTTTAGTCCACTACAGCTATGGTTTGTCTTCCTATTGGTATATTTATTGCGATTTAATCAGTGTTTCAACCTGTCTAACACCCATGACTGTTTGGCATAGTGATAGCTGACCCTAAAGTTATTCAATGAGTATTTTATCCCGTTCAGGAGTATATTTTACGATACCTGAAAAAGCCATTGTATGTTTATTTTGAGTAATTTTGCAGAATTTTTAAAATTAATATGTAAATTAATACATTTAATCATCTTGCGAACATGTAAGTCAATGTATGTTGTAGTTTTGTGTTGCCTGGAGCATATCGACATATATATAGGTGTCTGCAGCTTGTTCTAATAGTAATTTTTTTTATGGTTGATACGAGAAGTGCCTGCTGCCATCTATTGACAGTTTGTACAAGTAAGAAACTCGATGTGACTTTAATTGAAATATCCTAAATTCTATATAATTAAACAAAACATGTTATCTCGCATTAAGCCATAAATTTCAATTTATTATAATATATTAAATATAGTAGAATGTTCAAAATATAAAAATTTTTATGTTGAGCAAAGTAGTAGAATGTTCAAATTATTAAAATTTTTATGTTGAGCATAGCTACTACTTGTTTTACAAAATGGGATTTTATTAAGGAAAATAATTTTAACTAATCTTTGTGAAATGAAAAATCATGATGGTAAAATTTAAGAAATGAATTTAGTGATGTGGTGTAAGCCACTGAAAACCTTGCTGGGCGGTGGAAAAATAACGCAGGGAACTGGCTCCTCTCCCTGGCTAGGTGGCTTCACTGCAATACACGAATTTGCCATGTTTAGAGGGCGCTGCAGTCGAAAAGTTTACATTACGTCTATGGAAGCTACCTCTCTTCTCCCTTAGACACTCCTTGGTTAAACATCGAAATTAATTTTATTGCAGTCAACAGATTACGGTCCGAGTCCTCACTGTGTAATCGAAATTTTTAAGAATTATTGTAACAGCTCACATTCACAATTGAAAATTGGGCGGGGTTGGTGGCACGCTAGGCTCGAAATCATAATTCCAGGTTTGAGTGCGAACTGTGTGAGCATCGTTTTTTTTCTGTTCTGCCCTCAGAAAGTTTTATTAAAATTAACCCAATTCCCTAACTTTCTACGTTTTTGAAAAATCTAAGTATAAACGAGCTTGCAACACAGACAAGTTTTTTTTGTATATAAATCTTTATAATGGACACGTTTCGTTTACTGGAAATTTAACATTTTAGATATTACCCGGGTCTTTTGCACATGACAATGAATCTAATCTTTGAATGGTCATATGGACGACGTCCTTTCTAAGCCCAACTATGTCCCCTATGATCGAGTGCTCGGCAGGGTATTTTAAGGAGATAAATCTCACTGGCCTCACGAATGCAGAAACACAGTGAATTAACACAGGGGGGGGGGGGGTCTCCATGCTTTAGTCCATTGTGTGCATAAAAAGTGGGAGGTCTGAGGTAAAAGACTCAACCGGAGCTGAATACAAAACAATATTTACTATAATTTCTCTTGAAACGCATTAGCCCTATCATCGATATCAGTTCAATTTTGAATACTTTGCCATTAAATAGATTTTATTTAAATTAACCGATAAAAATACTAACTTCCTATGAAGTTTTTTGACAATTCTAAAAATATGAACGTGCTTAAAACAGATTTTTTTTATATGCAAATCGTCTTTCGATAATGGGCACGTTTTTGCTACTGGATATTTAATTTCAGTCAACAACTATGTTGATAGAGTACTTTTCCAAGAAACACCGATGTTTATTTTTCACACATTACTAAATGCTATAAACAAAATTTTATATTTTAAGAGCTTTAACAAAAAATTAACAAAATTATAAAAAACAAAATTATATTTTAACAAAATTAAAAAATTAACAAAATTTTATATTTAATGACCTTAGAAATTATATATTTTATTTGAACATAAACACTATTAAACTTACAGAGCAAATTGCAAAATATTTCTGCAATATAAAATTACAAAAAATAATTTTCACAATGCGTAATCATCATCCTCATGTTTGTGCATAGTCTACATGATGATCACCGTAATGATTCTTTCAGAACTCCCTGGAAACAAAAAAAAAATATCAATATATTTTTAAATGCAATAATCCGGAACTAATATTAGCATTAACATTTTAGAAATGGTCGCAAGTACACTGGTTTCTATAAATTAAGGAAAAATGAGAAAAATCGCCATAATTCGCCAAAAAATTGTGCGATCCTCACCAAACTTGTTCATGTAACCAGTAATAATACCGAGTGAGCGTATCGTATCCAAATTAGTCTAGGTTGCGCCAATTTGCTTAATTGGAGAGCGCCATAAAAATGGGTGTTTTGCAGTGGATCGTTATTTTGTGTTGTAAATGTGAGTAAAGAAATTCGAAATAGCCATTTTGTAGGAATGACCTCGAGACATCATTTGCCAAATGAACTGTGGTGGAGAGCTATAGGTTGGCTCGAAGCAGGCCAAAGTCAGTCAGACTTGGCACGATGTGAGTCCTCCTATCGTTCAGACTGTGTAATCCAATTTCTCAGCACGGATTCGACATCTCGGAGGTTTAGCCAAGGAAGGGCTAGAGTTATGACCCCTGTAGAAGACAGTAATTTTTTCAGCTCAATACACATCTGCGGCTAACAGCATGAAGGAGCAGGATGTCTACTCCCTCTTAGTCACGATCCTCTCTTGCAGCAGCCACTGAGAAGGTTGTATCAGTTTCTACTGTGCATAGAAGCCTTCATGGGTTGGGTTGTTTTACCTCTGAGCAGCACTTTTTTGCCCACCATGGGCTAAATGGCCAGGTCACATGGACCCCGAAGGCTCAGAGAAGGTTGGGGGAGGGGACCCACTGGAACAGCTGTTGGGAGACAGATGGTAGCCTCCTGTCAAGGCCATCCAGCGTGTTCTTTAACATGCACAGGGTATGGCTCTCCCGCACACGGTGTCACGGCTTAACGTCCCATCCGATGGATGGCGCCCTTTCCAAGCCCATCGGTGTCCCCTACTGACTGTGGGCAGGGCGGGGAATTTTGCGGAGAGAAATCTCAACGCTGACCCAGCTGGGACTCGAACCTGGGAACAACAGATTACGAGCCTGGCGCGCTACCGACTGAGCCACCCCGCCCCTATTTCCTTAGGTGTATGCACAGACCTTTATACGTTGACGAGTGGGAACCTCAATGCTCAAAGGTATAGAGATGACATTCTGGACCCTTATGTAGGTCCTTATGCTGGTGCAATAGGTAAAACGTTCATCTTACAAGATGATAACCCTCATCCATACAGAGCTTGACTAGTGGAACAATATCTTCAAGAGGAGACCTTATGTGCATGGAGTGGCCAGCACAATCTCGCGACCTAAATCCAATTGAGCATGTGTGGCATCCCACACACATGCTCAATCGGACAACTTTTACCATTGCATTCTAACACCTCATTTTTGACAAGTTCCTTAAGTGTTATTTTTTTGACAAAAAAATGTTTCTAGTGTAAAATATTTTATGCCATTCTGAAACTAACTAGCACTGTAATTCACGTTTTCATCAAATTTCATTAAAATCATTCATATAGTTTTTTGTTTATCATAATTTTTCTGAGTTTTCCTTAATTTGTGGAAACCAGTGTATTATAAGAAACATATGGAAAAGCATATTATACAAGAATCACGTCGTTTTTACAGAACATTTAAAACAGCAGAAATCAATATTGAAAATATGCTGGGATTTATTCTGAATCAACTCTTATCACATGAAGAACAACAAAATCAACATTTTTGAATATTTACAGCATGCAAAATAGTGTAACAAAGGAGTATCCTACACATAAGGGGGCGGAGGTGGCTCAGTCGGTAATGCGCCAGGCTCGTAATCTGTAGTTCCCAGGTTCGGTCCATCCGTCGGATGGGACGTTAAGCCGTGGCCCTGTGTGCGGGAGAGCCATATCCTGTGCACGTTAAAGAACATGCTGAATGGCCTTGACGTGAGGCTACCATCTGTCTCCCAACAGCTGTTCCTGTGGGAGTCCCCCAACCATCTCTGAGCCTTCGGGGTCCATGTGACCTGGCCATTTAACCCATGGTGTGCAAAAAAAGTGCCGCTAAGAGGTAAAACAACCCAACCCAACCTACACATAAGACTTTACGCGTGATTATATTGGGGGTGGCAGTGGAGGCTCAGTTGGTAGTGCACTAGGCTTGTAATCTGCAGTTCCCAGGTTTGAGTTCCACCTGGGTCAGTGTTGAGATTTATCTCCGCAAAACTTTCCGCCCTGCCCAAGGTCAGTAGAGGAAACAGATGGGCTTGAAAAGGCTGCCATCCATCAGATGGGACGTTAAGCTGTGGCCCTATATGGGAGAGTGATACCCTGTGCATGTTAAAGAACTGGTTGGCCTTGACAGGGACTACCATCTGTCCAGTCAGTTACTCTCCCAAACCTTCTCTGAGCCTTCAGGGTCCCTGTAACCTGGTGATTTAGCCCACTGTGGGCAAAAAAAAGTGCAACTCAGAGGTTAAACACAACCCTACCCTTGGGGAAAGATATATTAAATAAAATAAATAAATAAATAAATACCCCCTGAAGCAGCTGCTTGCCACAGAGGTCTGACAGGAGCCTGTCAGTTTATATACCACAGTAGAAGATCTGAGAGGATGGCAGGACCTCAGCAGAAAACAACACGAACATCCATGCCTTACCTGGGGCTCGAACCCAGGTCCCGTAGATCAGTAGCCAAGCGCGCTAACCACTCGGCCACGGGAAGATTGAAAAAATTCCTGATTTGTGCAAAGTAATTGTTTTATCCCAAAAGGTCATGCTAAAATAGGTAAAAACTGTTAAACCAATTCCTAAAATAGCAGTCAACACAACCATGTAAATATTACATAAGAACCAGGTGCATGGTTGAGTTGTTTTATCTCTAAGCAGCAGATGCATTGGACTACATGGCTAGGTGCCATGTAGTTCAATGCATCTGAGGCTCAGAGAAGGCTGAGGAATGGGATCCATTGAACAGAAACCTGCTGTTAAGGCTATCCAGAAAGTTCTTTAACATGCACAGGGTGTGGCTCTCTTACACACAGCACCATGTTTTTAATGTCTAATCTGATGGATGACATCCTTCCAAGACCATTGCTATCACACCTCACTGATGCCCTTTCTCACCAAAGGCAACAACAGCAAGTTAACCCTTTCAGGACCATAAGGTTTCTAAGAGTAAATATTAGTATGTAACTGTTTATTTTAGTTTGTTTAGACGTAAAATAAATAAAAATCATAAGAAAAATACATAACAATGTGTAGTTTTTTTGGAATTTTATGGGAAATATTTTTCCCAATGGACTATAAAGGTAACACAAATTATAGTTAGGCTTATTATGCAATGTCTTTTATTTATTGGTTTATTAGAACAAAATGTTAACTAAAATAATACAAAATTATGAAATAAAATTACTATACAAAATGATGTGCTAATTATGATATTCTGCGAAGCAATTTCTTTTGGTAGTGAGGCAAAGATGGACATTGCACATAGTACATATATTATGCGTCCTGACAGTTCTGTTTTTGTTTTCTAAACGTTCCCGTTTACGTAATTGCGTTCGGCATACGTTCTATTTTGACATTCTGTATAAAAAATGCAGATAAGGTTAGAATTAAATACGACAATCACCAATTTTAAAATGGGAAAAATGTTTCTCTTAATCGTGAAAGGGTTAACAGAGAAAATTCTCTAATGCATAGTTGGAGGATGGGAATGGAAAAGATGGACATCATGTATTTCAGTCTGAGTCCAATAATTTTTGAATAGTCAACATTTTTGAATATTTACAGCAAGTAAAATAGTGTAAAGAGTATCCTGGACATTGATTTAGGAGCCAATTATACTGGGGGTGGCAGTGGAGGCTCAGTTGATAGTGCACTAGGTTCCAGACCCAACTGGAGGTAAGTTGGGACTCAAACCTAAGTATATGGTGTCCATCTTTTCCATTCCCATCCTGGCAAAAAAAGGGGTCTGGATATCACATTTTGTTCAACTTTGGATGCTTACATGTGGGGTCTGTCAGAAATCCACATAACATCAATGATGCTCAGGCCAATACTTGTGTGGGCGGGAGTGGCTCAGTCGGTAGCGGGCAGGATCGTAATCTGTAGTTCCCAGGTTCGAGTCCCAGCTGGGTCAGCGTTGAGATTTATCTCCGCAAAACTCCCTGCCCTGCCCACGGTCAGTAGGGGACACCGATGGGCTTGGAAAGGCAGCCGTCCATCGGATGGGATGTTAAGCCGTGGTCCCGTGTGCGGGAGAGACATACCCTATGCACATTAAAGAACACGCTGGATGGCCTTGACGGGAGGCTACCATCTGTCTCCCAACAGCTGATCCAGTGGGTCCCCTCCCCCAACCTTCTCTGAGCCTTCGGGGTCCATGTGACCTGGCCATTTACCCCTTGGTGTGCAAAAAACTGCCGCTCAGAGGTAACACAACCCAACAACCCAGCCAATACTTGTGAACATTTCTAGTGTTGATATTGTACATTTTTTTTTGTGTGAGGGCACAAACAATCAGTCTATTTATCAAGATATAAAGTTGTTCACTTTTCATCTGCATAATCCTTATACATTGAGTTGGCTTTGTATAGCCTGTAAATACATAAAGGCATAAAGACATAAAATGGAAGGAGAGCTGTATACCAATCCCTAGTGATGATGCACAGAACCGGCCAGGTCTAACACCTAATGTCCGACCCTGACTTCTCGTGATGCAGGATGTTAGTACCTTTCAAAAGAGATATTCTCTTTTGGAAGGGAATGGAAGGGGGGGGGGGCTGCCAGTTCAGTATGGCCTACTGATCTGGTCATCTATGGCCACTTTTCCTTTTTTTCTCAACATTGCTGAGGAGTGGTCAACTTCAAAGGGTCCTAGTGCTGATCATTTATACCTACTAGACTGAACTTGTTTATGGATTTGAGTTATTATCCTGGGTTGGGTTGTTTTACCTCTGAGTGGCACTTTTTTGCACACCATGGGCTAAATGGCCACGTCACATGGACCCCGAAGGCTCAGAGAAGGTTGGGGGAGGGGGACCCACTGGAACAGCTGTTGGGAGACAGATGGTAGCCTCCCGTCAAGGCCATCCAGCGTGTTCTTTAACATGCACAGGGTATGACTCTCCCACACACGGGGCCATGGTTTAATGTCCCATCCGACGGATGGCCTTTCCAAGCCCATCAGTGTCCCCTACTGCCCGTGGGCAGGGCGGGGAATTTTGCGGAGATAAATCTCAACGCTGACCCAGCTGGGACTAGAACCTGGGAACTACAGATTACGAGCCTGGCGCGCTACCGACTGAGCCACCCCCGCCTCTTATTATCCTGGACTTGCTGCACTGGTGGGCCTCTGTTGAAGGAGAATCTGCCGCTGTGTTTTCTGTTTGCTTCTGGGTTGCCAGCTCTAAGTGAACAGAGGCATGGGATACCTTATATTAGCTGGTGGATAATCCTAATCAGAGGCCATCACAGGTACCTGAACCTTACTTAGCTATTTGGGCATGGTCAAGCCTAAACTGGAGTAATGTGTCTCAGGCAGGCCATATGGCTCTTGAAAAAGTCCACTTGAAAAGGTGGTGCCTGAAGTTCCTACCAGCATCGGTGACTTCAGCCTTTAGCGGAGGAGGAACAGGTCTTTGCCCCATGCCTGCGATCAGGGGGCTGTTTGATATTGTTGACCCTACCAATCTCAATAAGCCTGGTTTCTTTAAAAATCCTACTAATCATTTTCTCTCTGCAGGAACATGGAATGTGAGGACATTACCAAGATTCTTCTCTTGATGTCCTCACGCAGGAATTCCAGCACTATAACCTAGATATTCTAGGCTTGCAAGAGACCAGATGGACAGGTAGAGGTGAGATACTTAAAAATAACTTTAAATTTCTCTTTACAGGGAGGGAGGATGGAAAGCATCACCAAGGCGTGGGTCTGCTGCTCAGCAGACATGCTAGTGATGCTCTTCTAGGATATGAGTGCATTAATGAAAGGTTTCTTACAGCAAAATTTCAGACAAGCATTAAAGACTTGAATGTTACCTGCTGTTATGCCCCCACTGAGGATGCCGATGAGGATGAGAAGGATAGGTTTTACAGACAACTTCAGGATATTTTGAATTCTGTCAAGAAAGGAGATATTACTCTTGTTCTAGGTGACTTCAATGCCAAAATTGGTACTGACTCCGACTTTTGGGGAGGGGTGATAGGCCATTTTGGTATTGGTAGCTGCAATGGCAATGGGCAGCGTCTCCTACAGGTAAGTAAACTCAATGGATTCAGAATAACTAATACTTATTACAAACACCGCGACATACATAAGTACACATGGGTTTCACCTGATGGGATGCATAAGAATATGATTGATTATATATTAATTAACAGCAAATGGGCTAGTTCTGTTAGGAATACCAGGTCATGTAGGGGAGCTGAAATTGGATATGACCATTACCTTGTTAAAAGTGTCTTGCAACTTGAACTTAAAAAAGTGTTGTGATAAAGTTAAAAAACTTACCTTGAATACTGAAGCTCTGAAAGACCCAGTTATAGCTAAAGTTTACCCTGGTAGGTTACTTAGTCATTATGACAGTCATGGTTTGCTTACTACTGAAGTTGAGGAAGAATGGGGTCGTTTTAAACAGGCTTTTTTGGAAACTAACAGTACTCTTTAAGGAAAAAAGGAGCAGAGGAGGCAGAATTATTTGAGTGATAAGGCACTAGAGCTTATATCAGAAAAGAAGGAACTGCAGGAATGTCCTTAATAATTATTAGGACATTCCTGCAGTTATTAGGACCCTTTATTATTATTTAGACCTTATTATGACTAGTAGGGTACTGACCCTACTAGTCCTAATAGAAAGGATTACAGAGAGCTTAATAAAGTGTAAAGGATCAATTAGCTACTGATAAGAATCTTCGGCTTGATGGCTTGGCTGACAAATCCGAGGAAGCAGTTAGGCAGCACAACAGCAGAGAGCTGTACCAGATAATTAATGTTTTATGTGGTAGAAAACAGACAGGCATACAAGGATTGAAGGATAAACAAGGTTAGGTTATAGAAGGGGAGGATTCTGTGGAAGGATTCCGAGGAAGCAGTTAGGCAGCACAACAGCAGAGAGCTGTACCAGATAATTAATGTTTTATGTGGTAGAAAACAGACAGGCATACAAGGATTGAAGGATAAACAAGGTAAGGTTATAGAAGGGGAGGATTCTGTCATGGTTAGGTGGGCTGAGCATTTCAGTGATGTTCTACTCCCTTTTTTGCAATGATGATAGATGCATTAGTGGCTTTAATGTTGGCCCTATAACACAGTCTGAAGTTATTTTGGCCATTTCTAAACTTAAACTTCATAAATCCCCAGGGGTAGATGAAATTACTACTGAAATGCTTAGAGCTGGGAATGTTTCGGTTACCACTTGGATGACTGAAATTTCGAATATTCTTTATGATAAAGGCATGGTTCCTAAGGATTTTATTTTTACCAGAGCTATTGTTATCCCTATTTTCGAAAAAGGTGATTGCAGTTCTTGTGATAACTATAGGGGTATCAGCCTAATCTCTGTTCCAGGTAAAGTTCTTTCCATGATTGTGCTTAATAGAATTAAGAATCTGGTTGACAGTCAATTGCGTGATGAGCAATGTGGATTCAGAAGTGGTAGGGGATGTGTGGATCAGATATTTTCACTTAGGCAGATTCTTGAGAAATGTTTAGAGTTTCAGAAACCTTTGGTTGCTAGCTTTGTTGATTTCAAAAAGGCTTTCGACTCTGTTTATCGTCATAATTTGTGGTTGATTGTGAGATCACATGGTATACTAGACAAGTTAGTTAACCTAATGAAAGCTCTGAGAAACACACTGAGAAACACACTGAGTCATGTGTGAGAGTTGGTAAGGCTTGTAGCAATTGGTTTAGCATTACTTCTGGTGTTCGACAAGGTTGCATTTTGTCTCCTATTCTCTTTAGTTTGGTTATTGATTATGTTATGCGAAATTCACTTCGAGGGAAAGATTTTGGCCTTAAATGAAATGGAGATACGAAAATTTCTGATTTAGATTATGCTTATGATTTAGCCCTTTTGGCAAATGATGTTAATGAGATGAACTCTTTCATTCAAGCTGTTGATGAGACTGGTAGTAGAGTAGGTTTGGTTATAAACAGAGAGAAAACTAAAGTGATGAAAATTGGTGAGGCAGGTTGTGATTCAGTTCATCTGAATGGTTGCAGTCTTGAGCAGGTGTCACAGTTTAATTATCTTGGGAGCTATGTAACAGATACTGGTGATATGCGGAATGAGATTAACAGATGAATAGGGATTGCTGTCGGGACTTTTAAGAATCTATGGAGAAATAGCCGTATACACCTAAAGACTAAAATTTGACTGTATAATAAGTTTGGTTCTTTCTAGGGTTAGTTATGGTAGTGAAACTTGGACACTTTGTAAACAAGATAAGAGGAAACTAGATGCTTTTGATTCCAGATGCTTACGCAGTATCTTGGGCATTAGGTGGTTCAACTTTGTAACTAATGATGAGGTTAGGCAAAGGAGTCTGCAACCTCCTTTAAGCAGCATATTGTGCAGAGAGAGACTCCGCTGGTTTGGCCATGTTGCCCGTATGGATAATTATAGATTGGCGAATAGGATTATGAACAGTGTGCCTAGAGGCCTCAGAAGGAAGGGGAGACTTAGGATGTGGTGGGCAGACAATGTCAAACAGGACCTTGTTAGAATTGGTGTGCAGTGGCTGGATGCAGCAGATATAGCTCAGGACAGATATGCTTGGAAAATTAAACTGCACGGACTGGTTGGACCTCCGCAGCCCATGGCTGCTTGATGATGATGGCTTTGTATTAGTAACACCTAATATCTTGTGGGGCCACCTTTTTACCTGTAATACAGCCTGTACACATTAAGGCATGAACTCTATAAGGTATTGCAGGGTGTCCCGTGGTAGTGCTACCCATGCGTTCCACAATCCTGTAATTCCTGTATATTGCTAGGTGGAGGCAGGGGTGTAGCAAAAGACTATGGTTGGGGGGATGGGGGAGAAATCAAAAATTTTCCAATTCTAAATTCAAATTTTGCCAACTGAGCAACCTTACTTAGATTTCCACTCCGTGTGTGTGTGTGTGTGTGTGTGTGGGGGGGGGGGGGGGGGGTTCAGGCAATTTTCACTAATCTCCTATATTTTGCCAACACTTCTATTTTCACAAACCCAATCCCAATTTTACAACTCACCTGTACTTTATCAAGTGGTTTCCAGTTTTTGCCAACTTCCCTAGATTTTGCCAAGTTTTCTCGTTTTGTCAACTCACCCTTAATTTCACAAAAACAATCCCAATTTTCACAAATCTCTAGTATTTTACCAAGTGGATTCGAATTTTGCCAAGTTTCTTCGATTTTGCCATCTCACCATAATTTTACAGGAAAAAAAATCAATTTTACATCACACCTGATTTTTGCAAAGCCACTCTGCATTTTGCCAACTCTCCTAGATATTGCGAAGTTGCCTCGATTTTACAAAAAGATTGCAATTTTTACATCTCACCTGAATTTTGTCAACTCTCCACAATTTTGCCAACTGCCCCTAGATTTTGATAGAGGCCCTATATAGGTAGAGGTTGGCCATCTCAAAATTAGACGCCATGTTTTGTTGTCGCTCGGATTGTTTACCGTGCATAGCTGAATGGTATTGGACAAATACTTATGGATTCACGAAAAAGTAGGGTAATATTTGATACAGCTTTTAGTGCTCATGATTGGAAGCACTTTATAAAACGGCTAAAAAAAGTAAAAGTAAATTTTTAGGGCTTTTTTTTTCTTTAAAAAAAGATAATTTTGTTCTGTTGTCTTGTCCGTCTGTAGACATCGAACTGTTTGGTTTATATAGATAAATAAAAAATTCTTTTTGTGTTAGATAGGAATTAATTATATATTATGATTTGCATTTTTCGAATCACCCAAAAGTTATAACTGCGCCTCTAAAGGTAGAAAATTTTGAAAATTCCAAAATATCAAACGAATATTCCAAACGATGTAGTTATGTTCGAAGTTTAAAATTTTGGTGTTTAAATGTGAAGGTACGAAGTTACCATTGGCAACAATCACTTGACCCTTTAGACCCAGGAGGGAGGTGAATGCAATTTTTTTGTTTTAACAAAAAAGTGTATGTTTATAGAGATAAATTAAAAATTCTTTTTGGGTTGGTCACAGGTATTGATAAAATATTAAAATTTGCATTTTGCAAATTTCCCAAAAGCTATAACTGCACCCTCTAACCCCATCTCCCCTGTAGCTATGCCCCTGGGTGGAGGGTACGAACATTAATTTATCTCTTCCAGTAGGTCTCAAACATGCTTAACTGAGTTGAGATCCAGTGAGTTGGGGAGTCCAGTTTGCAACCTGTGTTGTGTGTGATATGGCACATTATCTTGATGATAGATACCAGAGTTGTCTGAATTTACTGTCATCATGAAGGAGTGTACTTGGTCAGTGACAATTTAAAAGCAGGCAGCCCATCAAGCCATTGATTTGCTGTGATCAATGGACCCAGGGATGCCATAAAAACAATCCCCAAACCATAACACTGCTTCCTCCAGCTTGCTGAACACTGATGGTGCATCCTGGTACCATGACCTCACTTTGCTTTGTTAAATGCAAACACACCCATCAGCTTAATAGAGTAGGTGTTAGTGCTGAAGTACCCATGCAAGGTGCAGTTTCTTGTGTCTTGCAGTGAGCATGCATACTAGTGACAGCTGTTGACTGCCATGCGAGCTAATATCCAGCACGTTGTCCATGTGGATATTGGTCCTGTCATTCCAATGGTGTATTGGTTAGTTGGCTGGGCCATCATACTGCATCACTACTATTATGAGATGAGACACGTTGTTCACCACAGCTGTCAAACCACACGTGGCTGTCCTGTATGTATTTTTTGGCTAGTTGTTTGACTGCTGTTGGGTCAGTTGGGTTGTTTTACCTCTGAGCGGCACTTTTTTGCACACCATGGGCTAAATGGCCAGGTCAAATGCACCCCGAAGGCTCGGAGAAGGTTGGGGGAGGGGACCCACTGGAACAGCTGTTGGGAGACAGATGGTAGCCTCCCGTCAAGGCCATCCAGCGTGTTCTTTAACGTGCACAGGGTATGGCTCTCCCGCACACGGGGCCAAGGCTTAACGTCCCATCCAACAGACGGCAGCCTTTCCAAGCCCATCGGTGTCCCTTACTGACTGTGGGCAGGGCGGGGAATTTTGCGGAGATAAATCTCAATGCTGACCCAGCTGGGACTCGAACCTGGGAACTACAGATTACGAGTCTTGCGCGCTACCGACTGAGCCACTCCCGCCCCTTGTTGGGTCAGTCATAGTAGATTTGTGACATGACTATTGTTGAGACATTCACCTGAACGTCATGCCCCACAATCATACCACGTTTGATGTCGAAAAGATCACAATGCTGACCCATTCTTCCCCGAAGTAATGCGAGAACTGATGGCCACGAATGTGTCCTACAATTGTATAACAGCTGTTCCTGACCTTGAGCCATAAGCAGTGCCACAGACTGATCCATTCCTATACAAAGGGGTATTGCTAATGCGAAGCAAACTTGTGTATATTCAGTGCCAAGCAAACAGACTTACCTCTGAAGAATGTTTACAAGCATTGTTTCATGTTTTCACTGCCATAGAAGAATTGTGGCCTGAACTAGCATCCAATTCTAAAACAATAGGCTAATATACAGGGTGTTTCAAAAAAGACGCAACCCTAAATATAAGAGAGTAGAACTTACACGCATGTACATTTTATGCCATAATATTAGTCAGTTGGCATTACTGTACTGAAGATTAAAGGCCTTTAGCAGTTGAAATGGCCTTGTCATGCAATAGTCTCACTCAAGCATTCATTCCTTTGTGTTGTGTCAGCTATATCGTTTTCCAAAAATGAACATGTATTTATTGTTGAGACTTATTGTACATACAAATCTTGCAAACGTGTGAGAGAGGAGTTTGAGTTGAAGTTTCCTCTGTCTGCAGTTCCCAACAATATCTCGTTTGATTGATAAATTTTGTGACATTGGGTCTGTATAGGATTGAAAGAGCCCAGGCTGGCCATCATTGTTAACTGCGGAAGTTCTTGATGATGTGTCTCAGCATTTAACTCTCTCACCCAGAAAATCTCTTAGAAAGTTATCTTCACAGGTTGGACTGTCACTAGCTACTGTTTCAGGGCTACTAGAGAAGTTAAAATTTCATGCCTACCATATTGGTGTTGTTTGTGAACTGAAAAACCAGACCATGAAAAACATTTACAGAACTGTCGTTGGTTTTATTCTTTCGTTGATGAAAATGTAATTGAGGTGTTGGACTGTGTTTATTTCAGTGACGAGGCTTGGTTTCACTTGGATAGGTATGGGAACAGTCAAAATAGTTGAATATGGAGCAGTGAAAATCCTCACACTTTTCACGAATGACCATTACACACATGGAAAATTGGTGTTTGGTGTGCAATTTCCCGTCGTCGTGTGATGGGGCCTTTATTTTTTGACTCAACTGTAACTTGTGAAATTTATCGTGACCTCATCCAAGTTTATTGCACTATTGGATGTGAATGAACGAGAGTGTTGGTTTCAACAAGATGGCACGACCACCCATACTGCAAATGACACAATGGTCATGTTGCAGGAATTTTTTGATCATCTGATTTCAAAAAATTTGTGGCTCCCAAGATCCCCAGATCTTATTCCTCCAGATTTTTTCCTTTGGGGATATCTCAAATATGTAATGTTTCAAAACAATCCTTACACACTTGAAGGCTAACACTGAAAGAGAGATTTTAAACATAAGAAAACAAACATTACGAAAGGTGGCTGCAAATGTTACGAAACGGGTACGAACCTGCGTCCAGGTTGCAGGAAATCACTTTCAACATCTGTTGGTAAGTTTAAATAGAAAAATACAATAGAGGGTTGTGTACTTTTTGAAGCACCCAGTACATAAATGCCTTTTACACTTTGGAAAAAAAAACTACATAAAGAATCTGGCATTAGTAAAACAATAAAAACAACCAAATACTAAGTTTGGATAGTTCCTTAAGAAATGGAAAAAGCATCCATGATACTATGTAGAAAACAGTAAAAGGGTTTAGTAATAAATTATCACAGAAAAAGTCCTGCAGACAAGGAACACTTGAAAAATTGAGTTGAAAAAAATTGGTTGTCCTGACTGGGATTCTTCATTTGGGCATAAAAGACAAGAATCTTAGAAGTTACTCCTAGCTTTTACAAGTTTTCTCACAGTTGGAGCTACACACAAACTTTGCCTGCTGGAACAGTAGCTAGCTCCCTAACCACTAGACAATTAATACATGCAATATTATAATACTAGATGCAGAAAGTTATGCTGAATGTAAAGACATGCTCATCAAAAGGTTAAAACTTAGTATGGTAAATAGACAACAAGCCATTGCAGTTATTCACTTTTGGCAGATTTGATGTTTCAAAAATAAGTCAGAGTATAGAGTTAAGAATTTCAGTCAACAATGGTAGCTGTTGAGAAAGGATTAGGTGCAATGCTTTCATCCAACTCTGATTGGCAGTAGTATTTCTTTTATGTGCTGCACTGTGCGATAATATTTTATGCAACAAAAATTGTTGAAGTACTTGTTCTTCCTTCCCCAACAGCTCTGTCCACAGCTGACTAAAATTTATGAATTGTTGATTTATTTCAATGTCCAACAGTGTTGTTAATATACTACTGCAATGTATAATGAAGGCTACAAAATTAAATGAATGTCAAAATCACAGCATAAATTTAAATCCAACCCCAGAATATAAATACGAATTATCAAAATTGACAGAAAAATAACATATGCAACAGGGAGCTAAGAATATTCTTACACGATGCTTGTACAATTACCTTGTTGTAGAGAAGATTATTAGCCATTTATTAAGCTTTTTTAAAAATATTAAAAGTGGGTTGTTTTACCTCTGGGTGGCATTTTTTGCACACAAGATCTAAATGGCCAGGTTACAAGGACTCCAAGGGCTCGGAGAAGATTGGGGAAAGGGGAGCCACTGGATAGCTGTTAAGACAGATGAGTACAATTTAATTTTACTGTAATGCATGCAAGTTATGACTCTCCTGCACATAGGGCCACTGCTTTACATTCCCTCTGACAGATAGCAACATTTCCAAGCCCATCAGTGTCCCCTTTCTGATTGAGAGCAGAGTGATGGAGCAACAGTCATTCAGCTGAGATAAATCTCAACCCTGGCACTGAAACCTGGGAACTACAGATTATAAGTCTGTTGTGCTACTCACTGAGGCCAAAACTCATCCCTCTGTTAACATTAGAGTAGTGCTGATTTAGTTTATCTTTGAACTCTTCTCATTCAGAAATGAGCTCAACAGATTTTGTCTTCTCTTTTTACCCAGCAGAGTACTGTTAGTATCAAGAATATCTTGTTTAAAATGGTCCCAGTCCTACACAACTACAATTGTAAACAAACCATGACTGTCATAATAACTGAGCAAACTTATCATGGTAAGCTATAGCTACTTGAGTATTTCAGAGATTTGGTGTTCAAAAAAATTCTTTTAATATTGGTATATTTAAGTTTCAGTTGCAAGATCTTCCCAGTGTTTCTAGTCGAGTTGTTTTATGAGCAGCACTTTTTTTGTACACAATGCGCTAAATGGTCAGGTCACAAAGACTGAGGGCAGAGCAAGTGGGTGGGGAAAGGATCCACTGGATAGATGCTGGGAGACAGATGGTAGTCTTCTGTCAAGACCATCCAGCATGTCCTGTAACATACACAGGGTATAAGCTCTCTCCCGCACACAGGACAATGGCTTAACATTCTATCTGACAGAATGCAGCCTTTCCAAGCCCATAGGTGTCCCCTACTGACAGAGGGAAGGATGAGGAGTATTGTGGAGGGAGACAGATGGTAGCTTGAATGCTGGTCCTGACTAGAACCTGGGAACTGTAGATAACAAGCCTGACATGCTACTGACTGAGCTACCCCTGCCCGTGTTTGTTGTGTTATTCTCGTCATTTTCATTATTGAAATTATATCCTGAAAGAGCATTACTGGCATTCCTACTGAGAAGAATACTTTTACCTGTCCATCTAGTCTCTTGAAAGCTCAGAATATCCAAGTCATAATGCTCGAAATTCCTGTCTGAAGACATCAAAAGAAAAATTTTACATAGAGTTTTCACACCAAAGTGTGAGAACTCTATGTAAAATTTATCTATTAGTTCAATATTTCACTGTATGACTACCATAATGTCTTATATTGGTGATTTTAAATAGACTTGTACAGACAACTTTTTTTTTCTTCCTCCTTACTACCCTTCTACCTGCATTTTGGAAGTGAAACATATTGAGCTGGGTGCAATCCTTTTCTGTTTCCTGTAGAAGAGAATATCTGCTTTGAAAGGTGTTAATGGTCTGAACCGCAAAAAGGCAAGATCAGACTATAGGTGCTATGCCTGGTCAGCTTTATGCATAGCCACAGCTTTTCTTCCAGTGTATCACTCACTACCATTTACAGGTTTAAGGATTAATCTAAGACTGATTAGAGCTAATGACAGAAGGTATGTAAAGGCTTGTTAATTCAATCAAATGAAACCTGGAAGCCTTCAAAAGATTTATTTTGTGTTAATTGGCCATTTTATAAACATATGAGTGAATCTACATTCTAGGCACCCATGCTAAAGGAGTCTATTTTAACTTTACATTTTAACAGCGTAATTAGTTCATAACATAAATTTTAAAATTAATTACTCATTTGTATTAATTTTATTATCTTTATGCAATATTAGTCAAGATATTTTTCACTTTTATTACTATTTGCATGAAATATGGAATATCATATTCTCATACTAACCACGCAGACATTCCTAATATGGCTTTCTTTAATCGACTGGTGTTTCATTTGCAAAGCACACTGTTTAGCCTTGAGTGCAAGTTTCCTTAAGAAAACCACATACAACAGGTACATCTAAGAGAAAAAAAATATGACAATTTTAAAAGAAATAAAGTTTTTCTAAATTCTACAATCTGTTACTTTTCAAAGATACATAAGTAAAGACAACAGTTGAATTAGTGGTATAATTAAGCATTTTTGAAACTGTGCCTTAATAATGGTGGTAAAGGCCTAATAAAAATATTTGTTTTTAAAAATCGATTATCTCTGGAATTATCTGCACTTTTCTCAGGCTACACTTGGAGAAAAAAAAATGTAATACAGGGGATTAAATTGTTGGGGGGGATTACTTTTCTACAAACATGTCACAGATTTTTAAGATCACAATTGCAATATTTGGCAAAAATACTTCTACTTTTTTCTTTCCTCCCACTATAATTCAAATTTATGGTACGCTTTCAAAAAAAAAAGAATCAAATATAATTTTGTCATAGTAAACTACATTAAATTTTAATTTGGGAAAATGCACTAGAACACCAATACAGGTCGTTGATTGCTTTCTACGTATACACAGAATAGAAATTTATTTAGGTAAACTATTTCTCACATTTGAACAATGCTGCAACATTTTATATTTGATGTTACTATGACTCTTAACACCTGTAGATTTGCACTCATTCCTCTGAGTTCGGTTGGGTTGTTTTACCTCTGAGCGGCACTTTTTTGCATACCATGGGCTAAATGGCCAGGTCACATGGACCCCGAAGGCTCAGAGAAGGTTGGGGGAGGGGACCCACTGGATCAGCTGTTGGGAGACAGATGGTAGCTTCCCGTCAAGGCCATCCAGCGTGTTCTTTAAAGTGCACAGGGTATGGCTCTCCCGCACATGGGGCCACGGCTTAACGTCCCATCCGACGGACGGCGCCCTTTCCAAGCCCATCGGTGTCCCCTACTGACTGTGGGCAGGGCGGGGAATTTTGCGGAGATAAATCTCAACGCTGACCCAGCTGGGACTCGAACCTGGGAACTACAGATTACGAGCCTGGCGCGCTACCGACTGAGCCACCCCCGCCCTTCATTCCTCTGAAGTTAACAAGTTATGACTTTGAAAGCTTGTCTAAACTTGTCAGTACTCGTTATTTTCCAATGAGCTATTTTGCAATGTAGTTATTGTTTTACCTTTCTTAAGAAAAACTGAAGTTTTCTTGCTTTCACTAGCACAGTTTGCCAAGATCTTTCACGATACCAATACACATTAAAAGACAGTTTTGTACCTCTAAATTACAAAACTATTTGGGACCCCTTGGAACAATTGATTGAAAAATTAACTTATGATGGGTTGGGTTGTTTTACCTCTGAGCGGCACTTTTTTGCACACCATGGGCTAAATGGCCAGGTCACATGGACCCCGAAGGCTCAGAGAAGGTTGGGGGAGGGGACCCACTGGAACAGCTGTTGGGAGACAGATGGTAGCCTCCCGTCGGGTATGGCTCTCCCGGACACGGGGCCACGGCTTAACGTCCCATCCGACGGACGGCAACCTTTCCAAGCCCATTGGTGTCCCCTACTGACCGTGGGCAGGGCGGGGAATTTTTGGACTTATGATGAATAACATAAGTGTACTAAAAGTTGATATTGTTTCTCACATAAAGGAATTGTTCACCTTACTTTCAGCCATTCTCAGCTGTATTTATAATATATGAATGATCACAAATGCATTAATGGATGGCATGACTTAAATATTTCCATCTTGAACATTAATATGCGTTTTGCCCACCTTCCAAATAAATTCTGCCAATGTTCATGGTGGCCCTGCTCTCAAAGTTTCCACTGCAGTGTTATCTGATTGCTTAACCAGTGATCTCAAACTGTGGGTTGCAAGCAATTTGGAAAGAGATTGTAAAGCTCTGATAGTTTTATATTTGCTAGTATTTTTAGTGAATTTTTTCCCTAAATTCATAGGTCTTACATTGTAGGGATGAAGTTTCATAATTTAATCTATATTTCTAGTGGGTCACATAAATTTATTTAAATTCCAGGGGATCAAAAAATTTGAGAACCTCTAGCAACTATTAAATGGGTATTTCAAAAATAGTCAACTTTATTCATTATTCAAATTATAAATATAAAAGAAATAAAAATAATATATTGCTGAAACTATGAAATACTTGATCACATCATAAAACAGAACTTTCAACTCTATATTTAACATGAGTAAGTTACACCTCCCTTCACCCATTTCTCCATAGACGTTCCCTTGCCCATTGCTGTTGCTCTGGGAACTATATGAGAGCATTGTCAACTGGAAAAATGTGACTGGCAATGGGTTAGCATACATGCCCGGATGTGTCTCCTGCACAAGGTCAAGCAAAAGAGGTGTGAGAATGGCTGGCACTGGCTACGTCACAATTTCCTGGTCATAATTGCGAGTAGCCCTGAATGATCTTCCCTTTTGCTACTGACACTGTCAATCAATAGTAAAACGTGAATTGAAAGCAGCCACAGCTGAATTTTTCTGCTTAAAGTATTAGCTCAGATATTAAATTTTCACTTTCTATCAAAATTTTAACATAAGTTTTGTTTCCTTAATTAAAAGAGAAACTTTTGGAATATCATGTGGGGCTAAGCCCCTTGTAGCCCATGCTCACACTGATTTACGACTCTGTTTTATCCATCTCTGCAATTGTTGGAAAATGCAAGGGAAAATCTAATATTGATTAGAGCTAAAGACAGAAGGCATATAAATACTTGTTAATGAAATCAAATATAATATAGAAGTCTTCAAAAGATTTAATTTTTAAAATTTTGCTCCTATTTCAAAAAATAAAGTTATTCAGTCTTCTTTCCAGTATACTTTAATTTTAGGAGACTATATAACTATATTTTTGGGGCAAGTGGGGTTTTCATTGTGCTGGGACTAAGAATTTTGATGGTTGGTGGGGGTTGATCTACCTGATGGATCTGCAATTCAGTATGTTTTTAGTATATAGGATAGGGGTAACATGCTCTTTTTTTAAATCTAGATATCAACACCCATATTAATGAATATATTTTATACAGTTACTGTTTTGCAGGCTCCCAAGGGATAGGGGTGATGCAATCAGTAGCATGCTAGGTTTGTAATTTGTATTTCCAAAGTTTGAATCCTAGCACTGAGATTTATCTCTGCTAATCCTCCCCCTTGTCGCAATCAGAAAGGGGATGCTGATAGGCTTGGAAAGGCTGCTGTCTGTTGGATGAGATGTTAAGCTGTGGCCCTGTGTGCAGGAGAATCATACCCTGTGCATGTTAAAGAACATGATGGATGGCCTTAACAGGAGGCTGTCTCCAAACAGCTGTCCAATGACAGACTTACGCATAAGCTAAGGCCTCATGATACGAAGGGCCTGAAAAAAAATTACATTTCGAGTTTTGCTGTGTAACAGTGGTGAATTTGTATTAGTTATAAAGTATAATACATCTTTTCATCTTCAATCAAGTTTTGCCTTGAGTGGGATACGAACTCAAGTAGCTTTCATGAGTTACTATGTTTACAGGAATATTACCTCTTATTTCCTTGACTACATATATAAACGGCTACGCTGCAGTGTAGGGTCCTCAGCTACCATGTTGCACATTTTCCTAGGAAAATCTGTAATGTTGAGTTGCAATATCCATCTGCATGTTCCAATGTTTACGACTGATGTATGCTGTTTAGAATAGTTCTCTCTAATGAGATTATTTGTTTTCGGGGCTTTTCTTAAGTCGATTCTTTAGTGATGAGTTATTAAGGAAATTTACTTTTGATATTTATTTTAGGGGATTTTTTTTAAGTGTGAAATTAGGTTTCATTGTTTGGCGCTGAGTGTTGTTAATGAAATCTTTTGATGAGATTATTTATTTTTGGGGCTTTTTTTCAGTAAGGAACAAGGAGTTCTTCTTTAGTGATAACAACTGTTAATGAAATCTAGTTTCGATGAGAATTTTAATTTTTGGGGCTTTTTTTAAGTGCAGAACAAAGGTTTATTCTTTAGCGATAAGAGGTGTTAATAAAATCTAATTTTCGGAGTTTTCTTTTAAGTGCAAAATGAGGGTTCATTTTTTAGCGATAAGCGTTGTTAATAAAATCTTGTTTTCATGAGATTATTCTCAGTAATTTTTTAAGTGCAGAAACATGATTTTCTTCTATGCAGTGTTATATATTTCTTATATATATATATATCCTTTAAATTATATATATATATCCTCACTATCCATCTCAAGGTAGATGCAGAACCAACTATTTTACCACTCAGACTTTTTTTTTAACTGCAGCGAAATAAAACATGAGGGTGGCTGTAAACCCTATACTGCAGTTCTGCCATATAGTTTTACCAGGTCTAAATTTATCTTTACAGGGAGGGAGGATGGAAAGCATCACCAAAGCATGGGTCTGCTGCTCAGCAGACATGCTAGTGATGCTCTTCTAGGATATGAGTGCATTAATGAAAGGTTTCTTACAGCAAATTTCAGACAAGCATTAAAGACTTGAATGTTATCTGCTGTTATGCCCCCACTGAGGATGGCGATGAGGATGAGAAGGATAGGTTTTATGGACAACTTCAGGATATTTTGAATTCTGTCAAGAAAGGAGATATTACCCTTGTTCTTCGTGACTTCAATGCCAAAGTTGGTATTGACTGACCTTTGGGGAGGAGTAATAGGCCCTTTTGGTATTGATAGCTGCAATGGGCAACATCTCCTACAGGTAAGTAAACTCAATGGTTTCAGAATAACTAACACTTATTACAAACACCGCGACATACATAAGTGCACATGGGTTTCACCAGATGGGCTGCATAAGAACATGATTGATTATATATTAATTAACAGCAAATGGGCTAGTTCTGTTAGGAATACCAGGTCTTATAGGGGAGCTGAAATTGGTTCTGACCATTACCTTGTTAAAATTGTCTTGCAACTTAAACTTAAAAAGTGTTGTGCTAGGGTTAAAAAATTTATTTTTAATACTGAAGCTCTGAAAGACCCAGTTATGAGCCAAACCTTACCATGATAGGTTACTTAGTCATTATGACAGTCATGGTATGCTTACTACTGAAATTGAGGAAGAATGGGATCATTTTAAACAGGCTGTTTTGGACACTACAGTACTCTTTTAGGAAAAAAGGAGCAGAGGAAGCAGAATTATTTGAGTGATAAGGCACTAGAGCTTATTTCAGAAAAGAAGGAACTGCAGGAATGTCCTTAATAATTATTAGGACATTCCTGCAGTTATTAGGACCCTTTATTATTTAGACCTTATTAGGACTAGTAGGGTACTGACCCTACTAGTCCTAATAGAAAGCATTACAGAGAGCTTAATAAACATGTAAAGGATCAGTTAACTACTGATAAGAATCTTTGGCTTGATGGCTTGGCTGACAAAGCTGAGGAAGCAGTTAGGCAGTACAACAGCAGAGAGCTGTACCAGATAATTAATGTTTTATGTGGTAGAAAACAGACAGGTATACAGGGGTTGAAGGATAAACAAGGTAAGGTTATACAAGGGGAATATTCTGTCATGGCTAGGTGGGCTGAGCATTTCAGTGATGTTCTAAACAATGTGGTTAGTTCTACTCCCATTGTTTCTAATGATGATAGATGCATTGGTGGCTTTAATGTTGGCCCTATAACACAATCTGCAGTTATTTTGGCTGTTTCTAAACTTAAACTTCATAAATCCCCAGGGGTAGATGAAATTAATATGGAAATGCTTAGAGCTGGAAATGTTTTGGTTACCACTTGGATGACTGAAATTCTGAATATCTTTTATGATAAAGGCATGGTTCTTAAAGATTTTATCATAGCTATTATTATCCCTATTTTCAAAAAAGGTGATTGCAGTTCTTGTGATAACTATAGGGTATCAGCCTACTCTCTGTTCCAGGTAAAGTTCTTTCCATGATTGTGCTTAATAGAATTAAGAATCTGGTTAACAGTCAATTGTGTGATGAGCAATGTGGATTCAGAAGTGGTAGGGGATGCGTGGATCAGATATTTTCACTTAGGCAGATTCTTGAGAAATGTTTCGAGTTTCAGAAACCTTTGGTTGCTAGCTTTGTTGATTTCAAAAAGGCTTTCGACTCTGTTGATCGTCATAATTAGTGGTTGATTGTGATATCATATGGTATACCAGACAAGTTAGTTAACCTAATGAAAGCTCTCTATAGTAACACTGAGTCATGTGTGGGAGTTGGTAAGGCTTATAGGAATCAGTTTAGCATTACTTCTGGTGTTCGACAAGGGTGCATTTTGTCTCCTTTTCTCTTTAGTTTGGTTATTGATTACGTTATGCAAAATTCATTGCAAGGGAAAGATTTTGGCCTTAAATAGTCTGGAGATACTAAAATTTCTGATTTAGATTATGCTTATGATTTAGCCCTTTTGGCAAATGATGTTGATGCCATGAACTCTTTCATTCGAGCTGTTGATGAAACTGGTAGTTGAGTAGGTTTGGTTATAAACAGAGAGGGAACTAAAGTGATGGAAATTGATCAGGCAGGCTGTGATTCAGTTAATCTGAATGGTTGCAGTCTTGAGCAGGTGTCACAGTTTAATTATCTTGGGAGCTATGTAACAGATACTGGTGATGTGCAGCATGAGATTCACAGACGAATAGGGATTGCTGCCGGGACTTTTAAGAATCTATGGAGAGTGTGGAGAAATAGGCGTATACACCTAAAGACTAAAATTAGACTGTATAATAGTTTGGTTCTTTCTAGGGTTAGTTATGGTAGTGAAATTTGGACGATGTGTAAACAAGATAACAGGAAACTAGATGCTTTTGATTCTAGATGCTTACGTAGTATCTTGGGTATTAGGTGGTTTAACTTTGCAACTAATGATGAGGTTAAGCAAAGGAGTCTGCAACCTCCTTTAAGCAGCATATTGTGCAGAGAGAGACTCCGTTGGTTTGGCCATGTTGCCCGTATGGATAATTATAGATTGGCGAATAGGGTTATGAACAGTGTGCCCAGAGGTCTCAGGAGGAGGGGGAGACCTAGGATGTGGTGAGCAATGTCCAACAGGACTTTGTTAGAATTGGTGTGCAGTTGCCGGATGAAGCAGACGTAGCTTAGGACAGATATGCTTGGAGAATTAAACTGCAGTCTGGTTGGACCTCCGTAGCCCATGGCTGCTTGAGGATGATGATGATGATGAGTGGTTAGCACACCCGACGACCAAGACCAGCAAGGAATGTCCTTGTGCTAGAGTTTGTATGTTGTATGAAAAACCAGGACAAGCCTAATATAGCTTCTAGGTTATCTCGATCCTTTGTGCAGGGAAGTACTTTTTTCTTAAATTAAATATATATATTTCTTATCCTATCGAATCTATGGGGCTTCTTAAATTTTACACACCTTAGAAGGTTGGCCTGAGTAGGTCCCTTTCCCCCACCCAATGTAAGCTCCCACAGGTGCCTGCCGATTTCAAGACGTGAAGCGACAGCAGTGCTAGTTAGATTTTTGTCCATTTGGCACTGGCGATCCACTGTTTTGCTTGTTACTTGCTTCATAGCAGTATAAGTTATTACGCAGTTTACTGCTTGCTTAAAAATTGGATTCTGATACAGATTTGTTTGTAAGTAATTATTTACTATTCTGTCTACTTTCTGCTGTTTTTATCTAGAAGTCTGAACAATGATGCAGTATTGTGTGATGTTTTGCAGAAGCGAAACTCAGTTTCTATCGAATCTATTCCAAACTGGATCTGCAAGACAGGTGGTTGCATCAATATGTTGGCAACATAACCATGACTTTTGAATAAATAATATTTTGGAATCGCAGAAACCTTTACAATATATGGACCCGAGTTACACTGCTCTAACAAAATATTAGAGAATTTCTATATTATGTGAATGTGAATCTTACTCTAAATTCAAGATTATAAATTTATCTATTTAAATCTCGTTTTTCAACAGCATTCGTATAATATTTAAGGATTCATTATTCCCGTTTGTATCTCTGAGAAAGATTCTAGTTTATTGTACTTGATTAGCCATCTGTCCGATTCTTTCTTTCTCTCGACTTGTTCTCGGATTTACCATATGACCTCGACCAAATCGCTATATACTTACCATTAGCGTAGGTTAGATTACCGTGGAACGATGCTGTCCTCATGGTGCGCGCTTGCTAACACGGAGAATCGCGGAAATCGGCAGGCATTCCCATTACGTAGGCACCGCTCCCACCTTTAAAAGTTAATAACAATGGATCAGGAATAATGGCATACAATTTTCACATGCAAGAAATGTTTTATTCATGATCCCCAATAACTAATTAATGGCCAAGAAGCATTAAATTAGGAAACCAGTTACAACATATGTAATTTAATTAATTTACTTAATTAGGTAGCCTTACCATAATGCGAACTTTTTTCTTCAGTACTAATTTCTTGTCACTTTTATTATAATATTTAACTATAGAAGCAATCTTAGAACTAGAAAACTTTCTACACCACTGCGCATTAGAAGACATATTAAAGAGTTCTTTTTAACAACACATGTTATTATGAAAAGTTTCACTTAATTTTAAAAGTGCGGTCAATATTCTTATTTTATACCACCGCCTTTAAAACATACGGTTACGGTTACACACGTAATTCATGAAAGCATCTGGAAATAGGGGGTTAGACGAGGCTGTTATCGGAATCCACATACGAAAGCACAGATGATTGCTTTAATCCTTTTGCGGATGTACAAATTGAGGCCTGGGCTTGCTTATTCTTTGGACAGTTTTCCCTCAGACCATGGCTTGCTCAGACTCTTCTGACAGGATAGCCTGGGCAGTCATAGAGGAACGGGCCTGCTCCAAGAAATTGTGACGTAATTGGCGTGGGCTTACATTCCTCAATGCTCATTGAAGTATTCTCTAGGACAGTGGCTTTCAACGTGGGGTACGCGGTAAAATTTTTTGGGTTACGCCGTGAGAGCTCAAAAGTCGCTAGATCTAGTAACAAAGTAAAAATAACCATTGTTATACTATAACTATAATTTTATCTATCTATACAACGGGTACGCCAGTTACATATACATTTCCAGGGGGTATGTGAAGCATAAAATGTTCTGCTCCACGAAAATTCCCTGTTTTCCTCCACATTCGATTCCTTTTTCGCAAATATCGTTCGAAAATGTTTACAATTGATAACTCATGAATTAAAATAAGTTTTTTTTTAATGAAATTTTTCCGAATCAAATTTTAAAGTCATGCTGTTGATAACTGTGCTTTTTATTTAATAGCACTATTCTAAAGTTTTTTTGCTACTGATTGTTATAGAATATATTTGAATATATTGAATGTAGCTTATATTTCAAAATTTTATTCAAAATCAGATGAATAATAAAACATTTGAAATGCAGTTTCACATCTTATAATGAAAATATGAAATATTTCCACCTGATTTTTATAGATTGGATTGGATTGTTTTACCTCTGAGCGACACTTTTTTGCACACAATGGGCTAAATGGCCAGGCCACAAGGACCTCGAAGGCTTAGAGAAGGTTGGGGAGGGTACCCACTGGAACAGCTGTTGGGAGACAGATGGTAGCCTCCCGTCAAGGCCATCCAGCGTGTTCTTTAACGTGCACAAGGTATTGCTCTCCCGCACACGGAGCCACGGCTTAACGTCCCATCCGACGGACAGCGACCTTTTCAAGCCCATCGGTGTCCCCTACTGACCGTGGGCAGGGCGGGGAAATTTTGCGGAGATAAATCTCAATGCTAACCCAGCTGGGACTCGAACCTGGGAACTACAGATTACGAGCCTGGCGCGCTACCGACTGAGCCCCCCCGCCCCCCTGATTTTTATAGAAAAGCGAAATCTTATGATACAAAATTGCAAGCATAACAGAAATTAAACAAATATTACATAACATTTACATTTCTCCTAGTATTAATGCTTGAAGTATACAAATCACTTTTTAAACATCTTGCCCTTCAAAAAAGAGAATTATGAATTACTTTTAAACAATGATTTTGCACTAATAGGGGAACTAAATAATAAATGTTTAAATAAAAATAAATTTTTGATTATTTTTTGATCACACTTCTCAGTAAATAAACAGGACAAAATATTCTAATACGCCCTCATTTCTTTTAAGCAACATTTTGAACTACTATATGAAAACATGCTACATCAATCATCACATCAATATTTGATTACAAATGACTTGTGAATGTCACTCACAAAACAATGCAAATAAACAGAAGAAAAATATCTTATTCAGCTATGAGATTCTCCTAAGCAATAATTTCCATTTCTCAAGCACATATTGACATCTAAATATTTTAATGCCATCAATAAATGAGCAGAAGGAGAAATATTTTAATAAATTAAAATTGCTGATCCAACAAACACACATCATATCATTAATATTGGTTTAAAAATGACTTGTGAATGTTACTCACACAACTAAGCAAATAAACACATAAAACATTCTAGTTTTAATTGCTGACTCAGTAGAGACACATCAGGACGACACATTCACATATCGACAGAAACACATTAATATTTGCTTAAAAATGATTTCTGAAAGATATTTATTCACAAAACTAAAAGAATGAATAGAATAAAAAATATTGTAATCATATATGAGATTCTACTAAGTAATTTTAATTACTCACTCAATATTTATAGATATTACATCTATCACCACAAAAGTATTTCTTTTGGAATGAAGTCTGAATATCTTTTGTTTACACATACCAGGAAGCGAACAGAAAAAACAAACACATATTGTGACATATGTATGCTGACACTGTTGGACATAAGTAAATAAAATAGCTTCAGTGTTTAAAAGATAATGCTAAGATTTTGTAATTTTACTTGTAAACACTGATAACTTTCTTGAGTTTGTTTTATAGTTATTATTCCTCACCTTGCTATAATTATTTAGCAAAATGTTTGAAACACAACCAATACTTTTCTGTAAATTACTACATGAATTTATGCATTAGGCAAAAGTCCACATACACAAACAGCCTCATTATATAATACAGATGCTACTATAGGAATTAATCGTCTGCAGCCGAAAAGCATAAACCCATGGTACTGACGTCAGATCATGTGATATGCAGCTTGGAGCAGGCCTCTTGTTGAGAAGTTTGGAATAGTCCACATGCTGCAAAAAACTAATAATGTTTCCTGACTTCTTTATATTTGCCACTTCGATTCCAAGTAGTGGAATTCTCAGTTTTGCAAAATGCATTTTCGTCTCTAAATGGAACTGTTTGGTTCAGTTTACCAAAAGGTTTTTTCTGGATTTTTCAGAGAGTCTGATAGATTTTTATCATAGCACCATGGGCCGGGTTGGTGGGCTAGCGCAGGAGGCACTGGCCTTCGGCTAAAAAATTTTAGGGACAGCAAAAAGTGTAAAAATAAATAAATAGAAATGTATGAAAATATGTCACTAATTTGCTTATTATTTTACAATTTAATTTAGGGAAAAATGTATTTTGGTAGTTTTGTAAAGAAAAGGCATTTTGTTCAAATTATTAATTATTAATCCCACACTACCAAGTTAATTAAAGCAGTAACACCCTTTTGATTTCAGATGCTGATTTCCTGCTCTGTTCCTAGATGATAGCACGAGTAAACCACCGTATATGGGAAATTTACCGGATTTAAAACCAAAAATTAAGATGAGAAATAACCCTATAAAAATGTAATAAAGAATATTATATATATA
Organism: Ryuthela nishihirai; assembly: GCA_038380435.1. Classification (NCBI taxonomy): domain Eukaryota; kingdom Metazoa; phylum Arthropoda; class Arachnida; order Araneae; family Heptathelidae; genus Ryuthela; species Ryuthela nishihirai. Next base: position 91,651,463 of record JAWZYU010000006.1, read on the forward strand.
TATATTTTTTTTTGCAAAATAACAAATGCGAGGTGAGTTAAAAGATAGATAAGAGAACTGCAGTAATAAAAAGATTGATGAACGTGCAAAATGTTACATGACAAGATTAGATACTGAACCCACAAATTGTGAAATTTCATTTGATGCGTGGCTGTGGTTAGTGCATTTGGCTACTGGTCAAAGAAACTGGATTTAAACCCCGATAAGGTATGGATGTTTCTTTCTTGCGTTCTTTCTCCTGAAGTCATGTCTTCCCAAAAAATCTCTGTACTGCAACGAATTGTCAGACTCCTCTGGCTAGCAATTGCTTGATGGATGATTTATTTAAGTTATATGTAGATTTTTGACATCGGATTGGTGAGATATAATGTAAACATATTTAATATTGCTTCCATTTGAGAGACAGATGACTCAAAGGAGATCAATTTTTATAACCTATGAAACTTTCCATGTCCTACACTTATGTCTTGAGACTTTAAATGGGAGTTCTCTATCAATCATTGATTAGAGCAGGAATGATCATTGACAATTACTGGACTATTACAGATGGGTTTTACCTCCTCAGGAGACTAAGTTGTTTTCAAAGCTGGCTCGTAGTCTGAAATTTCTAGGTTCGATTTGCAACATTGAGATTTATCTCTGTTAACCCCTACTCTGCCCTAGGTGAGAAAGGAGACCGATGGGCTTACAAAAGCAACTGTCTATTGGATGAGTGATTATAATATAGAGGGAGTTTGGTTGGGTTGGGTTGTTTTACCTCTGAGCGGCACTTTTTTGCACACCATGGGCTAAATGACCAGGTCACATGGACCCCGAAGGCTCAGAGAAGGTTGGGGGAGGGGACCCACTGGAACAGCTGTTGGGAGACAGATGGTAGCCTCCCGTCAAGGCCATCCAGTGTGTTCTTTAACGTGCACAGGGTATGGCTTTCCCGCACACGGGGCCACGGCTTAACCTCCCATCCGACGGACGGCGGCCTTTCCAAGCCCATCGGTGTCCCCTACTGACCGTGGGCAGGGCAGGGAATCTTGCGGAGATAAATCTCAACGCTGACCCAGCTGGGACTCGAACCTGGGAACTACAGATTACGAGCCTGGCACGCTACCGACTGAGCCACCCCCGCCCCAATATAGAGGGAGAGCAAAAGCACTTGTCCCCAGAAATCTCGCATTTTAAAGTTATGAAAAAAATAGAGGATTCACCGTTTTCTAAAAAAAAATAGCAACAGAGTTGTTTGAAAGATTCTTACCGCCTCACCCAATTGGAGAAATTATTGTGGAAATCACTGCAAGGGGGCACCTTCAAAATGTAGTGCCTGCAAAATATCAGGAAAGGGATTTTGCATTGGAGAGTAAATACACCTGGAGCCAGTCCTGATCAGATGGGATGTAAAGCCACTCTCCCTTGTGCAGAAGAGCCATACCCTACCTATGCTGAAAATGCACTGGAAGTCTTGATGGGAGATTTCTGTCTGCTGCTGTATAATAGGTTCCCTTACGCTAACCAACTCCATTTCCTTTTGACTTTTTTTTCCCCGCCCTGCCCACGGTCAGTAGGGGACACCGATGGGCTTGGAAAGGCTGCCGTCTGTCGGATGGGACGTTAAGCCGTGACCCTGTGTGCGGGAGAGCCATACCCTGTGCACGTTGAAGAACACGCTGGATGGCCTTGACGGGAGGCTACCATCTGTCTCCCAACAGCTGTTCCAGTGAGTCTCCTCTCCCAACATTCTCTGAGCCTTCGGGGTCCATGTGACCTGGCCATTTAGCCCATGGTGTGCAAAAAAGTGCCGCTCAGAGGTAAAACAACCCAACCCAACCAGTCGTATCAGAATCATATGACCACTCACGGAATCACAGTGTACCAGCCCAGGCATGTCGCAGAGTGCACATGACAAGGTCGACCACATGGAGATATGAGCGGTTGGCCAGGACAGATGAGCCATAGTGGTAATGTGAGCACAATGGGCAGAAGTATTGATTTGATGGGCGTTCGAAAAGGAATGATGATTGGCTACTTCACCAAGGGTGGAAGCATCTCGGAAATAGTCCATTTCATTTGCTGTTCGTAAAGTGCTGTAGTAAGGGTGAATCAAGAATGGACTTCTGGCACACCGAGTACCTCCAGACTTCATAACTGTGGAACCCCAAAGTCCATCGACCCCAGAGGACAACGTCGCCTCCGTCCACTGGTAAAGGGCAATGAATGCCAAACAGTGCAGCAATTGACCACTCAAATGAATGCTGGGGCACCCAGGTGCATGTCCCTGATAACAGTAGAGCGAACCTCACTACGCATGGGTCTCTGCAGTCGACGCTGCATACAGGGGCTCATGTTAACCAAGGTCCATCGTCAACGACGCCTGCAGTTCGCACGGGACTACCGTCATTGGACAGTGGAAGAATGGAAAAAGGTTGCGTTCTCTGATGAATCGATGTTTCTACTCCACAGAAGGGGGCAGGGGTGGCTCAGTCGGTAGCGCGCCAGGCTCGTAATCTGCAATTCCCAGGTTCGAGTCCCAGCTGGGTCAGCATTGAGATTTATCTCCGCAAAATTTCCCCCGCCTGCCCACGGTCAGTAGGGGACACCGATGGTCTTGAAATGTCCGCCGTCCGTCGGATGGGACGTTAAGCCGTGGCCCCGTGTGCGGGAGAGCCATACCCTGTGCACGTTAAAGAACACACTGGATGGCCTTGACGGGAGGCTACCATCTGTCTCCCAACAGCTGTTCCAGTGGGTCCCCTCCCCCAACCTTCTCTGAGCCTTCGGGGTCCATGTGACCTGGTCATTTAGCCCATGGTGTGCAAAAAAGTGCCGCTCAGAGGTAAAACAATCCAATCCAATACCCCACATAAGTGATGGGCAGTGGCGGATACAGAGTCAGACACCTGAGAACCAACACCCAGACACGCTTGTTGGTCAAGTACAGGCTGGCAGTGGCAGTGTGCATGTCTGGGGAATGTTTTCCAGGTATGACCTGGGACCGTGGTACCATTGGATGGAATGTCAATGGCTACCTGTCCATCCTCACTGACCAAATGCGTCCCTTCATGTTGGACTTTTTCCCTGGTGGTAATGGTGTCTACTAACAGGACAATGCGCCCTGACATGTCACTAAGGTGGTTCGTGACTGGTTCCAGGAACACGACAGCAATGTCTCTGTTCTCCCTTGGCTGGCGAAATCGCCCGACCTCAATCCCATACAGAACTTATGGGACCATTTGGATCAACAGGCTCGGTGTGCAGACCCACAGCGAAGTCATTTCTGGAACTCCGTGCTCTGCTGGAGTCCGAATGGACACGTGTGCCTCTGGCAACCTTCCAGGGCCTCATTGTGTCCATTCCACGCCGTCACGCCAGTGTCATCTGGGCCAAGGGTGATTATTCCCATCATTAGGTAGGTGGTCATATTATTCTGATAAGACTCTGTATAAGTAGTAAATTAAGTAGGCAAGCATGTGTTTGTGTGTGAATGTAAATGAATCTCAGATATTTTCACGAATTTTTATGTTTCTGTCATAGAGGCCTCGTATAATCAAAATATGTACAGTAATAGATGTATTATGAATGGGCGGGTGTGCAACGGCACAGACATCATAAAGAAAAGCAAATGTTTCTTCTACGCTATTCTGAAGTCAGCTAAAATAGAAACTTGTATCGACAGATTTCAGTGATCTGTAAATCCCCACTTACTTGATGAATTTTCCTCAGATTTATATGCTATTGTCCCCACGTTAGATAAAATCGTCGGCTCCATACCTTTTGGACCCGATTGAACTTTAAACCTTTCCACCCAGTACTGCAAATGGGGGCGGGGGTGGCTTTGCTGTTAATTAATATATAATCAATCATATTCTTATGCATCCCATCAGGTGAAACCCATGTGTACTTATGTATGTCGCGGTGTTTGTAATAAGTATTAGTTATTCTGAATCCATTGAGTTTACTTACCTGTAGGAGATGCTGCCCATTTCCATTGCAGCTACCAATACCAAAATGGCCTATCACCCCTCCCCAAAGGTCAGAGTCAGTACAATTTTGGCATTGAAGTCACCTAGAACAAGAGTAATATCTCCTTTCTTGACAGAATTCAAAATATCCTGAAGTTGTCTGTAAAACCTATCCTTCTCATCCTCATCGGCATCCTCAGTGGGGGCATAACAGCAGGTAACATTCAAGTCTTTAATGCTTGTCTGAAATTTTGCTGTAAGAAACCTTTCATTAATGCACTCATATCCTAGAATAGCATCACTAGCATGTCTGCTGAGCAGCAGACCCACGCCTTGGTGATGCTTTCCATCCTCCCTCCCTGTAAAGAGAAATTTAAAGTTATTTTTAAGTATCTCACCTTTACCTGTCCATCTGGTCTCTTGCAAGCCTAGAATATCTAGGTTATAGTGCTGGAATTCCTGCGTGAGGACATCAAGAGAAGAATCTTGGTAATGTCCTCACATTCCATGTTCCTGCAGAGAGAAAATGATTAGTAGGATTTTTAAAGAAACCAGGCTTATTGAGATTGGTAGGGCCAACAATATCAAACAGCCCCCTGATCGCAGGCATGGGACAAAGACCTGTTCCTCCTCCGCTAAAGGCTGAAGTCACCGATGCTGGTAGGAACGTCAGGCACCACCTTTTCAAGTGGACTTTTTCAAGAGCCATATGGCCTGCCTGAGACACATTACTCCAGTTTAGGCTTGACCATGCCCAAATAGCTAAGTAATTTTCAGGTACCTGTGATGGCCTCTAATTAGGATTATCCACCAGCTGATACAAGGTATCCCATGCCTCTGTTCACTTAGAGCTGGCAACCCAGAAGCAAACAGAAAACACAGCGGCAGATTCTCCTTCAACAGAGGCCCACCAGTGCAGCAAGTTCAGGATAATAAGAGGCGGGGGTGGCTCAGTCGGTAGCGCGCCAGGCTCGTAATCTGTAGTTCCCAGGTTCGAGTCCCAGCTGGGTCAGAGTTGAGATTTATCTCCGCAAAATTCCCCGCCCTGCCCACGGTCAGTAGGGGACACCGATGGGCTTGGAAAGGACGCCGTCCGTCGGATGGGACGTTAAGCCGTGGCCCCATGTGCGGGAGAGCCATACCCTGTGCACGTTAAAGAACACACTGGATGGCCTTGACGGGAGGCTACCATCTGTCTCCCAACAGCTGTTGCAGTGGGTCCCCTCCCCCAACCTTCTCTGAGCCTTCGGGGTCCATGTGACCTGGCCATTTAGCCCATGGTTTGCAAAAAAGTGCCGCTCAGAGGTAAAACAACCCAACGTTAAAGAACTCGCTGGATGGGCTTGACGGGAGGCTACCATCTGTCTCCCAACAGCTGTTCCAGTGGGTCCCCTCCCCCAACCTTCTCTGAGCCTTCGGGGTCTTTGTGACCTGGCCATTTAGCCCATGGTGTGCAAAAAAGTGCCGCTCAGAGGTAAAACAACCCAAACAACAACCCAAGTACTGCAAATGTTGTTGGTATGGAGGCATTGGCTTCACTTCCACTATTTGTCAAAGTTATCAGTGGAGATATGTGCTGACTTTTGACAGAAAAAGTTATGAATGGATAAGAGTTAACATACGTTCCCCAGAAGAAGAATATACTTCCTTTTTATCTCCATATTTTATGTCCTCCTGAAATTATGAAAAACACGAAAATGTTCTACTTTTCGTATAAAATAATAATGTCCGATGCTAAATTATTTTATGAAAATATTCTGTAGACAAAAAAATAAATACCCCCTCAAGCAGCTGCTTGCCACAGAGGTCTGACAGGAAGGAGCCTGTCAGTTTATATGCCATAGTAGAAGGTCTGTGTGGATGGCAGGACCTCAGCAGAAAAACGACACACACATCCATGCCTAAATCAGGGGCTCGAACCCAGGTTCCTTAGATCAGTAGCCAAGCGTGCTAACCACTCGGCCACGACAAGATGGAATAGACTTGGAATAATTAGCTGCCATAAGTGGAAATCGAATCCATATCTCCCAGAAGCATGCCACACATCCTAACCACTAGATTACCAGTGACTAACAGTTTTCTTCAACAATGTGATATATAAACATTCCCACATTTTGTTGATTTACCAGTGGCACCTTTTATGTCAAGAATTGCACTGCCAAGCAACCAGTTTTTATTTTCAGCTAATTATTTCAAGTGATAGGAATGTGTTTAAACTACTATTTTTAATATTTTCATTTTAAATCTCTTGTACTTTTGATGGCCATATAATTTACTGCCGTCCCATGGTCGAGTGGTTAGCGCGCTTGGCTACTGATCTAAGAGACCTGGGTTCGAGCCCCGGGTAAGTCATGGCTGTTTGTGTCGTTTTTCTGCTGAGGGCCTGCCATCCTCTCAGACCTTCTACTGTGGCATATAAACTGACAGGGTCCTGTCAGACCTCTGTGGCAAGCAGCTGCTTGAGGGGGTATTTATTTATAATTTACTGTTAATTATCAGAGGTGGGTTGGGTTGTTTTACCTCTGAGCGGCACTTTTTTGCACACCATGGGCTAAATGGCCAGGTCACATGGACCCCGAAGGCTCAGAGAAGGTTGAAGGAGGGGACCCACTGGAACAGCTGTTGGGAGACAGATGGTAGCCTCCCGTCAAGGCCATCTAGCGTGTTCTTTAACGTGCACAGGGTATGGCTCTCCCACACACGGGGCCATGGGTTGGGTTGTTTTACCTCTGAGCAGCACTATTTTTGCACACCATGTGCTAAATGGCCAGGTCACATGGACCCCGAAGGCTCAGAGAAGGTTGAAGGAGGGGACCCACTGGAACAGCTCTTGGGAGACAGAGGTAGCCTCCCGTCAAGGCCATCCAGCGTGTTCTTTAATGTGCACAGGGTATGGCTCTCCCGCACACGGGGCCACGGCTTAACGTCCCATCCGACGGACGGCGGCCTTTCCAAGCCCATCGGTGTCCCCTACTGACCGTGGGCAGGACGGAGAATTTTGCGGAGATAATTCTCAACGCTGACCCAGCTGGGACTCGAACCTGGGAACTACAGATTACGAGCCTGGCGCGCTACCGACTGAGCCACCCCGTCCCTATCAGAGGTGGGGGTGGCTTAGTTGGTAACGCACCAGGTTCGTAATCTGCACTTCCCAGGTTCGAGTCCCAGCTGAGTCATCATTGAGATTTATCTCCACAAAACCTTCCGCTCTGACGATTGTTAGTAGGGAATACTGATGGAAGCCTTTCATGGGAAGCTATCATCTATCTGTTAACAGCTGTCCAGTATGTCTGGTTCCTTTGACCTTCAGGGCCGGGGTGGCTCAGTCGGTAGCGCGCCAGGCTCGTAATCTGTAGTTCCCAGGTTCGAGTCCCAGCTGGGTCAGCGTTCAGATTTATCTCCGCGAAAATTCCCCGCCCTGCCCACGGTCAGTAGGGGACACCGATGGGCTTGGAAAGGCTGCCGTCCGTCGGATGGGACGTTAAGCCATGGCTCGGTGTGCGGGAGAGCCATACCCTGTGCATGTTAAAGAACACGCTGGATGGCCTTGACGGGAGGCTACCATCTGTCTCCCAACAGCTGTTCCAGTGGGTCCCTCCCCCAAACTTCTCTGAGTCTTCGGGGTCCATGTGACCTGGCCATTTAGCCCATGGTGTGCAAAAAAGTGCCGCTTAGAGGTGAAACAACCCAACCCAACGTACTGAATAAGCATTATGCATTTTTCGGACTGATCTACTAGTTGGTATTTAAAATAAACTTAGTACAAACGTAAATTTGTAAAAGGGAATAAGATAGTGCATTACCAGCAATTTTCTGTTGGCAACGTGGGAAAAAAAGTTTTTAAAATAGCCACCAAAATGTTTTGTTTCATCATCAAAACGACCAAATCTTGCTCTTCCATTAATTGTCCCAATAGAGCCCTGGAAGGAAGCAATAAATCTTTTTCTCAAGTACTCTTTATATTTTTCTTTTTCAAAATCTAATTTTTGATTGATAGCTGATTTATATTTTAGTTATACTTAAATTAGATATAGCATACTGTAATAATAAAAAATAAATATTTCCAGTAGCAACTGCTTGCCGCAGAGATTTGACACGAGTCTGTCAGTTTAATACGGCATAGTAGAAGATCTGAGAGGATGGTGGAACCTCAGCACAAACATCCATACGTTACGAAGGGTTCGAACCCAGGTCCCATTGTGTAGAAAAAGCAATATATACAAATAGGACAGTTCTAGTCGCTATGTAATATACCCAAGTCAATTTATACTGAGTGTTCCTTTTGAAAGCGAAACAAATGTATTGTTGGAATACACAAATTATCTATTTTCACATTATTACCCCTCTCTGCCATTTATACTTTTAATTATTGCCATCTCTTTAATATAGTAAATAAATTTTGCACATCAATTTTCTTTAGCAAAATTTATAATTAGAATTGAAATAAAAAGCAAACAGAAATTCATGAAATGATGAGCTGAAAAAAATTTGGTTTTGCCATGAGTGGGTTCGAATCCCACTCATGGCAAAACCAATTTTTTTTCAAAACCAATTTCATGTCTACAGGACTTATCCTGTGATTCTTTACTACTGAATTATTGATTTAACGCCGCGAGCGTGAGTGACAAATATTAATTCCACCTCTAATGAGGCAACAGAGTTGTCCACTTCATGGATAGATGGCGCCACTAGTGTGAAGCAAATAAATAAAATCCAGAAAGCTTATAAGGTCACTAAGCTAAGAAAGCTAAGAAAAAGTTAGCCATTGATGGTATAGTGGTCTAGCATAACAGGCATGTTTCCTGTGAGACGTGGATTAGAATCCCACTCATGGCAAAACCAAAATTTTTTTCACTTCATCATTTAATGAGTTCCAGGTGTACAGGATTTATCCTGTGATTCTTTACTACTGAAACAGAAAATTTTTAAAAGGAAAGTGAAAAACACTTGTTTTGTTCCAGTATTATCCGTATTTATACGCATTAGATATATTTCATTTCAATATCAATTCAGTGATATTTAAACTAGTTCAATAAATTGGAATTACCTGTAAGAATGAATCTTCTGCGACCAAAATGGCAGTCGCTAGCAAAGTAGCCTCTGATCACGGTTTTGTTGGCAATGTACTATCTAGTTCCTCTTTTTCATATATCTATGAGTAAAAACCTTTCTTTATTTCGCATATTGAAAGCATGTTCTTCTTTTAGATCATTGATATCTGGCAACTCTAAGAATGGATAAGTACATTGATGAAAATAGGAAAGTTTTGCCAGAAGTCGTGAAAGTTGCCAATGGAGAAATATATTTCCTTTCAAGCATTTGGCGGGCTGTAGTAAGTATAAAAGAAACTGTGAAATAGAGATCTGATTAATAAACACAAAACACGCTTCTTTTATAGAAAATATTTTATTCTACTATACATTAACTTACATTTTATCACAACAAAAGGGAATGACTGTACATTGCAACAACAGTTTAAATATTCCATAGTGGGCACTGCCCTTCAACCAGTTTTCATCTGTTTTTAATAATTTCTCGAGTTTCCCAAAGTTGTATTAGCTACCAGATATTGAAAGAAGGGATCCCGTCCCATTCAAAAACCTAATCAAATTTCAAATTAGGGTTAATTAGTTGTGGCATTAGTTGTTTGAAAAACGAGAACACAACTGGTTTTGCTTTTTAAGAAATGATGCAAAGTCCATGGTCTGCAGAAAGATACTTGAAGGAAGAACTATTTTTAAGCAGGCTGGAAAATTTAAATAATTAAATTTAGGGTCTTTTCGCAGAACACATATTTCCATTCCTTAAATTAAGGTTTTTTTGTGGGGACAGGTATTGTTATTCATCAAAATTACGGTCTTTTTGTGAATCAGACTTTTTTATAAATCAAATTTGGGATCTTTCGCAGGCCAAATATTTTCCTTCCTTAAATTTATATCTTTCGTTTAAAATTTTTTAACTTTTCAATTTTGGGACTTTTTTGTCAGATATTTTTATTGTTTTAACCTTTGGTCTTTTTGCAGGCCAAGCATTTTCATTCTTAAAATTTGGTTCTTTTTGCTGGTTATATATTTTCGTTCCTTATATTTAGAGTATTTTAACAGGCAGATATTTTCAGTTTTTCCGATTTTGTTAATTTTTTCTCTTCAGAGAAATTATTTTTTAAATTTAGGGTCTTTTCATGGGGCAAATATTTTCATTCTTTAAATCTAGGTTATTTTTGAGGAGTAGATATTTTCATTTTTTAAATTTAGGATCTTTAGTGGGGACTATATTAAAGTTGTTTTAATTTATATTCTTTTAACAGGGCAGATATTTTCATACCTTAACTTGGGTCTCTATGCTGGCGACACATTTTTATTACTTAATTTAGAGTGTTTTTTTGGCTGTCACCCAAAAAGTTGCAATGCATTACAGTTGCAGTCTGGAGAAATCCAAAGCTTGCAAATTTTCCTAATCTATTCTTCTTATTCTGATTTTGAAGTATTGTACCTTTATTTATTGTTAGAAAAAAAGTAAAAATCCCAGTTTAGCAGTATAACAAAATTTTTAAAGCAAATATGAAATTCCATGTTATTTTCGAATAGCTAATCTGCAGACCATATGCGTCCTTTTATAAGTATTTCTCATGAGAGCAGTTAATAATTTGCAATTTTGTTCTTGTCTGTTGAAATGGAAGTTAAGCCGCAATATACATATATTACTACGGGTTTTTTTAAAAGTAGAATAATGGACCTTCGATTGAATTGGTCAATCGCATTAGGTGTGAAAAGAATTTTAGATTTGCTACAAGATAACATACATAACATTTCACACTTACGTAAATATTTTTAATTTCTGTATATTGGTATATGTGCATGTGAAATACGAAAATATTTACAGCTAAATTTATAATTTTCACATACACGTGGCAACGGAAAACAAAATCAAAATATCTTTCGAAAAGCAAGTCGTCATTCGAATAGTCCACGAGGATAGTCCAAGTAAGTGAAATAATAAATAATATTCGTTAGTGAATCTAAACCGTAACTGCAAAATTCGTTAGATTCTGCCGGTGCAATTGTTTCTCGAGAAATGTTCTGCACTCTTTCCTAGAATAATTAAAACTGAATTTCGTTGGTTAACCGTTCACAGTTAATGACGAAGCACAAATTTGTTTTTTCTTTCAGTCTCCAGTCAAGTATTTACAAACTTTCACTCTGTATGACTCCATTTCTCAAGTGCCGAACTCTGTTGCCATTAGCCTGATCCACCGTTGCTGATGCTCCATTATGACCGTTCGCTGCGACGTTGGCATAGATGGGCTGAGGATTGCTGCTGAAGGTGACCAGGCCGTTGGGATTGTTTCGAATCGCTCCATTGCCATTGAGGCTGCTGTTGTTAGTGTCTGCGTCGATGGATAGGCGAGGATATGCTCGTAGAGTGGTCATGTCTTTGTCTTCTGAACGACTGATCACAGGGCTACTGTTGCTCTTTAAAACCTTGGCTCGTCTTCTGAAACGACACGAATAAAAGCATTTCAAATACTAGATATAATTAATGAGGGAGTCTAGGCCAGGACACAGGTTAAGTACACATTAGGTACGATTATGGAAGTGACCTAAGCCAGGCCACAGAAAAAGTACATACTAGATCCGACCAAAGCGAAGGCAAAGATTAAGTAGGCACATGCCTAATTAAGAAGGGGGGTCTAGGCCAAGGAAGAGATTAATTAGGCACTAGGTCCAATTAAGGAGAGGGCCCAGGCCAGCACACAGATTAAGTAGACACTATATCTGATTAAGGAGAGGCACTAGGCAAGAACACGGATTAAGTAGACACTAGGCCCGATTAAAGAGGGGCCCTAAGCTGGGATACAGATTAATTAGATACTAGGCCCGATTAAGGAGGTGGCCTAGGCTGGGACACAGATTAATTTGATACTTGGCCCGAGTATGGAGAAAGCACAGATTTAATAGACACTAGGTCTGGGCACAGATATCTTCCATCTATATACATTGTAACATTGCAGCCCAAAATTGTTTTGCCCAAAAAACTAATTTTGTTCCAAATATTAACACATAGCTTTAATCTTTAAACTACACAGGTAATTATTTTTGTTAAAAAAAAAGAGCAGCTAATTTTAGATTTTTCTAAAATATTTTTATATAATCTTAAAAATAAATATTTTCGTTTCATTTTCTTTTGCAAAAGCCAATTAAAAAACCATAAGTGTCAGATAGAGTATTGCAAAGCAAGATATCCATACACTTTGAAAGTCAGTGGGAAAATGAGAATTACAGTCCACTGCAAAAGGTGGCGCTGCAAGCAGTGGTATAGAGTCATCCATCTGTGGCAACTAATTATTCCGTGAGGCCAAGGCCATCTATGTATATTTAGTCCAGATAATTGTTAAATGAAAGGCAGGAAATTAAATATACTTAAAAAATATAGTCACATAATTTGTTTAAAATTTGATTACAAGTTATTTGTTTTTAAATAACATAAAACATAATTATTTAGGAATATATCACTCTGAAGTTAAGATCGATCAATTTTAGAGGAAAAATATTTCTTTGGCTCTCTCAGGAGGTTTTGGGGTCGTATCCCACCCGGCTCAAGACAATTTTTCCTCCAAAATTATCTGTGTCAGCGTTGAGATTTATCTCCGCAAAATTCCCCACCCTGCCCATGGTCAGTAGGGGACACCGATGGGCTTGGAAAGGTTGCCGTCCATCGGATGGGACGTTAAGCCGTTGCCTCGTGTGCAGGAGAGCCATACCGTGTGCACGCTAAAGAACATGCTAGATGCCTTGACGGAAGGCTACCATCTGCCTCCCAACTGCTGTCCCAATGGGTGTGAATCCCCAACCTTCTCTGAGCCTTCGGGGTCTTTGTGACCTGGCCATTTAGTCCATGGTGTGCAAAAAAGTGCCGCTCAGAGGTAAATCAACCTAACCCAACCCTCTAAAATTATCGACTTTAACTTCAGAGTGATATCTTTCTTAATATTCATTAAATACATCGATAAATATCTCTTCAATTTAAATAATTATTTAGTTTCGCTTCACTGAAATATTTATGTACATTTTAAAATTAACTATCAAATTGAAAAAAAGTTGCTCTCTCCTGAAATATAGATGGCGCCAGATCCGCCACATCTCAGTGAAAAATTTACAAGATGTTATTCTGAAAGATTTTCTCGTCCGATGCGTGGTGTAATGGTAGCACGCTCTAGAATGAATCTGGATGCGTGGTGTAATGGTAGGGCGCTCTAGAATGAATCTGGATGCGTGGTGTAATGGTAGGGCGCTCTAGAATGAATCTGGATGCGTGGTGTAATGGTAGGGCGCTCTAGAATGAATCTGGATGCGTGGTGTAATGGTAGGGCGCTCTAGAATGAATCTGGATGCGTGGTGTAATGGTAGGGCGCTCTAGAATGAATCTGGATGCGTGGTCTAATGGTAGCACGCTCTAGAATGAATCTGGATGCGTGGTGTAATGGTAGGGCGCTCTAGAATGAATCTGGATGCGTGGTGTAATGGTAGGGCACTCTAGAATGAATCTGGATGCGTGGTGTAATGGTAGGGCGCTCTAGAATGAATCTGGATGCGTGGTGTAATGGTAGGGCGCTCTAGAATGAATCTGGATGCGTGGTGTAATGGTAGGGCGCTCTAGAATGAATCTGGATGCGTGGTGTAATGGTAGGGCGCTCTAGAATGAATCTGGATGCGTGGTGTAATGGTAGGGCGCTCTAGAATGAATCTGAGAGTTGCGGGTTCGATTCCCGCCATGTCGGCGATAAATTTTTTTTTCAGAAATATTAACACATCTATATGTTCAATTTTAACAATTCTACTACAACACAGGAAATTTAATAAAACATCGTATGAAATACCAAAAACAAACCAGAAGAAATGAAAATAATACGGAAACAACACACGTCATTATAGAAAGAAACAGTGTGAGACGCATTTAATATACAGACGATTGTGAGTGAGTGATTGACTGATAGAGGATCCACGCAAATTTTATTTATGATGTAGAAATGGTAGAGCTCTGAATATTTGCCCTAGGGGTAATCTGGATTGTACATCTCTGGAAAAATCTAAAATTTGACCTCCGACGTGTTCTTTAAGGTCAAGTAGAGGTCACATAAATATCAAACCTTGCTCAACCTGTGGTAGAAACTTGAAAATTGGTGTCCTGATGTGTTTCGGGCTGTATATATAGGAAATGTTACGAAATTTTGGAATCAGAGGGACCTTCGAGGTCAAAGGTCAAATTTAGATTTATCGGTGCTAGATAGCTATAAATTGGTTGTTGTGGGTAGATCTCTGAAATGTCGTTGAATTTTGGTTGAGATGGGTCACTTAAGGTGAAATATATATCTGAGGGTATTTTGAGCTGTAGATCTTACGAATTATGCCAAATTTTGGATGCTAGTGTCTTTTGAGGTCAAAGGCCAAATATCTGTTTACTGGCACTGGAGAGCTGAAAATTGGTGAATAGGGATACTTCCTGCAATAGAACTCAGATATGACAGGAATTTTCAGATTCACTGTCTCATTCGACGTCAAATAAGGGTCGGAGTGACGGTTTAGAAATCAGGAGGCATTCAAAGCTCTGATTGATTTTGAGCCCCTCATAGAAAGACAAACCAATCAGCAACAAATTACTGAGAAAGTCTTCTGGGAAGAGTGGTACAAAGCGTTAACCGTCCTCAGACGTCAAAAGCAGATTTCTTCTCTTTGTTGCAAAAATAAATAAATACCCCCTCAAGCAGCTGCTTGCTATAGAGGTCTGAAAGGAGCCTGTCAGTTTCTGTGCCAAAGTAGGTCTTTGAAGATGGCGGAACCTCAGCAGAAAAACAACGCAGTCAACCCAGGTCCCTCTGATCAGTAGCCAAGTACGCTAACCACTTGGCCACGGACACCAAATAATTAAAAATACGTCTTTGCTCAGAAATATTCACTTGCGTAACTTAATAAAGTTTTAGGTAAAAAGGAGCAGAGGAAAATTGGATATAATTACGTTTTCATGCAGATGACAGCAACAATGATGATAATGATTAGCAAGGCTCCAGCTCCAACAGCTATGGCAATTCCTAAAGCAGAAAAAAGAAAAAATTCTTTTAGGGACATTGTCAGAAAAATTATTCTTTTCAACATGTGATATAATAAACTTCAGATTAACAACTTCAGTGAAATATTGCAACGAAATCGAGCGGCGACCAATATATATTCGTTATACTGAAATGCAATAAAATAATGTGCTATGATCGTTAAATACCGGAAAATAATCATTCTAAAGAACCTGTATTGGAGTTTACTCATTAAAAAAGTTGGAATTTTGGCTTCAAATAACATAACTAAACTAATTAACGAACCTAATTAAGGCATTAATAATAAACGAACAAATATATGAACTGAAATTTAACGATTGATGAAACAACACGGGATGTATTGGACCTACTTTGAAAGAACTTTTCGTTGAAGCTACCGTTACTTGGAATGCAATATAATCAGAATTACGTAGATTTCCCAGTTTGAAAATCGCGTTTTATGCTAGGATAATGTGGCAACACCGTATGCAGTGAGGCCATGGAGGTAGGAATTAGAGTCGCGATGAAAGGTCAGTTGTCATCGTATGTGTGAATGTTTTGTACGAATACTGGCACAATTAAATCGTAATATTTCCTTATAATAGTAGTATTATTATTAGGTGCATGGTAATTTATTCTTTTTCAATTCTTTTATGTGTTTGAATGTGTTTACAGAAACTGCAGTTGAACACTATGATTAAATATATGTGGTTTTTAAAAACGCATATTGAGATTCATATTGGACGTGTATAGTAATAAATTACGTATCAAATAAAAGCAATTGAACAATAATACCCTCCAGGCGAAAAAGGGGGTGAGGGGACATTTCAAAACAATAGTAATTTTAGCAAAATATAGCAGTAGTAGCAATTGTTTACGCTACTTTTCAATACAATTAAAATAACAAAAAGTTTAAAATTCCGGAAGAAAAATTAATTTCAACTTCTTACCAATGAAATGACATTCTTTTTTATCTATTTTGCAGGTTAATATTTGTAGGAATATAGTATATAGGAGCAAACGTTTTTGCACAATCTCTCTTTCGTTAACATAGACAATGCACTCTTACGAGTAAGAGCAATATGGCGACGTCGGTTACAGTTTTCAAGCGATAGGGCATCTCCCTCTCTTCCTACTTCCATGAGTGAGACAGGGCCAGGGGGCGTAGCGAAGGACTATGCTTGTGGGGGGGGGGGAGAGAAATCGAAAATTTTACGACTCGATAATCAAATTTTTGCCAACCGACAAAATAATGTCTCTGTCAGGTACCGACAAATAATGTCTAAATTTTCGCTTCGTGGTGGTCAACTCTCCTGCATTTTGCCATGTATCTTCCACTTTTGCCAACTATCCATAATTTCACAGAATTAATCCCAATATTTTCATCCAATCTGAATTTTTAACAAGTCAGTGTGAATTTTCTTAACTCACTTTTATTTGGTCAACTGTCCTTAATTTCACAAAACCAATCGCAATCTTTACATCTCTCCTAAATTTGCCAAGTCACTTCAAAATTTTCAAACTACCAAGAATTGGCCAAGTTGTCTCGATTTGGACAACTCTCCTTAATTTCACAAAAACAATCCCAATTTTCAGAACTCGCCCATATTTTACCAAGTGGATTCGAATTTTGCCAATTCTCCAATATTTTGCCAACGCACCTTAAGTTCATAAAACCAATCCCAATTTTCACAACTCACTTGTACTTTACCAAGTGGTTTTCAATTCTGCCAACTCCCCTAGATTTTTCCAAGTTCCATCGATTTTGCCACCTCTCCTTAATTTCACAAAAACAATCCCAATTTTTACATCTCTCCTAAATTTGCCAAGTCACTTCAAATTTTTCAAACTCTCCCAAATTTTGCCAAGTTTCTCGATTTTGTCGACTCTCCCTAATTTCACAAAAACAATCCCAATTTTCACAACTATGTGTAACCAAGTGGATTCGAATTTTTCCAACTGACCTAGATTTGCCAAGTTTCCTCGATTTTGTCAACTGACCACAATTTTACAGAAAAAAATCCCAATTTTTACATCTCACCTGATTTTTGCAAAGTCACTCAGAATTTTGCCAACTCCCCACGATTTTGCTGTCATTCCGAATTTTGTCAACTCTCCAAGCTTTTGTCAAGTCGCTCCGAATTCGACCAACTTCCCAAGATTTTGCCAACTCACCTGTATTTTATTAAGTGGCCGTCTCCATTTTCCCACCAGCCCTAGATTTGACAAGCTGCCTCGATTTTGACAACTACCCTAGATTTCGCCAAGTTGTCTAGATTTTTCTAACTCCTCTTAATTTTGCAAAAAATTTTACAAATTTTCACAATTTATCTAGATTTTACGAAGTCGCACGATTTACTTTGGGGGGGGGGGGAGCCTCCCCATCCCCCCATAGCTACACCACTGGACAGGGTGATTGATATACAGTAGTACATGATTCATAGCGCTGTGATTGAGATAGTATTTCACATCGTTTAAATTATTGCAGTGTTGCCAGATACTAAAATGTGCATTCTACCTATATTGCTTAATGATTTTCGTTTTACAAATTCGATTTAGTGATCAATTTTTTTTGTAGAGGGATAAATTTCATTTTGTTAAACTTACGTTTTCTATAGAGAAAGCTGATATTCTTCAAAAATGAAACTTTTTACCGATACGAGAATTATAGTAAATTGGCAGTCGGGGGAAAAAAAGAATTCGTTATACTGAATATTTCGTTATTCTGGCATTCGTTATACTGAATATTTCGTTATTCTGGCATTCGTTATACTGATATCTTCACCCTAATAACCTTATCTGCTTTTGATAATGAAAATCCATTACTCACCAATTGTTTTGGAAGCGTCAGCTTCTTGACCGTCAGCATCTGTAAGACACAAATTGCAAAAAAATTATTAATTCTTCTGGAACACAAATTCTAAAACATCATTTGATCTTTGAATATATTTTAGACATACAGGGTGAATCTGAAAAAGTGGGCAAAACTTTACGGGGTGGTAGAACGCAGCTATACGAGCAATATTCATCATAGAATGTATGGTCGGAACGCAAGCGGTGAGAAGTTAAAAGGTAGTTTTCCACTGTCACATTTAAAGAATGAACACAAGAAGGAGAGGAGATACTCTGTGCCTCACTTGCATTCCCGTCCGCCGCACCGTACACAAAGTGCATATCCGCCATTTCGTGGTTAGTATAACCAGCCATCCTCTCGGCAATCCACGGTATAAATGCCGTTGGGTGCGAGGACCGACCCTTTTATACCATTTCCAACGCCACCTAGCGGCTCGCCGTTTGCGTTCCGCCCATACTTTCTATGACGAATATTGCTCGTATAGCTGCGTTCTACCACCCCGTAAAGTTTTGCCCACTTTTTCAGATTCACCCTGTATAGAGCCCAGTGGTTCTCAAACTTTTATGCTTCACGTACCCCTTGGAAATGTGTGGCATATCCCTTGTATAGATAAATAAAATTATAGTTAGAGTATAACAATGGCAATAAAATAAAACATAATAAACATAATAAACATGTTACCGCTATAGCTCGAAAGCCATTAATGTGCACATTACCTAGCTAATCTGCAGATTAACTGATTTGCTCCGTTAACGTGCGGAATCAAGAGTTTTCCGCATTTTACCTAGGTAATGTGCACATTAACGGCTTCCATATCGTTAAAGTTCAAAAGTTTGTTTCTCTCATAGTGGTGAATCTCTTGAATATGAATCTTCGTGTCACGTGATTCACTCGTCCGCATTATAAAAAACGCCCCGGATGGGGCGTTTTTTATAATGCGGACGGCTCATTTTGGGATGGCTCATTTTGGGGGGGGCTCGAATAACTTCTTGGTATTTCGGCGAGGGGCTCTCGCCGAAAATCTGGAAACGGAGTATCTATTTTTGGCCTGCTCATTTTGGGTTTTTTTTTATAATTCGGACGACTGATTCATGTTGACAGAGGGATGAACCTGGTTTCAACTCTACTCTCGGACACTAGATAAATAACATTATGTGAACTTAAGCGTACAGAAACGTTCCTGTTGTTCCAGCAAAGATCTTATTTTCACTTTAACGAGTGCCTAATAGGTAATGTGCAGATTATCCAGGTAATTTGCAGATTACCTAGGTAATTTGAGAAATGAAACAATTTTCCGCACATTAACGGATCACCCTAGTTAATCTGCACAATACCTAGATAATCTGTAGAATAACTGATTTCTGCACTTTAGTGGTAATATTATATATAAAATAATAATAATAAATACCCCCTCAAGCAGCTGCTTGCCACAGAGGTCCAACAGGAGCCTGTCAATTTATATGCCACATGAGGATGGCAGGACATGAGCAGAAAAATGACACAAACAGCCATGTCTTACCCGGGGCTCGAACCCAGGTCCCTTAGAATAGTAGCCTAACGTGTTAACCACTTGACCTTGATATGTTGCCAGATATTTTTTCTAAATTCTGTAATCAACCATAGTGTTCGGATACTTTTTTCAGCGACTGTAGGTGGTCATATTATTTTGATACTAGATCGTGTGGGCTCACTCACGGAAATATTGAGCGTGTGCAGTTACCGTTCACAGCAAACTGGAGCGTGTGCAGTAACTGCACACGCTCCAGTTTGCTGTGAACGGTAACTGGAGCGTGTACAGTTGCTGTACACGCTCCAGATATTTTTCCTGAATTCTGTAATCACGTGACACGAAGGTTGCCAGATCACTAATTTCTAAAAAAAAATGAGTATAACAATGGCAATAAAATAAAACATATATATATAATAAAAATAATAAATACCCCCTCAAGCAGCTGCTTGCCACAGAGGTCCAACAGGAGCCTGTCAATTTATATGCCACAGTGGAAGGTCTGTGAGGATGGCAGGACCTCAGCAGAAAAATGACACAAACAGCCATGTCTTACCCGGGGCTCGAACCCAGGTCCCTTAGATTAGTAGCCTAACGTGTTAACCACTTGACCTTGATATTGTTGCCAGATATTTTTTCTGAATTCTGTAATCAACCATAGTGTTCGGATATTTTTTAATATATATAATGCAATGAATATGGAGCGTGTGCAGTTACCGTTCACAGCAAACTGGAGCGGTTGCGGTTAATGTTCATGTCGTGCTCACAGCGAATTCCTCCTGTGGACACGACTTTGGGAGCCAGAAGGTTCCAGAACACCGGCCGTGGAGCCAGCCGCCATGCGCAAATTCGGCAGAACAAACAAGCGGAGGTCAAGATGACCCCCTGCCCCCCCCTCCCCCGCAGCGGTGAGCGCGGGCGTCGCTCATGCTCGGACGAACGCCAAGGACCCCGGAGGGAGAGAGGAGGGGGGGATCGCTTACCTTGGATCTTCTCCAGTCGACCAATAGGAGAGAAACACATCGCGCTTGGGAACAAACTATTGGTGGCAAGACGAGAACAAAGGCCGAGAGAGTCTTCCTCAGGAGGAAACGACCAAGCTTCACCCCATTCGTTCGACTGTTGCTCCTCTTGAGAGGCTAGTACTTTTTCGGCTGCGAGTTGGCGAGATGTTTCGACATGCCTCGTGCCTGCACTGCGAAGCGTCCAAAAAGTAGGGACAAAGCCGCTACGCTGCTGGCGGAACACCAATAGCTGGACAAGGAAGGAGGTAAGGGAATTCCTATCGACTAAGGTCTCCCATTCAATTATGCAGTGTTCTGCCGCCGTCACTAAGACTCCCATAGTGAACAGCTAGTTTTAACGCTTACAACGTTTTGCCTGAGTCTTTGGCAAGGAAAGTGACTCTAGAGACAGTTCCTAATCTAAATGAACTTTGAGTGTCCAGTAAGGACTTTCCATCAGAGGGAGATAATTGGCCTCTGTAACAGTCAGGAAGTGTATAGTTTTGTGTTTAATTAAGAAACGAGGTAATAAAGAAATGTTTGTTTGTAACCCCTACGTTTTGTCGAGTTATATTCTAACAGGGGGTGGGGGGGAAGACGACCGCCTAATGAATGCATATTATGTAAATGAGCAAAGGAAAGAAAGACCTGGTTCTAGCGACAGAGTAATTAGAAAAATAAAATACACAACGCAAATCACCGTCGTTTTTGGGGAATTGAAATTAAAGGCTAATTTCTCCCCTAGTCGTGTCCACCCTATCTCCCAGAGCAGGTGGGGTGCACAACAAATTGGTCTCCGTGACCAGGATTAGTGGAACCTGTAAAGTTAGTGCGGATCATGAATAGAAATTTTTGTGGATTATTATGGAAAGTTATTGTAAATTAGTAATAGAAAGTTATTGTGGATTATTAAGTGAAAGTTATTACGGATTGTTAATAGAAAGTTATTGCGGATTATTAATGGAAAGTTATTGTGGATTAGTAATGGAAAGATATTACGGATTGTTAATAGAAAGTTATTGCGGATTGTTAATGGAAAATCTGGAAACGGCAGCTTCTAATCAAGAGAAATAGAGATGGAAAATAGCTGTGGATAAGGGAATTCGGCCCGGTGACCTAGTGTTTTTGTATAGCCCACGGGTCCCTCGCCGAAATACCAAGAAGTTATCGAGAATGTCCACAGGACCATGACGAGTATTGCAACGCCTTACCGAGGTAAACTATAGGATCGCCTTGGTCACCAACCCGCACAAAATTGAGACAGCGCACGTGGATCGACTTACAAAACTGCAGAAAGGTCGCTCGTATCTACTAGGCGAGCCCCCCTGTTCAGGAGGAACCCACACCAGAAACCCCGATGCCCCCATCACGACCCCTCCCTGAGCCTGAATCAGAAGAAGAAGAGTGGGAACCGAACCCCCGAGTTACACGGGATCACACCGTAGGCCGTCCGGCGCCGGCTGCATGGACGCGCCCTGCCGAAGCAAGCCTACCGCCGCCACGCGCTGCAGCAGCCAGCCAATACGAGCTACGACCACGTGGACAAGACAGGAGAGTCATACAGTCTCCAGCCCCCGCCGCAGGCCAGTCCTCACAAACTTTGGCCTGTTATGATGTCTACAAACACACGGAATCCACACCCCCGCCTCCTCTGCCGCAACGGCCGCCCCGAGTTAGGCGGCGCTTGAGAACATTGAGTACAGGGACATACGGCGACCTTGACGAGGCGAGTTCCACCTCATGGGCAAATGTCGTTGCAAAGGGACGCCTTCGCAGCGCGACGCCCAACGGCGGGACGGATTGCTCTGGTTGTGTCTGACAACCGAGATCTCCGACTTTACGAGTATGCACACGTCAGCCATCCGTCACATCCTCCCCCCCGGCTGTCAAGCGGAAAGGGAGCAGTGATGTCTGAGCAGGAAGTGAACGCTCACGGGAGAAATCGCGAGATTTCTCCCGCGCGCGTGGAAAATCCGGCTTACATGTGGACTGGTGATGGTTTGGGTGGATTCGTGGGTGGTGAACGAGGAACCCCCCACACGCATCGGATAGGAGCCCTGGCTGGAGAAATGATGTCATGCCGGGGCGCTCGTCTCATCATCCTAGGCCCGGGTGATGAGCTGCGAGAGCCGCGGCATTGGACACTTCGGCATCGTCAATCTTTTTCTTTTTCTTTGCACACGTACACTGGAGTTTTTTTAAGAGTTACATTGAGTTTCATAGAATAGGATTTGGATTGTAAATTAATTCAGAAGTGTAGAGAATTAATGTATGATGAATTAGACTTGAGTTTCATAGAATAGGATTTAGATTGTAGATTAATTAACAAATGTGGTAGAATGGATTGAATTAGACTTGAGTTTCATAGAATAGGATTTGGATTGTAAATTAATTAAGAAGTGTAGAGAATTAATGTATGAAGAATTAGATTACTGAGATAGAGTATTGATTGAAAATTAATTAAGAAGTGTAGAGAATTAATGTATGATGAATTAGACTTGAGTTTCATAGAATAGGACTTGGATAGTAAATTAATTAAAAAGTGTAGAGAATTAATGTATGATGAATTAGACTTGAGTTTCATAGAATAGGATTTAGATTGTCGATTAATTAAGAAATGTTGTAGAATGGAGTGAACCTGACTTGAGTCTAAGGAGATAGGATTTGCATAATAAACGAAATTCAGAGGTGTAGAAAATTAATGTATGATGAATTAGTTTACTGAAATAGAACTTGAACTGTAGATTACTCTGAAGTTATTAGAAGAAGAGTGTAGACATTGAATTTTAAGCGTTCGGGAGTCTCGTGACGGTAGGCACGGCGACGACCGGCACGACCTATACATGTGCGTGAATGAGGAGACCCAATGTTGATTTTTCCCTCCTTTCCTTTTCATGGTACCGCTCTGGAGTCACCGGCGGAACGGCCATCCACAGAGACGGCCCCGGAGGGCCTCTCCAAGCCAAGTGATCCGGACTCTCGGCGTGTGGGAGGTTGCGCTGGGCGACTACACCTTGGACTGGAGGAGACGATCTGTGTCCAAAACCACCCGCGTGCCCTTCAACAAGTGATGTGCGCCGTGTGTGCCAAGTGATGTGCATAATACTCCGCAAGTAAGGTGTGCGATGTTCAGGTGAAGTGCGCGTGTGTGCCAGTGAAGTGCGCCGCGTATGCCTAGTGACGTGCAAAATGTTTGACAAGTTCGGTGCGCAGTGTCCTGGCCAGCTCCCCACGAGCCTTCCGTGCCCCCCACCGACTCCCCCTCTCCCTAAAGGGGGATAGGTGTGTCGTGCTCACAGCGAATTCCTCCTGTGGACACGACTTTGGGAGCCAGAAGGTTTCAGAATACCGGCCGTGGAGCCAGCCGCCATGCGCAAATTCGGCAGAACAAACAAGCAGAAGTCAAGATGACCCCCTGCCCCCCCCCCCCCCTCCGCAGCGGTGAGCGCGGGCGTCGCTCATGCTCGGATGAACGCCAAGGACCCCGGAGAGAGAGAGGAGGGGGGGATCGCTTACCTTGGATCTTCTCCAGTCGACCAATAGGAGAGAAACACATCGCGCTTGGGAACAAACTATTGGTGGCAAGACGAGAACAAAGGCCGAGAGAGTCTTCCTCAGGAGGAAACGACCAAGCTTCACCCCATTCGTTCGACTGTTGCTCCTCTTGAGAGGCTAGTACTTTTTCGGCTGCGAGTTGGCGAGATGTTTCGACATGCCTCGTGCCTGCACTGCGAAGCGTCCAAAAAGTAGGGACAAAGCCGCTACGCTGCTGGCGGAACACCAATAGCTGGACAAGGAAGGAGGTAAGGGAATTCCTATCGACTAAGGTCTCCCATTCAATTATGCAGTGTTCTGCCGCCGTCACTAAGACTCCCATAGTGAACATCTAGTTTTAACGCTTACAACGTTTTGCCTGAGTCTTTGGCAAGGAAAGTGACTCTAGAGACAGTTCCTAATCTAAATGAACTTTGAGTGTCCAGTAAGGACTTTCCATCAGAGGGAGATAATTGGCCTCTGTAACGGTGTCTTTGTTACAGCTCACAAAGACCTGGATCGTGTTGGCTCACTCACGGAAATATTGAGTGTGTGCAGTTACCGTTCACAGCAAACTGGAGCGTGTGCAGTAACTGCACACGCTCCAGTTTGCTGTGAACGGTAACTGGAGCGTGTACAGTTGCTGTACACGCTCCAGATATTTTTCCTGAATTCTGTAATCACGTGACACGAAGGTTGCCAGATCACTAATTTCTAAAAAAAAAAAGAGTATAACAATGGCAATAAAATATATATATATAAAATAGAAATAATGAATACCCCCTCAAGCAGCTGCTTGCCACAGAGGTCCAACAGGAGCCTGTCAATTTATATGCCACAGTGGAAGGTCTGTGAGGATGGCAGGACATGAGCAGAAAAATGACACAAACACCCATGCCTTACCCGGGGTTCGAACCCAGATCCCTCAGTTAGTAGCGAAGCGAGCTAAACCACTCGGCCAACATATTAAATTTTGTATTCATAAATTACATGTATTGATAAACACAAAAAAAATGACATGAACAATTTAAAAACCTTATATAATCATAAACATTTTACTGGGTAATCAGATTTAGCGACTTTTGAGCTCTCACGGCGTACCCCGAAAACTTTTACCTTGTTGAGAACCTCTAATGTAGACGATTGTGAGACATTTTGTGACTGGTAGGAGATCACGCTAATTCTAACTATGATGCAGAAATGATAGAGCTCTGAAAATTTGCACCGAAAGGTAATCCGGGTCGTAGATCTCGGGAAAAGTCCGAAATTTGACCTCCGACATGACTTTTAAGGTCAAATAGAGGTCATGTAGAGGTCAAACCTTTATATACGAGTGCTAGAAACCTGAAAATGGGTGTCTGGGAATATTTTTTGGGTTGTAGATGTCGGAAACGTTACTAAATTTTGAATTCGGAGGGTTCTTCGAGGTCAAAGGTCAGATTTCGATCTGTCGGTTCTAGAGAGATAAAAATTGGAGAGTAAGATTATTTAGGCAGTAGAAATCAGAAATAAGAGGAATATTGAGATCTAGTGTTGGGTTGGGTTGGGTTGTTTTACCTTTGAGCGGTACTTTTTTGCACACCATGGGTTAAATGGCCAGGTCACATGGACCCCGAAGGCTCAGAGAAGGTTGGGGGAGGGGACCCACTGGAACAGCTGTTGGGAGACAGATGGTAGCCTCCCGTCAAGGCCATCCAGCGTGTTCTTTAACGTGCACAGGGTATGGCTCTCCCGCACACGGGGTCACGGCTTAACGTCCCATCCGACGGACGGCGGCCTTTCCAAGCCCATCGGTGTCCCCTACTGACCGTGGGCAGGGCGGGGAATTTTGCGGAGATAAATCTCAACGCTGACCCAGCTGGGACTCGAACCTGGGAACTACAGATTACGAGCCTGGCGCGCTACCGACTGAGCCACCCCCGCCCCATAGCTGATGGGAGAGAGATTGACGCCATCTTGTCTTCTTCGAGAGTTGGTGATTTTAGTTTCGTATTTGCTGTTCAATTTCATAAATCTCCTGATTACACTGGTTTACAAAGTTCTATAACATGAACAATTGTAGCTACCTTTAACTATTTTTCAGGGGCTGTTTCAGCATGAAAAAATGGCTAGCACTTCTCGTTTTTGGAGATTGGTCATTTTGACTCCTATTAAAATCTTCCTATACCAACACCTCCAGGCAACTGGAAGGGTACTAGATATATTACTTTTTGCGGCTGGCAACACTGATTGCCGTCTGTGACAGTCATGGAGGTAGGAAGATAAGAGGAGGAGCCCTAACGCGCTTTCCCTGTGGAAGGAAAATGATGCTTACGCAGCATTGCGGTAGCCATGTTGTTGCATTCAAAACAAACCGTCTGCCGCTGCAATCAAGCCTACTTACACTCAGTTTTACTGTGCGATTCGTGCAGCCGTAAGCTAAACAGGCTGCCAAAATACAAATGTCGACAAAAATTAGTATAGGTGAGTAACTACTGATTAATGTTTCGAATAGAACAACATGGCTGCCGTAGCATCATTTTCAAGTGCTTAGGGCTCCTCCTCTTATCTTCCTACTTCCATGGTGACAGTAACCTAACCTCAGACCGCCATTCTTGTTGTTTTCATTGTAGGAAGAACACGTGATGTACGGTGAAGAGTGAATTTTGGTGTTTAAAAGGTACAAAGGCAGCGTCGCAGATGTGTTAATGTGCCAGATAAGTTTTGTTTTGTGTGTGGAAATTAGATTTTAAAATCCCAGGGTTATTCTTTGACAAAGATTGTTAAGAAAGCCTATAACTTGTATTTGGATGTATAACTTGTATTTGGATGATCAAGATAAAACATGGGGTCCACGTGTGTGCTGCATTTCGTGCTTTGTTGGCCTGAGTGAATGGTTGAAAGGTAAGATAAAATCCATGCCCTTTGCAGTTCCAACGATTTAGCTTGAGCCAACTAGTCACTTGCATGATTGCTATTTTTGTTTAACTAAAGTTTCGGGCTTTATAAAAAAGAACAAAAGCAAAATACAATATCCAAATGTGCCTTCAGCCATAAGGCCAGTTCCTCATGGATATCTTCCTATACCATCACATCCAACCAACGGGGAAGAGATGGATTCACATTCACCAGAGGAAGACTTTGACGCACATACGGATCCTGATCCTACATACACCCCTAAAAAGTTAGACTAGCCTCATCTGATTCAGCAAAATGAACTAAATGATCTTGTTCGAGACCTAGGACTTTCCAAACAACAAGATGGTTTGTGTTTCTGCACAGATATTTCAATGCTGATGAAAGAAATTGGAACAACTCACGACCAGAAAAAATGGCGTCTATTTATAGATTCGTCAAAATTCAGCGCAAGAGCTGAATTTTGCGGAATTCAGCTCTTGTGCTGAATTTTGCGCAAGAGCTGAATTCGTCAAAATTCATTCGCAGCATAAGGGAAAATTCAGTGCATAAAGGAAACCAAAAAAAACCTTCCATTCCAATGACACACGCTGCGAGAATGAAGGAAACTTATTAAAGCATGGAAAAAATACTCTGCTATCAAATATGACTAGTTTAAATGGACAATATGTGGTGACCTGAAAGTGTGATCTCTCTTGCTCGGGGGGGGGGGGGTCCTACCGCTCAGTCGGTAGCGCGCCAGGCTCGTAATCTGTAGTTCCCAGGTTCGAGTCCCAGCTGGATCAGCTTTGAGATTTATCTCCGAAAAATTCCCCGCCCTGCCCACGGTAAGTAGGGGACACCGATGGGCTTGAAAAGGCCGCCGTCCGTCGGATGGGACGTTAAGCCGTGGCCCCGTGTGCGGGAGAGCCATACCCTGTGCACGTTAAAGAACACGCTGGATGGCCTTGACGGGAGGCTACCATCTGTCTCCCAACAGCTGTTCCAGTGGGTCCCCTCCCCCAACCTTCTCTGAGCCTTCGGGGTCCATGTAACCTGGCCATTTAACCCATTGTGTGCAAAAAAGTGCCGCTCAGAGGTAAAACAACACAACGTTAAAGAACACGCTGGATGGCCTTGACGGGAGGCTACCATCTGTCTCCCAACAGCTGTTCCAGTGGGTTCCTTCCCCCAACCTTCTCTGAGCCTTCGGGGTCCATGTGACTTGGCCATTTAACCCATTGTGTGCAAAAAAGTGCCGCTCAGAGGAAAAACAACCCAACGTTAAAGAACACGCTGGATGGCCTTGACGGGAGGCTACCATCTGTCTCCCAACAGCTGTTCCAGAGGGTACCCTCTCCTAACCTTCTCTGAGCCTCCGGGGTCCTTGTGGCCTGGCCATTTAGCCCATGGTGTGCAAAAAAGTGCCGCTCAGAGATAAAACAATCCAATCCAATCTCTTGCTCGGGATTCAAGGAGGGTTCACAAAATGTGTGTTTGTGGGATAGTAGGGCCAGAAAGGAATTTTAATTTTTGTTTCAGGAACGAGAAATGTCAGGTATAAGCCTCTAGTTGACCCCTCTGTTGTTCTGTTCCCACTATTACACATCAAACTGGTGGGGCTTATGAAAAACTTTGTAAAGGCTATAGACAAAACTGGAAAGGGTTTTTGCACTTAAAGGAAAATTTTCACTTCTAAGTGATGCCAAACTCAAAGAAGGGATCTTTGATGGTCCTCGGATCAGGAAGCTATTGAATGATATTGTCTTCGAAGGAAAACTGAATATGAAGGAGTGCGCTGCATAGAAATCCTTCACGTCTGTGGTCCAGGGTTTTCTGGGGAATCACAAAGAGGAAAACTACCATCAGCTCATTCAAGATCTCTAAAACCAAGAAAATTTGGCTGCCGAATGTCTTTGAAGACCATTTCTTGCACTCGCATCTCGACTTCTTTCCCAAGAAATTGGGTTGTTTTACCTCTGAGCGGCACTTTTCTGCACACCATGGGCTAAATGGCCAGGTCACATGGACCACGAAGGCTCAGAGAAGGTTGGGGGAGGGGACCCACTGGAATAGCTGTTGGGAGACAGATGGTAGCCTCCCGTCAAGCCCCGTTAAAGCGTGTTCTTAAACGTGCACAGCGTGTGGAAGGGGAACCACTGGATGCTCTCAGGAGACAGATGATAGTCGCCCGCATTGGCCATCCAGCGTGTTCTTTAAAGTTCACAGCGTGTGGAAGAGGAACCACTGGATGCTCTCAGGAGACAGATGAAAGTCGCCCGCATTGGCCATCCAGCGTGTTCTTTAAAGTGCACAGCGTGTGGAAGGGGAGCCACTGGATGCTCTCAGGAGACAGATGATAGTCGCCCGCATTGGCCATCCAGCGTGTTCTTTAAAGTTCACAGCGTGTGGAAGGGGAACCACTGGATGCTCTCAGGAGACAGATGAAAGTCGTCTGCATTGGCCATCCAGCGTGTTCTTTAAAGTGCACAGCGTGTGGAAGGGGAACCACTGGATGCTCTCAGGAGACAGATGAAAGTCGCCCGCATTGGCCATCCAGCGTGTTCTTTAAAGTGCAGAGCGTGTGGAAGGGGAACCACTGGATGCTCTAAGGAGACAGATGATAGTCGCCCGCATTGGCCATACAGCGTGTTCTTTAAAGTGCACAGCGTGTGGAAGGGGAACCACTGGATGCTCTCAGGAGACAGATGAAAGTCGCCCGCATTGGCCATCCAGCGTGTTCTTTAAAGTGCACAGCGTGTGGAAGGGGAACCACTGGATGTTCTCAGGAGACAGATGAAAGTCGCCCGCATTGGCCATCCAGCGTGTTCTTTAAAGTGCACAGCGTGTGGAATGGGAACCACTGGATGCTCTCAGGAGACAGATGAAAGTCGCCCGCATTGGCCATCCAGCGTGTTCTTTAAAGTGCACAGCGTGTTGAAGGGGAACCACTGGATGCTCTCAGGAGACAGATGAAAGTCGCCCGCATTGGCCATCCAGCGTGTTCTTTAAAGTGCACAGCGTGTGGAAGGGGAACCACTGGATGCTCTCAGGAGACAGATGAAAGTCGCCCGCATTGGCCATCCAGCGTGTTCTTTAAAGTGCACAGCGTGTTAAAGGGGAACCACTGGATGCTCTCAGGAGACAGTGATAGTCGCCTGCATTGGCCATTCTATCCAAGGACATAGGGGTCCCCTACTGATGGAGGTCAGGGTGAAGGACCAGCCCTTTCCAAGGCCATCGAGGTCCCCTACTGAAAGAGAGCAGGACGAAAGACTGGTCCTTTCCAAGGACATCGTGGTCCCCTACTGAAAGAAGGCAGGGCGAAGGACTGGTCCTTTCCAAGGACATCGGGGTCCCCTACTGAAAGAGGGCAGGGCGAAGGACTGGTCCTTTCCAAGTACATCAGGGTCCCCTACTGAAAGAGGGCAGGGCGAAGGACATCAGGGTCCCCTACTGAAAGAGGACAGGACGAAGGACAGGTCCTTTCCAAGGACATCGGGGTCCCCTACTGAAAGAGGGCAGGGCGAAGGATTGGTCCTTTCCAAGGACATCGGGGTCCCCTACTGAAATAGGGCAGGGCGAAGGACTGGTGCTTTCCATGGACATCGGGGTCCCCTACTTAAAGAGGGCAGGGCAAAGGACCGGTCCTTTCCAAGGACATCGGAGTCCCCTACTGATGGAGGGCAGGGCGAAGGACTGGTCCTTTCCAAGGACATCGGGGTCCTACTGAAAGAGGGCAGGGGCGAAGGACCGGTCCTTTCCAAGGACATCGGGGTCCCCTACTGAAAGAGGGCAGGGAGAAGGACCGGTCCTTTCCAAGGACATCAGGGTCCCCTACTGATGGAGGTCAGGGTGAAGGACCGGCCCTTTCCAAGGCCATCGGGGTCCCCTACTGAAAGAGGGCAGGGCGAAGGACTGATCCTTTCCAAAAACATCAGGGTCCCCTACTGAAAGAGGGCAGGGTGAAAGACCGGTCCTTTCCAAGGACATCGGGGTCCCTACTGAAAGAGGGCAGGGCGAAGGACTGGTCCTTTCCAAGGACACCGGGGTCCCCTACTGATGGAGGGCAGGGCAAAGGACCGGTCCTTTCCAAGGACATCGGGGTCCCCTACTGAAAAAGGGCAGGGCGAGGAGTTTCGCAGAGATAAATCTGCACGCTGGCCCATGTGAGACTCGAACCTGGGAACTGCAGATTACGAGCCTGGCGCCCTACCCATCTCTGTGGAAATCATTCTTATAGAATATATCTGAAGAAAGATTTAGAAAATGAAATCTTTGATTGACGTGTGGGCATTAACATGGTTTTAGATATGGGGCATTATGAAACTTTATATAAATTTAATTTCTTATTTAAAATTAATATTTCTCTACTTTATACTTACATCGCCCATCAGCAGAGTTTTCGGATTCAAGCACAATATCTGAAATAAAAAATAAATATTCTTAATAAACATAAACGATTTTGATTGTTTCAGTGATTGTGTGACTGACAGGGGATCACGCTTCTCTAACCAGGATGCAGAAATGGGGGAGCTAGGAGAATTAGCACCTAGGAGTAATCCGGGTCGTAGATGTCGGAAACAATCCGAAATGTGACCTCCGACATGTCTTTCAAGGTCGAATAGAGGTCAGGTAGAGGTCAAACCATGATAGAGCAGTTGGGTTGTTTTACCTCTTAGCGGCACTTTTTTGCACACCATGGGCTAGATGGCCAGGTCATATGGACCCCGAAGGCTCAGAGAAGGTTGGGGGAGGGGAACCACTGGAACAGCTGTTGGGAGACAGATGGTAGCCTCCGTCAAGCCAATCCAGCGTGTTCTTTAACGTTGGGTTGTTTTACCTCTGAGCGGCACTTTTTTGCACACCATGGGCTAAATGGCCAGGTCACATGGACCCCGAAGGCTCAGAGAAGGTAGGGGGAGGGGACCCACTGAAACAGCTGTTGGGAGACAGATGGTAGTCTCCCGTCAAGGCCATCCAGCGTGTTCTTTAACGTGCACAGGGTATGTCTCTCCGCACACGGGGCCACGGCTTAACGTTCCATCCGACGGACGGCGGCCTTTCCAAGCCCATCGGTGTCCCCTACTGACCGTGGGCAGGGCGGGGAATTTTGCGGAGATAAATCTCAACGCTCACCCAGCTGGGACTCGAACCTGGGAACTACAGATTACGAGCCTGGCGCGCTACCGACTGAGCCACCCCCGCCCCATCAGGTAGAGATCAAACCATGATAGAGCAGTGGTTCTCAACCTTTTATGCTTCACGTACAGTCGCTCAAAAAAGTATCCGAACGCTATGGTTGATTGCAGAATTCAGAAAAAAACATCTTAGTGATTTGGCAACCTTCGTGTCACGTGACACAAAGGTTGCCAGACCACTAAGATATTTTTTTCTGAATTCTGCAATCAACCATAGCGTTCGGATACTTTTTTCAGCGACTGCAATACTACTTAATCGAGCCACAGTTATGAACATGAAGAGATAACAGAACTCACCAGTGCATTTGGGTTCTAATCCACTCCATTCCCCAGAAGCGAGGCACATCCTCTGAGGTTCTCCTACCATCTGGAAATCGGGAAGGCATCGGTATTGAACGATGCTCTCATAGGTCGTGGTGCCATTAGCAAGGAATCCTTGACCATTGGTGATAGCTGAAGGAGTACCACAGTCCACCACTAGAAGAAAGTAAAAAGGGGAATATATGTCTTTCGCTCGAAATACATTGACATTTTAATTTTGTCAGAAAACGATTATAATGAATATCATCCCACAAAACTACAATGTCCATAAGATATCTAAAAGATATCTAGAATGGATAATGATATCCATTTGTCATCTTGGATATTTTTCAGATATTTTATGGACATTGTGGTTGTATGGGGATGAGAACAATATAAATGATTACATGAATTTCTCTTTATATGTCTTAACCCTTTCACGACCAAGGGAAACATTTTTCCCATTTTAAAATTGGTGATTGTCGTATTTAATTCTAACCTTATCTGCATTTTTTATACAGAATGTCAAAATAGAACGTATGCCGAACGCAATTACGTAAACGGGAACGTTTAGAAAACAAAAACAGAACTGTCAGGACGCATAATATATGTACTATGTGCAATGTCCATCTTTGCCTCACTACCAAAAGAAATTGCTTCGCAGAATATCATAATTAGCACATCATTTTGTATAGTAATTTTATTTCATAATTTTGTATTATTTTAGTTAACATTTTGTTATATAAACCAATAAATATAAGACATTGCATAATAAGCCTAACTATAATTTGTGTTACCTTTATAGTCCATTGGGAAAAATATTTCCCATAAAATTCCAAAAAAACTACACATTGTTATGTATTTTTCTTATGATTTTTATTTATTTTACGTCTAAACAAACTAAAATAAACAGTCACATACTAATATTTACCCTTAGAAACCTTATGGTCCTGAAAGGGTTAAGAGAAATCAGTTGTTGCCTTCGTCATCTCTTG
The DNA here is from genome assembly GCA_038380435.1 of Ryuthela nishihirai. NCBI lineage: Eukaryota > Metazoa > Arthropoda > Arachnida > Araneae > Heptathelidae > Ryuthela > Ryuthela nishihirai. The sequence goes on from JAWZYU010000006.1 coordinate 91,684,765, forward strand.
ATTTCTGAACATTCACTACAACCTCTATTTCACCTTGCACACAACACTGGAGCTGAACATCCTTAACATTTATGAGTTCTAGTGCTTGAAATTGCCATATTCGCCAATTTCAGTTCTCTAGCAACCTTATATAGAAATTTGACCTTTGACCTTGAAGGACCATCCGGATCCGAAATTCCGTAGCGTTTTTCGAAATCTAGCCGTCCCGTGGCCGAGTGGTTAGCACGCTTGGCTACTGATCTAAGGGACCTGGGTTCGAGCCCCGGATTAGGCATGGATGTGTGTGTCGTTTTTCTGCTGAGGTCCTGCCATCCTCTCAGATCTCCTACTGTGGCATATAAACTGACAGGCTCCTGTCAGACCTCTGTGGCAAGCAGCTGCTTGAGGGGGTATTTATTTACTTTTATTTTATAGCAACCTTATATAGAAATTTGACCTTTGACCTTGAAGGACCATTCGGATCCGAAATTCCGTAACGTTTTCGAAATCTAGCCGTCCCGTGGCCGAGTGGTTAGCACGCTTAGCTACTGATCTAAGGGACCTGGGTTCGAGCCCCGGATTAGGCATGGATGTGTGTGTCGTTTTTCTGCTGAGGTCCTGCCATCCACACAGACCTTCTACTATGGCATATAAACTGACAGGCTCCTGTCAGACCTCTGTGGCAAGCAGCTGCTTGAGGGGGTATTTATTTTTATTTTATAGCAACCTTATATAGAAATTTGACCTTTGACCTCGAAGGACCATTCGGATCCGAAATTCCGTAACGTTTTCGAAATCTAGCCGTCCCGTGGCCGAGTGGTTAGCACGCTTGGCTACTGATCTAAGGGACCTGGGTTCGAGCCCCGGATTAGGCATGGATGTGTGTGTCGTTTTTCTGCTGAGGTCCTGCCATCCTCTCAGATATCCTACTGTGGCATATAAACTGACAGGCTCCTGTCAGACCTCTGTGGCAAGCAGCTGCTTGAGGGGGTATTTATTTATTTTTATTTTATAGCAACCTTATATAGAAATTTGACCTTTGACCTCGAAGGACCATTCGGATCGGAAATTCCGTAACGTTTTCGAAATCTAGCCGTCCCGTGGCCGAGTGGTTAGCACGCTTAGCTACTGATCTAAGGGACCTGGGTTCGAGCCCCGGATTAGGCATGGATGTGTGTGTCGTTTTTCTGCTGAGGTCCTGCCATCCACACAGACCTTCTACTATGGCATATAAACTGACAGGCTCCTGTCAGACCTCTGTGGCAAGCAGCTGCTTGAGGGGGTATTTATTTTTATTTTATAGCAACCTTATATAGAAATTTGACCTTTGACCTCGAAGGACCATTCGGATCCGAAATTCCGTAACGTTTTCGAAATCTAGCCGTCCCATGGCCGAGTGGTTAGCACGCTTGGCTACTGATCTAAGGGACCTGGGTTCGAGCCCCGGATTAGGCATGGATGTGTGTGTCGTTTTTCTGCTGAGGTCCTGCCATCTACACAGACCTTCTACTATGGCATATAAACTGACAGGCTCCTGTCAGACCTCTGTGGCAAGCAGCTGCTTGAGGGGGTATTTATTTATTTTATTTTTCGAAATCTACACCCCGAAACATCCCCAGACAGCAATTTTCACGTTTCGATCACTCGTAGATCATGGTTTGTCCTCTACGTGACTTCTATCCCTAAACAATCCCTAAACAATCCCTAGTCAATCCCTAAACAATCCACAATCGTCAATGTATATTAAACGATGCTTAGGGAAATATTTCCCCGATTCTGACTCGGGCTCAACAATTGTAGAAACTGCTTGAGCTGCCTCGGACTCAAGAATTTCAGACTCGAGCGGGTGCTGGCTCCAGAAATGCAGCACGAACTCATCTATAATAGATGATGCTTTCAATATTCAGAAAGGTGTATACTGTATTTCACAAATGGTATATATTTAAGCCATTGTCTTCCTTCTGAAGTATTTTTTAAGTATTTTTAAGTATCTTTTTCATAGCAGCCGTCCACTGGGTCCCCTTATTCGAAAGTGGTTCTTGAGGCCTAGTTATTTAGCCTATTGTGGGCAAAAACGTGCCGCTCAGAGGTAAAACAACGAACTTCTTTACCAGTAGCCAAGCGCGCTAGCTACTTGGCCAACGGTTACGGTTAACATCAGTTGAACCTACGTATGCATATTGTTACGACAGATGAACGTGCTACAATAGGCCTATGGCAGATGTGTCATGGGTTTGATTGGGTTGTTTTACCTCTGAGCGGCACTTTTTTGCACACCATGGGCTAAATGGCCAGGTCACATGGACCCCGAAGGCTCAGAGAAGGTTGGGGGAGGGGACCCACTGGAACAGCTGTTGGGAGACAGATGGTAGCCTCCCGTCAAGGCCATCCAGCGTGTTCTTTAACGTGCACAGGGTACGGCACTTTTTTTGCATAAAATGGGCTAAATGGCCAGGTTACAAGGACACTTGAAGGTTCAGAGAAGGTTGGAGGGGAGACCCACTAGAACAACTGTTGGGAGACAAATGGTAGCTTCCCGTCAAGGCCATTCATCATGTTCTTTAACGTGCACAGGGTATGGCTCTCCCTCACACGGCGCCACGGCTTAATGTCCCATCCGAAGGACGGCGGCCTTTCCAAGCCCATCGGTGTCCCCTACTGACCGTGGGCAGGGCGGGGAATTTTGCGGACATAAATTTCAACGCTGACCCAGCTGGGACTCGAACCTGGGAAGTACAGATTACGAGCCTGGCGCGCTACCGACTGAGCCCCCCCCCCCAGATGTCTCATGAACGCTCGCCTATGCTTCAGCGTGACAATTACGTTATCAACTGTTTAGAACGATAATGCTTTGAATAGTAAGAATTGTGGAAGAAAAACAAAAATATGTAGTGAAGTAATAAGGATATATTGTATTAAGTTAGTGTTATGTGATACTATGTAAGAAGACTGTTAACATTTGATTCAAAATGAGTCTGGTTCCTGGGGCGGGGGTGGCTCAGTCGGTAGCGCGCCAGGCTCGTAATCTGAAGTCCCCAGGTTCGAGTCCCAGCTGGGTCAGCGTTGAAATTTATTTCCGCAAAATTCCACGCCCTGCCCACGGTCAGTAGGGGACACCGATGGGTTTGGTAAAGGCCGCCGTCCGTCGGATGGGACGTTAAGCCGTAGCCCCGTGTGTGAGAGAGAACCATACCCTGTGCACATTAAAGAACACGCTGGATGGCCTTGACGGGAGGCTACCATCTGTCTCCCAACAGCTGTTCCAGTGGGTCCCCTCCCCCAACCTTCTCTGAGCCTTCGGGGTCCATGTGACCTGGCAATTTAGCCAATGGTGTGCAAAAAAGTGCAGCTCAGAGGTAAAACAACCCAACGTTAAAGAACACGCTGGATGGCCTTGACGGGAGGCTACCATCTGTCTCCCAACAGCTGTTCCAGTGGGTCCCCTCCCCCAACCTTCTCTGAGCCTTCGGGGTGAATGAGACCTGGCCATTTAGCCCATGGTGTGCAAAAAGGTGCCGCTCAGAGGTAAAACAACCCAATGTTAAGAACACAATGGATGGCCTTGACGGGAGGCTACCATTTGTCTCCCAACAGCTGTTCCAGTGGGTCCCCTCCCTCAACCTTCTCTGAGACTTCGGGGTCCATGTGACCTGGCCATTTAGCCCATGGTGTGGAAAAAATTGCCGCATAGAGGTAAAACAACCCAACGTTAAATAACACGCTGGATGGCCTTGACGAGAGGCTACCATCTGTCTCCCAACAGCTGTTCCAGTGGGTCACCCCCAACTTTCTCTGAGCCTTCGGGGTCCATGTGACCTGGCCATTTAGCCCAAGGTGTGCAAAAAAGTGCCGCACAGAGGTAAAACAACCCAATGTTAAAGAACACGCTGGATGGCCTTGACGGGAGGCTACCATCTGTCTCCCAACAGCTATTCCAGTGGGTCCCCTCCCCCAACCTTCTCTGAGACTTCGGGGTCCATGTGACCTGGCCATTTAGCCCATGGTGTGCAAAAAATTGCCGCTCAGAGATAAAACAACCCAACGTTAAATAACACGCTGGATGGCCTTGACGAGAGGCTACCATCTGTCTCCCAACAGCTGTTCCAGTGGGTCACCCCCAACTTTCTCTGAGCCTTCGGGGTCCATGTGACCTGGCCATTTAGCCCAAGGTGTGCAAAAAAGTGCCGAAAAGAGGTATAACAACCCAACGTTAAAGAACACGCTGGATGGCCTTGACGGGAGGCTACCATCTGTCTCCCAACAGCTATTCCAGTGGGTCCCCTCCCCCAACCTTCTCTGAGACTTCGGGGTCCATGTGACCTGGCCATTTAGCCCAAGGTGTGCAAAAAAGTGCCGCACAGAGGTAAAACAACCCAACGTTAAAGAACACGCTGGATGGCCTTGACGGGAGGCTACCATCTGTCTCCCAACAGCTGTTCCAGTGGGTCCCCTCCCCCAACCTTCTCTGAGACTTCGGGGTCCATGTGACCTGGCCATTTAGCCCATGGTGTGCAAAAAATTGCCACTCAGAGATAAAACAACCCAACGTTAAATAACACGCTGGATGGCCTTGACGAGAGGCTACCATCTGTCTCCCAACAGCTGTTCCAGTGGGTCACCCCCAACTTTCTCTGAGCCTTCGGGGTCCATGTGACCTGGCCATTTAGCCCAAGGTGTGCAAAAAAAAGTGCCGCACAGAGGTAAAACAACCCAACGTTAAAGAACACGCTGGATGGCCTTGACGGGAGGCTACCATCTGTCTCCCAACAGCTATTCCAGTAGGTCCCCTCCCCCAACCTTCTCTGAGACTTCGGGGTCCATGTGATCTGGCCATTTAGCCCATGGTGTGCAAAAAATTGCCGCTCAGAGATAAAACAACCCAACGTTAAAGAACACACTGGATGGCCTTGACGGGATGCTACCATCTGTCTCCCAACAGCTGATCCAGTGGGTCCCTCCCCCAACTTTCTCTGAGACTTCGGGGTCCATGTGACCTGACCATTTAGCCCAAGGTGTGCAACAAAGTGCCGTACAGAGGTAAAACAACCCAACGTTAAAGAACACGCTGGATGGCCTTGACGGGAGGCTACCATCTGTCTCCCAACAGCTATTCCAGTGGGTCCCCTCCCACAACCTTCTCTGAGCCTTCGGGGTCCATGTGACCTGGCCATTTAGCCCGTGGTGTCCAAAAAGTGTCGCTCAGAGGTGAAACAACCCAACCCAACCCGAGTCTGGTTCCGGTGGTGAAAGAGAATCAACAGTAAAATTACTTTTGGGTCCTCTATAAAGAGAGATCAACTTTAGATATTTCGCATCTGTAAGGTATAAAATGCCGTCCCGTGGCCGAGTGGTTAGCACGCTTGGCTACTGATCTAAGGGACCTGGGTTCGAGCCCCGGAATTAGGCATGGATGTGTGTGTCGTTTTTCTGCTGAGGTCCTGCCATCCTCTCAGATCTCCTACTGTGGCATATAAACTGACAGGCTCCTGTCAGACCACTGTGGCAAGCAGCTGCTTGAGGGGGTATTTATTTATTTTTTTTAAGGTATAAAGCATTATTAGGGTAATCCTCTAAAACAAATGAAATTCAATATAATTTAGTTTGTTTGTTCGATGTTACAAAGTAAAAGATTCTATTTTGTCATAGGAACTGAATATTGACAAGCATTGTGGTTTAAACATTGAGAATTAGTTAAACATAGTAAATCGTACTTTTTATGGTTTGACTTTATACTAAGAGGAATAGAAATACTTGTGTTTAAATAAGACTGATTAATTTGCATAATATTCGTTCCTTTGTAATAAATTACTTCATTCATACTTTAGTTTAGTATACAAATATGTTATTTTTGGACTCACGCTAAGTTTTCATTTCTTTGAATTCATATCAATATGATTTTACCTAAGTTGGGTTGGGTTGTTTTACCTCTGAGCGGCACTTATTTGCACACTTAAATGGCTAATGGTCAGGTCACATGGACCCCGAAGGCTCAGAGAAGGTTGGGGGAGGGGACCAACTGGAACAGCTGTTGGGAGACAGATGGTAGCCTCCCGTCAAGGCCATCCAGCGTGTTCTTTAACGTTGGGTTGTTTTACCTCTGAGCGGCACATTTTTGCACACCATGGGCTAAATGGCCAGGTCACATGGACCCCGAAGGCTCAGAGAAGGGAGGGGGAGGGGACCCACAGGAACAGCTGTTGGGAGACAGATGGTTGCCTCCCGTCAAGGCCATCCAGCGTGTTCTTTAACGTTCACAGGGTATGGCTCTCCCGTACACTGTGCCACGGCTTAACGTCCCATCCGACGGACGGCGGCGTTTCCAAGCCCATCGGTATCCCTACTGACAGAGGGCAGGGCGGGGAATTTTGCGGAGATAAATCTCAACGCTGACCCAGCTGGGACTCGAACCTGGGAAGTAGAGATTACGAGCCTGGCACGCTACCGACTGAGTCACCCCCGCCCCGATTTTACCTAAAACACAATACTGATCAATTCTTGACTGTTGAACTTAATGGTCTTACTGATTACTTAACTGATTTCTTACATTTGCAGTATGGCGTATCTCCACTCCAAAATCCATTACTCTGACAGATTCGCGTGCTGTTGCCGACCAGTTCGTACCCTTCTGCGCAGCTATACCGTACCGAATGCTCGACGACGAAGCTGTTGCCTTCCACAGATGACTGGTTGTCTTTAGTTTCGGGTGGACCGCAAGACACCACTAAACAGAAAAGGAAACAGCATTAATTGTATATCAACATCAGCAAATTCCTTCTATTAGCATTAATTCAGTATAAACATTAGCACCAAGATGTTCTAGTTGTAGGCCATTGCTGACAGAATAATTTGCGAATTGGTACGTTGGAAACTTTTCTCATACTAAAAGATTCTAAAGTACTGAAAACAATTCCAGTAATTACAAATCATTTCTAGAAAACCCCAGTTATTCATCCATTGGGCACGTAACTTTACAGATTGGTAATATGTTAACGCCGCCAAACGTCGACACATTTTGTTTTTAATTCTGCCAGTAATGGCCTAATTGTAGAGATTTACAGACTGGCTCTGTGCTGCCTCAAGTGCTATTCTCTAAACACAACCGATTCATATTTTCCCTGTAGACCTTTCTCAGACTTTTCGTATTAGCTAACGCCGCCAAACGTCGACACATTTTTTTTTTAATTCTGCCAGTAATGGCCTAATTGTAGAGATTTACAGACTGGCTCTGTGCTGCCTCAAGTGCTATTCTCAAAACACAACCGTTTCATATTTTCACTGTAGACCTTTTCAGAATTTTCGTATTATGCTAACGCCACCAAACGGCGAAAACGTTTTTTTTAATTATGCCAGTAATGGCCTAATCGTAGCGATAATATAAATAAATATTATATACCGCAAACTTTTATCATACTAAGAAGATTCTTAAGAAGCTATATTTTTTTTACCAAATCTTCAAATTGTTACCCATTGGGTACATACCTTTACAGACTGGCTCTGTGCTGCTCCAGGTACTATTTTCTAAGCACAGCCTACGGCCAGGTCCTTCGAGTTCAAAATTAGTATTGCAGACATATTCAACTTGACTTCCGTAGTAGGTCGTATTGGACGGCAATAACCAATGGCCGTGGGCTACAGGAAATGGAAGGCCACAGTCGATATCTGCATAAAAAAATTTAAAAAACACATCTATAGTAAATACGCAGATTACCTGTAGAAATAGATTTCAACAATTCTTAAAAACATCTGAAAAAAATCGAATCGAGCCAGCAACTATCTATATACAGTCGCTCAAAAAATATCCTAACACTATGATTGATTACAGAACTAAGAAAAAATATCTCGCAAAGATTTTTTAGAAATTAGTGATCGGCAACCTTCGTGTATCAAAAAAAAATATCCGAACACTATGGTTGATTACAGAATTCAGAAAAAATATCTGGAAACTGTTTTTTTTTTTGGAAATTAGTCATCTGACAACTTTCATGTTACGTAACACGTAGGTACGTACTCCACGCAACACGAAGGTTGCCAGATCACTAATATCCAAAAAAATTGTTGTCAGATATCTTTTCTGAATTCTGTAATCAACCATAGTGTTCGGATATTTTTTTGAACGACTGTAAAATAAATAAATTTACTGTGTTGTGTGTTGGGTTGTTTTACGTCTAAGTCGTACGTTTTTCCACACAGTGGGCAAAATGGCAGGTCACATGGACCCCAAGAGTTCGGATAATGTTGAGGGACAGAGAATTGAAGCCCACAGAAGATCTGGTAGGAGGCAGATGGTAACTTCTCGTTAACGCCATTCAGCACGTTCTTTAATGTGCATAGGGTCTGACTCTCCGCACACAGGGACACGGCTTAATATCCTGTCCGATGGACGGCGGTTTTCCGAGCTAATTAATGTTTCCTACTGATTGAGAACAGGACGGGGAGTTTTGCGCAGATAAATCCCACAGCTGGCTCAGGTATGACTCGAACCTGCGAATTGTAGATTACCCGCCTGGAGCGCTACTGACTGAGCCATTCCGACATCAGAAAATATAGAATTTGAGATCCAACGTCTCCTTCTAGGTCAAATAGAGGTCAAATTTCGCTTTAACATCGATCTGGCAACCTGTGTGTGCAAGAAATGTAATAACTGGGTTGTGTGTGTGTGGGGGGGGGTTATTCTGGTCATAGAGCTCAGTAAAACAAAACAAATTTCATCTCCGACGTGGCGTTTAAAGGTCAAAAGGGGTCAATAGAAATGACGAGTCGCCCTACGCATCAGTTATTTTCCCCTTATTTCAGGTTGCATGAAGGGACGGGGGTGGCTCAGTCGGTAGCGCGCCAGGCTCGTAATCTGTAGTTTCCAGGTTCGAGTCCCAGCTGGGCCCCACGTTGAAATTTATATCCTCAAAATTCCTCACCCTGCTCATGGTCAGTAGGGGACACCGATGGGCTTGGAAAGGCCGTCGTCCGTCGGATGGGACGTTAAGCCGTGGCCTCATGTGCGGGAGAGCCATACCCTGTGCACGTTAAAGAACACGCTGGATGGCCTTGATGGGAGGCTACCATCTGCCTCCCAACAGCTGTTCCAGTAGGTCCCCTTCCCCAACCTACTCTGAGCTTTCGGGGTCCTTGTGACTTGGTCATTTAGCTCATTGTGTGCAAAGAGTGCCATACGCTGTTCACATTAAAGAACACACTGGATGGTTTTGACGGGAGGCTATCATCTGTCTCCCAACAGCTGTTCCAGTAGGTCACCTCCCCCAACCTTCTCTGAGCCTTCGGGGTCCTTATGACTTGGTCATTTAGCCCATTGTGTGCAAAAAAGTGCCATACCCTATGCACGTTAAAGAACACACACTGGATGGACTTGACGGGAGGCTACCATCTGTCTCCCAAAAGCTATTCCAGTGGGTCCCCTCCCCCAACCTTCTCTGAGCATTTGGGATCCTTGTGACTTGGTCATTTAGCCCATTGTGTGCAAAAAAGTGTCATATCCTGTGCACGTTAAAGAACACACTGGATGGTCTTGACGGGAGTCTACCATCTGTCTCCCAACAGCTGTTCCAGTTGGTCCCCTCTCCCAACCTTCTCTGAGCCTTCGGGGTCCTTATGAGTTGGTCATTTAGCCCATTGTGTGCAAAAAAGTGCTATACCCTGTGCACGTTAAAGAACACACTGAATGGCCTTGACGGGAGGCTACCATCTGTCTCCCAACAGCTATGCCAGTGGGTCCCCTCCCCCAACCTTCTCTGAGCCTCCGGGGTCCTTGTGACTTGGTCATTTAGCCCATTGTGTTCAAAAAAGTGCCATACCCTGTGCACGTTAAAGAACACACTGGACGGCCTTGACGGGAGGCTACCATCTGTCTCCCAACAGCTATTCCAGTGGGTCCCCTCCCCCAACCTTCTCTGAGCCTTTGGGGTCCTTGTGATTTGGTCATTTAGCCCATTGTGTGCAAAAAAGTGCCATATCCTGTGCACGTTAAAGAATACACTGGATGGCCTTGACGGGAGGCTACCATCTGTCTCCCAACAGCTATTCCAGTGGGTCTCCTCCCCCAACCTTCTCTGAGCCTTCGGTGTCCTTGTGACTTGGTCATTTAGCCCATTGTGTTCAAAAACGTGCCATACCCTGTGCACGTTAAAGAACACACTGGGTGGCCTTGACGGGAGGCTACCCTCTGTCACCCAACAGCTATTCCAGTGGGTCCCCTCCCCCAACCTTTTCTGAGCCTTCGGGGTCCATGTTACCTGGCCATTTAGCCCATGATGTGCAAAAAAGTGCTGCTCAGAGGTAAAACATCCCTACCCACGTTGTATGAAAGTGTATTGTAATTGGTGAAAATATTTGAATTTTGAAAAGTTCTCAGTGTTCAACTTACACAGACAGAGAGGAGGATCTTCGGTCCATATTCCTGTGGGCAGGCATCTCCTCAAAGGTTCACCCTTGACTAAGTGGCCAGGAATGCATCGGTATTGAACAGTGGAGCCGATCTTGAAGGAGTCTGCAGAAGCTCTGTCGTTTCCGCCATATACCACAGTTGAATTCTTTGGAACCTCTGGTGGCACACAACGAATCTCTGTAAAGAAATATTTTTAAGACTTTTATTATTAGGACTAAAATGCTAGTCGAAGTTAATGATTTAAATGCTTTTCAATCAAATTTTAATCTCATAATAAGATCAGTGCCAGGTCGTCTAGAGGAGCGGGGGTGGCTCAGTCGGTAGCGCGCCAGGCTCGTAATCAGTAGTTCCCAGGTTCGAGTCCCAGCTGGGTCAGCGTTAAGATTTATCTCCGCAAAATTTCCCCGCCCTGCCCACGGTCAGTAGGGGACACCGATGGGCTTGAAAAGGCCGCCGTCCGTCGGATGGGACGTTAAGCCGTGGTTCCGTGTGAGGGAGAGCCATACCCTGTGCACGTTAAAGAACACGCTGGATGGCCTTGACGAGAGGCTACCATCTGTCTCCCAACAGCTGTTCCAGTGGGTCTCCTCCCCCAACCTTCTCTGACTCTACGGGTCTGGCCATTTAGCCCATGGTGTACAAAAAAGTGCCGTTCAGAGGAAAAACAATCCAATCCAAGGTTGGGTTGGGTTGTTTTACCTCTGAGCGGCACTTTTTTGCACACCATGGGCTAAATGGCCAGGTCACATGGACCCCGAAGGCTCAGAGAAGGTTGGGGGAGGGGACCCACTGGAACAGCTGTTGGGAGACAGATGGTAGCCTCTCGTCAAGGCCATCCAGCGTGTTCTTTAACGTGCACAGGGTGTGGCTCTCCCGCACACGGGGCCACGACTTAACGTCCCATCCGACGGACGGCGGCCTTTCCAAGCCCATCGGTCTCCCCTACTGACCGTGGGCAGGGTGGGGAATTTTGCGGAGATAAATCTCAACGCTGACCCAGCTGGGACTCGAACCTGGGGACTACAGATTACGAGCCTGGAGCGCTACCGACTGAGCCACCCCGCCCCTCCAATCCAAGGGCGTCTAGATCTGTTTAGAGGGTGATTCCAAACTCTTGTGCCAAACTTTAAGGGGTGATAGAACACACCTAAACAAGCACTTTTTCTCATGTAATGCATGGTCGGAACTCAAGCGGTGAAGCACTAGAGGGCGCTTTCCAGTGAACACTTATAAGCGCTGGTTTTTTGCATTCGTCGTCATTTCTACCGTGAATTGCACAGTCTTTGGGCTTCCCTCGCATTCCTGTCTGCAGCTCCGTACGCGAAATGCATGTCCACCTTCTGCTGATTCGTGAAACAATCCATCCATTCTTCAATCCACGATAGAAATGACGAGTGCGAAAACCAGCGCTTATAAGTGTTCACTGGAAAGCGCCCTCTAGCGCTTTACCGCTTGAGTTCCGACCGTGCATTGTATGACGAAAAGTGCTTGTTTAGGTGTGTTCTATGATCCCTTAAAGTTTGGCCCAAGAGTTTTGTATCACCCTGTATTAAGCAGCTAGCGCAGATAGACGACTTCCATATATGGGCATTGTATCACAAAAGACGATGCTAGCGCTCCTGCCGAGAAACAGTTTAAGTAATATTTCCAAAATAAGCTATAATCTTATAATTGTAAAGGTAGATATATTATTTAAAAAGCCAGCAATTAATTTCAGATTATTATATAATAATCTTATATAATCTTAAAAAATAAAGTTTTTTTTTTTTATAGTTTTTGTAATAGAGAATAAAGTAGCAAATGAGAGTCAGATACAGAACTGTAAAGTAAAATGTCTACAGTCGCTCAAAAAATATCCGAACACTATCGTTGATTACAGAATTTAGAAAAAATAACTGGCAACGATTTTTTTCAGAAATTAGTGATCTGGCAACCTTCGTGTCACGTAACACGAAGGTTGCCAGATCACTAATTTCTAAAAATATCTTTGCCATATATTTTTTCTGAATATTTATATATACCATAGTGTTCGGATACTTTTTTTTGAGCGACTGTACATATTTTGAAAATTAGTGAGAAAATGTGAATTGTGGCCTGCTGCTAAAAGTGGCGCCACAAGCAGTAGGATTGACTCCTCCATCTGTGGGAATTAGTTTTTCTGTGGGTTTAATTATCATCCCGGTGTTCGAATGGTTATTGTGCTTGGCTACTCATCAAAGGGATCAGGGTTCGAGTCCTGAATAAAGCATGGATGTTTGTGTTATCTTTATGCTGAGATCTCGCCCTCCTCAGAGATCTTCACACCGATGGGCTATGAAAGGCCGCCGTCCGTCGGATGAGACGTTAAGCCGTGGTCCCGTGTGCGGGAGAGCCATAGCCTGTGCACGTTAAAGAACACGCTGGATGGCCTTAACGGGAGGCTACCATCTGTCTCCCAACAGCTGTTCCAGTGGGTCCCCTCCCCCAACCTTCTCTGAGCCTTCGGGGTCCTTGTGACCTGGCCATTTAGCACATTGTATGCAAAAAAAGTGCCATACCCTGTGCACGTTCAAGAACACGCTGGATGGCCTTGATGGGAGGCTACCATCTGTCTCCCAACAGCTGTTCCAGTTGGTCCCCTCCCCCAACCATCTCTGAGCCTTCGGGGTCAATGTGACCTGGCCATTTAGCCCATGGTGTGGAAAAAAGTGCCGTTCAGAGGTAAAACAACCCAACGTTAAAGAACACGCTGGATGGCCTTGACGGGAGGCTACCATCTGTCTCCCAACAGCTGTTCCAATGGATCCCCTCCCCCAACCTTCTCTGAGCCTTCGGGGTCCTTGTGACCTGGCCATTTAGCACATTGTATGCAAAAAAAGTGCCATACCCTGTGCACGTTCAAGAACACGCTGGATGGCCTTGATGGGAGGCTACCATCTGTCTCCCAACAGCTGTTCCAGTTGGTCCCCTCCCCCAACCATCTCTGAGCCTTCGGGGTCAATGTGACCTGGCCATTTAGCCCATGGTGTGGAAAAAAGTGCCGTTCAGAGGTAAAACAACCCAACGTTAAAGAACACGCTGGATGGCCTTGACGGGAGGCTACCATCTGTCTCCCAACAGCTGTTCCAATGGATCCCCTCCCCCAACCTTCTCTGAGCCTTCGGGGTCCTTGTGACCTGGCCATTTAGCACATTGTATGCAAAAAAAGTGCCATACCCTGTGCACGTTCAAGAACACGCTGGATGGCCTTGATGGGAGGCTACCATCTGTCTCCCAACAGCTGTTCCAGTTGGTCCCCTCCCCCAACCATCTCTGAGCCTTCGGGGTCAATGTGACCTGGCCATTTAGCCCATGGTGTGGAAAAAAGTGCCGTTCAGAGGTAAAACAACCCAACGTTAAAGAACACGCTGGATGGCCTTGACGGGAGGCTACCATCTGTCTCCCAACAGCTGTTCCAATGGATCCCCTCCCCCAACCTTCTCTGAGCCTTCGGGGTCCATGTGACCTGGCCATTTAGCCCATGGTGTGCAAAAAAGTGCCCCTCAGAGGTAAAACAACCCAACCCAACACAGATCTTCTCCATGGCGTATTAAATTGATACGATCCTATCCGACTTTTGTGGCAAGCAGCCGCTTGAGAGATATTTTATTTTTATCCAGATCTGGATAGTGCGATAAGAGAACTTTTAATTTTTAACTATGTAGAGCTATTCTAATTATAATCCAATCCTTTAAAATTCAAAGGGTAACTAATTATTTTAAAAAAATTCGTAATCAATTTTAAAATATTCATAAATGTATTATATAATTATAATCAATAAATCACTTTATTTTATATTGACTAAAAATAAATATATTCTAGTCAAAATTTAGACAAATTAAATTACTTAATTTTCATGCATATATAACTTCATTCCTTCTTTCCCTCCTTAGGGCGGGGGTGGCTCAGTCGGTAGCGCGCCAGGCTGGTAATCTGTAGTTCCCAGGTTCGAGTCCCAGCTGGGTCAACGTTGAGATTTATCTCCGCAAAAATTCCCCACCCTGTCCACGGTCAGTAGGGGACACCGATGGGCTTGGAAAGGCCACCGTCCGTCGGATGGGACGTTAAGCTGTGGGCCCTTGTGCGGGAGAGCCATACCCTGTGCACGTTAAAGAACACGCTGGATGGCCTTGACAGGAGGTTACCATCTGTCTCCCAACAGATGTTCCAGTGGGCCCCCTCCCCCAACCTTCTCTGAGCCTTCGGGGTCCATGTGACCTGGCCATTTAGCCCATGGTGTGCAAAAAAGTACCGCTCAGAGGAAAAACAACCCAAATCCAGGAGACGTAGGTTCGATTCCCACTCGTGACAAAACCAATTTTTTTGAGCTTATTATTTCATTAGTTCCATGTGTACAGGACTCATCCTATGATTCTTTACTACTAAATTAAAGATTGGTTTACCTTCGCATTTTGGGGCACTTCCTGTCCATCTGGCATCTTCTAAGCAGTGTCTCAATCTGGTGCCAATCAACCGGTATCCCGCGCTGCAGGAATATGCCACTGCACTGCTCAGGTGAGTGCTGCCGTTCAGATACTGAATCTCGCCTTTTAAAAGTGGCTGAACTCTGCCGCACTCAATGTCTGAAAAAAAAAATCATATTATTTCACTCAACTGTGTTTAAGTAAGAACAAATTCGAAAATTCTTTTTAAAAAACTGAAAAACTGTAATACGACAAAATGCACTGAATGACTTTATTCCAAGTGATTGGATTGGAATGTTTTACCTCTGAGCGGCACTTTTTTGCACACCATGGGCTAAATGGCCAGGTCACATGGACCCCGAAGGCTCAGAGAAGGTTGGTGGAGGGGACTCACTGGAACAGCTATTGGGAGACAGATGGTAGCCTCCCGTCAAGGCCATCCAGCGTGTTCTTTAACGTGCACAGGGTATGTCTCTCCCGCACACGGGACCACGGCTTTATGTCCCATCCGACGGACGGCGGCCTTTTCAAGCCCATCGGTGTCACCTACTGACTGTGGCAGGGTGGGGAAATTTTGCGGAGATAAATCTCAACGCTGACCCAGCTGGGACTCGAACCTGGGAACTACAGATTACGAGCCTGGCGCGCTACCGACTGAGCCACCCCTCCCCTTATTCCGAGGGTTTAGGAAACCACCTCCCATAACAGAAGGCCGTAAAACTAAGTTATATACGGGGCAGGGTGGCTCAGTCGGTAGTGCGCCAGGCTCGCAATCTATAGTTTCCAGGTTCGAGTCCCAGCTGGGTCAGCGTTAAGATTTATCTCCGCAAATTTCCCCGCCATGCCCACAGTCAGTAGGAGACACTGATGGGCTTGGTAAAGGCCGCCGTCCGTTTGATGGGACGTCAAGCAGTGGCCCCGTGTGTGAGAGAGCCATACCCTGTGCACGTTAAAGAACAGGCTGGATGGCCTTGACGGGAGGTTGCCATCTGCCTCCCAACAGCTGTTCCAGTGGGTCGCCTCCCCCAACCTTCTCTGAGCCTTCGGGATCCTTGTGACCTGGCCACTTAGCCATGATGAGCAAAAAAGTGCCGCTTCAGAGGTAAAACAACCCAACCCACTAAGTTATGACGTCATCATAAGTAGTCCTAACAGCATAACGGAGTAAGGAAAAATTGGCGGACTAATTGGCAGCCTGCTGTAACTTAAAAATACACACGTTTCTTAATATTTTATTTCAGCTTTTATTACTGGTGTATTTTAATACACACATTTCTCAATATTTTTTTCAACTTTTATTACTAGTGTATTTTAATACACACATTTCTTAAAATATCTTTTTCAACTTTTATTATTGGTGTATTTTAATACACATATTTCTCAATATTTCTTTTTCAACTTTTATTACTGGTGTATTTTAATACACACATTTCTTAATATTTCATTTTCAACTTTTATTACTGGTGTATTTTAATACACACATTTCTTAATATTTCATTTTCAACTTTTATTATTGGTGTATTTTAATACACACATTTCTTAATATTTCATTTTCAACTTTTATTACTGGTGTATTTTAATACACACATTTCTTAATATTTCATTTTAAACTTTTATTACTGGTGTATTTTAATACACACATTTCTTAATATTTCATTTTCAACTTTTATTACTGGTGTATTTTAATACACACATTTCTTAATATTTTTTTCAACTTTTATTACTGGTGTATTTTTTTCAACTTTTATTACTGGTGTATTTTAATACACACATTTCTTAATATTTCATTTTCAGCTTTTATTACTGGTGTATTTTAATACACACATTTCTTAATATTTCATTTTCAACTTTTATTACTGGTGTATTTTAATACACACATTTCTTAATATTTCATTTTCAACTTTTATTACTGGTGTATTTTAATACACACATTTCTTAATATTTTTTTCAACTTTTATTACTGGTGTATTTTTTTCAACTTTTATTACTGGTGTATTTTAATACACACATTTCTTAATATATCTTTTTCAACTTTATTACTGGTATATTTTAATACACACATTTCTTAATATTTCTTTTTCAACTTTTATTTCTGGTGTATACACACATTTCTCAATATTTTTATTTCAACTTATGTTACTGGTGTATTTTTAATACACACATTTCTTAATATTTGTTTTTCAACTTTTATTACTGGTGTATTTTAATACACACATTTCTTAATATTTTTTTTAACTTTTATTACTGGTGTATTTTAATACACACATTTCAACTTTTACTACTGGTGTATTTAATACACAGTTTCTTAATATTTTTTTTCCAACTTTTAATACTGGTTTATTTTAATACACACATTTCAACTTTTACTACTGGTGTATTTAATACACAGTTTCTTAATATTTTTTTCCAACTTTTAATACTGGTTTATTTTAATACACATATTTTTTAACATTTTTCTTTCAACTTCTTTTACTGCTGTATTTTGTTACCGATATATTTATAAAGCTGATGTTTATTTATAAATATATCGGTTTAGAAGAAAATCATCATCATCATCATCATCCTCAAGCAGCCATGGGCTACGGAGGTCCAACCAGACCGTGCAATTTAGTTCTCCAAGCAAGTCTATCCTGAGCTACATCTACTGCATCTGGCCACTGCACACCAATTCTAACAAGGTCCTGTTTGACATTGTCAGCCCACCGCATCCTAGGTCTCCCCTTCTTTCTGAGGCCTTTAGGCACACTGTTCATAACCCTATTCGCCAATCTATAATTATTCATACGGGCAACATGGCCAAATCAACGGAGTCTCTCTCTGCACAATATGCTGCTTAAAGGAGGTTGCAAACTCCTTTTCCTAATCTCATCATTAGTTACAAAGTTGAACCACCCAAGATACTGCCCCCCAAGATACCCGCCCAAGATACTGCGTAAGCATCTGGAATCAAAAGCATCTAGTTTCCTGTTATCTCGTTTACAAAGTGTCCAAGTTTCACTACCATAACTAACCCTAGAAAGAACCAAACTATTATACAGTCTAATTTTAGTCTTTAGGTGTATACGCCTATTTCTCCACACTCTCCATAGATTCTTAAAAGTCCCAGCAGCAATCCCTATTCGTCTGTTAATCTCATGCCGCACATCACCATTATCTGTTACATAGCTCCCAAGATAATTAAACTGTGACACCTGCTCAAGACTGCAACCATTCAGATTAACTGGATCACAGCCTGCCTGACCAATTTTCATCATTTTAGTTTTCTCTCTATTTATAACCAAACCTACTCTACTACCAGTCTCATCAACAGCTCGAATGAAAGAGTTCATCTCATCAACATCATTTGCCAAAAGGGCTAAATCATCAGCATAATCTAAATCAGAAATTTTCCTATCTCCAGCCCATTTAAGGCCAAAATCTTTCCCTTGAAGTGAATTTCGCATAACATAATCAATAACCAAGCTAAAGAGAAAAGGAGACAAAATGCACCCTTGTCGAACATCAGAAGTAATGCTAAACCAATTGCTACAAGCCTTACCAACTCTCACACACGACTCAGTGTTATTATAGAGAGCTTTCATAATGTTAACTAACTTGTCTGGTATACCATATGATCTCACAATCAACCACAAATTATGACGATCAACAGAGTCGAAAGCCTTTTTGAAATCAACAAAGCTAGCAACCAAAGGTTTCTGATAAACATTTCTCAAGAATCTGCCTAAGCGAAAATATCTGATCTACACATCCCCTACCACTTCTGAATCCACATTGCTCATCACGCAATTGCCTGTCAACCAGATTCTTAATTCTATTAAGCACAATCATGGAAAGAACTTTTCCTGGAACAGAGAGTAGGCCCCTATAGTTATCACAAGAACTGCGATCACCTTTTTTGAAAATAGGGATAACAATAGCTCTGGTAAAATCCTTAGGAACCATGCCTTTTTCATAAAAGAGATTCAGAATTTCAGTCATCCAAGTGGTAACCGAAACATTCCCAGCTCTAAGCATTTCCGTAGTAATTTCATCTACCCCAGGGGATTTATGAAGTTTAAGTTTAGAAACAGCCAAAATAACTTCAGATTGTGTTATAGGGCCAACATTAAAGCCACCAATGCATCTATCATCATTGCAAACAATGGGAGTAGAACTAACTACATTGTTTAGAACATCACTGAAATGCTCAGCCCACCTAGCCATGACAGAATCCTCCCCTTCTATAACCTTACCTTGTTTATCCTTCAATCCTTGTATGCCTGTCCGTTTTCTACCACACAAAACATTAACTATCTGGTACAGCTCTCTGCTGTTGTGCTGTCTAACTGCTTCCTCGGCTTTGTCAGCCAAACCATCAAGCCAAAAATTTTTATCAACAGCTAACTGATCCTTTACAAGTTTATTAAGGTCTCTGTAATGCTTTCTATTAGGACTAGTAGGGTATTGATTAAGGGCATTCCTGCAGTTCTTTCTTTCCGAAATAAGCTCAAGTGCCTTATCACTCAGATAATTTTGCCTCTTCTGCTCCTTTTTTCCTAAAAGAGTACTGTTAGTGTCCAAAAAAGCCTGTTTAAAATGATCCCATTCTTCCTCAACTTCAGTAGTAAGTAAACCATGACTGTCATAATGACTAAGTAACCTATCATGGTAAGCTTTGGCTATAACTGGATCTTTCAGAGCTTCAGTATTAAAAGTAAATTTTTTAACCCTAGCACAACACTTTTTAAGTTTAAGTTGCAACACACTTTTAACAAGGTAATGGTCAGATCCAATTTCAGCTCCCCTATATGCCCTGGTATTCCTAACAGAACTAGTCCATTTGCTGTTAATTAATATGTAATCAATCATATTCTTATGCAGCCCATCAGGTGAAACCCATGTGTCACCCGTACTTATACATATTATAAATTATATAACGCTAATGCTCATGAATAATATTATTTTCTAAATAATGTACTATATATTTACAAATAAACATCAATATAATTATTAGAAATATACTACCAGTAATAATATTAGAAAGAAATGCATGAGATTTAGCAATGGAGTATCACAGGAAAATATTCTGTAGACAAGAGACACTTGAAATAATTAGTTGAAAAAAATTGGTTGCTCTGAGTGAGACTCGAACCCGCATCTCCCAGAAGCATGCCTACATTTTAGAACAACTTGTGCTGACATCATAACTTAGTTGTATGGCTTTCTCTTCCAGAAGGCATTTGTTTACACGATAACTCTAATAAATGATTTAAAATTAATCTCTATACTAATCTTTATAAATGTGCATTATTTAGAAAGAATCTTATTCATATGTAGTGTCATATGTATGCTAAAGGATACGAATAATAACATTTTTTGAAAAAGGCATACTTTTAAATAAACTTAATATAAAGATTAATATTAAATGCACCAAAATAATAATAGAAATAAATATATAATAAATGCCAGGATGTTTATAATTAGCTATATTGACGTCATAATAGAGTTGCAAGGCTTCTGTTAGAGGAGGTGCCTGTATAGCTACAAAGTAGTTTTAAGATAGAATAACAAATGAATATAATATTAAATAAATTATTCGTAGAACATTAGTACAAAATAACAAAAAAGGAACAATCGTAAGTGAATATTTGTATAATATATATATGTATAATTATTCATGCATTTGTTAGGTATAACTTAAAGCAACCTGTAATATTATTATATTTAAAATATAAAATATTTCCCTCCGTACACAAGCCGTCAAAAATAAATGTCAAGCTGACCTTGAGTCAGCTGCTAAAAGAAACCCCAAAAAATACGCGCTAGCTTTGATCTATCAATATTTGTAATTTTTTGTTTTTAAAGTCTTTCCATGGACTACTGGTCAGAACAAAAAAAAATTAAAATATCTTGACTTTTTTGGGGGGAAGTTTATATTTAAAACATAATTTATTTCATTTTACTTAGAAATCCTTAGAATTGTTGTTGTCAATTTAAATTGTGGTTTATTCACTACCACTATTTTTTTAAGACCACAGAATTAATAAACAATTGCTGTATTTCAGAAATTATTTACCGATCTCCCTGAGTTCTTTTGCTTTTTAATAGATTCTCAGGCTGACACTGTCCTATTGGGCGAGACGCACTTCCGTGCTTCTGATGAACTTAACTTTCCTAATTTTGAAGTTTATAGGACGGATCGCTACCACAGCAGTGGGAGGGGTACTGCTGTTCTCAAGCGATCCATAAAACAACCCTATCGTTGATTACAGAATTCAGGAAAAATATCTGTAGCGTGTACAGCAACTGTACACGCTCCAGTTACCGTTCACAGCAAACTGGAGCGTGTGCAGTTACTGCACACGCTCCAGTTTGCTGTGAACGTTAACTGCACACGCTCAATATTTCCGTTAGTGAGCCCACACGATACAGGTCTTTGTGATCTCACACGTTCCAATGTGCTGTGAACATTAACCGCAACCGCTCCAGTTTGCTGTGAACGGTAACTGCACACGCTCAATATTTCTGTGAGTGGGCCCACACGATCCAGGTTTTTGTGATCTCACATGTTCCAATGTGCTGTGAACATTAACCGCAACCGCTCCAGTTTGTTGTGAACGGTAGCTGCACACGCTCAATATTTCTGTGAGTGGGCCCACACGATCCAGGTTTTTGTGAGCTCACACGTTCCAATGTGCTGTGAACATTAACCGCAACCGCTCCAGTTTGATGTGAACGGTAACTGCACACGCTCAATATTTCTGTGAGTGGGCCCACACGATCCAGGTTTCCACTCCTAATCTCAATAGTTTGAAAGCTACTGCAATCGCAGCTACAGATACCAATCTTGGCACTATCAATTTTACAGCTGCATACAAGCCACCAAATTCTGACTTTGTATGCGATGATTTTAATTCCATTTTTGATACAAGAATTCCTACTGTTCTGGAAGGCGATTTAAATGCCAAGAACGTAGCTTGGCACTCTAGAACCTGCAACAAGAGCAACACATTGCTGCTAGGTTGGGTTGTTTTACCTCTGAGCGGCACTCTTTTGCACACCATGGGCGAAATGGCCAGGTCACATGGACCCCGAAGGCTCAGAGAAGGTTGGGGGAGGGGACCCACTAGAACAGCTGTTGGGAGACGGATGGTAGCATCCCGTCAAGGCCATCCAGCGTGTTCTTTAACGTTGGGTTGTTTTACCTCTGAGCGGCACTCTTGCACACCATGGGCTAAATGGCCAGGTCACATGGACCCCGAAGGCCCAGAGAAGGTTGGGGGAGGGGACCCACTGGAACAGCTGTTGGGAGACGGATGGTAGCCCCCCCGTCAAGGCCATCCAGCGTGTTCTTTGACGTGCACAGGGTATGGCTCTCCCACACACGGCCCACGGCTTAACGTCCCATCCGACGGACGGCGGCCTTTCCATGCCCATCGGTGTCCCCTACTGACCGTGGGCAGGGCGGGGAATTTTGCGGAGATAAATCTCAACGCTGACCCAGCTGGGACTCGAACCTGGGAACTACAGATGACGAGCCTGGCGCGCTACCGACTGAGCCACCCCCGCCCCTATTAAAAAAGGACTTGTTGTTAATGCTCCAAGCGAGCCAAACTTTTACCCTTTTAACACCATGCACAGACCAGATGTTTTGGATATGGTCATCTTTGGCCATTTTCTACCATTCTATAAACTTTGTGTCCGGAATCAGCTAAATTCAGATCACTTGTAAATTTGTTTGACTTTATTTCTGTCTACAACTTTTACCACAGAATCACACAGTCTTACAAATTGGAAACTCTACAAGGTTTCTGTCAATAATAAGGTTTCTGGATCTTGCTGACCTCTTACATTCAGATCTATTAATGATTACATTTCGAGGATGTCCTTTTAATGATTCTCTGAGGAAAGCTACTCGTTTTAGGTATCTTGTGCATGATATGCTATTTTTAGTTTGTGTTTTATGTTCACTCACAGAAATATTGAGCGAGTGGAGTTACCGTTCACAGCAAACTGGAGCGGTTGCGGTTAATGTTCACAGCACATTAGAACGTGAGAGATCACAAAAACCTGGATCGTGTGGGCCCACTCACAGAAATATTGAGCGTGTGCAGTTACCGTTCACAGCAAACTGGAGCGGTTGCGGTTAATGTTCACAGCACATTGGAACGTGAGAGATCACAAAAACCTGGATCGTGTGGGCCCACTCACAGAAATATTGAGCGTGTGCAGTTACTGTTCACAGCAAACTGCAGCGGTTGCGGTTAATGTTCACAGCGCATTGGAACATGTGAGATCACAAAAACCAGGATCGTGTGGGCCCACTCACAGAAATATTGAGCGTGTGCAGTTACTGTTCACAGCAAACTGGAGCGTGTGCAGTAACTGCACACGCTCCAGTTTGCTGTGAACGGTAACTGGAGCGTGTACAGTTGCTGTACACGCTCCAGATATTTTTCCTGAATTCTGCACTCAACCATAGTGTTCGGATATTTTTTGAGCCACTGTAATACCTCTATACCATGAGCAGGTTAATTCTTAAACCTTTTGAAGGTTTTGAATATCTGTCTGAGAGAAATATTCGAATGAGTGATAAGAACACAAAACGTGGGATTATGAAATGAAATCGAAGGACTCACAAGTGCACGTGGGGGGTGTTCCAGACCACAATCCATCAGCTGTACATCTGATGAGGGCGTTGTTTCCTTCCATCTTATATCCCGGTTTGCAGAAATATTGAACCTCTGAATGGATGGTGAAAGTGGAATTCTCTATGAAGGCCCCTTCTGGAACACCTGGAGGCTCGCAGGTGATCACTGTAACCAAGGAAACGACATTAGTTCAAAAATAATTAAGGAAAAATTCTGAATTTTATCCTAAACCAACAACAAAGAGAGAACAAAAGGTTTGAAAAATGCAATTATAGTACCCAATCAAGCAGCTGCAAATACCCCCTCAAGCAGCTGCTTGCCACAGAGATCTGACAGGAGCCTGTCAGTTTATATGCCATAGTAGAAGGTCTGAGAGGATGGCAGGCACTCAGCAGAAAAACAACACATACATCCATGCCTTACCCGGGGCTCGAACCCAGGTCCCTTAGAGTCGTAATTTGTCTAATTAGTGTAAGTTGGGTTGTTTTATCTCTGAGCGGCACTTTTTTGCACACCATGGGCTAAATGGCCAGGTCACATGGAACCCGAAGGCTCGTAGAAGGTTGGAGGAGGGGACCCACTGGAGCAGTTGTTGGGAGACAGATGGTAGCCTCCTGTCAAGGCCATCCAGCGTGTTCTTTAACATAAACATGGTATGGTACTTTTTTGCACACAGTGGGCTAAATAGCCAGGTTACAAGGTCCCCGAAGTCTCATAGAAGGTTGCATGAAGGGACCCACTGGAACAGCTGTTGGGAGACATATGGTAGCCTCCCGTCAAGGCCATCCAGCGTGTTCTTTAACGTGCACAGAGAATGGAATTTTTTTGCACACCATGGGCTAAATGACCAGGTCACATGGACCCCGAAGGTTGGGGGATGGGACACACTGGAACAGTTGTTGGAAGACAGATGGTAGCCTCCCGGCAAGGCCATGCAGCGTGTTCTTTAACGTGCACAGAGTATGGAACGTTTTTTGCACACCAATGGGCTAAATGGCCAGGTCACATTGACCCCGAAGGCTCATAGAAGGTTGGGGTATGGGACCCACTGGAACAGCTGTTGGAGACAGATGGTCCCGGCAAGGCCAGTATCCGAACACTATGGCCGAGTGGTTAGTGCACTTGGCTACTGATCTTAGGGTCCTGGGTTCGAGCCCCGGGTAAGGCATGGTTGTGTGTGTCGTTTTTCTGCTGAGGTCCTGCCATCCTTACAGAGCTACCGATCCGAAATTTTGCATCATTTCTATATCTACAACCCGAAACATCCGCACACACCAATTTTTACTTTCTAGCACTCGTAGATCATGGTTTGACCTCTACGTGACCTCCATGTGACCTTAAAGGACACGCTGGAGGTCAAATTTCGTATTTTTTCTGAGATCTATGATCCGGATTACCCCTGGGTGCAAATTTTCAGAGCTCTGTCATATCACGATTAATGTTAGAATTAGCTTGATCCTGCTGCCAAACAATAATTCATAATCTTTTATATATATATATACACCGAAGAGCCAAAACATTATGACCAGTGTGTCTTTATGCAAATCGAAGCAACTGCAGGTACAGTCGATCAAAAAAAATCCGAATACTATGGTTAATTACAGAATTCAGGAAAAAATATCTGGAGCGTGTACAGGAACTGTACACGCTCAATATTTCCGTGAGTGAGCCCATACGATCCAGGTCTTTGTGAACTCACACGATCCAATGTGCTGTGAACATTAACCGCAACCGCTCCAGTTTACTGTGAACGGTAACTGCACACGCTCAATATTTCGGTGAGTGAGCCCACACGATCCAGGTCTTTGTGAGCTCACACGATCCAATGTGCTGTGAACATGAACCGCAACCGCTCCAGTTTGCTGTGAACGGTAACTGCACACGCTCCATATTCATTGCATTATATATTCATACGCATTATATATATTAAAAAATATCCGAACACTACGGTTGATTACAGAATTCAAAAAAAAAATATCTGGCAACTTTTATGTTAGAAAATAGTGATCTGGCAACCTTCGTGTCACGTGACAGGAAGGTTGCCACATCACTAATTTCTAAAAGAAAACATTGCCAGATACTTTTTCTGAATTCTGTAATCGACCATAGTGTTCGGATACTTTTTTGAGCGACTGTAGGTGGTCATATTATTTTAATACTAGGTCGTGTGGGCTCATTCACGGAAATATTGAGCGTGTGCAGTAACTGCACACGCTCCAGTTTGCTGTGAACGGTAACTGGAGCGTGTCCAGTTGCTGTACACGCTCCAGATATTTTTCCTGAATTCTGTAATCACGTGACACGAAGGTTGCCAGATCACTAATTTCTAAAAATATATTTGCTAGATATTTTTTATGGATTCTCTAATCAACCATAGCTTTCGGATACTTTTTTTGAGCGACTGTACAGTCGCTCAAAAAAGTATCCGAACACTATGGTTGATTACAGAATTCAGAAAAAATATCTGGCAACGATTTTTTTAGAAATTAGTGAGCTGGCAACCTTCGTGTCACGTGGCACGAAGGTTGCCAGCTCACTAATTTTTAAAAAAATCGTTGCCAGATATTTTTCTGAATTCTGTAATCAACTGTAGTGTTCGGATACTTTTTTGAGCGACTGTACCAGATACCACAAGACACCTTTAGAAATCTTGAAGCGCCCATGCCTCGCCGTGTAAGAGCTGATTGGCGGCACGTGGAGGACCAACATCATATTAGGCAGGTGGTCATAATGTTTTGGCTCTTCGGTGTACACATAAAAAATAACTACTACTACTAAGAATTCTGTAGCGTAAAACTGAATAAAAATACCTAACCAACATTCTACTCTCATGAAAAAATTCATAAAATAATTGTTTCATTATATCTACGAAGCGATATCTCCCATAAGGATATTTGACTTACGATTGCAGATGGGATTCCTGCCGCTCCATTTTCCAGTCTCGAGACAAGACCTCTCGACTTTTCCTTCCAGGGTGAAGTTGTCATGGCAACGGTAAGAAACTCTGCTCTGATAGGTGGTGCTCTGATCAATCAGCTGAGAGCTGCCGTTACGGACTTTATCTGGCATGCCGCAGTCGACGACTGTCAGGGGGGAAAAAAACAGATGGGATTCGTAAGGTAGGATTAATGGAGACAGGAAAAAGAAATCAGATTTTTGAAAAAACAAACTTTCTGACTGAATTGTTCTTACATACAAAACTTACACTTTATTCCCAAAAGTATTAAGTTGGATTGTTTTTACTTATGTGCGTCATTTTTTCTGCGCACAGTGGGCTAAATGGCCAGGTCACAAGGATCCCGAAGGCTCAGAGAAGGTTCGGAGAGGGAACCCACTGGAACAGCTCTTGGGAGACAGTTGGCAGTCTCCCGTCAAGGCCATCCAGCGTGTTCTTTAACGTGCACAGAGTATGGTTCTTTTTTGCAAACCATGGGCTAAATGGCCAGGTCACAAGGACCCCGAAGGCTCAAAGAAGGTTGGGGGAGGGACCCACTGGAACAGCTGTTGGGATACAGATGGTAGCCTCCCGTCAAGGCCATCCAGTGTGTTCGTTAACGTGCACAGGGTATGGCACTTTTTTGCACACAATGGGCTAAATGACCAAGTCACAAGGACCCTGAAGGCTCAAAGAAGTTTGGGGGAGGGGACCCATTGGAACAGCTGTTGGAAGACAGATGGTAGCCTCCCGTCAAGGCCATCCAGCGTGTTCTTCAATGTGCACAGAGTATGGAACTTTTTTGCACACAGTGGGCTAAATGGCCAGGTCACAAGGACCCCGAAGGCTCAAAAAAGTTTGGGGGAGGGGACCCATTGGAACAGCTGTTGGGAGACAGATGGTAGCCTCCCGTCAAGGCCATCCAGCGTGTTCTTCAATGTGCACAGAGTATGGAAATTTTTTCCACAGAGTGGGCTAAATGGCCAGATCACAAGGACCCCAAAGGCTCAAAGAAGGTTGGGGGATGGGACCCATTGGAACAGCTGTTGGGAGACAGATGGTAGCCTCCCGTCAAGGCCGTCCAGCGTGTTCTTTAACGTGCACAGAGTATGGTACTTTTTGCACACAGTGGGCTAAATGGCCAGGTCACAAGGATCCCGAAGGCTCAAAGAAGATTGGGGGAGGGGACCCATTGGAACAGCTGTTGGGAGACAGATGGTAGCCTCCCGTCAAGGCCATTCAGCGTGTTCTTCAATGTGCACAGAGTATGGAACTTTTTTGCACACAGTGGGCTAAATGGCCAGGTCACAAGGACCCCAAAGGCTCAAAGAAGATTGGGGGAGGGGACCCATTGGAACAGCTGTTGGGAGACAGATGGTAGCCTCCCGTCAAAGCCATTCAGCGTGTTCTTCAATGTGCACAGAGTATGGAACTTTTTTTGCACACAGTGGGCTAAATGGCCAGGTCACAAGGACCCCGAAGGCTCAAAGAAGATTGGGGGAGGGGACCCATTGGAACAGCTGTTGGGAGACAGATGGTAGCCTCCTGTCAAGGCCGTCCAGCGTGTTCTTTAACGTGCAGAGAGTATGGTACTTTTTTGCACACAGTGGGCTAAATGGCCAGGTCACAAGGACCCCGAAGGCTCAAAGAAGATTGGGGGAGGGGACCCATTGGAACAGCTGTTGGGAGACAGATGGTAGCCTCCCGTCAAGGCCATGCAGCGTGTTCTTCAACGTGCACAGAGTATGGAACTTTTTTGCATACAGTGGGCTAAATGGCCAGGAAACAAGGATCCCGAAGGCTCAAAGAAGGTTGAGGGAGGAAGAATGAGTTGTTTCACCTCCAGGTCACAGAGACCCCGAGGGCTCAGAGAAGGTTGCAGGAAAGAACCCTCTGGAGAGCTGTTAGGAGACAGATGGTACTCTCCAGTCCAGGCCATCCAGCATGTTCTTTAAAGCGCACAGGGTTTGGATATTATGCACACGGAACTACGGCTTAACATCCAATTCAACGGACGACGTCTTTCCAAGCCCATCGGTGTTTCCGTTGTGACCGAGGGCGGGGAGGGGGAGGGGTTGCGGAGATAAATCTCAACGCTTGTCGAGCTGGGACTCGAACCTGGGAACTGCAGATTACAAATCTGTCGCACTGCCCATTACAGAGGGGAAAACAATGCACATTACGCATACTTATACCCGAAAAGTAGAATTATGTATTCCCAGAAATCAAAACATCATCATATATACATATTTGTACTTACATTTGCAGGTCGGTTCCTCACCCGTCCACTGACCTCCGAGCTCGCAGATCCTCATCACGTTCCCCATCAGCTTGTGACCTTTAAAGCAACTGTACCTTGCTCTGCTGTCGGCTCGAAGGCCATCCAAATCGAGGCTGCCATTGACCGGGGTTGACAAATTCGGACACCAGTGATCTGTGGGTGCAAAATGGGAGAGATCAGAAAAAGAAGATTCAGTGGAGAGCTCTTAAGTTAGATGGCAGCCTTCCATGAAAGCCACCCAGCGTGTTCTTTAATGTGCACATGGTATGGCTTTCCCGCACACTAGCCTTATATTGTTAGGTTAGCTGCATTTACACTGGAATATTTCTATCTACACCATTTTTGGCATGTACAGTCGCTCAAAAAAGTATCCGAACACTACGGTCGATTACAGAATTCAGGAAAAATATCTGGCAACGATTTTTTTAGAAATTAGTGATCTGACACGAAGGTTGCCAGATCACTAATTTCTAAAAAAAAATCGTTGCCAGATATTTTTCCTGAATTTTGTAATCGACCGTAGTGTTCGGATACTTTTTTGAGCGACTGTACACCCACACCCACACACACTTCCGATTCGCAAAAACAAACATGAAAACCTGTACACACAAACATACGCACGTGCACACGCACGCACGTACACGCAACGCACGCACACACAAACATACAATCTTTACTTATTCATAGATTTATGTAAAATTAAACAGGATTTTTATTCTGCTTGAAAGCAATAACAGCTATTCAGATGTCTTCCGTTTACTCGAATCAGACTTAAAGTGAATGTAGTCAACGTTCTATAATATATAATGACTGTTCATGCTATTGTATTAAAACAGACAAACTCTCAAAAGACAATTTCTATTGAAAGTCTGATCAAATGATTCGCAGAGGTTGAGCGAAACAGTGATCTTTACCGCTAGATGGCGCTGGTTAAATGCCCAAAACGCAGAAAATCGCTTATTTTCCGTTTTTTAACTGTTGCATGTATCATCTTCCTTCGAAATTTCTATCTTTTAACATTTGTGCTCGAAAGAAAAGTATATAGATATCAAGAAGCAGACACGATATATGTTTGAAAGAATTTACGGGGATGTTTTTAAACACGGAAATATTCTACTGTGTATACCTGTATATTCTCATTTCTGCATATTTAGAAGATAATCCGTCATCCGCCCCCGCTAGTACTTTGTACATTTTCTGGCCGTTCTTCTATGCCTTTTATTATCCAGATATTTTTTCTGAATTCTGTAATCAACCATAGTGTTCGGATACTTTTTTGAGCGACTGTAGGTGGTCATATTATTTTGATACTAGATCGTGTGGGCTCACTCACGGAAATATTGAGCGTGTGCAGTTACCGTTCACAGCAAACTGGAGCGTGTGCAGTAACTGCACACGCTCCAGTTTGTTTGTAATCACGTGACACGAAAGTTGACAGATCACTGATTTCTTAAAAAAATCGTTGCCAGATATTTTTTCTGAATTCTGTCATTTCACTCGATTTCACTGTATTTCACTCCATTGGAGCGATTTTGCATTTGCTCAGAAAAGTGAATATTTGAGTCACATACAACTGAAAAATTACATGTAATATTCACATGCTTGCACAAAAAATGAATGTTGCTGACTTGCATCCTCACTAGAAATGAACGTTGTTGTAAGAAATTGTGACATTAACACCCTAATACTTAAAAAACGAATACTTGTGGTTAAACTATTGTTACTTGCATTCTCCTTGCTGGCACAGGGCGCCCTCTGTCGGGCTGTTTTGTATCTTAGCTGTTTTGAGGCGAACCGATGAATGCTTACTTTAACGTTACATTTTTGATATTTTTTTCTTTTAATGTGTGAATGCGGGTAGGGTGCTTTCCTATCGCTTTCCTATCGCTTTTCTTTTTCAATCTTACTTCTGTAACGTGGAGGGCGGGGGTGGCTCAGTCGGTAGCGCGCCAGGCTCGTAATCTGTAGCTCCCAGGTTCGAGTCCCAGCTGACTAAACGTTGAGATTTATCTCCGCAAAATTCCCCGTCCTGCCCACGGTCATTAGGGGACACCGATGAACTTGGAAAGACCGCCGTCCGTCGGATGGGACGTTAAGCCGTGGCCCCGTGTGCGGGAGAGCCAACCCTGTGCACGTTAGAGAACACGCTGGATGGCCTTGACGGGAGGCTACCATCTGTCTCCCAACAGCTGTTCCAGTGGGTCCCCTCCCCCAACCTTCTCTGAGCCTTCGGGTTCCACGTGACCTGGCCATTTAGCCCATGGTGTGCAAAAAAGTCCCATATTCTGTGCACGTTAAAGAACACACTGGATGGACTTGACGGGAGACTATCATCTGTCTCCCAACATCTGTTCCAATGGGTCCCCTCCCCCAACCTTCTCTGAGCCTTCGTGGTCCTTGTGACCTGGCCATTTAGCCCACTCTGTGAAAAAAAGTGCCATACCCTGTGCACGTTAAAGAACACGCTGGATGCCTTGACGGGAGGCTACCATCTGTCTCCCAACAGCTGTTCCAGTGGGTCCCCTCCCCCAACCTTCTCTGAGCCTTCGGGGTCCATGTGACCTGGCCATTTAGCCCATGGTATGCAAAAAAGTGCCGCTCAGAGGTAAAACAACCCAACCCAACAACTGTAACGTGGCGATTAATTGTCTTGATGAGTGTTTGAAGTGTGAAATAACCGTTGAAAGACTTGGCGCTTTATGCATTTGGTCCGTAAAAAGGTTGAAGTTATGAGAATGCAAAGTATTATCTAACAGATCGATTCTGGGAGCCCTTTCCTTCCGAATCGAGAAGCATTTAATACATACTAAAGGAATTTACTGGAGTAATGCTACTTTCTATAGGTAGTGTTATTTCAGATTTCCAAACAAGTGAAACACGAATACATAACATTATCAAAAAAACGTGTCCTTGCTGGAAAAACAACCACTTTCACACTTATAAAACATAGTACCACTTGTTCTAAGAATTCCACAACGGTGCAGGAAAAACAACCATTTTCGCACAAACATAGTGTACAGTCGCTCAAAAAAGTATCCGAACACTATGGTTGATTACAGAATTCAGAAAAAATATCTGGCAACGATTTTTTTAGAAATTAGTGATCTGGCAACCTTCGTGTCACGTGACACGAAGGTTGTCAGATGACTAATTTCTAAAAAAAAATCGTTGCCAGATATTTTTTCTGAATTCTGTAATCAACCATAGTGTTCGGATACTTTTTTGAGTGACTGTACATTGTAGGTTATCAACTCTAGATTAATATTTGTCATCTTCAGGTATGAAGCTAGTCCCGGAGCTGTGTAAACATGACAGGGATCAATTTCATAGTATCTGACACATAGTTTTCTCAAACACATCAGTTAAGAGGAGCACGTCTGTGTAAAGTCGTGGTATTGGCCTAGGTTTTTTTATGTCGAATGAGTTCCATACTTTCATTGCATGGATATAGTCTTCTTCCTCTAGCACTTCTCCGAGAAGCCGGTCATAATGTGTGTAATCTCAATTTTAAGCTCCCAAATAAGATTCCAGTTATATTTCATAACCTAAAGGATAGCCATCTTATTATGCAAGGAATCTGTATGATCAAAAATAAGAAGATTAATTTCATTTCCAATAACATGGAAAAATACATAGCATTCTCCCTTGGAACTTTGAATTTCATAGATTCTTATCAATTTTAAGTGCGTCTCTTGAGAAGCTGTTCTTGAGAATCTCTTGAGAAGCTGATTGGCAGAAGAATTCCTTATTTTGAATTGCTGCATTTCGTCATGAAACGAGTAATTATTTAAATTTCTCATTAGGGTTCTAAAGATCGTTGAGGAAGATAAAAGCACGAGTGGGCAGTCTACTCAGAAGTAAAGGAATTAGATATGCTTCGGCTTATCTGTTTTCACATCGACTTGTCTTCTTTCCATAGATAGGTGTGTGAGTGTCCCCCATGACCTTTGTCCTGTCGCTCAAAAAGGTATCTGAATACTACGGTTGATTACAGAATCCATAAAAAAATCTGGCAACGATTTTTTTAGAAATTAGTGATTTGGCAACCTTCGTGTCACGTGACACCGAAGGTTGAGGTAGGATTTTTCATAAAGGAGGGCGGAACTTTTGATAAGGGGTTTTTTTTCATGAGGGGGGAGTAAAAATTGGGAATAATTTCAGTTAAAGTAGACGGCTTTTCTAAATATAATACTCATAATATCCACTAGATGGCGCCACAGGTTTTTAATAAAGGGGCGGATTTTTTAATAAAAGGGAGAAATTTTTAATAAAGGGAGATTAATTAATTATTAATTGTGAATATTAATAAGGGGGCGTGGCCGGTGACGTCATAGGGGAAAGCACTGTGCGTGGGGGACTATGGTGGCACGTAACTACTCACACATACAGTCACTCAAAAAGAATATCCGAACATTATGATTGATTACAGAATTCAGAAAAGATATCTGACAACGTTTTTTTAGCAATCAGTGAAATTAGTGATCCTTCGTGTCACGTGACACGAAAGTTGCCAGATCACTAATTTCTAAAAAAATCGTTGACAGATACTTTTTGAATTCTGTAATCAACCATAGAGTTCGGATATTTTTTGAGAGACTGTACACATATACACATTTGCCTCCCCTCATATATTGACATTTAGTTAAATTTACACTCACATATCTCTATCTACATACATTTTCAGTCGGTAGCAGGCCAGGCTCGTAATCTGTAGTTCCCAGGTTCGAGTCCCAGCTGGGTCAGCGTTGAGATTTATCTCCGCAAAATTCCCCGCCCTGCCCACGGTCAGTAGGAGACACCGATGGACTTGGAAAGGCCGCCGTCCGTCGTATGGGACGTTAATCCGTGGGCCCGTGTGCAGGAGAGATATACCCTGTGCACGTTAAAGAAACGCTGGATGGCCTTGACGGGGGCTACCATCTGTCTCCCAACACTATTCCAATGGGTCTTCTCACGCAACCTTCTCTGAGCCTTCGGGGTCCATGTGACCTGGCCATTTAGCCCATGGTGTGCAAGAAAGTGTCACTCAGAGGTTGTTGGGTTGTTTTACCTCTGAGCGGCACTTTTTTGCACACCATGGGCTAAATGGCCAGGTCACATGGACACCGAAGGCTCAAAGAAGGTTGGGGGAGGGGACCCACTGGAACAGCTGTTGGGAGACAGATGGTAGCCTCCCGTCAAGGCCATCCAGCGTGTTCTTTAACGTGCACAGGGTATGGCTCTCCCGCACACAGGGCCACGGCTTAACGTCCCATCCGACGGACAGCGGCCTTTCCAAGCCCATCGGTGTCCCCTACTGACCGTGGGCAGGGCAGGGAATCTTGCGGAGATAAATCTCAACGCTGACACAGCTGGGACTCGAACCTGGGAACTACAGATTACGAGTCTGGCGCGCTACCGACTGAGCCACCCCCGCCCCGCCCCGCCATTCAGAGGTAAAACAACCCAACCCAACTGACAAATCTGTCCACCCATAGTTTTGGCTCCACCTACACAAACACGCAATTTATCCCTCTGATTAGATTTAAAGATTAGCTGCACTTACATTGACAGGTTGGTTCCGTTCCGTTCCATGTTTCATCTCGAACGCACCATCGGACTTCGTTCCCCACGAGTGTATAATTGGCCTCGCACACGTACTTGGCTGTTGCATTGAACGTGGTGCGGTCGTCCGGATAGGTGACCTTTCCGAAAGAAATGTCCTTCAACGCTCCACAGCTCACATCTGCATAGGAAATAAACAATACTTTAAATAATCACCGGTAATTTTATGCATAGACGCTATTATAAAGACACAGTTCACGAATATGCTAATGTATTCAAAATATATTGAAAAATAATCAGATTTTCACACACAGACTCTGCCTCACAAATCTACACTATATCGCCAAAATATTGGGGGCAGGGGTGGCTCAGTTGGTAGCGCGCCAGGCACGTAATCTGTAGTTCCCAGGTTCGAGTCCCAGCTGGGTCAGCGTTGAGATTTATCTCCGCAAAATTTCCCGCCCTGCCGACGGTCAGTACGGGACACCGATGGGTTTGGAAAGGCCGCCGTCAGTCGGATGGGACGTTAAGCCGTGGCCCCGTGTGCGGGAGAGCCATACCCTGTGCACGTTAAAGAACACTCTGGATGGCCTTGACGGGAGGCTACCATCTGTCTCCCAACAGCTGTTCCAGTGGGTCCCCTCCCCCAACCTTCTCTGAGCCTTCGGGGTCCTTGTGGCCTGGCCATTTAGCCCATGGTGTGCAAAAAAGTGCCGCTCAGAGGTAAAACAACCCAACTTTCATGTTAAGTGAACGAATTAATTTTTTTGTTTCATGTTAAGTGAACATTAAAATCTACCTAAGTGGCCGAGTGGTTAGCACACTTGGCTACTGATCTAAGGGACCTGGGTTCGAGCCCCGGATTAGGCATAGATGTGTGTGTGTCGTTTTTCTGCTGAGGTCCTGCCATCCTCTCAGATCTCCTACTATGGCCTATAAACTGACAGGCTCCTGTCAGACCTCTGTGGCAAGCAGCTGCTTGAGAGGGTATTTATTTATTTATTTCATTTAACTTTTTTATGGAAAAAAGTCACTAGACATAAGTTCAAGATCTCAGTCAGAGCTCTCTAAATCTCTAATTTCTATAATATTAATCTAATATTTAAAGAGTTATGGAAGCTGAAACTTTCAAGTGAAACTTTTGCTAGTTTTGAAAATTTACTTCAAAAAGTGAAATCACGACTGTTATAACAAGTTGTTCGCAATATAAATGCGATATTTGAATTTTGTGTAAGGTTTTTTGAAGTTTTCATCAATTTTGGGAGAAAATCTTTTGAAAGTGGGGTGTGTGGTAACATCTGTTGTTGAATAAAATAGTTCCATGACTTATTAGATTAATATTATAGAAAATAGAGATTTACAGATCACTGTTCGAGATCTTGAACTTATGTCTAGTGACTTTTTTCCGTAAAAAGCTTATTTTCAAAGTTAGGTAGATTTGAATGTGGCGATTCGTTAACTTAACATGAAAGTGTCCGGACACTTTTTTCAACATAGTGTATTAGAGCTCTTTTCCAATTCAATTTTTCTCGGCAACAGCAGTGAGACATTAATCATAGGGGCGGGGGTGGCTCAGTCGGTAGCGCGTCAGGCTCGTAATTTGTAGTTCCCAGGTTCGAGTGCCAGCTGGGTCAGCGTTGAGATTTATCTCCGCAAAATTCCCTGCCCTACCAACGGTCAGTAGGGGACACCGATGGGCTTGGAAAGGCCGCCGTCCGTCGGATGGGACGTTAAGCTGTGGTACCGTGTGCGGGAGAGCCATACCCTGTGCACGTTAAAGAACACGCTGGATGGCCTTGACGGGCGGCTACCATCTGTCTCCCAACAGCTGTTCCAATGGGTCCCCTCCCCCAACCTTCTCTGAGCCTTCGGGGTCCATGTGACCTGGCCATTTAGCCCATTGTGTGCAAAAAAGTGCCGCTCAGAGGTAAAACAACCCAACCCAAAAACATAAATCATATGGCTACACAGAATTTAACCGAATTTATTTCAATTCTAAAGAAAACCGCTTACATTGGCATGACGGAGCAGATCCCGTCCAGAATCCATCGCTGTGGCATTTCCTCGCTCCATCCCCAACGACCATGTTTCCTGTGGGGCATTGATAAGTGACCTCTTGACCTAGTCGGTAATCCTTGCCGAGTACCGTCGAATTCTCTTCTTTGTCTGGGCTCCCACAGTTAGAGGGACCTGGAAGACAAAACATTTTGGCATTCGTAAAAAAAAATCCCGAGTACCGTCGAATTCTCTTCTTTGTCTGGGCTCCCACAGTTAGAGGGACCTGGAAGACAAAACATTTTAGCATTCGTAAAAAAAACACCGAGTACCGTCGAATTCTCTTCTTTGTCTGGGCTCCCACAGTTAGAGGGACCTGGAAGACAAAACATTTTAGCATTCGTAAAAAAAAACACCGAGTACCGTCGAATTCTCTTCTTTGTCTGGGTCCCACAATTAGAGGGACCTGGAAGACAAAACATTTTAGCATTCGTAAAAAAAAACACCGAGTACCGTCGAATTCTCTTCTTTGTCTGGGTTCCCACAATTAGTGGGACCTGGAAGACAAAACATTTTAGCATTCGTAAAAAAAAACACGAGTACCGTCGAATTCTCTTCTTTGTCTGGGCTCCCACAGTTAGAGGGACCTGGAAGACAAAACATTTTAGCATTCGTAAAAAAAAACACCGAGTACCGTCGAATTCTCTTCTTTGTCTGCGCTCCCACAGTTAGAGGGACCTAGAAGACAAAACATTTTAGCATTCGTAAAAAAAAACAGCGAGTACCGTCGAATTCTCTTCTTTGTCTGGGCTCCCATAGTTAGACGGACCTGGAAGACAAAACATTTTAGCATTCGTAAAAAAAAACACCGAGTACCGTCGAATTCTCTTCTTTGTCTGGGCTCCCACAGTTAGAGGGACCTGGAAGACAAAACATTTTAGCATTCGTAAAAAAAAACACCGAGTACCGTCGAATTCTCTTCTTTGTCTGCGCTCCCACAGTTAGAGGAACCTGGAAGACAAAACATTTTAGCATTCGTAAAAAAAAACACCGAGTACCGTCGAATTCTCTTCTTTGTCTGGGCTCCCACAGTTAGAGGGACCTGGAAGACAAAACATTTTAGCATTCGTAAAAAAAAACACCGAGTACCGTCGAATTCTCTTCTTTGTCTGCGCTCCCACAGTTAGAGGGACCTAGAAGACAAACATTTTAGCATTCGTAAAAAAAAACACCGAGTACCGTCGAATTCTCTTCTTTGTCTGGGCTCCCACAGTTAGACGGACCTGGAAGACAAAACATTTTAGCATTCGTAAAAAAAAACACCGAGTACCGTCGAATTCTCTTCTTTGTCTGCGCTCCCACAGTTAGAGGGACCTGGAAGACAAAACATTTTAGCATTCGTAAAAAAAAACACCGAGTACCGTCGAATTCTCTTCTTTGTCTGCGCTCCCACAGTTAGAGGAACCTGGAAGACAAAACATTTTAGCATTCGTAAAAAAAAACACCGAGTACCGTCGAATTCTCTTCTTTGTCTGCGCTCCCACAGTTAGAGGGACCTAGAAGACAAAACATTTTAGCATTCGTAAAAAAAAACACCGAGTACCGTCGAATTCTCTTCTTTGTCTGGGCTCCCACAGTTAGACGGACCTGGAAGACAAAACATTTTAGCATTCGTAAAAAAAAACACCGAGTACCGTCGAATTCTCTTCTTTGTCTGGGCTCCCACAGTTAGAGGGACCTGGAAGACAAAACATTTTAGCATTCGTAAAAAAAAACACCGAGTACCGTCGAATTCTCTTCTTTTTCTGGGCTCCCATAGTTAGAGGAACATGGAAGACAAAACATTTTAGCATTCGTAAAAAAAAACACAGAGTACCGTCGAATTCTCTTCTTTGTCTGCGCTCCCACAGTTAGAGGGACCTGGAAGACAAAACATTTTAGCATTCGTAAAAAAAAACACCGAGTACCGTCGAATTCTCTTCTTTGTCTGCGCTCCCACAGTTAGAGGGACCTGGAAGACAAAACATTTTAGCATTCGTAAAAAAAAACACCGAGTACCGTCGAATTCTCTTCTTTGTCTGCGCTCCCACAGTTAGAGGGACCTGGAAGACAAAACATTTTAGCATTCGTAAAAAAAAACACCGAGTACCGTCGAATTCTCTTCTTTGTCTGCCCTCCCACAGTTAGAGGGACCTGGAAGACAAAACATTTTAGCATTCGTAAAAAAAAACACCGAGTACCGTCGAATTCTCTTCTTTGTCTGGGCTCCCACAGTTAGAGGGACCTGGAAGACAAAACATTTTAGCATTCGTAAAAAAAAACACCGAGTACCGTCGAATTCTCTTCTTTGTCTGGGCTCCCACAGTTAGAGGGACCTGGAAGACAAAACATTTTAGCATTCGTAAAAAAAAACACTGAGTACCGTCGAATTCTCTTCTTTGTCTGCGCTCCCACAGTTAGAGGAACCTGGAAGACAAAACATTTTAGCATTCGTAAAAAAAAACACCGAGTACCGTCGAATTCTCTTCTTTGTCTGCGCTCCCACAGTTAGAGGGACCTGGAAGACAAAACATTTTAGCATTCGTAAAAAAAACACCGAGTACCGTCGAATTCTCTTCTTTGTCTGGGCTCCCACAGTTAGAGGGACGTGGAAGACAAAACATTTTAGCATTCGGGAAAAAAAAACACCGAGTACCGTCGAATTCTCTTCTTTGTCTGGGCTCCCACAGTTAGAGGGACCTGGAAGACAAAACATTTTAGCATTCGTAAAAAAAAACACCGAGTACCGTCGAATTCTCTTCTTTGTCTGGGTTCCCACAATTAGAGGGACCTAAAAGACAAAACATTTTAGCATTCGTAAAAAAAAAACCCGAGTACCGTCGAATTCTCTTCTTTGTCTGGGTTCCCACAATTAGAGGGACCTGGAAGACAAAACATTTTAGCATTCGTAAAAAAAACACCGATTACCGTCGAATTCTCTTCTTTGTCTGGGTTCCCACAATTAGAGGGACCTGGAAGACAAAACATTTTAGCATTCGTAAAAAAAAACACCGAGTACCGTCGAATTCTCTTCTTTGTCTGCGCTTCCACAGTTAGAGGGACCTGGAAGACAAAACATTTTAGCATTCGGGAAAAAAAAAACACACAGTACCGTCGAATTCTCTTCTTTGTCTGGGCTCCCACAGTTAGAGGGACTTGGAAGACAAAACATTTTAGCATTCGTAAAAAAAACACCGAGTACCGTCGAATTCTCTTCTTTGTCTGGGCTCCCACAGTTAGAGGGACGTGGAAGACAAAACATTTTAGCATTCGGGAAAAAAAAACTCCGAGTACCGTCGAATTCTCTTCTTTGTCTGGGCTCCCACAGTTAAAGGGACTTGGAAGACAAAACATTTTAGCATTCGGGAAAAAAAAAAACACCGAGTACCGTCGAATTCTCTTCTTTGTCTGGGCTCCCACAGTTAGAGGGACCTGGAAGACAAATCATTTTAGCATTCGTAAAAAAACCCACTGAATTATAGAAAAAAAAAACTTAAAAAAATACAAATCACCTTTGGCGAATATGGGCCAATGTATGATTCCAAAGATCCGAAGACGATCGGCCATTTTCGACATTTGAGGTCCCGGCCACTTCCAAATTTTGGGGACCGCGGCAATTTCAAAGTTTCGATGACCAGAGCTACTTTCAACGTTTGAGGGCCAGACAACTTTCACACATTTCAGGGCCCAGACCACTTCCAAAATTTGAGGGTCAGAGCTACTACCAACTTTTGAAGGCCCATGTCACTTTCAAATCTTGAAGGTGCATGTCATTTCTAAATTTTGAGGACCTAAGGTCGCTTTCCAACTTTTGGGAACCAGTGTTCTTCCAGTTTTTGGGCGTCCTGGGCCACTTTCAACTATTGAGGGCCATGAGCCACTTTCAAATTTTGGGGGTCAGGGCTACTACCAACTTTTGGGGGCCCATTTCACATCCAACTTCTGAAGGCTCATGTCACTTTCAACTTCTGGGCGTCATGTCACGTCCAACTTTTGAGGTCAGGCCATTTTTACCTATTGAGGGCCATTTTCACATATTTGAGTGCTGTACCACTTTTAAATTTTGGGAATTCAGACCACTTCTAAATTTTGGAGGTCAGGGCTACTACCAACTTCTGAAAGCCCATGTCACTTCCAACTATTGAAGGTCCATGCCACATCCAACTACTGAGGGGCCCATGTCACTTCCTACTGTTGAGGGCCCATGTCACTTCCATCTATTGAGAAGCCCATGTCATGCCCAACTACTGAGGGGCCCATGTCACTTCCATCTATTGAGAAGCCCATGTCATGCCCAACTACTGAGGAGCCCATGTCAAGTCCAACTACTGAAGGGCCCATGTCACTTCCATCTATTGAGAAGCCCATGTCATGCCCAACTACTGAGGGGCCCATGTCACTTCCAACTGTTGAAGGCCCATGTCACTTCCATCTATTGAGAAGCCCATGTCATGCCCAACTACTGAGGGGCCCATGTCACTTCCAACTGTTGGGGGCCCATGTCACTTCCATCTATTGAGAAGCCCATGTCATGCCCAACTACTGAGGGGCCCATGTCACTTCCAACTGTTGAGGGCCCATGTCACTTCCACTATTGAGAAGCCCATGTCATGCCCAACTACTGAGGAGCCCATGTCAAGTCCAACTACTGAAGGGCCCATGTCACTTCCATCTATTGAGAAGCCCATATCACGCCCAACTACTGAGGAGCCCATGTCAAGTCCAACTACTGAAGGGCCCATGTCACTTCCAACTGTTGAGGGCCCATGTCACTTCCATCTATTGAGAAGCCCATGTCACGCCCAACTACTGAGGGGCCCATGTCACTTCCAACTGTTGAGGGCCTATGCCAATTTTGAAGCCCGAGCAAATTGCAACCTTTGAGCTTTAGGGCCACATTCAATATTTGGGGGCCTCCCCCCCTCCCTCCCCCAAAAAAACAAACAAAAACAAACTAAATCCTGAGTACTTCCTTGATGCTCTTTGCTGAGAACCATTTTCCTCTGATGGAATCAGAAATCTTGTCAGTCTTTGGACTAAATGCATCGAGAGAAGAAGTCATCATGTTCATGTCTCTGGAATAAATCTTTTGGATGCTATACTTATATTCACCTTATTTATTGATTTACCCCCGTACTTTACAGATAAAAATATGTACATCTTTGTAGTTTAAAATTATTTTTTACACTTCTTTAATTGAGGTCCTGGTGAAAGAACGGAGTGTGAATTGGGAGGTAAATAATTAAAGTATGTTTTAATATGTAAGGTATTTCTTTTTACTTCATTAATAAATTAGTTTATATTTTATTTACGCTTTTTCTACTACCAGAATATTTTTAAGCTAAAGTATTTAATAAAAGAAATATTTTTATAATAATATTTAGGATTGGGTTGGGTTGTTTTACCTCTGAGCGGCACTTTTTTGCACACCATGGGCTAAATGGCCAGGTCACATGGACCCCGAAGGCTCAGAGAAGGTTGGGGGGAGGGGACCCACTGGAACAGCTGTTGGGAGACAGATCGTAGCCTCCCGTCAAGGCCATCCAGTGTGTTCTTTAACGTGCACAGGGTATGGCTCTCCCTCACACGGGGCCACGGCTTAACGTCCCATCCGACGGACGGCGGCCTTTCCAAGCCCATCGGTGTCCCCTACTGACCATTAGCGGAGGTAGATAACATCTAAAGGAATGAGAATTGCATAGGAACCCATAACCGGAAACGTCATGGGAAAGCGGTAGCAGAGGTACAAGATCTGAAAGGACACGAGACAGTGATTAATGGGAAAACACTTATTGGACATAATTATTAAAAATGGCTTACTGGATGATACAATTCATAATGTTACAGCTCTTAATGACCCATAATCGAAAAAAAGTTTGATGCGCACACGCAAACAAACGGTGGCCTGGTACATGTCTGTGTGGGAAGCGTTCTTGATACATTCGTTGAGCCTCCGCTATTCCATACACTAAGTGCATGTCTGCCAGTTCCCTGTTCGAATACCATTGCATGCTCTTCGTCAGCCAACTACCGCTCGAATGAGGAAATCCGAAATTTCCCCTCTAGTGCACTGATGAACAGCGCCGCCTATTGACTTATGGTGACGTTTCCTGTTATGAGTTCCTATGCAATTCTCATTCCTTTAGATGTTATCTACCTCCCAGAAAAGTTTGTACCTATATTTTTGAGACACCCTATATATAAAATCAGTATAACGAAATTTCATTATTCTAAAATTTCATTAGAGGGAAATACTATAAAAAATGAGCTATGATAGTTACATACTAAAAATAATCAGTATGAAAGTAATTTACTGGGAATTTATTAATATTATGATAATTACCAATAAAAACGGAAAAGTTTTCTTTCTAAATAAGATGTATTTATTAATAAACATTAGTATAAAGATTAGTATAAGAGCACACCACTAATAATAATAGAAATAAATAAATAAGAAATATCTGGATTGTGAGACCAATACTTTGGTCATAATTTGACGTGACATAACTGACGTAACATAATTTGACGTGACATAATTGACAACAGAGAGCCAGTTGGCCATAATTTGGCCAACTGGCTCTCTGTTGGGTTCTGAGCGGCACTTTTTTGCACACCATGGGCTAAATGGCCAGGTCACATGGACCCCGAAGGCTCAGAGAAGGTTGGGGGAGGGGACCCACTGGAACAGCTGTTGGGAGACAGATGGTAGCCTCCCGTCAAGGCCATCCAGTGTGTTCTTTAACGTGCACAGGGTATGGCTCTCCCGCACACGGCACCACGGCTTAACGTCCAATCCGATGGACGGCGGCCTTTCCAAGCCCATCGGTGTCACCTACTGACCGTGGGCAGGGCGGGGAATTTTGCGGGGATAAATCTCAACGCTGACCCAGCTGGGACTCGAACCTGGGAACTACAGATTACGAGCCTGGCGCGCTACCGACTGAGCCACCCCCGCCCCCTGGCTCTCTGTAAAAGGAGGTGTTGGCCAGTCACTAACAGCCGTCAATGTGTATTTAGATGCTTGGAGCAACTTTGTACAAACCATTAATAGCTATCCTGCTAATAATAATAATAGTTATAATAGTTATCCTGCTATCTAATTCAACGTAACCTATTAAGGCAACAAACTCCATGATAACATTCCGACGAATAATTGTTATTAATACTCACTGTACTGGCAGACCCAAGGCAGATAATCCAAGTCACACGTGACGTCATTCCAAAGCCAGCGTCGACCGCCATCTAAGACGACACAGTTCTGTTGGCCATTGTAGTTGTTGGGCTGATCTTCTGCCCACAGGTATTGCTTCACTGGATCCTCTGAGGGGAAAAAAGGACAATTTACATCCGAGAAAAAAGGAAACTTATTTACTTTTTCGAGTATTTGTAACAATTCTTTTGCTTTACTGTAATTAGTTGGGTTCTTTTACCTCTGAGTGACATCTTTTTGCTCACAATGGACAAAACGTCCAAGTCACAAGGACCCCATGGGTTGGGTTCTTTTACCTCTGAGTAGCACCTTTTTGCACACAACGGAAAAAAGGTCCAAGTCACAAGGACCCCAAGGGTTCGGTTCTTTTACCTCTGAGTGACACCTTTTTGCCCACAACGGGCAAAATGTCCCAGTCACAAGGACCTCAGGGGTTGGGTTCTTTTACCTCTGAGTGACACCTTTTTGCACACAACGGAAAAAAGGTCCAAGTCACAAGAACCCCAAAGGGTTGGGTTCTTTTACCTCTGAGTGACACCTTTTTGCACACAACGGACAAAATGTCCAAGTCACAAGGACCTCAAGGGTTGGGTTCTTTTACCTCTGAGCGACACCTTTTTGCACACAACAGACAAAATATCCAAGTCACAAGGACTACAAGGATTGGGTTGCTTCACCTCTGAGTAGC
Organism: Ryuthela nishihirai; assembly: GCA_038380435.1. Lineage (NCBI taxonomy): Eukaryota > Metazoa > Arthropoda > Arachnida > Araneae > Heptathelidae > Ryuthela > Ryuthela nishihirai. The sequence goes on from JAWZYU010000006.1 coordinate 91,728,904, forward strand.
ACCTTTTTGCACACAACGGAAAAAAGGTCCAAGTCACAAGAACCCCAAAGGGTTGGGTTCTTTTACCTCTGAGTGACATCTTTTTGCACACAACGGACAAAATGTCCAAGTCACAAGGACCTCAAGGGTTGGGTTCTTTTACCTCTGAGCGACACCTTTTTGCACACAACGGACAAAATGTCCAAATCACAAGGACTACAAGGATTGGGTTGCTTCACCTCTGAGTATTACCTTTTTGCACACAACGGAAAAAAGATCCAAGTCACAAGGACTCCAAGGGTTGGGTTCTTTTACCTCTGAGTGACAACTTTTTGCCGACAATGGGCAAAATGTCCAAGTCACAACGACCCCAAGGGTTGGGTTCTTTTACCTCTGAGCGACACCTTTTTGCACATAACAGACAAAATATCCAAGTCACAAGGACTACAAGGATTGGGTTGCTTCACCTCTGAGTAGCACCTTTTTGCACACAACGGAAAAAAGGTCCAAGTCACAAGAAACCCAATGGTTGGGTTCTTTTACCTCTGGCGACACCTTTTTGCACACAACGGACAAAATGTCCAAATCACAAGGACTACAAGGATTGGGTTGCTTCACCTCTGAGTATTACCTTTTTGCACACAACGGAAAAAAGGTCCAAGTCACAAGGACTCCAAGGGTTGGGTTCTTTTACCTCTGAGTGACAACTTTTTGCCCACAATGGGCAAAATGTCCAAGTCACAAGGACCCCAAGGGTTGGGTTCTTTCACCTCTGAGTGACACCTTTTTGCACACAACGGACAAAATGTCCAAGTCACGAGGACCCCAAGGGTTGGGTTCTTTTACCTCTGAGTAGCACCTTTTTTTGCACACAATGGAATAAATGCCCGGGTCGCATGGACCCAATGGCCATGTGCTTGACACCTAACCATTGTCCTTTATGTGCAAAGAAAAGTGCACCAGGAGGCGAGCCAGGCTCGCAGTCTGCAATTCCCACGTTCGAATCTCACCTGGGCCAGCTTTGAGATAAGTGTGCGCCAAACTCCCCCCCCCCCGTGCCTTCCACCAATAGGGGACACCGATGGGCGATGGATCAGCGTGCAATTCGCATTACTATTCCTCTCTGAGTCAGAAATCCTGGTTACTGACATACCTGTTTGTTTGATAATCATGGTAATTTTCAAGCGTCGGTCCTGTAATTAATAAATATACGCGATAGGTTGGGTTGCTTTACCTCTGAGTGGTAGTTAGATGCACACAGTGGGCTAAATGGTCAGGTCACCAGGACTCCATAAATTGGGTTACCTTTTTAACTCTGAGGAGGACAGGATCTAGACCAATGTTTCCCAAAGTGGGCGATATCGCCCCCTTGGGTGTGGTGGAACGATCCAGGGGGTCGATAGTAGCCTCGGGTGCAATTAAGGGGCGGTGGAAGCATAAAGAAAAAAGAGAAGATAAGAAAATTTTGAAAAACTGTTCGTACATGTTTCATCTGTTGAGTAACTAAGAGTTAAAGTCGAATGTTTACTGTGGCTGATTTTAATGATAATAATTTTATAATTTCAAGCTTCAAGGGTTGGGTTGTTTTACCTCTGAGCGGCACTTTTTTGCACACCATGGGCTAAATGGCCAGGTCACTTGGACCCCGAAGGCTCAGAGAAGGTTGGGGGAGGGGACCCACTGGAACAGCTGTTTGGAGACAGATGGTAGCCTCTCGTCAAGGCCATCCAGCGTGTTCTTTAACGTGCACATGGTATGGCTCTCCCACACACGGGGCCACGGCTTAACGTCCCATCCGACGGACGGCGGCCTTTCCAAGCCCATCGGGGACCGTGGGCAGGGCGGGGAATTTTGTGGAGATAAATCTCAACGCTGACCCAGCTGGGACTCGAACCTGGGAACTACAGATTACGAGCCTGGCGCGCTACCGACTGAGCCACCCCCGCCCCATTCAAGCTTCAAGGTGTCTTATTTACAACAACATCTTTCTTTCCAATGTATAGGACGTAGCTAGAAATATAGATACATGAAAGAACGCAAATTTGTCACTGCATCTTTCTGTTTGTTCGCTTAAAGAATGTAGATTTCCAGGGGTGGGTTGAGTAATTTTTTTTCTGAAAGGAGGCGGTAGGGCAAATAAGTTTTGGAACCTCTGATCTAGATCAAAAATAAAGTTGTGGGTGAGAAAGGATTTCCATTGAATTCTTGAAAACTGAAATATGCACAAGTTGAATAATTTTTGACTCCAATTACCCTTACTATCATTCTGAAGGTGGTTTTTGTCCACTGTGTGTGTAACCTTTTCGAATACTCCCTTTGCTGCGGGGTGGGGGTGGCTCAGTCGGTAGCGCGCCAGGCTCGTAATCTGTAGTTCCCAGGTTCGAGTCCCAGCTTGGTCAGCGTTGAGATTTATCTCTGCAAAAATTCCCCGCCCTGCCCACGGTCAGTAGGGGACACCGATGGGCTTGGAAAGGCCGCCGTCCGTCGGATGGAACGTTAAGCCGTGGCCCCGTGTGCGGGAGAGACATACCCTGTGCACGTTAAAGAACACGCTGGATGGCCTTGACGGGAGGCTACCATCTGTCTCCCAACAGCTGTTCTAGTGGGTCCCCTCCCCCAACCTTCTCTGAGCCTTCGGGGCTCTCTGCTTCTCTGAGCCTTCGGGGTCCATGTGACCTGGCCATTTAACCCATGATGTGCAAAAAAGTGCCGCTCAGAGGTAAAACAACCCAACCCTTTGCTTGTGGTCCACTTGACGAGGGGGGGGGGGGCTTACGGTGCCTCCGAGAAGTTGGGCTCGGATCGCTGGTGCTCTGGTGTTGAAGTCCTGTGGCCCCTCGGTGGAGGGGGGTTGTTGAGGGTGGGCGGACCGTTTTGGAAGGGGGCGATCCTGTCTGCTTGATCACTTCTCCCCAGCGAAGCTGGGGAGTCACAGCCGAGATTGAGGGGCCGTTCTATTGGCCCCGGGCGGGGCTTTGCGTACCCCGTCCTTGGGGCTCTTGGAGTGACTTGCGGACTGAGTTGTGTCCCCCCCCTCACACTCGTTCGTGGGCTCTCTGAGGCGGTCCCGATGATAAGTAGGTGGACGGATGCTCTTGGGGTGCTTCGGCCCGTTCACAATGGAGAGGACGAAGTTGGAGGCTCGCGGCCCTTGTTGGCCACCTGTGGCCGGCGGGCTTATCGATGGAACAGCCAAACTAAGAGTCCCACATGAATGAGATTTGGACTCATGGCTTTTGCAGTGGAGGAACTTGGTTCCTCTGTGAAGTGGGGTCCGGGTGCTATGGTGTTGCAACACCCGGTGATACGTCGGCTGTTGGGGTTGTGGGAGGGTGCCGGTCAGTTTTTGATGGTTGGCTCGCCAGGTGTCCCCGAAGCAACCTCGACTTAAAAGTGCCGTGACGGTGAGCGGGCCATGGTGGCCCGGCTCTATGGAGAGGACGAAGTTGGGGGTCGTGCCGAGAGGATTGGAGTCCCTCGAGGTGTGGCCTTCTGATGGAAGTACCTTGGACCTCTGCTGCAGAGGACCCTAAAAGTTAGGACTTCCTTTATTTTTCTGGCTCAAAATTCAAAAGACTAAGATCTTTTTATTTATTTTTTGGCAAGTTTCTTGGCAAAATTCAGTGAATGATGGGCATATTCCTAGGCATCGCTCAAAATTCAAAAGATCCCACTCTCACTGCACCTCAATGATTATACCTTCGAGCAGGCAATATTGACAAGCAGTGCTTCTCTCTTCACACACAGGTCTTCTCTCGCTGTAGGCAGGACATTGTAAGGCAAGCTTAATTGACAGGAGCTTTCTAGTTCATAGTGGTTTCAGTGACATCTCCCTTATGGTGATATACAGCCTTGAGTTGTGGTGCACCGGGAATGTCGCGTATTCATTACGTTGTACCAAGTCCTTCTAGGTTATCTTTGAGAGCAGGTGAAGCGAACTCAAACCATCGTTTTCCTAGCATACACACCTGTTTCACGAAATCGTATGGACAGAGTTCTCTTTCACACCTGAAGCACAGTCGAGCTCAACAGCGAGTTGTCTGGCTGTCATCTCAATAAGCCTGCTATAGGTCTGTTGGTGGCTCAGTCGGTAGCGCGACAGGCTCGTAATCTATAGTTCCAAGGTTCGAGGCCCAACTGAGTCAGCGTTGAGATTTAACCCGCAAAACTGCTCTCGGTCAGTAGGGTACACCGATGGGCTTGGAAAGGCTGCCGTCCGTCGAATGAGACGTTAAGCGTTGACCCCGTGTCCGGCAGAGCCATACCCTACAGACTGGATGGCCTTGACGGGAGGTTACCATCTGTCTCCCAACAGCTGTCTCTTGAGTACAGTCGCTCAAAAAAATATCGGAACAGTATGGTTGATTACAGAATTCAGAAAAAATATCTGGCAATGTTTTTTTTTGGAAATTAGTGATCTGGCAACCTTCGTGTCACGTGATTACAGAATTCAGGAAAAATATCTGTAGCGTGTACAGCAACTATACACGCTCCAGTTACCGTTCACCGCAAACTGGAGCGTGTGCAGTTACTGCACACGCTCCAGTTTGCTGTGAATGGTAACTGCACACGCTCAATATTTCTGTGAGTGGGCCCACACGATCCAGGTTTTTGTGATCTCACACGTTCCAATGTGCTGTGAACATTTGAGTAGAATTCAGGAAAAATATCTGGAGCGTGTACAGTTGCTGTACACGCTCCAGATTGAGGCGTGTGCAGTTACTGCACACGCTCAATATTTCCGTGAGTGAGCCCACACGATCCAGGTCTTTGTGAGCTCACACGTTCCAATGTGCTGTGAACATTAACCGCAACCGCTCCAGTTTGCTGTTTCCAGTTTGCACACGCTCCATATTCATTACATTATATATTCATATGCATTATATATATTAAAAAGTATCCGAACGCTACGGTTGATTACAGAATTCAGAAAAAATATCTGGCAACGATTTTTTAAGAAATTAGTGATCTGGCAACCTTCGTGTCACGTGACACGAAGGTTGCCAGATCACTAATTTCTAAAAAAATTGTTACCAGACATTTTTTTCTAAAATCTGTAATCAACCATAGTGTTCGGATACTTTTTTTTTCAGCGACTGCACGTTACCGATGAGAAAGTTATCAAAGGACTAACCTTTCGCGCCAAACATTTGGCGGGATATAATAAGTAAAATACGAAAAAAAGACACTTCCACTTACTGTTCACCCAATGCCAAGTTTTCGCTCTCAACCCAGAGTCTCTTTTGGCACCTAGCCAAACGAGTTTCGACTTGAGGTTCTCCTTCCTCCGCTCCAGCTCAGCGGCGATGAAGTTGTGCGTGAGGTCCTCCACCTTGTGTACCATGAGTCCCCCTCGCGCATGGCAGTACTCCTCGGCCACCTGGAACGAGCCTCCTTTCTGCACCTGAAACTCATAGCACGTGCGACTGAAGGTGGTCAGCTCCAGAGGCTCCAGCTGGTTGCCACAGCGACCGGAAGAAATCTCTACAGGACGGAAAACAAAGATGATATCTTATTGTTTAGGAGAAATAAGTAATAATGTAATAATAAATAATAATAAATACTCCCTCAAGCAGCTGCTTGCCACAGAGGTCTGACAGGAGCATGTCAGTTTATATGCCAGAGTAGAAGGTCTGAGAGGTTGGCAGGACCTCAGCAGAAAAACAACACGAACATCCATGCCTTACCCGGGGCACGAATCCAGGTCCCTTAGATCAGTAGCCAAGCGCGCTAACCACTCGGCCACAGGACGGCTAGAATAAGTAGAAGAGTATTGTATTGCTTCTGATCAAAGCCTCCTTTGTTATACCAAGTGTAGAGATTAGAATTAGAAAGTTCTCTTTGATGTATAGCTGAAGTAATTAAATAAAAGAAATTAAAATTATGCTGGTAGCTATTAATTTTTAAAAAAAATATGGAAATCAGTTCTGAAATATTTACAAATATTTTTATATATTCATAACTAATAAATTTTCTTCTGTACAGTTTAAAATTTTTTAATTTTAATTAAATTTTTTATTCAATTTTAATTCGTCGTTTCTTTCCTTTTTTTGCTTAACCACTGTCCAGGCCTTATGTATCAAGGTGGCTTTGCATTGGAGAATATGAAATGCTCATATTCAGAGAAAAATGTTTTCCATTGTCCGAATTTTTCACCCTTTAACAATAGTAATTCGTACTAATGGGTGATTGAAAAATGTACAGTCGCTCAGAAAAATATCCGAACATTATGGATAGAGAAAAAATATCTGGCAACGATGTTTTTTAGAAATCAGTGATCTGGCAACCTTCGTGTCACGTGATTACAGAATTCAGGAAAAATATCTGGAGCGTGTACAGCAACTGTACACGCTCCAGTTACCGTTCGCAGCAAACTGGAGCGTGTGCAGTAACTGCACACGCTCCAGTTTGCTGCGAACGGTAACTGCACACGCTCAATATTTCCGTGAGTGAGCCCACACGATCTAGTATCAAAATAATATGACCACCTACAGTCGTTCAAAAAAGTATCCGAACACTATGGTTGATTACAGAATTCAGAAAAAAATATATGGCAACTATTTTTTTTAGAAATCCTTCGTGTCTCGTGACACGAAGGTTGCCAGATCACTGATTTCTAAAAAAAATCGTTGCCAGATATTTTTTCTGAATTCTGTAATCAACCATAGTGTTCGGATACCATTTTGAGCTACTGTACCCTCCTTACTCTGTGCCCACCCCTATCAGATACTTTTTTGAGCTACTGTACCCTCCTTACTCTGTGCCCACCCCTATCAGATACTTTTTGAGCTACTGTACCCTCCTTACTCTGTGCTCACCCCTATCAGATACTTTTTTGAGCTACTGTACCCTCCTTATTCTGTGCCAACCCCTATCAGATACTTTTTGAGCTACTGTACCCTCCTTACTCTGTGCCAACCCCTATCAGATACTTTTTGAGCTACTGTACCCTCCTTACTCTGTGCCCACCCCTATCAGATAATTTTTGAGCTACTGTATCCTCCTTACTCTGTGCCCACCCCTATCATATACTTTTTTGAGCTACTGTACCCTCCTTACTCTGTGCCCACCCCTATCAGATTTTTTTTGAGCTACTGTACCCTCCTTACTCTGTGCCCACCCCTATCAGATATTTTTTGAGCTACTGTATCCTCTTTACTCTGTGCCCACCCCTATCAGATACTTTTTTGAGCTACTGTACCCTCCTTACTCTGTGCCCATCCCTATCAGATACTTTTTTGAGCTACTGTACCCTCCTTACTCTGTGCCCACCCCTATCAGATACTTTTTTGAGCTACTGTACCCTCCTTATTCTGTGCCCACCCCTATCAGATACTTTTTTGAGCTACTGTGCCCTCCTTACTCTGTGCCAACCCCTATCAGATACTTTTTTGAGCTACTGTACCCTCCTTACTCTGTGCCCACCCCTATCAGATATTTTTTTGAGCCACTGTATCCTCCTTACTCTGTGCCCACCCCTATCAGATATTTTTTGAGCTATTGTACCCTCCTTACTCTGTGCCAACCCCTATCAGATACTTTTTTGAGCTACTGTACCCTCCTTACTCTGTGCCCACCCCTATCAGATATTTTTTTGAGCTACTGTATCCTCCTTACTCTGTGCCCACCCCTATCAGTTTTTTTGAGCTACTGTACCCTCCTTACTCTGTGCCCACCCCTATCAGATATTTTTTGAGCTACTGTATCCTCTTTACTCTGTGCCCACCCCTATCAGATACTTTTTTGAGCTACTGTACCCTCCTTACTCTGTGCCCACCCCTATCAGATAATTTTTTGAGCTACTGTACCCTCCTTACTCTGTGCCAAGCCCTCTCAGATACTTTTTTGAGCTACTGTACCCTCCTTACTCTGTGCCCACCCCTATCAAATCAGGCAGTTGCTAGAGACCGGTCAGTGTTCCTTGCAGTGAAAATTCATTCTGACTTTTCTTATTTGGATCCATAGAACCATAAAAGCCAAACTTACCTTGTGTGGTGAAGACCATCACCTCACACATGGAGAGAGATCCAGAATTGCCAACGATCTGAACATAAACGTAGCGTCCGACGATTGGATAAGCACAGGGGAAGTCTTTTGTGACGCCATCATCTGCAAAACGAGAGTCTTAGTGAATGAAATAAATAAAAAAATCCCCTCAAGCAGCTACTTGCCACAGAGGTCTAACAGGAGCATGTCACTTTAATCACCTCCTACAACACAAGGCCTGTGGATCAAGTTATGACGTCATCATAAGTAATCCTGTAATGAAGATAATTCTTATGCAGTATATCTCTTTCTGTTATCAGTGGTGTACAGTCGCTCACAAAAATATCCGAACACTATGGTCGATTACAGAATTAAGAAAAAATATCTGGCAACTGTTTTTTTTTAGAAATTAGTGATCTGGCAACCTTCGTGTCACGTGACACGAAGGTTGCCAGATCACTAATTTCTAAAATAATCGTTGCCAGATATTTTTTCTGAATTCTGTAATCGACCGTAGTGTTCGGATACTTTTTTGAGCGACTGTACTTTTATACTATTGCTTACTTATAAATATACCTTAATTATAAGAGGCATTATTCTTATTTATAGCATTATGATAATTGCTAATAAATCCAAATAATTTTTTTTTCTAAATAAGGTATATTTGTAAAAAAACATTAATAAAAGACTAGTATAAAAGTACACCAGCAATAATAATAGAAATAAATGTATAAGAATTGTCTGCAGTGCAGGACTACCTTCGGTGACGTCATAAATTGATCCATCGGCCTTCTGTTATAGGAGGTGACGGTTTAATACTACAAAGAGAAGATTTCTGAGGAAGACGAGACCTCAGCAGAAAGACAAGAGAAGAATTTAAACCCCTCGAACCGATGTCTCTTTGATTAATAGCCAAAAAACGTTAACCACTAGGCCATTGTACGGCATATGTTTAGTAAATTCAATCAAAAAGTATTCAAAACTATGGGGCGGGGGTGGCTCAGTCGGTAGCGCGCCAGGCTCGTAATCTGTAGTTCCCAGGTTCGAGTCCCAGCTGGGTCAGCGTTGAGATTTATCTCCGCAAAATTCCCTGCCCTGCCCACGGTAATTAGGAGACACCGATGGGCTTGGAAAGGCCGCCGTCCGTCGGATGGGACGTTAAGCCGTGGCCCCGTGTGTGGGAGAGCCATACCCTGTGCACGTTAAAGAACAAGCTGGATGGCCTTGACGGGAGGCTATCATCTGTCTTCCAACAGCTGTTCCAATGGGTCCCCTCCCCCAACCTTCTCTGAGCCTTCAGGGTCCTTGTGACCTGGCCTTTTAGCCCACTGTGTGCAAAAAAGTTCCATACTCTGTGCACGTTAAAGAACACTCTGGATAGCCTTGACGGGAGGTTACCATCTGTCTCACAACAGCTGCTCCAGTGGGTCCCCTCCCCCAACCTTCTCTGAGCCTTCGGGGTCCATGTGACCTGGCCATTTAGCCTATGGTGTGCAAAAAAGTTCCGCTCAGAGGTAAAACAACCCAACCCAACAAATTCAAAACTATTACAGTGAACCACGTTCGCCAGCTGAAATATATACCAGGATATTTTTCCCAATATCGTTGTGTTAGCTGTAATCGAAATCGATGACCGCTTGAAAGGCACGTGTGGGTGCTGGGCAAGCTGCCAGGATTTGCGAACTGTTATTTTACGCATATTTTTGATTCTTTGATAAAAATATTTTTTTTCCAACTGGCTTGCAAAAAAAAATCTTAAAATTCGAAAGAATACTTATTTTGGATATTCTCCGCCTTAGTTACTTAATCCAAGAAACTGAAATGTTTATGGGTTGGGTTGTTTCACCTCTGAGCGGCATTTTTTTGCACACCATGGGCTAAATGGCCATGTCACATGGACCTCGAAGGCTCAGAGAAGGTTGGGGGAGGGGACCCACTGGAACAGCTGTTGGGAGACAGATGGTAGCCTCCCGTCAAGGCCATCCAGCGTGTTCTTTAACGTGCACAGGGTATGGCTCTCCCGCACATGGGGCCACGGCTTAGCGTTCAATCCGACGGACGGCGGTCTTTCCAAGCCCATCGGTGTCCCCTACTGACCATGGGCAGGGCGGGGAATTTTGCGGAGATAAATCTCAACGCTGATCCAGCTGGGACTCGAACCTGGGAACTACAGATTACGAGCCTGGCGCGCTACCGACCGAGCCACTCCCGCCCTATTGAAATGTTTATTCTTATGTTATTTCTACTAAGAGTGATATTTTTCATTAACAATCCATCATTTACTTCCGCCTTTTGCTCCAAATCATCAAGAAATTCCCCCCAGAATTTTTTTCTATTTTCTAAACTTTATTTATCTTTCTGATATCAAACAAGTTTATGCATTGCCAACTAGGTAAATGAAATAATCGATTTATTTTCACGATTCACAAAATCGCTAGCCAATTAAAAGGAATGACATCACCGAGTATTCTACTTACCCAGGGTTCGAGGATACCACGCACACAGACGATTCCCTTGCACAGTGGAACTGTTGCCAACGCGAATCTCCAAATCTTGTAGCGGTTTGTGACCTGGAACAGAAATGCCAAGAACTGATTCAGACGAAGCATTTATTTATAATTTAAGGAATTATTTTACAAGACTTTGGCCATATTCAGAAAGAAAATACAAAGGTCTTGTTAGACTGAATTTGGTATTTAACCCTTTCACGACTAAGGGAAACATTTTTCCCATTTTAAAATTGGTGATTGTCGTATTTAATTCTAATCTTATCTGCATTTTTTATACAGAATGTCAAAATAGAACGTATGCCGAACGCAATTACGTAAACGGGAACGTTTAGAAAACAAAAACAGAACTGTCAGGACGCATAATATATGTACTATGTGCAATGTCCATCTTTGCCTCACTACCAAAAGAAATTGCTTCGCAGAATATCATAATTAGCAACATCATTTTGTATACTAATTTTATTTCATAATTTTGTATTATTTTAGTTAACATTTTGTTCTAATAAATAAAAGACATTGCATAATAAGCCTAACTATAATTTGTGTTACCTTTATAGTCCATTGGGAAAAATATTTCCCATAAAATTCCAAAAAAACTACACATTGTTATGTATTTTTCTTATGATTTTTATTTATTTTACGTCTAAACAAACTAAAATAAACAGTTACATACTAATATTTACTCTTAGAAACCTTATGGTCCTGAAAGGGTTAATGCAGAGATGGACTTACCGCAGCAACCCCTTGTTATAATCCTCACCACTCTTACTGGATAAGTCTGGAGCAGGTCGACCTGCCACCATGGAGAATTTTCTGATTTGGTTTCAGTACAGTATTTATTCTCGTGCACTGTAGTCGTGTCGCCATCGTTGGCATGATTAGATTCTCCACCTCTCATTGTGCTTGATTGGTTGGTTGGTTTTCCGTATGCTACATTCACCGCTAGAAAAATAAAAAAAAACTCATTAATATGAATTTGAGCTTTAAGTTTCTATATTCACTATTAATTAATTAATGGTAAATTCACAGAATTGTGTGTTGACACAGAATTCATTAAATATAATATATAAAGAAGAATGTTTGCTCCCATGTCACCAGGGGAAGAATAAAGGCTATGTGCGAGCCTACTGGGGTCAACCAAAATTGGGTCGGCTTGTTTGAATTCCTCAAAATTCCCATTGACTTAACGCTAACGGTTCAAAGTTATTCAAAATAATTGTTGCCATCAATAAATTTGAAATAATGAATGCATGAAACTAATTCTGATTTCGCATGATTAAACATTAACGGCTGAAAATTGTTCAAAATAACTGTTGCCACCAATAAATTTGAAATAACGAACGCATGAAATTAATTTCTGATTTCGCATGATTAAACATTAACGGCTGAAAGTTGTTCAAAATAACTGTTGCCACCAATAAATTTGAAATAACGAATGCATGAAATTAATTTCTGATTTCGCATGATTAAACATTAACGGCTGAAACTTGTTCAAAATAACTGTTGCCACCATTAAATTTGAAATAACGAATGCATGAAATTAATTTCTGATTTCGCATGATTAAACATTAACGGCTGAAAGTTGTTCAAAATAACTGTTGCCACCAATAAATTTGAAATAACGAATGCATGAAATTAATTTCTGATTTCGCATGATTAACGGCTGAAAGTTGTTCAAAATAACTGTTGCCACCAATAAATTTGAAATAACGAATGCATGAAATTAATTTCTGATTTCACATGATTAAACATTAACGGCTGAAAGTTGTTCAAAATAACTGTTGCCACCATTAAATTTGAAATAACGAATGCATGAAATTAATTTCTGATTTCGCATGATTAACGGCTGAAAGTTGTTCAAAATAACTGTTGCCACCAATAAATTTGAAATAACGAATGCATGAAATTAATTTCTGATTTCGCATGATTAAACATTAACGGCTGAAAGTTGTTCAAAATAACTGTTGCCACCAATGAATTTGAAATAATGAATACATGAAACAAATTCCTTTCTGATATCGCGTGATAAAGCCATTGTTCACTTTGTTAAGTCAAGAGCACGACAGTTTCTGTGGAAATTGAAGTCATTCTAAATAAGCGCGAGCGGGACACGAGATTCTTTGTTAAAATGAAAGCTTCAAGAACTAAGAATTCGTATCGGAAATTAATATCGCTATCTTAATTGGAAAAACATGTAAAAGTTAATAAACATATATCTCATTGTATTGTGTGAACTTCTTTTGTGTTCATTTTCATACGCTACAGATACATTTACGAAAAATTGCTTTGAATTGTATATAGTTACTTCACAACAAGAACTTTTGACCTTAAAGGGGAGAAATACTTACCACAATAGGGAACTTCTCCGCTCCATTTCCCACCTGATACGCATGCCCTCATTGGTTCCCTGGAAAGAGAAAAGCATTATTTAAATTTTTCTATATCCATTTCTCACCAGATACACATGCCTTCATTCGTTCCCTGGAAAAAAAAAAGAAGCGTTATTTAAATTTATTTCTATATTTTAATATTGTGGCATTATAAAATATTGATTTCATTATTTTAATTATTAAATAACCTAATCCAGCTTATTATTATTGCTTCGTGTTCTTTGTTTGTACAGATAAATTAAAAACGTTTTTTGTGTTTTATACTTATTTTGAAATATTACGGTTTACACTTTCAGAATCTGCCAACAACTATTACTGCGCCCTCTAATGGTGCAAAAATTTGAAATTTTGAAAATTTTGCACCGTTAGAGGGCGCAGTAATAGTTGTTGGAAGTAATAGTTTTTGCATTCTTAGAGGGCGCAATAATAGTCTCTTCAACAATTATTGCGCCCTCTAACAGTGCAAAATTTTGAAAACTGGAAATTTAAAAAGTTTTCTCCGTAAGAGGGCGCAGTAATATTTGCTTGGAGTAATAGTTTTTGCATTGTTAGAGGGCGCAGTAATATTTGTTTGGAGTAATTATGCACATTTGTTGGCCATAGTTGTTGGGAGTAATAGTTTTTGCATTGTTAGAGGGCACTGTAATATTTGTTTGGAGTAATAGTTTTTGCATTGTTAAAGGGCGCAGTAATATTTGTTTGGAGTAATAGTTTTTGCATTGTTAGAGGGCACAGTAATATTTGCTTGGAGTAATAGTTTTTGCATTGTTAGAGGGCGCAGTAATATTTGTTTGGGGTAATAGTTTTTGCATTGTTAGAGGGCGCAGTAATATTTGCTTGGAGTAATAGTTTTTGCATAGTTAGAGGGCGCAGTAATATTTGCTTGGAGCAATAGTTTTTGCATTGTTAGAGGGCACAGTAATATTTGTTTGGAGTAATAGTTTTTGCATTGTTAGAGGGCGCAGTAATATTTGTTTGGAGTAATAGTTTTTGCGTTGTTAGAGGGCGCAATAATAGTATTTTTAACAATTATTGTGCCCTCTAACAGTGCGAAATTTTGAAAATTTGAAATTTTCAAATTTTTGTACCATTAAAGGATGCAGTAATAGTTGTTTGGAGTAATAGTTTTTGCATTGTTAGAGGGCGCAATAAAAATTCTCTTCAATAATTATTGCGCCCTCTAACAGTGCAAAATGTTAAAAATGGGAAATTTTCAAATTTTTGCACCGTAAGAGGGCGCAGTAATATTTATTGGGAGTAATAGTTTTTTCATTGTTAGAGGGCGCAGTAATATTCGTTTGGAGCAATAGTTTTTGCATTGTTAGAGGGCGCAGTAATATTTGTTTGGAGTAATATTTTTTGCATTGTTAGAGGGCACAGTAATATTTGTTTGGAGTAATAGTTTTTGCATTGTTAGAGGGCGCAGTAATATTTGTTCGGAGTAATAGTTTTTGAATTGTTAGAGGGCGCAGTAATATTTGTTTGGAGTAATAGTTTTTGCGTTGTTACAGGGCGCAATAATAGTATTTTTAACAATTATTCTGCCCTCTAACAGTGCAAAATTTTGAAAATTTGAAATTTTCAAATTTTTGTACAATTAAAGGATGCAGTAACAGTTGTTTGGAGTAATAGTTTTTGCATTGTTAGAGGGCGCAATAAAAATTCTCGTCAATAATTATTGCGCCCTCTAACCGTGCAAAATGTTAAAAATTGGAAATTTTCAAATTTTTGCACCGTAAGAGGGCGCAGTAATAGTTGTTGGGAGTAATAGTTTTTGCATTCTTAGAGGGCGCAATAATAGTCTCCTCAACAATTATAGCTCCAATTTTCAAAATATTGTACCGTTAGAGGGCGCATTAATAGTTGGGAGATTCTGAATGTGCAAATCGTAGTATTTCAGAACAACTACAAAACTCAGTCGTTTGCAATATTCTTTTGAAAATTGGAAATTTTGAAACGAATATATTGCAAGCGATATAATTAAGGCAGAAATTCGAAATTTTTGTTGTGAGATGTAAATAGTATGAAGTTTACGCTAAGAACAATGATTTTTACCTCTAAAGAGGGGGTGGGGGCAATTTTGTTTTTAGAGAAATATCGAAAAAAAAAAGTTCTGAGTTGGATAGGCGTTGATAACGTTTGTGATTCACAATTTTAGAATCTTCCAAAAGCTTTAATTGCGCCCTCTGAAGGTGGAAATTTTTTGGGAAATTTGAAAATTTGAAACGATTATTGCAAACGACTTTATTATCCTTTGTAAATTTGTATTTTAGTGGTGGAGTGTGGTGATGTAGGGGTTCATATTGAGAGCAATATTTTGTCCCTTCACCCTCAGATATAAGTAAAAGCTTTAAGTTTCCAAAAAAAGAAAATGGAACAGTTTCTGCGTAGAGGGAATTATTCACCTGAAGTGTTCACACATTTCATCGCAGCTAGATGTGGCTCTAGTGCAAACTTGATTAAAAAATGGGTGGGTTGGGTTATTTTACCCCTGAGTGGCACTTTCTTTTGCATATGATGGGCTAAATGGCCAGGTCACAATGACCCTGAGGACTCAGAGAAAGTTGGGTGAGGAGATTGCCTGGAACAGCTATTGGGAGACAGATGGTAGCCTCCCATTAAGACCATCCAGAGTGTTCTTTAGGTTGGGTTACTTTTCCTCTAAGCGGCACTTTTTGCACACAATGGGCTAAATGGCCAGGTCACAATGACCTCGAGGGCTCAGAGAAGGTTCAGGGAGGTGACCCACTGGAACAGCTATTGGGAGACAGATGGTAGCCTCCCGTTAAGACCATCCAGAGTGTTCTTTAGGTTGGGTTATTTTTCCTCTGAGCGGCACTTTTTGCACATAATGGGCTAAATGGCCAGGTCACAATGACCTCGAGGGCTCAGAGAAGGTTCAGGAAGGGGACCCACTGGAACAGCTATTTTCCTCTGAGCGGCACTTTCTGCACACAATGGGCTAAATGGCCAGGTCACAAGGATCTCGTAGGCTCAGAAAAGGTTCAGGGAGGAGACCCAATGGAACAGCTATTTGGAGACAGATGGTAGCCTCCCGTTAAAACCATCAAGAGTGTCCTTCAGGTTGGGTTATTTTTCCTCTGAGCGGCACTTTTTGCACATAATGGGCTGAATGGTCAGGTGACAAGGACCTCGAGGGATCAGAGAATGATCAGGGAGGGGACCCACTGGAACAGCTATTGGGAGACAGATGGTAGCCTCCCATTAAGACCATCCAGAGTGTTCTTTAGGTTGGGTTATTTTTCCTCTGAGCGGCACTTTTTGCACACAATGGGCTAAATGGCCAGGTCACAATGACCTCGAGGGCTCAGAGAAGGTTCAGGGAGGTGACCCACTGGAACAGCTATTGGGAGACAGATGGTAGCCTCCCGTTAAGACCATCCAGAGTGTTCTTTAGGTTGGGTTATTTTTCCTCTGAGCGGCACTTTTTGCACATAATGGGCTAAATGGCCAGGTCACAATGACCTCGAGGGCTCAGAGAAGGTTCAGGAAGGGGACCCACTGGAACAGCTATTTTCCTCTGAGCGGCACTTTCTGCACACAATGGGCTAAATGGCCAGGTCACAAGGATCTCGTAGGCTCAGAAAAGGTTCAGGGAGGAGACCCAATGGAACAGCTATTTGGAGACAGATGGTAGCCTCCCGTTAAAACCATCAAGAGTGTCCTTCAGGTTGGGTTATTTTTCCTCTGAGCGGCACTTTTTGTACATAATGGGCTGAATGGCCAGGTGACAAGGACCTCGAGGGATCAGAGAATGATCAGGGAGGGGACCCACTGGAACAGCTATTGGGAGACAGATGGTAGCCTCCCATTAAGACCATCCAGAGTGTTCTTTAGGTTGGGTTACTTTTCCTCTAAGCGGCACTTTTTGCACACAATGGGCTAAATGGCCAGGTCACAATGACCTCGAGGGCTCAGAGAAGGTTCAGGGAGGTGACCCACTGGAACAGCTATTGGGAGACAGATGGTAGCCTCCCGTTAAGACCATCCAGAGTGTTCTTTAGGTTGGGTTATTTTTCCTCTGAGCGGCACTTTTTGCACATAATGGGCTAAATGGCCAGGTCACAATGACCTCGAGGGCTCAGAGAAGGTTCAGGAAGGGGACCCACTGGAACAGCTATTTTCCTCTGAGCGGCACTTTCTGCACAAAATGGGCTAAATGGCCAGGTCACAAGGATCTCGTAGGCTCAGAAAAGGTTCAGGGAGGAGACCCAATGGAACAGCTATTTGGAGACAGATGGTAGCCTCCCGTTAAAACCATCAAGAGTGTCCTTCAGGTTGGGTTATTTTTCCTCTGAGCGGCACTTTTTGCACATAATGGGCTGAATGGCCAGGTGAAAAGGACCTCGAGGGATCAGAGAATGATCAGGGAGGGGACCCACTGGAACAGCTATTGGGAGACAGATGGTAGCCTCCCATTAAGACCATCCAGAGTGTTCTTTAGGTTGGGTTATTTTTCCTCTGAGCGGCACTTTTTGCACACAATGGGCTAAATGGCCAGGTCACAATGACCTCGAGGGCTCAGAGAAGGTTCAGGGAGGTGACCCACTGGAACAGCTATTGGGAGACAGATGGTAGCCTCCCGTTAAGACCATCCAGAGTGTTCTTTAGGTTGGGTTATTTTTCCTCTGAGCGGCACTTTTTGCACATAATGGGCTAAATGGCCAGGTCACAATGACCTCGAGGGCTCAGAGAAGGTTCAGGAAGGGGACCCACTGGAACAGCTATTTTCCTCTGAGCGGCACTTTCTGCACACAATGGGCTAAATGGCCAGGTCACAAGGATCTCGTAGGCTCAGAAAAGGTTCAGGGAGGAGACCCAATGGAACAGCTATTTGGAGACAGATGGTAGCCTCCCGTTAAAACCATCAAGAGTGTCCTTCAGGTTGGGTTATTTTTCCTCTGAGCGGCACTTTTTGCACATAATGGGCTGAATGGCCAGGTGACAAGGACCTCGAGGGATCAGAGAATGATCAGAGAGGGGACCCACTGGAACAGCTATTGGGAGACAGATGGTAGCCTCCCATTAAGACCATCCAGAGTGTTCTTTAGGTTGGGTTATTTTTCCTCTGAGCGGCACTTTTTGCACACAATGGGCTAAATGGCCAGGTCACAATGACCTCGAGGGCTCAGAGAAGGTTCAGGGAGGTGACCCACTGGAACAGCTATTGGGAGACAGATGGTAGCCTCCCGTTAAGACCATCCAGAGTGTTCTTTAGGTTGGGTTATTTTTCCTCTGAGCGGCACTTTTTGCACATAATGGGCTAAATGGCCAGGTCACAATGACCTCGAGGGCTCAGAGAAGGTTCAGGAAGGGGACCCACTGGAACAGCTATTTTCCTCTGAGCGGCACTTTCTGCACACAATGGGCTAAATGGCTAGGTCACAAGGATCTCGTAGGCTCAGAAAAGGTTCAGGGAGGAGACCCAATGGAACAGCTATTTGGAGACAGATGGTAGCCTCCCGTTAAAACCATCAAGATTGTCCTTCAGGTTGGGTTATTTTTCCTCTGAGCGGCACTTTTTGCACAGAATGGGCTGAATGGCTAGGTCACAAGGACTTCGAGGGCTCAGAGAAGGTTCAGGAAGGGGACCTACTGGAACAGCTATTGGGAGACAGATGGTAGCCTCCCATTAAGACCATCCAGAGTGTTCTTTAGGTTGGGTTATTTTTCCTCTGAGCGGCACTTTTTGCACACAATGGGCTAAATGGCCAGGTCACAAGGACTTCGAGGGCTCAGAGAAGGATCAGGGAGGGGACCCACTTGAATAGCTGTTGGGAGGCAGATGGTAATCTCCCATCAAAACCATCTAATGTGTTCTTTAACGTGCACAGCGTATTTCTCTTTTTTGCCCACAATGGGCTAAATGACCAGGTCACCAGGACCCTGACCATTCAGAGAAGGTGGGAGGAAGGATACCCATTGGACAACCGTTGCGAGACGTGTGGTAGCCTTCCATCAAGGCCATCTAGTGTTTCTTTAATGTGCTGAGGGTATGGCTCACCCTTGCACAGAGAACCACGGCTTAACGTCGCATACGACGGACGGCAACCTTTCGAGGCCCATCGGTGTCCCCTACTGATCCAGGGCAGGGTGAAGAATTTGGCGGATATAAATCTCAACATTGACCCAGATGGCACTCGAACCTGGGAACTATAGTTTATAATCCTGGCACACTAACTGCTGAGTACCCCTCCTCCCTAAAAAAAATGTATAGATGGAGCCACTTACCCGAAGAGTTCATATCCCTCGTCACAGCTATAGGTGGCGGTAGTACCCACTTGCCTTTCTTCACTAGAAAGCGTTACTGATGAATAAATGGGAACTGCAGGATGCGCACACGGTTTCTCTTCAGCTAAAGAAACGGAAATAATTGCTCTTAAAATGATTTCTACAAAATTAAAACACATATAGACAAAAAAGACAAATTGAAAAATTTTTAGTACAAAAGAATTTCTTACTTTTTTCAGCGGAATATAGCAAAAAACACCTTATACCAATAATGGCAAGATATCCACAATGTTGAACTCTCATAGAGCAGCGCTTCTGTGGCGGAATAGTGAACTAAAATAAAATAAATAAATAAATACCCCCTCAAGCAGCTGCTTGCCACAGAAGTCTGACAGGAGCCTGTCAGTTTATATGCCAGAGTAGAAGATCTGAGAGGATGGCAGGACCTCAGCAGAAAACAACACGAACATCCATGCCTTACCCGGGGCTCGAACCCAGGTCCCGTAGATCAGTAGCCAAGTCCGCTAACCACTCGGCCACTGAGAAAAAAAAATTTGATAGCATTTCCTTTATTTATTTCGCTGACAAATATTTTGCTTAAGTAATTAAATATATTTAGAGATTCGGAAATTCTACTATTGGTTATTGTTTTTTAAAACAAGTAATTACTTCCAAATTATTCGATATTATTTTTATATATTCATCATGAATAAATTAGTATTAAAGAATCGCAGAATGTTTGCTGAAGACATGGAACTCGTGAAATAATAAGCTGGAAAAAATTGTTTTTTGCCGCGAGAGGGATTCGAACCCACGTCTCCTGGAAACATGCTAGTTATGCTAACAACTACACCATCAGCAGCTAACTTTTTTCAGCTGAGTTATCAACTTTCCCAAAAATTTTTATGTCATTAGCACAGTGGCGCCATCTATCCGAGAAGTAAACAACTGTGTTATCACTTTTTTCTTAATTTTTTTTTTATTTTTCAGCGTATTATAAAAAAAATATTCTATTTTATGCTCGTTTTTAATTGTACGAAATGGAGCAGTCTGCGGATTTACTCAAGACCATGGCACATAAAACTAGTTCCATAGTCTGACGTTGGTGGCGCTAACAACTGACATAAAAGTAAGTGAATGGACTCTCTGTTTCTCCTATCTCTGTGTTTGAGACTGCGCAGTTGATGCTTTGACACTTTTCACAGACCACATAGTTGGTTGGGTTGGGTTGTTTTACCTCTGAGCGGCACATTTTTGCACACCATGGGCTAAATGGCCAGGTCCCATGGACCCCGAAGGTTCAGAGAAGGTTGTGGGAGGGGACCCACTGGAACAGCTGTTGGGAGACAGATGGTAGCCTCCCGTCAAGGCCATCCAGCGTGTTCTTTAACGTTGGTTGTTTTACCTCTGAACGGCACTTTTTTGCACACCATGGGCTAAATGGCCAAGTCACATGGACCCCGAAGGCTCAGAGAAGGTTGGGGGAGGGGACCCAATGGAACAGCTGTTGGGAGACAGATAGTAACCTCCCGTCAAGGCCATCCAGCGTGTTCTTTAACGTGCACAGGGTATGGCTCTCCTGCACACGGGGCCACGGCTTAACGTCCCAGCCGACGGACGGTGGCCTTTCCAAGCCCATCGGTGTCCCCTACTGACCGTGGGCAGGGCGGGGAATTTTGCGGAGATAAATCTCAAAGCTGACACAGCTGGGACTCGAACCTGGGAACTACAGATTACGAGCCTGGCGCGCTACCAACTGAGCCACCCCCGCCCCTTACACATAGTTGGTAGTGTGACTGATTTGTAGTTTGCTGTTTTGCAAGTTGGATTCCGAATTGTGCCAGCATTAAAATTTATATCCTCTAACCCTAACACTGCCCTCGATCAGAAAGAGAACACGTGAAGGCTTGGAATAAAGTGACCAGATTTTGAAAAAAGAAGGTCCCGGGACTTTGAAAATTCAATATGAAGAGTGAGTTTTCATAAAATTCTTGTGTTAAAAATAACACAATCATTTTCATTTAGAACATACGACTGGCAGAAGTTCTAGACCTGCCTTTGCTCAGTAGCAGACACCGATGGGCTTGGAAAGGCCATCGGTGTGTGGGAGAGCCATAACATGCTGGATGGCCTTGAGGGAGGCTACCATCTGTCTCCTAACAGCTTTTCCAGTGGGTAACCTCACCTAACCTTCTCTGATCCTTAGGAGTCCTTGTAATCTAGAAATTTAGCCCATTGTGTGCAGGAAAGCATACCCTGTGCCCGTTAAATACGACGCTGGAAGGTCTTGACGGGAGGCTAGAATTTGTCACCTAACAGCTGTAAAATGGGTCCCCTCACCTAAGCTTCTCTGATCCTTAGGAGTCCTTGTAATCTAGAAATTTAGCCCATTGTGTGCAGGAAAGCATACCCTGTGCCCATTAAATAAGACGCTGGAAGGTCTTGACGGGAGGCTATCATCTGTCTCCTAACAATTGTACAATGGGTCCCCTTACCCAACCTTCTCTGATCCTTAGCAGTCCTTGTAATCTAGAAATTTAGCCCATTGTGTGCAGTGAAGCATACCCTGTGCCCGTTAAATAAGACGCTGGAAGTTCTTGACGGGAGGCTACCATCTGTCACCTAACAGCTGTAAAATGGGTCCCCTCACCCAACCTTCTCTGATCCTTAGGAGACCTTGTAATCTAGAAATTTAGCCCATTGTGTGCAGGAAAGCATACCCTGTGCCCGTTAAATAAGACGCTGGAAGGTCTTGACGGGAGGCTACCATCTGTCTCCTAACAATTGTACAATGGGTCCCCTCACCAACCTTCTCTGATCATTAGGAGTCCTTGTAATCTAGATTTAGCCCATTGTGTGCAGGAAAGCATACCCTGTGCCTATTAAATAAGACGCTGGAAGTCTTGACGGGAGACTTTCATCTGTCTTCTAACAATTGTACAATAGGTCCCCTCACCCAACCTTCTCTGATCCTTAGGAGTCTTTGTAATCTAGAAATTTAGCCCATTGTGTGCAGGAAAGCATACCCTGTGCCCGTTAAATAAGATGCTGGAAGGTCTTGACGGGAGGCTACCATCTGTCTCCTAACAATTGTACAATGGGTCCCCTCACCCAACCTTCTCTGATTCTTAGGAATTCATGTAATCTAGAAATTTAGCCCATTGTGTGCAAGAAAGCATACCCTGTGCCCCTTAAATAAGACGCTGGAAGGTCTTGACCGCAGGCTACCATCTGTCACCTAACAATTGTACAATGGGTCCCCTCACCCAACCTTCTCTGATCCTTAGGAGTCCTTGTAATCTAGAAATTTAGCCCATTGTGTGCAGTGAAGCATACCCTGTGCCCGTTAAATAAGACGCTGGAAGTTCTTGACGGGAGGCTACCATCTGTCACCTAACAGCTGTAAAATGGGTCCCCTCACCCAACCTTCTCTGATCCTTAGGAGTCCTCGTAATCTAGAAATTTAGCCCATTGTGTGCAGGAAAGCATACCCTTTGCCCGTTAAATAAGACGCTGGAAGGTCTTGACGGGAGGCTACCATCTGTCACCTAACAGCTCTAAAATGGGTCCCCTCACCCAACCTTCTCTGATCCTTAGGAGACCTTGTAATCTAGAAATTTAGCCCATTGTGTGCAGGAAAGCATACCCTGTGCCCGTTAAATAAGACGCTGGAAGGTCTTGACGGGAGGCTTTCATCTGTCTTCTAACAATTGTACAATGGGTCCCCTCACCAACCTTCTCTGATCATTAGGAGTCCTTGAAATCTAGAAATTTAGCCCATTGTGTGCAGGAAAGCATACCCTGTGCCCGTTAAATAAGACGCTGGAAGGTCTTGACGGGAGGCTACCATCTGTCACCTAACAGCTGTAAAATGGGTCCCCTCACCCAACCTTCTCTGATTCTTAGGCATCCTTGTAATCTGGAAATTTAGTCCATTGTGTGCAGGAAAGCATACCCTGTGCCCGTTAAATAAGGCACTGGAAGGTCTTGACGGGAGGCTACCATCTGTCTCCTAACAATTGTAGAATGGGTCCCCTCACCCAACCTTCTCTGATCTTTAGGCATCATTGTAATCTGGAAATTTAGTCCATTGTGTGCAGGAAAGCATACCCTGTGCCCGTTAAATAAGGCACTGGAAGGTCTTGACGGGAGGCTACCATCTGTCTCCTAACAATTGTAGAATGGGTCCCCTCACCCAACCTTCTCTGATCCTTAGGCATCATTGTAATCTGGAAATTTAGTCCATTGTGTGCAGGAAAGCATACCCTGTGCCCGTTAAATAAGACACTGGAAGGTCTTGACGGGAGGCTACCATCTGTCTCCTAACAATTGTACAATGGGTCCCCTCACCCAACCTTCTCTGATCCTTAGGAGTCTTTGCAATCTAGAAATTTAGCCCATTGTGTGCAGGAAAGCATACCCTGTGCCCGTTAAATAAGGCACTGGAAGGTCTTGACGGGAGGCTACCATCTGTCTCCTAACAATTGTAGAATGGGTCCCCTCACCCAACCTTCTCTGATCTTTAGGCATCATTGTAATCTGGAAATTTAGTCCATTGTGTGCAGGAAAGCATACCCTGTGCCCGTTAAATAAGGCACTGGAAGGTCTTGACGGGAGGCTACCATCTGTCTCCTAACAATTGTAGAATGGGTCCCCTCACCCAACCTTCTCTGATCCTTAGGCATCATTGTAATCTGGAAATTTAGTCCATTGTGTGCAGGAAAGCATACCCTGTGCCCGTTAAATAAGGCACTGGAAGGTCTTGACGGGAGGCTACCATCTGTCTCCTAACAATTGTAGAATGGGTCCCCTCACCCAACCTTCTCTGATCCTTAGGCATCATTGTAATCTGGAAATTTAGTTAATTGTGTGCAGGAAAGCATACCCTGTGCCCGTTAAATAAGGCACTGGAAGGTCTTGACGGGAGGCTACCATCTGTCTCCTAACAATTGTAGAATGGGTCCCCTCACCCAACCTTCTCTGATCCTTAGGCATCATTGTAATCTGGAAATTTAGTCCATTGTGTGCAGGAAAGCATACCCTGTGCCCGTTAAATAAGGCACTGGAAGGTCTTGACGGGAGGCTACCATCTGTCTCCTAACAATTGTAGAATGGGTCCCCTCACCCAACCTTCTCTGATCCTTAGGCATCATTGTAATCTGGAAATTTAGTTAATTGTGTGCAGGAAAGCATACCCTGTGCCCGTTAAATAAGGCACTGGAAGGTCTTGACGGGAGGCTACCATCTGTCTCCTAACAATTGTAGAATGGGTCCCCTCACCCAACCTTCTCTGATCCTTAGGCATCATTGTAATCTGGAAATTTAGTCCATTGTGTGCAGGAAAGCATACCCTGTGCCCGTTAAATAAGACACTGGAAGGTCTTGATGGGAGGCTACCATCTGTCTCCTAACAATTGTACAATGGGTCCCCTCACCCAACCTTCTGTGATCCTTAGGAGTCTTTGTAATCTAGAAATTTAGCCCATTGTGTGCAGGAAAGCATACCCTGTGCCCATTAAATAAGACGCTGGAAGATCTTGACGGGAGGCTACCATCTGTCACCTAACAGCTGTAAAATGGGTCCCCTCACCCAACCTTCTCTGATTCTTAGGCATCCTTGTAATCTGGAAATTTAGTCCATTGTGTGCAGGAAAGCATACCCTGTGCCCGTTAAATAAGGCACTGGAAGGTCTTGACGGGAGGCTACCATCTGTCTCCTAACAATTGTAGAATGGGTCCCCTCACCCAACCTTCTCTGATCCTTAGGCATCATTGTAATCTGGAAATTTAGTCCATTGTGTGCAGGAAAGCATACCCTGTGCCCATTAAATAAGACGCTGGAAGATCTTAACGGGAGGCTACCATCTGTCTCCTAACAATTGTAGAATGGGTCCCCTCACCCAACCTTCTCTGATCCTTAGGCATCATTGTAATCTGGAAATTTAGTCCATTGTGTGCAGGAAAGCATACCCTGTGCCCATTAAATAAGACGCTGGAAGATCTTAACGGGAGGCTACCATCTGTCTCCTAACAATTGTAGAATGGGTCCCCTCACCCAACCTTCTCTGATCCTTAGGCATCATTGTAATCTGGAAATTTAGTCCATTGTGTGCAGGAAAGCATACCCTGTGCCCGTTAAATAAGACACTGGAAGGTCTTGATGGGAGGCTACCATCTGTCTCCTAACAATTGTACAATGGGTCCCCTCACCCAACCTTCTCTGATCCTTAGGAGTCTTTGTAATCTAGAAATTTAGTCCATTGTGTGCAGGAAAGCATACCCTGTGCCCGTTAAATAAGGCACTGGAAGGTCTTGACGGGAGGCTACCATCTGTCTCCTAACAATTGTAGAATGGGTCCCCTCACCCAACCTTCTCTGATCCTTAGGCATCATTGTAATCTGGAAATTTAGTTAATTGTGTGCAGGAAAGCATACCCTGTGCCCGTTAAATAAGGCACTGGAAGGTCTTGACGGGAGGCTACCATCTGTCTCCTAACAATTGTAGAATGGGTCCCCTCACCCAACCTTCTCTGATCCTTAGGCATCATTGTAATCTGGAAATTTAGTCCATTGTGTGCAGGAAAGCATACCCTGTGCCCGTTAAATAAGACACTGGAAGGTCTTGATGGGAGGCTACCATCTGTCTCCTAACAATTGTACAATGGGTCCCCTCACCCAACCTTCTGTGATCCTTAGGAGTCTTTGTAATCTAGAAATTTAGCCCATTGTGTGCAGGAAAGCATACCCTGTGCCCATTAAATAAGACGCTGGAAGATCTTGACGGGAGGCTACCATCTGTCACCTAACAGCTGTAAAATGGGTCCCCTCACCCAACCTTCTCTGATTCTTAGGCATCCTTGTAATCTGGAAATTTAGTCCATTGTGTGCAGGAAAGCATACCCTGTGCCCGTTAAATAAGGCACTGGAAGGTCTTGACGGGAGGCTACCATCTGTCTCCTAACAATTGTAGAATGTGTCCCCTCACCCAACCTTCTCTGATCCTTAGGCATAATTGTAATCTGGAAATTTAGTCCATTGTGTGCAGGAAAGCATACCCTGTGCCCGTTAAATAAGGCACTGGAAGGTCTTGACGGGAGGCTACCATCTGTCTCCTAACAATTGTAGAATGGGTCCCCTCACTCAACCTTCTCTGATCCTTAGGCATCATTGTAATCTGGAAATTTAGTCCATTGTGTGCAGGAAAGCATACCCTGTGCCCGTTAAATAAGGCACTGGAAGGTCTTGACGGGAGGCTACCATCTGTCTCCTAACAATTGTAGAATGTGTCCCCTCACCCAACCTTCTCTGATCCTTAGGCATCATTGTAATCTGGAAATTTAGTCCATTGTGTGCAGGAAAGCATACCCTGTGCCCGTTAAATAAGGCACTGGAAGGTCTTGACGGGAGGCTACCATCTGTCTCCTAACAATTCTACAATGGGTCCCCTCACCCAACCTTCTGTGATCCTTAGGAGTCTTTGTAATCTAGAAATTTAGCCCATTGTGTGCAGGAAAGCATACCCTGTGCCCATTAAATAAGACGCTGGAAGATCTTGACGGGAGGCTACCATCTGTCACCTAACAGCTGTAAAATGGGTCCCCTCACCCAACCTTCTGTGATCCTTAGGAGTCTTTGTAATCTAGAAATTTAGCCCATTGTGTGCAGGAAAGCATACCCTGTGCCCATTAAATAAGACGCTGGAAGATCTTGACGGGAGGCTACCATCTGTCACCTAACAGCTGTAAAATGGGTCCCCTCACCCAACCTTCTGTGATCCTTAGGAGTCTTTGTAATCTAGAAATTTAGCCCATTGTGTGCAGGAAAGCATACCCTGTGCCCATTAAATAAGACGCTGGAAGATCTTGACTGGAGGCTACCATCTGTCACCTAACAGCTGTAAAATGGGTCCCCTCACCCAACCTTCTGTGATCCTTAGGAGTCTTTGTAATCTAGAAATTTAGCCCATTGTGTGCAGGAAAGCATACCCTGTGCCCATTAAATAAGACGCTGGAAGATCTTGACGGGAGGCTACCATCTGTCACCTAACAGCTGTAAAATGGGTCCCCTCACCCAACCTTCTCTGATTCTTAGGCATCCTTGTAATCTGGAAATTTAGTCCATTGTGTGCAGGAAAGCATACCCTGTGCCCGTTAAATAAGGCACTGGAAGGTCTTGACGGGAGGCTACCATCTGTCTCCTAACAATTGTAGAATGGGTCCCCTCACCCAACCTTCTCTGATCCTTAGGCATCATTGTAATCTGGAAATTTAGTCCATTGTGTGCAGGAAAGCATACCCTGTGCCCATTAAATAAGACGCTGGAAGATCTTAACGGGAGGCTACCATCTGTCACCTAACAGCTGTAAAATGGGTCCCCTCACCCAACCTTCTCTGATTCTTAGGCATCCTTGTAATCTGGAAATTTAGTCAATTGTGTGCAGGAAAGCATACCCTGTGCCCGTTAAATAAGGCACTGGAAGGTCTTGACGGGAGGCTACCATCTGTCTCCTAACAATTGTAGAATGTGTCCCCTCACCCAACCTTCTCTGATCCTTAGGCATCATTGTAATCTGGAAATTTAGTCCATTGTGTGCAGGAAAGCATACCCTGTGCCCGTTAAATAAGGCACTGGAAGGTCTTGACGGGAGGCTACCATCTGTCTCCTAACAATTGTAGAATGGGTCCCCTCACTCAACCTTCTCTGATCCTTAGGCATCATTGTAATCTGGAAATTTAGTCCATTGTGTGCAGGAAAGCATACCCTGTGCCCGTTAAATAAGGCACTGGAAGGTCTTGACGGGAGGCTACCATCTGTCTCCTAACAATTGTACAATGGGTCCCCTCACCCAACCTTCTCTGATCCTTAGGAGTCTTTGTAATCTAGAAATTTAGTCCATTGTGTGCAGGAAAGCATACCCTGTGCCCGTTAAATAAGACGCTGGAAGGTCTTGACGGGAGGTTACCATCTGTCTCCTAACAGCTGTACAGTGTGTCCACTTCACCAACCTTCTCTGAACCTTCGGGGTCCTTGTGACCTGACCATTTAGTTCGCTGCGTGCAAAGAGCTGCCGCTCAGAGGTAAAACAACCCAAACTCTAAAAGTAATGTTTTCTGCTTTATCGAAACTCTCATCCTTTCCGGTTTTCAGAGCACGCGAATTGCAGAATTTAGTAGAAAGAAGCATACTCAAAGAAAAAAAAAATCACTTATATTTTTTAAAATTACGATAAAAAAAAATAACGAAATTCATGTATGTAAGTTGTTTTTATTTCATTTTTGGAGTTCAGTTCTTTTTCTATTAATGGAGCTCAGTTACTGTCTGTTTATTATGAATTCACCAACGGTTCTCAAAAATGTAGAACTAAAAATCCGTAGCAATTTATTTGGTTGATTTGTTTATCTGATATCACATTTCTCTAAACAAGAAAACTTATTTTAGAAGTTATAGATCTTCGACGTTAGCTTTCCATTGACAAAACACAGCAATGCTCCTTAATTTGGGGTGGCTCAGTCGGTAGCGCGCCAGGCTCGTAATCTGTAATTCCCAGGTTCGAGTCCCAGCTGGGTCAGCGTTGAGATTTATCTCCGCAAAATTCCCTGCCCTGCCACGGTCAGTAGGGAACACCGATGGACTTGGAAAGGCCGCCGTCCGTCGGATGGGACGTTAAGCCGTGGCCTCGTGTGCGGGAGAGCGATACCCTGTACACGTTAAAGAACACGCTGGATGGCCTTGCCGGGAGGTTACTATCTGTCTCCCAACAGCTGTTCCAGTGGGTCCCCTCCCCCATGGGGGCGGGGGTGGCTCAGTCGTTAGCTCGCCAGGCTCGCAATCTGTAGTTCCCAGGTTCGAGTCCCAGCTGGGTCAGCGTTGAGATTTATCTCCGCAAAATTCCCTGCCCTACCCACGGTCAGTAGGGGACACCGATGGGCTGGGAAAGGCTGCCGTTCGTCGGATGGGACGTTAAGCCGTGGGCCCGTGTGCAGGAGAGCCATACCCTGTGCACGTTAAAGAACACGCTGGATGGCCTTGACGGGAGGCTACCATCTGTCTCCCAACAGCTGTTCCAGTGGGTCTCCTCGCCCAACCTTCTCTGAGCCTACGGTGTCCATGTGACCTGGCCATTTAGCCCATGGTGTGCAAAAAAGTGCCGCTCAGAGGTAAAACAATCCAATAACAAAGGTCCTTAATTTATGGAAACCAGTGTAATTCATTCACTATTCGACAATTTCAATATTTTTCCTTATTTCATTTAGGAAATTGCATGAAACTTCAGCGATTGTAACACAATTCTTTCACAGCATTTTGTCGATTATCGAGCAAATCAGCTACAACAGTTTCTTGATTAATACTCTTGCCCGTGAGGGCGCCACATCCGCACCCACTTCGTACCCAAGGGCAGACGATGATGGTGACCTTCGTCGCTGTCCCCGGTGGGTGTGGAGCCATTGCTCCACCAGGTTCCACCTTCTTACAGCTAGCCAAGTGTAAAAACAGGGAAAGGGGTTTGAAAGAGATGGCGTTTGTTTTATTGGCGAGATAACTTTATTAAGTTAAACTTAATTTTCAAGAAAAAATGAAATCGGCGGTTGTCGAAGTGTCAATTTTCGTGTGCAGCCTAGATAGGACAATTTAGCTCCGTAATAGCTTGAAGAATAGATTTCTGAGTATTCTAGTTGAATATTATTAAAATTAATTAAAATTCAAACTGGAGTTATTTATTTTTAGAAGTATTGAAATTCAACTGGTAGTTATTTTACTTTTAGAAGTAAGCAATTGAAATTCAACCGGTAGTTATTTTTTTGTAAGTAATAGAAATTCAACTGGTAGTTATTTATTTCAAAGTAAGTAATTAAAATTCAGCTGGTAGTTATTCATTTTTGAAAATTAATTTTGAAATATTTTAAAGTCATAAAAAATTAAATCCCTTCTTTTACTTAGTTAAATATAGTAGAGTACTTTTAAATTGTAGTTAATTATAACTTTTACAGGTACTTTTCTTCACCATTTATTTCTCTTCTATCTTGCTGACATTTTTGCTAATATTTTATCTGATATGTTACTAAAATTTATTTTGTTTAAAATAGTATGAAATGAATAATCAAGTCACAGTAAACGAATAAAATTAGTAAAAAATAAAATAATTATGTAGGTTCGTGGGACTACTCCACCAAATTCTAGACCAATCGTTCAAGCAGCCACCGAACCACAGGGAAATGACTTCAGTCGAAACCACAGGGAAATGACTTCACTCGAAACCACAGGGAAATGACTTCAGTCGAAACCACAGGGAAATGACTTCAGTCGAAACCACAGGGAAATGACTTCAATCGAAACCACAGGGAAATGACTTCAATCGAAACCACAAGGAAATGACTTCAATCGAAACCACAGGGAAATGACTTCAATCGAAACCACAGGGAAATGACTTCAATCGAAACCACAGGGAAATGACTTCAATCGAACCACAGGGAAATGACTTCAGTCGAAACCACAGGGAAATGACTTCAATCGAGACCACAGGGAAATGACTTCAGTCAAAACCATAGGGAAATGACTTCAGTCGAGACCACAGGGAAATGACTTCAGTCGGAACCACAGGGAAATGACTTCAGTCGGAACCACAGGGAAATGACTTCAGTCGGAACCAAAGGGAAACGACTTCAATCGAAACCACAGGGTAATGACTTCAATCGAAACCACAGGGAAACGACTTCAGTCGAAACCACAGGGAAATGACTTCAGTCGAAACCACGGGGAAATGACTTCAATCAAAACCAAAGGGAAACGACTTCAATCGAAACGACAGGGAAACGACTTCAATCGAAACCACAGGGAAATGACTTCAATCGAAACCACAGGGAAATGACTTCAATCGAAACCACAGGGAAATGACTTCAATCGAAACCACAGGGAAATGACTTCAATCGAAACCACAGGGAAATGACTTCAATCGAAACCACAGGGAAATGACTTCAGTCGAAACCACAGGGAAATGACTTCAATCGAAACCACAGGGAAATGACTTCAGTCGAAACCACAGGGAAATGACTTCAATCGAAACCACAGGGAAATGACTTCAGTCAAAACCACAGGGAAATGACCTCAATCGAAACCACAGGGAAATGACTTCAATCGAAACCACAGGGAAATGACTTCAATCGAAACCACAGGGAAATGACTTAAATTGAAACCACAGGGAAATGACTTCAGTCGAAACCACACGTATGAATATATAATGCAATGAATGTGGAGCGTGTGCAGTTTCCATTCACAGCAAACTGGAGCGGTTGCGGTTAATGTTCACAGCACATTGGATCGTGTGGGCTCACTCACGGAAATATTGAGGAAATATCACGCTCCAGTTTGCTGTGAACGGTAACTCACGCTCCAGATATTTTTCCTGAATTCTGTAATCACGTGACACGAAGGTTGCCAGATCACTAATTTCTAAAACTATCGTTGCCAGATATTTTTTCTGAATTCTGTAATCAACCATAGTGTTCGGATACTTTTTTGAGCGACTGTACCTCATAAAGTGATTAAAACAGAAAAAAAATAACTGTTTTATCAAATCGTGTATTGGAAAAATTGTAATTTTAAAAGTGTGCATAATAATTTTTTTATTATTTTTTAAGAAATTTTTTAGATTTTTTTTTAAACACTTTTATGGAGGTATAGAATACATCTGAAAATAAAGAGGGCATTGATGAGACTAAAATTTATATCTTAATATTTTAATAAAATTAACATTTTAGACTTAAGTAATAAATGGAAAAAATATTAAGAGCGAAGAAAATTGAATAAAAGAATAAAATAAATTTAGCGGTAGGTTTTTCGACAGAGGAAAAACTTCTATTAACTGTAATCAAACAAATTTTTTACATGATTAACTAATTTTCAGATGTGAAATAAAAAATGTTGAAAACTGTGTTTCAGTGAGATTTTTAAATTATCTACTATGATATTTTTTTGTTAGAAGCTTATTTTAAAATCTAAGAAGCTTTGAGGGAGGCTATCCATTTAGGTAAAATGGGGGTTCTGCATAATTACGATTAATTATGCAGTACATTATTGAATAGATTCGTTATTCAATACGTTTGTTTCGAGTGACACAGCAGAATAAATTTTGAATAAATTTAGAATTAAATTACAGCTTATCTAGTGATGGTGTAACAGTAACAGACTCCTTATGCAGCTCTGTAAACCAACAGATTTTTCGTTTGCGGAGTTCTTTTGTGTTGCCAAAACGGAAAACAAAATGTGCGGTAAAAATAAAATCTTGCATGCGTCACAATGGGTAAATAAATTTTAAATAAATCTAGATTTAAATTACAGCTTATCTACTACGAAATAGACTTCTTATGCAGCGCTACAAACCAATTCTTCGTTAACCGGATTCTTTTGTGTTGCCAAAAACAAAAAAACTGAAAAAATAAAATGAAATCACAATGGGGAAATGCATCTCGTGAGTGGCAACCAAGCACCGAGCGAGTCAACCGTTACCATGACAATGACTCTGAGGTTTGAAACGTCAATGAGCCACGAGTAACACGAGATTTCTTCATTTGATCGCTGAGGCAAGAAGAGGTTCTTTTTTTCCTTCATTTCCCTTGCCGAAACTCTTGGAAGAAGAAAAAACCGTAACTGTTTCATTTTCCATAAGAATGAGATTAACTTTCATCGACCCACGAGAGTCCTCTGGGTTTCCGACAACGCCTTTTTCGGTTGGAGAATATCGAACTTCTCTCGTCACTAGAGGGCGTGGTTCTACGTTCCACCATCTTGGGCGAAGGAAAAAGAAAAGACGTGAAACGGGGCGGACGAGGAGGGAGGGGAGAGGGAGGATGTGGAACGCTTGGAAGAGCAGGTGAACTTGCAGCAGTCAGGATTCTAGTCACAAGACACCCATTGCCCAAATTGACTAAAGAGAACCTTGAGATCAGAAGCTTTCATTTGAAAGGCTTCTTTCCTTTGGGCAATGGTGAAACCGTAACCGCTACTCATATAACACGGGGGGGGGGGGGGGGCAGTTGTCAAATTTGTCTAAATTTTGCTTATAGCTGTTGCACGTAAAATAATCTAAAATAAAATAATTTTTCACGATTCTATTACATACTTATTTTACTGTAATATTATATATTCTATATATTATACTGTAATATATTATAATTTATTAAATTATAAATATTTTATTATAAAAAATATTATACCATAATATTTATAATTTATTACATTATAATATATTATAATACATTGCATTATATTTTGCTGTAATATTATATATATATTACACATTTATTTATATTTTACTCTATAAAGCAAAAGACTTTAATTTTTACGATTTTAAACTTTCGTTTAGAACACCGTAACCGCCATTCAGATAAGATGAGGCCCTGCTTATCTGCATATAGCTGTTGCACGTTAAAATAATCTAAAATAAAATAATTTTTTACGATTTCATTAAATACATATTTTACTGTAATATTATATTTTCTATATATTATATTGTAATATATTATAATTTATTAAATTATAAATATTTTATTATAAAAATAATGTACCATAATATTTATAATTTTATTACATTATAATATATTATAATGCATTGCATTATATTATGTTGTAATATTATACATATATTATACATTTATTTATATTTTACTCTATAAAGTAAAATACTTTAATTTTTATGATTTTAAACTTTGAACTTTAGTTTAGAACACCGTAACCGCCATTCAGATAAGATGGGAATCCGGACAGTTGTCGAATTTGTCTAATTTTTTTATTACAAGCTGCTGTTCATAAAACGATCTGAAACAAAATAGTTTATTATGGGTTCATTAAAACTACGTAACGTAACCGCCACTTGGGGCGGGGGTGGCTCAGTCGGTAGAGCGTCAGGCTCGTAATCTGTAGTTCCCAGGTTCGAGTCCCAGCTGAGTCAGCGTTGAGATTTATCTCCGCAAAATTTCCCGCCCTGCCCACGGTCAGTAGGAGACACCGATGGACTTGGAAAGGCCGTCGTCCGTCGTATGGGACGTTAAGCCGTGGCCCCGTGTGCGGGAGAGCCATACCCTGTGTACGTTAAAGAACACGCTGGATGGCCTTGACGGGAGGCTACCATCTGTCTCCCAACAGCTATTCCAGTGGGTCCCCTCCCCCAACCTTCTCTGAGTCTTCGGGGTCCATGTGACCTGGCCATTTAGCCCATGGTGTGCAAAAAAGTGCCGCTCAGAGGTAAAACAACCCAACCCAAACTCAACGATGACCCAGCTGGGACTCGAACCTGGGAACTGCAGATTGCAAGCCTGGCGCGCTACAGACTGAGCCACCCGCGCTCCACCCACTTAGGTGGTCAGTTGGCCGCTCTCGAGCAAGCAGCTACTTGAGGGATTATTGATTTTATTGCTTTTTTCTTTCTCTCGGCACAAAAAAACTCTTTCCAAACACCCCAGTTAGAGGGGAAGAGCATAATATTGTATTTTTCAAACATGGCCCGACTGAATTTAGAAATTTTTAAGTTGAATTTAGAAAAAAAAGTTTTGAAGTGGTGGTGGTAGTGGCCGGGTCGATGGCAACCTTACTACAGGCGCTCAAAAAAGTATCCGAACACCAAGGTTGATTTCAGAATTCAGAAAAAATATCTGGCAGCGATTTTTTTAGAAATTAGTGATCTGGCAACCTTCGTGTCACGTGACACGGAGGTTTCCATATCACTAATTTCTAAAAAAATCGCTGCCAGATATTTTTTCTGAATTCTGTAATCAACCATGGTGTTCGGATACTTTTTTGAGCGACTGTAGGTGGTCATATTATTTTGATACTAGATCGTGTGGCCTCACTCACGGAAATATTGAGAGTGTGCAGTTACCGTTCACAGCAAACTGGAGCGGTTGCGGTTAATGTTCACAGCACATTGGATCGTGTGAGCTCACAAAGACGTGGATCGTGTGGGCTCACTCACGGAAATATTGAGCGTGTGCAGTTACCGGTTGCGTGTGCAGCAACTTTACCAGTTGCGTGTGCAGCAAACTGGAGCGTGTGCAGTAATTGCACACGCTTCAGTTTGCTGTGAACGGTAACTGGAGCGTGTACAGTTGCTGTACACGCTCCAGATATTTTTCCTGAATTCTGTAATCACGTGACACGAAGGTTGCCAGATCACTAATTTCTAAAAAAATCGTTGCCAGATCACTAATTTCTAAAAAAATCGTTGCCAGATATTTTTTCTGAATTCTGTAATCAACCATAGTGTTCGGATACTTTTTTGAGCGACTGTACACCGGCCTTGGACAAAGGGAGGGAAGAAAGGAGAGAAATTAATTATGCATAAATATGCAACTGATTTAACTGGTTTAAAATTTAAGTTAAAGTCATTCATTTTAAAGCCAATTAAAATAAAATAATTTATTCATAAGGATTTATTTAAAAATTGATAGTATTTTAAAATTAAATATCAGATTTAAAAAAAGTAACTACCAGTAGAATTTTTAAATATTTTACAATAATAAAAACAACCGTATTTTTCAAAATTAAGTCTCTGTTACTGCAGTGTCGTGGCCTATTGTGTGGTGGTGACTTTGGGTGGGGGCATGTGGATTCGGGCTGCGAATGGATCGAATAGGAACGGAAGAACGTTCCAGTTTTTTATCCATAAAATTATTTTCCATTTCAGTGATGTGGCTAGGGAGAAATAAAGCCTGGGGGAAAGCAGTCGAGACGCGGTCCTTGTGGTCTGGCCATTTAGCCCACTGTGTGCAAAAAAGTGCCATACTATGTTTACGTTAAAGAACACGCTGGATGGCCTTGACGAGAGACTACCATCTGTCTCCCAACCGCTGTTCCAGTGGGTCCCCTCCCCCAACCTTCTCTGAGCCTTTGGGGTCCTTGTGACCTGGCTATTTAACCCACTGTTTGCAAAAAAGTGCCATACCATGTTTACGTTAAAGAACACGCTGGATGGCCTTGACGGGAGACTACCATCTGTCTCCCAACAGCTGTTCCAGTGGGTCCCCTCCCCCAACCTTCTCTGAGCCTTTGGGGTCCTTGTGACCTGGCTATTTAACCCACTGTTTGCAAAAAAGTGCCATACCATGTTTACGTTAAAGAACACGCTGGATGGCCTTGACGGGAGACTACCATTTGTCTCCCAACAGCTGTTCCAGTGGGTCCCCTCCCCCAACCTTCTCTGAGCCTTTGGAGTCCTTGTGACTTGGCTATTTAACCCACTGTTTGCAAAAAAGTGCCATACCATGTTTACGTTAAAGAACACGCTGGATGGCCTTGACGGGAGGCTACCATCTGTCTCCCAACAGCTGTTCCAGTGGGTCTCCTCCCCCAACCTTCTCTGAGCCTTCGGGGTCCTTGTGACCTGGTTATTTAGTCCAATGTGTGCAAAAAGTGCCATACCATGTTTACGTTAAAGAACACGGTGGATGGCCTTGATGGGAGGCTACCATCTGTCTCCCAACAGCTGTTCCAGTGGGTCCCCTCCCCCAACCTTCTCTGAGCCTTCGCGGTCCTTGTGGCCTGGCCATT
The DNA here is from genome assembly GCA_038380435.1 of Ryuthela nishihirai. NCBI lineage: Eukaryota > Metazoa > Arthropoda > Arachnida > Araneae > Heptathelidae > Ryuthela > Ryuthela nishihirai. The sequence continues at coordinate 91,765,559 of JAWZYU010000006.1, forward strand.
TAGCCCACTCTGTGCAAAAAAGTGCCATGCGATGTTTACGTTAAAGAACATGCTGGATGGCCTTGACGGGAGACTACCATCTGTCTCCCAACAGCTGTTCCAGTGGGTCCCCTCCCCAAACCTTCTCTGAGCCTTCGCGGTCCTTGTGGCCTGGCCATTTACACCATTGTATGAGAAAAAGTGCCGCTCAGAGGTAAAAATATCGCAACCCAATCTATCAAGTAGCTGCTTGCCACAGAGGTCTGACAGGAATCTTGTCAGTTTGTATGCCATAGTTGAAGATCTGTGAGGATGGCAGGACCTCAGCAGAAAGACAATCAAACACTTATGCCTTACCCGAGGCTCGAACTCAGGTCTCTTAGATCAGTAGACAGATGCGTTAACCACTCGGCCACCACCGGAAAGAAAACCAGTAAATAGGAGATTAGAATACCTAAAAAGGTGTTCCTATCGTTTCTGATATCATCCATAAAGATAACTTTAGGGTCCTTCTGTTTTCTCATAACATTAGGCACAATTCCAAAATAAAAGGTAGCGGTAGCTTCTTTAGGTGATTGAATCCAAGGCTGGAGATGATTTTAATGAACAAGAAAATGGCAACGATTTCAATTTCCAATGCAGGTCGTCCTTACACAGATCACTTTGGACGTTGATGTTTCCGCAGAAGCAGAGGTTAAGAAAGAGGAAAGGTTTTGTTACAAGCCAAGGTGCTTTATGTGAATTGAATTGCTTAAGTCGTTAAACGATACTATGAATTTATAAAGTAAAAAATGCATTATTCAGAACAATGACAGTACAACTGCTTATGGGATTGGATCAACACTGTAAGCTTATGTGACTGGATCAACACTGTAAGTTTATGTGACTGGATCAACAGTGTCAGCTTATGGGACTGGATCAACAGTGTCAGCTTATGGGACTGGTTCAACACTGTATGCTTATGGGACTGGATCAATAGTGTAAGCTTATGGGACTGGATCAACACTGTAAGCATACGGGACTGGATCATCACTGTAAGCTTATGGGACTCGATCAACAGTGTACGCTTATGGGACTGGATCAACACTGTAAGCATCGGGACTGGATCATCACTGTAAGCTTATGGGACTCGATCAACACTGTAAGCTTATCGGACTGGATCAACACGTATGCTTATGTGACTGGATCAGCACTGTAAGCTTATGGGACTGGATCAACACTGCAAGCTTATGGGACTGGATCAACAGTGTAAGTTTATGTGACTGGATCAACAGTGTCAGCTTATGGGACTGGATCAACAGTGTCAGCTTATGGGACTGGTTCAACACTGTATGCTTATGGGACTGGATCAATAGTGTAAGCTTATGGGACTGGATCAACACTGTAAGCATACGGGACTGGATCATCACTGTAAGCTTATGGGACTCGATCAACAGTGTACGCTTATGGGACTGGATCAACACTGTAAGCATCGGGACTGGATCATCACTGTAAGCTTATGGGACTCGATCAACACTGTAAGCTTATCGGACTGGATCAACACGTATGCTTATGTGACTGGATCAGCACTGTAAGCTTATGGGACTGGATCAACACTGCAAGCTTATGGGACTGGATCAACAGTGTAAGTTTATGTGACTGGATCAACAGTGTCAGCTTATGGGACTGGATCAACAGTGTCAGCTTATGGGACTGGTTCAACACTGTATGCTTATGGGACTGGATCAATAGTGTAAGCTTATGGGACTGGATCAACACTGTAAGCATACGGGACTGGATCATCACTGTAAGCTTATGGGATTCGATCAACAGTGTACGCTTATGGGACTGGATCAACACTGTAAGCATCGGGAGTGGATCGTCACTGTAAGCTTATGGGACTCGATCAACACTATAAGCTTATCGGACTGGATCAACACGTATGCTTATGTGACTGGATCAGCACTGTAAGCTTATGGGACTGGATCAACACTGCAAGCTTATGGTACTGGATCAACAGTGTAAGCTTATGGGACTGGATCAACACTGTAAGCTTATGGGGCTGGATAAAAACTATAAGCATATGGGACTGGAACAATAGTGTAAGCTTATGGGACTGAATCAACACTATAAGATTATGGGACTCGATCGACACTGTAACCTTATCGGACTGGATCAACAATGTAAGCTTATGGGACTGGATCTACACTGTAAGCTTATGGGACTAGATCAACAGTGTAATCTTATGGGACTGGATCAACACTGTAAGCATATGGGACTGGATCATCACTGTAGGCTTATGGGACTTGATCAACAGTGTAAGCTTATAGGACTGGATCAACAGTGTAAGCATCGGGACTGGATCATCACTGTAAGCTTATGGGACTGGATCAACACTGTAAGCTTATGGGATTGGATCAACAATGTATGCTTATGGGATAGAATCAACACTGCAAGCTTATGGGACTGGATCAACACTGTAAGCTTATGTGACTGGATCAACAGTGTAAGCTTATGGGACTGGATCAACAGTGTAAGCTTATGGGAATGGATCAACAGTGTAACCTTATCGGATTGGAGCAACAATGTAAGCTTATGGGACTGGATCAACACTGTAAGATTATGGGACTCGATCAACACTGTAAGCTTATGGGACTGGATCAGCAGTGTAAGCTTATGGGACTGGATCAACAGTGTAAGCTTATGGGACTGGATAAAAACTATAAGCATATGGGACTGGATCAACAATGTATGTTTATGGGACTGGATCAACACTGTAAGCTTATGGGACTGGATCAATACTGTAAGCTTATGGGACTGGATCAACACTGTAAGATTATGGGACTCGATCAACACTAAGATTATGGGACTGGTTCAACACTGTAAGCTTATGGGACTCGATCAACACTAAGATTATGGGTATGGATCAACACTGTAAGCTTATGGGCTGGATAAACAATGTAAGTTTATGTGACTGGATCAGCACTGTAATCCTATGGGACTGGATCAACACTGTAAGCTTATGGGACTGGATCAACAGTGTAAGCTTATGGGACTGGATCAACAGTGTAACCTTATCGGACTGGATCAACAATGTAAACTTATGGGACTGGATCAACACTGTAAGATTATGGGACTCGATCAACACTTTAAGCTTATGGGACTGGATGAACAGTGTAAGCTTATGGGACTGGATAAAAACTATAAGCATATGGGACTGGATCAACAATGTATGCTAATGGGACTGGATCAATACTGTAAGCTTATGGGACTGGATCAATACTGTAAGCTTAAGGGGACTGGATCAACACTGTAAGATTATGGGACTGGATCAACACTAAGATTATGGGACTGGTTCAACACTGTAAGCTTATGGGACTGGATCAACACTAAGATTATTGGTCTGGATCAACATTGTAAGCTTATGGGACTGGATCAACACTGTAAGATTATGGGACTCGATCAACACTGTAACCTTATCGGACTGGATCAACAATGTAAGCTGATGGGACTGGATCAACAGTGTAAGCTTATGTGACTGGATCAACACTGCGAGCTTATGGGACTGGATGAACAATGTAAGTTTATGTGACTGGATCAGCACTGAAAGCTTATGGGACTGGATCAACGCTGTAAGCTTATGGGACTGGATCAACAGTGTAAGCATACGGGACTGGATCATCACTGTAAGCTTATGGGACTCGATCAACAGTGTACGCTTATGGGACTGGATCAACACTGTAAGCATCGGGACTGGATCATCACTGTAAGCTTATGGGACTGGATCAACACTGTAAGCATCGGGACTGGATCATCACTGTAAGCTTATGGGACTGGATCAACACTGTAAGATTATGGGACTGGAACAACAGTGTAAGCTTATGGGACTGAATCAACACTATAAGATTATGGGACTCGATCAACACTGTAACCTTATCGGACTGGATCAACAATGTAAGCTTATGGGACTGGATCTACACTGTAAGGTTTTGGGACTAGATCAACAGTGTAATCTTATGGGACTGGATCATCACTGTAGGCTTATGGGACTTGATTAACAGTGTAAGCTTATAGGACTGGACAACAGTGTAAGCATCGGGACTGGATCATCACTGTAAGCTTATGGGACTGGATCAACAGTGTAAGCATCGGGACTGGATCATCACTGTAAGCTTATAGGACTGGATCAACACTGTAATCTTATGGGATTGGATCAACAATGTATGCTTATGGGACAGGATCAACACTGCAAGCTTATGGGACTGGATGAATACTGCAAGCTTATGGGACTGGATCAACACTGTAAGCTTATGGGACTAGATAAACAATGTAAGTTTATGTGACTGGATCAACACTGTAAGCTTATGTGACTGGATCAACACTGTAAGCTTATGGGACTGAATCAACAGTGTAAGCTTATGGGACTGGATCAACAGTGTAAGCTTATGGGACTGGATCAACACTGTAAGCTTATGGGACTGGATCAACATTGTATGCGTATGGGACTGGATCAACACTGTAAGATTATGGGACTCGATCAACACTGTAAGCTTATGGGACTCGATCAACACTGTAAGCTTATGGGACTGGTTGAACAATGTAAGTTTATGTGACCGGATCAGCACTGTAAGCTTATGGGACTGGATCAACACTGTAAGATTATGGGACTGGATCAACACTGTAAGCTTATGGGACTGGATCAACACTGTAAGCTTATGGGACTGGATAAACAATGTAAGTTTATGTGACTGGATCAGCACTGTAAACTTATGGGACTGGATCAACACTGTAAGCTTATGTGACTGGATCAACAGTGTAAGCTTATGGGACTGGATCAACAGTGTAAGCTTATGGGACTGGATCAACAGTGTAACCTTATCGGACTGGATCAACAATGTAAGCTTATGGGACTGGATCAACAGTGTAACCTTATCGGACTGGATCAACAATGTAAGCTTATGGGACTGGATCAACACTGTAAGATTATGGGACTCGATCAACACTTTAAGCTTATGGGACTGGATCAACAGTGTAAGCTTATGGGACTGGATCAACACTGTAAGCTTATGGAACTGGATAAAAACTATAAGCATATGGGACTGGATCAACAATGTATGCTTATGGGACTGGATCAACACTGTAAGCTTATGGGACTGGATCAATACTGTAAGCTTATGGGACTGGATCAACACTGTAAGATTATGGGACTCGATCAACACTAAGATTATGGGACTCGATCAACACTAAGATTATGGGACTGGTTCAACACTGTAAGCTTATGGGACTCGATCAACACTAAGATTATGGGTATGGATCAACACTGTAAGCTTATGGGACTGGATCAACACTGTAAGATTATGGGACTCGACCAACACGTAACCTTATCGGACTGGATCAACAATGTAAGCTTATGGGACTGGATCAACAGTGTAAGCTTATGTGACTGGATCAACACTGCGAGCTTATGGGACTGGATGAACAATGTAAGTTTATATGACTGGATCAGCACTGAAAGCTTATGGGACTGGATCAACTGTAAGCTTATTGGACTGGATCAACAGTGTAAGCTTATGGGACTGGATCAACAGTGTAAGCTTATGAGACTGGATCAACAGTGTAAGATTATGGGACTGGATAACATTGTAAGCTTATGGGACTGGATCAACACTGTAAGCTCATGGGACTGGATCAACATTCTAAGCTTATGGGACTGGACTAAGCTGTCGCTTTGGGGAGGTATGCTGGAAATTAGAGGGCTTTTCTCTAATTTCAGCTCAAAATAAAGTGGTATGAGATGCAAAATAAAAAGTACTAAGATGTGAAAAAAAAGTGCAATGATTTGCAAAAAAAAAGAGTATGATATGCAAGGTAAAAGCGCTGTGACGTGAAAAGTAAGAAGCTCTATGATGGGAAAAATATAAAGTGCTATGATGTGACAAATAAAAAGTGATATGATATGCAAAAAGGTTACGATATGGAAAATGAAAGCACTATGATATGCAAAATGAAATGCTATGTTATGCAAAGTAAAAGTGCTACCAATTAAAAAAAATATAAAGTGCTATGATATGATAATAAAAAGTGTTATGATATGCAAAAAGGTTACGATATGGAAAATGAAAGCACTATGATATGCAAAATGAAATGCTATGTTATGCAAAGTAAAAGTGCTACCAATTAAAAAAATATAAAGTGCTATGATATGATAAATAAAAAGTGTTATGATATGCAAAAAAAGCTATGGTATACAGATGAAAGTGCTATGATACGCAAAATGAAAAGCTATGTCATGCAAAATAAAGAGTGCTATAATATGCAAAATAAAAAGTGCTGTTATATGTAAAAACAAAAAATGCTATGATGTGAAAAATAAAAATTTCCATAATACGCACGATAAAAAGTGCTATGATATGCAAAATAAAAAGTGCTATGATATGCAAAATAAAAAGTGCTGTGATATGCAAAATAAAAGGTGCTGTGGCATGCAAAATAAAAGTTGTATGATATGCAAAATGAAAAGTGCTATGATATGCAAAATAAAAAGTGCTATGATATGCAAAATGAAAAGTGCTATAATATGCAAAATAAAAAGTGCTGTTATATGTAAAAACAAAAGGTGCTGTGGCATGCAAAATAAAAGTGGTGTGATATGCAAAATGAAAAGTGCTGTTATATGCAATATAAAAAAGTGCCATGATATTCAGAATGAAAGGCTATGATATGCAAAAATAAAAATTGCTATGAATATTCAAAATAAAAGTGCTATGACATGCAAAATAAAAAGTGCTATGATATACAAAATAAAATGTGCTATGATATGCAAAAATAAAAATTGCCATGATATGCAAAATTAAAAAGTGCTATGATATGCAAAATAAAAGTGTCATGATATGCAAAATAAAATTGTTATGATATGCAAAATAAAAGTGTTATGATATGCAAAATAAAAAGTGCTATGATATACAGATTAAAAAGTGCTATGATATGCAAATTAAAAAGTGCTATGATATGCGAAAATAAAAAGTGCTGTGATATGCAAAATAAAAATGCTATGATATGCAAAATAAGAATAAATTTACTGAAAACAGCAAAACCAATTTTTGTTCTGCAGACAAATAATTTAAATTGGGAGCGGCAAATGCTAGTCGTTGAGAGAGACAAAATGTCTGATACGGATACATTGGCATTTGAAGCAATACAATCCCTGTTCATTTAAAAGATGGCGATTTTTTGATGACGGTTAATTATTACTCCGATTTAAAAACTAAATTAATTCATCAACTAATATTCGTAGTTCATTCGTGCATTAATTGAAGTCAAGCCACTTATTCAAGGACGTTTAAAGAAAATTAATTGAAATTTCAAAACAGATTTGAAACCTTAAAAAACCTGTCAAAATATTAGAGACCATTCATGTCGTGTGAATATAAATCGAATTTCGAAACTCTATAATTTCTAAAATACGCATTTAACGGGAAAATGTGACTGAAGATAAAATATAGATTATAATCAAATCTATTTAAATCTCGATTTTCTGAAATATTCGTTCAGTATTTAAAGAGTTGTGGGAGCTGGAGTACTGAACAATATATTACCTTGTTTCAAAAAGTCATTGGGGCGGGGGTGGCTCAGTCGATAGCACGCCAGGCTCGTAATCTGTAGTTCCCAGGTTCGAGTCCCAGCTGGGTCAGCGTTGAGATTTATCTCCGCAAAATTTCCCGCCCTGCCCACGGTCAGTAGGGGACACCGATGGGCTTGGAAAGGCCGCCGTCTGTCGGATGGGACGTTAAGCCGTGGCCCCGTGTGCGGGAGAGCCATACCCTGTGCACTTTAAAGAACACGCTCGATGGCCTTGACGGGAGGCTACCATCTGTCTCCCAACAGCTGTTCCAGTGGGCCCCTCCCCCAACCTTCTCTGAGCCTTTGGGGTCCATGTGACCTGGCCATTTAGCCCATGGTGTGCAAAAAAGTGCCGCTCAGAGGTAAAACAACCCTACGTTAAAGAACACGCTGGAAGGCCTTGACGGGAGGCTACCATCTGTCTCCCAACAGCTGTTCCAGTGGGTCCCCTCCCCCAACCTTCTCTGAGCCTTCGGGGTCCATGTGACCTGGCCACTTAGCCCATGGTGTGCAAAAAAGTGCCGCTCAGAGGTAAAACAACCCAAAAAAGTCATTCATACATTGAACTAATCATTAACCCCTCGAGCAACTGCTTGTTACAGAGATCTGTGAGGATGGCAGGACTCAGCAGAAAGACAACCATGCCTGATCGAGACTCGAACCCAGGTCCCCTAAGTTCAATAGCCAAGCGTGTTAACCACTCGCAACGGGACACAGACATAATATGTTTATTTGTTTTGTTAAATAATTTGAAATGATACTCATTATTTAAGTTTTAATTTCCGATAAGCTTCTATGACTTATTGCCGTTTTAACTATTCCAGCTTTCATAACTTTAAATATTGAACGAATATTGTGCGAAATCGAGATTTTAATAGATTCGATTTTGATCTTTAATTTATCCTCAGTCACATTTTCTCATTAATTGCATATTTTAGAAGTTAAAGAGCTTCGAATTTAGATATTAGACGACTATGATTTTTATAAAACAAGAAAATTTATTGTTCAATATTCCAGCTTCCATAAATAATAAGCTTCGAAATTAGATTCCCATTCACATAACGCGAAAGTTGTACAGTCGCTCAAAAAAGTATCCGAACGCTATGGTTGATTACGGAATTCAGAAAAAATATCTGGCAACGATTTTTTTAGAAATTAGTGATCTGGCAACCTTCATGTCACGTGATTACAGAATTCAGGAAAAATATCTGGAGCGTGTACAGCAACTGTATACGCTCCAGTTACCGTTCACAGCAAGCTGGAGCGTGTGCAGTTACTGCACACGCTCCAGTTTGCTGTGAACGGTAACTGCACACGCTCAATATTTGCGTGAGTGAGCCCACATGATCTAGTATCAAAATAATATGACCACCTACAGTCGCTCAAAAAAGTATCCGAACACCATGGTTGATTACAGAATTCAGAAAAAATATCTGGCAACGATTTTCTTTAGAAATTAGTGATCTGGCAACCTTCGTGTGTCACGTGGCACACGAAGGTTGCCAGATCACTATTTTCTAAAAAAAAATTGCCAGATATTTTTTCTGAATTCTGTAATCAACCATAGCGTTCGGATACTTTTTTGAGCGACTGTATTTTCATAAATGTTACCTAGTCGAAGAACCGAACGATCTGCGTAATGTTCGCCTCCTGGAGGTCATCGCTCCCTACATCAGCGAAGTGAAATCGTCTCTTGTTTCCAGTTGACCCCTCCCCGCGGATCCCTCCTTCAGAGGAGAGGTCCAGAGACAAAACAACCCACCTCCTCCACCGCTCATCCATTGCGCTGAGAATCACTTCCTGGTCCGTCCCGAGTCATCCAACTTTCTCCCCTTCCCACGCACAGGGCACCAGCTCGTGACGAGATCGGGAGCAGCAGCGGTGGCGGGAGGTCACGCGCAGAGGTGGCCGAGCACATCGCGAAGTGATCCGGAGATCTGAGGTCAACGGCAAAGTTCAACTGAAGATACGTGTGTTCGTTGCTACAATAGATGCTGGCTGCTAATCAAGTTTGTTGGTGGGTTGGGTTGTTTTACCGCCGAGCTCCACTTTTTGCAAACCATGGGCTAAATGGTCAGGTCACAAGTACTCCGAGAGCTCAGAGAAGGTTGGGGGAGGGGACCCACTGGAACAGCTGTTGGGAGACAGATGGTATCCTCCCGGCAAGGCCATCCAGCGTGTGCTTTAACGTGCACAGAGTATGGAACTTTTTTGCACACCATGGGCCTAAATGGCCAAGTCACATGGACCCTGAAGGCTCAGAGAAGGTTGGGGGAGGGGACCCACTGGAACAAGCTGTTGGGAGACAGATGGTAGCCTCCTGTCAAGGCCATCCAGCGTGTTCTTTAACGTGCACAGGGTATGTCTCTCCCGCACACGGGGCCACGGCTTAACGTCCCATCCGACGGACGGCGGCCTTTCCAAGCCCATCGGTGTCCCCTACTGACCGTGGGCAGGGCGGGGAATTTTGCGGAAATAAATCTCAACGCTGACCCAGCTGGGACTCGAACCTGGGAACTACAGATTACGAGCCTGGCGCGCTACCGACTGAGCCACCCCCGCCCCACTATTATCGGACGAATGACCATGTTGTACAATAATAATTTGTGATCAGTCATCAAGATAGCATTTCTCCGAAGGAGAGGTCCTAGTTGACATCTCACTGCATTGACCTTAGTGATAATATAATGAACAATTTGACAAAAATTCTTAAATATAATTTTTTTAAAATATTACTAGTTGCTATTTTTCAAAAAAAAAATAGTAATTGATTTTCAAAAAAGTAAATAATTGGTTTAACAAAATCATAAATAAATTATTTCATGCTTTCTAAAAATTAATTTCTTGCAGCTATACTTTAGATAAAATATATCGCTCAAATATTTGCATATTTATTTACTTCTTTGCCGAATGGCCTTGATTTTAGCCATGGAGTAATGCAAAATGAAAGTGTGTATTGTACACTTTTCGTTTTGCTGTGTGAGGCCATTTCTTTTTCAAAAATAATTTTACTTATAATATCCTTCAAAATTAATAATTAATGTCCTTCAAAATTTAGTGGTATTAAAAATTCTGTTAGGTTGGGTTGGGTTGTTTTACCTCTGAGCGGCACTTTTTTCCACACCATGGGCTAAATGGCCAGGTCACATGGACCCCGAAGGCTCATAGAATGTTGGGGGAGGGGACCCACTGGAACAGATGTTGGGAGACAGATGGTAGCCTCCCGTCAAGGCCATCCAGCGTGTTCTTTAACGTTGGGTTGTTTTACCTCTGAGCGGCACTTTTTGGCACACCATGGGCTAAATGGCCAGGTCACATGGACCCCGAAGGTTCAGAGAAGGTTGGGGGAGGGAACCCACTGGAACAGCTGTTGGGAGATAGATGGTAGCCTCCCGCCAAGGCCATCCAGGGTGTTCTTTAACGTTGGGTTGTTTTACCTCTGAGCGGCACTTTTTTGCACACCATGGGCTAAATGGCCAGGTCACATGACCCCGAAGGTTCAGAGAAGGTTGGGGGAGGGGACCCACTGGAACAGCTGTTGGGAGACAGATGGTAGCCTCCCGCCAAGGCCATCCAGCGTGTTCTTTAACGTGCACAGGGTATGGCTCTCCCGCACACGAGGCCACGGTTTAACGTCCCATCCGACGGACGGCGGCCTTTCCAAGCCCATCGGTGTCCCCTACTGACCGTGGGCAGGGCGGGGAATTTTGTGGAGATAAATCTCAAAGCTGACCCAGCTGAGACTCGAACCTGGGAACTACAGATTACGAGCCTGGCGCGCTACCGACTGAGCCACCCCCGCCCCAAATTCTGTTAGCACAACGCGACAAATAATTTGGGGCTCGGCCTTTGGTCATAACAGAAAGTCAGAGACTTCTTATATTTTTCATTCTAATATTATTACTGGTGAACTCTGTTACTATCTATAAATATATTTTATTTAGGAGAAACTTTATTCGTATTAATTAGCATTATTATATTTGATAATAAAAACAAATAATTTTCTTTCTAAATAAAACATATTTACAGATAAACATTAGTACAAAGATTAGCACAAGAGTCCACCAGTAATAATATTAGAATAAAAAATACAAGAATTGCCCATATAGTAAGACTACCTAAATGACGTCAAAAATTTGGTACATTGGCGTTCTGTTATAGGATGTTCGGGTGCCCAATTTCCAAACCCTTCATTTACACCCTTCTGAGAATGAAAGGAATCCAGTTGGCTTCTCCGACCTGTTATTTTACAAACTGGAAAGCCTTGTTAAGAGAAATTGTGTTGACTTAGCAGCGGTTGAATGGAGGAAGAAATTGCTCTCTCGACAACATTTCGTAACCGTAACCGACTTCTTTCAAGGGAAAGTAAACCGTAACCGAGTTTTGTAAGTTAAAAAGGCAAATTTGACTTTCGCCGTTTCTGGTCTCGTTATTTCACTAGTTGTTGTTGTTGGGTTGTTTTACTTCTGAGCGGCACTTTTTTGCACACCATGGGCTAAATGGCCAGGTCACAAGGACCCCGAAGGCTCAGGGAAGGTTGGGGGAGGTGACCCACTGGAACAGCTGTTGGGAGACAGATGGTAGCCTCCCGTCAAGGCCATCCAGCGTGTTCTTTAACGTGCACAGGGTATGGCTCTCCCGCACACGGGGCCATGGCTTAACGTCCCATCCGACGGACAGCGGCCTTTCCAAGCCCATCGGTGTCCCATAATGACCGTGAGCAGGGCGGGGAATTTTGCGGAGATAAATCTCAACGCTGACCCAGCTGGGACTCGAACCTGGGAACTACAGATTACGAGCCTGGCGCGCTACCGACTGAACCACCCCTGCCCCTCGTTATTTCACTAGTAAAACAAATTATGGCAATTATATGGGATGCATATATGGAATTATTTATTAACTGCACGAAAAACACCACGTTAAAAATATATTTTTTTTAAATTTGTTTTTTCGAAACTCGAACAATTACGGTTTAGTAATCCTTTATTCTAACTAATGTTAATTTATAAATAAACATTGGTGTAGAGATTAGTTGGGTTGTTTTGCTTCTAAGTGTCACTTTTTTGCACACAATGGGCTAAATGGCCAGGTCACAAGGACACTGAAGGCTCAGAGAAGGTTGGGGGAGGGAACTCGCTGGAATAGATGTTGGGAGACAGATGGTAGCCTCCCGTCAAGGCCATCCAGTGTATTCTTTAACGTGTGCACAGGGTCTTTAGCGTGTGCACAGGGTATGTCTCTCCCGCACACGGGGCCACGGCTTAACGTCCCATCCGACGGACGACGGCCTTTTCCAAGCAGATCGATGTCCCCTACTGACCGTGGGCTGGGTGGGCAGTTTTGTGGAGATAAACCGAGTGGTTAGCGCGCTTGGCTACTGATCTACGGGACCTGGGTTCGAGCCCCGGGTAAGGCATGGCTGTTTGTGTCGTTTTTCTGCTGAGGTCCTGCCATCCTCTCAGACCTTCTACTATGGCATATTAAACTGACAGGCTCCTGTCAGACCTCTGTGGCAAGCAGCTGCTTGAGGGGGTATTTATTTATTTATTTATAAACCTCAACGCTGACCCAGCTGGGACTCGAACCTTGGAAGTAGAGATTACGAGCCTGGCGCGCTACCGACTGGGCCCCATAGAAATTAGTATTAAAATTTACCAGTAATAATAATAATACAAATAAATTTAAAAGAAATATCTAGATGTTAGAACTATCTGTGATGACATCACAATTTAGTTGTACAGTGGCTCAAATAAATATCCGAACACTATGGTCGATTACAGAAATCAGAAAAAATATCTGGCAACGTTTATTTTAGAAATTAGTGATCTGGCAACCTTCGTGTCACGTGACATGAAGGTTGCCAGATCACTAATTTCTGAAATAATCGTTGCCAGATATTTTTTCTGACTTCTGTAATCGACCATAGTGTTTGGATACTTTTTTGAGCGACTGTACCAACACCTCCTAAAAAACAAGATAAACTAAATTATGACGTCAGCGTAGGTAATATAAAATCTAGATTTTTTTTAATAGATTTATTTATATTAGTATTACTGGAAAATTTTAATACTAATCTTTTTATTAATGTTAATTTATAGATATACTTTATTTATAAAACCTAATTCGTATATTTTTGAGTTATGCTGACAAATACGAAAAACTACACCCACCAATATTCGTAAGATTCAGGTTTTACAAAAATTTTTGACAAACAATATTTTTTTATCAAAAATTTATAAATATATAAAGGTATCAGATATCAAATAATAATATCATATATCAAATATAATATATATAATATATCAAATATAATATATATCAAATATAATATATATAATAATATAATATATCAAATAAATATATAAAGGTATCAGATATCAAACAATAATTTTTATCAAAAATTTATAAATATATTTATATATTTATAAATATAATTGTATATCAAATATTAATTAAAGGTATCAGATATAAAACAAAATTTTGAGAACTGCGGTCGATGCCCCCTGGTTTGTCACTAACAGACAACTTCATAAAGATCATATATACAGGGTGATTCAGAATTCATCATCAATATTTAGTGGGGAGGAAGGGAATAAGAAAAGAAAGAGATTTCACATAGGAAAGTATGGGGGCAGACGAACGCATGGTGGTGTAGAGGGCGCTGTGTGTACACACCTCTCATACAGAAGCACAGCTGTTTGACGCGTGCAGTCAGTTGTCATTCGACAAGGTGAATTTGCAGAAGTAACATGAACCGGTATATGTGGAATGAATGTGCAGATATGCATGTAACTTACGGTGCGGCAGAAAAAGATGTCTTCGAGCCAGGCAATTGTATACAGCGCGCTTCCCAAACCGCCGTGTGCCACAGCATCAAATGTTTTCACGTATTCATTGCCAACTGCGTGAAACAGGATCGTTTGCTGCTAGTAATGTTAATCGAGGGAGGCGCAGATCGGCACGGACAGTAGCAGTAGAGGAAGCTGTCCTACAGGAAATCGAGGAACAACATTGAACTGGGGTCATTTTGCCCTACTACATGGCATATGCGCCCATGCTTTCCTATATGAAATCTCCTTCGTTTCTTATTACCTACCTCCCCACCAAATATTGATGATGAATTCTGAATCACCCTGTATATACACATATAAAACGCACCGCAAAAAGATTCTTTGAGTCTGTAAGCAATAATCCCAATGAGATTATTTCTTCTCCGATTCTTTACGATCATACTGTTTTGAACAAGTACAAGAGGCCTAAAACGGTAGCGTTCTCTGAGGAGACCTACCCGTTTTAGGTTTCTTATACAATTTCACTGCTATTTTTAGCTTTTCTTATGTTTGCCCTTAGGGTCCCACCTAAGGGTGGTTTACTTATATATTTTGTTCTTACTCATACCAAATAGTTATATCTTTATGATGGAGATGGTTAGGGGTAAAATTATTACCCGGTACATCGAATATTATTATACGGTCTACGATCTACGAAAAAAGTTTTTTCTTAAAAAAGTATATTTGTGAATGAACATTAGTAGAAATATTATTAAAATCTACCAGTAATAATAATAAAAAACAAACGTATAAGAAATATCTCAATTTTTTTTTTGTATTGCATATAATCCTGATTCTCCTAAAATGTTTGGAGTTGAAATATCCTGGACACAACGGTGAAATACTTTGGTGTTTGGTGTCATTCCACATAAAAAAACTTTGTTGTAATGGGTAAATTGATCACGTGTTCTCACAGTCTCAAATCTTCAGATGTAAACTAACACCCTAATAGGTGTTAGTTTACATCTCGAACTGCCTCCAGAAAAAAGCTCCCCGAATATGAGTAGGTGGTCATCGAACTACGTGACCACCTACCATAGCTCGAAAACTGCCTCCAGAAAAAAGGCGAACTGCTTTTTTTCTGGAGGTCGAGTGGAGCTCGAAACTGCTTCCAGAAAAAAAATTATTTCTTTAGAAAACTCTTCTGCGGCGACTCATGACATATGCCTCACCAGTGGGGGTACAGTCGGTCAAAAAAGTATCCGAACACTGGGGTTGATTACAGAATTCAGAAAAAATATCTGGAAACGATTTTTTTTAGAAATTAGTGATCTGGCAACCTTCGTGTCACGTGGACACGAAGGTTGCCAGATCACTAATTTCTAAAATAATCCTTGCCAGATATTTTTCTGAATTCTGTAATCAGCCATAGTGTTCGGATATATTTTTCAGCTACTGTAGGTGGTCATATTATTTTAATACTAGATCGTGTGGGCTCACTCACGGAAATATTGAGCGTGTCCAGTTACCGCTCACAGCAAACTGGAGCGTGTGCAGTAACTGCACACGCTCCAGTTTGCTGTGAACGGTAACTGGAGCGTGTACAGTTGCTGTACACGCTCCAGATATTTTTCCTGAATTCTGTAATCACGTGACACGAAGGTTGCCAGATCACTAATTTCTAAAAAAATCGTTGCCAGATATTTTTTCTGAACTCTGTAATCAACCACAGTGTTCTGATATTTTTTTTGACCGACTGTCCTACCTCACCAATGGTGACTAGTGTGGTCACCTGACATTGGTACTACCAACACCAATGCCAGGAGGCTTCAGTGCTTCCAAAATAAAATCCTCAGATCTGTGGTCAGTGCTCCCTGGTTTGTGAAAAACAAGACCATTCACATTGATTTGAGCACTGACCACATACACAGTCGTGTCAGAATAATATGACCACCTACCCATATTCGGGTTGGGTTGGGTTGTTTTACGTCTGAGCGGCACTTTTTTGCACACCATGGGCTAAATGGCCAGGTCACATGAACCCCAAAGGCTCCCAGTTGGGTCAGCGTTGAGATTTATCTCCGCAAAATTTCCCCGCCCTGCCCACGGTCAGTAGAGGACACCGATGGGCTTGGAAAGGCCGCCGTCTGTCGGATGGGACGTTAAGCTGTGGCTCGTGTGCGGGAGAGCCATACCCTGTGCACGTTAAAGAACACGCTGAATGGCCTTGACGGGAGGCTACCATCTGTCTCCCAACAGCTGTTCCAGTGGGTCCCCTTCCCCAACCTTCTCTGAGGCTTCGGGGTCCATGTGACCTGGCCATTTAGCCCATGGTGTGCAAAAAAGTGCCGCTCAGAGGTAAAACAATCCATTCTAATCCCCGAAAGCTCAGAGAAGGTTGGGGGAGGGGACCCACCGGAACAGCTGTTGGGAGACAGATGGTAGCCTCCCGTCAAGGCCATCCAGCGTGTTCTTTAACGTGCACAGGGTATGGCTCTCCCGCACACGGAGCCACGGCTTAACGTCCCATACGACGGACGGCTGCCTTTCCAAGCCCATCGGTGTCCCCTACTGACCGTGGGCAGGGCAGGGAATTTTGCTGAGATAAATCTCAACGCTGACCTAGCTGGGACTCGAACCTGGGAAGTACAGATTACGAGCCTGGCGAGCTACCGACTGAGCCACCCCCGCCCATATTCGGAATGATATATTTAGATCTCTGATTGATTATGATCCATTGATTTAAAACTAATTCAAGCGTCCTATGATATTGGTGTTTGACACTCGCATGTTTAACTTTCAGTTGTGCTTATTTAGCATATTTGTTTTGCCCATGGGGTTGATGTGTTTTACTTTTTTTTTATCTTCAGTCAGGCACTAATTTAGACTTTGAGTTATAAGCCATAGGCTAGGAGCTCTAAAAATAATTCAGGATATCAGATATCAGAAGTAAAATCCACGGCCATATCAATCTGAAAACATCGGTTCTCGTCCGATCCCCGAAGTTTGGGCGCGGTCAGTATTTGGAAGGGTGACCACCTGGGAAGGAGACCACTTGGGAGGGTGACTACCTGGGAGGTCACCCTCCCAAGTGGCTCCGGTACCCAAAAGTCTCCCAAGTGGCTCCGGTCCCCAAAGTTCCCAAAGTCCCCACCTTCATTCACCAAAGTCCCCACCAAAGTCCCGGTCCCCAAAGTCCCCACTTGGGAGGGTGACCACCTGGGAAGGTGACCACTTGGGAGGGTGACCACTTGGGAGGGTGACCACCTGGGAAGGTGACCACTTGGGATGGTGACCACCTGGGAAGGTGACCACTTAGGAGGGTGACCACCTGGGAAGGTGACCACTTAGGAGGGTGACCACTTGGGAGGGTGACCACCTGGGAGGGTGACCACCAGGGAACACCGCGTGCAGTTGGCAATTTTTTTTGCCCTTGTGTCCCCATTCGGGTTTATGTGTTTTAACTTTGTTATTGCCAATAAGGCACTATTTTAGACTTCGAGATATAAGCCCTGGGCTTGGAGCTCTTAATATTAATTAAAGGTATCAGATATCGGGACTACATATGCTGACGTCAGAACTTAGTCTTAAGGCCTGTTATAGGAGTTGGTGTCTCTGCCCGAGTGAAACAACTGGGTAGGATCCCATGGTGACTGCGGCGAGGGTGGTTCAGTTGATAGTGCAGCAAGGTCCTAATCTGCAGTTTCCAGGTTCGAGTCCCAGCTGGGCAAGGTTGAGATTTATCTCCCCAAAACTCCCCACACTGTGCACGGTCAGTAAGCGACACCGATGGGCTTGGAAAGACCGCCGTCCGTCGGATGGGACGTTAAGCCCTGACCGCTGGGGCAGGAGAGCCATACCCTGTGTAAGTTCAAGGATACACTGGATGGTCTTGACGGGAGACTACCATTTGTCTCCTAATAGTGTCCAGTGGGTCCCCTCCCCCAACGTTCTCTGAACCTTTGGGGTCCTTGTAACCTGGCCATTTAGCCCACTGTGGGCAAAAAAAGTGCTATACCCTGTGCACGTTGAAGAACACACTGGATGGTCTTGACGGGAGACTACCGTCTGTTTCCCAAGAGCTGTTCCAGTGGGTCCCCTCCCCCAACCTTCTCTGAGCCTTTGGGGTCCATGTGACCTGGCCATTTAGCCCATGGTGTGCAAAGAAATGCCGCTCAAAGGTAAAACAACCCAACCCAACTCAGCCTAACGTTTAATGAATGAATGAATGAACATCAGCATACCGTAGAATTAGTCTCCAGCAGCTAGAGGTGTTTCTCAAAGAAGTTTTTTTCCAAATTGGGTCTCTCTCCTGTTTGAATGTTATCCAGATCTCTGTCTCTGTCTTGAACTTAATTTGAGATTTTTTGTCTCAAAATAGATAAGATCAATTCGCTCCAAAGAAGCCTGCAATTACCACCGAACAGATCAGAAACAACAACAAAATAAAAACGAATGTCTCCGTTATCTTGTTAACGTCTAATAAAGAAGGAACAAAAGAATCGCTTTTTTTTCTTTGAAAAATCCTCTTTTCTTTCCATGGTAACTAGGGCAGGAGGTCTCGCAATGAATCGACACATCATTACCCAGAAGTTGTGAAGGTGATAACGACCAGCATTTGCTCTGGAACAGATATCGTCCCTCGTGGAAGACACTGATGATGGCGGCGAACGTGCGAAGGGTAGTGGCTCACCGAGGCTTGGTGGCTCACTGTGTGACGTCAGAGTTAACTGATTACGTCACAAGGCAAGGGATATGGTCACATAGGAAGCGTCTGTAGAGATTTAGCGTTAGCGATATTTTTTTAATTTATTTTGGCAGCTCTCATAACGGAGGTGGCCTACGGTGATTTAACAATATAACAATAACGGAGGTGGTTTGAGATGATTTAACAATAATGGATGTGGCTCACGATGACTTAGCAATAAGAGAGATGACTTGAGATTAATGGTAACGGAGGTGGCCTAAGATGATTTAACAGTAACGGAAGTGGCCTGAGATGATTTAACAATAATGGATGTGGCCCACGATGATTTAGCAATAAGAGAGATGACTTGAGATGATTTAAGGTAACGGAGGTGGCCTAAGATGATTTAACAGTAACGGAGGTGGCCTATGATTATTTAACAAAAATGGAGGTGTCCTGATATGATTTAAAAAAAAACGGAGGTGGCCTAAGATGATTTAACAGTGACGGAGGTGGCCTTAGATGATTAAGAGTAACTGAAGTGGTCTACGATTTTTTAAAATTACGGAGGTGGCCTATGATGATTTAACAATAACGAAGGTGGCCCGAGATAATTTAACAATACCGGATGAGGCTTGAGACGATTTAATAGTAACGGAGGTAGATTAAGATGATTTAATAGTAACGTAGGTGGCCTGAGATGATTTAACAGTAACGTAGGAGGTCTAAAATGATTTAGCAGTAACGGAGGTGGCCTATGATGATTTAACATTACTGGAGGTGGCTTAAGATGATTTAACAATAACGGAGGTGGCCTAAATGATTCAAAGTAAAAGAGGTGGCCTAAGATGATTCAACAGTAAGGGAGATGGCCTAAGATGATTTAATAGTAAGGGAGGTTGCCTATGATGATTTAACAGTAACGTAGGTGGGCTGAGATGATTTAACATTACTGGAGGTGGCTTAAGATGATTTAATAATAACGGAGGTAGCCTATGATAATTTAACAGTAACGGAGATGGTCTATGATGATTTAACATTACTGGAGGTGGCTTAAGATGATTTAACAATAAAGGAGGTGGCCTAAAATGATTCAAAGTAAAGGAGGTGGCCTAAGATGATTCAACAGTAAGGGAGATGGCCTAAGATGATTTAATAGTAAGGGAGGTGGCCTATGATGATTTAACAGTAACGGAGGTGGCTGAGATGATTTAACATTACTGGAGGTGGCTTAAGATGATTTAACAATAACGGAGGTGGCCTATGATGATTTAACAGTAACGGAGGTGGCTGAGATGATTTAACAATAACGGAGGTTGCCTAAAAGGATTCAAAGTAAAGGAGGTGGCCTAAGATGATTCAACAGTAACGGAGATGGCCTAAGATGATTTAATAGTAAGGGAGGTGACCTATGATGATTTAACAGTAACGGAGGTGGCTGAGATGATTTAACATTACTGTAGGTGGCTTAAGATGATTTAACAATAACGGAGGTGGCCTAAAAGGATTAAAAGTAAAGGAGGTGACCTAATATGATTCAACAGTAACGGAGATGGCCTAAGATGATTTAATAGTAAGGGAGGTGGCCTATGATGATTTAACAGTAACGGAGGTGGCTGAGATGATTTAATCGTAAGAGAAGTGGCCTAAGATTATTAAACAGTAACCCTGACATGATCGGAGATGGTCTTAAATGATTTATGAGTAACGGAGGTGGCCTAAGATCATTTTGCAATAACGCAGCTGGCCTAAGTTAATTTAACAATAACCGAGGTGGCCTAAGATGATTTAATAATGGAGGTAGCCTAAGAGGATTCAATAGTAACGGCATTATTATTATTACATTATCAACAATGAAAATGGAAAAGGCGAAAATAAATAATGGAGAGGTGACGTCACAGTAACTGTTAGATGTGAAATGACTGCAGGAGTCGCAATTGTCGTTGAGGCCACCTACGTAGGGGACTGGGTGGCTCAGTCGGTAGCGTGCCAGGCTGGTAATCTGTAGTTCCCAGGTTCGAGTCCGCAAAACTCCACACCGTGCCCACTGTCAGTAAAGGACACCGATGGGCTTGGAAAGGATGCCGTCCGTCGCATGAGACGTTAAGCCGTGGCACCGTGTGCGGGAGAGCCCATGACCTGTGCAGGTAAAGAACATACTGGATGGCCTTGACTGGAGGCTACCATCTGTTCTCCAACAGCTATTCCAGTGGGTCCCATCCCCCAAACTTTTCTTAATCCTCGGGGTCTTTGTGACCTGGTCATTTAGCCCACTGTGTGCAAAAACGTTCCATACTCTGTGCACATTAAAGAACACGCTGGAAGGCCTTGACGAGAGGCTACCATCTGTCTCCCAACAGCTGTTCAAGTGGGTCCCCTCCCCCAACCTTCTCTGAGCCTTCGGGGTCCATGTGACCTGGCCATTTAGTCCATGGTGTGCAAAAAAGTGCCGCTCAGAAGCAAAATAACCCAACCCACTGTGTATAAAAAAAAGTGTCGCTCAGAGGTAAAACAATCGATCAAAGTTTCTGCGAGGCCAAAACGCCAGAAAATTTAAAAAGGTTCAGAACTCTTAAACAGCTAATTCCGCTTTTCGTGTGGCCGTGACGGAGAATTTCAGGGCACACTTGAGAAGACAATGTTAAAGGGGACGGAAAGTGGGACGAATATCAGAGTGATAGGAACGCACGTGGGAATAGCATGGAGGTTTCGTTGAGGGAGAGGCCATTGACTTTAACGAGAGCTTGTAGGTGAAAAGAGGGTTGGGTTGGGTTGTTTTACCTCTGAGCGGCACATTTTTTGCACACAATAGGCTAAATGGCCAGGTCACATGGACCCCGAAGGCTCAGAGAAGGTTGGGGGAAGGGACCCACTGGAACAGCTGTTGGGAGACAGATGGTAGCCTTCCGTCAAGGCCATCCAGCGTGCTCTTTAACGTGGACAGGGTATGGCTCTCCCGCACACGGGCCACGGCTTAACGTCCCATCCGACGGACGGCGGCCTTTCCAAGCCCATCGGTGTCCCCTACTGACCGTGGTCAGGGGGGGGGAATTTGCGGAGATAAATCTCAACGCTGACCCAGCTGGGACTCGAACCTGGGAACTACAGATTACGAGCCTGGCGCGCTACCGACTGAGCCACCCCCGTCCCAGGTGAAAAGAGATCACAGTGATTATTTAATACAGGGCTTTTTTCTCTGTTTATTGTAGGGCAAGAGAAAAAGAAGCCGACGAGGAAATGAAACTCAGGAAGGAGGGCACCGTGTGCTCCGATTGGTTGATTTAAAGTATTTACCGCATTTTTATAGATGTCGCAGATGTGACGTGATTCACGTGGCATGTGAGAAACAGAAATTGACGGGTTAATATAAAATTATTCATTGTCCCAGAAAAAGTATTAGGAAATTGACATGTTGTATTGGTCGAGGGGGGGCGGGGGGGGCTCAGTCGGCAGCGCGCCAGGACCGAAATCTACAGTTCCCAGGTTCGAGTCCCACCTGGGTAAGCGTTGAGATTTACCTTCGCAGAATTCTCCGCCCTACCCACGGTCAGTAGGGGACACCGATGGGCATGGAAAGGTTACCGTCGGTCGGATGGGACGTTAAGCCGTGGCCCCGTGTGCGGAAGGGCCCACCCTGTGCACGTTAAGAAACACGCTGGATGGCCTTGACGGGAGGCTATCATCTGTTTCCCAACAGCTGTTCCAGTGGGTCCCCTCCCCCAACCTTCTCTAAGCATTCGGGATCCATGTGAGCTGTCCATTTAGCCCATAGTGTGCAAAAAAATACCATACCCTGTGCACGCTAAAGAACACACTGGATGGCCTTGACGGGAGGCTACCATCTGTCTCCCAAAGCTGTTCCAGTGGGTCCCCTCCCCCACTGGAACAGCTCTTGTCGGACTCATTCTCTACGGCGCATAATATCGACAAAGCTCCTGGCGTATCTGAGTAAGAAGACGGTTTGAAAAATCTATCTGAAAAAACGACGGTTTATATTCACTCCAGCAGCCATTTCTGAATCCCTCATGAAAAATTCTCATTCGTCATGAGAAGCACCACGTGTCTGTCAAAGAATTATTCCTTTTCCTCCCATTGCCATCAACCTTCTCTGAGCCTTCGGGGTCCTTGAGACCTGGCCATTTAGCCCATTGTCAGGATTCAGAGAGGGTTTTGGGAGGGGACCCACTGGATTGTTATTAGGGTTGGGTTTCAAAACATCCATTTACAGTCGCTCAAAAAAAGTATCCGAACACCGGGATGACAGGATCATAGATGATGATGGATAGTGAGACAAACAGACAGAAAGAGCGATAGATAGAATAGCAGATTGAAAGGAATACTGACAGATAGACAGACAAAAACCATTGCCACCAACCTTCTCTGAGCCTTCGGGGTCCTTGAGACCTGGCCATTTAGCCCATTGTGTGCAAAAAAAGCTCAGAGGTAAAAGAACCCAACCCTAATAACAATCCAGTGGGTCCCCTCCCAAAACCCTCTCTGAATCCTCGGGGTCCTTGTGACCTGGACATTCAGGCCATTATTTGAAAATAAGAGCCCCTCAAATTTAAACACACGTGGAATAAATATTCGTTTAAAATTTAAGCCCTGCATAAAAGTATTTTTCCCCCATTTCCTTGCCTTTCTGGGGCGGGGGTGGCTCAGTTGATAGCGCGCCAGGCTCGTAATCTGTAGTTCCCAGGTTCGAGTCCCAGCTGGGTCAGCGTTGAGAATTTATCTCCGCAAAAATTCTACGCCCTTCCCACGGTCAGTAGGGGACACCGATGGGCTTGGAAAGGCCGCCGTCCATCGGATGGGATGTTAAGCCGTGGCCCCGTGTGCGGGAGAGACATACCCTATGCACGTTAAAGAACACGCTGGATGGCCTTGACGGGAGGCTACCATCTGTCTCCCAACAGCTGTTCCAGTGGGTGCCCTCCCCCAACCTTCTCTGAGCCTTCGGTTTCCATGTGACCTGGCCATTTAGCCCATGGTGTGCAAAAAAGTGCCGCTCAGAGATAAAACAACCCAACGTTAAAGAACACGCTGGATGGCCTTGACGGGAGGCTACCATCTGTCTCCCAACAGCTGTTCCAGTGGGTCCCCTCCCCCAACCTTCTCTGAGCCTTCGGGGTCCATGTGACGTGGCCATTTAGCCCATGGTGTGCAAAAAAGTGCCGCTCAGATTTAAAACAACCCAACAACCTTGCCTTTCTTGAACAACCTAAAGCTCTTCACTGAAATGGGGCCCCGAATGCGCCGAACCCTATCAGAGAAAAGGCTAATTACGACTCATAATTAACCCTAACAACCAATTAGTCATCCTGCGAAAATCAGAGCACACTGATACCCTCAAAATCGCTTCTAGGTTACGCGTGCCTCTTCAATTTCCTCACACCA
The DNA here is from genome assembly GCA_038380435.1 of Ryuthela nishihirai. Lineage (NCBI taxonomy): Eukaryota > Metazoa > Arthropoda > Arachnida > Araneae > Heptathelidae > Ryuthela > Ryuthela nishihirai. The sequence continues at coordinate 91,789,991 of JAWZYU010000006.1, forward strand.
TCCTGCAAGCACTTCACGAAGAAGCCATCATCCACGGAGCTTCACGGAGCTCCCATTAATCTGCAGGCGTCACCTACTTCTTGAAACGGATCTGTGGCCTCATCTTTTCCGTGAGAGTCATCATCCCTCATCACATGTCGAAGACATTGCTTCGAGTCGTTAATGAGTGGCTGGAAATGTGGATCGAAACAATTGTTTTCTGAGCGTTGCACACAATAGCCTCTTGGACACTACGAAGCAGTTGCTCATTTTTTTTACAGCTCTCAAAGCGATAATGAGCCGGGTGCTCGTCTGGGATCATGGGTCTCGTGAGCCCACGATGCTCCATTTTCAAACCTGAAACAATGAACGGTAGTTGCTCGACCTTGACGTCGTTAATGAAGGTCATCTCACTGTGTTAAAGAAACTGTCAAGGTGGAATTTGTCGATGATCATGATGTTGTCTTCCGGGGTTTTGTAGGAAAATTTTAATATTTAACTTTTAAGTGGAATGCTTGGTTTTACTTGCAATATGTAAGAATGTTGTGTTGTTTTACCTCTGAGCGGCACTTTTTTGCACACCATGGGCTAAATGGCCAGGTCACAAGGACCCCGAAGGCTCAGAGAAGGTTGGGGGAGGGGACCCACTGGAACAGATGTTGGGAGACAGATGGTAGCCTCCAGTCAAGGCCATCGAGCGTATTCTTTAACATGCACAGGGTATGGCACTTTTTTGCAAAAAGTGGGCTAAATTGCCAGGTCACAAGGACCCCGAAGGCTAAGAGAAGGTTGGGGGAGGGGACCCATTGGAACAGCTATTGGGAGACAGATGGTAGCCTCCCGTCAAGGCCATCCAGCGTGTTCTTTAACGTGCACAGGGTATGGCTCTCCCGCACACGGGGCCACGGCTTAACACCCATACGACGGACGGCGGCCTTTCCAAGCCCATCGGTGTCCCCTAATGACCGTGGGCAGGGCGGGGAATTTTGCGGAAATAAGTCTCAACGCTGACCCAGCTGGGACTCGAACCTGGGAACTACAGATTACGAGCCTGGCGCGCTACCGACTGAGCCACTCCCGCCCCCATATGTAAGAATGACTTGGAGGTATGTTAGTGATATATAGATGGGATGATACAGGAATATCTGATGTGCAGTTAATTGTGTTTGAATCTGGGTTAGGATGAATGACTTTATTTTTACATCTGAGTTACACAATTTGCACACCATGGGCTAAATGGCCAGGTCACAAGGTCCCCGAAGAAGAAGGTTAGGGGAGGGGACCCACTGGAGCAGCTGTTGGGAGACAGATGGTAGCCTCCCATCAAGACCATCCAGCGTGCTCTTTCCATCCAACCTACACAGGGTCTGGCTCTCCCGCACACGGTGCGGAGAGTGGTTAACGTCCCATCCAATGGACGGAGGCCTATCAAGTCCATCGGTGTCCTCTACTGTGGGCAGAACGGCAGATGGGCACAAAAAAAGCAAAAAGCAAAAGTGCACAAGTATACAAGAGCCCAAGAGTGCAGAAAGAATGCTAAGAGTGCACAAAGGTCCAAGAGCCCAAGAGTGCAGAAAGAATGCCAAAAGTGCACAAGGATCCAAGAGCCCAAGAGTGCAGAATGAATGCCAAAAGTGCAGAAAGAATGCCAAAAGTGCACAAGGATCTAAGAGTCCAAGAGTGCAGAAAGAATGCCAAGAGTGCACAAGGATCCAAGAGCCCAAGAGTGCAGAAAGAATGCCAAAAGTGTACAAGGATCCAAGAGTGCAGAAAGAATGCCAAGAGTGCAGAAAGAATGCCAAAAGCGCACAAGGATCCAAGAGCCCAAGAGTGCAGAAAGAATGCCAAGAGTGCACAAAGATCCAAGAGCCCAAGAGTGCAGAAAGAATGCCAAAAGTGCACAAGGATCCAAGAATGCAGAAAGAATGCCAAGAGTGCAGAAAGAATGCCAAAAGTGCACAAGGATCCAAGAGGCCAAGAGTGCAGAAAGAATGCCAAAAATGCACAAGGATCCAAGAGCCCAAGAGTGCAGAAAGAATGCCAAGAGTGCAGAAAGAATGCCAAAAGTGCACAAAGATCCAAGAGTCCAAGAGTGCAGAAAGAATGCCAAGAGTGCACAAGGATCCAAGAGCCCAAGAGTGCAGAAAGAATGCCAAAAGTGCACAAGGATCCAAGAGTGCAGAAAGAATGCCAAAAGCGCACAAGGATCCAAGAGCCCAAGAGTGCAGAAAGAATGCCAAGAGTGCACAAAGATCCAAGAGCCCAAGAGTGCAGAAAGAATGCCAAAAGTACATAAGGATCCAAGAGTGCAGAAAGAATGCCAAGAGTGCAGAAAGAATGCCAAAAGTGCACAAGGATCCAAGAGGCCAAGAGTGCAGAAAGAATGCCAAGAGTGCAGAAAGAATGCCAAAAATGCACAAGGATCCAAGAGCCCAAGAGTGCAGAAAGAATGCCAAGAGTGCACAAGTATGCAAGAGCCCAAGAGTGCAGAAAGAATGCCAAGAGTGCACAAAGGTCCAAGAGCCCAAGAGTGCAGAAAGAATGCCAAGAGTGCACAAGGATCCAAGAGCCCAAGAGTGCAGAAGGAATGCCAAGAGTGCACAAGTATACAAAAGCCCAAGAGTGCAGAAAGAATGCCAAGAGTGCACAAGTATACAAGAGCCCAAGAGTGCAGAAAAAATGCCAAGAGTGCACAAGGATCCAAGAGCCCAAGAGTGCAGAAAGAATGCCAAGAGTGCACAAGGATCCAAGAGCCCAAGAGTGCAGAAAGAATGCCAAGAGTGCACAAAGATCCAAGAGCCCAAGAGTGCAGAAAGAATGCCAAAAGTGCACAAGGATCCAAGAGCCCAAGAGTGCAGAAAGAATGCCAAGAGTGCAGAAAGAATGCCAAAAGTGCACAAGGATCCAAAAGCCCAAGAGTGCAGAAAGAATGCCAAGAGTGCAGAAAGAATGCCAAAAGTGCACAAATATCCAAGAGTCCAAGAGTGCAGAAAGAATGCCAAGAGTGCACAAGTATACAAGAGCCCAAGAGTGCAGAAAGAATGCCAAGAGTGCACAAAGATCCAAGAGCCCAAGAGTGCAGAAAGAATGCCAAGAGTGCACAAGGATCCAAGAGCCCAAGAGTGCAGAAAGAATGCCAAGAGTGCTCAAGGATCCAAGAGCCCAAGAGTGCAGAAAGAATGCCAAGAGTGCACAAGTATACAAGAGCCCAAGAGTGCAGAAAGAATGCCAAGAGTGCTCAAGGATCCAAGAGCCCAAGAGTGCAGAAAGAATGCCAAGAGTGCACAAGTATACAAGAGCCCAAGAGTGCAGAAAGAATGCTAAGAGTGCACAAAGGTCCAAGAGCCCAAGAGTGCAGAAAGAATGCCAAAAGTGCACAAGGATCCAAGAGCCCAAGAGTGCAGAATGAATGCCAAAAGTGCAGAAAGAATGCCAAAAGGCACAAGGATCCAAGAGTCCAAGAGTGCAGAAAGAATGCCAAGAGTGCACAAAGATCCAAGAGCCCAAGAGTGCAGAAAGAATGCCAAAAGTGCACAAAGATCCAAGAGCCCAAGAGTGCAGAAAGAATGCCAAGAGTGCACAAGTATGCAAGAGCTCAAGAGTGCAGAAAGAATGCCAAGAGTGCACAAAGGTCCAAGAGCCCAAGAGTGCAGAAAGAATGCCAAGAGTGCACAAGGATCCAAGAGCCCAAGAGTGCAGAAAGAATGCCAAGAGTGCACAAGTATACAAGAGCCCAAGAGTGCAGAAAGAATGCCAAGAGTGCACAAGGATCCAAGAGCCCAAGAGTGCAGAAAGAGTGCCAAGAGTGCACAAGGACCCAAGAGCTCAAGAGTGCCAAGAGTGCAAGAGTGCAGAGAATTGACCCCAAGGGTGCAGGGTAGCCACTAGACAGCTGTTAGGGTTGGGTTGTTTTACCTCGGAGAGCCATTTTTTTGCACAAAATGGACTAAATGGCCAGGTCACAACGACCCCCAAGGTTCAGAGAAGTTTGGGGGAAGGGGATCCACTGGATAGTTATTAGAGTTGGTTGTTTTACATCTGAGAAGCACTTTTTCGCACACAATAGGATAAATGACTTAGTCACAAGGACCCCAAGATTGAGGAAAATATTGAGGGTAGGGAACCCAATGGACAGCTGTTAGAAGAGAGCTGGCAGCCTCCCATCAAGGCCATCCAGAGTGTTCTTTAAAGTACACAGGGCTGGATCTACGGGTGGGGGTGAAAAAGGTACCGTGCCCCCCCCCCCTTGAGAATGCTACTAAAGGTAACATACACAAAAAAATCAAACCTATGAATTTTTAATCATTTTTCAAGAATTTTTTTAAAGCTCTTTAGAACGGAAGAAGGAAAGGTAGCACCTGTAAAATCAGATAGGAAGACAGACAGAAAGACAGAGAGAGACAAAAAGAGATACAGACAGGGAAGAAGACAGAGAGACAAACAGACAAAAGAAGAGATGACAGGATCATAGATGATGATGGATAGTGAGACAAACAGACAGAAAGAGCGATAGATAGAATAGCAGACTGAAAGGAATACTGAAAGATAGACAGACAAAAAGAGAGACAGAACGACAGGAAGACAGACAGAGGAAAAGATAGGGAGACGAAAGACAGACAGAAAAACAGAAAGACAGACAGAGGAAAAGATAGGGAGACGAAAGACAGACAGAAAAACAGAAAGACAGACAGAGGAAAAGATAGGGAGACGAAAGACAGACAGAAAAACAGAAAGACAGACAGAGGAAAAGATAGGGAGACGAAAGACAGACAGAGGAAAAGATAGGGAGACGAAAGACAGACAGAAAAACAGAAAGACAGACAGAGGAAAAGACAGGGACACGAAAGACAGACAGAAAAACAGAAAGACAGACAGAGGAAAAGATAGGGAGACGAAAGACAGACAGAAAAACAGAAAGACAGACAGAGGAAAAGATAGGGAGACGAAAGACAGACAGAAAAACAGAAAGACAGACAGAGGAAAAGATAAGGACACGAAAGACAGACAGAAAAACAGAAAGACAGACAGAGGAAAAGATAGGGAGACGAAAGACAGACAGAAAAACAGAAAGAGAGAAAGACAGAGAAGAGAAAAGATGGACAGAGAGACAGAGACATGGAAAGGGAGACAGGGATAGTAAGACTGTTTCGAAAAAATAGAGAGAATGGAAGACAAACAGGCAGACAGAAAGCAAAAAGAGAGACAGAGAGAAGGACAAACAAGATAGACAAGAATAAATAACTCTTTTTTTTTACAAAACAGCGAAAAAACGACGGTTTATATTCACTCCAGCAGCCATTTCTGAATCCCTCATGAAAAATTCTCATTCGTCATGAGAAACACCACGTGTCTGTCAAAGAATGATTCCTTTTCCTCCCATTGCCATTTGGGGCGGAGGTGGCTCAGTCGGTAGCGCGTCAGGCTCGTAATCTGCAGTTCACAGGTTCGAGTCCCAGCTGGATCAGCGTTGAGATTTATCTTCGCAAAATTCCCCGCCCTGCCCACGGTCAGTAGGGGACACCGATGGAAAGGCCGCCGTCCGTCGGATGGGACGTTAAGCCGTGGCTCCGTGTGCGGGAGAGAGCCATACCCTGTGCACGTTAAAGAACACACTGGATGGCCTTGACGGGAGGCTACCATCTGTCTTCCAACAGCTGTTCCAGTGGGTCCCCTCCCCCAACCTTCTCTGAGACTTCGGGGTCCATTTGACCTGGCCATTTAGCCCATGGTGTGCAAAAAAGTGCCGCTCAGAGGTAAAACAACTCAACGTTAAAGAACACGCTGGATGGCCTTGACGGGAGGCTACCATCTATCTCCCAACAGCTGTTCCAGTGGGTCCCCTCCCCCAACCTTCTCTGAGACTTCGGGGTCCATTTGACCTGGCCATTTAGGCCATGGTGTGCAAAAAAGTGCCGCTCAGAGGTAAAACAACCCAACCCATTGCCATCAACTAACAACTTAAAAAATTCCGGAAAACTTCCTAATCAGTCACCAGACGAATGCTCAGCATTCAGGAGAATTGAAGCAAGCGACACAGAAACGAGTGGCTGAACAAAGGAGACAAAACAACAGAGATGACGTCATCAACCACACAACGAACTTTGTAGCACTCAAAGTAACAGGTGAGCGCCTGCGCTCGAGTGCTGACGTAACACAAGTCTTATCAACTGTTAGGTACCGAGTGAGGCCAGGTGGTTGGCGATCCGTGCTGTCTTCGCGTGCGGGGATTTTTTTTCTTTTTGTAGGTGCAGTTTGGCAACAGTTGGTTAATTTTTTTCTCAAACGTTAGGAACGGAACAAGAAATTAAGTTATTCGCCACGTACGTAACTAAAACCACCCTCTAAGAAATAGAAGGAAAAAAAGCAAACACTTCAGTTGGGTTGGGTTGCTTCACCTCTGAGCGGCACGTTTTCTGCACACAATGGGCTAAATGACCAGGTCACAAGGACCCCGAGGGCTCAGAAAAGGTTGGGGGAGGTAACCCACTGGAACATCTGTTGGGAGACAGATGGTAGCCTCCCGTCAAGGACATTCAGCGTGTTCTTTAACGTGGATAGGGTATGACACTTTTTTGCACACAGTGGGCTAAATGGCCAGGTCACAAGAACCCCGAAGGTTCAGAGAAGGTTGGGGGAGGTGACCCACTGGAACAGCTGTTGGGCGACAGATGGTAGCCTCTCGTCAAAGCCATCCAGCGTGTTCTTCAACGTGCACAGGGTATGGCACTTTTTTGCACATAATGGGCTAAATGACCAAGTCACAAGGACCCCGAGGGCTCAGAGAAGGTTGGGGGAGGGAACCCACTGGAACATCTGTTGGGAGACAGATGGTAGCCTCCCGTCAAGGACATTCAGCGTGTTCTTTAACGTTAATAGGGTATGACACTATGCACACCATGGGCTAAATGGCCAGGTCATAAGAACCCCGAAGGCCCAGAGAAGGTTGGGTGAGGAGATCCTTTGGAACGGCTGTTGGGAGACAGATCGTAGCTCGTATCAAGGCCATCCAGGGTGATCCTTAACGGACACAGGGTATGGCTCACCCTCATGCGGGACACGGCTTAACGTCCCATCCGGCGGACGGCGGTTTTCCAAGCCCATCAGTTTCCCCTACTTATTGTAGGCAGTGTGGGGAGATTTGCGGAGATAAATCTCACCCTGGCACAGTTGGGACTCGAACCTGGGAATTGCAAATTACGACCTTGCTGCACTATCATCTGAACCTACCCGCTCGCGAAAGCAGTTAGATGTTTGAAAATGAATTCTTCTGTGACTGTAGAGTCGCTCAAAAAATATCCGAACACTATGGTTGATTACAGAATCCAGAAAAATATCTGGCAACGTTTTTTTTGATAGAAATTAGTGATCTGGGGAATTAGTGATCTGGGAAATTAGTGATCTGGCAACCTTCGTGTCCACGTGACACCAAGGTTGCCATATCACAAACTTCTAAAAAAATCGTTGCCAGATATTTTTTATGGATTCTGTAATCAACCATAGTGTTCGGATATTTTTTAATATATATAATGCGTATGAATATATAATGCAATAAATATGGAGCGTGTGCAGTTACCGATCACAGCAAACTGGAGCGGTTGCGGTTAATGTTCACAGCACATTGGATCGTGTGGGCTCACTCACGGAAATATTGAGCGTGTACAGTTACCGTTCACAGCAAACTGGAGCGTGTGCAGTAACTGCACACGCTCCAGTTTGCTGTGAACGGTAACTGGAGCGTGTACAGTTGCTGTACACGCTCCAGATATTTTTCCTGATTTCTGTAATCACGTGACACGAAGGTTGCCAGATCACAAATTTCTAAAAAAAAAATCATTGCCAGATATTTTTTATGGATTCTCTAATCAACCATAGTGTTCGGATATTTTTTGAGCGACTATAGTGTACAGGCCTGGTATAGTAAACAAAACTTTGATTCGCATCATATTGGTTATTGGTAAATAATTTATCAGGAGAAAAAATAACTGATCATCTTTAAAGCTTTGAACTGCTGAGAGAACTTTTTGTGTGGCTGTAGACTTTGAATAGCAATCAGTTGGTAGCGCGCCAGGCTCGTAATCTGCAGTTCCCAGGTTCGAGTCCCAGCTGGGTCAGCGTTGAGATTTATCTCCGCAAAACTCCCCGCCCTGCCCACAGTCAGTAGGGGACACCGATGGGTTTGGAAAGGCCGCCGTCCGTCGGATGGGATGTTAAGCCATGACCCCGTGTGCGGGAGAGCCATATCCTGTGCACGTTAAAGAACACGCTGGATGGCCTTGATGAAACACTACCATCTGTTTCCTAACAGCTGTCCAGTGGGTCCCCTCCCCCAACATTCTCTGAGCCGTCGGGGTCTTTGTGACCTGGCTATTTAGACCCATTGTGTGCAAAATAGTGCCACTCAGAACTAAATTTTTAACCTTCTAACACAGATAAATTTTGTTTGGTCTTTGACCTCCAAAGACCCATCGCATTCAAAATTTCGCAACATATCCGATATTTACGACTGAAAATACCCCCAGGGCTCCAATTTTTAACTTGTCTAGCACCGAAAATTTGACCCTTGACCTCAAAGGACTCTCCGTATCAGAAATATCGTAACGTTTCCGACATCTCCAATCCGAAACACCCCCCGATACAAATTTTCAGGTTTCTAGCACTTGTAGATTACGGTTTGACCTCTAAATGACCTCTATTTGACCTTCAACGACACGTCGGAGGTCAAATTTCGGATTTGTTACGAGATCTTCGAATCTTCGAAAAAAAAAATTCCCCTTTGGTGCAAATGTTCGGAGCTGTAACATTTCTGGTCGTAGTTAGAATTAGCGCGATCCCCTATCAATCAATCCCTCATAATCGCCTATATATTACATGTTAATGGTATAATATGCAAAATAATAATTTAATGAATTTTGTAATATGTAAATAGTAGATTATCTCTATTTAAATATAAGATAATGTAAATATTAGATAATGCACATATAAACTATTAATTTAAGAAACCTCGCAAATACGAAAACTGTTAAAATTTAATTAGTACTCTGTATTAAAGACTGACCAATAGTTTTTTATTTTTAAAAAGTATCTTATGAATTATAAAAATTTTAATATTATATTATTTTATTATTATTATTATTTTAAACTAAGTTAATTAGCTTATTGTTAAATTTATGTTAAATATTTCAATTTATCTGATTTTTTCCTCTTTTTATTAGACAGCTGTCCGGGCCCGTTCTTATCTAGGTGTCGTTGGCTATTCTCTGTGCGAATTGAAAAGGAAAATGATGCTGATTCTTTTTCAAAATTTTTCAAATGTTAAAATACCTTTCCTAAGAGAAAAATAAGCATGAAGATAATTTCTTCCCCTTGACCCTAAATTTAAAAAAAATAACCAGCTAAACGGTTCCTTGGAAGAAAACAACCCCTGTTTTGTAACCTCTTACCTTCCACAGTTAGCCTTGGCCTACTCGGCTTCACGTCAGTTTCTGAGGTTCGCATCAAGGTTGCCTCCTCCACGAACAGCTCCGCCTTCCTCTGGCACTTGGAAGGGTTGCTTAGCAATGGGGGAAAAACATTCTTCAGCATCTTTAGCTGCGAAATAATTTCCTGTAAAAATTTCTGTCTTTCTGTATACGTGCTGGATTGGATTGGTTGCTTTACCTCTGAGCGACGCCTTTTCGCACACATGGTCAGGTCACAAGGGCCTCAAAGGTTTATAGAAGGTTGGGGGAGGGGACCCACCAAAACAGATGTTGGGAGAGAGATGGTAGCCTCCCATCAAGGACATGCAGCGTGTTCTTTAACGTGCAAACAATGGGCTAAATGGCCAGGTTACAAAAACCCTGAAGGTTCAGAGAAGGTTGGGGGAGGGGACCCACTGGAGCAGCTGTTGGGAGACAGACGGTAGCCTCCTGTCAAGGCCATCAGCGTGTTCTTTAACGTAAACATGGTATGGCACTTTTTTGCACACAGTGGGCTAAATGGCCAGATCACAAGAACCCCGAAGGTTCAGAGAAGGTTGGGGGAAGTGACCCACTGGAACAGCTGTTGGGAGACAGATGGTAGTCTCTCGTCAAAGCCATCCAGCGTGTTCTTCAACGTGCACAGGGTATGGCACTTTTTGCATATAGTGGGCTAAATGGCCAGGTCACAAGGACCCCGAAGTTTCAGAGAAGGTTGGAGGAGGGGACACACTGGAACAGCTGTTGGGAGACAGATGGTAGCCTATCGTCAAAGCCATCCAGCGTGTTCTTCAACGTGCACATGGTATAGCACTTTTTTGCACACAGTGGTCTAAATGGCCAGGTCACAAGGACCCCGAAGGTTCAGAGAAGGTTGGGGGAGGTGACCGACTTGAACAACTGTTTGGACACAGATAATAGCCTCCCGTCAAGGCCATCCAGCGTGTTCTTTAACGTGCACAGGGGGTGGGTCACCCGCACACGTGCCCACGCCTTAACGACCTATCCGACGGACGGCAACCTTTCCAAACCTGTCGGTGTCCTGTACTGACCGTGGGCAGTGCGGGGAGTCTTGCGTAGTAAGTCTGATATGTATTGAAGTTGGTGTTTATGCCGTGTGTGTTACTGTCATGTTTTGTGTTAAGTTTGGTTTAAACTTTAAGATTTAATACGGATAAGTTTTTGGATTAAACGAAAGAGTTAAAGCTTTTTACTTTAAAGTCTCAGCCTGCAGAAAGTAACAAAAAAAAATGGTTTAAATTTTTTTTATCTGCAATATATAATTTATGGAAGAGGTCCTGTTTGGAAAAATATTGTAATATTAAAAAAGAACATAAAATTTTGTCCGAAAAATAAAAAAAAATCGTGAGATTAAGCTAGAAAAAGTGCTTAAGAAAAATAACTAACAATGGACATTTGACGTATGGGGCGGGGGTGGCTCAGTCGGTAGCGAGCCAGGCTCGTAATCTGCAGTTCGCAGGTTCGAGTCCCAGCTGGGTCAACGTTGAGATTTTTCTCCGCAAAATTCCCCGCCCTGCCCATGGTCAGTAGGGGACACCGATGGGATTGGAAAGGCCACCGTCCGTCGGATGGGACGTTAAGCCGTGGTCCCATGTGCGGGAGAGCCATACCCTGTGGACGTTAAAGAACACCCTGGAAGGCCTTCACGGGATGCTACCATCTGTCTCCTAACATCTGTTCCAGTGGGTCCCCTCCCCCAACCTTCTCTGAGCCTTCGGGGTCCATGTGACCTGTCCATTTAGCCCACGGTGTGCAAAAAAGTGCCGCTCAGTGGTAAAACCACCCATTTGACGTAAGTTTTACTCTGATAACTATTAGTCGTGAGTCATATAAGAAAATTTATTTTACCATGCAGAAAATGTTGTGGTTATATAAATCTGAATCTCACAAGATCCCTGCAGGCCACTTTAAAAAATCTCTCGGTCCACATTGAATAACCTCGCAGAGTACATTGAATGACCTCAGGTGATGCTTTAAATGACCTAAGGTGACACTTCAATTGACCATCTAAGCTACGTTTAAAGACCCCCACCACATTTAATTGCCTCTCGGGTCACATTAAACAACCTTGTGGGTCATTTTGAATGACCTTGCAGGCCACATTTAACGACCTTTGGACTACTTTAAATGACTTTCTGGGCCGCATTAAATGATTTCCTGGGCCACTTTTAATGAATTTGCAGCCACATTAAATGACCTCCTGGGCCAATTTTTACAGCCTTTTAGGCCACATAAAATGACCTACTGGGTCACTTTAAATAACTTTTTGGCCACATTTAACGACCTTTTGGACCACATTAAATGACCTCGTGGGCCACATTTTGCCACCATTTGAGCCCCTTCAAAAGACCTAATGGGCCACTTTAAATGACTTTGCATTTAACGACCTTTTGGACCACAATGAATGACCTTATGGGCCTCTTTAAATGACTTTGTGGGTCGCATTATATGACCTCTTTTGGCATTTCAAATGAATTTATCGTCACATTAAATAACCTCCTGGGCCACATTTAACGACCTTTTGGGCCACTTTAAATGTCCTCACGGGCCTCTTTAAATGACTTTGCAGGCCACATTAAATTACCTCATGGGCCACTTTAAATGACTTTGTAGGTCATATCTAATGACCTCTTGGGTCACATTAAATAACATATCGAATCCACATTAAATGACTTCACGGGCCACATTTAATGAACTCTTGCCACATTAATGACCTCTCGGGCCACATTTAAGAGTCTCTTGAATCACATTAAATGACCTCACGGGTCGCAGCTTGCCCAATCCTTCCTTATGTAAGTTAGCGCGCCACGCTCGTAATCTTCAGTTCCCAGGTTCGAATCCCAGTTGGGTCAGTGTTGAGATTTAGCTCTACAAAAATCCCCGTTATGACCACGGTCAGTAGGAGACACCGATGGGCAGTCCTGGCATGAGGTGAGTTCAGTGCATTCCGCGGAACGTGGCCCCGCGCTTTAAAAGGCCCGAAAAGCTCATCGTAAAAAACGACGCCATTTTCCTATTTTTAACACAGCAGCCGACACAATGTATCCTCGTTCCTCTAGTTCCACGTACCACCACCAGAGCGCATGTCAGTTATTCTCCAAGCCAAAGACTAAATCCAATCGCAGAATCCGCTAATCGATGACTTTTCTTTCAATAGAAAGCGAAATTGGTCAATATTGATGACGTAATTAAAGATTTTGCGGCGAAAAAGACGAGAATAATTAGGTCATATTTATAACATACGCGGTGTTCCTATAAGCTGTATGTAGATATGTACCGCACTTTGTACTTATAATAAATAATTTATTATCATAAAGTTTAGAAGTACGGTCGCTCAAAAAAAAATATTCGAACACTATGATTGATTACAGAATTCAGAAAAAATATTTGGCAACGATTTTTTTAGAAATTAATGATCTGGCAACCTTCGTCTACGTACACGAAAAATCGTTGCCAGATATTTTTTCTGAATTCTGTAATCAACCATAGTGTTCGGTTACTTTTTTGAGCGCCCTTTACGTATAAATATGTTGTTTTTTTTGGCACCGCACAATTATGGAATCCTGCCCCGCAAAAGTTCCCGCCTGCCATGCGGGAGGTTAACAGCTGTCCAGTGGGTCCCCTCCCCCAACCTTGTCTGAGCTCTAGGGGTCCTTGTGACCTGGCCATTTAGACCATTGTGTGCAAAAAAGTGCCGCTCAGAGGTAAAACAACAACAAGCTTCCTTAAGTATTATTTCTGTAGTTCCCAGGTTCGAGTCCCAGCTGGGTCAGCGTCGAGACTTATTTCCGCAATAATTCCCCGCCCTGCTCACGGTCAGTAGGGGACACCGATAGGCTTGGAAAGGACGCCGTCCGTCGGATGGGACGTTAAGCCGTGGTCCCGTGTGTGGGAGAGCCATATGCTGTGCACGTTAAAGAACACGCTGGATGGCCTTGACGGGAGGCTACCATCTGTCTCCCAACATCTGTTCCACTGGGTCCCCTCCCCCAACCTTACCTTTTCTGAGCCTTCGGAGTCCATGTGACCTGTCCATTTAGTCCATTGTGTGCAAAAAAGTTCCATACTCTGTGCACGTTGAAGAACACGCTGGATGGCCTTGACGGGAGGCTACCAGCTGTCTCCCAGCAGCTGTTCCAGTGGGTCCTCTCCTCCAACCTTCTCTGAGCCTTCGGGGTCCTTGTGACCTGGCCATTTAGCCAACTGTGTGCAAAAAAGTTCCATACTCTGTGCACGTTGAAGAACACGCTGGATGGCCTTGACGGGAGGCTATCATCTATCTCCCAAAATCTGTTCCAGTGGGTCCCCTCCCCCAACCTTCTCTGAGCCTTCGGGGTCCATGTGACCTGGCCATTTAGCCCATTGTGTGCAAAAAAGTGCCTCTCAGAGGTAAAACAACCCAACCCCTAAGCATTAAGGTATCCTTGTGTGCTCCTTTTCTTCTCGAAGTCTCTTCAATTGCCAGTTGAGCTATTTTCGAGAGAGGAGAGATTTCGCCGTAAATAGAAACGAAGTCATTGTCTGTTGACTTCCGTGGTTTGTGGATCAGGATCAGATGGAGTCTTTCTCTAACGCAATGCAGATCAATCAGACTTTCCTGATGGTGGTGTGCGGAAATAGAGACAATAACTGACTGGAAAAAAAAATTGAGCAAAATTGCTTTCGGAATAAAAAGTGGAACAGTCTTTCAGAAGAATGATTCTCTAAGAAACTGTTTCAAAACATCAATGATTCTGGTGCTGTTTCGTTACTTGTGAAACAAGGCACTTTTTCTGTTTCTGCTGTTTGTCTTTTCTCCCTGATTCGGGCAATTAACTGTCGAGGAGGAAAGGGGATTGTCATAATCTCGCTCTTACTTTCCTCCAAGAGAAGAGAAATTGCCCTGCATTGTTTGGGTTGGGTTGTTTTACCTCTGAGCGATACTTTTTTGCACACCATGGGCTAAATGGCCAGGTCACATGGACCCCGAAGGCTCAGAGAATGTTGGGGGAGGGGACCCACTGGAACAGCTGTTGGGAGACAGATGGTAGCCTCCCGTCAAGGCCATCCAGCATGTTCTTTAACGTGCACAGGGTATGGCTCTCCCGCACACGGGGCCACGGCTTAACGTCCCATCCGACGGACGGCGGCCTTTCTAAGCCCATCGGTATCCCCTACTGACCGTGGGCAGGGCGGGGAATTTTGCGGAGATAAATCTCAACGCTGACCCACCTATTACACGAACCTGAGAAGTACAGATTACGAGCCTGGCGCGCTACCGACTGAGCCATCCCTGCCCCATTGCCCTGCAGATGGATTCATTTATTATTAGAGCAAATTGTTCCATGTTGATTTCAAATGGCGAAATTCAAGTTCAACTGTCTTCTACAATAACTGCGGTGTTGCCACAAAAGAAAGAGGAAGATGGAAAAGTTGCTTGATAAGGTAAAAAACTGAAATACAAATAGCAGAAGAATCGGTTTTTTTAAAACTTATGTACAGTCGCTCAAAAAAAATATCCGAACACTGTGGTTGATTACAGAGTTCAGAAAAAATATCTGGCAACGATTTTATTAGAAATTAGTAACCTGGCAACCTTCGTGTCACGTGATTACAGAATTCAGGAAAAATATCTGGAGCGTGTACAGCAACTGTACACGATCCAGTTACCGTTCACAGCAAACTGGAGCGTGTGCAGTTACTGCACACGCTCCAGTTTGCTGTGAACGGTAACTGCACACGCTTAATATTTCCGTGAGTGAGCCCACACGATCTAGTATCAAAATAATATGACCACCTACAGTCGCTCAAAAAATATCCGAACACTACGGTTGATTACAGAATTTAGAAAAAAATATCTGGCAACGATTTTTTTTAGAAATTAGCGATCTGGCAACCTTCGTGTCACGTGACACGGAGGTTGCCAGATAGCTAATTTCCAAAAAAAAATCGTTGCCAGATTTTTTTCTAAATTCTGTAATCAATCATAGTGGTCGGATATTTGTTTGAGCGACTGTATATTTCATTCATTTTTTAAGAAAACTTTTTTCCGTCTAGATTGGGTTTCTTGGTTTTATCTTCCTCAATTTTTTTCCAGATCCGGGTCCGTCTGCTCCTAAAACCAGAAACAAACAGCCAACCATTATTTGCATTCATAAAAACCAACCAACCATCTTCAGCTTTCATAAAATTCGAACCAACAATTTCAGCGTTTATAAAACCCAACCAACCAATTTAGGCATTAAAAAATATCCACATCCAACACATCCAACCAATTTAGGCATTAATTAAACCCCAACCATCCAACAACTTTCAGTGTTCATAAAACCCTACCAACAATTTTCAGCGTTCATATAACCTAACCAACCAAGCATTTTCAGCTCTCATAAAACCTCAAAACACCAACCATTTTTAGCGTTGATAAGACCCCAACCAACCATTTTCGGCGTCTATAAAACCCCAACCAAGCGATCAGTTTCAGCGTTCATAAAACCTTAACAAACCAACCATTTTATGCATTCATGAAACCCAACCATCCATTTTTAGCTCTCATAAAACCCTAACCAACCATTTTAAGCATTAATAACCTCCCCCCCACCCAATCAACCATTTTAAGCATTAATAACCCCCCCCCCCCAACAAACCATTTTAAGCATTAATAAAAACTCAACAAACCAACCACTTTTAGGTTTCATAAAACCCCAACCAACCAGATATATTCGTCTATAAAACCCCAAACAAACAACCATTATCAAGCGTTCAGAAAGCTCCGAAACAACAATCGACCAATCTTAACATCTATAGCAACCCCGAAACAACCATTATCAGCGTTCATAAACTAAATAGAAGCTTTGTTGTTCTTGTTTTACCTCTGATCGGCACTTTTTTGCGGACAATGGGCTAAATGGCCTGGTCACATGGACCCCGAAGGCTCAGAGAAGGTTGGGGGAGGGGACCCACTAGAACAGCTGTTGGGAGATAGATGGTAGCCTCCCGTCAAGGCCATCCAGCGTGTTCTTTAACGTGCACAGGGTATGGCTCTCCTGCCCCCGGGGCCAGGGCTTAACGTCCCATCCGACGGACGGTGGTCTTTCCAAGCCCATCGGTGTCCCCTACTGACCGTGGGCAGGGCGGGGAATTTTGCGGAGATAAATCTCAACGCTGACCCAGCTGGGACTCGAACCTGGAAACTACAGATTACGAGCCTGACGCGCTACCGACTGAGCCACCCCCGCCCCGCTAAATAGAAGCAAAAGCGAAGTCTTCGAAATAACACTAGTCGGGACACGAATATTTTCGACGAAGTGAACGCCTTGAAAAGCCGAGCAGGCTTGGCAAATCTGCTAGTATACAATAAAATATATTTTCGCAATTTTGGCTAATTTTTACTCCTAACGTGTCAAAGTTTGCAAAAAGAAATCCACCAATGTTTCGATATTTCTTGCATTATTATTAAATCATTTATTCAGCGATAAAAGATAATTACTTATCCATCAGTCAAGTCAACGATTGTCATTAATCCTTTCACGACTATAATAAAATAAAAAAAATAAATACCCCCTCAAGCAGCTGCTTGCCACAGAGGTCTGACAGGAGCCTGTCAGTTTATATGCCATAGTAGAAGGTCTGAGAGGATGGCAGGACCTCAGCAGAAAAACGACACAAACAGCCATGCCTTACCCGGGGCTCGAACCCAGGTCCCTTAGATCAGTAGCCAAGCGCGCTAACCACTTGGCCATGGGACGGACTTTCACGACTAAGGGAAACATTTTCCCATTTTAAAATTGGTGATTGTCGTATTTAATTATAACCTTATCTGCATTTTTTATACAGAATGTCAAAATAGAACGTATGCCGAACGCAATTACGTAAACGGGAACGTTTAGAAAACAAAAACAGAACTGTCAGGACGCATAATATATGTACTATGTGCAATGTCCATCTTTGCCTCACTACCAAAAGAAATTGCTTCGCAGAATATCATAATTAGCACATCATTTTGTATAGTAATTTTATTTCATAATTTTGTATTATTTTAGTTAACATTTTGTTCTAATAAACCAATAAATAAAAGACATTGCATAATAAGCCTAACTATAATTTGTGTTACCTTTATAGTCCATTGGGAAAAATATTTCCCATAAAATTCCAAAAAACTACACATTGTTATGTATTTTTCTTATGATTTTTATTTATTTTACGTCTAAACAAACTAAAATAAACAGTTACATACTAATATTTACTCTTAGAAACCTTATGGTCCTGAAAGGGTTAAAGATATCAAAATTCTACTGACGAAAAATAAGAAACCTTCTTCTACGGATCCAGGCAACACCTCCTTTAACAGAAGTCCAGTAGTAAAAACTTATGACGTCAGCATAAGTAATCCTATCATCCAGACTTTAACTTATATATTTATTTCTATAATTATTACTGGTGTACTTTTTATACCACTCTTTATATTAATGTTACTTTATAAATATACTTCATTTAATAAGAAAATTATTTGCACTTATTTCTTATTATTTCTTATTATTTTATTTTTATTTGCACTTATTTCTTATTATTTCTTATTATTTATTTCTTATTTTTTCTTATTTATTTAAATAAAAATAAAAATAATAAATAGAATTAATAATAAATATAATAAATTTAATAATAATAAATAATATAATTTTCTCTTTAAATAAGATATGTTTATCAATATAAATTAGTATAACGATTAGTATAAAAGTACACGACTAATAATAATAAAAATAAATATATAAGAAATATCAATATATTTATGAATATACATTATACCTATGCTGACGTCACAATTTGGTCCACCGGCATTCTGTTGCAGGAGGTGTTGACACAAGAGATTCAGATAAAAGTAAAGGTAAATATTTGTACACAAGAGGGCACAACGTGCAAGTGGAATTTCCTCCTAGCAGAGTTGATAACATCCCCCAAAATGGTCCCAATTTGGTGCCTTGAGGAACACATAAATCCTGTTTATATTTGAGGATTACGATAAGTCTATGTCGATAGAAATGACTGACAGAGAATTAAAAATAATTAGAACATCTTCAGTTTGTGCTTTAATGATTCAGAACGATCACAGATTTAGGATCTTAAACTGAAGATCCATTCTAGGAAAGGTCAACATTAAAGTAAGGATTAAGAGCACTCAGGATGGCATTTCTCCTGGAGATTTAAAACTCGTTCGCTAATCTCGCCTCCAATTGGTTAGCACTCTGCGACGTCATCACTGTCAATCTTGTCAGGAATTTGATTCGCTGTACTGGCGACCTCGAGAACGAGATTAACTCGAGCCACGAGACTCTCGTTACAACAGATTGCACCAGTTGGCGAATAAATCTGAAATATTTCGGAATTGTTTTTTGAAACGCATCAGCGAGCAGATAATGCTCAAGTATAACGATTTATGGTGGCTTATTTTTATAAGGTAGAAGCTTTGACGGAAGTGTTTTTAGGAATACTTGTTGTTTTTCTGCTGTCTCGCGGCCCTTACAAGTCTGTTTATATGACGTCAGACCCATGACTAGTGGTGCACGTGTGGAGGCATAGGTTTTCTATTTTTTCGCTGTTATTTTCTTGAAGATTGCTGAATTTTAGATCTGGTTTATTTTTACTTAGTTTAGGTTGTTTTACTTCTGAGATACCGGGGACACCGATGGGCTTGGAAAGGGCGCCGTCCGTCGGATGGGACGTTAAGCCGTGGCCCCGTGTGCGGGAGACCCATACCCTGTGCACGTTAAAGAACACGCTGGATGGCCTTGACGGGAAGCTACCATCTGTCTCCCAACAGCTGTTCCAGTGGGTCCCCTCCCCCAACCTTCTCTGAGCCTTCGGGGTCCATGTGACCTGGCCATTTAGACCATGGTGTTCAAAAAAGTGCCGTTCAGAGGTAATCCCACCCAACAATTTGCATTGTATTGTAATTGGTTTGAAAATATAGTTATTAGTACTCACGCTCAGTGCCTATCCATTTTAAAATTCGCAACAATATTTTTAATTCAGTAATTCCATTAAATAATTTTGTTGTTAAGATTTTAAATCTACATTCTAGTTATGTTATAAAGTAAAATAATACAAAAAAATATTGAATCGACAATAATATCAATACTTACAGATTTTCAAACTTTTTGGCTACTGGAGGGCGTTTTCAAAGTTAATTGGAGATGTTAAATTTCGAGCTGTAAGATTTCGTTAATTCCTATCCAACCCGCAGTTAATGTTAAATCGATCTTTTAAAACAGGGGTTCTCACCGTGGTGTACGCGGTAAAATTTTTGGGGTACGCCATGAGAGTTCAAAAATCGCTAGATCTAGTAACAAAGTAAAAATAACCATTGTAATACTATAACTATAGTTTTATCTATCTATACAAGGGGTACGCCAGTTACATTCACATTTCCAGGGGGTACGTGAACCATAAAAGGTTGAGAACCACTGTCTTAAAAGAAAACTGTTCTTTATTTAGAGACGACAAAGTCAAAATATGAGATCAGTTGTTTTTAAACAAGTTACTTAAGGAATTCTATAAGGGTGGCTCAGTGGATAGCGCGCCAGGCTCGTAATCTGAAGTTCCCAGGTTCGAGTCCCAGCTGGGTCAGCATTGAGACTCATCTCCGCAAAACTCCCCGCCCTGCCCACGGTCAGTAGGGGACACCGGTGGGCTTGGAAAGGCTGCCGTCCATCGGATGGGACGTTAAGCCGTTGGCCGTGTGCGGGAGAGAGCCAACACACTGGATGGTCTTGAAGGGAGGCTACCATCTGCCTACCAACAGCTGTTCCAGTAGGTCCCCTCCCCCAACCTTCTCTGAGCCTTCGGCATCTATGTGACCTAGCCATTTAGTCCATGGTGTGTTCAAAAAAGTGCCGCTCAACCATAAAGAATTCTAAAAGGACTTAGGACAAAATCGTAGATCGTTACATCATAAAATTAAGTACCAGGTACAATAGTACCCATAACCTTCTTCATCTGGAAATATTCCTAATTGGCATCAGTTTGAAAAAACAAACAAAAGTAAATCACACAATGATGTTCCCCAAAGGGCAAAAGAACATAAAACAAAAGAGTAGTAATGATGCACAAGAGACCTAAAATGGATAACTTTCTTTAGCGAAAGCCATCATCTTAGGCCTCTTGTATCTGTTAAGGACTTCATGATTGTATTCCAGCAGGCAGGATATAATCTCGTGCGGGTTTCTCTGCACTGACTCGTAGAAACCTCGCGAGACAAACTTAAGATATGTGTAAATATGATCAATGCCCAGATCTTTATGCAATTTTCTATTGGTTACAAACCAGGAGGCATTGACCACACATCGTAGGATTTTATTCTGCAAGACCTGTATCTTGTGAATGTTCGTGGGAGTTGTGTTCGCCCAAATTGGGGAAGCATAGGATATCATAGGTCGAATGACCATGTGATAAATTAATAATTTATTATCAATGGATAATACTGAGTTTCTTCCTAGAAGAGTCCCCAGTTGACATCTGACAGAGTTAACTTTTGTGATGATCCCGTGTATATGGGGATCCCCCTTAAGCTTCTGATGCAGAGTGACTCCCAAATATTTGACAGTCTCCTGCCACTTGAATTGTTCATCTAAAAAGTGTAAAGGTAGAGGATTTTTAATCCTCTTACCACTGAAGAGGATGGCGTTACTCTTCTCAGTGTTGATCTTTATTTTCCATTTTTCATACCAGGTATCCATTTTATCAAGGTAATTCTGAAGTCTTCTGATTGCAAAATCAACTCCCACGGAAGGGGAGATGAGAGCAATGTCATCAGCATATTGTGCGATAATGATTCGCTCAAATGAAGGAATATGAAAGAGATATAATGAGAAGAGAGTAGGGCCTAGGAGAGAGCCTTGAGGAACTCCAGCGGCCACTACTCTCTTGGTAGAAATGGAAGATTTAATATGAACCTGGAATGTTCGATTTAAGGGATACGATTGAATGATACAGGTGAGTCCCGTAGGCATTCCAATCTTGGAGAGTTTGTAAATGAGGCCGTCCATCCAGATGCGGTCAAAAGCCTTGGCCACGTCTAGAAAGACGGCAGCAACTGTTTCCTTCTTGTTCAGTGCCTCAGAAATAGTTTCCACAACTCTGAGGACCTGATGTTCTGTCGATCTTTTACGCCTGAAACCAAATTGGGTTTCAGGTAAGACAGGATGGATTGAGAGGAACTCTTCCAGTCTATTGAGGATAATACGTTCAAACTGTTTTCCTAGGCAGGAAAGCAGACTGATTCGACGATAGCTGTCAGGAAATACAGAGTCCTTTCCTGGTTTGTGTATCAGTCTGACATCAGCCTTTTTCCCAGGCTTCTGGAAAAACATGGTGACGGAGAAGGAAATTAAAAATCCTGCAGAGATGCGTAATGGCTTTCTTCGGAAGGTGTTTCAACATTCTGTTGGAAATATTATCGGGGCCTGAAGCCTTGTTAGGTTTCAATGCCTTGATGGCTTGAGACAGCTCAAGAGGAGATGCAAAGAGTAGCTCTGATCTTTCTTCCTGTCCGAAACGAAAAAGAGTTTTTTCTACCTCTTCACAGGTGTCATGATCAAAAAGATCAAAATTCTCTTGAAACTGTAATTCAAGGGCATCAGCAAATGCTTCGGATTTATCATCCTCGCTGTAACAGAAACCTGACTCCCCATGAATGGGGGGCGGGGGTGGCTCAGTCGGTGGCGCGCCAGGCTCGTAATCTGTAGTTCCCAGGTTCGAGTCCCAGCTGGGTCAGCGTTGAGATTTATCTCCGCAAAATTCCCGCCCTGCCCACGGTCAGTAGGGGACACCGATGGGCTTGGAAAGGCCGCCGTCCGTCGGATGGGATGTTAAGCCGTGGCCCCGTGTGCGGGAGAGCCATACCCTGTGCACGTTAAAGAACACGCTGGATAGCCTTGATGGGAGGCTACCATCTGTCTCCCAACAGCTGTTCCAGTGGGTCCCCTCCCCCAACCTTCTCTGAACCTTCGGGGTCCATGTGACCTGGCCATTTAGCCCATGGTGTGCAAAAAAGTGCCGCTCAGAGGTAAAACAACCCAACCCAACCCCATGAATGGGGGGAAATTTAAAACGAGGGTTCTTGAAAGATTTAACCATCTTCCAAATAGAATTGTCACTTGTAGAGAGTGAGCTGAGTTTTTTGTTCCACATAAAGCTACGGTGATCCTTGATCTTTTGTGGAACCTCAATCTTGAGGGAATAATAAACATTTTTATCGTGAGCATCTCTGGATCTTTGCCAGTTATGTCTAACTCTGTTTTTAAATTTAATAAGATACGATAGATCTTAGGACAAAATAAATCATCAAGTGTTATTTAGATTATCTATTGCTAATTTCTCTACTGATAGCTATTGACGTATATTAAATAGGCTGAATGAAAAATGATATTCAGTAATATAAAATGTAAAAGAGCTTAATTAAAAAGAGCTTTTTGGAAGTCCTTATTGTATTTTTCTACCTGTACAAGTGGGCGGGGTGACTCAGTCGGTAGCGTGCCAGGCTCGTAATCTGTAGTTCCCAGGTTCGAGTCCCAGCTGGGTCAGCATTGAGATTTATCTCCGCAAAATTCCCCGCCCTGCCCACGGTCAGTAGGGGACACCGATGGGCTTGGAAAGGCCGCCGTCCGTCGGATGGGACGTTAAGCCGTGGCCCCGTGTGCGGGAGAGCCATACCCTGTGCACGTTAAAGAACACGCTGGATGGCCTTGACGAGAGGCTACCATCTGTCTCCCAACAGCTGTTCCAGTGGGTCCCCTCCCCCAACCTTCTCTGAGCCTTCGGGGTACTTGTGACCTGACCATTTAGCCCATGCCGCTGCATAACTTTGCCGCTGCATAACTTAGCCCATGGTGTGCAAAAAGTGCCGCTCAGAGGTAAAAGAACCCAACCCAACCCAAGACTGTGCAAGGTATCGCAACATACACGTAGTCTTTTCAAATCCTCATTTTCTCGTGCCCAAGCATTTCTAAATAAGCCAGAAAGCGTGCAGAAGGATTTCCTAGAGCGAAAAACCACGTCCGCTTGTCGCAAGGCTGGAGATTCCTGCATGCTCTGATTCGTGCGCCTTTGATGAGTCGGTTCTTTGACTTCGCCTGGGAACTCTAGCGACATAATCAACAGCTCTTTCAATCGCAACAAAAGCGCGTCTCCTCGTCATTGTCTCCATACCTTTTCCAGTTTCTTTATCAAAGGTAAGGGCTGGGCCACGGAATAATTTGATTTGATAGTCGTCTCTCTTCTCAATGGGGAATTCGAATATGGAGGGGGGAGGGGGAGGGAGGCGACTCTCTGCACTCGTTTCTTGCGGTATGACTGTAACAAAATACATTGCATCAGCAAAAGTAATCGCACACTTTCATGATCTAGTAACGAAGTGCCTCAGTAATTCATAAAAGTAAAAGGTGGGCAAAAGGGTGTTTCGTTCTCTCACTGGTTCTCAATCCTTTTTCTCCAGAGGCATAACAGTGATCCTCAGTATTGTCTCGCTGCATAACTTTGATCCTCAGTATTGTCTCGCTGCATAACTTTGATCCTCAGTATTGTCTCGCTGCATAACTTTGATCCTCAGTATTGTCTCGCTGCATAACTTTGATCCTCAGTATTGTCTCGCTGCATAACTTTGATTCTCAATATTGTCTCGCTGCATAACTTTGATCCTCAGTATTGTCTCGCTGCATAACTTTGATCCTCACCTCGCTGCATAACTTTGATACTCAGTATTGTCTCGCTGCATAACTTTGATCCTCAGTATTGTCTCGCTGCATAAATTTGATCCTCAGTATTGTCTCGCTGCATAACTTTGATCCTCACCTCGCTGCATAACTTTGATCCCCACCTCGCTGCATAACTTTGGTCCTCAGTATTGTCTCGCTGCATAACTTTGGTCCTCAGTATTGTCTCGCTGCATAACTTTGGTCCTCAGTATTGTCTCGCTGCATAACTTTGATCCTCAGTATTGTCTCGCTGCATAACTTTGATCCTCACTATTGTCTCGCTGCATAACTTTGATCCTCAGTATTGTCTCGCTGCAAAACTTTGATCCTCAGTATTGTGTCGCTGCATAACTTTGATCCTCAGTATTGTCTCGCTGCATAAATTTGATCCTCAGTATTTTCTCGCTGCATAACTTTGATCCTCACCTCGCTGCATAACTTTGATCCCCACCTCGCTGCATAACTTTGATCCTCAGTATTGTCTCGCTGCATAAATTTGATCCTCACCTCGCTGCATAACTTTGATCCCCACCTCGCTGCATAACTTTGATCCTCAGTATTGTCTCGCTGCATAACTTTGATCCTCAGTATTGTCTCGCTGCATAACTTTGATCCTCAGTATTGTCTCGCTGCACAACTTTGATCCTCAGTATTGTCTCGCTGCACAACTTTGATCCTCAGTATTGTCTCGCTGCATAACTTTGATCCTCAGTATTGTCTCGCTGCATAACTTTGATCCTCAGTATTGTCTCGCTGCATAACTTTGATCCTCAGTATTGTCTCGCTGCATAACTTTGATCCTCAGTATTGTCTCGCTGCAAAACTTTGATCCTCAGTATTGTGTCGCTGCATAACTTTGATCCTCAGTATTGTCTCGCTGCATAACTTTGATCCTCAGTATTGTCTCGCTGCATAACTTTGATCCTCAGTATTGTCTCGCTGCACAACTTTGATCCTCAGTATTGTCTCGCTGCATAACTTTGATCCTCAGTATTGTCTCGCTGCATAACTTTGATCCTCAGTATTGTCTCGCTGCATAACTTTGATACTCAGTATTGTCTCGCTGCATAACTTTGATCCTCAATATTGTTTCTCTGCATAACTTTGATCTCAGTATTGTCTCGCTGCATAACTTTGATCCTCCCCTCGCTGCATAACTTTGATCCTCACCTCGCTGCATAACTTTGATCCTCACCTCGCTGCATAACTTTGATCCTCACCTCGCTGCATAACTTTGATCATCACCTCGCTGCATAACTTTGATCATCACCTCGCTGCATAACTTTGATCCTCACCTCGCTGCATAACTTTTATCCTCACCTCGCTGCATAACTTTGATCCTCACCTCGCTGCTTAACTTTGATCCTCACCTCGCTGCTTAACTTTGATCCTCACCTCGCTGCTTAACTTTGATCCTCACCTCGCTGCTTAACTTTGATCCTCACCTCGCTGCATAACTTTGATCCTCACCTCGCTGCATAACTTGATCCTCAGTATTGTCTCGCTGCATAACTTTGATCCTCACCTCGCTGCATAACTTGATCCTCAGTATTGTCTCGCTGCATAACTTTGATCCTCAGTATTGTCTCGCTGCATAACTTTGATCCTCAATATTGTCTCGCTGCATAACTTTGATCCTCAGTATTGTCTCGCTGCATAACTTTGATCCTCAGTATTGTCTCGCTGCATAACTTTGATTCTCCATATTGTCTCGCTGCATAACTTTGATCCTCAGTATTGTCTCGCTGCATAACTTTGATCCTTACCTCGCTGCATAACTTTGATCCTCAGTATTGTCTCGCTGCATAACTTTGATTCTCAATATTGTCTCGCTGCATAAATTTG
This sequence comes from Ryuthela nishihirai, assembly GCA_038380435.1. Lineage (NCBI taxonomy): Eukaryota > Metazoa > Arthropoda > Arachnida > Araneae > Heptathelidae > Ryuthela > Ryuthela nishihirai. The sequence continues at coordinate 91,816,017 of JAWZYU010000006.1, forward strand.
ATCCTCAGTATTGTCTCGCTGCATAACTTTGATCCTCACCTCGCTGCATAACTTTGATCCCCACCTCGCTGCATAACTTTGATCCTCAGTATTGTCTCGCTGCATAACTTTGATCCTCACCTCGCTGCATAACTTTGATCCTCACCTCGCTGCATAACTTTGATCCTCAGTATTGTCTCGCTGCATAACTTTGATCCTCAGTATTGTCTCGCTGCATAACTTTGATCCTCAGTATTGTCTCGCTGCATAACTTTGATCCTCAGTATTGTCTCGCTGCATAACTTTGATCCTCAGTATTGTCTCGCTGCATAACTTTGATCCTCAGTATTGTCTCGCTGCAAAACTTTGATCCTCAGTATTGTCTCGCTGCATAACTTTGATCCTCAGCATTGTCTCGCTGCATAACTTTGATCCTCAGTATTGTCTCGCTGCATAACTTTGATCCTCACCTCGCTGCATAACTTTGATCCTCACCTCGCTGCATAACTTTAATCCCCACCTCGCTGCATAACTTTGATCCTCAGTATTGTCTCGCTGCATAAATTTGATCCTCAGTATTGTCTCGCTGCATAACTTTGATCCTCACCTCGCTGCATAACTTTAATCCCCACCTCGCTGCATAACTTTGATCCTCAGTATTGTCTCGCTGCATAAATTTGATCCTCACCTCGCTGCATAACTTTGATCCCCACCTCGCTGCATAACTTTGATCCTCAGTATTGTCTCGCTGCATAACTTTGATCCTCAGTATTGTCTCGCTGCATAACTTTGATCCTCAGTATTGTCTCGCTGCACAACTTTGATCCTCAGTATTGTCTCGCTGCACAACTTTGATCCTCAGTATTGTCTCGCTGCATAACTTTGATCCTCAGTATTGTCTCGCTGCATAACTTTGATACTCAGTATTGTCTCGCTGCATAACTTTGATCCTCAGTATTGTCTCGCTGCATAACTTTGATCCTCAGTATTGTCTCGCTGCAAAACTTTGATCCTCAGTATTGTGTCGCTGCATAACTTTGATCCTCAGTATTGTCTCGCTGCATAACTTTGATCCTCAGTATTGTCTCGCTGCAAAACTTTGATCCTCAGTATTGTGTCGCTGCATAACTTTGATCCTCAGTATTGTCTCGCTGCATAACTTTGATCCTCAGTATTGTCTCGCTGCATAACTTTGATCCTCAGTATTGTCTCGCTGCACAACTTTGATCCTCAGTATTGTCTCGCTGCATAACTTTGATCCTCAGTATTGTCTCGCTGCATAACTTTGATCCTCAGTATTGTCTCGCTGCATAACTTTGATACTCAGTATTGTCTCGCTGCATAACTTTGATCCTCAATATTGTTTCTCTGCATAACTTTGATCTCAGTATTGTCTCGCTGCATAACTTTGATCCTCACCTCGCTGCATAACTTTGATCCTCACCTCGCTGCATAACTTTGATCATCACCTCGCTGCATAACTTTGATCATCACCTCGCTGCATAACTTTGATCCTCACCTCGCTGCATAACTTTGATCCTCACCTCGCTGCATAACTTTGATCCTCACCTCGCTGCTTAACTTTGATCCTCACCTCGCTGCTTAACTTTGATCCTCACCTCGCTGCTTAACTTTGATCCTCACCTCGCTGCTTAACTTTGATCCTCACCTCGCTGCATAACTTTGATCCTCACCTCGCTGCATAACTTGATCCTCAGTATTGTCTCGCTGCATAACTTTGATCCTCACCTCGCTGCATAACTTGATCCTCAGTATTGTCTCGCTGCATAACTTTGATCCTCAGTATTGTCTCGCTGCATAACTTTAATCCTCAATATTGTCTCGCTGCATAATTTTGATCCTCAGTATTGTCTCGCTGCATAACTTTGATCCTCAATATTGTCTCGCTGCACAACTTTGATCCTCAATATTGTCTCGCTGCACAACTTTGATGTTTCATAGGGATCATAACCTGTGATATTCAGTATTCTCTCGCTGCACACTCTGATTTTCAACACCTGCCTCGCTGCACGCTTTGATCCTCAACACCTGTCTCGCTGCATATTTTGATTGTCAGTATTGTCTCCCTGCACATCCTTGATCATGAATACAATCTCCTATCACACTTTTGTTTTTCATATCGTTCCGCTGCACACATTGATCATCGATATTGTGTCGTTGCACACATGCAGTCTTTACATTATCTCGCTGCACACGTTCAATTGTTAATATTGTCTCGTTGCACCAGGGGCGGGGGTGGCTCAGTCGGTAGCGCGCCAGACTCGTAATATGTAGTTCCCAGGTTCGAGTCCCAGCTGGGTCAGCGTTGAGATTTATCTCCGCAAAATTCCCCGCCCTGCCCGCGGTCAGTAGGGGACACCGATGGGCTTGGAAAGGCCACCGTCCGTCGGATGGGACGTTAAGCCGTGGCCCCTTGTGCGGGAGAGCCATACCCTGTGCACGTTAAAGAACACGCTGGATGGCCTTGACGGGAGGCTGCCATCTGTCTCCCAACAGCTGTTCCAGTGGATCCCCTCTCCCAACCTTCTCTGAGCCTTCGGGGTTATTGTGACCTGGCCATTTAGCCCATGGTGTGCAAAAAAGTGCCGCTCAGAGGTAAAACAACCTAACCCAACAACTCGCTGCACCATCTTGGTTGTTTAATATTGTTTCGCTTCAACCTTAGATCTTAAACACTGATTCGCGGCACACCAATGATTCTTGATATTTTATGGCTGCACACTAATGATTCTTGATATTTTATGGCTGCACACTAATGATTCTTGATATTTTATGGCTGTACACTAATGATTCTTGATATTTTATGGCTGCACACTAATGATTTTTGACATTTTATGGCTGCACACTAATGATTCTTGATATTTTATGGCTGTACACTAATGATTCTTGATGTTTTATGGCTGCACACCAATGATTCTCGATATTTTATTGCTGCACACAATGATTCTTAATATTATATGGCTGCACACCTGTGATCTCGACATTGTCTCGCTGCATAACTTGCAGATATTGTGGACATTTTTTTAGAATCATGTGCCTTTGATTTTACATGCTTAAAAATATTTTAAAAAACCCAGAATTTTGACATTTTCATATTGAATTAAATAACTCAGAATTTCGACAGTTTGATATTGACTACATAGTTTAAAATGTGAGCGTTAGAAACTGAAATTAAAATAATAAAAAAGCTAGACGATGTGATTTTAATATATGAGCTTAGAATCTCGACATATTAATTTGCAATAAGAGCCTAGAATCTCAACAAATAGTCTTTAACCCTTTCACGACTAAGGGAAACATTTTTCCCATTTTAAAATTGGTGATTGTCGTATTTAATTATAACCTTATCTGCATTTTTTATACAGAATGTCAAAATAGAACGTATGCCGAACGCAATTACGTAAACGGGAACGTTTAGAAAACAAAAACAGAACTGTCAGGACGCATAATATATGTACTATGTGCAATGTCCATCTTTGCCTCACTACCAAAAGAAATTGCTTCGCAGAATATCATAATTAGCACATCATTTTGTATAGTAATTTTATTTCATAATTTTGTATTATTTTAGTTAACATTTTGTTCTAATAAACCAATAAATAAAAGACATTGCATAATAAGCCTAACTATAATTTGTGTTACCTTTATAGTCCATTGGGAAAAATATTTCCCATAAAATTCCAAAAAACTACACATTGTTATGTATTTTTCTTATGATTTTTATTTATTTTACGTCTAAACAAACTAAAATAAACAGTTACATACTAATATTTACTCTTAGAAACCTTATGGTCCTGAAAGGATTAAATAAGAACTTAAAATCTCGCAGTAGAGAACTGAACTAAATAACTTAGAATCTCGACAATTTTATTTGAAATAAGAGCTTGGAATCTCGACAGTTAATTTTCCAAAAGAGCTTAGAATATCGATATTTGACTTTAAATAAAAGCTTAGAATGTTGACAATTCGAAATGAAACTAAACAGCTCCGAATCTCAACGATTCATTACGGAACTAGATTTCAGATTCTCAACAATTGGGTGTTGAACTACAGAACTCAGAGAATTGAGAAATTCAAAACTGAACCGAAGCATTCGGAACATAGAAAATTCGAAATTTAATTGAAGAATTCAAGATGTCGACGATTGGACACTGAAGTGTAGTGTTCAGAATCTGGACAGTTCCACACTGAATTAAGAAACTCATGATCTCAAGAATATATCATGGAACTGAAGATCTCAGATTATTAGGAATTCGACATTCAAACAGTTCAGAAACTCGATTATTCAACATTGAAATAAGAGCCTTAGGCACTCTCGAATTCGACTTTAAACGAAAGAGCTTAGAAACTCAATAACCCGATATTTAATTAAATATCTTATAATTTTAAAAATTCGACTTTGAGTTAAAGAACTCAGAATTTCGAATAATCGATATTAAATTAAAGAGCTCAGAAACTCAACAATACATCAAGAAATCTCAGAATTTGAGCAAGTTCATATTAAAATAAGCGCTTTAGAATCTAGATAATTGGATATTGAACTAAAGAGCTCTGAATCTCAAAAATCCGATATTGAATCAAAGAGCTCTGAATCTCAAAAACCCGATATGAATCAAAGAGCTATGAATCTCAAAAAAAATCCGGCATTGACTCAAAGAGCTCTGAATCTCAAAAATCCGATATATGAATCAAAGAGCTCTGAATCTCAAAACCGATATATGAATCAAAGAGCTCTGAATCTCAAAATTCCGACATTGAATCAAAGAGCTCTGAATCTAAAAATCCGCCATGAATCAAAGAGCTCTGAATCTCAAACCCGACATTGAATCAAAAAGCTTAGAATCTCCACATTTTAATATTGAACTTATAATATTGAATCTTATAATTTCAAAAATTCGATAGTGAGTTAAAAAGAGCAGAGGAGCTCAACATTTCATCATGGAACTAAATATCTGGGAATCCCAATTCCACATTGAAATAAGTGCTCAGAATATCAATAATTCGACATTGAACTAAAGAGATTAAAAGCTAAAATTTTGGACAATGAGCTAAAGAGCTTAAAAGCTCAACAGTTCGACATTGAACTAAAGAGCTTAAAAGCTCAACAGTTTGACAATGAACTAAAGAGATTAGAACTCAACAGTTTGGCAATGAACTAAAGAGCTTAGAACTTAGTAGTTCGACATTAAAGTAAAGAGTTCAACAATTCGACACTTTACTAACGAGCTTAGATGCTCAACAATTCGACAGTGAACTAAAGAGATCAAAACCTCAACAATTCGTCATCGAACTAAAAGATCTCAGAATCTCAACAGTTATAGACTGAAATAAATGCTCAGAATCAAGGAAATATGAAATTCAAGTAAAGAGCTAAGAATTTAGACAACTCGACATCAGCCTTAAAGCTCAGAAACTCAGGAATTCAAAATTGAAATAAGAGGTTAGAATTTAAAAACTTTGACATTGAACAAAAGAACCTAGAATCTCAACAATTGGAAATTCAACTCAATATCGCAATCTCGAAATTTCCTCATTAAATTAAAGATCTCGGAATCTCGACAATTCATAATTGAAAAGTTTAAAATCTCGCTAATTCGACACTGAAATAAAAGTTCAGTATCCCGACATTTCGACACTGAAATAAGCGGTTAGAATCTCGAGAATTGGACATTGAACTAGAGAGCTAAGAATCTTAACAATTCTGCTTTGAACAAAAGAACTTAGAATTTCAACAGTTCGACAATAAAAAGAGCTCAGAAGCTCAACAATTCATCTCACGACTAAAGATCATCGGAATCTCAACAATTCATCTTACGACTAAAGGTCATCGGAATCTCAACAATTCATCTTACGACTAAAGATCATCGGAATCTCAACAATTCATCTTACGACTAAAGATCATCGGAATCTCAACAATTCATCTTACGACTAAAGGTCATCGGAATCTCAACAATTCATCTTACGACTAAAGATCATCGGAATCTCAACAATTCATCTTACGACTAAAGGTCATCGGAATCTCAACAATTCATCTTACGACTAAAGGTCATCGGAATCTCAACAATTCATCTTACGACTAAAGATCATGGGAATCTCAACAATTCATCTTACGACTAAAGATCATCGGAATCTCAACAATTCATCTTACGACTAAAGGTCATCGGAATCTCAACAATTCATCTTACGACTAAAGGTCATCGGAATCTCAACAATTCATCTTACGACTAAAGATCATCGGAATCTCAACAATTCCACATTGAAATAATAGTTTAGAATCTAGATAATTCAACATTGAATTAAAGCGCTCAGAATCTCGAGAATTCGACATTGAACGGAAGAGCTTAGGATATTAAAAATTCGACATTGAATTAAAGAGCAGAGAATTCATAAAATTCGACATTAAAGAGCTCGAATTTCAACAATTCCCCATGGAACTGAAGATTTCGGGAATCTCAACAATTCCACATTGAAATAAGAGCTTTAGAATCTAGATAATTCGACATTGAACTAAAGAGCTTAGAACATGAAAAATTCGACATTGAACTAAAGAGCTTAGAACATGAAAAATTCGACATTGAATTAAAGAGCAGAGAATTCATAAAATTCGACATTAAAGAGCTCGAATTTCAACAATTCCCCATGGAACTGAAGATCTCGGGAATCTCAACAATTCCACATTGAAATAAGAGCTTTAGAATCTAGATAATTCGACATTGAACTAAAGAGCTTAGAACATGAAAAATTCGACATTGAACTAAAGAGCTTAGAACATGAAAACTTCGACATTGAACTAAAGAGCTTAGAACATGAAAAATTCGACATTGAACTAAAGAGCTTAAAACATGAAAAATTCGACATTGAACTAAAGAGCTTAAAACATGAAAAATTCGACATTGAATTAAAGAGCTCAGAATTTTGAAAATTCGTTATTAAAGAGCTGAAATTTCACCAATTCATCATGGAACAAGAGATCTTGAGAATCTCAACAATTCTCGTTAACACAAGAGCTAATTCGACATTGAACTAAAGACCTTAGAACATGAAAAATTCGACATTGAATTAAAGAGCTCAGAATTTTGAAAAATCTTCATTAAAGAGCTGAAATTTCACCAATTCATCATGGAACTAGAGATCTTGAGAATCTGAACAATTCTCGTTGACACAAGAGCAAGTTCGACATTGAACTAAAGAGCTTAGAACATGAAAAATTCGACATTGAATTAAAGAGCTCAGAATTTTGAATATTCGTCATTAAAGAGCTGAAATTTCACCAATTCATCATGGAATTAGAGATCTTGTGAATCTCAACAATTCTCGTTGACACAAGAGCTAATTCGACATTGAACTAAAGAGCTTAGAACATGAAAAATTCGACATTGAATTAAAGAGCTCAGAATTTTGAAAAATCGTCATTAAAGAGCTGAAATTTAACCAATTCATCATGGAACTAGAGATCTTGAGAATCTCAACAATTCTCGTTGACACAAGAGCTAATTCGACATTGAACTAAAGAAAGACCTTAGAACATGAAAAATTCGACATTGAATTAAAGAGCTCAGAATTTTGAAGAATCGTCATTAAAGAGCTGAAATTTCACCAATTCTTCATGGAACTAGAGATCTTGAGAATCTCAACAATTCTCGCTGACACAAGAGCTAATTCGACATTGAACTAAAGAGCTTAGAACATGAAAAATTCGACATTGAATTAAACAGCTCAGAATTTTGAAAAATCGTCATTGAAGAGCTGAAATTTCACCAATTCATCATGGAACTAGAGATCTTGTGAATCTCAACAATTCTCGTTGACACAAGAGCTAATTCGACATTGAACTAAAGAGCTTAGAACATAAAAAATTTGACATTGAATTAAAAAGCTCAGAATTTTGAAAAATCGTCATTAAAGAGCTGAAATTTCACCAATTCATCATGGAACTAGAGATCTTTTGAATCTCAACAATTCTCGTTGACACAAGAGCTAATTCGACATTGAACTAAAGAGCTTAGAACATGAAAAATTCGACATTGAATTAAAGAGCTCAGAATTTTGAAAAATCGTTATTAAAGAGCTGAAATTTCACCAATTCATCATGGAACTAGAGATCTTGAGAATCTCAACAATTCTCGTTGACGCAAGAGCTAATTCGACATTGAACTAAAGAGCTTAGAACATGAAAAATTCGACATTGAATTAAAGAGCTCAGAATTTTGAAAATTCGTCATTAAAGAGCTGAAATTTCACCAATTCTTCATGGAACTAGAGATCTTGAGAATCTCAACAATTCTCGTTGACACAAGAGCTAATTCGACCTTGAACTAAAGAGCTTAGAACATGAAAAATTCGATATTGAATTAAAGAGCTCAGAAATTTGAAAAATCGTCATTAAAGAGCTGAAATTTTACCAATTCATCATGGAACTAGAGATCTTGAAAATCTCAACAATTCTCGTTGGCACAAGAGCTAATTCGACATTGAACTAAAGAAAGAGCTTAGAACATGAAAATTTCGATATTGAATTAAAGAGCTCAGAATTTTGAAAAATCGTCATTAAAGAGCTGAAATTTCACCAATTCTTCATGAAAATAGAGATCTTGTGAATCTCAACAATTCTCGTTGACACAAGAGCTAATTCGACATTGAACTAAAAGCTGAAAATCTCGACAATACCACATAGAAGATACGATAGCGCACGCGCAACACGATTTCTCTTCTGCCGTGAAAGTGGCGGGCAATTGCTTCGTTCTCTTCGCTCCGCGGAGCGAGTCAAGCTCGTTTTAGCCAGCTGGAATTGGGCGCCGAATTTTTTACTGACGATGGATGACGAACTGGCCAATCAGGAATGTGGAGATGCAGCGGATGACCTTCTTCGGCAGGTCATCTGAGTCTCATCTCTCACGTCACAAACGATGCGGCACATCGTGGCACGTGATCGGGGCTCAGTTCCGGATTGCGCTGAGATCATGAATTGAAGAGTTGGATGAAGGAGTCTTTGCCGTCTCGTGGAAGTAATGTATTTAAGGCGGGTTCTTGGGACTCAAACCACGGCCATTTAGATACACCAGGACCGGGCAGCCCTTGAACAAAACGAGAGATTGGGTTGTTTTACCTCTAAGCGGGGGTGGCTCAGTCGGTAGCGCGCCAGGCTCGTAATTGTAGTTCCCAGGTTCGAGTCCCAGCTGGGTCAGCGTTGAGATTTATCTCCGCAAAATTCCCCGCCCTGCCCACGGTCAGTAGGGGACACCGATGGGCTTGGAAAGGCCGCCGTCCGTCGGACGGGTCGTTAAGCCGTGATCCCGTGTGCGGGAGATCCATACCCTGTACACGTTGAAGAACACGCTGGATGGCCTTGACGGGAGGCTACCACTGTCTCCCAACAGCTGTTCCAGTGGGTCCCCTCCACCAACCTTCTCTGAGCCTTCGGGGTCCATGTAACCTGGCCATTTAGCCCATGGTGTGCAAAAAAGTGCCGCTCAGAGGTAAAACAACCCAACAACCCAACCTCTAAGCGGCACTTTTTTTGCGCACAATGGGCAGGGTGGAAATGGCTCAGTCGGTAGCGCTCCAGACTCATAATCTGCAGTTCCCAAGTTCGAGCCCCAGTTGGGACTATTAGTTATCTCCGCAAAAATCCTCGCCCTGCCCACGGTCAGTAGGGGACACCGATGGGCTTGGAAAGGCCGCCGTCCGTCGGATGGGACGTTAGGCCGTGGCCCCGTGTGTGGGAGAGCCATACCCTGTGCACGTTAAAGAACACGTTGGAATGCATTAACGGGAGGCTACTATCTGTCTTCAAACAGCTGTCCAATGGGTCTCGTCACCCAACCTTCTCTGAGCCTTTGGGGTCCCTGTGACTAGGCCATTTAGCCCATTGTGTGCAGAAAAGTGCCCCTCAGAGGTAAAACAACCCACACTACAAAATGTGCTAAATGAGAAGGTGAAAAAGACCCAAAAGCTCAGAGGAGGTTGGGGGAGGGGACTCACTGGAACAGCTGTTAGGAGATAGATGGTAGTTTCTTGTGAAGGCCATCCAACGTGTTCTTTAACAGGAGCCACGGCTTAACGTTCCATCCGACGGACGGAGGCCGTTTCAAGCCCATTGGTGTCCCCTACTGACAGGACACAGTTTGCGGAGATAAATCTCCAAGCTATCCCAGCTGGGACTCGAACTTGGGTGCAGATCACAGCCTGGCACGCTACCGACTGAGCCAAACACGTCCCAACAAAAGAAGGGAAGAAAGGAGAGAAATGAAATATATGTAAAAAATTTTGGCGAATTAATTGTTTTAAAGTGTAACTTCAAACTACCGATTTTTAAAGAGCCTAAAAGAAAATAATTTATTCATTAAATTATCCTTAAAATTAGTTTCCGAAATTTGAAAAGTAAAAATTACCGATCGTATTTTAAAAATTATTTCTTATTTATTTAAAATTTAAGTCAAATCTGCTAATTTTAGAATCAGTTACAATAAATAATTATTCATTAGTATTTTCTTAAAATAATTGACAAATTTTTAAATAATAAGTAACCACCAGTTGAATTTTTAAAAAGAGAGTTATAATTAGAACTGCTGTATTTTTTCAAAATTCGATCTTCCGTTGCTGCAGTATCCAGCTGGCCTTGTCGAACACCTGAAACAGAAATTCAGAGGGCCAAATTTGTGACGTTAGCTTAAGTAGCCCTACAATATAGACCAGGCGTCGGCAACCTATGACCCGCGGGTCACCAAGTGACCCATTTAATAATTTCAAGTGACCCACTTGAGTTCTGCAAATAAAATATAATTTAATTTTATATATTATACTTTATTTGCGGAACTCAAGTGGGTCACTTGGTGACCCGCGGGTCATAGGTTGCCGACGCCTGATATAGACCCTTCTTATATTTTTAATTCTAATATTACTATTGGTAGATTCTGTGCTAATCGTTATCCTAATGTTTGTTTATAAAAATATTTTATTTACGAGAATATTTATTTGCATTAGTTAGCATTATTATATTTGATAATAAAAACAAATAATTTTCTTTCTAAATAAAATATATTTATAGACAAACATTTGTATAAAGATAAACACAAAAGTCAACCAGTAATAATATTAAAATAAAAAATATAAGAATTGTCCATATAATAGGACTACCTAAGCGACGTCAAAAATTTGGTACATTGGTCTTTTGTTATTATCCCAAGATTTATACGTTTCGGAAGACCACATTTGAGAAACTTAAGAGATCTCTTTAAGAATTGTAGAGTTTGAAAGATAACTGTTCGTGTTTCCATTAGCTTATTGGTTTTCCTTTTTAAATATTTGCTAACTGATTTTTTTCTAATTAAGAAATGTTTCCGAAATACATACACTGGCCATTTAGCCCATTGTGTGGAAAAAAAATGCCGCCCAGATGTGAAACAATCAAACACTCTTGGGGGTTTCCTGACCTGGTCATTTCTCCCAATTTTTGCCAAAAAAGTGTGTCGCTCACAGGCAAAACAACCCAACCCCTTTGGGATCCTTGTGACCTGGTCATTTCTCCCAATTATTGCAAAAAAAAAGTGTCGTTCACAGGCAAAACTACCCAACCCCTTTGGGGTCCTTGTGACCTGGTCATTTCACCCAATTATTGCAAAAAAAAAAGTGTCGTTCACAGGCAAAATTACCCAACCCCTTTGGGGTCCTTGTGACCTATTCATTTCTCTCAATTATTGCGAAAAAAAAATGTGTCGCTCACAGGCAAAACAACCCAGCCCCTTTGGGGTCCTTGACCTGGTCATTTCTCTCAATGTGCGCAAAAAAGCTCAGAGGTTAAACAACCAGTCAACTTTTCTCCTACAGAAATCTGAGCCCTTGGGGGTCCTTGAGAACGGCCATTTAGCACATTCTATTCCAAAAAAGTGCCGCTCAAAGTAAAGCAACCCAACAGCTTTGGAGTTTTTGTGATTTGGTTATGGTCCCAATTTGTTAAAAAAAATCAAAAATTCCTGCTTAGAGGTAAACCTTACCAGGCAACTTTTATCCCACCCAATTCTGATCCCTTTGGGGTCCTTATGACTTGGTCATTTCGCTCAAGTTGAGTAAAAAAAAATAGTGCTGCTCAGAGCTAAAACAATCCAACCCTGCCTACAGCTATCCCCTTTTCTAATGAAAACTGTATTTTGAATTGCATTCTTCCCACCCACTTTTCCACAAAAGGGTTGAGAATCCTGTGCACTATTCCAATTTGCATTGTCACTCCAAATGAACAAGAACAAAACAGGCAGAATGAATCAGTCCCTTTTTTTATTCCAGTTTTTTGCAAAGATTTTCTGCAGTGCTCTGCTGAATGAAAATTTCCGAGCTTGTGTCTAACTGGAACAAAAGATGACCGCCTTCAACAGACAAGAAGCATGTCAAAACACTGACACAGATTTGGCTCACAAAACCGTAACTGTATTCAGGTGTCTAAACATGTGCCATCAAATCTTGTAAATAAAACTACTGGTAGTTTAAGAAAAAGAAAAATATTGTAGACAATTTATTAGCAATTTCATTCAATAATAAAAATATCTTTTATTATTTCACATGATTTAGATGCGCATATTGTATTTACCTTTTCGTATATATGCTATTAATTTTAGGTTTTAAAAAATTTTTCTACAGCTTGTTTCCTCATTGCAAAATTGCAATGCATTGGTCATATTTCTAAACTATTATTACATTGGTCATAAAACGTAAACTAAATTGAGCGCACTCGTAAGATTAGTTTATATTAGAAGGCCATCTATTAGTCTAATATTAGAAGGCTGGATTATGACCATCTATTAGGCTATATTAGAAGGCTGGATTATGACCATCTATTAGGCTATGTTAGAAGGCTGGATTATGACCATCTATTAGGCTATGTTAGAAGGCTGGATTATGACCATCTATTAGGCTATATTAGAAGGCTGGATTATGACCATCTATTAGGCTATGTTAGAAGGCTGGATTATGACCATCTATTAGGCTATGTTAGAAGGCTGGATTATGACCATCTATTAGGCTATGTTAGAAGGCTGGATTATGACCATCTATTAGGCTATATTAGAAGGCTGGATTATGACCATCTATTAGGCTATGTTAGAAGGCTGGATTATGACCATCTATTAGGCTATGTTAGAAGACTGGATTATGACCATCTATTAGGCTATATTAGAAGACTGGATTATGACCATCTATTAGGTTATATTAGAAGGCTGGATTATGACCATCTATTAGGCTATATTAGAAGGCTGGATTATGACCACGAAATTATGACGTCATCCTGGATAGTCCTATAATCTAGACAATTCTTATTTATTTTTTTCCCATCATTACTACTGATCTACTCTATACCAATCATTATACTAATGATTATATTTAAATATACCTTATTTAGATGGAAAATTATTGGTACTTATTAGAGATATGATAATTATTAATAAATGCCAATGATTTTCTTTATAAATAAAGTATATGTATAAATAAACATTAGTAAATTTAAGTAACATAAAAGTTCACCAGTAATAATAATGGAAAAAGATTTATCAGAAATGTCCAGATTTCCAGAGGATCTCTGCTGACGTCACAAATTGGTCTCTTCTGTTATAGGACCTTCCTTCTTTCAGGATGATGATGGAATTTAATTTTAAAATATACAGCTGCATTAATTTCAATTTTCTTCTCTTAAAATTCGACTGATATTATTTATTCTTTAAACTAATTGGCAGATTTTAAAAAATAAATAGATACCAATAGCATTTTGAGCCAAATAATTTCGAATAAGTCAGGTATCTATTTCATCATCATTATCATCATCCTCAAACAGCCATGGGCTAAGGGGCGGGGGTGGCTCAGTCGGTAGCGCGCCAGGCTCGTATGTAGTTCACAGGTTCGAGTCCCAACTGGGTCAGCGTTGAGATTTATTTCCCCGCCCTACCCACGGTCAGTAGGGGACACCGATGGGCTTGGAAAGGCCGCCGTCCGTGGGATGGGACGTTAAGCCGTGGCCCCGTGTGTGGGAGAGCCATACACTGTGCACGTTAAAGAACAAGCTGGATGGCCTTGACGGGAGGCTACCATCTGTCTCCCAACAGCTTTTCCAGTCGGTCCCCTCCCCCAACCTTCTCTGAGCTTTCGGGGTCTATGTGACCTGGCCATTTAGCCCATGGTGTGCAAAAAAGTGCCGCTCAGAGGTAAAACAACCCAACCCAAGCCATGGGCTACGGAGGTCCAACCAGACCGTGCAGTTTAATTCTCCAAGCATATCTGTCCTGAGCTACATCTGCTGCATTGGCCACTGCACACCAAGTCTAACAAGGTCCTGTTTGACATTGTCTGCCCACCGCATCCTAGGTCTCCCCCTCTTTCTGAGACCTCTAGGCACACTGTTCATAACCATATTCGCCAATCTATAATTATCCATACGGGTAACATGGCCAAACCAACGGAGTCTCTCTCTGCACAATATGCTGCTTAAAGGAGGTTGCAGACTGCTCTGCCTAACCTCATCATTAGTTACAAAGTTAAATCACCTAATTCCCAAGATACTATGTAAGCATCTGGAATCAAAAGCATCTAGTTTCCTGTTATCTTGTTTACACAGCGTCCAAGTTTCACTACCATAATTAACCTTAGAAAGAACCAAACTATTATATAGTCTAATTTTAGTCTTTAGGTGTATACGCCTATTTCTCCACAGTCTCCATAGATTCTAAAATGTCCCGGCAGCAATCCCTATTCGTCTGTTAATCTCATGCCGCACATCACCATTATCTGTTACATAGCTCCCAAGATAATTAAACTGTGACACCTGCTCAAGACTGCAACCATTCAGATTAACTGAATCACAACCTGCCTGACCAATTTTCATCACTTTAGTTTTCTCTCTGTTTATAACCAAACCTACTCTACTACCAGTCTCATCAACGGCTCGAATGAAAGAGTTCATTTCATCAACATCATTTGCAAAAGGGCTAAATCATCAGCATAATCTAAATCAGAAATTTTTTTTTTCGTATCTCCAAGTGAATCCCTTGAAGTGAATTTCGCATAACATAAACAATAACCAAGCTAAAGAGAAAAGGAGACAAAATGCACCCTTGTCGAACACCAGAAGTAATGCTAAACCAATTGCTATAAGACTTACCAACTCTCACACATGACTCAGTGTTATTATAGAGAGCTTTCATTACGTTAACTAACTTGTCAGGTATACCCATATGATTTCACAATCAACCACAAATTATGACGATCAACAGAGTCGAAAGCCTTTTGGAAATCAAAAAAGCTAGCAACCAAAGGTTTCTGAAACTCTAAACGTTTCTCAAGAATCTGCCTAAGTGAAAATGTCTGATCCACACATCCCCTACCACTTCTGAATCCACATTGCTCATCACGCAATTGACTGTCAACCAGATTCTTAATTCTATTAAGCACAATCATGGAAAGAACTTTACCTGTAACAGAGAGTATGCTGATACCCCTATAGTTATCACAAAAACTGCGATCACCTTTTTTGAAAATAGGGATAACAATAGCTCTGGTAAAATCCTTAGGAACCATGCCTTTATCATAAAAGATATTCAGAATTTCAGTCATCCAAGTGGTAACTGAAACATTCCCAGCTCTGAGCATTTCTGTAGTAATTTCATCTACCCCTGGGGATTTATGAAGTTTAAGTTTAGAAACAGCCAAAATAACTTCAGATTGTGTTATAGGGCCAACATTAAAGCTGCCAATGCATCTATCATCATTACAAACGATGGGAGTAGAACTAACCACATAGTTTAGAACATCACTGAAATGCTCAGCCCACCTAGCCATGACAGAATCCTCACCTTCTATAACCTTACCTTGTTTATCCTTCAATCCCTGTATACCTATCCGTTTTCTACCACATAAAACTTAACTATCTGGTACAGTTGTCTGCTGTTGTGCTGTCTAACTGCTTCCTCAGCTTTGTCAGCCAAGCCATCAAGCCAAAGATTCTTATCAATAGCTAACTGATCCTTTACACGTTTATTAAGCTCTCTGTAATCCTGATTAAGGACATTCCTGCAGTTCCTTCTTTCTGAAATAAGCTCAAGTACCTTATCACTCAAATAATTCTGTCTCCTCTGCTTCTTTTTTCCTAAAAGAGTACTGTTAGTTTTTTAAAAAGCATGTTTAAAACGGCCCCATTCTTCCTCAATTTCAGTAGTAAGCAAACCATGACTGTCACAATGACTAAGTAACCTACCATGGTAAACTTTAGCTATAACTGGGACTTTCAGAGCTTCAATATTAAAGGTAAGTTTTTTAATTTTAGCACAACACTTTTTAAGTTTAAGTTGCAAGACACTTTTAACAAGGTAATGGTCAGATCCAATTTCAGCTCCCCTACATGACCTGGTATTCCTAACAGAACTAGCCCATTTGCTGTTAATTAATATATAATCAATGATATTCTTATGCAGCCCATCAGGTGAAACCCATGTGTACTTATGTATGTCGTGGTGTTTGCAATAAGTGTTAGTTATTCTGAATCCATTGAGTTTACTTACCTGTAGGAGACGTTGCCCATTGCCATTGCAGCTACCAATACCAAAAGGGCCTATTACACCTCCCCAAATGTCAGAGTCAGTACCAACTTTGGCATTGAAGTCACCTAGAATAAGGGTAATATCTCCTTTCTTGACAGAATTCAAAATATCCTGAAGTTGTCCATAAAACCTATCCTTCTCATCCTCATCGGCATCCTCAGTGGGGGCATAACAGCAGATAACATTCAAGTCTTTAATGCTTGTTTGAAATTTTGCTGTAAGAAACCTTTCATTAATGCACTCATATCCTAGAAGAGCATCACTAGCATGTCTGCTGAGCAGCAGACCCACGCCTTGGTGATGCTTTCTATCCTCCCTCCCTGTAAAGAGAAATTTAAAGTTATTTTTAAGTATCTCACCTTTACCAGTACACCTGGTCTCTTGCAAGCCTAGAATATCTAGGTTATAGCTCTGGAATTCCTGCGTGAGGACATCAAGAGATTAATCTCTATGTAATGTCCTCACGTTCCACGTTCCTGCAGAGACAAAATGATTAATAGGATTTTTAAAGAAACCAGGTTTATTGAGATTGGTAGGGCCAACAATATCAAACAGCCCCCTGATCGCAGGCATGGGGCAAAGACCTGTTCCTCCTCCGCTAAAGGCTGAAGTCACCGATGCTGGCAGGAACTTCAGGCACCACCTTTTCAAGTGGACTTTTTCAATAGCCATATGGCCTGCCTGAGACACATTACTCCAGTTTAGGCTTGACGATGCCCAACTAGCTAAGTAAGGTTCAGGTACCTGTGATGGCCTCTGATTAGGATTATCCACCAGCTGATAAAAGGTATCCCATTCCTCTGTTCACTTAGGGCTGGCAAACCCAGAAGCAAACAGAAAACACAGCGGCAGATTCTCCCTCAACAGAGGCCCACCAGTGTAGCAAGTCCAGGATCCATAAACAAGCTCAAATCCATAAACAAATCCAGTCTAGTAGGTATAAATGGTCAGCTCAAGGACCCTGTGAAGTTGACCACTCCTCAGCAAGGTTGAAAAAAAAAGAAAAAAGTGGCCATAGATGACCAGATCAGTAGGCCATACTGAACTGGCAGCCCTCCCCTTCCGTTCCCTTCCAAAAGAGAATATCTCTTTTGAAAGGTACTAACGGCCTGCACCACGAGAAGGCGGGGTCGGACATTAGGTACTAGACCTGGCCGGTTCTGTGCATCATCATTAGGGATTGGTACACAGCTCTCCTTCCAGTTTATGCCTAGCTACCATTTACAGACCTATCTATTTACCTGTATATATTTATAAAAAAATAATATTTTTACTAGTACACTGGTCACGTTCGGAATAATATATGTAGGTCTGATTAGGAGCACCTAGATCAACACCTCTTATAAGAGAAAGCCAAGGGATCAAATTTATGATGTCACTTAGGTAGTCCTACCATATAGACACTTTTATATTTTTGATTCTAACATTATTACTGGAGAAATCTGTGCTCATCTTTATTCTAATGTTTGTCTATAAATATATTTTATTTGGGAGAAAATTTATTTGTATTAATTAGCATTATTATAATTCATAATAAATACGAATAATTTTTTTCCTAAATAAAATATATTTATAGATAAACATTAGCCGAAGAGGTCACCAGTAATAATATTAGAATAAAAAATATAAGAGTTATCTATTTGCTTGGACTACTTAAAGGCATGAGAAAATTAGGTACAGTCGCTCAAAAAAAGTGTCCGAAAGCTATAGTTGATTACAGAATTCAGAAAAAATATCTGGCAACGATTTTTTTAGAAATTAGTGATCTGGCAACCTTCGTGTCACGTGACACGAAGATCGACTGTACACGAAGGTTGCTAGATCACTAGTTTCTAAAAAAAATCGTTGCCAGATATTTTTTCTGAATTCTGTAATCAACCATAGTGTTCGGATACTTTTTTGAGCGACTGTAGGTGGTCATATTATTTTGATACTAGATCGTGTGGGCTCACTCACGGAAGTATTGAACGTGTGCAGTTACCGTTCACAGCAAACTGGAGCGTGTGCAGTTACTGCACACGCTCCAGTTTGCTGTGAACGGTAACTGGAGCGTGTATAGTAGCTGTGTACAACGTGTACAGTTCCTGAATTCTGTAATCACGTGACACGAAGGTTGCCAGATCACTAATTTCTAAAAAAAAATCGTTGCCAAATATTTTTTCTGAATTCTGTAATCAACCATAGCGTTCGGACACTTTTGTGAGCGACTGTACATTGTCCATCTGTTATAGGTGGTGTTGGCTAGAATACATTGGTACGACGTAATGTGTCTGGCTGGCTCTGCTCTGATACATGTGTGAAATCACGCTTAGTCGATTCCACGAAGCATGGTGTGGAAACCCAATTCAAAACTCAAGAGCTGAAACCTCACGCTTACTTACTATCTGTTCTGCCATCAGGTCAGACTGTTAGCTGCCAAAGTAGGCGATCGCAGTAGGAGGTGGATGACCCAAATGCAGAGCAGTGTGGGGAGATGGGTGAGACAACTGGACCTCACTCACCTTGTGTGTCCAGCAGAACGACTGTTGGGCAAGTCTCCTGTATGCCCTTTTTAGATCAATCATCTCACTGACTCGCATGGTTTTGTACTTAGTCGAATGACTCACTATAAATAAATAGGCAGATTTAGCCTCGCTTGTTTTTCGGCCATGGGAAAGAAGACTCGATCTTGATGACTTTGGACAATATCTCTGTACCTGATCTACGAACAAATGGTTCACATGCTATTCAGAATCATTCAACTCTTTAGTCATCAGACAACGGGGCGGGGGTGGTTCAATCGGTAGCGCGCCAGGCTCATAATCTGTAGTTCCCAGGTTCGAATCCCAGCTGGGTCAGCGTTGAGATTTATCTTCGCAAAATTCCCCGCCCTGCCCACGGTCAGTAGGGGACACCTATGGGCTGGAAAGGACGCCGTCCGTCGGATGGGACGTTAAGCCGTGGCTCCGTGTGCGGGAGAGCCATACCCTGTGCACGTAAAAGAACACGCTGGATGGCCTTGACGGGAGACTACCATCTGTCTCCCAACAGCCGTTCCAGTGGGTCCCCTCCCCCAACCTTCTCTGAGCCTTCGGGGTCCTTGTGACCTGGCCATTTAGCCCACGGTGTACAAAAAAGTGCCGCTCAGAGGTAAAACAACCCAACTCATCAGACAATGGCTTAACAGTTGAGAAACTAACAAATCGTGATTATCTCTAATTCTCATGAGAAGTTTGAGTAAAAATAAAACGGTGACAAATTTTCGTGTGTTTTTTTTGGGAATAGAACACATTAAGATGATTTTCCCAACACGAACTTTGTGCTTAGGTTTCTGTTGCGGCATTGTTTCTAGTAGAAATTGACCCTGAGTTGTTGAGGGTCGTGGTTTTTATTATTTATGCCAGTTTGGGTCATGGTTTTTCTTATTCTTCTCTGAAAGGGTCATGGTTTCTGTTATTACTCGCAGATAGGGTCATGGTCTTCGTTATTTTTGTAAGGAGAGATCGCCATTTTACGACCTGTGCTAATTTTAAACGTTGATGACAATGTCAATGACGTTTTCAGTCTTAGGGACATCGATGATAAGTACAGAGGGTATTAGAGATGAATAATGGAAAGAGCAGTGTGGGTTGTTTTATTTATTGTGGTTGAATTTTGGTTGGTAGCGATTGTCTAGATACTACGTACGCTCTTTAGTTGAATATCGGATCGGCGAAGTTCCGGATGCTACTCTCTTTAGTTCAATATGGAACGACGAAATTCCGGACTTTAGCTCTTTAGTTCATTATCGAATCGGCGAAGTTCCGAATTCTACGCTTTTTATTTCAATATGGAACGACGCAATTCTGGACTTTAGCTCTTTAGTTCAATATCTAATCGGCGAAGTTCCGGATTCTACGCTTTTTTATTTCAATATGGAACGACGAAATTCCGGACTTTAGCTCTTTAGTTCATTATCGAATCGGCGAAGTTCCGAATTCTACGGTTTTTATTTCAATATGGAACAACGTAATTCCGGACTTTAGCTCTTTAGTTCATTATCGAATCGGCAAAGTTCCGAATTCTACGCTTTTTATTCCAATATGGAACGACGAAATTCTGGACTTTAGCTCTTTAGTTCAATATCTAATCGGCGAAGTTCCGGATTCTACGCTTTTTTTAATTTCAATATGAAACGACGAAATTCCGGACTTTAGCTCTTTAGTTCATTATCGAATCGGCGAAGTTCCGAATTCTACGCTTTTTATTTCAATACGGAACGACGAAATTCCGGACTTTATCTCTTTAGTTCATTATCGAATCGGTGAAGTTCCGGAATCTACGCTCTTATATTTCAATATGGAACGACGAAATTCCGGACTTTAGCTCTTTAGTTCATTATCGAATCGGCGAAGTTCCTAATTCTACGCTTTTTATTTCAATATGGAACGACGAAATTCCGGACTTTAGCTCTTTAGTTCAATATCGAATCGGCGGAGTTCCGAATTCTACGTTTTTTTATTTCAATATGGAACGACGAAATTCCGGACTTTAGCTCTTTAGTTCATTATCGAATCGGCGAAGTTCCGGATTCTACGCTTTTCATTTCAATATGGAACGACGAAATTCCGGACTTTAGCTCTTTAGTTCAATATCTAATCGGCGAAGTCCCGGATTCTACGCTTTTTTTTTTTTTTTATTATTATTATTATTTCCATATGGAACGACGAATTTCCGGACTTTAGCTCTTTAATTCATTATCGAATCGGCGAAGTTCCGGATTCTACGCTTTTTTATTTCAATATGGAAAGAAGAAATTCCGGACTTTGGCTCTTTAGTTCATTATCGAATCGGCGAAATTCTAGATACTACGCTCTTTAGTTCAATATGAAATCGACGAAATTCTACGCTTTTTAGCTAAATCTTGAATTGTTCAGATATTGATATCAGTGTTGGGTTGTTTTACCTCTTAGTGACGCTTTCTTGCACGAAACGGACTAAATTGCCAAGTTACAAAGACCCCAAAGGGTTAATTGAAGTTTGGAGAAGGGCATCCATAGTTCGGGCGTTGGTAGCTTCCCTCCAAAGCCATTCAGCACGTTCCTTAATGCGAGAGGCGCATGACTTTCCTGCGTACGGATCCATGGCTAAATTCTACGCTTTTAGCTAAATCTTGAATTGTTCAGATATTGATATCAGTGTTGGGTTGTTTTACCTCTTAGTGACGCTTTCTTGCACGAAACGGACTAAATTGCCAAGTTACAAAGACCCCAAAGGGTTAATTGAAGTTTGGAGAAGGGCACCCATAGTTCGGGCGTTGGTAGCTTCCCTCCAAAGCCATTCAGCACGTTCCTTAATGCGAGAGGCGCATGACTTTCCTGCGTACGGATCCATGGCTAAATTCTACGCTTTTAGCTAAATCTTGAATTGTTCAGATATTGATATCAGTGTTGGGTTGTTTTACCTCTTAGTGACGCTTTCTTGCACGAAACGGACTAAATTGCCAAGTTACAAAGACCCCAAAGGGTTAATTGAAGTTTGGAGAAGGGCATCCATAGTTCGGGCCTTGGTAGCTTCCCTCCAAAGCCATTCAGCACGTTCCTTAATGCGAGAGGCGCATGACTTTCCTGCGTACGGATCCATGGCTAAATTCTACGCTTTTAGCTAAATCTTGAATTGTTCAGATATTGATATCAGTGTTGGGTTGTTTTACCTCTTAGTGACGCTTTCTTGCACGAAGCGGACTAAATTGCCAAGTTACAAAGACCCCAAAGGGTTAATTGAAGTTTGGAGAAGGGCATCCATAGTTCGGGCGTTGGTAGCTTCCCTCCAAAGCCATTCAGCACGTTCCTTAATGCGAGAGGCGCATGACTTTCCTGCGTACGGATCCATGGCTTAACATAACATTCGACGAACCAATCCCTATCCAAGGCACAACGCAGTTGTGCCTTGGATAGGGATTCACAAAGACCCCCAAGGCTCAGAGAGATTTTGGAAAGGTTACTCGCCGTACAGTTGTTAGGAGATGGATGGTAGCCGCCCATCAAGGCCATCCAGTGTATTCTTCAACTTGTAAAGGGTATAGCTCTTCCGCACACGGAGTCACGACTTAATGTCCCATCCGACGGACGGCAACTTTTCCAAGCCCATCGATGTCCTCTACTTACCAAGAGCAAGACGGGGAGTTGTCTCTATTATCTGTCTGTAACAGCTGTTTCAGTGGCTCCCCTCCCAGAAACCTTATCTGAGCCTTCGACGAAAAAACCCATTATGACCCATTGTGCCACTTACTTCATTGTGACTTGGCCATTTAGCCTATTGTTTGTAAAATTGTTCCATACCCTGTGCACGTTAAAGAACACTATGGATGGCCTTAACGGCAGACCACCATCTGTCTCTGAAAGCTCCCACCCCCCCGAATAGGAGCCACCTTGTCGAGGTGGGGGGGGGATTGGGTTGTTTTACCTCTGAGCGGCACTTTTTTGCACAGCATGGGCTAAATGGCCAAGTCACATGGACCCCGAAGGCTCAGAGAAGGTTGGGGGAGGGAACCCACTGGAACAGCTGTTGGGAGACACATGGTAGCCTCCCGTCAAGGCCATCCAGCGTGTTCTTTAACGTGCACAGGGTATGGCTCTCCCGCACACGGAGCCACGGCTTAACGTCCCATCCGACGGACGGCGTCCTTTCCAAGCCCATCGGTGTCCCCTACTGACCGTGGGCAGGGCGGGGAATTTTGCGGAGATAAATCTCAACGCTGACCCAGCTGGGACTCGAACCTGAGAACTACAGATTACGAGTCTGGCGCGCTACCGACTGAGCCACCCCCGCCCCGGGGTTGAGGGTCTAAATGAAGTTGAAAGCGTTGCTGACCGGTGTGGCACTGGTAGGACACACTAAGATGGACGGGCCGGACTAAGAGTTCCCGTCACGGAGTCCTTGTTTGTGGCGATCCGGAACACAGATTAAATTTAGGTTTTGACCGATGGATGAACTTTACTTCTATAGTACTGTTCGCCATAAGTAGTCATGGGGTGAGCTGTGTCTATATGGTGCTGTCTTGCCCTCGATTTAGTGGAAATTTTGGCATCCCTATAGATGGCGTGCAGTCCTTGAATTGCGATACATCTGGGTTTTGTCATTCAATTAAATTTCCTGTCTCTGAAAGCTGATCCAGTGGTTCTCCTCCCCAAATCCTCTTTGAGCCTTCGGGGTCCTTGTGACCTGCCCATTTAGTCCATCATGTCCAAAAAAAAAAAAAGATCCGCAAAATTCCCCGCCCTGCCCACGGTCAGTAGGGAGACACCGATTGGCTTGGAAAGGCCGCCGTCCGTCGGATGGGACGTTAAGCCATGGCCCCGTGTACGGTAGAGACATACCCCATGCACGTTAAAGAACATGCTGGATGGCCTTGACGGGAGGCTACCATCTGTCTCCAAACAGCTGTTCCAGTGGGTCCCGTCCCCCAACCTTCTCTGAGCCTTCGGGATACATGTGACCTGGCCATTTAGCCCATGGTGTGCAAAAAAGTGCCGCTCAGAGGTGAAACAACCCAACCCAACCCAAAAAAAGTACCGCTCAGAAATAAAACAACCGAAACAATGAAAAATGTCAAACATGGGAATTATAGATTGCGATTGTAGCGCCCTACCGACTGAGCCAACGTCCTCCCCGGGGGGGAATGCAGCTGCAACACCCGCAGAGCCTTCGCCCGCCGTGTGTTGAGAGATTAAAGACTCCTGATAAGTTGTCCAGAACAAAATTAAACAACGTTATAAAAAACGCAAAAGATATTTCAAACAATGAAACAAGATGATAAAACAACGTAACGAACTAATTGGTGAAGTCTGTCCTTGAAACTTCTTGAGATCATTATCGATGCTGCGAGGGATCAATAGATGGCTGAGGACAGAGTATGACTCAGAGGAAACGTTTAAGACAGAAAAAAAGGAAAACCTTAACTGAAGAAACGAGCCTTTCTTTCGCTTCAAAAGATTGGATTGGATTGTTTTACCTCTGAGCGGCACTTTTTTGCACACCATGGGCTAAATGGCCAGGTCACATGGACCCCGAAGGCTCAGAGAAGGTTGGGGGAGGGAACCCACTGGAACAGCTGTTGGGAGACAGATGGTAGCCTCCCGTCGAGGCCATCCAGCTTGTTATTTAATATGCACAGGGTATGGCTCTCCCGCACACGGGGCCATGGGTTGGGTTATTTTACCTCTGAGCGGCACTTTTTTTGCACACCATGGGCTAAATGGCCAGGCCACAAGGACCCCGAAGGCTCAGAGAAGGTTGGGGGAGGGGACCCACTGGAACAGCTGTTGGGAGACAGATGGTAGTCTCTCGTCAAGGCCATCTAGCGTGTTCCTTAACGTGAACAGGCTATAGTTCTCCCGCACACGGGACCATGGGTTGGGTTGTTTTACCTCTGAGCGGCACTTTTTTTGCACACCATGAGCTAAATGGCCAGGTCTCATGGACCCCGAAGGCTCAGAGAAGGTTGGGGGAGGGGACCCACTGGAACAGCTGTTGGGAGACAGATGGTATCCTCCCGTCAAGGCCATCCAGCGTGTTCTTTAATGTGCACAGGGTATGGCACTCCCACACACGGGGCCATGGGTTGGGTTGTTTTACCTCTGAGCGGCACTTTTTTCCACACCATGGGCTAAATGGCCAGGTCACATGGACCCCGAAGGCTCAGAGAAGGTTGGGGGAGGGGCCCCACTGGAACAGCTGTTGGGAGACAGATGGTAGCCTCCCGTCAAGGCCATCCAACGTGTTCTTTAACGTGCACAGGGTATGGCTCTCCCGCACACGGGGCCATAGCTTAACGTCCCATCCGACGGACGGCGGCCTTTCCAAGCCCATCGGTGTCCCCTACTGACCTTGGGCAGGGCGGGGAATTTTGCGGAGATAAATCTCAACGCTGACCCAGCTGGGACTCGAACCTGGGAACTACAGATTACGAGCCTGGCGCGCTACCGACTGAGCCACGCCCGCCCCGGGGTTGAGGGTCTAAATGAAGTTGAAAGCGTTGCTGACCGGTGTGGCACTGGTCGGACAGACTAAGATGGACGGGCCGGACTAAGAGTTCCCGTCACGGAGTCCTTGTTTGTGGCGATCCGGGACACAGATTAAATTTAGGTTTTGACCGATGGATGAACTTTACTTCTATAGTACTGTTCGCCATAAGTAGTCATGGGGTGAGCTGTGTCTATATGATGCTGTCTTGCCCTCGATTTAGTGGAAATTTTGGCATCCCTATAGATGGCGTGCAGTCCTTGATTTGCGATATATCTGGGTTTTGTCATTCAATTAACTTTCCTGTCTCTGAAAGCTGATCCAGTGGGTCTCCTCTCCCAACCCTCTCTGAGCCTTCGGGGTCCTTGTGACCTGGCCATTTAGTCCATCGTGTCCAAAAAATGTAGGGCGGGGGTGGCTCAGACGGTAGCGCGCCAGGCTCGTATTCTGTAGTTCCCAGGTTCGAGTCTCAGCTGGGTCAGCGTAGAGATTTATCTCCGCAAAATTCCCCGCCCTGCCCACGGGCAGTAGGGGACACCGCTGGGTTTTGAAAGGCCGCCGTCCGTCGGATGGGACGTTAAGCCGTGGCGCCGTGTGTGGTAGAGCCATACCCTGTGCACGTTAAAGAACACGTTGGATGGCCTTGACGGGAGGTTACCATCTGTCTCCCAACAGCTGTTCCAGTGGGGCCTCTCCCCAAACCTTCTCTGAACCTTCGGGGTCAATGTGACCTGACTATTTAGCCCGTGGTGTGCAAAAAAGTGCCGCTCAGAGGTAAAACAACCCAAACAACTCCCCCAACCTTCTCTGAGCCTTCGGGGTGAATGTGACCTGGCTATTTAGCCCATGGTGTGCAAAAAAGTGCCGCTCAGAGGTAAAACAACCCAAACAACTCCCCCAACCTTCTCTGAGCCTTCGGGGTCAATGTGACCTGGCTATTTAGCCAATGGTGGGCAAAAAAGTGCCGCTCAGAGGTAAAACAACCCAAACAACTCCCCCAACCTTCTCTGAGACTTCGGGGTCAATGTGACCTGGCTATTTAGCCCATGGTGTGCAAAAAAGTGCCGCTCAGAGGTAAAACAACCCAAACAACTCCCCCAACCTTCTCTGAGCCTTCGGGGTCAATGTGACCTGGCTATTTAGCCAATGGTGTGCAAAAAAGTGCCGCTCAGAGGTAAAACAACCCAAACAACTCCCCCAACCTTCTCTGAGACTTCGGGGTCAATGTGACCTGGCTATTTAGCCCATGGTGTGCAAAAAAGTGCCGCTCAGAGGTAAAACAACCCAACCCAACCCAAAAAAAGGACCGCTCAGAAATAAAACATCCGAAACAATGAAAAATGTCAAACATGGAAATTGCAAATTGCGATTGTAGCGCCCTACCGACTGAGCCAACGTCCTCCCCGGGGGGGAATGCAGCTGCAACACCCGCAGAGCCTTCGCCCGCCGTGTGTTGAGAGATTAAAGACTCCTGATAAGTTGTCCAGAACAAAATTAAACAACGTTATAAAAAACGCAAAAGATATTTCAAACAATGAAACAAGATGATAAAACAACGTAACGAACTAATTGGTGAAGTCTGTCCTTGAAACTTCTTGAGATCATTATCGATGCTGCGAGGGATCAATAGATGGCTGAGGACAGAGTATGACTCAGAGGAAACGTTTAAGACAGAAAAAAAGGAAAACCTTAACTGAAGAAACGAGCCTTTCTTTCGCTTCAAAAGATTGGATTGGATTGTTTTACCTCTGAGCGGCACTTTTTTGCACACCATGGGCTAAATGGCCAGGTCACACGGACCCCGAAGGCTCAGAGAAGGTTGGGGGCGGGGACCCACTGGAACAGCTGTTGGGAGACAGATGGTAGCCTCCCGTCGAGGCCATCCAGCTTGTTATTTAATATGCACAGGGTATGGCTCTCCCGCACACGGGGCCATGGGTTGGGTTATTTTACCTCTGAGCGGCACTTTTTTTGCACACCATGGGCTAAATGGCCAGGCCACAAGGACCCCGAAGGCTCAGAGAAGGTTGGGGGAGGGGACCCACTGGAACAGCTGTTGGGAGACAGATGGTAGCCTCCCGTCAAGGCCATCCAGCGTGTTCTTTAATGTGCACAGGGTATGGCACTGCCACACACGGGGCCATGGGTTGGGTTGTTTTACCTCTGAGCGGCACTTTTTTCCACACCATGGGCTAAATGGCCAGGTCACATGGACCCCGAAGGCTCAGAGAAGGTTGGGGGAGGGGCCCCACTGGAACAGCTGTTGGGAGACAGATGGTAGCCTCCCGTCAAGGCCATCCAACGTGTTCTTTAACGTGCACAGGGTATGGCTCTCCCGCACACGGGGCCATAGCTTAACGTCCCTTCCGACGGACGGCGGCCTTTCCAAGCCCATCGGTGTCCCCTACTGACCTTGGGCAGGGCGGGGAATTTTGCGGAGATAAATCTCAACGCTGACCCAGCTGGGACTCGAACCTGGGAACTACAGATTACGAGCCTGGCGCGCTACCGACTGAGCCACGCCCGCCCCGGGGTTGAGGGTCTAAATGAAGTTGAAAGCGTTGCTGACCGGTGTGGCACTGGTCGGACAGACTAAGATGGACGGGCCGGACTAAGAGTTCCCGTCACGGAGTCCTTGTTTGTGGCGATCCGGGACACAGATTAAATTTAGGTTTTGACCGATGGATGAACTTTACTTCTATAGTACTGTTCGCCATAAGTAGTCATGGGGTGAGCTGTGTCTATATGGTGCTGTCTTGCCCTCGACTTAGTGGAAATTTTGGCATCCCTATAGATGGCGTGCAGTCCTTGATTTGCGATATATCTGGGTTTTGTCATTCAATTAACTTTCCTGTCTCTGAAAGCTGATCCAGTGGGTCTCCTCCCCCAACCCTCTCTGAGCCTTCGGGGTCCTTGTGACCTGGCCATTTAGTCCATCGTGTCCAAAAAATGTAGGGCGGGGGTGGCTCAGACGGTAGCGCGCCAGGCTCGTATTCTGTAGTTCCCAGGTTCGAGTCTCAGCTGGGTCAGCGTAGAGATTTATCTCCGCAAAATTCCCCGCCCTGCCCACGGGCAGTAGGGGACACCGCTGGGTTTTGAAAGGCCGCCGTCCGTCGGATGGGACGTTAAGCCGTGGCGCCGTGTGTGGTAGAGCCATACCCTGTGCACGTTAAAGAACACGTTGGATGGCCTTGACGGGAGGTTACCATCTGTCTCCCAACAGCTGTTCCAGTGGGGCCTCTCCCCCAACCTTCTCTGAGCCTTCGGGGTCAATGTGACCTGGCTATTTAGCCCATGGTGTGCAAAAAAGTGCCGCTCAGAGGTAAAACAACCCAAACAACTCCCCCAACCTTCTCTGAGCCTTCGGGGTCAATGTGATCTGGCTGTTTAGCCCATGGTGTGCAAAAAAGTGCCGCTCAGAGGTAAAACAACCCAAACAACTCCCCCAACCTTCTCTGAGCCTTCGGGGTCAATGTGACCTGGCTATTTAGCCCATGGTGTGCAAAAAAGTGCCGCTCAGAGGTAAAACAACCCAAACAACTCCCCCAACCTTCTCTGAGCCTTCGGGGTCAATGTGACCTGGCTATTTAGCCAATGGTGTGCAAAAAAGTGCCGCTCAGAGGTAAAACAACCCAAACAACTCCCCCAACCTTCTCTGAGACTTCGGGGTCAATGTGACCTGGCTATTTAGCCCATGGTGTGCAAAAAAGTGCCGCTCAGAGGTAAAACAACCCAACCCAACCCAAAAAAAGGACCGCTCTGAAATAAAGCAATCGAAACAATGAAAAATGTCAAACATGGGAATTACAAATTGCGATTGTAGCGCCCTACCGACTGAGCCAACGTCCTCCCCGGGGGGGAATGCAGCTGCAACACCCGCAGAGCCTTCGCCCGCCGTGTGTTGAGAGATTAAAGACTCCTGATAAGTTGTCCAGAACAAAATTAAACAACGTTATAAAAAACGCAAAAGATATTTCAAACAATGAAACAAGATGATAAAACAACGTAACGAACTAATTGGTGAAGTCTGTCCTTGAAACTTCTTGAGATCATTATCGATGCTGCGAGGGATCAATAGATGGCTGAGGACAGAGTATGACTCAGAGGAAACGTTTAAGACAGAAAAAAAGGAAAACCTTAACTGAAGAAACGAGCCTTTCTTTCGCTTCAAAAGATTGGATTGGATTGTTTTACCTCTGAGCGGCATTTTTTGCACACCATGGGCTAAATGGCCAGGTCACACGGACCCCGAAGGCTCAGAGAAGGTTGGGGGCGGGGACCCACTGGAACAGCTGTTGGGAGACAGATGGTAGCCTCCCGTCGAGGCCATCCAGCTTGTTATTTAATATGCACAGGGTATGGCTCTCCCGCACACGGGGCCATGGGTTGGGTTATTTTACCTCTGAGCGGCACTTTTTTTGCACACCATGGGCTAAATGGCCAGGCCACAAGGACCCCGAAGGCTCAGAGAAGGTTGGGGGAGGGGACCCACTGGAACAGCTGTTGGGAGACAGATGGTAGTCTCCCGTCAAGGCCATCCAGCGTGTTCTTTAACGTGCACAGGCTATGGCTATCCCGCGCACGGAACCATAGCTTAACGACCCATCCGGCGCACTTTCGAACCCATTAGAGTCCCCTACTCACCGAGGGCAAGAAGTTTTGCGGGGATAAATCTCGACGCTGGGCCAACTGGGACTCATACTTGGGAAGTACAGTCGCTCAAAAAGTATCCGAACGCTATGGTTGATTACAGAATTCAGAAAAATTATCTGGCAACGATTTTTTTAGAAATTGGTGTCGCGTGACACGAAGGTTGCCAGATCACCAATTTCTAAAAAAAGTTGCCAGATATTTTTTCTGAATTCTGTAATCAGCCATAGTGTTCGGATACTTTTTTGAGCGACTGTAGGTGGTCATATTATTTTGATAGTAGATCGTGTGGGCTCACTCACGGAAATATTGAGCGTGTGCAATTACCGTTCACAGCAAACTGGAGCGTGTGCAGTAACTGCACACGCTCCAGTTTGCTGTGAACGGTAACTGGAGTGTGTACAGTTGCTGTACACGCTCCAGATATTTTTCCTGAATTCTGTAATCACGTGACACGAAGGTTGCCAGATCACCAATTTCTAAAAAAAATCGTTGCCAGATATTTTTTCTGAATTCTGTAATCAACCATAGCGTTCGGATACTTTTTTGAGCGACTGTACAGATTGTGAGCGTGGCGCGCTACTGAGTGAGCCACCCCTGCGCCCGTTTACGACAAAGGAAATAGGAAACGTTAACTGAAGAAATGAGCCTTTCTTTTGCTTCAAAATTGGGCAGTCGGCTAGACAAGTGTTTAGCGTGTTTGATTACCGATAAAAGAGATCTGAGTTCGAGCCCCAAGGTCAGGGCAAAATTCTAATTTTACCCTCTTTAGTTCAATTTCGAATTTCTAGATTCTGTGCATCAGTTGCGAGATAGACGAGAACTTCCCTTGAAAGCCATCCAGCGCGTTCTTTAATGTGGACAGGAGAAGTAAATGGTAGTGTATCAGATGAACATTTTATTTACGGAGGTGTGCCTCAAGGTTCGATTCTTGGTCCGATCCTTTTCCTACTTTACATTAACGACTTAGCAAAGTTACACATTAATTCAAATATGTTATTATATGCTGATGATACCAGTATTATCGATTACAACCAAGATTCTGCAAGCCTGATTAGCAGTGTTAACTACTCAGTAAATATTATATCTGAATGGTGCAGACATAACAATTTATTAATAAATGTCAAGAAATCCAAATACATGATTTATAAAAATAAGAACAAAAATATCGATGAGAAATGTTTCGATGTGAAGATTAATGAAATTAAGCTAAAGAGATGCACTGAATATAAATTCTTAGGAATATGGATCGATGAAAATCTGAACTGGTCATTTCACGTAAAGCAGCTGAGAATCATTCTGTCGAGGGATATTGGTATGATTGGTAAAATATGTCAACTGGTTAACAAACAAATTTTGACAAATTTATACTACTCTTTCATTTATCCTTATATAACATATGGAATCGTAGTCTGGGGTAATACTTTTGATTATAATCTGAATGCTATATATCGCCTTCAGAAAAGAATTGTTAGATATATTGTTGGTAAAAGATATTATGATCCCGTGGCACATTTATTTTCTGAGGTTAAAATTCTTAATGTCTATAATAATTACAAACTGATATCAGGAAACTTGTGTATTCGATTACAATGAGATTGATAACTTGGATAGATTTAAAGACTATTTTCAGAGTCTTTCGAATTTTCATAATTATGAAACACGTCATAGAGAGGATCTGAGTATACCTATGTGTCGATTGTCAATTGGGCAGAGATCTATCAAATACAATGCAGTAAAAATTTGGTCTGAATTTCCTGATGATGTTAAAAATGCAAAATCTTTAAAATTATATAAAATCAAATGTAGAACGTTTCTTCTTACAAAGCAATGAAACCTTCTTCTATGTATCAGTGTAATATGTCTCATAACCATTTGACCTTTTATACTATTGAATTATTGTATACTTTACTGTTGTCATAATTGAACTAAAGGAAATAGGGAGCATTAACTAAAAATAAGCGTCAGCTTACTATGCTCTCCTTTTTTGTTTCGCCTTTCCTATTAATCACTAATATTTAATATGATTGTTATTTACCTTTTCTGATGAAATTGATATTTCTCAGCTATTTCACTTCTCAATTTTTCTCATGTATATATTAATTGTTATTAGATAATTATGCTATGTAAATATGTATTGACTGGCGGAATAAAATAAAGATTATTATTATTATTATATGGCTCTCTTAGAGAGATCAAAGATGACACGGAATTTGCCTACAATCTGTCTCCCAACAGCTGTCCAGTGGATCCCCTCCACCAACTTTCTCTGACCCTTGGGGTCCTTGTGACCTGGTCATTTAGCCCATTGTATGCGGAAAAGTGTCGCTCAGAGGTTAAACAACCCAACCGAAAGCCATACCTTGCATACGTTAAAAAACACGCTGGATGGTCTTGACGGGAGGTTGCCATCTGTGTTCTAACAGCTGTTCAGTGAGTCCCCTCCCCCTCTCTGAGCCCTTGGGGGTCCTTGTGATCTGGCCATTTAGCCCATTGTGTGGAAAAAAATGTATGTCAGAGGAAAAAGAGCCCAATTCTGTGACAATACGGGACCACAGAAGCAATTAACGTTTCAAGAGTTGGGTTGGGTTGTTTTACCTCTGAGCGGCACTTTTTTGCACACCATGGGCTAAATGGCCAGGTCACATGGACCTCGAAGGCTCAGAGAAGGTTGGGGGAGGGGACCCACTGGAACAGCTGTTGCGAGACAGATGGTAGCCTCCCGTCAAGGCCATCCAACGTGTTCTTTAACGTGCACAGGGTATGGCTCTCCCGCACACGGGGTCACGGCTTAACGTCCCATCCGACGGACGGCGGTTTTTCCAAGCCCATCGGTGTCCCCTACTGACCGTGGGCAGGGCGGGGAATTTTGCGGAGATAAATCTGAACGCCGACCCAGCTGAGACTCGTACCTGGGAACTACAGATTACGAGCCTGGCGCGCTACCGACTGAGCCACCCCCGCCCCTTTTTCAAGAGTTAGTACAAATACAATTTATCTCCAATTCGATGTCGTATCATCATCAAATGGCTCTTTGCAACGAAAATTCGGATGATTATCGGGTTCTACAGGTAGAGCGAGTAATATCCTCTGGAAGAGGAGTTTGGAAGATGCTACTCGGAGAAAACGCCACGGGTCTAACACGTGGCGTCAAAAGAAGGATGCTTGAAGAGGTCGTTGGACTCTAAGAGGCTGGGTCGCTGCATCTCAGGAGCCAATGTGATCCTCGATGGTCGAGGTCACGTGCTTAAGCTTTCGGAGAATGTGCCCAGGTATGTTTGGTCCATTTTCCAATTGTCAGTGTTAATAAAAGCGATTAAGATTTCATTTGCTGATTCTTTTAACTTTTTATTGCTGATCATCAGTTTTTCGTGTCTCTGTAAATCATTGCAGGTGGTAATAATAATTGTCTCTATAAATCATCATCGGGCACCTATGATGATTTACAGAGACAGATATGATGATTTTCGGAACAAGATCATCAGTTTTATCGTGTTCCTGTAAATCACCGTTAGTGGTGATAATAGCTATCAGTGAAAATCACTCAGTTAGAAATTGGTGATCTGGCAACCTTCGTGTCACGTGATTACAGAATTCAGGAAAAATATCTGGAGCGTGTACAGCAACTGTACACGCTCCAGTTACCGTTCACAGCGAACTGGAGCGTGTGCAGTTACTGCACACGCTCCAGTTTGCTGTGAACGGTAACTGCACACGCTCAATATTTCTGTGAGTGAGACCAAACGATC
This sequence comes from Ryuthela nishihirai, assembly GCA_038380435.1. Taxonomy (NCBI): domain Eukaryota; kingdom Metazoa; phylum Arthropoda; class Arachnida; order Araneae; family Heptathelidae; genus Ryuthela; species Ryuthela nishihirai. The sequence goes on from JAWZYU010000006.1 coordinate 91,849,969, forward strand.
TAGTATCAAAATAATATGACCACCTACAGTCGCTCAAAAAAGTATCCGAACACTATGGTTGATTACAGAATTCAGAAAAAATATCTGGCAACGATTTTTTTAGAAATTAGTGATCTGGCAACCTTCGTGTCACGTGATTACAGAATTCAGGAAAAATATCTGGCAACTGTACACGCTCCAGTTACTGTTCACAGCAAACTGGAGCGTGTGCAGTAACTGCACACGCTCCAGTTTGCTGTGAACGGTAACTGCACACGCTCAATGATTTACAATGAATGATAACAGTGAATGCACACTTCCGATGATTTACAAGGAGATTTTGATGTTGACAGGAAAAGATCATCATTTCTCCGTATCTCTGTCAATCACCATAGGTGATAACATTTATTACTGCGAAGAATAACTGGACTTTTATCATGATTTTGCAGAGGCAGATTCAATGATTTACAGAACAACGTCATGACTTTTTTTTAGTGTTTCTGTAAATCACCGTAGGTGATGATAATAGCTATCTGTGCAAATCATCATTATACACCTACGGTGATTTACAGGAACAGCTATAATGATTTACAAAGACAGCTATATGATATACAGGAACAGCTATAATGATTTACAGGGACAGCTATATGATATACAGAAACAGCTATAATGATTCACAAGGACAGCTATAACGATTATCAGGGACACTATAGTGATTTACAGAGACAACTAAAGTGATTTTCAGGGACAGCTATAGTGATTTACAGAGACAACTAAAGTGATTTTCAGGGACAGCTATAGTGATTCACAGGGATACTATAATGATTCACAGGGACAGCTATGATGATTTGCAGGGACAGCAATAACGATTCATAAGAGCAGCTATAATGATTCACAGGAACAGCTAGAGTGATTTCCAGGGGCAGCTATAATGATTCACAGGGACAACTATAACGATTTACAGGGACACTACAGTGATTCACAGGGATGGTTATAATGATTTACAGGGGCACACTATAATGATTAGTGACAGCTATAGTGATTTGCAGGAACAGCAATAATGATTCACAAGGACAGCTATAATGATTTAAAGGGACAGCTGTAGTGATTTTCAGGGACAGCTATAATGATTCACAGGACACGATCAGAAGTTTTTTCGTGTCCCTGTAAATCACCATAAGTGATGATAATATTTACCTCTGCAAAGTATCACTGGATATTTACCATGATTTACAGGGACACTATAGTGATTCACAGGGACGGTTATAATGATTTACAGGGACACTATAATGATTAGTGACAGCTATAGTGATTTTCAGGAGCAGCAATAATGATTCACAAGGACAGCTATAATGATTTAAAGGGACAGCTATAATGATTTAAAGGAACAGCTATAATGATTTAAAGGCACAGCTGTAGTGATTTTCAGGAACAGCTATAATTATTCACAGGGACGGCTATTATGATTTACAGGGGCACTCTAATGATTCACAGGAACAGCTATAGTGATTTTCAGGGACAGCTATAGTGATTTCCAGGGGCAGCTATAATGATTCACAGGGACACTATAATGATTAGTGACAGCTATAGTGATTTGCAGGAACAGCAATAATGATTCACAAGGACAGCTATAATGATTTAAAGGGACAGCTATAATGATTCCCAGTGACAGCTTTAGTGATTTACAGGGACAGCTATAATGATTCCCAGGACACGATCAGAAGTTTTTTCGTGTCCCTGTAAATCAATATAAGTGATGATAATATTTAATTCTGCAAAGTATCACTGGATATTTACCATGATTTACAGGGACAACTATGGTGATTTACAGGATAAATGACCACTGTGTATCGAAGGCCCACACCAGTCCATCGAAAGTCCACTCGTTTGGGTGGACAAGTTTTCAGCAAATCCTATGTACCAAACGGATTTTTCCAAAGGAAGCAAATTTCCTCAGTATTGAAGGGTTTTCCACATAAGAAGGAAATTTTTTCTCTATCAAATGGTGTTTTACAAAAGGAAGCAAATTTCCTCTCTACCAAAGAGTTTGCAACAGGTGAAAGAAATTTCCACTGTATTAAAAGGATTGTAACAAGGGAAGCAAATATCACCTGTGCAGAGTGGCTTTGCACAAAAGGAAACAAATTTCTTCTATATTGAAAGCATTTGTACCAAAGGAAGCAAAGTTTTGTCTGTATTGAAAATATTTGTACCAAGCGAAGTTTGTCTGTATTGAAAAGATTTATACCAAGCAAAGTTGTCTGTATTTAATAGATTTGTACCAAAGGAAGCAAAGTTTCTCTCTATCGAAAATGATTTGTACCAAAGGAAGCAAAGTTTCTCTCTATCGAAAATGATTTGTACCAAAGGAAGCGAAGTTTCTCTCTATCGGAAGCATTTGCCAAAAATGGGACAAATTTCCTCTGTATCGGAAGCATTTGTACCAAAGGAAGCAAAGTTTGTCTGTTTTGAAAAGATTTGTACCAAGCAAAGTTTGTCTGTTTTTAATAGATTTGTACCAAAGGAAGCAAAGTTTCTCTCTATCGAAAATGATTTGTACCAAAGGAAGCGAAGTTTCTCTCTATCGGAAGCATTTGCCAAAAATGGAACAAATTTCCTCTGTATCGGAAGCATTTATACCAAAGGAAGCAAAGTTTGTCTGTTTTGAAAAGATTTGTACCAACAAAGTTTGTCTGTTTTTAATAGATTTGTACCAAAGGAAGCAAAGTTTCTCTCTATCGAAAATGATTTGTACCAAAGGAAGCGAAGTTTCTCTCTATCGGAAGCATTTGCAAAAAATGGAACAAATTTTCTCTGTATCGGAAGCATTTGTACCAAAGGAAGCAAAGTTTGTCTGTTTTGAAAAGATTTGTACCAAGCAAAGTTGTCTGTATTTAATAGATTTGTACCAAAGGAAGCAAAGTTTCTCTCTATCGAAAATGATTTGTACCAAAGGAAGCGAAGTTTCCCTCTATCGGAAGCATTTGCAAAAAATGGAACAAATTTCCTCTGTATCGGAAGCATTTATACCAAAGGAAGCAAAGTTGTCTGTTTTGAAAAGATTTGTACCAAGCAAAGTTTGTCTGTTTTTAATAGATTTGTACCAAAGGAAGCAAAGTTTCTCTCTATCGAAAATGATTTGTACCAAAGGAAGCAAAGTTTCTCTCTATCGAAAATGATTTGTACCAAAGGAAGCGAAGTTTCTCTCTATCGGAAGCATTTGCAAAAAATGGAACAAATTTCCTCTGTATCGGAAGCATTTGTACCAAAGGAAGCAAAGTTTGTCTGTTTTGAAAAGATTTATACCAAGCAAAGTTGTCTGTATTTAATAGATTTGTACCAAAGGAAGCAAAGTTTCTCTCTATCGAAAATGATTTGTACCAAAGGAAGCGAAGTTTCTCTCTATCGGAAGCATTTGCAAAAAATGGAACAAATTTCCTCTGTATTGGAAGCATTTGTACCAAAGGAAGCAAAGTTTGTCTGTTTTGAAAAGATTTGTACCAAGCAAAGTTTGTCTGTTTTTAATAGATTTGTACCAAAGGAAGCAAAGTTTCTCTCTATCGAAAATGATTTGTACCAAAGGAAGCGAAGTTTCTCTCTATCGGAAGCATTTGCAAAAAATGGAACAAATTTCCTCTGTATTGGAAGCATTTGTACCAAAGGAAGCAAAGTTTGTCTGTTTTGAAAAGATTTGTACCAAGCAAAGTTTGTCTGTTTTTAATAGATTTGTACCAAAGGAAGCAAAGTTTCTCTCTATCGAAAATGATTTGTACCAAAGGAAGCGAAGTTTCTCTCTATCGGAAGCATTTGCAAAAAATGGAACAAATTTCCTCTGTATCGGAAGCATTTGTACCAAAGGAAGCAAAGTTTGTCCGTTTTGAAAAGATTTGTACCAAGCAAAGTTGTCTGTATTTAATAGATTTGTACCAAAGGAAGCAAAGTTTCTCTGTATCGAAAATGATTTGTACCAAAGGAAGCGAAGTTGCTCTCTGTCGGAAGCATTTGCGAAAAATGGAACAAATTTTCTCTGTATCGGAAGCATTTGTACCAAAGGAAGCAAAGTTTGTCTGTTTTGAAAAGATTTGTACCAAGCAAAGTTTGTCTGTTTTTAATAGATTTGTACCAAAGGAAGCAAAGTTTCTCTCTATCGAAAATGATTTGTACCAAAGGAAGCGAAGTTTCCCTCTATCGGAAGCATTTGCAAAAAATGGAACAAATTTCCTCTGTATCGGAAGCATTTATACCATAGGAAGCAAAGTTTGTCTGTTTTGAAAGGATTTGTACCAAGCAAAGTTTGTCTGTTTTTAATAGATTTGTACCAAAGGAAGCAAAGTTTCTCTCTATCGAAAATGATTTGTACCAAAGGAAGCGAAGTTTCTCTCTATCGGAAGCATTTGCAAAGAATGGAACAAATTTCCTCTGTATCGGAAGCATTTGCAAAGAATGGAACAAATTTCCTCTGTATCGGAAGCATTTGTACCAAAGGAAGCAAAGTTTGTCTGTTTTGAAAAGATTTATACCAAGCAAAGTTGTCTGTATTTAATAGATTTGTACCAAAGGAAGCAAAGTTTCTCTCTATCGAAAATGATTTGTACCAAAGGAAGCGAACTTTCCCTCAATCGGAAGCATTTGCAAAAAATGGAACAAATTTTCTCTGTATCGGAAGCATTTGTACCAAAGGAAGCAAAGTTTGTCTGTTTTGAAAAGATTTGTACCAAGCAAAGTTGTCTGTATTTAATAGATTTGTACCAAAGGAAGCAAAGTTTCTCTGTATCGAAAATGATTTGTACCAAAGGAAGCGAAGTTGCTCTCTGTCGGAAGCATTTGCAAAAAATGGAACAAATTTCCTCTGTATCGGAAGCATTTATACCAAAGGAAGCAAAGTTTGTCTATTTTGAAAAGATTTGTACCAAGCAAAGTTTGTCTGTATTTAATACATTTGTACCAAAGGAAGCAAGGTTTGTCTGTATTGAAAAGATTTGTACCAAGCAAAGTTGTCTGTATTTAATAGATTTGTACCAAAGGAAGCAAAGTTTTTCTGCATTGAAAAGATTTGTACCAAAGGAAGCAAAGTTTTGTCTGTTTTGAAAAGATTTGTACCAAGCGAAGTTTGTCTGTATTGAAAAGATTTGTACCAAGCAAAGTTGTCTGTATTTAATAGATTTGTACCAAAGAAAGCAAAGTTTGTCTGTACCGAAAATGATTTGTACCAAAAGGAAGCAAAGTTCCCCTCTATCGAAAATGATTTGTACCAAAGGAAACAAATTCCCTCTGTATCGGAAGCATTTGTACCAAAGGAAGCAAATTTCTTTTGCACCAAACGATTTTGCATCAAATGAAGCAAATTTCCTCTGTAAAAATGAGGGCCTCCTTTCTATCAAAATAAGCAAATTTTATTGGTACCAAAGGAAGTTGGTTTGTTTTTTACCTTTGAGCGGCACTTTTTTGCAAACAATGTGCTAAATGGTCAGATTGCAAAGACCCCGATGGTTCTGAGAAGGTTGGGGAAGGAGTCCACTGGACAGTTGCTATGAGATAGATGGTAGCCTCCCGTCAAGCGTGTTCTTAACATGCACAGGGTATGGCTCTCCCGCACTAGGACCATGGCTGAATGTCCCATCCGACGGACGTCGGCCTTTCCAAGCCCATTAGTGTCCCCCACTGACTGAGGGGATAAATCTCAATGCTGGCCCACCTGGAGCCAAAGGAAATAAATTTCATCTGTCCAAAGGATTTTTCACCAAAGGAAACAAATTTTCTCTCTGTTTTTAAATATTATTGAATATTTTGTAATCAATAGTAAATTTTTTAAAATAAATAGCTACCAGAAGAGTTTTAAGACAAATAATTATAAGTAAAACAACAAAATATATTCTGTATATGTTTAATGTTTGGACCAGGGTGGGGTGGGGATGGCTCAGTCAGTAGCGCGCCAAGCTCGTAATTTGTAGTTCCCAGGTTCGAGTCCCTGCTGGGTCAGCGTTGAGATTTATCTCCGCAAAATTCCCTGCCCACGGTCAGTAGGGGACACCGATGGGCTTGGAAAGGCCGCCGTCCGTCGGATGGGAAGTACAGCCGTGGCCCCCGTGTGCGGGAGAGCCATACCCTGTGCACGTTAAAGAACACGCTGGATGGCCTTGACGGGAGGCTACCATCTGTCTCCCAACAACTCTTCCAGTGGGTCCCCTCCCCCAACCTTCTCTGAGCCTTCGGGATCCTTGTGACCTGGCCATTTAGCCCATGTGTGCAAAAAAAAGTGCCGCTCAGAGGTAAAACAACCCAACCTGGACCAGGTCGACAGTAAATATGATATTTACTTAAAAAATTATTTCACCAGGCTTCAAATTGCCCTTCTATGTATTTAATTCCACACGTGTCTCAAACTTCACCAACATATCTGTAGTTTTCAACATAAATACAAAACTTCTAAACGGTTCGAATCCTTCGTTGCTGAATGTTCTTACACATGACACATCATTCACCATCAGCATCAGGAGAAATCTCTCAGATCCAATCGAGTCGAACAGTTACTTGCTCGGCAAATTGCCACGTAAACGGTTGACCTTGCATAACGTGTGACCTATTTCCTAAGGCGACTGCGGTTTCACCTGCCTGACAGGCCCCTCGGAGGAATCAAAAACCGTTGCTACACTAAGAACCGGTCTACGACTATGGCAGATCATTTCCCTTTTCCTTTCCTGGAGCGCAAGAGGAAAGGGAAAAAGAAGACAAAAAAAGGGACTTTCAGTTCTCTTTCAGTTCAGAGCTCAACTGGCTTCTGGCTCAGTCAGAGCCATCTCTATACACCGGGTTGGGTTGGGTTGTTTTACCTCTGAGCGGCACTTTTTTGCACACCATGGACTAAATGGCCAGGTCACATGGACCCCGAAGGTTCAGAGAAGGTTGGGGGAGGGGACCCACTGGAACAGCTGTTGGGACACAGATGGTAGCCTCCCGTCAAGGCCATCCAGCGTGTTCTTTAACGTGCACAGGGTATGGCTCTCCCGCACACGGGCCACGGCTTAACGCCCCATCCGACGGACGGCGGCCTTTCCAAGCCCATCGGTGTCCCCTACTGACCGTGGGCAGGGCGGGGAATTTTGCGGAGATAAATCTCTACGCTGACCCAGCTGAGACTCGAACCTGGGAACTACATATTACGAGCCTGGCGCGCTACCGACTGAGCCACCCCCGCCCCCTATACACCGGGCCTGGGCATACATCGAACAAAGGAAGCAAAAAAAAAAAATAGATTTTTAAATATGCTTAAAGTAATTTAATTTGTCAAAAATTTAATCAGTAGTTATATAAATTAAATTAGTGTAAGGGAATATAATATACTTACTTTCAATTAATTAAAATATTATTGAATATTTTGAAATTAATCGCTTATTTTTTTTTTTGAAACAAATAGCTACCAGAAGAATTTTAAGATATAGAACTATAATTTAAAAGTGACTTTTTGAGTTCTGTTTCAAATCAAAACTTAACTAGCTTTTGGTTCTACATCGGGCCTGGGCAGCTATCGAACAAAGGAGGAAAAGAAAAAAAGGTAAATTAAACAGAGTAAAAATTTATGTGATTTAATTTTTTAGAAATTTAATTAGAAACAGTGTAATTTAGACAGCAATAAGAGAAATTACTATATTTATTTTCAGTTTTTTAAAATATTATTCAATATTTTAGAAAAATCGCTAAAGTTTTTAAAATAAACAACTACCAGAAAAATTTTAAGATAAATAAAAATAATTAACATGCCTAAAAATTAAAATGCACAAAAGCGACAGTAAATATGATACAAGATATACACCCCAAAAGGTTTTTCAATTGAAAACATTTGGCTGTCTATTGCAAAAATAAATAAATAAATATCCGCTCAAACAGCTCTTTGCTACAGAAGTCTGAAATGTGTCTGTCAATATATAACCCCGTATTAAAAGGTCTGTGAGGATGGCGGAACCTCAGCAGAAAAACAACCATGCCTTATCAGGGGTTCGAACCCAGGTCCCTTCGATCAGCAGTCAAACACGCTAACCACTCGGCCACTATTATAATCACTTTTATCGTCTTTACATCAAAATATATTTTCCTAGTGTACTATTAATATATTTATTTAAATATATTTCTAATAAACGACATCGGGGGTGGTTAGCACGCCTGGCTACTGATCTAAGAGACCTGGGTTCGAGCCCCGGTAAGGTATGGATGTGTGTGTTGTTTTTCTGCTGAGGTCCTGCCATCCTCTCAGACCTTCTACTCTGGCATATAAACTGGCAGGCTCCTGTCAGTCCTCTGTGGCAAGCAACCGCTTGAGGGGGTATTTGTTTTTGTTTATTTTGCTTTAATGTTCCCTGTACCGTGGCGCCCGGGGCGACCACCCACTTCATCTACTTCTAGTGCCAGGTCTGCTTCTATATATTTACATACTACTTCTTCTGTTAGTTCACTGTCTAGGCTTGATGTATATCGGTGGCTCAGATTACCCTGAATATGCAAAATTAGGTGTTTCTCACTGTCGCTACTTCTACACTACCCTACCAAAATGGGGTAGGGAATGACTCAGCTGACAGTGCGCCAGGATCGTAATCCCAACTGGGCCAGTGTTGAGATTTACCTCCCTAAAACCCCTCACCCTTCCCTCGGTAAGTAGGGGACACCGAGGGGTTTATAAATGTATTCGTCCGTCGGATGGGACCTTAAGCTGTGGCTCTGTGTGGTACAGAAAACTTATACCCTGTGAGGCAAAATACTTTAACCCACTGTGTGCAAAAAAAGTCTCTGAGAGGTAAAACAACCCTACCCTAAGGGTCCTTGTGACCTGACCATAAATCCCATTGTGTGCCATAAATGCAGTCAGAAGTAAAACAACCCTACCCTAGGGATACTTGTGACCTGGGGGCGCGGTGGCTCAGTCGGTAGCGCGCCAGGCTCGTAATCTGTAGTTCCCAGGTTCGAGTCCCATCTGGGTCAACGTTGAGATTCATCTCCGCAAAATTCCCCGCCCTGCCCACGGTCAGTAGGGGACACCGATGGGCTTGGAAAGGCCGCCGTCCGTCGGATGGAACGTTAAGCCGTGCCCCGTGTGCGGGAGAGCCATACCCTGTGCACGTTAAAGAACACGCTGGATGGCCTTGACGGGAGGCTACCATCTGTCTCCCAACAGCTGTTCCAGTGGGTCCCCTCCCCCAACCTTCTCTGAGCCTTCGGGGTCCATGTGACCTGGCCATTTAGCCCATGGTGTGCAAAAAAGTGCCGCTCAGAGGTAAAACAACCCAACCTTCTCTGAGGCTTCGGGGTCCTTGTGAAAAAAAAAGGTAAAATAACCCAACGTTAAAGAACACGCTGGATGGCCTTGACGGGAGGCTACCATCTGTCTCCTAACAGCTGTTCCAGTGGGTCCCCTCCCCCAACCTTCTCTGAGCCTTCGGGGTCCATGTGACCTGGCCATTTAGCCCATGGTGTGCAAAAAAGTGCCGCTCAGAGGTAAAACAACCCAACCCAACTTGTGCCTGACCTTTTAACTCATTGGTGCCAAAAATGCCGCTCAGAGGTAAAACAATCCTTCCCTATGGGCCCTTCTGACCTGACCATTTAATCCATTGTGTACAAAAAATGCCCCTGTTAGGTAAAACAACCCTACCCTATGTATACTTGTGACCTGATCTTTTAGCCCATTGTGTGCAAAAAATACCGCTCAGAAGCAAAACATCCCTACCCTAGGGGGTCCTTGTGACCTGACCATTTAACCCATTTTATGTAAAAAAATGCCTCTCAGAGGTAAAATAATCCTATGGGTCCTTGTCACCTAACCATTTAGCCCATTTTATGTTAAAAAAGCCGTTCAGAGGCAAACAACCTAACTTTAGGGGTTATTCTGACCTGACAATTTAACCCATTTTGTGCAAAAATTGCTTCTCAGAGGTAAAATTATCCTATGGGTTCTTGTGACCTGACCATTTAGCACATTGTGTACAAAAAAGCCGCTCAGAGGCAAAACAATCCTTCCCTATGGGTCCTTGTCACCTGACTATTTAAGGGGCGGGGGTGGCTGAGTCGGTAACGTGCCGCGATGTAATCTGCAGTTCCCAGGTTCGAGTCCCAGCTGGGTCAGCGTTGAGATTTATCTCCGCAAAATTCCTCGCCCTGCCCACGGTCAGTAGGGGACACCGATGGGCTTGGAAAGGCCGCCGTCCGTCGGATGGGGCGTTAAGCCGTGGTCCCGAGTGCGGGAGAGCCATACCCTGTGCACGTTAAAGAACACTGGATGGGCTTGACGGGAGACTACCATCTGTCTCCCAACAGCTGTTCCAGTGGGTCCCCTCCCCCAACCTTCTCTGAGCCTTCGGGGTCCATGTGACCTGGCCATTTAGCCCATGGTGTGCAAAAAAGTGCCGCTCAGAGGTAAAACAACCCAATCCTAGGGGTCCTTCCGACCTGACCATTTAACCCATTGTGTGCAAAATATGCCGATCACACATAAAACAACTCTACAAATATAGCCTTGTTAGTAAGAGCACACGAAATTTTGAGTAACAATCTTACTCCCTAGTGCTTCATAAGAATTCATTGGCGAGTATTTCAACAGGTCCGGAAGTAATGGGTTCCAAATATAAGGTTCAAAGTGCATTTTGATTTAATTCCCTCTGAAACTCTGAAGGAATTTTTGGTGCCAACAACTACCAGTTCTATTATAAAATAAATTAAATACACAAGCAATGTGATTCTTTTATTCATTATCTTGTTAAAACAATTTACCACCAGGAGTGCATCACCTATGTGATGGGGGGCAGGGGTGGCTCAGTCGGTAGCGCGCCAGGCTCGTAATCTGTAGTTCCCAGGTTCGAGTCCCAGCTGGGTCAGCGTTGAGATTTATCTCCGCAAAATTCCCCGCCCTGCCCACGGTCAGTAGGGGACACCGATGGGCTTGGAAAGGCCGCCGTCCGTCGGATGGGACGTTAAGCCGTGGCCCCGTGTTCGGGATAGCCATACCCTGTGCACGTTAAAGAACACGCTGGATGGCCTTGACGGGAGGCTACCATCTGTCTCCCAACAGCTGTTCCAGTGGGTCCCCTCCCCCAACTTTCTCTGAGCCTTCGGAGTCCATGTGACCTGGCCATTTAGGCCGCCGTCCGTCGGATGGGACGTTAAGCCGTGGCCCCGTGTACGGGAGAGCTATACCCTGTGCACGTTAAAGAACACGCTGGATGGCCTTGACGGGAGGCTACCATCTGTCTCCCAACAGCTGTTCCAGTGGGTCCCCTCCCCCCAACCTTCTCTGAGCCTTCGGGGTCCATGTGACGTGGCTATTTAGGCCGCCGTCCGTCGGATGGGACGTTAAGCCGTGGCCCCGTGTGCGGGAGAGCCATACTCTGTGCACGTTAAAGAACACGCTGGATGGCCTTGACGGGAGGCTACCATCTGTCTCCTAACAGCTGTTCCAGTGGGTTCCCTCCCCCAACCTTCTCTGAGCCTTCGGGGACCATGTGACCTGGCCATTTAGCCCATGGTGTGCAAAAAAGTGCCGCTCAGAGGTAAAACAACCCAACCCAACCCAGAGATTGCACTGGCTCTTACAGTGTTGACGGGATCAGAATAGTGACATCATCACTTTTCAACTCAGCGGAGCACGGAGATCATTGGAGCTTGGAGCCGGAAACCCGTTAGGCATCAGGCTCTCCTGCAAACAATGGCCGAGACAGGAAGTCGCAGCAAAGAACACTTCCGTTCAGAAGAGAGACAATCGGCCGAGCACTTCAAGCTGCTTTTGGTGGCAGTATGGTTGGTTAGAGTTTAAAAATACTCATATCAGTCATTTCATCAATGCAAGGGCCAAGGTTAGGTGTTGGCTGATTTCTCATTATATTAATAACGGAGAAAAGTCTTCGGGGACATTAATTAGGCACGGTTAGATTTAAACGTCTGAAGCATTCTTTGACGTTTTGCCTTCTTTAAATTCAGAATGGAACAGAAGGAAATTTGTATTTAATAGAGGGTGATTGGGATTATCCCACGCAGATTTGAAAGTGAATTCAAAATTTGAAAGTGAATTCAAAAAATATCCGAACAATATGGTCGATTACAGAATCCAGAAAAAATATCTGGCAACTATTTTATTTAGAAATTAGTGATCTGGCAACCTCCGTGTAACGTGACACGAAGGTTGCCAGATCACTAATTTCTAAATTAGTAAAATCATGGCAGATATTTTTTCTCAATTTTGCAATCAACCATAGAGTTCGGATAATTTTTTGAGCGACTGTACTATTAACATTAATACCTTTTCCTTTCTATGGGTGGGGCGGGTTGGCTCAGTCGGTAGCGCGCCAGGCTCGTAATCTGTAGTTCCCAGGTTCGAGTCCCAGCTGGGTCAGCGTTGAGATTTATCTCCGCAAAATTCCCCGCCCTGCCCATGGTCAGTAGGGGACACTGATGGGCTTGGAAAGGCCGCCGTCCGTCGGATGGGACGTTAAGCCGTGGCCCCATGTGCGGGAGAGTCATAACCCTGTGCACGTTGAGAACACGCTGGATGGCCTTGACGGGAGGCTACCATCTGTCTCCCAACAGCTGTTCCAGTGGGTCCCCTCCCCCAACCTTCTTTGAGCCTTCGGGGTCCATGTGACATGGCCATTTAGCCCATGGTGTGCAAAAAAAGTGCCGCTCAGAATGGAAAGAACCAAATGTTAAAGAACATGCTGGATGGCCTTGACGGGAAGCTACCATCTGTCTCCCAACAGCTGTTCCAATGGGTCTACTCCCCCATCCTTCTCTGAGCCTTTGGGATACTTGAGACCTGGCATTTAACCTATTGTGTGCAAAAAAAAGAGGTAAAACAACCCAACCCATTTGGAAATATGATTCAGTTGTTTTTTTAGTTACCTGTTTATTTTAGTTTACCATTTTGTTTGTTTGACAGTGTGTTGGTTTGTGGAATTGTCAAAAATTGTTTCACGATATTTCTCAATTTGTGGACCAACTTTAAAGTTGGGTTGGTTTTCTTGCACACAATCGTGTAAATGGCCAGGTCACAAGGACCCCGAAAGGCTCAGAGAAGGTTGTGGAAGGGATTTGGGTTGAGTTGTTTTACCTCTGAGCGGCACATTTTTGCACACCATGGGCTAAATGTCCAGATCACATGGACCCCGTAGGCTCAGAGAAGATTGCGGGAGGGAACCCACTGGAACAGCTGTTGGGAGACAGATGGTAGCCTCCCGTCAAGGCCATCCAGCGTGTTCTTTAACGTGCACAGGGTATGGCTCTCCCGCACACGGGGCCACGGCTTAACGTCCCATGCGACGGACGGCGGCCTTTCCAAGCCCATCGGTGTCCCCTACTGACCGTGGGCAGGGCGGGGAATTTTGCGGAGATAAATCTCAACGCTGATCCAGCTGGGACTCGAACCTGGGAACTACAGATTACGAGCCTGGCGCGCTACCGACTGAGCCACCCCCGCCACCCCAGTCGGAACTAAAAAAAAATAAATAAAAAGACTCGTTGTTGATATAAGATCTATTAATTTCAGCAACTCCAAAAAGAAATCAATAATCAAAAAATCCCCTTATTGTTTTATACTTGAAACTATGTTAGATTAAATAACATCACTGATGACGTAAATGCTGACGCATTCAATATCTTGGGAAACGGACTACATCTGGAAATAAGAGAGTCGAGGTGGTCATGGCGAATTTATCTCTTTGACAAGTTCAAAAATAAAACAAACAACTTCCTTTATAAACGACCGACTGTGATTTATAATTAAGAAAGAAAAGAACCATTGAAACAAAGAGTATTACTTGGAAACCAGGAAATGCTGAATTGTTGTTGGATTCAGAAATGTATCTAGGTCAGATATAATAATCGTTAAGAAGTAGTAAGGAAAAGGAAGAAAACAATCGTAACAACGAAATGTAGTAAAGTCGCTCAAAAAAGTATCCGAACACTATGGTTGATTATAAAATTCAGAAAAATATCTGGCAACGATTTTTTTAGAAATTAGTGATCTGGCAACCTTCGTGTACAGTCGCTCAAAAGAGTATGTGAACACTATGGTTGATTGCAGAATTCAGGAAAAATATCTGGAGCGTGTACAGCAACTGTACACGCTGCAGTTACCGTTCACAGCAAACTGGAGCGTGTGCAGTTACTGCACACGCTCCAGTTTGCTGCGAACGGTAACTGCACACGCTCAATATTTCCGTGAGTGAACCCACACGATCTAGTATCAAAATAATATGACCACCTACAGTCGTTCAAAAAAGTATCCGAACACTATGGTTGATTACAGAATTAAGAAAAATATCTGGCAACGATTTTTTTAGAAATTAGTGATCTGGCAACCTTCGTGTCACGTGATTACAGAATTCAGGAAAAATATCTGGAGCGTGTACAGCAACTATACACGCTCCAGTTACCGTTCACAGCAAACTGCAGCGTGTGCAGTTACTGCACACGCTCCAGTTTGCTGTGAACGGTAACTGCATACGCTCAATATTTCCGTGAGTGAGCCCACACGATCTAGTATCAAAATAATATGACCACCTACAGTCGCTCAAAAAAGTATCCGAACACTATGGTTGATTACAGAATTCATAAAAAATATCTGACAACGATTTTTTTAGAAATTAGTGATCTGGCAACCATTGTGTCACGTGACACGGAGGTTGCCAGATCACCAATTTCTAAAAAAATCGTTGCCAGATATTTTTTCTGAATTCTGTAATCAACCATAGCGTTCGGATACTTTTTTGAGCGACTGTACAAAAAATAGTGCCTAAAAATTTTCTTATGTAATGCAGGAATTTCATAATTTATATTTTTATCTCGTCGTAATTGGTAAATATTCGTATCAGTTTTAATGTTATCATTTCGAAAGTAAAAGTATTTAATAATTTCGAAAAAATAATCATAACGTAAAGACAAAATTCCTGCTTCTCGAAACAAAGGTAATGAAGGTTGCGTTTTTTGGGCTTTTAGTTCATAATCGAATAAATCTCTTTTGCAGCACTAAAAGTTGTTTAAAATTATTGAAATACATGCCTCCCCAAGATTTTATACCATATGTTAATTGAGAATGGATTAATGCATAATATAGTGTACATATAAATTTAAATGAAAGTAAATGTCTTACGAGATATAAGCGGGCCAGGTTACGGATGACCTTCCTTTTAACCCATGTTGCATGCACTTTCCAAGTTAGGCCTGCATCAATACAAATACCTAAATATTTCACTGACGGCACAAAAGGAATTTGAGGACAGTTACAGTGACTTTTCGATGAACAGTTTGTATCATGATATTTCAATTTATTGCGGTGCAAAGTATCTGTAGCAGAACTATTTTTCTTTAAGTAAAAATAAACTGCATTTGTCTTTGTCAGATTTATTGTTAAAAAATTACTTGTGGTCCAGTTTCTAATTAATTCTAGATCATTATTTGCTTGTTTAAAAATAATCGAAGGATCAGAACCGGTATATATCAGGCAAGTGTCGTCAGCAATAATAGTTAATTTGTCTGTTAGGTTAATGGAATCTAAATCATTAATATAAATAATAAATGATAAGGGACCTAGAACAGATCCCTGGGGCACTCCGTATTCAACTTTAGTTCAAGCACTGTATGTATCTTTTATTTTTACTCTTTGCATTCTGTTAGCTAAATAACTGCGAAACCAATTCAATGCCACTCCACTAACTCCGGCAGCTTGTAATTTTTGTATTAATTTTTGATGATTTACCGTATCGAATGCATTTTTAATGCCAGAAAGATTGTTAACGCATCATCACTGTTATTCGCAGCTGTGTAAATCGTATTTGTTACCTGTAATAATACATCAGCAGTCACTTGGCCGAGTGATTAGCGCCCTTGGCTAGTGATCTAAGGGACCTGGGTTCGAGCCCCGGGTAAGGCATGGATGTATGTGTCGTTTTTCTGCTGAGGTCCTGCCATCCTCTGAGACCTTCTACTCTGGCATATAAACTGACAGGCTCCTGTCAGACCTCTCTGCCAAGCAGCTGCTTGAGAGGATACTTATTTATTTATTTAATAATTCAACATCCGTACCCATGTTTTCTCTAAATCCAAACTGATTGCTGATGAGAAAACATTTCTTTTCCAGATATTCACGTAATTTATTTTCCACTATTTTTTCAAAAATTTTAGATATTACAGAGAGTAAATGCAATAGGTTTTTAGAGATAAATTAAAAATTCTTTTTCGGTTGGATAGGTGTTGATGAAATATTACGATTCGCACTTTCGGAATCTTCCAATACCTATAATTGCGCCCTCTAACGGTGGAAAAATTTTGAAATGGGCAAAATTTTAAACGAATACTTCAAGCGACTTAATTATGCTAGAAATTTGAAATTTTGGTAGTCAAATGTGATGGTCATGAAGTTTCCACTGACAGCATGATTTTCACCCTTACCACCAGGGGGAGGTGGGAAAAGCGAATTTTATTGTTTTACAATAAAATTGTTTGTTTTTAGAGATAAATTAAAAATTCTTTTTTGGTTGGATAGGTGTTGATGAAATATGACGATTCGCACTTTCGGAATCTTCCAATAACTATAATTGCGCCCTCTAACGCTGGAAAAATATTAAAATGGCAAAATTTTAAACGAGTATTTGTAGCGACTTAATCATGCTAGAAATTTAAATTTCGGTAGTCAAATGTGATAGTCATGAAGTTCCAATTGGCAACAATGATTTTTATCTTTACTTCCTCTGAGGTAATAATTTGAATATTTCTAAACTTTAAAAAATATTGCAAGCGATCTATTTGGAGTAAATTTTAAAAGATGATTTAATTAAACTTATTTGCCTTAAAATTCAATTGGTAACTCCACATTTCTAAAATGTTCATTTTAATAAAATTGTAATAAATAAATAATATTAAATAAGATTTAAAAATTAAATGGCTTATAGTTAAACTTTCCACAAATTTAAAAGCTTAAACCTTTAAGCAATTTAATTTCCCACCTTTCTTCCCTACTTTTGGTCAACGGTTGTCCTGGTCCGATGAATCTAGATGGCGCTGCTTGCCACAGAGGTCGGTTGTTGGGTTGTTGTTTTATCTGTGAGCGCCACTTTTTTGCACACCATGGGCTAAATGGCCAGATCACATGGACCCCGAAGGCTCAGAGAAGGTTGGGAGAGGGGACTCACTGGAACAGCTGTTGGGAGACAGATGGTAGCCTCCCGTCAAGGCCATCCAGCCTGTTCTTTAACGTGCACAGAGTATGGCTCTCCCGCACACGGGGCCACGGCTTAGCGTCCCATCCGACGGACGGCGGCCTTTCCAAGCCCATCGGTGTCCCCTACTGACCGTGGGCAGGGCGGGGAATTATGCGGAGATAAATCTCAACGCTGACCCAGCTGGGACTCGAACCTGGGAACTATAGATTACGAGCCTGGCGCGCTACCGTCTGAGCCACCCCCGCCCCAAGTACTTTGCATAAATTTAATTATGTCTCTGTCACAGACATTCCCAGGATTTCTGGCAGGGCATGTCCTCAAGAGTTTGCCTCGATTTTGCCAATTCACCTTAATTCTATAAAAAAAAAAAACAATTTTCACAAATCACCTGGATTTTACCAAGTCGTTTCGAATTTTGCCAACTCTGATTTATTTTGTGGGTGGGAGCCTCACCCCCCCCCCCCCCCCCCACTCTCCGTATAGCTAAGCACCTGGAAGTGGAAACTCACTGGACAACTGTTAGGTGTTGATGGGAAGTTTTCATCTTAATAGGTTTAAAGTATTCCCTTTCCCCAACCTTCTCTGAAACTTCAGGGTTTTTGTTACCTCGTCATTTAGCCCATTGTGCGCAAAAACTACCGCTGAGCGGTAAAACACCAACTGTAATTAGTGCTTTAATAAAACGCATTTTTTGGCAACCATATGGCATTAGGAACAAAAGTGTTCCTTCTCAAAATTACGTCTAAGCATCACTTTTTTGGGCATTTTGGATTAAATGGGAAGGTTACAAGGACCCCGAGGGCTCAGAGAAGGGACCTACTTTAAAGCTATTAAGATGTAAACCTCTCATCAAGGCCTAATAAGTTCTTAAAATTCCTTCCCCTACCTTTTCTGAACCCTTCGGGTCCTTGTAACCTGGCCATTTAACCCATCGTGTGCAAAATTGTGCCGCTCAGAGGTAAAACAACCAAACTCAACTGTAATTAGTGCGTTAATAAAACGCATTTTTTGGCAAACATATGGCATTAGGAACAAAAGTGTTCCTTCTTAAAATTACGTCTAGGCATCACTTTTTTGGACATTTTGGATTAAATGGCCAGGTTACAAGGATCCCGAGGGCTCAGAGAAGGTTGGGAGAAGGGACCTCTCATCAAGGCCTAATATGTTATTAAAATTCATTCCCCTGACCTTTTCTGAACCCTTCGGGTCCTTGCAACCTGGCCATTTAACCCATTGTGTGCAAAAATGTGCCCCTCAGAGGTAAAACAACCAAACTCAACTGTAATTAGTGCTTTAATAAAACGCATTTTTTGGCAAACATATGGCATTAGGAACAAACGGGCATTGATATTTTAAAACACAGAATAAGATATATGGTTGGAATTCGAACGTTTTTCAGTAGGAATCCAGAACAGTTGGAAACGTACTCTTTACACAAAACTTAACACTTTGAACTAAAACGATAAAAATCCGATCTGATTCAACCGAATACACAGAGAGTAACGCGTTTCACATTATTTAAAAACTCGCCAATGGATCGTCTTAAAGTGACATGAAAACGTATTTCCAACTTACCGGTTACCACAAATAACCGCAGTAAACAGAAAAATACCCCAACGCGTATCCAGGGGTGGGCCATGGTTCCTGTAAAATGTTCTTTTCACGTCCACATATTTCCCACATCCACGACGCTCCACTTCTGCAGCTACTGGTGGCTCATGCACCACTGAATCGGACTCGGGACGGTGCAGGTGCCCGCACCAGTCGCTGGCACCACGTGACAGTCGACGTCAGAGACTTGTGAGATGTGGGCTGTGGCCTGATTTTTGGCCTTCGGGCAGAGACCGGTTCCGGCATTTTGGAATGCAAATGGATTGGCGAAAAAGAAACTCAGGTGAAGCGGTTTGTGTTTAAAGGGTTGTTGTTTTGTTTGGAAAAGTTGAAGCTGAGAAAAGTCGAAAGGAGAGTTAGAGAATCCGTTGAAATATTTCTGGCCAGGTCTCAAGAGCCCCAAAGGACTCATAATGTAGGCAGGAGATGCACTGAAATGGAACCGAATCTATGCTGGAAGGGCCAATATACTAAAATTAGACAATATACCAAAAAGGAAATATTTATATCGTAGATCGTAGATCGTATAATCATATTCGATGTACAGCGTAATAATTTTACCCCTAACCATCTCCATCATTAAGATATGTCTATTTTGCACGAATAAGAACAAAATATGTAAGTAAACCACCTTTAGGTGGACCCCTAAGGGCAAACGTAAGAAAAGCTAAAAATAGCAGTGAAATTGTATAAGAAACCTAAAACGGGTAGGTCTCCTCAGAGAACGCTACCGTTTTAGGTCTCTTGTACTTGTTCAAAACAGTATGATCGTAAAGAATCAGAGAAGAAATAATCTCATTGGGATTATTGCTTACAGCCTCAAAAAATCTTTTTGAGGTGCGTTTTATATGTGTATATATATATATGGTCTTTATGAAGTTGTCTGTTAGTGACAAACCAGGGGGCATCGACCGCAGTTCTCAAAATCTGTTCTGTAAGACCTGAATCTTACGATTATTGGTTGGTGTAGTATTCGCCCATATGGGTGAAGCATAGAGAATTACCGGTCTGATGATCATATCATAGAGTAAAATCTTATGATCAATCATTAAATAAATATTTATATATATGTCGTTTTTCTGCTGAGGTCCTGCCATCCTCTCAGACCTTCTGAGACTGACAGGCTCCTGTCAGACCTCAGTGGCAAGCAGCTGCTTGAGGGGGTATTTATTTTCCTATTTATATATATAGAGAGAGAGAGTTTGTTTAATTGTTGTAATTTGTTTTAAGATTAAACTGGTAATTATCTGCTATTAAAATCTACCAAATAATTTTTAAATATACAGAAATATTTTAATAAAGTCGTATTGAATAAATTATTTCGTCTGTTTTCAAAAAATAGTCTTCGGTTAAATTTTGGATGGATTAAACTACTTAATTTTCTATGCATATTTAATTTCCCTTCTTTCGTTCAACGGCTGTCCGGGCCTAGTACGTAGGTGGCTCTGGCTCGGGCCTAATACGTAGGTGGCTCTGGCTCGGGCCTAATACGTAGGTGGCTCTGGCTCGGGCCTAGTATGTTTTGCTAGTATGTTCTACTAGTATATAGTATGTTTACAGTATGTTACAGTGCTAATATGTCTATTAGTATGTAGTATGTTAGTATCTAGTATGTTCTACTAGTATGTAGGCTCGGACCTAGTATGTAGGTGGCTCTGGCTATAACCCAAGCCACCGATATTTGAGAATACTAGTAAGGATAAGTTGAGTTGGGTTGTTTTACCTCTGAGCGGCACTTTTTTGCACACCATGGGCTAAATGGCCAGGTCACATGGACCCCGAAGGCTCAGAGAAGGCTGGGGGAGGGGACCCACTGGGACAGCTGTTGGGAGACAGATGGTAGCCTCCCGTCAAGGCCATACAGCGTGTTCTTTAAAGTTGGGTTGTTTTACCTGTGAGCGGCACTTTTTTGCACACCATGGGCTAAATGGCCAGGTCACATGGACCCCGAAGGCTCAGAGAAGGTTGGGGGAGGGGACCCACTGGAACAGCTGTTGGGAGACAGATGGTATCCTTCCGTCAAGGCCATCCAGCGTGTTCTTTAACGTGCACAGGGTATGACTCTCCCGCACACGGGGCCACGGCTTAACGTCCCATCCGACGGACGGTGGTCTTTCCAAGCCCACCGGTGTTCCCTACTGACCGTGGGAGGGCGGGAAATTTTGCGGAGATAAATCTCAACGCTGACCCAGCTGGGACTCGAACCTGGGAATTACAGATTACGAGCCTGGCGCACTACCGACTGAGCCACCCCTGCCCCCAGTAAGGATAAGAGAGCCGCAAAATAATTCAAGTTATTTCTATTGCAGTCATTTTTCAAGAAACGTTTTCCGGAAGAAACGAAAGGGAAAATGTTATACTACAATTGGAAATACAGTTTCTGTAAAAACAGCCTTTAGAGGACAGTAGAAGCCTTTGTCAAGACCAACAGGGGAGGTAGGGTTCCTAGGTTCGTGTCGTGTTCTATATCTGCTAGCACTGGGGAACTGGGGTTAGGGTGGCTCAGTCCGTAGCATGCTAGGCTCGTAATATGCAGTTCCAAAGTGAGCCCTAGCTCGGTCAGCGTCGACATTTATCTCTGCAAAACTGACCAACCTGACCGAGGTTGGTGAGTTTTGCAGAGATAATTGGTGTCACCAACCTGCCTTTGGTCAGGTTGGTGACATCGATTGGCTTGGAAAGGCGACCACCTGTTGCTTGGGATGTTCAGCAGAAGCTCTGTGTGTGGGAGAGTCATACCCTGTGCAAGAACACCCTGGATGGCCTTGACGGGCTAACATCTGTCTCTCAACAGCTGTTCTAGTGGGTCCCCTCCCCCAACCTTCTCTGAGCCTTCGGGATCTTTGTGACCTGACCAATTTAGCCCATTGTGTGCAAAAAGTTTCATACCCTGTGCACGTTAAAGAACACGCTGGATGTCCTTGACGGGAGGCTGCCATCTGTCTCCCAACAGCTGTCCGGTGGGTCCCCTCCTCCAACCTTCTCTGAGCCCTAGGGGTCCTTGTGACCTGATTATTTAGCCCATTGTGTGGAAAAAATATCTCATTTCTGAATTTTACTGCCCAAAATACCACTCTTCATCAATTTGTAGCTCTCCAACACCGGTATATCGAATTTGACCTTTGACCTCAAAGGACCCACACAAGCTAAAATTTTGCATAATTTCTGAGATCTAGAACTCAAAATGCCCAGGACCAATTTTCAGCTCTCTGACACCGGTAGATTAATATTTGACCTTTGACCTCGAAGGACCCATTGCATCCAAAATTTCGCAACATATCCGAGATCAACGACTCAAAATACCCCCAGGAACCAATTTTTGGCTCTCTAGCACCGATAGATCGAAATGTGACCTTTGACATTGAAGGACCCTCCGGATCCAAAATTTTGGCCCCCAGGAACCAATTTTTGGCTCTCTAGCACCGATAGATCGAAATGTGACCTTTGACATTGAAGGACCCTCCGGATCCAAAATTTTGTAACGTTTTGGAAATCTACAATCAAAACACCCCCAGAGACCAATTTTCACGTTTCTAGCACTCGTAGATCACGGTTTGACCTCTAAGTGATCTCTATATGACCTCAAAGGACAGGTCAGAGGGTCAAATTTCGAATTTTTCTCGAGATCTACGATCTGGATACCCCTGAATGCTAATTTTAACCCTTTCACGACCAAGGGAAACATTTTTCCCATTTGAAAATTGGTGATTGTCGTATTTAATTATAACCTTATCTGCATTTTTTATACAGAATGTCAAAATAGAACGTATGCCGAACGCAATTACGTAAACGGGAACGTTTAGAAAACAAAAACAGAACTGTCAGGACGCATAATATATGTACTATGTGCAATGTCCATCTTTGCCTCACTACCAAAAGAAATTGCTTCGCAGAATATCATAATTAGCACATCATTTTGTATAGTAATTTTATTTCATAATTTTGTATTATTTTAGTTAACATTTTGTTCGAATAAACCAATAAATAAAAGACATTGCATAATAAGCCTAACTATAATTTGTGTTACCTTTATAGTCCATTGGGAAAAATATTTCCCATAAAATTCCAAAAAAACTACACATTGTTATGTATTTTTCTTATGATTTTTATTTATTTTACGTCTAAACAAACTAAAATAAACAGTTACATACTAATATTTACACTTAGAAACCTTATGGTCCTGAAAGGGTTAAGAGCGCCCCCATTTCTGCATCATAGTTAGAATTAGCGTGATACGCCTTGGCTGTTATTGAGTTTTGACGTTCAGTTAACTTTATAAAAGTGTAAACTTAGAGAAAAGGGAAAAATATCAACTCTAGACAATTTTCTGAAGACCTCAGGTCAGTAACTTGTCCATATTCTTTTGAACCTTTTAAATTTTATTGCATTTTCTAAAGTTTGAATTTTATATTGCAAACAAATATAAAAGTGATTAAATAATAAATTGCGAAATTTGTAAATAAAGTTTGTAAAAAAAATATGTGTTTATACCAATTTAATAGCCTTTATTTTCATGCTGGTTTAAAAAATCACAAATCATATGAACTCATCTTTAGCGTTTAATATGCCTATATCCATATCAGAGGTTATCAACCTTTTGTGGTTCACGTACCCCTGAAAATGTGTATGTAACTGGCGTACCCCTTGTATAGATAGATAAAACTGTAGTTATAGTATAACAATGGGAATAAAATAAAACATATATATCAGTGGTTCTCAACCTTTTATGGTTCAAGTACCCCCTGGAAATGTGTATGTAACTGGCGTACCTCTTGTATAGATAGATAAAACTATAGTTATAGTATAAAAATGGGAATAAAATAAAACATATATATCAGTGGTTCTCAACCTTTTATGCTTCACGTACCCCCTGGAAATGTGTATGTAACTAGCGTACCCCTTGTATAGATAGATAAAACTATAGTTATAGTATAACAATGTAAATAAAATAAAAGATATATATCAGTAGTTCTCAACCTTTTATGCTTCACTTACCCCATGGAAATGTGTAAGAAACTGGCGTACCCCTTATATAGATAGATAAAACTATAGTTAATATATAAAAATGGGAATAAAATAAAACTATAGTTAATATATAAAAATGGGAATAAAATAAAACATATATATCAGTGGTTCTCAACCTTTTATGGTTCACGTACCCCCTGGAAATGTGTATGTAACTAGCGTACCCCTTGTATAGATAGATAAAACTATAGTTATAGTATAAAAATGGGAATAAAATAAAACATATATATCAGTGGTTCTCAACCTTTTATGCTTCACGTACCCCCTGGAAATGTGTATGTAACTAGCGTACCCCTTGTATAGATAGATAAAACTATAGTTATAGTAAAACAATGGAAGTAAAATAAAAGATATATATCAGTGGTTCTCAACCTTTTATGCTTCACGTACCCCCTGGAAATCTGTATGAAACTGGCGTACCCCTTATATAGATAGATAAAACTATTGTTAATATATAAAAATGGGAATAAAATAAAACATATATATCAGTGGTTCTCAACCTTTTATGGTTCAAGTACCCCCTGGAAATGTGTATGTAACTAGCGTACCCCTTGTATAGATAGATAAAACTATAGTTATAGTATAAAAATGGGAATAAAATAAAACATATATATCAGTGGTTCTCAACCTTTTATGCTTCACGTACCCCCTGGAAATGTGTATGTAACTAGCGTACCCCTTGTATAGATAGATAAAACTATAGTTATAGTATAACAATGGAAATAAAATAAAAGATATATATCAGTGGTTCTCAACCTTTTATGCTTCACTTACCCCATGGAAATGTGTAAGAAACTGGCGTACCCCTTATATAGATAGATAAAACTATAGTTAATATATAAAAATGGGAATAAAATAAAACTATAGTTAATATATAAAAATGGGAATAAAATAAAACATATATATCAGTGGTTCTCAACCTTTTATGCTTCACGTACCCCCTGGAAATGTGTATGTAACTAGCGTACCCCTTGTATAGATAGATAAAACTATAGTTATAGTATAACAATGGAAATAAAATAAAACATATATATCAGTGGTTCTCAACCTTTTATGCTTCACGTACCCCCTGGAAATGTGTATGTAACTAGCGTACCCCTTATATAGATAGATAAAACTATAGTTATAGTATAAAAATGGGAATAAAATAAAACATATATATCAGTGATTCTCAACCTTTTATGCTTCACGTACCCCCTGGAAATGTGTATGTAACTGGCGTACCCCTTGTATAGATAGATAAAACTATAGTTATAGTATAAAAATGGGAATAAAATAAAAGATATATATCAGTGGTTCTCAACCTTTTATGCTTCACGTACCCCCTGGAAATGTGTATGTAACTGGCGTACCCCTTGTATAGATAGATAAAACTATAGTTATAGTATAAAAATGGGAATAAAATAAAACATATATATCAGTGGTTCTCAACCTTTTATGCTTCACGTACCCCCTTGGAAATGTGTATGTAACTGGCGTACCCCTTGTATAGATAGATAAAACTATAGTTATAGTATAAAAATGGGAATAAAATAAAACATATATATCAGTGGTTCTCAACCTATTATGGTTCACGTACCCCCTGGAAATGTGTATGTAACTGGCGTACCCCTTGTTAGGGTTTCTGTACTCGATTCGACTCAACTCGGACTCGTCGAGTATTTGGGTAGTTACTCGGATTCGGGACTCGACTCTAATACTCGACGAGTCGACGAGTTCACAAAATTTTATCAATTGTGCCTCAATCATGGAGTACATCTTGGAGTGTGCGATACTTTATATAATAAAAAATCAAACCGCGAAAAAGAAGAGGAATTAATTGATACTGAGGATGAGAATGAAGATGTTTTTGCTGATGGAGCGGATATTGAAATAAGAACAACAACAGAGGAGGGTATGGAAGAAGTTGTTAGTATCCATCAAATAATTAACAACGTTCGAAAAGTAGTTAAGTTTTTTAGATTGTCTTCCATTAAAAATGGAATATTACAAGAAAAAATCGGAGCTAAACTGGGCCACAATCTTGAGTTAGTTTTAGATTTGTTCAAAGCGCTTAAAGATCCAAAATTTGTACCTACTAAACAGGCTTTAGACTTAGCCACACAATTATTAAAAAGACTTTACCAAAAAGAAATAATAATGAATCAACGGAAGCTTCGCAAGACGTAGAATTAATAATAGTTGAAAATCAAAAAAATTTGACAATGGAGGAAGAACTTGATTTAATTTTGAAAAACGCAGCCGAACCTCCAACTCCAAAAGAATCCGAGATTTAGAGCAAACTTAAACAAGAATTTTTGCTTTTCAGAAATACTGGAAAACGAACAAGTACTCTTGATGACCTGTACAACGCACTTTCCTCCATAAAACCAACTTCAACTTCTAATGAAAGAACATTTTCAATAAGTGGCAGCTTCTGTACTACAATCAGATCGAGACTTGCTGACAAGTCTCTTAATTCGTTAGTATTTCTCAAATATTTCTACCTGAAGACCAAAAAGAGCAATTAAATTGAAATAAATAAATGTTCAAATAGTTATATCTAGTTTTAAAGTTGAATTTTTGAAAATAAAAGAATTGATTAATAAATAAATTTGACTACATTTTCTTTATAATTTCTTGGCACGACCACAAATCTCAGTTGAAAATCTTGCAATATAATAAATAATTCTAATTTTAACAAATTTTAGTAATTTTATTTTGTTACAAAGACTTCAGTTATGAGAATTGTTATTGAACTCCAAAATATTAAACGTTTTCGCTTATTGATTTGAGTTTAGATTCAGATCCGGACTCGACGAGTTTTCAAAATTTGGGACACGTACTCGCCGAGTCCTAAAAACCCGAGTTTTCAGAAACCCTACCCCTTGTATAGATGGATAAAACTATAGTTATAGTATAACAATATGAATAAAACAAAACATATATATCAGTGGTTCTCAAACTTTTATGCTTCACGTACCCCCTGGAAATGTGATGGTTGATTACAGAATTCAGGAAAAATATCTGGAGCGTGTACAGTCGCTCAAAAAAGTATCCGAAAGCTATGGTTGTATACAAAATTCAGTAAAAACAACTGGCAACTTTTTTTTAGAAATTAGTGATCTGGCAACCTTCGTGTACAGTACACGAAGGTTGCCAGATCATTAATTTCTAAAAAAATCGTTGCCAGATATTCTTTCTGAATTCTGTAATCAACCATAGCGTTCGGATACTTTTTTGAGCGACTGTACAGCAACTGTACACGCTCCAGTTACCGTTCACAGCAAACTGGAGCGTGTGCAGTTACTGCAACCGCTCCAGTTTGCTGTGAACGGTAACTGCACACACTCAATATTTCCGTGAATGAGCCCACACGACCTAGTATCAAAATAATATGACCACCTACAGTCGCTCAAATAAATATCCGAACACTATGGTTGATTACAGAATTCAGAAAAAATATGTGGCAGCGATTTTTTTAGAAATTAGTGATCTGGCAACCTTGGTTTCACGTGACACGAAGATCACTAATTTCTAAAAAAATCGCTGCCAGATATTTTTCCTGAATTCTGTAATCAACCATAGTGTTCGTATACTTTTTTGAGCGACTGTACTTACAAAATTTACCTTTAGCGTAGTGAAAATAAGAATATACAGGTTAAAAGTTACACTATTTACGCCGTGTACGTTCAGCTAGTTGAAATATGAAATATGAAATTGAGCATTTCATAGAAATATCTCCTATAATTCAACCTGTAGCTATTTATTTTTTTAAACCTGATAATAAATTTTAAAACACTGATAAACAATTTCAATAAATTCGCAATTAATAAAATAAATCACTGATATTATTATTTGCATTTAATTTTCCTTTTCCCTACTTTCCGAGGGGAGGGGATGGCGGCTCAGTCGTAAGCGCGCCAGGCTCGTAATCTATAGTTCCCAGGTTCGAGTTCCGCCTGGTCCAGTGTTGAAATTATCTCCTCAAAACTCCTCCTGCCTTCCCACGATCACCACGCACCACAGGGTTTGGAAAGGACTCCGTCCGTCGAATGGAACGTTAAGTCGTGTCCCCGTGTGCGAGAGATCCACATCTTGTGCACCTTAAAGAACAAGATGGATGGCCTTGACGGGAGGTTGCCATCTGTCCGAAACATCTATCCAGTGGGTCCACTCCCCCAACCTTCTCTGAGCCTTTGGGGTCCTTGTGACTGACCATTTAGTCCATTGTGTACCAAAAAGTGCCACTCAGAGGAAAAGCAACTTAAATCTTCCATATTGCGCCTCACTTCTAAAGGCAATCTGAGAGGTCATTCGCGTCGTCATCCTTCTCCATAAGGAGCTGGAGGATCTCATTCCTCGGAAGTCTGATCAGCATACTTCTCAGTTCATTGGAGAAGTTACGACTCTTACGCCAGCATCCTTTTCTTCATGTTTAGAACCCCGTACCACTTCCGCCATCCTTCGCTCACTCCCACAGGTGTCTTTCACCTCGGGCCCCGCACCGATCACGTGACCGTGACGCGTTTCCTGCACTCGGTTTAGTTAGCGTCAACAGCGCCATCTTGGAACAGTGTTTGCAACTAATTTCTAACCAATAGCAAGTAACAACTTTCGAAAGGACAGGACATCTTTATCACACAGGATATCTTTCGGACGAAAGTAACTAAAACTAAAATTTGTCTTAACTAACAGAAGGTATAAGAATTACGGACGAAATTCCCCAAAGAATATAAAATTCCTTACCTATTTAACTTGCTTCCTAGAGAAATCGTTAACTAAAAAAAAAATGTGATGTTAAAGAAAAATTATTTCAGTGATTGATGAAAAAGCGATGATTTTATTTGGAATCTTTTATCATTTGTCGGTTTCCTTTTTCATTTATTTTTTTTTTCTCTTCTTCATTTTATGTAATATTGATGTAATGTAGATCATATCTGTTACACCATATATGTACATTCCCGCTGATAAGTTTCGGCTTAGTGGATTTTTTTAATGTAAAATAATTACAGATAATACTTATTCAAAATAAATTTGAATTTGAAAAAAAAAATATTTAAAGTTTCTTTAATCAGGTGCAGAAGGAATGTGTAATTAAATCAATCACTAGAGCATTAATCCCCCCTTGAAGGTTTTGTTGTTTTATCTCGGAGCTTTGGGTTGTTTTACATCTGAGCGGCACTTTTTTGCACACCATGGGTCACATGGACCCATGGTGTGCAAAAACACATGGTCACATGGAACCCGTAGGCTCAGAGAAGGTTGGGGGAGGGGACCCACTGGAACAGCTGTTGGGACACAGATGGTAGCCTCCCGTCAAGGTCATCCAGCGTGTTCTTTAACGTGCACAGGGTATGGCTCTCCCGCACACGGGGCCACGGCTTAACGTCCCATCCGACGGACGGCGGCCTTTCCAAGAACATCGGTGTCCCCTACTGACCGTGGGAAGGGCGGGGAATTTTGCGGAACTTTTTTTGTTCTTTTGGACACGATGGACTAAATGGCCAGGTCACAAGCACCCCGAAGGCTCAGAGAAGGTTTGGGGAGGTGACCCACTGGATCAGTTTTCAGAGACACGAAATTTAATTGAATGACAAAACCCAGATGTATCGCAATTCAAGGACTGCACGCCATCTATAGGGATAATGCCAAAATTTCCACTAAGTCGAGGGCAAGACAGCACCATATAGACACAGCTCACCCCATGACTACTTATGGCGAACAGTACTATAGAAGCAAAGTTCATCCATCGGTCAAAACCTAAATTTAATCTGTTGTCCCGGATCGCCATAAACAAGGACTCCGTGACGGGAACTCTTCGTCCGGCCCGTCCATCTTAGTCTGTCCGACCAGTGCCACACCGGTCAGCAACGCTTTCAACTTCATTTAGACCCTCAACCCCGGGGCGGGGGTGGCTCAGTCGGTAGCGCGCCAGGCTCGTAATCTGTAGTTCCCAGGTTCGAGTCCCAGCTGGGTCAGCGTTGAGATTTATCTCCGCAAAATTCCCCGCCCTGCCCACGGTCAGTAGAGCACACCGATGGGCTTGGAATAGGCCGCCGTCCGTCGGATGGGACGTTAAGCCGTGGCCCTGTGTGTGGGAGAGCCATACCCTGTGCACGTTAAAGAACACGCTGGATGGCCTTGACGGGAGGCTACCATCTGTCTCCCAACAGCTGTTCCAGTGGGTCCCCTCCCCAACCTTCTCTGAGCCTTCGGGATCCGTGTGACCTGGCCATTTAGCCCATGGTGTGCAAAAAAAGTGCCGCTCAGAGGTAAAACAACCCAATCCAGTTGGTAGCGCACGAGGCTCGTAATCTGCAGTTCCCAGGTTCGAGTCTCTCCTGTGCCAGCGTTGAGTTTTATATCTGCTAAACTCTCTCTGCCCTCGGTCAGAAACGGGACTATTGGATTGGATTGTTTTACCTCTGAGCGGCACTTTTTTGCACACCATGGGCTAAATGGCCAGGCCACAAGGACCCCGAAGTCTCAGAGAAGGTTGGAGGAGGGGACCCACTGGAACAGCTGTTGGGAGACAGATGGTAGCCTCCCGTCAAGGCCATCCAGCGTGTTCTTTAACGTGCACAGGGTATGGCTCTCCCGCACACACACGGGGCCACGGCTTAACGTCCCATCCGACGGACGGCGGCCTTTTCAAGCCCATCGGTGTCCCCTACTGACCGTGGGCAGGGCGGGGAAATTTTGCAGAAACGGGACATTAATGGTTTTGGGAAGGATGCCATTCGTCGGATGGGGTGTTAAGCCGTGGTTGCGCAGGAAAGCCAAACCTGTGTACGTGAAAGAGCACGTTGAATGGCCTTGATGGGCGACTTCTCACATGTATCTCAACAGCTAACCAGTGGATCCCCTCCCCCAAAGGGCGGGGGTGGCTTAGTCGGTAGCGCGCCAGGCTCGTAATCTGTAGTTCCCAGGTTCGAGTCCCAGCTGGGTCAGCGTTGAGATTTATCTCCGCAAAATTCCCCGCCCTGCCCACGGTCAGTAGGGGACACCGATGGGCTTGGAAAGGCCGCCGTCCTTCGGATGGGACGTTAAGCCGTGGCCCCGTGTGCGGGAGAGCCATACCCTGTGCATGTTAAAGAACACGCTGGATGGCCTTGACGGGAGACTACCATCTGTCTCCCAACAGCTGTTCCAGTGGGTCCCCTCCCCCAACCTTCTCTGAGCCTTCGGGGTCCATGTGACCTGGCTATTTAGCCCATGGTGTGCAAAAAAGTGCCGCTCAGAGGTAAAACAACCCAACCCAACCCCTCCCTCAAAACTTCTCTAAGCATTTGTGGTCCTTGTGAGCTCCCATCCTGACTTTGATCAGTAGGGGGACACAGATGGGCTTGGAAACGACCTTTCGAAACCCATCGGTGACCCCCTACTGATTGTAGTCAGGGTGGTTCATGCATTTAATCCACTGGTTCATTAGATGGGATATTTGGTTGGATCATGGGCTCATGTGCAGAAGAGCCATACCCTGTGCACGTTAAAGAACATACTGGATGGCCTTGATGGGAGGCTACCATCCGTCTCTTAACAGTTATCCAGTGGGTCCCGTCCCCCAATCTTCTCAGGTTGGGGTCCATGTGACCTGGTCATTTAGCCAATTGGAGGCAAAAAATGCCGCTCAGAGGTAAAACAACACAAGTCTATATAACGGGAGGTGAGAGTGGCCCAGTAGGAGCATGCCAGGCTTATAATCTTCAGTTCCTAGATTGCAGTCTCATCTGGGCTGAACTCCTCCAAACTCTCGCCTTTACCTCGGATAGTAGGGGACACTGATAGGCTTAGAAAATCTGCCGTCCGTCGGATGGGACGTTAAGCCGCTGTCCACGTGTGCCGTAGATTCTTACCCTGTATACATTTGGGTTATTTTACCTCTGAGCGGCACTTTTTTGCACACCATGGGCTAAATGGCCAGGTCACATGGACCCCGAAGGCTCAGAGAAGGTTGGGGAAGGGGACCCACTGGAACAGCTGTTGGGAGACAGATGGTAGCCTCCCGTCAAGGTCATCCAGCGTGTTCTTTAACGTGCACAGGGTATGGCTCTCCCACACACGGGCCATTGCCTAACGTCCCATCCGACGGACGACGGCCTTTCCAAGCCCATCGGTGTCCCCTACTGACCGTGGGCAGGGCGGGGAATTATTGCGGAGATAAATCTCAACGCTGACCCACCTGGGAACTTGAGATTACGAGCCTGACGCGCTACCGTCTTAGCCCCACCCCCTTGTATACAGAAAAGAACATGCAGGATGGTTTTTCAGGAGGCTACCCTTTTTTTCTTAATCGCTGTCCAGTGGCTCCCGTTCTCCCAACCTTCTCTGAGCGTTGGGGTCCATTTGATCTGGCCATTTAGCCCACTGTACGCAAAAAAAAGTGCCGCTCAGAGGCCAAACAGTTCAACCCATATATCGAAACTTAACTGATTTAACCTCTGTCCTGTAAGATTTATTTATTTATTTATTATTTTATTTTTTTGTCCTTATAAGATTTCACTTTAATAATTTTGCCCTTTAGTAAAGACTATTTACAGAGACTATTCCTCAACGTATTTTTTTGCATTTTTTCCTTAAGAGGCAGGATTTACATAGCTGGTGGCTTCAATGGAAACCAAGTCCTGAGGAGCGCTGAAATATTCGATCGTATCAGCGAAAGATGGAGCTTCATCCAACCAATGCTATCTCCCAAGAGCGGCATCAGTTTAGTCAGCTACAACGACTCATTGTATGTGATTGGAGGATTCGATGGAGTGAGACGACTCTCCTCAGGTAAATCACAAAGTTTGAATTTTGACGAATTTGGGAATCATCTTTGGGTATTTTCTTTGGGTTTTCAACTGTTTAATCGTAACCGCTGAACTACAGATGAACTAGTTGGAAAAGTAGCAAGTTGGGTTGGGTTGTTTTACCTCTGAGCGGCACTTTTTTGCACACCATGGGCTAAATGGCCAGGTCACATGGACCCCGAAGGCTCAGAGAAGGTTGGGGGAGGGGACCCACTGGAACAGCTGTTGGGAGACAGATGGTAGCCTCCCGTCAAGGCCATCTAGCGTGTTCTTTATCGTGCACAGGGTATGTCTCTCCCGCACACGGGGCCACGGCTTAACGTACCATCCGATGGATGGCGGCCTTTCCAAGCCCATCGGTGTCCCCTACTGACCGTGGACAGGGCGGGGAATTTTTGCGGAGATAAATCTCAACGCTGACCCAGCTGGGACTCGAACCTGGGAACTACAGATTACGAGCCTGGCGCGCTACCGACTGAGCCACCCCCGCCCCTAAAAGTAGCAAGTGTCGGATACTTATGTGCACTTTTCTACCAAAGTGTTGAAGTTTTCTCATGTTAGGTGAATGGGAATCTCACTTCGAAACTCTATAGTTTCTAAAGTACACTATATTGCAAAAAAGTGTCCGGACACTTTCATGTTTAGTGAACGAATAGCCACATTCAAATCTACTAACTTTGAAAATAAGCTTTTTACGGAAAAAAGTCACTAGACCTAAGTTCAAGATCTCAGTCAGAGCTCTCTAAATCTCTATTTTGTATAATATTAATCTAATATTTAAAGAGTTATGGAAGCTGAAACTTTTAAGTGAAACTTTTGCTAGTTTTGAAAATTTACTTCAAAAAGTGAAATCACAACTGTTACAATAAGTTGTTCGCAATATAA
Organism: Ryuthela nishihirai; assembly: GCA_038380435.1. Classification (NCBI taxonomy): domain Eukaryota; kingdom Metazoa; phylum Arthropoda; class Arachnida; order Araneae; family Heptathelidae; genus Ryuthela; species Ryuthela nishihirai. Next base: position 91,883,435 of record JAWZYU010000006.1, read on the forward strand.
ATGCGATATTTGAATTTTGTATAAGGATTTTTGAAGTTTTCATCAATTTGTAGAGAAAATGTTTTGAAAGTGGGGTGTGTGATAACATCTGTTGTTGAATATAATAGCTTCCATAACTCTTTAAATATTAGATTAATATTATTGAAAATAGAGATCTTCAATTTATGTCTAGTGACTTTTTTCCGTAAAAAGCTTATTTTCAAAGTTAGGTAGATTTGAGTGTGGCTATTCGTTCACTTAACATGAAAGCATCCGGACACTTTTTGCAATATAGTGTATTTACTATATTAAAGAAATGTAGAATGAGACGTATGTGACTATAGAGATACTAAACACAAAAATGGCTCAATAGAAAATCACATTCATATTTTAATAACTTCAATATGATTTTTAATAAAAAAAATATGTCTAAAGATAAGGATCTCAATAAATCTATCTAAATCTAGATTTAAAAAAATATATTTTGTTTCCAAGGATTATGAACGTTGGAATATTTAAAAAAAAAATACCCCCTCAAGCATCTGCTTGCCACAGAGGTCTGACAGGAGCCTGTTAGTTTATATGCCATAGCATCTGTGAGGATGGCAGGACCTCAGCAGAAAAAGAACACAAACATCCATGCCTTAACCCGGGCTCGAGACAGGTTACAAAAAACTGTTCACAGTTTGTTAAAGTATTTTTAGTGTTTACTAAAATTTAATTTTTGGGCTCAATTCTTTTGTAGCTTATTAAATATTGCAACATCCGTTACTCTTTGAATACTGAACAAACATTATTCAAATCGAGATACAGATAAAGATCTCAATCAAATCTATCTTTAGACATATTTTTCATTAAAAATCATACTGTGAAGTTATTGAAATCTGAATGTGATTTTCTATTGAGAATCACACGGAACTCCTTCCAATGCTACCAATTTTCTCCATAGAATAATAATCTGTCTGAAAGGCGCCAACCTAAAAAAGGTGAATGGACGGATCATTGAAAAATATAATTCAGGAGCAATGAGCAAAATATCAATACCTAAAAGACACATGCCGTAAAGTTGGAAGGGAACCTTCGAACTTTACGGCATGCCTTTTCAGTTGGAAACTAACCTTCCAATTTTACGGCATGTGTCTTTTAAGTTGGAAAGTAACCTTCCAACTTTACGGCGTCTTTTAAGTTGGAAAGTAACCTTCCAACTTTACGGCATCTCTTTTAAGTTGGAAAGTAACCTTCCAACTTTACAGCGTGTCTTAAGTTGGAAGGTTACCTTCCAACTTTAAGGCGTGCCTTAAGTTGGAAAGTAACCTTCCAACTTTACAGCATGTCTTTTAAGTTAGAAAGTAACCTTCCAACTTTACGGCATGCCTTTTAAGTTGGAAAGTAACCTTCCAACTTTACGGCATGCCTTTTAAGTTGGAAAGTAACCTTCCAACTTTACGGCATGCCTTTTAAGTTGGAAAGTAACCTTCCAACTTTACGGCATGTGTCTTTTAAGGTTGGAATGTAACCTTTCAACTTTATGGCATGTGCTTTTAAGTTGGAAAGTAACCTTCCAACTTTACGGCATGTGCTTTTAAGTTGGAAAGTAACCTTCCAACTTTACGGCATGTGCTTTTAAGTTGGAAAGTAACCTTCCAGTTTTACGGCATGCCTTTTAAGTTGGAAAGTAACCCTCCAACTTTACGGCATGCCTTTTAAGTTGGAAAGTAACCTTTTAACTTTACGGCATGTCTTTTAAGTTGGAAAGTAACCTTCCAACTTTACGGCATGTCTTTTAAGTTGGAAAGTAACCTTCCAACTTTACGGCATGTCTTTTAAGTTGGAAAGCAACCTTCCAACTTTACGGCATGTGCTTTTAAGTTGGAAAGTAACCTTCCAGCTTTACGGCATGTGCTTCTAAGTTGGAAAGTAACCTTCCAACTTTACGGCATGCCTTTAAGTTGGAAAGTAACCTTCCAACTTTACGGCATGTGTCTTTTAAGTTGGAAAGTAACCTTCCAACTTTACGGCACGTCTTTTAAGTTGGAAAGTAACCTTCCAACTTTACGGCATGTGTCTTTTAAGGTTGGAAAGTAACCTTCCAACTTTACGGCATGTCTTTTAAGTTGGAAAGTAACCTTCCAAATTTACGGCATGCCTTTTAAGTTGGAAAGTAACCTTCCAACTTTACGGCATGTCTTTTAAGTTGGAAAGTAACCTTCCAACTTTACGGCATGTGCTTTTAAGTTGGAAAGTAACCTTCCAGTTTTACGGCATGTGCTTTTTAGTTGGAAAGTAACCCTCCAACTTTACGGCATGCCTTTTAAGTTGGAAAGTAACCTTCCAACTTTACGGCATGTGTCTTTTAAGTTCGAAAGTAACCTTCCAACTTTATGGCATGTGTCTTTTAAGTTGGAAAGTAACCTTCCAACTTTACGGCATGCCTTTTAAGTTGGAAAGTAACCTTCCAGCTTTACGGCATGTCTTTTAAGTTGGAAAGTAACCTTCCAACTTTACGGCATGTGTCTTTTAAGTTGGAAAGTAACCTTCCAACTTTACGGCATGTGTCTTTTAAGTTGGAAAGTAACCTTCCAACTTTACGGCATGTCTTTTAAGTTGGAAAGCAACCTTCCAACTTTACGGCATGTCTTTTAAGTTGGAAAGTAACCTTCCAACTTTACGGCATGTGTCTTTTAAGTTGGAAAGTAACCTTCCAACTTTACGGCATGTCTTTTAAGTTGGAAAGTAACCTTCCAACTTTACGGCATGTGTCTTTTAAGTTGGAAAGTAACCTTCCAACTTTACGGCATGTCTTTTAAGTTGGAAAGTAACCTTCCAACTTTACGGCATGTGTCTTTTAAGTTGGAAAGTAACCTTCCAACTTTACGGCATGCCTTTTAAGTTGGAAAGTAACCTTCCAACTTTACGGCATGTCTTTTAAGTTGGAAAGTAACCTTCCAACTTTACGGCATGTGTCTTTTAAGTTGGAAAGTAACCTTCCAACTTTACGGCATGTCTTTTAAGTTGGAAAGTAACCTTCCAACTTTATGGCATGTGTCTTTTAAGTTGGAAAGTAACCTTCCAACTTTACGGCATGTCTTTTAAGTTGGAAAGCAACCTTCCAACTTTACGGCATGTGTCTTTTAAGTTGGAAAGTAACCTTCCAACTTTACGGCATGTCTTTTAAGTTGGAAAGCAACCTTCCAACTTTACGGCATGTGCTTTTAAGTTGGAAAGTAACCTTCCAGCTTTACGGCATGTGCTTTTAAGTTGGAAAGTAACCTTCCAACTTTACGGCATGCCTTTTAAGTTGGAAAGTAACCTTCCAACTTTACGGCATGCCTTTTAAGTTGGAAAGTAACCTTCCAACTTTACGGCATGTGTCTTTTAAGTTGGAAAGTAACCTTCCAACTTTACGGCATGTCTTTTAAGTTGGAAAGTAACCTTCCAACTTTGCGTCATGTGTCTTTTAAGGTTGGAAAGTAACCTTCCTACTTTACGGCATATCTTTTAAGTTGGAAAGTAACCTTCCAACTTTACGGCATGCCTTTTAAGTTGGAAAGTAACCTTCCAACTTTACGGCATGTCTTTTAAGTTGGAAAGTAACCTTTCAACTTTACGGCATGTGTCTTTTAAGTTGGAAAGTAACCTTCCAACTTTACGGCATGTCTTTTAAGTTGGAAAGTAACCTTCCAACTTTACGGCATGTGTCTTTTAAGTTGGAAAGTAACCTTCCAACTTTACGGCATGCCTTTTAAGTTGGAAAGTAACCTTCCAACTTTACGGCATGCCTTTTAGGTTGGAAAGTAACCTTCCAACTTTACGGCACGTCTTTTAAGTTGGAAAGTAACCTTCCAACTTTACGGCATGTGCTTTTAAGTTGGAAAGTAACCTTCCAACTTTACGGCATGTGTCTTTTAAGTTGGAAAGTAACCTTCCAACTTTACGGCATGTCTTTTAAGTTGGAAAGTAACCTTCCAACTTTACGGCATGTGTCTTTTAAGTTGGAAAGTAACCTTCCAACTTTACGGCATGTCTTTTAAGTTGGAAAGCAACCTTCCAACTTTACGGCATGTGCTTTTAAGTTGTAAAGTAACCTTCCAGCTTTACGGCATGTGCTTTTAAGTTGGAAAGTAACCTTCCAACTTTACGGCATGCCTTTTAAGTTGGAAAGTAACCTTCCAACTTTACAGCATGTGCCTTTTAAGTTGGAAAGTAACCTTCCAACTTTACGGCATGTGTCTTTTAAGGTTGGAAAGTAACCTTCCAACTTTACGGCATGTCTTTTAAGTTGGAAAGTAACCTTCCAACTTTACGGCATGCCTTTTAAGTTGGAAAGTAACCTTCCAACTTTACGGCATGTCTTTTAAGTTGGAAAGTAACCTTCCAACTTTACGGCATGTGCTTTTAAGTTGGAAAGTAACCTTCTAGTTTTACGGCATGTGCTTTTTAGTTGGAAAGTAACCCTCCAACTTTACGGCATGCCTTTTAAGTTGGAAAGTAACCTTCCAACTTTACGGCATGTGTCTTTTAAGTTGGAAAGTAACCTTCCAACTTTACGGCATGTGTCTTTTAAGTTGGAAAGTAACCTTCCAACTTTACGGCATGTGTCTTTTAAGTTGGAAAGTAACCTTCCAACTTTACGGCATGTGTCTTTTAAGTTGGAAAGTAACCTTCCAACTTTACGGCATGCCTTTTAAGTTGGAAAGTAACCTTCCAACTTTACGGCATGTCTTTTAAGTTGGAAAGTAGCCTTCCAACTTTACGGCATGTGTCTTTTAAGTTGGAAAGTAACCTTCCAACTTTACGGCATGTCTTTTAAGTTGGAAAGCAACCTTCCAACTTTACGGCATGCCTTTTAAGTTGGAAAGTAACCTTCCAACTTTACGGCATGCCTTTTAAGTTGGAAAGTAACCTTCCAACTTTACGGCATGTGTCTTTTAAGTTGGAAAGTAACCTTCCAACTTTACAGCATTTCTTTTAAGTTGGAAAGTAACCTTCCAACTTTACGGCATGTGTCTTTTAAGTTGGAAAGTAACCTTCCAACTTTACGGCATGTCTTTTAAGTTGGAAAGCAACCTTCCAACTTTACGGCATGTGTCTTTTAAGTTGGAAAGTAACCTTCCAGCTTTACGGCATGTCTTTTAAGTTGGAAAGCAACCTTCCAACTTTACGGCATGTGCTTTTAAGTTGGAAAGTAACCTTCCAGTTTTACGGCATGTGCTTTTTAGTTGGAAAGTAACCCTCCAACTTTACGGCATGCCTTTTAAGTTGGAAAGTAACCTTCCAACTTTACGGCATGTGTCTTTTAAGTTGGAAAGTAACCTTCCAACTTTACGGCATGTCTTTTAAGTTGGAAAGCAACCTTCCAACTTTACGGCATGTGTCTTTTAAGTTGGAAAGTAACCTTCCAGCTTTACGGCATGTCTTTTAAGTTGGAAAGCAACCTTCCAACTTTACGGCATGTGCTTTTAAGTTGGAAAGTAACCTTCCAGCTTTACGGCATGTGCTTTTAAGTTGGAAAGTAACCTTCCAACTTTACGGCATGCCTTTTAAGTTGGAAAGTAACCTTCCAACTTTACGGCATGCCTTTTAAGTTGGAAAGTAACCTTCCAACTTTACGGCATGTGTCTTTTAAGTTGGAAAGTAACCTTCCAACTTTACGGCATGTCTTTTAAGTTGGAAAGTAACCTTCCAACTTTACGTCATGTGTCTTTTAAGGTTGGAAAGTAACCTTCCAACTTTACGGCATGTCTTTTAAGTTGGAAAGTAACCTTCGAACTTTACGGCATGCCTTTTAAGTTGGAAAGTAACCTTCCAACTTTACGGCATGTCTTTTAAGTTGGAAAGTAACCTTCCAACTTTACGGCATGTGTCTTTTAAGTTGGAAAGTAACCTTCCAACTTTACGGCATGTCTTTTAAGTTGGAAAGTAACCTTCCAACTTTACGGCGTGTGTCTTTTAAGTTGGAAAGTAACCTTCCAACTTTACGGCATGCCTTTTAAGTTGGAAAGTAACCTTCCAACTTTACGGCATGCCTTTTAAGTTGGAAAGTAACCTTCCAACTTTACGGCATGTCTTTTAAGTTGGAAAGTAACCTTCCAGCTTTACGGCATGTGCTTTTAAGTTGGAAAGTAACCTTCCAACTTTACGGCATGTGTCTTTTAAGTTGGAAAGTAACCTTCCAACTTTACGGGATGTCTTTTAAGTTGGAAAGTAACCTTCCAACTTTACGGCATGTGTCTTTTAAGTTGGAAAGTAACCTTCCAACTTTACGGCATGTCTTTTAAGTTGGAAAGCAACCTTCCAACTTTACGGCATGTGCTTTTAAGTTGTAAAGTAACCTTCCAGCTTTACGGCATGTGCTTTTAAGTTGGAAAGTAACCTTCCAACTTTACGGCATGCCTTTTAAGTTGGAAAGTAACCTTCCATCTTTACGGCATGCCTTTTAAGTTGGAAAGTAACCTTCCAACTTTACGGCATGTGTCTTTTAAGTTGGAAAGTAACCTTCCAACTTTACGGCATGTCTTTTAAGTTGGAAAGTAACCTTCCAACTTTACGTCATGTGTCTTTTAAGGTTGGAAAGTAACCTTCCAACTTTACGGCATGTCTTTTAAGTTGGAAAGTAACCTTCCAACTTTATGGCATGTCTTTTAAGTTGGAAAGTAACCTTCCAACTTTACGGCATGTGTCTTTTAAGTTGGAAAGTAACCTTCCAACTATACGGCATGTTTCTTTTAAGTAGTGATATTTTGCTCATTGCTGTCTGAATTACATTTTTCAATGATCCATCCATTCGCTTTTTTTAGGTTCGCGCTTTTCACACAAATTATCATTCTATGGATAAAATTGGTAGGATTGCTTTTAACAAAATACATAAGCTCCAGTTCATTACATTGTTGCTCCATTCTACAATTCATTACGTTAACAAATCATTAAGTACTTTATACAGAAAATTGAGACGAACAGAAAACATACTTAAATTAGGCCATTTCATCCGAATCAAAAAGATCTTTAAAATTTAGAATAATAAGATAGTGAGATACACAAATGGCAGAAAAAGAAATTCTAACAGTAGATTTTTGGTTAAATCGTAACCAGTGGCGTGTCCAAGAGGTGATGTCATCCCTACCCTTCAGGGATGTGTTGGGTTGTTTTATTTCTGAGCAGTCTTTTTCTGCACACAATTGGCAAAATGGTTGGGTTGGGTTGTTTTACCTCTGAGCGGCACTTTTTTGCACACCATGGGCTAAATGGCCAGGTCACATGGACCCCGAAGGCTCAGGGAAGGTTGGGGACCCACTGGAACAGCTGTTGGGAGACAGATGGTAGCCTCCCGTCAAGGCCATCCAGCGTGTTCTTTAACGTACACAGGGTATGACTCTCCCGCACACGGGGCCACGGCTTAACGTCCCATCCGACGGACGGCGGCCTTTCCAAGCCCATCGGTGTCCCCTACTGACCGTGGGTAGGGCGGGGAATTTTGCGGAGATAAATCTCAACGCTGACCCAGCTGGGACTCGAACCTGGGAACTACAGATTACGAGCCTGGCACGCTACCGACAGAGCCACCCCCGCCCCCAGGGCAAAATGGTCAGGTCACAAGTACCCCTAAGGCTCAGAGAAGGTTGGGAGAGGGAACCCACTGAAGAGCTTTCAGGAGGCAGATGGTAGACTCCCGTCAAGGTCATCCATCATGTTCTTCAACGTGAACAGAATGTAGCTCTCCTGCACACAGCACAATGGCTTAGCGTCCCATCCGACAGACGGCGGCCTTTCCAAGCCCATCAGTGTGCCCTACTGACTGTGGGTAGGGCGGGGAGTTACGAGGAAATAAATCTCAAAGCTGGCCCAGCCTGGGGCTCAAACCTGGGAACTACAGATTGTTAGCCTAGCACGCTACATATTGGGCCACCCCTACCACTTTAGGGATGGATGCTGCATAAATAATAGCACTCACTATCCCTGGCTTTGATCTTGAAATGACCTTGAGTACGTGCCCTCGATTTGGTCACTTCCAGTCAATTATCATTTCCGGGGACTTTTCAAATGACGTCATTCCCTGCGACTGTCACAAGGTCAGAGGGCTTTCTGAAGGTTATCTGCAGGCCAAAGGACTTTTCAGGGTTATTTGCAGTCGAACCCAGAGTACACAATTTGCATTGGGTTACCTCTGAGCAGCACTTTGTTACACACAATGGGATAAATGATCAGGTCACAAGAACCCCATGGGTTGGGTTGTTTTACCTCTGAGCGGCACTTTTTTGCACACCATAGGCTAAATGGCCAGGTCACATGGACCCCGAAGGCTCAGAGAAGGTTGGGGAAGGGGACCCACTGGAACAGCTGTTGGGAAACAGATGGAAGCCCCACGTCAAGGCCATCCAGCGTGTTCTTTAACGTGCACAGGGTATGACTCTCCCGCACACGGGGCCACGGCTTAACGTCCCATCCGACGGACGGCGGCCTTTCCAAGCCCATCGGTGTCCCATACTGACCGTGGGCAGGGTGGGGAATTTTTGCGGAGATAAATCTCAACGCTGACCCAGCTGGGACTCGAACCTGGGAACTACAGATTACGAGCCTGGCGCGCTACCGACTGAGCCACCCCCGCCCGGGCTAAATGGCCAGGTCACAAAGACCTCAAAGGCTCAGAGAAGGATGGGGAGAGAAGACCCACTGAAACAGCTGTTGGGAGACAGATAGTAGCCTCTCATCAAGCGAGTTCCTTAACATGCACAAGGAACCGCGGATTAACATTCCTTACAATGGACGGCTGCCTTTCGAAGCCCATCAATGTCCTCTGCTTACTGTGGTCAGGGCGGGGAATTTTGTGGAGGTAATCTCAACGCTGGCTCAGCTGGGACTCAAACCTGGGAACTGCAGATTACAAGCCTGGCACGCTACCGACTGAGTCACTCCCACCCCTTGAGAGACAGAAGGAAGTATCCTGTTAAGGCCATCCAGCATGTTCTTTAACGTACAAAGATTATGGCTCTCCCACACACAGGGCCACAGCTTAATGTCTCATTTGACGGAGAGTCGCTTTTCCATGCCCAATGATGTCTCCTTTCTCGCCAAGGGCAGGGTGGTGGTGGGGATTAAAAAAAATACCCCCTCAAACAGCTGCTTGCCACAGAGGTGTGACAGGAGCCTGTCAGTTTATATGCCACAGTAGAAGATCTGAGAGGATGGCATGACCTCAGCAGAAAACAACACGAACATCCATGCCTTACCCGGGGCTCGAACCCAGGTCCCGTAGATCAGTAGCCAAGCGCGCTAACCACTCGGCCACACAGGGATAAATCCCCATGCTGGTACAGATAGGGTCGAACCCGGGAACTGCAAATTACAACTCTAGCGCAAAACTGAGCAAACCCAAGCCCCAACTCTACATGCATATCACTTCCTATTGGACACACCACGAATTTTAGCAATGCTTCAATTTCACGAAATATTTAAAATTTCTGCTATATGTCCCAGTACATTACCACTGTTTTACAAATAGTTTACATTTTTTTTAACCAAAAAAACTTCAAATTTGCTTCAAGAAATGTAAATTTTGATACGAACACCATTGCAAGAAAAAAATGCAATTTAAAGAACGCTAAACATTTGATCAGCGACATTTCTCATTCAATTCTCCTGTTCCAATGAACGAAAGTACGATTGTTGGAAGACATACAACACTGCTTGTATTTACCTCATTTCAACCGAAAATGGCTTTTATAACTAAGAAACTTAACTATTTACTTTATTATTACATTAGAATCGGTATCTTTAAGAAATAATGAAGATTTGGGAAGTTCTAGTTTACAAAGACTTTTTCCTGCTTTTAAAACAGCTTAGCAACACTTCAACTCAATATGAGTATTTACATTTAGAGTATCTGAATATTAGAATGAGTATTAAGTAGATAATACAATTAAGTAAACAAAATACAATAGATATGTACAATAATATAAAAATACGTGATCGAAATTTCGGACTCTACATAATTCAAGGATCCTTGGACTTAAAAAAAAAGTTTTTTGTTTTTGAATGCTTCCATTTTTTTTTTCTGTTTTGGGATTTTAATTGAAGCAAGTCGCGATGCTGTTCTCAGTCTTGTTAGCAATTTTGTAACACGAACAGAATTTTCTCCTGCATTAAAGGAATAACTTATTTTATAATAATCAAGAATGGTTAGTCCTATAAAGTCTTTTAAGCGATTGCTTTTGCGCGAAAGGCTGGATATATTTGATTTCGCAAAGGTTAAATTAACTGATTGTGCGAGTGAGGTATGTCAAAATAGTGGTGGTACAAGTGGCAGCTGGGGTTGGGTTGTTTTACCTCTGAGTGGCACTTTTTTGCACACCATGGGCTAAATGGCCAGGTCACATGGATCCCGAAAGCTCAGAGAAGGTTGGGGGAGGGGACCCACTGGAACAGCTGTTGGGAGACAGATGGTAGTCTCCCGTCAAGCCCATCCAGCGTGTTCTTTAACAGGGTATGGCTCTCCCGCACACGGGACCACGGCTTAACGTCCCATCCGACGGACGGCGGCCTTTCCAAGCCCATCGGTGTCCCCTACTGACCGTGCGTAGGGCGGGGAATTTTGCGGAGATAAATCTCAACGCTCACCCAGCTGGGACTCGAACCTGGGAACTACAGATTTCGAGCCTGGCGCGCTACCGACTGAGCCACCCCCGCCCCCAGATGTGATGGGAAAGGCTGCCGTGCGTTGGATGAGATGTTAAGCCGTGGTCCGTGTGCGAGAGAGCCATATCCTGTGCACGTTAAGAACACGCTGGACGTCCTTGACGGGAGGCTACCATCTGTCTCCCAACAGCTGTTCCAGTGGGTCCCCTCCCCCAGCCTTCTCAGACTCTTCTGACCTGGCCAGTTATTCCCACTGTGTGCAAAAGAGCGCCACTTCCAGGTAAAACAACCCATTAAGTTTAGAAATTCTGCGTCTTCTAACAAGAGGTGGTTCCCTTCCCCAACCTTCTCTGACCCCTTGGGGTCCTGTGGCCTGGCTATTTAACCCACTGTTTGCAAAAACAACTGTCACTCACAGCTAAAACAAACCAACGATCAAGCATTCAGTTTCCATATTAGTAAAACAGGTAAATGAATTGGAGAATTTTGCGATCAGCAGAGCCGGACTTTGATATTCTAAGGACCTGATTCTATGTCAAGTCTAAAAGGCCTCAAAAAGTCGAAATAATATATATATTTCTGACTGCATTAAAAAAATACCCTGAACTACAATTTATAACTACTAATACAAATTCACAAATATTAACAGTAAAATTTGAAATGCAAATTTTGCCCCTCCCCCCATCATATAGTAAAGCTGCGGGTTATACTTAAGTCCAGACTTGGTGATCAGTACGGGTTGGGTTGTTTTACCTTTTAGCGGCACTTTTTTTGCACACTATGGGCTAAATGGCCAGGTCACATGGACCCCTAAGGCTTAGAGAAGGTTATGGGAGGGGATCCACTGGAACAGCTGTTGGGAGACAGATGGTAGCCTCCCGTCAAGGCCATCCAGCGTGTTCTTTAACGTGCACAGGGTATGGCTCTCCCGCATACGGGGCCACGGCTTAAATTCCCATCCGACGGACGGCGGCCTTTCCAAGCCCATCGGTGTCCCCTACTGACCGTGGGCAGGGCGGGGAATTTTGCGGAGATAAATCTCAACGCTGACCCAGCTGGGACTCGAACCTGGGAACTACAGATTACGAGCCTGGCGCGCTACCACTGAGTCACCCCCGTCCCCTAAGATGGATTGAACGACGAAAACCAAAATGATAGAAAGTATCTTGAAAGTGTGGTACCACGACCCTGCAGTGAAGGAGATGTGTGGAAAGCTAGTGGCATCAATGGTTGAGAGGGTGGAAGAAGTAATTAAAGCTAATGGGGGGGTCACATTCACTATTAACTACACTATTAAACAAATAAATATTTTAGTTGTGTCTTTGTTACTGCATTTTCCTATTGTCCCAACTAATTTGCACAGTACTGTATAAGCCTCTAGTTGACCCCTCTGATGTTCTGCTCCCACCATTATACATCAAACTGGGGGGGGGGGGGCTTATGAAAAACTTTGTAAAAGCTATGGACAAAACTGGAAAGGGTTTTTGCACTTAAAGGAAAAATTTCCACTTCTAAGTGATGCCAAACTCAAAGAAGGAATCTTTGATGGTCCTCAGGTCAGGAAGCTACTGAATGATATTGTCTTCGAAGGAAAACTGAATATGAAGGAGCGCGCTGCAAAGAAATCCTTCACGTCTGTGGTCCAGGGTTTTCTGGGGAATCACAAAGAGGAAAACTACCATCAGCTCATTCAAGATCTCAAAAACTATGAAAATCTTGGCTGGCGAATGTCTTTGAAGACCGAGTTCTTGCACTCGCATCTCGACTTCTTTCCCAAGAAATTGGGAGCTGTCAGTGATGAGCAAGGGGAAAGATTTCACTAAGATATCCGAACCATGGAGGAGAGATACCAAGGCAGGTGGGGCCCAGAATGATGGGTGACTACTGTAAGAATAAAAGATCCTTACCCGTGTTTTCGTATTTTGCGTTTCAATATTATTTCATTTGTTATTTTATATTCAGTGGTCTGTAACTATGACTTTTCTAAATTTTTTCAGTGTAATCATTTAAATAATGAGTTTTAAGTTGCAATTTAATAAAATAGTCAAATTTATTTTCATTTCCCAGATACGCGTATTCATTGAAATTTGAAATACATCAATCCGTAATTTAAAAAAAAACTGCGTGCTGCAGATTTTTCACAGCCATATTTGAATTCAGCTTCCCAAAATTAGTTAAAAACATCATATTTGACCAATGTTATAAAAAAAAAGTTTCAATTTGTTGTCTAGTGAAATTAACATAAGAGCTGTGTAATAAGACAGAAAGATTACATATCTGATGAAATTTTTATGAAAATGAAATATGACTATAAAGTTGACGTGGGGGGGGAGAACAACTGATATCTGTTTTGCGCATGGTATCTTACACGCTGAGTCTTTCCAATTGAATTTATATATATTTTTTTTAAATATAGTTATTTATGAAGTGGTTTAAAATAATACGTATGTCATTTCAAATTTCAAAAGTAAATTATTTTGGAGTTTGGGTTACTGTGGAAATTATAGATTCCAATTTAGGCTACGTCCTTTCCCAGTAACCCAAACAGCAAAATAACCAACGGTTTTTTTTTCTTAAATCGAATTTAATTTATATTCCGGAGATTAAATCGTTATTTTCTATTTGTGTTTTTGTCTAAGCTTTAAAAGTTATGTGTCATTTAACTGCGTGTCATTTAACTCGAATGTCGCACTACTCAGATTCAGATTTCCGAATAAATCGCCTGCCACGTTATAAAAAAAAATCCAAAACAAATGATTTATTTATTTCTCTAATGGGGCTTATTTTTTTCATAATGCGGTAGTCGAATAATTCTTGAAATCAATGAGGACCTTGAAATGTTTAAATTGAGGGTCACAAAAATATATAAAATGGCCGCCATCAGCAGGTAGCATCTAAAGCGTTTTTTCTTATACTGCTGTTTTTTCTTATGCATCTAAAGCGTTTTTTTCTCATACTGCTGTTTTTTCTTATGCATCTAAAGCGTTTTTTTTCTCATACTGATGTTTTTTCTTATGCATCTAAAGCGTTTTTTTCCTCATACTGCTGTTTTTTCTTATGCATCTAAAGCGTTCTTTTTCTCCTAATGCTGGTTTTTCTTATGCATCTAAAGCGTTTTTTTCTCATACTGCTGTTTTTTCTTATGCATCTAAAGCGTTTTTTCTTATACTGCTGTTTTTTCTTATGCATCTAAAGCGTTTTTTTTCATACTGCTGTTTTTTCTTATGCATCTAAAGCGTTCTTTTTCTCATAATGCTGGTTTTTCTTATGCATCTAAAGCGTTTTCTTTCTCATACTGCTGTTTTTTCTTATGCATCTAAAGCGTTTTTTCTTATACTGCTGTTTTTTCTTATGCATCTAAAGCGTTTTTTTTCTCATACTGCTGTTTTTTCTTATCCATCTAAAGTGTTTTTTCGTATACTGCTGTTTTTTCTTATGCATCTAAAGCGTTTTTTTTCTCATACTGATGTTTTTTCTTATGCATCTAAAGCGTTTTTCCTTATACTGCTGTTTTTTCTTATGCATCTAAAGCGTTTTTTTTCTCATACTGCTGTTTTTTCTTATGCATCTAAAGCGTTCTTTTTCTCATAATGCTGGATTTTCTTATGCATCTAAAGCGTTTTTTTTTCTCATACTGCTGTTTTTTCTTATGCATCTAAAGCGTTTTTTCTTATACTGCTGTTTTTTCTTATGCATCTAAAGCGTTTTTTTTTTCTCATACTGCTGTTTTTTCTTATGCATCTAAAGCGTTCTTTTTCTCATAATGCTGGTTTTTCTTATGCATCTAAAGCGTTTTTTTTCTCATACTGCTGTTTTTTCTTATGCATCTAAAGCGTTTTTTCTTATACTGCTGTTTTTTCTTATGCATCTAAACCGTTTTTTTTTCTCATACTGCTGTTTTTTCTTATGCATCTAAAGCGTTCTTTTTCTCATACTGCTGTTTTTTCTTATGCATCTAAAGCGTTTTTTCTTATACTGCTGTTTTTTCTTATGCATCTAAAGCGTTTTTTTCTCATACTACTGTTTTTTCTTATCCATCTAAAGCGTTTTTCTTATACTGCTGTTTTTTCTTATGCATCTAAAGCGTTTTTTCTTATACTGCTGTTTTTTCTTATGCATCTAAAGCGTTTTATGTTATACTGCTGTTTTTTCTTATGCATCTAAAGCGTTTTTTTATATACTGCTGTTTTTTCTTATGCATCTAAACCGTTTTTTTTTTTCTCATACTGCTGTTTTTTCTTATGCATCTAAAGCGTTCTTTTTCTCATAATGCTGGTTTTTCTTATGCATCTAAAGCGTTTTTTTTCTCATACTGCTGTTTTTTCTTATGCATCTAAAGCGTTTTTTCTTATACTGCTGTTATTTCTTATGCATCTAAAGCGTTTTTTTTCTCATACTGCTGTTTTTTCTTATGCATCTAAAGCGTTCTTTTTCTCATAATGCTGGTTTTTCTTATGCATCTAAAGCATTTTTTTCTCATACTGCTGTTTTTTCTTATGCATCTAAAGCGTTTTTTCTTATACTGCTGTTATTTCTTATGCATCTAAAGCGTTTTTTTTTCTCATACTGCTGTTTTTTCTTATGCATCTAAAGCGTTCTTTTTCTCATAATGCTGGTTTTTCTTATGCATCTAAAGCGTTTTTTTTCTCATACTGCTGTTTTGTCTTATGCATCTAAAGCGTTTTTTCTTATACTGCTGTTTTTTCTTATGCATCTAAAGCGATTTTTCTTATACTGCTGTTTTTTCTTATGCATCTAAAGCGTTTTTTGTTATACTGCTGTTTTTTCTTATGCATCTAAAGCGTTTTTTCTTATACTGCTGTTTTTTCTTATGCATCTAAAGCGTTTTTTTTTCATACTGCTGTTTTTTCTTATGCATCTAAAGCGTTCTTTTTCTCATAATGCTGGTTTTTCTTATGCATCTAAAGCGTTTTCTTTCTCATACTGCTGTTTTTTCTTATGCATCTAAAGCGTTTTTTCTTATACTGCTGTTTTTTCTTATGCATCTAAAGCGTTTTTTTCTCATACTGCTGTTTTTTCTTATCCATCTAAAGCGTTTTTTCGTATACTGCTGTTTTTTCTTATGCATCTAAAGCGTTTTTTTCTCATACTGATGTTTTTTCTTATGCATCTAAAGCGTTTTTCCTTATACTGCTGTTTTTTCTTATGCATCTAAAGCGTTTTTTCTCATACTGCTGTTTTTTCTTATCCATCTAAAGCGTTTTTTCGTATACTGCTGTTTTTTCTTATGCATCTAAAGCGTTTTTTTTCTCATACTGATGTTTTTTCTTATGCATCTAAAGCGTTTTTTCTTATACTGCTGTTTTTTCTTATGCATCTAAAGCGTTTTATGTTATACTGCTGTTTTTTCTTATGCATCTAAAGCGTTTTTTTATATACTGCTGTTTTTTCTTATGCATCTAAACCGTTTTTTTTTCTCATACTGCTGTTTTTTCTTATGCATCTAAAGCGTTCTTTTTCTCATAATGCTGGTTTTTCTTATGCATCTAAAGCGTTTTTTTTTCTCATACTGCTGTTTTTTCTTATGCATCTAAAGCGTTTTTTCTTATACTGCTGTTATTTCTTATGCATCTAAAGCGTTTTTTTTCTCATACTGCTGTTTTTTCTTATGCATCTAAAGCGTTCTTTTTCTCATAATGCTGGTTTTTCTTATGCATCTAAAGCATATTTTTCTCATACTGCTGTTTTTTCTTATGCATCTAAAGCGTTTTTTCTTATACTGCTGTTATTTCTTATGCATCTAAAGCGTTTTTTTTTTTCTCATACTGCTGTTTTTTCTTATGCATCTAAAGCGTTCTTTTTCTCATAATGCTGGTTTTTCTTATGCATCTAAAGCGTTTTTTTTCTCATACTGCTGTTTTGTCTTATGCATCTAAAGCGTTTTTTCTTATACTGCTGTTTTTTCTTATGCATCTAAAGCGTTTTTTGTTATACTGCTGTTTTTTCTTATGCATCTAAAGCGTTTTTTCTTATACTGCTCTTTTTTCTTATGCATCTAAACCGTTTTTTTTTCTCATACTGCTGTTTTTTCTTATGCATCTAAAGCGTTCTTTTTCTCATAATGCTGGTTTTTCTTATGCATCTAAAGCGTTTTTTTTCATACTGCTGCTTTTTCTTATGCATCTCAAGCGTTTTTTTCTTATACTGCTGTTTTTTCTTATGCTGCTGTTTTTTCTTATGCATCTAAAGCGTTTTTTTCTCATACTGCTCTTTTTTCTTATGCATCTAAAGCGTTTTTTCTTATACTGCTGTTTTTTCTTATGCATCTAAAGCGTTTTTTCTCATACTGCTGTTTTTTCTTATGCATCTAAAGCGTTTTTTTCTCATTATGCTGGTTTTTCTTATGCATCTAAAGCGTTTTTTTTCTCATACTGCTGTTTTTTCTTATGCATCTAAAGCGTTTTTTCTTATGCATCTAAAGCGTTTTTTCTTTTACTGCTGTTTTTTCTTATGCATTTAAGCGTTTTTTTCTCATACTGCTGTTTTTCTTATACATCTAAAGCGTTCTTTTTCTCATAATGCTGGTTTTTCTTATGCATCTAAAGCGTTTTTTTCTCATACTGCTGTTTTTTCTTATGCATCTAAAGCGTTCTTTTTCTCATAATGCTGGTTTTTCTTATGCATCTAAAGAGTTTTTTTTTCTCATACTGCTGTTTTTTCTTATGCATCTAAAGCGTTTTTCTTATACTGCTGTTTTTTCTTATGCATCTAAAGCGTTTTTT
Source organism: Ryuthela nishihirai (assembly GCA_038380435.1). Classification (NCBI taxonomy): domain Eukaryota; kingdom Metazoa; phylum Arthropoda; class Arachnida; order Araneae; family Heptathelidae; genus Ryuthela; species Ryuthela nishihirai. The sequence goes on from JAWZYU010000006.1 coordinate 91,900,786, forward strand.
TTCTCATACTGCTGTTTTTTCTTATCCATCTAAAGCGTTTTTTCGTATACTGCTGTTTTTTCTTATGCATATAAAGCGTTTTTTTTTCTCATACTGATGTTTTTTCTTATGCATCTAAAGCGTTTTTCCTTATACTGCTGTTTTTTCTTATGCATCAAAAGCGTTCTTTTTCTCATAATGCTGGTTTTTCTTTTGCATCTAAAGCGTTTTTTTTCTCATACTGCTGTTTTTTCTTATGCATCTAAAGCGTTTTTCCTTATACTGCTGTTTTTTCTTATGCATCTAAAGCGTTCTTTTTCTCATAATGTTGGTTTTTCTTATGCATCTAAAGCGTTTTTTTTTCTCATACTACTGTTTTTTCTTATGCATCTAAAGCGTTCTTTTTCTCATAATGCTGGTTTTTCTTATGCATCTAAAGCGTTTTTTTTTCTCATACTGCTGTTTTTTCTTATGCATCTAAAGCGTTTTTTCTTATACTGCTTTTTTTCTTATGCATCTAAAGCGTTTTTTTCTCATACTGCTGTTTTTTCTTATCCATCTAAAGCGTTTTTTCGTATACTGCTGTTTTTTCTTCTACATATAAAGCGTTTTTTTTCCTCATACTGATGTTTTTTCTTATGCATCTAAAGCGTTTTTCCTTATACTGCTCTTTTTTCTTATGCATCAAAAGCGTTCTTTTTCTCATAATGCTGGTTTATCTTTTGCATCTAAAGCGTTTTTTTTTCTCATACTGCTGTTTTTTCTTATGCATCTAAAGCGTTTTTTCTTATACTGCTGTTTTTTCTTATGCATCTAAAGCGTTTTTTTTCTCATACTGCTGTTTTTTCTTATCCATCTAAAGCGTTTTTTCGTATACTGCTGTTTTTTCTTATGCATCTAAAGCGTTTTTTTCTCATACTGATGTTTTTTCTTATGCATCTAAAGCGTTTTTCCTTATACTGCTGTTTTTTCTTATGCATCTAAAGCGTTTTTTTTCTCATACTGCTGTTTTTTCTTATGCATCTAAAGCGTTCTTTTTCTCATAATGCTGGTTTTTCTTATGCATCTAAAGCGTTTTTTTTTCTCATACTGATGTTTTTTCTTATGCATCTAAAGCGTTTTTCCTTATACTGCTGTTTTTTCTTATGCATCTAAAGCGTTCTTTTTCTCATAATGTTGGTTTTTCTTATGCATCTAAAGCGTTTTTTTTTCTCATACTGCTGTTTTTTCTTATGCATCTAAAGCGTTTTTCCTTATACTGCTGTTTTTTCTTATGCATCTAAAGCGTTCTTTTTCTCATAATGTTGGTTTTTCTTATGCATCTAAAGCGTTTTTTTTTCTCATACTACTGTTTTTTCTTATGCATCTAAAGCGTTCTTTTTCCCATAATGCTGGTTTTTCTTATGCATCTAAAGCGTTTTTTTCTCATACTGCTGTTTTTTCTTATGCATCTAAAGCGTTTTTTCTTATACTGCTGTTTTTTCTTATGCATCTAAAGCGTTTTTTTCTCATACTGCTGTTTTTTCTTATCCATCTAAAGCGTTTTTTCGTATACTGCTGTTTTTTCTTATACATATAAAGCGTTTTTTTTCTCATACTGCTGTTTTTTCTTATGCATCTAAAGCGTTTTTTCTTATACTGCTGTTTTTTCTTATGCATCTAAAGCGTTCTTTTTCTCATAATGCTGGTTTTTCTTATGCATCTAAAGCGTTTTTTTTCTCATACTGCTGTTTTTTCTTATGCATCTAAAGCGTTTTTTCTTATACTGCTGTTTTTTCTTATGCATCTAAACCGTTTTTTTTTTCTCATACTGCTGTTTTTTCTTATGCATCTAAAGCGTTCTTTTTCTCATACTGCTGTTTTTTCTTATGCATCTAAAGCGTTTTTTCTTATACTGCTGTTTTTTCTTATGCATCTAAAGCGTTTTTTTCTCATACTACTGTTTTTTCTTATCCATCTAAAGCGTTTTTCTTATACTGCTGTTTTTTCTTATGCATCTAAAGCGTTTTTTCTTATACTGCTGTTTTTTCTTATGCATCTAAAGCGTTTTATGTTATACTGCTGTTTTTTCTTATGCATCTAAAGCGTTTTTTTATATACTGCTGTTTTTTCTTATGCATCTAAACCGTTTTTTTTTTTCTCATACTGCTGTTTTTTCTTATGCATCTAAAGCGTTCTTTTTCTCATAATGCTGGTTTTTCTTATGCATCTAAAGCGTTTTTTTTCTCATACTGCTGTTTTTTCTTATGCATCTAAAGCGTTTTTTCTTATACTGCTGTTATTTCTTATGCATCTAAAGCGTTTTTTTTCTCATACTGCTGTTTTTTCTTATGCATCTAAAGCGTTCTTTTTCTCATAATGCTGGTTTTTCTTATGCATCTAAAGCATTTTTTTCTCATACTGCTGTTTTTTCTTATGCATCTAAAGCGTTTTTTCTTATACTGCTGTTATTTCTTATGCATCTAAAGCGTTTTTTTTTTTCTCATACTGCTGTTTTTTCTTATGCATCTAAAGCGTTCTTTTTCTCATAATGCTGGTTTTTCTTATGCATCTAAAGCGTTTTTTTTCTCATACTGCTGTTTTGTCTTATGCATCTAAAGCGTTTTTTCTTATACTGCTGTTTTTTCTTATGCATCTAAAGCGATTTTTCTTATACTGCTGTTTTTTCTTATGCATCTAAAGCGTTTTTTGTTATACTGCTGTTTTTTCTTATGCATCTAAAGCGTTTTTTCTTATACTGCTGTTTTTTCTTATGCATCTAAAGCGTTTTTTTTTCATACTGCTGTTTTTTCTTATGCATCTAAAGCGTTCTTTTTCTCATAATGCTGGTTTTTCTTATGCATCTAAAGCGTTTTCTTTCTCATACTGCTGTTTTTTCTTATGCATCTAAAGCGTTTTTTCTTATACTGCTGTTTTTTCTTATGCAACTAAAGCGTTTTTTTCTCATACTGCTGTTTTTTCTTATCCATCTAAAGCGTTTTTTCGTATACTGCTGTTTTTTCTTATGCATCTAAAGCGTTTTTTTTCTCATACTGATGTTTTTTCTTATGCATCTAAAGCGTTTTTCCTTATACTGCTGTTTTTTCTTATGCATCTAAAGCGTTTTTTTTCTCATACTGCTGTTTTTTCTTATCCATCTAAAGCGTTTTTTCGTATACTGCTGTTTTTTCTTATGCATCTAAAGCGTTTTTTTTCTCATACTGATGTTTTTTCTTATGCATCTAAAGCGTTTTTTCTTATACTGCTGTTTTTTCTTATGCATCTAAAGCGTTTTATGTTATACTGCTGTTTTTTCTTATGCATCTAAAGCGTTTTTTTATATACTGCTGTTTTTTCTTATGCATCTAAACCGTTTTTTTTTTCTCATACTGCTGTTTTTTCTTATGCATCTAAAGCGTTCTTTTTCTCATAATGCTGGTTTTTCTTATGCATCTAAAGCGTTTTTTTTCTCATACTGCTGTTTTTTCTTATGCATCTAAAGCGTTTTTTCTTATACTGCTGTTATTTCTTATGCATCTAAAGCGTTTTTTTTTCTCATACTGCTGTTTTTTCTTATGCATCTAAAGCGTTCTTTTTCTCATAATGCTGGTTTTTCTTATGCATCTAAAGCATTTTTTTCTCATACTGCTGTTTTTTCTTATGCATCTAAAGCGTTTTTTCTTATACTGCTGTTATTTCTTATGCATCTAAAGCGTTTTTTTTTCTCATACTGCTGTTTTTTCTTATGCATCTAAAGCGTTCTTTTTCTCATAATGCTGGTTTTTCTTATGCATCTAAAGCGTTTTTTTTCTCATACTGCTGCTTTGTCTTATGCATCTAAAGCGTTTTTTCTTATACTGCTGTTTTTTCTTATGCATCTAAAGCGATTTTTCTTATACTGCTGTTTTTTCTTATGCATCTAAAGCGTTTTTTGTTATACTGCTGTTTTTTCTTATGCATCTAAAGCGTTTTTTCTTATACTGCTCTTTTTTCTTATGCATCTAAACCGTTTTTTTTTCTCATACTGCTGTTTTTTCTTATGCATCTAAAGCGTTCTTTTTCTCATAATGCTGGTTTTTCTTATGCATCTAAAGCGTTTTTTTTCATACTGCTGCTTTTTCTTATGCATCTCAAGCGTTTTTTCTTATACTGCTGTTTTTTCTTATGCTGCTGTTTTTTCTTATGCATCTAAAGCGTTTTTTTCTCATACTGCTCTTTTTTCTTATGCATCTAAAGCGTTTTTTCTTATACTGCTGTTTTTTCTTATGCATCTAAAGCGTTTTTTCTCATACTGCTGTTTTTTCTTATGCATTTAAAGCGTTTTTTTCTCATTATGCTGGTTTTTCTTATGCATCTAAAGCGTTTTTTTTCTCATACTGCTGTTTTTTCTTATGCATCTAAAGCGTTTTTTCTTATGCATCTAAAGCGTTTTTTCTTTTACTGCTGTTTTTTCTTATGCATTTAAGCGTTTTTTTCTCATACTCCTGTTTTTCTTATACATCTAAAGCGTTCTTTTTCTCATAATGCTGGTTTTTCTTATGCATCTAAAGCGTTTTTTTCTCATACTGCTGTTTTTTCTTATGCATCTAAAGCGTTCTTTTTCAAATAATGCTGGTTTTTCTTATGCATCTAAAGAGTTTTTTTTTCTCATACTGCTGTTTTTTCTTATGCATCTAAAGCGTTTTTCTTATACTGCTGTTTTTTCTTATGCATCTAAAGCGTTTTTTTTCTCATACTGCTCTTTTTTCTTATCCATCTAAAGCGTTTTTTCGTATACTGCTGTTTTTTCTTATGCATATAAAGCGTTTTTTTCTCATACTGATGTTTTTTCTTATGCATCTAAAGCGTTTTTCCTTATACTGCTGTTTTTTCTTATGCATCAAAAGCGTTCTTTTTCTCATAATGCTGGTTTTTCTTTTGCATCTAAAGCGTTTTTTTTCTCATACTGCTGTTTTTTCTTATGCATCTAAAGCGTTTTTCCTTATACTGCTGTTTTTTCTTATGCATCTAAAGCGTTCTTTTTCTCATAATGTTGGTTTTTCTTATGCATCTAAAGCGTTTTTTTTTCTCATACTACTGTTTTTTCTTATGCATCTAAAGCGTTCTTTTTCTCATAATGCTGGTTTTTCTTATGCATCTAAAGCGTTTTTTTTTTCTCATACTGCTGTTTTTTCTTATGCATCTAAAGCGTTTTTTCTTATACTGCTTTTTTTCTTATGCATCTAAAGCGTTTTTTTTCTCATACTGCTGTTTTTTCTTATCCATCTAAAGCGTTTTTTCGTATACTGCTGTTTTTTCTTCTACATATAAAGCGTTTTTTTTCCTCATACTGATGTTTTTTCTTATGCATCTAAAGCGTTTTTCCTTATACTGCTCTTTTTTCTTATGCATCAAAAGCGTTCTTTTTCTCATAATGCTGGTTTATCTTTTGCATCTAAAGCGTTTTTTTTTCTCATACTGCTGTTTTTTCTTATGCATCTAAAGCGTTTTTTCTTATACTGCTGTTTTTTCTTATGCATCTAAAGCGTTTTTTTTCTCATACTGCTGTTTTTTCTTATCCATCTAAAGCGTTTTTTCGTATACTGCTGTTTTTTCTTATGCATCTAAAGCGTTTTTTTCTCATACTGATGTTTTTTCTTATGCATCTAAAGCGTTTTTCCTTATACTGCTGTTTTTTCTTATGCATCTAAAGCGTTTTTTTTCTCATACTGCTGTTTTTTCTTATGCATCTAAAGCGTTCTTTTTCTCATAATGCTGGTTTTTCTTATGCATCTAAAGCGTTTTTTTTCTCATACTGATGTTTTTTCTTATGCATCTAAAGCGTTTTTCCTTATACTGCTGTTTTTTCTTATGCATCTAAAGCGTTCTTTTTCTCATAATGTTGGTTTTTCTTATGCATCTAAAGCGTTTTTTTTTCTCATACTGCTGTTTTTTCTTATGCATCTAAAGCGTTTTTCCTTATACTGCTGTTTTTTCTTATGCATCTAAAGCGTTCTTTTTCTCATAATGTTGGTTTTTCTTATGCATCTAAAGCGTTTTTTTTCTCATACTACTGTTTTTTCTTATGCATCTAAAGCGTTCTTTTTCCCATAATGCTGGTTTTTCTTATGCATCTAAAGCGTTTTTTTCTCATACTGCTGTTTTTTCTTATGCATCTAAAGCGTTTTTTCTTATACTGCTGTTTTTTCTTATGCATCTAAAGCGTTTTTTTCTCATACTGCTGTTTTTTCTTATCCATCTAAAGCGTTTTTTCGTATACTGCTGTTTTTTCTTATACATATAAAGCGTTTTTTTTCCTCATACTGATGTTTTTTCTTATGCATCTAAAGCGTTTTTCCTTATACTGCTGTTTTTTCTTATGCATCAAAAGCGTTCTTTTTCTCATAATGCTGGTTTTTCTTTTGCATCTAAAGCGTTTTTCCTTATACTGCTGTTTTTTCTTATGCATCTAAAGCGTTTTTTTTCTCATACTGCTGTTTTTTCTTATGCATCTAAAGCGTTCTTTTTCTCATAATGCTGGTTTTTCTTATGCATCTAAAGCGTTTTTTTCTCATACTGCTGTTTTTTCTTATCCATCTAAAGCGTTTTTTCGTATACTGCTGTTTTTTCTTATGCATCTAAAGCGTTTTTTTCTCATACTGCTGTTTTTTCTTATGCATCTAAAGCGTTCTTTTTCTCATAATGCTGGTTTTTCTTATGCATCTAAAGCGTTTTTTTCTCATACTGCTGTTTTTTCTTATGCATCTAAAGCGTTTTTCCTTATACTGCTGTTTTTTCTTATGCATTTAAAGCGTTCTTTTTCTCATAATGTTGGTTTTTCTTATGCATCTAAAGCGTTTTTTTTCTCATACTGATGTTTTTTCTTATGCATCTAAAGCGTTTTTCCTTATACTGCTGTTTTTTCTTATGCATCTAAAGCGTTTTTTTTCTCATACTGCTGTTTTTTCTTATGCATCTAAAGCGTTCTTTTTCTCATAATGCTGGTTTTTCTTATGCATCTAAAGCGTTTTTTTTCTCATACTGCTGTTTTTTCTTATGCATCTAAAGCGTTTTTCATTATACTGCTGTTTTTTCTTACGCATCTAAAGCGTTTTTTTCTCATACTGCTGTTTTTTCTTATGCATCTAAAGCGTTCTTTTTCTCATACTACTGTTTTTTCTTATGCATCTAAAGCGTTTTTTTCTCATACTGCTGTTTTTTCTTATGCATCTAAAGCGTTTTTTCTTATACTGCTGTTTTTTCTTATGCATCTAAAGCGTTTTTTTTTTCTCATACTGCTGTTTTTTCTTATCCATCTAAAGCGTTTTTTCGTATACTGCTGTTTTTTCTTATACATATAAAGCGTTTTTTTTTCCTCATACTGATGTTTTTTCTTATGCATCTAAAGCGTTTTTCCTTATACTGCTGTTTTTTCTTATGCATCAAAAGCGTTTTTTTCTCATAATGCTGGTTTTTCTTTTGCATCTAAAGTGTTTTTTTCTCATACTGCTGTTTTTTCTTATGCATCTAAAGCGTTTTTTCTTATACTGCTGTTTTTTCTTATGCATCTAAAGCGTTTTTTTCTCATACTCCTGTTTTTTCTTATCCATCTAAAGCGTTTTTTCGTATACTGCTGTTTTTTCTTATGCATCTAAAGCGTTTTTTTTCTCATACTGATGTTTTTTCTTATGCATCTAAAGCGTTTTTCCTTATACTGCTGTTTTTTCTTATGCATCTAAAGCGTTTTTTTTTCTCATACTGCTGTTTTTTCTTATGCATCTAAAACGTTCTTTTTCTCATAATGCTGGTTTTTCTTATGCATCTAAAGCGTTTTTTTTAATACTGCTGTTTTTTCTTATGCATTTAAAGCGTTTTTTCTTATACTGCTGTTTTTTCTTATGCATTTAAAGCGTTTTTTCTTATACTGCTGGTTTTTCTTATGCATCTAAAGCGTTCTTTTTCTCATAATGCTGGTTTTTCTTATCCATCTAAAGCGTTTTTTCTTATACTGCTGTTTTTTCTTATGCATCTAAAGCGTTTTTTTTTCTCATACTGCTGTTTTTTCTTATACATCTAAAGCGTTCTTTTTCTCATAATGCTGGTTTTTCTTATGCATCTAAAGCGTTTTTTTTTCTCATACTGCTGTTTTTTCTTATGCATCTAAAGCGTTTTTTCTTATACTGCTGTTTTTTCTTATGCATCAAAAGCGTTTTTTTTTCATACTGCTGTTTTTTCTTATCCATCTAAAGCGTTCTTTTTCTCATAATGCTGGTTTTTCTTATGCATCTAAAGCGTTTTTTTCTCATACTGCTGTTTTTTCTTATGCATCTAAAGCGTTTTTTCTTATACTGCTGTTTTTTCTTATGCATCTAAAGCGTTTTTTTCTCATACTGCTGTTTTTTCTTATCCATCTAAAGCGTTTTTTCGTATACTGCTGTTTTTTCTTATGCATATAAAGCGTTTTTTTTTCTCATACTGATGTTTTTTCTTATGCATCTAAAGCGTTTTTCCTTATACTGCTGTTTTTTCTTATGCATCAAAAGGGTTCTTTTTCTCATAATGCTGGTTTTTCTTTTGCATCTAAAGCGTTTTTTTTCTCATACTGCTGTTTTTTCTTATGCATCTAAAGCGTTTTTTTCTTATACTGCTGTTTTTTCTTATGCATCTAAAGCGTTTTTTTTTTCTCATACTGCTGTTTTTTCTTATGCATCTAAAGCGTTTTTTCGTATACTGCTGTTTTTCTTATGCATCTAAAGCGTTTTTTTCTCATACTGATGTTTTTTCTTATGCATCTAAAGCGTTTTTCCTTATACTGCTGTTTTTTCTTATGCATCTAAAGCGTTTTTTTCCCTCATACTGCTGTTTTTTCTTATGCATGTAAAGCGTTCTTTTTCTCATAATGGTGGTTTTTCTTATGCATCTAAAGCGTTTTTTTTCTCATACTGATGTTTTTTCTTATGCATCTAAAGCGTTTTTCCTTATACTGCTGTTTTTTCTTATGCATCTAAAGCGTTCTTTTTCTCATAATGTTGGTTTTTCTTATGCATCTAAAGCGTTTTTTTTCTCATACTGCTGTTTTTTCTTATGCATCTAAAGCGTTTTTCCTTATACTGCTGTTTTTTCTTATGCATCTAAAGCGTTCTTTTTCTCATAATGTTGGTTTTTCTTATGCATCTAAAGCGTTTTTTTTTCTCATACTACTGTTTTTTCTTATGCATCTAAAGCGTTCTTTTTCTCATAATGCTGGTTTTTCTTATGCATCTAAAGCGTTTTTTTTCTCATACTGCTGTTTTTTCTTATGCATCTAAAGCGTTTTTTCTTATACTGCTGTTTTTTCTTATGCATCTAAAGCGTTTTTTTCTCATACTGCTGTTTTTTCTTATCCATCTAAAGCGTTTTTTCGTATACTGCTGTTTTTTCTTATACATATAAAGCATTTTTTTTCTCATACTGATGTTTTTTCTTATGCATCTAAAGCGTTTTTCCTTATACTGCTGTTTTTTCTTATGCATCAAAAGCGTTCTTTTTCTCATAATGCTGGTTTTTCTTTTGCATCTAAAGCGTTTTTTTCTCATACTGCTGTTTTTTCTTATGCATCTAAAGCGTTTTTTCTTATACTGCTGTTTTTTCTTATGCATCTAAAGCGTTTTTTTTCCTCATACTGCTATTTTTTCTTATCCATCTAAAGCGTTTTTTCGTATACTGCTGTTTTTTCTTATGCATCTAAAGCGTTTTTTTCTCATACTGATGTTTTTTCTTATGCATCTAAAGCGTTTTTCCTTATACTGCTGTTTTTTCTTATGCATCTAAAGCGTTTTTTTTCTCATACTGCTGTTTTTTCTTATGCATCTAAAGCGTTCTTTTTCTCATAATGCTGGTTTTTCTTATGCATCTAAAGCGTTTTTTTCTAATACTGCTGTTTTTTCTTATGCATTTAAAGCGTTTTTTCTTATACTGCTGTTTTTTCTTATGCATCTAAAGCGTTCTTTTTCTCATAATGCTGGTTTTTCTTATGCATCTAAAGCGTTTTTTTCTCATACTGCTGTTTTTTCTTATCCAGCTAAAGCGTTTTTTCTTATACTGCTGTTTTTTCTTATGCATCTAAAGCGTTTTTTTTCTCATACTGCTGTTTTTTCTTATGCATCTAAAGCGTTCTTTTTCTCATAATGCTGGTTTTTCTTATGCATCTAAAGCGTTTTTTTCTCATACTGCTGTTTTTTCTTATGCATCTAAAACGTTTTTTCTTATACTGCTGTTTTTTCTTATGCATCTAAAGCGTTTTTTTCTCATACTGCTCTTTTTTCTTATGCATCTAAAGCGTTTTTTCTTATACTGCTGTATTTCTTATGCATCTAAAGCGTTTTTTTCTCATACTGCTGTTTTTTCTTATGCATCTAAAGCGTTTTTTCTTATACTGCTGTTTTTTCTTATGCATCTAAACCGTTTTTTTTTCTCATACTGCTGTTTTTTCTTATGCATCTAAAGCGTTTTTTTTTCTCATACTGCTGTTTTTTCTTATGCATCTAAAGCGTTCTTTTTCTCATAATGCTGGTTTTTCTTATGCATCTAAAGAGTTTTTTTTCTCATACTGCTGTTTTTTCTTATGCATCTAAAGCGTTTTTTCTTATACTGCTGTTTTTTCTTATGCATCTAAAGCGTTTTTTCTTATACTGCTGTTTTTTCTTATGCGTCTAAAGCGTTCTTTTTCTCATAATGCTGATTTTTCTTATGCATCTAAAGAGTTTTTTTTCTCATACTGCTGTTTTTTCTTATGCATCTAAAGCGTTTTTTCTTATACTGCTGGTTTTTCTTATGCATCTAAAGCGTTTTTTTTTCTCATACTGCTGTTTTTTCTTATGCATCTAAAGCGTTCTTTTTCTCATAATGCTGGTTTTTCTTACGCATCTAAAGCGTTTTTTTTCTCATACTGCTGTTTTTTGTTATGCATCTAAAGCGTTTTTTCTTATACTGCTGTTTTTTCTTATGCATCTAAAGCGTTTTTTTTGTATACTGCTGTTTTTTCTTATCCATCTAAAGCGTTTTTTCGTATACTGCTGTTTTTTCTTATGCATCTAAAGCGTTTTTTTCTCATACTGATGTTTTTTCTTATGCATCTAAAGCGGTTTTCCTTATACTGCTGTTTTTTCTTATGCATCTAAAGCGTTTTTTTTCTCATACTGCCGTTTTTTCTTATGCATCTAAAGCGTTCTTTTTCTCATAATGCTGGTTTTTCTTATGCATCTAAAGCGGATTTTTTTCTCATACTGCTGTTTTTTCTTATGCATCTAAAGCGTTTTTTTTCTCATACTGCTGTTTTTTCTTATGCATCTAAAGCGTTCTTTTTCTCATAATGCTGGTTTTTCTTATCCATCTAAAGCGTTTTTTTTCTCATACTGATGTTTTTTCTTATGCATCTAAAGCGTTCTTTTTCTCATAATGTTGGTTTTTCTTATGCATCTGAAGCGTTTTTTTTCTCATACTGCTGTTTTTTCTTATCCATCTAAAGCGTTTTTTCTTATACTGCTGTTTTTTCTTATGCATCTAAAGCGTTTTTTTTCTCATACTACTGTTTTTCTTATGCATCTAAAGCGTTCTTTTTCTCATAATGCTGGTTTTTCTTATGCATCTAAAGCGTTTTTTTTTCTCATACTGCTGTTTTTTCTTATGCATCTAAAGCGTTTTTTCTTATACTGCTGTTTTTTCTTATGCATCTAAAGCGTTTTTTTTCTCATACTGCTGTTTTTTCTTATGCATCTAAAGCGTTTTTTTTTTCTCATACTGCTGTTTTTTCTTATGCATCTAAAGCGTTCTTTTTCTCATAATGCTGGTTTTTCTTATGCATCTAAAGAGTTTTTTTTCTCATACTGCTGTTTTTTCTTATGCATCTAAAGCGTTTTTTCTTATACTGCTGTTTTTTCTTATGCATCTAAAGCGTTTTTCCTTATACTGCTGTTTTTTCTTATGCGTCTAAAGCGTTCTTTTTCTCATAATGCTGGTTTTTCTTATGCATCTAAAGAGTTTTTTTTCTCATACTGCTGTTTTTTCTTATGCATCTAAAGCGTTTTTTCTTATACTGCTGATTTTTCTTATGCATCTAAAGCGTTTTTTTTCTCATACTGCTGTTTTTTCTTATGCATCTAAAGCGTTCTTTTTCTCATAATGCTGGTTTTTCTTACGCATCTAAAGCGTTTTTTTTTCTCATACTGCTGTTTTTTGTTATGCATCTAAAGCGTTTTTTCTTATACTGCTGTTTTTCTTATGCATCTAAAGCGTTTTTTTCTCATACTGCTGTTTTTTCTTATCCATCTAAAGCGTTTTTTCATATACTGCTATTTTTTCTTATGCATCTAAAGCGTTTTTTTCTCATACTGATGTTTTTTCTTATGCATCTAAAGCGGTTTTCCTTATACTGCTGTTTTTTCTTATGCATCTAAAGCGTTTTTTTTCTCATACTGCCGTTTTTTCTTATGCATCTAAAGCGTTCTTTTTCTCATAATGCTGGTTTTTCTTATGCATCTAAAGCGATTTTTTTTCTCATACTGCTGTTTTTTCTTATGCATCTAAAGCGTTTTTTTTTTTCTCATACTGCTGTTTTTTCTTATGCATCTAAAGCGTTCTTTTTCTCATAATGCTGGTTTTTCTTATGCATCTAAAGAGTTTTTTTTCTCATACTGCTGTTTTTTCTTATGCATCTAAAGCGTTTTTTCTTATACTGCTGTTTTTTCTTATGCATCTAAAGCGTTTTTCCTTATACTGCTGTTTTTTCTTATGCGTCTAAAGCGTTCTTTTTCTCATAATGCTGGTTTTTCTTATGCATCTAAAGAGTTTTTTTTCTCATACTGCTGTTTTTTCTTATGCATCTAAAGCGTTTTTTCTTATACTGCTGATTTTTCTTATGCATCTAAAGCGTTTTTTTTCTCATACTGCTGTTTTTTCTTATGCATCTAAAGCATTCTTTTTCTCATAATGCTGGTTTTTCTTACGCATCTAAAGCGTTTTTTTTTCTCATACTGCTGTTTTTTGTTATGCATCTAAAGCGTTTTTTCTTATACTGCTGTTTTTCTTATGCATCTAAAGCGTTTTTTTCTCATACTGCTGTTTTTTCTTATCCATCTAAAGCGTTTTTTCATATACTGCTATTTTTTCTTATGCATCTAAAGCGTTTTTTTCTCATACTGATGTTTTTTCTTATGCATCTAAAGCGGTTTTCCTTATACTGCTGTTTTTTCTTATGCATCTAAAGCGTTTTTTTTCTCATACTGCCGTTTTTTCTTATGCATCTAAAGCGTTCTTTTTCTCATAATGCTGGTTTTTCTTATGCATCTAAAGCGATTTTTTTTCTCATACTGCTGTTTTTTCTTATGCATCTAAAGCGTTTTTTTTTTTCTCATACTGCTGTTTTTTCTTATGCATCTAAAGCGTTCTTTTTCTCATAATGCTGGTTTTTCTTATGCATCTAAAGCGTTTTTTTCTCATACTGATGTTTTTTCTTATGCATCTAAAGCATTCTTTTTCTCATAATGTTGGTTTTTCTTATGCATCTGAAGCGTTTTTTTTCTCATACTGCTGTTTTTTCTTATCCATCTAAAGCGTTTTTTCTTATACTGCTGTTTTTTCTTATGCATCTAAAGCGTTTTTTTCTCATACTACTGTTTTTTCTTATGCATCTAAAGCGTTCTTTTTCTCATAATGCTGGTTTTTCTTATGCATCTAAAGCGTTTTTTTTCTCATACTGCTGTTTTTTCTTATGCATCTAAAGCGTTTTTTCTTATACTGCTGTTTTTTCTTATGCATCTAAAGCGTTTTTTTCTCATACTGCTCTTTTTTCTTATGCATCTAAAGCGTTCTTTTTCTCATAATGCTGGTTTTTCTTATGCATCTAAAGCGTTTTTTTCTCATACTGCTGTTTTTTCTTATGCATCTAAAGCGTTTTTTCTTATACTGCTGTTTTTTCTTATGCATCTAAAGCGTTTTTTTCTCGTACTGCTGTTTTTTCTTATCCATCTAAAGCGTTTTTTCGTATACTGCTGTTTTTTCTTATGCATTTAAGCGTTTTTTTCCCTCATACTGATGTTTTTTCTTATGCATCTAAAGCGTTTTTCCTTATACTGCTGTTTTTTCTTATGCATCTAAAGCGTTTTTTTCTCATACTGCTCTTTTTTCTTATGCATCTAAAGCGTTTTTTTTTCTCACACTGCTGTTTTTTCTTATGCATCTAAAGCGTTTTTTCTTATACTGCTGTTTTTTCTTATGCATCTAAACCGTTTTTTTTTTTCTCATACTGCTGTTTTTTCTTATGCATCTAAAGCGTTTTTTTTTTCTCATACTGCTGTTTTTTCTTATGCATCTAAAGCGTTATTTTTCTCATAATGCTGGTTTTTCTTATGCATCTAAAGAGTTTTTTTTCTCATACTGCTGTTTTTTCTTATGCATCTAAAGCGTTTTTTCTTATACTGCTGTTTTTTCTTATGCATCTAAAGCGTTTTTTCTTATACTGCTGTTTTTTCTTATGCATCTAAAGCGTACTTTTTCTCATAATGCTGGTTTTTCTTATGCATCTAAAGAGTTTTTTTTCTCATACTGCTGTTTTTTCTTATGCATCTAAAGCGTTTTTTCTTATACTGCTGATTTTTCTTATGCATCTAAAGCGTTTTTTTTTTTATACTGCTGTTTTTTCTTATGCATCTAAAGCGTTCTTTTTCTCATAATGCTGGTTTTTCTTATGCATCTAAAGCGTTTTTTTTCTCATACTGCTGTTTTTTGTTATGCATCTAAAGCGTTTTTTCTTATACTGCTGTTTTTTCTTATGCATCTAAAGCGTTTTTTTCTCATACTGCTGTTTTTTCTTATCCATCTAAAGCGTTTTTTCGTATACTGCTGTTTTTTCTTATGCATCTAAAGCGTTTTTTTTCTCATACTGATGTTTTTTCTTATGCATCTAAAGCGGTTTTCCTTATACTGCTGTTTTTTCTTATGCATCTAAAGCGTTTTTTTTTCTCATACTGCCGTTTTTTCTTATGCATCTAAAGCGTTCTTTTTCTCATAATGCTGGTTTTTCTTATGCATCTAAAGCGTTTTTTTTCTCATACTGCTGTTTTTTCTTATGCATCTAAAGCATTTTTTCTTATACTGCTGTTTTTTCTTATGCATCTAAAGCGTTTTTTTTTCATACTGCTGTTTTTTCTTATGCATCTAAAGCGTTCTTTTTCTCATAATGCTGGTTTTTCTTATGCATCTAAAGCGTTTTTTTTCTCATACTGATGTTTTTTCTTATGCATCTAAAGCGTTCTTTTTCTCATAATGTTGGTTTTTCTTATGCATCTGAAGCGTTTTTTTTTTCATACTGCTGTTTTTTGTTATCCATCTAAAGCGTTTTTTCTTATACTGCTGTTTTTTCTTATGCATTTAAAGCGTTTTTTTTTTCTCATACTACTGTTTTTCTTATGCATCTAAAGCGTTCTTTTTCTCATAATGCTGGTTTTTCTTATGCATCTAAAGCGTTTTTTTTCATACTGCTGTTTTTTCTTATGCATCTAAAGCGTTTTTTCTTATACTGCTGTTTTTTCTTATGCATCTAAAGCGTTTTTTCTCATACTGCTCTTTTTTCTTATGCATCTAAAGCGTTTTTTTTCTCATAATGCTGGTTTTTCTTATGCATCTAAAGCGTTTTTTCATACTGCTGTTTTTTCTTATGCATCTAAAGCGTTTTTTCTTATACTGCTGTTTTTTCTTATGCATCTAAAGCGTTTTTTCTCATACTGCTCTTTTTTCTTATGCATCTAAAGCGTTCTTTTTCTCATAATGCTGGTTTTTCTTATGCATCTAAAGCGTTTTTTTTTCATACTGCTGTTTTTTCTTATGCATCTAAAGCATTTTTTTATACTGCTGTTTTTTCTTATGCATCTAAAGCGTTTTTTTCTCATACTGCTGTTTTTTCTTATCCATCTAAAGCGTTTTTTCTTATACTGCTGTTTCTTCTTATGCATCTAAAGCGTTTTTTTTCTCATACTGCTGTTTTTTCTTATGCATCTAAAGCGTTTTTTCTCATACTGCTGTTTTTTCTTATGCATCTAAACCGTTTTTTTTTCTCTTACTGCTGTTTTTTCTTATGCATCTAAAGCGTTTTTTTTTCTCATACTGCTGTTTTTTCTTATGCATCTAAAGCGTTCTTTTTCTCATAATGCTGGTTTTTCTTATGCATATAAAGAGTTTTTTTTCTCATACTGCTGTTTTTTCTTATGCATCTAAAGCGTTTTTTCTTATACTGCTGTTTTTTCTTATGCATCTAAAGCGTTTTTTCTTATACTGCTGTTTTTTCTTATGCATCTAAAGCGTTCTTTTTCTCATAATGCTGGTTTTTCTTATGCATCTAAAGAGTTTTTTTTCTCATACTGCTGTTTTTTCTTATGCATCTAAAGCGTTTTTTCTTATACTGCTGATTTTTCTTATGCATCTAAAGCGTTTTTTTTTCTCATACTGCTGTTTTTTCTTATGCATCTAAAGCGTTCTTTTTCTCATAATGCTGGTTTTTCTTATGCATCTAAAGCGTTTTTTTTTCTCATACTGCTGTTTTTTGTTATGCATCTAAAGCGTTTTTTCTTATACTGCTGTTTTTTCTTATGCATCTAAAGCGTTTTTTTTCTCATACTGCTGTTTTTTCTTATCCATCTAAAGCGTTTTTTCTTATACTGCTGTTTTTTCTTATGCATCTAAAGCGTTTTTTTCTCATATTGCTCTTTTTCTTATGCATCTAAAGCGTTCTTTTTCTCATAATGCTGTTTTTTTTTATGCATCTAAAGCGTTTTTTTTTTCTCATACTACTGTTTTTTCTTATGCATCTAAAGCGTTTTTCTTATCCATCTAAAGCGTTTTTTCGTATACTGCTGTTTTTTCTTATGCATCTAAAGCGTGTTTTTTCTCATATTGCTGTTATTTCTTATGCATATAAAGCGTTTTTTTTCTCATACTGCTGTTTTTTCTTATGCATCTAAAGCGTTTTTTTTTTTCTCATACTGCTGTTTTTTCTAATGCATTTAAAGAGTTTTTTTCTCATACTGCTCTTTTTTCTTATGCATCTAAAGCGTTTTTTCTTATACTGCTGTTTTTTCTTATGCATCTAAAGCATTTTTTTTCATACTGCTGTTTTTTCTTATGCATATAAAGCCTGTTTTTTTTCTCATACTGCTGTTTTTTCTTATGCATCTAAAGAGTTTTTTTTTCTCATACTGCTGTTTTTTCTTATGCATCTAAAGCGTTTTTTCTTATCCATCTAAAGCGTTTTTTCGTATCTGTTGTTTTTTGTTATGCTTTTAACCTTTTTTTTTTCTCGTACTGCTGTTTTTTCTTATGCATATAAAGCGTTTATTTTCTCATACTGCTATTTTTTCTTATGCATCAAAAGAGTTTTTTTTCTCATACTGCTGTTTTTTCTTATGCATCTAAAGCGTTTTTTTCTCATACTGCTGTTTTTTCTTATGCATCTAAAGCGTTTTTCTTATACTGCAGTTTTTTCTTATGCATCTGAAGCGTTTTTTCTTATACTGCTGTTTTTTCTTATGCATCTAAAGCGTTCTTTTTCTCATAATGCTGTTTTTTTTATGCATCTAAAGCGTTTTTTTTTCTCATACTACTGTTTTTTCTTATGCATCTAAAGCGTTTTTTCTTATCCATCTAAAGCGTTTTTTTCGTATACTGCTGTTTTTTCTTATGCATCTAAAGCGTGTTTTTTCTCATATTGCTGTTATTTCTTATGCATATAAAGCGTTTTTTTTCTCATACTGCTGTTTTTTCTTATGCATCTAAAGCGTTTTTTTTCTCATACTGCTGTTTTTTCTAATGCATTTAAAGAGTTTTTTTCTCATACTGCTCTTTTTTCTTATGCATCTAAAGCGTTTTTTCTTATACTGCTGTTTTTTCTTATGCATCTAAAGCATTTTTTTTCATACTGCTGTTTTTTCTTATGCATATAAAGCCTGTTTTTTTTCTCATACTGCTGTTTTTTCTTATGCATCTAAAGAGTTTTTTTTTCTCATACTGCTGTTTTTTCTTATGCATCTAAAGCGTTTTTTCTTATCCATCTAAAGCGTTTTTTCGTATCTGTTGTTTTTTGTTATGCTTTTAACCTTTTTTTTTTCTCGTACTGCTGTTTTTTCTTATGCATATAAAGCGTTTATTTTCTCATACTGCTATTTTTTCTTATGCATCAAAAGAGTTTTTTTTCTCATACTGCTGTTTTTTCTTATGCATCTAAAGCGTTTTTTTCTCATACTGCTGTTTTTTCTTATGCATCTAAAGCGTTTTTCTTATACTGCAGTTTTTTCTTATGCATCTGAAGCGTTTTTTCTTATACTGCTGTTTTTTCTTATGCGTCTAAAGCGTTTTTTTCTCATACTGCTGTTTTTTCTTATCCATCTAAAGCGTTTTTTCGTATACTGCTGTGTTTTCTTATGCATCTAAAGCGTTTTTTTTCTCATAGTGCTGTTTTTTCTTATGCATGTGAAGCGTTTTTTTTCTCATACTGCTGTTTTTTTCTTATGCATTTAAAGCGTTTTTTCTTATACTGCAGTTTTCTCTTATGCATCTAAAGCGTTTCTTCTCATACTGCTGTTTTCTCTTATGCATCTAAAGCGTTATTTTTCTCATACTGCTCTTTTTTCTTATGCATCTAAACGTTTTTTCTTATACTGCTGTTTTTTCTTATGCATCTAAAGCGTTTTTTTCTCATACTGCTGTTTTTTCTTATCCATCTAAAGCGTTTTTTCGTATACTGCTGTTTTTTCTTATGCATCTAAAGCGTTTTTTTTTCTCATACTGCTGTTTTTTCTTATGCATATAAAGCGTTATTTTTTTCTCATACTGCTGTTTTTTCTTATGCATCTAAAGCGTTTTTTCTTATACTGCAGTTTTTTCTTATGCATCTAAAGCGTTTTTTCTTATACTGCTGTTTTTTCTTATGCATCTAAACCGTTTTTTTTTCTCATACTGCTGTTTTTTCTTATCCATCTAAAGCGTTTTTTCGTATACTGCTGTTTTTTCTTATGCATCTAAAGCGTTTTTTTCTCATAATGCTGTTTTTTCTTATACATATAAAGCGTTTATTTTCTCATACTGCTGTTTTTTCTTATGCATCTAAAGAGTTTTTTTTCTCATACTGCTGTTTTTTCTTATGCACCTAAAGCGTTTTTTTTTCTCATAATGCTGTTTTTTCTTATGCATCTAAAGCGTTTTTTTTCTCATAATGCTGTTTTTTCTTATACATATAAAGCGTTTATTTTCTCATACTGCTGTTTTTTCTTATGCATCTAAAGAGTTTTTTTTCTCATACTGCTGTTTTTTCTTATGCACCTAAAGCGTTTTTTTTCTCATAATGCTGTTTTTTCTTATGCATATAAAGCGTTTATTTTCTCATACTGCTGTTTTTTCTTATGCATCTAAAGAGTTTTTTTTTCTCATACTGCTGTTTTTTCTTATGCATCTAAAGGTTTTTTTTCTCATACTGCTGTTTTTTCTTATGCATCTAAAGGTTTTTTTTCTCATACTGCTGTTTTTTCTTTATGCATCTAAAGCGCTTTTTCTTATCCATCTAAAGCGTTTTTTCTTATACTGATGTTTTTCCTTATGCATCTAAAGCGTTTTTTCTCATACTGCTGTTTTTTCTTATGCATATAAAGCGTTTTTTTCCATACTGCGGCTTTTGCTTATGCATTTAAAGCGTTTTTTCTTATACTGCAGTTTTTTCTTATGCATCTAAAGCGTTTCTTCTCATACTGCTGTTTTCTCTTATGTATCTAAAGCGTTTCGTCTCATACTGCTGTTTTCTCTTATGCATCTGAAGCGGTTTTTTTCTCATACTGCTGTTTTTTCTTATGCATCTAAAGCGTTTTTCCTTATACTGCTGGTTTTTCTTATGCATCTAAAGCGTTTTTTTTTTTCTCATAGTCCTGTTTTTTCTTATGCATCTAAAGCGTTTTTTCTTATACTGCTGTTTTTTCTTATGCATCTAAAGCGTTTTTTTTCTCATACTGCTGTTTTTTCTTATGCATCTAAAGCGTTCTTTTTCTCATAATGCTGGTTTTTCTTATGCATCTAAAGCGTTTTTTTTCTCATACTGCTGTTTTTTCTTATGCATCTAAAGCGTTCTTTTTCTCATAATGCTGTTTTTTCTTATTAATCTAAAGGTTTTTTTTTCTCATACTGCTGTTTTTTCTTATGCATCTAAAGCGTTTTTTCTTATGCATCTAAAGCGTTTTTTCGTATACTGCTGTTTTTTCTTATGCATCTAAAGCGTTTTTTTCTCATATTGCTGTTTATTCTTATGCATATAAAGCGTTTATTTTCTCATAGTGCTGTTTTTTCTTATGCATCTAAAGAGTTTTTTTTCTCACACTGCTGTTTTTTCTTATGCATCTAAAGAGTTTTTTTTTCTCATACTGCTGTTTTTTCTTATGCATCTAAAGAGTTTTTTTTTTCTCATACTGCTGTTTTTTCTTATGCATCTAAAGCGTTTTTTTCTCATACTGCTGTTTTTTCTTATGCATCTAAAGCGTTTTTTATTATCCATCTAAAGCGTTTTTTCGTATACTGCTGTTTTTTCTTATGCATCTAAAGCGTTTTTTTTCTCATTCTGCTGTTTTTTCTTATGCATATAAAGCGTTTATTTTCTCATACTGCTGTTTTTTCTTATGCATCTAAAGAGTTTTTTTTTTCTAATACTGATGTTTTTTCTTATGCATCCGAAGTGTTTTTTTCTCATACTGCTGTTTTTTCTTATGCATTTAAAGCGTTTTTTCTTACACTGCTGTTTTTTCTTATGCATCTAAAGTGTTTTTTTCTCATACTACTGTTTTTTCTTATCAATATAAAGCGGTTTTTCGTATACTGCTGTTTTTTCTTATGCATCTAAAGCGTTTTTTTCTCATACTGCTGTTTTTTCTTATGCATATAAATCGTTTTTTTTTCTCATACTGCTGTTTTTTCTTATGCATATAAAGCGTTTATTTTCTCATACTGCTGTTTTTTCTTATGCATCTAAAGAGTTTTTTTTTCTCATACTGCTGTTTTTTCTTATGCATCTAAAGGTTTTTTTTCTCATACTGCTGTTTTTTCTTATGCATCTAAAGGTTTTTTTTCTCATACTGCTGTTTTTTCTTTATGCATCTAAAGCGCTTTTTCTTATCCATCTAAAGCGTTTTTTCTTATACTGATGTTTTTCCTTATGCATCTAAAGCGTTTTTTCTCATACTGCTGTTTTTTCTTATGCATATAAAGCGTTTTTTTTTCATACTGCGGCTTTTGCTTATGCATTTAAAGCGTTTTTTCTTATACTGCAGTTTTTTCTTATGCATCTAAAGCGTTTCTTCTCATACTGCTGTTTTCTCTTATGTATCTAAAGCGTTTCGTCTCATACTGCTGTTTTCTCTTATGCATCTGAAGCGGTTTTTTTCTCATACTGCTGTTTTTTCTTATGCATCTAAAGCGTTTTTCCTTATACTGCTGGTTTTTCTTATGCATCTAAAGCGTTTTTTTTTCTCATAGTCCTGTTTTTTCTTATGCATCTAAAGCGTTTTTTCTTATACTGCTGTTTTTTCTTATGCATCTAAAGCGTTTTTTTTCTCATACTGCTGTTTTTTCTTATGCATCTAAAGCGTTCTTTTACTCATAATGCTGGTTTTTCTTATGCATCTAAAGCGTTTTTTTTCTCATACTGCTGTTTTTTCTTATGCATCTAAAGCGTTCTTTTTCTCATAATGCTGTTTTTTCTTATTAATCTAAAGGTTTTTTTTTCTCATACTGCTGTTTTTTCTTATGCATCTAAAGCGTTTTTTCTTATGCATCTAAAGCGTTTTTTCGTATACTGCTGTTTTTTCTTATGCATCTAAAGCGTTTTTTTCTCATATTGCTGTTTATTCTTATGCATATAAAGCGTTTATTTTCTCATAGTGCTGTTTTTTCTTATGCATCTAAAGAGTTTTTTTTCTCACACTGCTGTTTTTTCTTATGCATCTAAAGAGTTTTTTTTTCTCATACTGCTGTTTTTTCTTATGCATCTAAAGAGTTTTTTTTTTCTCATACTGCTGTTTTTTCTTATGCATCTAAAGCGTTTTTTTCTCATACTGCTGTTTTTTCTTATGCATCTAAAGCGTTTTTTATTATCCATCTAAAGCGTTTTTTCGTATACTGCTGTTTTTTCTTATGCATCTAAAGCGTTTTTTTTCTCATTCTGCTGTTTTTTCTTATGCATATAAAGCGTTTATTTTCTCATACTGCTGTTTTTTCTTATGCATCTAAAGAGTTTTTTTTTTCTAATACTGATGTTTTTTCTTATGCATCCGAAGTGTTTTTTTCTCATACTGCTGTTTTTTCTTATGCATTTAAAGCGTTTTTTCTTACACTGCTGTTTTTTCTTATGCATCTAAAGTGTTTTTTTCTCATACTACTGTTTTTTCTTATCAATATAAAGCGGTTTTTCGTATACTGCTGTTTTTTCTTATGCATCTAAAGCGTTTTTTTCTCATACTGCTGTTTTTTCTTATGCATATAAATCGTTTTTTTTTCTCATACTGCTGTTTTTTCTTATGCATCTAAAGCGTTTTTTTTTCTCATACTGCTGTTTTTTCTTATGCATCTAAAGCGTTCTTTTTCTCATAATGCTGGTTTTTCTTATGCATCTAAAGCGTTTTTTTTCTCATACTGCTGTTTTTTCTTATGCATCTAAAGCGTTTTTTCGTATACTGCTGTTTTTTCTTATGCATCTATAGCGTTTTTTTCTCATACTGCTGTTTTTTCTTATGCATCTAAAGCGTTGTTTCTTATACTGCAGTTTTTCCTTATGCATCTAAAGCGTTTTTCCTTATACTGCAGTTTTTTCTTATGCATCTAAAGCGTTTTTTCTTATACTGCTGTTTTTTCTTATGCATCTAAAGCGTTTTTTCATATACTGCTGTTTTTCCTGATGCATCTAAAGCGTTTTTTCTCATACTGCTGTTTTTTCTTATGCATCTAAAGCGTTTCTTCTCATACTGCTGTTTTCTCTTATGTATCTAAAGCGTTTCTTCTCATACTGCTGTTTTTTCTTATGCATCTAAAGCGTTTTTTTTCTCATACTGCTGTTTTTTCTTATGCATCTAAAGCGTTTTTCCTTATACTGCTGGTTTTTCTTATGCATCTAAAGCGTTTTTTTTTCTCATAGTCCTGTTTTTTCTTATGCATCTAAAGCGTTTTTTCTTATACTGCTGTTTTTTCTTATGCATGTAAAGCGTTTTTTTTCTCATACTGCTGTTTTTTCTTATGCATCTAAAGCGTTCTTTTTCTCATAATGCTGGTTTTTCTTATGCATCTAAAGCGTTTTTTTTCTCATACTGCTGTTTTTTCTTATGCATCTAAAGCGTTCTTTTTCTCATAATGCTGTTTTTTCTTATTAATCTAAAGGTTTTTTTTTCTCATACTGCTGTTTTTTCTTATGCATCTAAAGCGTTTTTTCTTATGCATCTAAAGCGTTTTTTCGTATACTGCTGTTTTTTCTTATGCATCTAAAGCGTTTTTTTTCTCATATTGCTGTTTATTCTTATGCATATAAAGCGTTTATTTTCTCATAGTGCTGTTTTTTCTTATGCATCTAAAGAGTTTTTTTTCTCACACTGCTATTTTTTCTTATGCATCTAAAGAGTTTTTTTTTCTCATACTGCTGTTTTTTCTTATGCATCTAAAGAGTTTTTTTTTTCTCATACTGCTGTTTTTTCTTATGCATCTAAAGCGTTTTTTTCTCATACTGCTGTTTTTTCTTATGCATCTAAAGCGTTTTTTATTATCCATCTAAAGCGTTTTTTCGTATACTGCTGTTTTTTCTTATGCATCTAAAGCGTTTTTTTCTCATTCTGCTGTTTTTTCTTATGCATATAAAGCGTTTATTTTCTCATACTGCTGTTTTTTCTTATGCATCTAAAGAGTTTTTTTTTTCTAATACTAATGTTTTTTCTTATGCATCCGAAGTGTTTTTTTCTCATACTGCTGTTTTTTCTTATGCATTTAAAGCGTTTTTTCTTACACTGCTGTTTTTTCTTATGCATCTAAAGTGTTTTTTTCTCATACTACTGTTTTTTCTTATCAATATAAAGCGTTTTTTCGTATACTGCTGTTTTTTCTTATGCATCTAAAGCGTTTTTTTCTCATACTGCTGTTTTTTCTTATGCATATAAATCGTTTTTTTTTCTCATACTGCTGTTTTTTCTTATGCATCTAAAGCGTTTTTTTTCTCATACTGCTGTTTTTTCTTATGCATCTAAAGCGTTCTTTTTCTCATAATGCTGGTTTTTCTTATGCATCTAAAGTGTTTTTTTTCTCATACTGCTGTTTTTTCTTATGCATCTAAAGCGTTTTTTCGTATACTGCTGTTTTTTCTTATGCATCTATAGCGTTTTTTTCTCATACTGCTGTTTTTTCTTATGCATCTAAAGCGTTGTTTCTTATACTGCAGTTTTTCCTTATGCATCTAAAGCGTTTTTCCTTATACTGCAGTTTTTTCTTATGCATCTAAAGCGTTTTTTCTTATACTGCTGATTTTTCTTATGCATCTAAAGCGTTTTTCTTATACTGCTGTTTTTCCTTATGCATCTAAAGCGTTTTTTCTCATACTGCTGTTTTTTCTTATGCATATAAAGCGTTTTTTTCATACTGCGGCTTTTTCTTATGCATTTAAAGCGTTTTTTCTTATACTGCAGTTTTTTCTTATGCATCTAAAGCGTTTCTTCTCATACTGCTGTTTTCTCTTATGCATCTAAAGCGTTTTTTTCTCATACTGCTGTTTTTTCTTATGCATCTAAAGCGTTTTTTTGTTATACTGCTGTTTTTTCTTATGCATTTAAAGCGTTTTTTTTTCCTCATACTGCTCTTTTTTCTTAGCCATCTAAAGCGTTTTTTCGTATACTGCTGTTTTTTCTTATGCATATAAAGCGTTTTTTTCTCATACTGCTGTTTTTTCTTATGCATCTAAAGCGTTTTTCTTATACTGCAGTTTTTTCTTATGCATCTAAAGCGTTTTTTCGATCCTGCTGTTTTTTCTTATGCATCTAAAGCGTTTTTTTTCATACTGCTGTTTTTTCTTATGCATCAAAAAAATTTTTTTTCTCATACTGCTGTTTTTTCTTATGCATCTAAAGCGTTTTTTTTCTCATACTGCTGTTTTTTCTTTTGCATCTAAAGCCTTTTTTTCTCATACTGCTGTTTTTTCTTATGCATCTAAAGCGTTTTTTCGTATACTGCTGTTTTTTCTTATGCATCTAAAGCGTTTTTATTTTCTCATACTGCTGTTTTTTCTTATGCATGTAAAGCGTTTATTTTCACATACTGCTGTTTTTTCTTATGCATCTAAAGAGTTTTTTTTTTCTCATACTGCTGTTTTTTCTTATGCATCTAAAGCGTTTTTTTTTCTCATACTGCTGTTTTTTCTTATGCATCTAAAGAGTTTTTTTTCTCATACTGCTGTTTTTTCTTATGCATCTAAAGAGTTTTTTTTTCTCATACTGCTGTTTTTTCTTATGCATCTAAAGCGTTTTTTTCTCATACTGCTGTTTTTTCTTATGCATCTAAAGCGTTTTTTCTTATCCATCTAAAGCGTTTTTTCTTATCCATCTAAAGCGTTTTTTCGTATACTGCTGTTTTTTGTTATGCATCTAAACATTTTTTTTCTCGTACTGCTCTTTTTTCTTATGCATATAAAGCGTTTATTTTCTCATACTGCTGTTTTTTCTTATGCATCTAAAGAGTTTTTTTTTCTCATACTGCTGTTTTTTCTTATGCATCTAAAGCCTTTTTTTTCTCATACTGCTGTTTTTTCTTATGCATCTAAAGCGTTTTTTCTTATACTGCTGTTTTTTCTTATGCATCTAAAGCGTTTATTTTCTCACACTGCTGTTTTTTCTTATGCATCTAAAGAGTTTTTTTTTCTCATACTGCTGTTTTTTCTTATGCATCTAAAGCGTTTTTTCTTATCCATCTAGAGCGTTTTTCCGTATACTGCTGTTTTTTCTTATGCATCTAAAGCCTTTTTTTTCTCATACTACTGTTTTTTCTTATGCATATAAAGCGTTTATTTTCTCATACTGCTGTTTTTTCTTATGCAACTAAAGAGTTTTTTTTTCTCATACTGCTGTTTTTTCTTATGCATCTAAAGCGTTTTTTTTTTCTCATACTGCTGTTTTTCTTATGCATCTAAAGAGTTTTTTTTTCTCATACTGCTGTTTTTTCTTATGCATCTAAAGAGTTTTTTTTCTCATACTGCTGTTTTTTCTTATGTATATAAAACGTTTTTTTTTTCATACTGCTGTTTTTTCTTATGCATCTAAAGCGTTTTTTCTTATACTGCTGTTTTTTCTTATGCATCTAAAGCGTTTTTTTTCTCATACTGCTGTTTTTTCTTATCCATCTAAAGCGTTTTTTCGTATACTGCTGTTTTTTCTTATGCATCTAAAGCGTTTTTTTCTCATACTGCTGTTTTTTCTTATGCATATAAAGCGTTTTTTTCATACTGCGGCTTTTTCTTATGCATTTAAAGCGTTTTTTCTTATACTGCAGTTTTTTCTTATGCATCTAAAGCGTTTCTTCTCATACTGCTGTTTTCTCTTATGCATCTAAAGCGTTTTTTTCTCATACTGCTGTTTTTTCTTATGCATCTAAAGCGTTTTTTTGTTATACTGCTGTTTTTTCTTATGCATTTAAAGCGTTTTTTTTCCTCATACTGCTCTTTTTTCTTAGCCATCTAAAGCGTTTTTTCGTATACTGCTGTTTTTTCTTATGCATATAAAGCGTTTTTTTCTCATACTGCTGTTTTTTCTTATGCATCTAAAGCGTTTTTCTTATACTGCAGTTTTTTCTTATGCATCTAAAGCGTTTTTTCGATCCTGCTGTTTTTTCTTATGCATCTAAAGCGT
Organism: Ryuthela nishihirai; assembly: GCA_038380435.1. Classification (NCBI taxonomy): domain Eukaryota; kingdom Metazoa; phylum Arthropoda; class Arachnida; order Araneae; family Heptathelidae; genus Ryuthela; species Ryuthela nishihirai. The sequence continues at coordinate 91,927,647 of JAWZYU010000006.1, forward strand.
TTTTTTTCTCATATTGCTGTTTATTCTTATGCATATAAAGCGTTTATTTTCTCATAGTGCTGTTTTTTCTTATGCATCTAAAGAGTTTTTTTTCTCATATTGCTGTTTATTCTTATGCATATAAAGCGTTTATTTTCTCATAGTGCTGTTTTTTCTTATGCATCTAAAGAGTTTTTTTTCTCACACTGCTATTTTTTCTTATGCATCTAAAGAGTTTTTTTTTCTCATACTGCTGTTTTTTCTTATGCATCTAAAGAGTTTTTTTTTTCTCATACTGCTGTTTTTTCTTATGCATCTAAAGCGTTTTTTTCTCATACTGCTGTTTTTTCTTATGCATCTAAAGCGTTTTTTATTATCCATCTAAAGCGTTTTTTCGTATACTGCTGTTTTTTCTTATGCATCTAAAGCGTTTTTTTCTCATTCTGCTGTTTTTTCTTATGCATATAAAGCGTTTATTTTCTCATACTGCTGTTTTTTCTTATGCATCTAAAGAGTTTTTTTTTTCTAATACTAATGTTTTTTCTTATGCATCCGAAGTGTTTTTTTCTCATACTGCTGTTTTTTCTTATGCATTTAAAGCGTTTTTTCTTACACTGCTGTTTTTTCTTATGCATCTAAAGTGTTTTTTTCTCATACTACTGTTTTTTCTTATCAATATAAAGCGTTTTTTCGTATACTGCTGTTTTTTCTTATGCATCTAAAGCGTTTTTTTCTCATACTGCTGTTTTTTCTTATGCATATAAATCGTTTTTTTTTCTCATACTGCTGTTTTTTCTTATGCATCTAAAGCGTTTTTTTTCTCATACTGCTGTTTTTTCTTATGCATCTAAAGCGTTCTTTTTCTCATAATGCTGGTTTTTCTTATGCATCTAAAGTGTTTTTTTTCTCATACTGCTGTTTTTTCTTATGCATCTAAAGCGTTTTTTCGTATACTGCTGTTTTTTCTTATGCATCTATAGCGTTTTTTTCTCATACTGCTGTTTTTTCTTATGCATCTAAAGCGTTGTTTCTTATACTGCAGTTTTTCCTTATGCATCTAAAGCGTTTTTCCTTATACTGCAGTTTTTTCTTATGCATCTAAAGCGTTTTTTCTTATACTGCTGATTTTTCTTATGCATCTAAAGCGTTTTTCTTATACTGCTGTTTTTCCTTATGCATCTAAAGCGTTTTTTCTCATACTGCTGTTTTTTCTTAGGCATATAAAGCGTTTTTTTCATACTGCGGCTTTTTCTTATGCATTTAAAGCGTTTTTTCTTATACTGCAGTTTTTTCTTATGCATCTAAAGCGTTTCTTCTCATACTGCTGTTTTCTCTTATGCATCTAAAGCGTTTTTTTCTCATACTGCTGTTTTTTCTTATGCATCTAAAGCGTTTTTTTGTTATACTGCTGTTTTTTCTTATGCATTTAAAGCGTTTTTTTTTCCTCATACTGCTCTTTTTTCTTAGCCATCTAAAGCGTTTTTTCGTATACTGCTGTTTTTTCTTATGCATATAAAGCGTTTTTTTCTCATACTGCTGTTTTTTCTTATGCATCTAAAGCGTTTTTCTTATACTGCAGTTTTTTCTTATGCATCTAAAGCGTTTTTTCGATCCTGCTGTTTTTTCTTATGCATCTAAAGCGTTTTTTTTCATACTGCTGTTTTTTCTTATGCATCAAAAAAATTTTTTTTCTCATACTGCTGTTTTTTCTTATGCATCTAAAGCGTTTTTTTTCTCATACTGCTGTTTTTTCTTTTGCATCTAAAGCCTTTTTTTCTCATACTGCTGTTTTTTCTTATGCATCTAAAGCGTTTTTTCGTATACTGCTGTTTTTTCTTATGCATCTAAAGCGTTTTTATTTTCTCATACTGCTGTTTTTTCTTATGCATGTAAAGCGTTTATTTTCACATACTGCTGTTTTTTCTTATGCATCTAAAGAGTTTTTTTTTTCTCATACTGCTGTTTTTTCTTATGCATCTAAAGCGTTTTTTTTTCTCATACTGCTGTTTTTTCTTATGCATCTAAAGAGTTTTTTTTCTCATACTGCTGTTTTTTCTTATGCATCTAAAGAGTTTTTTTTTCTCATACTGCTGTTTTTTCTTATGCATCTAAAGCGTTTTTTTCTCATACTGCTGTTTTTTCTTATGCATCTAAAGCGTTTTTTCTTATCCATCTAAAGCGTTTTTTCTTATCCATCTAAAGCGTTTTTTCGTATACTGCTGTTTTTTGTTATGCATCTAAACATTTTTTTTCTCGTACTGCTCTTTTTTCTTATGCATATAAAGCGTTTATTTTCTCATACTGCTGTTTTTTCTTATGCATCTAAAGAGTTTTTTTTTCTCATACTGCTGTTTTTTCTTATGCATCTAAAGCCTTTTTTTTCTCATACTGCTGTTTTTTCTTATGCATCTAAAGCGTTTTTTCTTATACTGCTGTTTTTTCTTATGCATCTAAAGCGTTTATTTTCTCACACTGCTGTTTTTTCTTATGCATCTAAAGAGTTTTTTTTTCTCATACTGCTGTTTTTTCTTATGCATCTAAAGCGTTTTTTCTTATCCATCTAGAGCGTTTTTCCGTATACTGCTGTTTTTTCTTATGCATCTAAAGCCTTTTTTTTCTCATACTACTGTTTTTTCTTATGCATATAAAGCGTTTATTTTCTCATACTGCTGTTTTTTCTTATGCAACTAAAGAGTTTTTTTTTCTCATACTGCTGTTTTTTCTTATGCATCTAAAGCGTTTTTTTTTTCTCATACTGCTGTTTTTCTTATGCATCTAAAGAGTTTTTTTTTCTCATACTGCTGTTTTTTCTTATGCATCTAAAGAGTTTTTTTTCTCATACTGCTGTTTTTTCTTATGTATATAAAACGTTTTTTTTTTCATACTGCTGTTTTTTCTTATGCATCTAAAGCGTTTTTTCTTATACTGCTGTTTTTTCTTATGCATCTAAAGCGTTTTTTTTCTCATACTGCTGTTTTTTCTTATCCATCTAAAGCGTTTTTTCGTATACTGCTGTTTTTTCTTATGCATCTAAAGCGTTTTTTTCTCATACTGCTGTTTTTTCTTATGCATATAAAGCGTTTTTTTCATACTGCGGCTTTTTCTTATGCATTTAAAGCGTTTTTTCTTATACTGCAGTTTTTTCTTATGCATCTAAAGCGTTTCTTCTCATACTGCTGTTTTCTCTTATGCATCTAAAGCGTTTTTTTCTCATACTGCTGTTTTTTCTTATGCATCTAAAGCGTTTTTTTGTTATACTGCTGTTTTTTCTTATGCATTTAAAGCGTTTTTTTTCCTCATACTGCTCTTTTTTCTTAGCCATCTAAAGCGTTTTTTCGTATACTGCTGTTTTTTCTTATGCATATAAAGCGTTTTTTTCTCATACTGCTGTTTTTTCTTATGCATCTAAAGCGTTTTTCTTATACTGCAGTTTTTTCTTATGCATCTAAAGCGTTTTTTCGATCCTGCTGTTTTTTCTTATGCATCTAAAGCGTTTTTTTTCATACTGCTGTTTTTTCTTATGCATCAAAAAATTTTTTTTTCTCATACTGCTGTTTTTTCTTATGCATCTAAAGCGTTTTTTTTCTCATACTGCTGTTTTTTCTTTTGCATCTAAAGCGTTTTTTTCTCATACTGCTGCTTTTTCTTATGCATCTAAAGCGTTTTTTCGTATACTGCTGTTTTTTCTTATGCATCTAAAGCGTTTTTATTTTCTCATACTGCTGTTTTTTCTTATGCATGTAAAGCGTTTATTTTCACATACTGCTGTTTTTTCTTATGCATCTAAAGAGTTTTTTTTTTCTCATACTGCTGTTTTTTCTTATGCATCTAAAGCGTTTTTTTTTCTCATACTGCTGTTTTTTCTTATGCATCTAAAGAGTTTTTTTTCTCATACTGCTGTTTTTTCTTATGCATCTAAAGAGTTTTTTTTTCTCATACTGCTGTTTTTTCTTATGCATCTAAAGCGTTTTTTTCTCATACTGCTGTTTTTTCTTATGCATCTAAAGCGTTTTTTCTTATCCATCTAAAGCGTTTTTTCTTATCCATCTAAAGCGTTTTTTCGTATACTGCTGTTTTTTGTTATGCATCTAAACATTTTTTTTCTCGTACTGCTCTTTTTTCTTATGCATATAAAGCGTTTATTTTCTCATACTGCTGTTTTTTCTTATGCATCTAAAGAGTTTTTTTTTCTCATACTGCTGTTTTTTCTTATGCATCTAAAGCCTTTTTTTTCTCATACTGCTGTTTTTTCTTATGCATCTAAAGCGTTTTTTCTTATACTGCTGTTTTTTCTTATGCATCTAAAGCGTTTATTTTCTCACACTGCTGTTTTTTCTTATGCATCTAAAGAGTTTTTTTTTCTCATACTGCTGTTTTTTCTTATGCATCTAAAGCGTTTTTTCTTATCCATCTAGAGCGTTTTTCCGTATACTGCTGTTTTTTCTTATGCATCTAAAGCCTTTTTTTTCTCATACTACTGTTTTTTCTTATGCATATAAAGCGTTTATTTTCTCATACTGCTGTTTTTTCTTATGCAACTAAAGAGTTTTTTTTTCTCATACTGCTGTTTTTTCTTATGCATCTAAAGCGTTTTTTTTTCTCATACTGCTGTTTTTCTTATGCATCTAAAGAGTTTTTTTTTCTCATACTGCTGTTTTTTCTTATGCATCTAAAGAGTTTTTTTTCTCATACTGCTGTTTTTTCTTATGTATATAAAACGTTTTTTTTTTCATACTGCTGTTTTTTCTTATGCATCTAAAGCGTTTTTTCTTATACTGCTGTTTTTTCTTATGCATCTAAAGCGTTTTATTTCTCATACTGCTGTTTTTTCTTATCCATCTAAAGCGTTTTTTCGTATACTGCTGTTTTTTCTTATGCATCTAAAGCGTTTTTTTCTCATACTGCTGTTTTTTCTTATGCATATAAAGCGTTGTTTTTCTCATACTGCTGTTTTTTCTAATGCATCTAAAGAGTTTTTTTTCTCATACTGCTGTTTTTTCTTATGCATCTAAAGCGTTTTTTTCTCATACTGCTGTTTATTCTTATGCATCTAAAGCGTTTTTTTCTCATACAACTGTTTTTTCTTATGCATCTAAAGCGTTTTTTTCTCATACTGCTGTTTTTTCTTATGCATCTAAAGCGTTTTTTCTTATACTGCAGTTTTTCCTTATGCATCTAAAGCGTTTTTTCTGATACTGCTGTTTTTCTTATGCATCTAAAGCGTTTTTTCTTATACTGCTGTTTTTCTTATGCATCTAAAGCGTTTTTTCTCATACTGCTGTTTTTTCTTATGCATATAAAGCGGTTTTTTTCATACTGCGGCTTTTTCTTATGCATTTAAAGCGTTTTTCTTATACTGCAGTTTTTTCTTATGCATCTAAAGCGTTTCTTCTCATACTGCTGTTTTCTCTTATGTATGTAAAGCGTTATTTTTCTCATACTGCTGTTTTTTCTTATGCATCTAAAGCGTTTTTCCTTATACTGCAGTTTTTTCTTATGCATCTAAAGCGTTTTTTCTTATACTGCTGTTTTTCCTTATGCATCTAAAGCGTTTTTTCTCATACTGCTGTTTTTTCTTATGCATCTAAAGCGTTTTTTTCTCATACTGCTGTTTTTTCTTATGCATCTAAAGCGTTTTTTCTTACACTGCTGTTTTTTCTTATGCATCTAAAGCGTTTTTTCTTATACTGCTGTTTTTCTTATGCATCTAAAGCGTTTTTTCTCATACTGCTGTTTTTTCTTATGCATATAAAGCGGTTTTTTTCATACTGCGGCTTTTTCTTATGCATTTAAAGCGTTTTTCTTATACTGCAGTTTTTTCTTATGCATCTAAAGCGTTTCTTCTCATACTGCTGTTTTCTCTTATGTATGTAAAGCGTTATTTTTCTCATACTGCTGTTTTTTCTTATGCATCTAAAGCGTTTTTCCTTATACTGCAGTTTTTTCTTATGCATCTAAAGCGTTTTTTCTTATACTGCTGTTTTTCCTTATGCATCTAAAGCGTTTTTTCTCATACTACTGTTTTTTCTTATGCATATAAAGCGTTTATTTTCTCATACTGCTGTTTTTTCTTATGCAACTAAAGAGTTTTTTTTTCTCATACTGCTGTTTTTTCTTATGCATCTAAAGCGTTTTTTTTTCTCATACTGCTGTTTTTCTTATGCATCTAAAGAGTTTTTTTTTCTCATACTGCTGTTTTTTCTTATGCATCTAAAGAGTTTTTTTTCTCATACTGCTGTTTTTTCTTATGTATATAAAACGTTTTTTTTTTCATACTGCTGTTTTTTCTTATGCATCTAAAGCGTTTTTTCTTATACTGCTGTTTTTTCTTATGCATCTAAAGCGTTTTTTTTCTCATACTGCTGTTTTTTCTTATCCATCTAAAGCGTTTTTTCGTATACTGCTGTTTTTTCTTATGCATCTAAAGCGTTTTTTTCTCATACTGCTGTTTTTTCTTATGCATATAAAGCGTTTTTTTCATACTGCGGCTTTTTCTTATGCATTTAAAGCGTTTTTTCTTATACTGCAGTTTTTTCTTATGCATCTAAAGCGTTTCTTCTCATACTGCTGTTTTCTCTTATGCATCTAAAGCGTTTTTTTCTCATACTGCTGTTTTTTCTTATGCATCTAAAGCGTTTTTTTGTTATACTGCTGTTTTTTCTTATGCATTTAAAGCGTTTTTTTTCCTCATACTGCTCTTTTTTCTTAGCCATCTAAAGCGTTTTTTCGTATACTGCTGTTTTTTCTTATGCATATAAAGCGTTTTTTTCTCATACTGCTGTTTTTTCTTATGCATCTAAAGCGTTTTTCTTATACTGCAGTTTTTTCTTATGCATCTAAAGCGTTTTTTCGATCCTGCTGTTTTTTCTTATGCATCTAAAGCGTTTTTTTTCATACTGCTGTTTTTTCTTATGCATCAAAAAATTTTTTTTTCTCATACTGCTGTTTTTTCTTATGCATCTAAAGCGTTTTTTTTCTCATACTGCTGTTTTTTCTTTTGCATCTAAAGCGTTTTTTTCTCATACTGCTGCTTTTTCTTATGCATCTAAAGCGTTTTTTCGTATACTGCTGTTTTTTCTTATGCATCTAAAGCGTTTTTATTTTCTCATACTGCTGTTTTTTCTTATGCATGTAAAGCGTTTATTTTCACATACTGCTGTTTTTTCTTATGCATCTAAAGAGTTTTTTTTTTCTCATACTGCTGTTTTTTCTTATGCATCTAAAGCGTTTTTTTTTCTCATACTGCTGTTTTTTCTTATGCATCTAAAGAGTTTTTTTTCTCATACTGCTGTTTTTTCTTATGCATCTAAAGAGTTTTTTTTTCTCATACTGCTGTTTTTTCTTATGCATCTAAAGCGTTTTTTTCTCATACTGCTGTTTTTTCTTATGCATATAAAGCGTTTTTTCTTATCCATCTAAAGCGTTTTTTCTTATCCATCTAAAGCGTTTTTTCGTATACTGCTGTTTTTTGTTATGCATCTAAACATTTTTTTTCTCGTACTGCTCTTTTTTCTTATGCATATAAAGCGTTTATTTTCTCATACTGCTGTTTTTTCTTATGCATCTAAAGAGTTTTTTTTTCTCATACTGCTGTTTTTTCTTATGCATCTAAAGCCTTTTTTTTCTCATACTGCTGTTTTTTCTTATGCATCTAAAGCGTTTTTTCTTATACTGCTGTTTTTTCTTATGCATCTAAAGCGTTTATTTTCTCACACTGCTGTTTTTTCTTATGCATCTAAAGAGTTTTTTTTTCTCATACTGCTGTTTTTTCTTATGCATCTAAAGCGTTTTTTCTTATCCATCTAGAGCGTTTTTCCGTATACTGCTGTTTTTTCTTATGCATCTAAAGCCTTTTTTTTCTCATACTACTGTTTTTTCTTATGCATATAAAGCGTTTATTTTCTCATACTGCTGTTTTTTCTTATGCAACTAAAGAGTTTTTTTTTCTCATACTGCTGTTTTTTCTTATGCATCTAAAGCGTTTTTTTTTCTCATACTGCTGTTTTTCTTATGCATCTAAAGAGTTTTTTTTTCTCATACTGCTGTTTTTTCTTATGCATCTAAAGAGTTTTTTTTCTCATACTGCTGTTTTTTCTTATGTATATAAAACGTTTTTTTTTTTCATACTGCTGTTTTTTCTTATGCATCTAAAGCGTTTTTTCTTATACTGCTGTTTTTTCTTATGCATCTAAAGCGTTTTTTTTCTCATACTGCTGTTTTTTCTTATCCATCTAAAGCGTTTTTTCGTATACTGCTGTTTTTTCTTATGCATCTAAAGCGTTTTTTTCTCATACTGCTGTTTTTTCTTATGCATATAAAGCGTTGTTTTTCTCATACTGCTGTTTTTTCTAATGCATCTAAAGAGTTTTTTTTCTCATACTGCTGTTTTTTCTTATGCATCTAAAGCGTTTTTTTCTCATACTGCTGTTTATTCTTATGCATCTAAAGCGTTTTTTTCTCATACAACTGTTTTTTCTTATGCATCTAAAGCGTTTTTTTCTCATACTGCTGTTTTTTCTTATGCATCTAAAGCGTTTTTTCTTATACTGCAGTTTTTCCTTATGCATCTAAAGCGTTTTTTCTGATACTGCTGTTTTTCTTATGCATCTAAAGCGTTTTTTCTTATACTGCTGTTTTTCTTATGCATCTAAAGCGTTTTTTCTCATACTGCTGTTTTTTCTTATGCATATAAAGCGGTTTTTTTCATACTGCGGCTTTTTCTTATGCATTTAAAGCGTTTTTCTTATACTGCAGTTTTTTCTTATGCATCTAAAGCGTTTCTTCTCATACTGCTGTTTTCTCTTATGTATGTAAAGCGTTATTTTTCTCATACTGCTGTTTTTTCTTATGCATCTAAAGCGTTTTTCCTTATACTGCAGTTTTTTCTTATGCATCTAAAGCGTTTTTTCTTATACTGCTGTTTTTCCTTATGCATCTAAAGCGTTTTTTCTCATACTGCTGTTTTTTCTTATGCATCTAAAGCGTTTTTTTCTCATACTGCTGTTTTTTCTTATGCATCTAAAGCGTTTTTTCTTACACTGCTGTTTTTTCTTATGCATCTAAAGCGTTTTTTTCTCATTCTGCTGTTTTTTCTTATCCATCTAAAGCGTTTTTTCGTATACTGCTGTTTTTTCTTATGCATGTAAAGCGTTTTTTTCCTCATACTGCTGTTTTTTCTTATGCATATAAAGCGTTTTTTCTCATACTGCTGTTTTTTCTTATGCATCTAAAGCGTTTTTTCTTATACTGCAGTTTTTTCTTATGGATCTAAAGCGTTTTTTCTTATACTGCTGTTTTTTCTTATGCATCTCAAGCGTTTTTTTCTCATACTGCTGTTTTTTCTTATCCATCTAAAGCGTTTTTTCGATACTACTGTTTTTTCTTATGCATCTAAAGCGTTTTTTTCTCATACTGCTGTTTTTTCTTATGCATATAAAGCGTTTATTTTCTAATACTGGTGTTTTTTCTTATGCATCTAAAGCGTTTTTTTTTTCTCATACTGCTGTTTTTTCTTATGCATCTAAAGAGGTTTTTTTCTCAAACTGCTGTTTTTTCTTATGCATCTAAAGAGTTTTTTTTTTCTCATACTGCTGTTTTTTCTTATGCATATAAAGCGTTTATTTTGTCATACTGCTGTTTTTCCTTATGCATCTAAAGAGTTTTTTTTTCTCATACTGCTGTTTTTTCTTATGCATCTACAACGTTTTTTTCTCATACTGCTGTTTTTTCTTATGCATCTAAAGCGTTTTTTCTTATACTGCTGTTTTTTCTTATGCATCTAAAGCGTTTTTTTTCTCATACTGCTGTTTTTTCTTATCCATCTAAAGCGTTTTTTCGTATACTGCTGTTTTTTCTTATGCATCTAAAGCGTTTTTTTCTCATACTGCTGTTTTTTCTTATGCATATAAAGCTTTTTTTTCTCATAGTGCTGTTTTTTCTGATGCATCTAAAGCGTTTTTTTCTCATACTGCTGTTTTTTCTAATGCATCTAAAGAGTTTTTTTTTCTCATACTGCTGTTTTTTCTTATGCATCTAAAGCCTTTTTTTTCTCATACTGCTGTTTTTTCTTATGCATCTAAAGCGTTTTTCCTTATACTGCTGTTTTTTCTTATGCATCTAAAGCGTTTTTTTTCTAATACTGCTGTTTTTTCTTATGCATTTAAAGCGTTTTTTCTTATACTGCTGTTTTTTCTTATGCATCTAAAGCGATTTTTCTTATACTGCTGTTTTTTCTTATGCATCTAAAGCGTTTTTTGTTATACTGCTGTTTTTTCTTATGCATCTAAAGCGTTTTTTCTTATACTGCTGTTTTTTCTTATGCATCTAAAGCGTTTTTTTTTCATACTGCTGTTTTTTCTTATGCATCTAAAGCGTTCTTTTTCTCATAATGCTGGTTTTTCTTATCCATCTAAAGCGTTTTTTCGTATACTGCTGTTTTTTGTTATGCATCTAAACATTTTTTTTCTCGTACTGCTCTTTTTTCTTATGCATATAAAGCGTTTATTTCTCATACTGCTGTTTTTTCTTATGCATCTAAAGAGTTTTTTTTTCTCATACTGCTGTTTTTTCTTATGCATCTAAAGCCTTTTTTTTCTCATACTGCTGTTTTTTCTTATGCATCTAAAGCGTTTTTTCTTATACTGCTGTTTTTTCTTATGCATCTAAAGCGTTTATTTTCTCACACTGCTGTTTTTTCTTATGCATCTAAAGAGTTTTTTTTTCTCATACTGCTGTTTTTTCTTATGCATCTAAAGCTTTTTTTTTCTCATACTGCTGTTTTTTCTTATGCATCTAAAGCGTTTTTTCTTATCCATCTAGAGCGTTTTTCCGTATACTGCTGTTTTTTCTTATGCATCTAAAGCCTTTTTTTTCTCATACTACTGTTTTTTCTTATGCATATAAAGCGTTTATTTTCTCATACTGCTGTTTTTTCTTATGCAACTAAAGAGTTTTTTTTTCTCATACTGCTGTTTTTTCTTATGCATCTAAAGCGTTTTTTTTCTCATACTGCTGTTTTTCTTATGCATCTAAAGAGTTTTTTTTTTCTCATACTGCTGTTTTTTCTTATGCATCTAAAGAGTTTTTTTTCTCATACTGCTGTTTTTTCTTATGTATATAAAACGTTTTTTTTTTCATACTGCTGTTTTTTCTTATGCATCTAAAGCGTTTTTTCTTATACTGCTGTTTTTTCTTATGCATCTAAAGCGTTTTTTTTCTCATACTGCTGTTTTTTCTTATCCATCTAAAGCGTTTTTTCGTATACTGCTGTTTTTTCTTATGCATCTAAAGCGTTTTTTTCTCATACTGCTGTTTTTTCTTATGCATATAAAGCGTTGTTTTTCTCATACTGCTGTTTTTTCTAATGCATCTAAAGAGTTTTTTTTCTCATACTGCTGTTTTTTCTTATGCATCTAAAGCGTTTTTTTCTCATACTGCTGTTTATTCTTATGCATCTAAAGCGTTTTTTTCTCATACAACTGTTTTTTCTTATGCATCTAAAGCGTTTTTTTCTCATACTGCTGTTTTTTCTTATGCATCTAAAGCGTTTTTTCTTATACTGCAGTTTTTCCTTATGCATCTAAAGCGTTTTTTCTGATACTGCTGTTTTTCTTATGCATCTAAAGCGTTTTTTCTTATACTGCTGTTTTTCTTATGCATCTAAAGCGTTTTTTCTCATACTGCTGTTTTTTCTTATGCATATAAAGCGGTTTTTTTCATACTGCGGCTTTTTCTTATGCATTTAAAGCGTTTTTCTTATACTGCAGTTTTTTCTTATGCATCTAAAGCGTTTCTTCTCATACTGCTGTTTTCTCTTATGTATGTAAAGCGTTATTTTTCTCATACTGCTGTTTTTTCTTATGCATCTAAAGCGTTTTTCCTTATACTGCAGTTTTTTCTTATGCATCTAAAGCGTTTTTTCTTATACTGCTGTTTTTCCTTATGCATCTAAAGCGTTTTTTCTCATACTGCTGTTTTTTCTTATGCATCTAAAGCGTTTTTTTCTCATACTGCTGTTTTTTCTTATGCATCTAAAGCGTTTTTTCTTACACTGCTGTTTTTTCTTATGCATCTAAAGCGTTTTTTTCTCATTCTGCTGTTTTTTCTTATCCATCTAAAGAGTTTTTTCGTATACTGCTGTTTTTTCTTATGCATGTAAAGCGTTTTTTTTCCTCATACTGCTGTTTTTTCTTATGCATATAAAGCGTTTTTTCTCATACTGCTGTTTTTTCTTATGCATCTAAAGCGTTTTTTCTTATACTGCAGTTTTTTCTTATGCATCTAAAGCGTTTTTTCTTATACTGCTGTTTTTTCTTATGCATCTCAAGCGTTTTTTTCTCATACTGCTGTTTTTTCTTATCCATCTAAAGCGTTTTTTCGATACTACTGTTTTTTCTTATGCATCTAAAGCGTTTTTTTCTCATACTGCTGTTTTTTCTTATGCATATAAAGCGTTTATTTTCTAATACTGGTGTTTTTTCTTATGCATCTAAAGCGTTTTTTTTTCTCATACTGCTGTTTTTTCTTATGCATCTAAAGAGGTTTTTTTCTCAAACTGCTGTTTTTTCTTATGCATCTAAAGAGTTTTTTTTTCTCATACTGCTGTTTTTTCTTATGCATATAAAGCGTTTATTTTGTCATACTGCTGTTTTTCCTTATGCATCTAAAGAGTTTTTTTTTCTCATACTGCTGTTTTTTCTTATGCATCTACAACGTTTTTTTCTCATACTGCTGTTTTTTCTTATGCATCTAAAGCGTTTTTTCTTATACTGCTGTTTTTTCTTATGCATCTAAAGCGTTTTTTTTCTCATACTGCTGTTTTTTCTTATCCATCTAAAGCGTTTTTTCGTATACTGCTGTTTTTTCTTATGCATCTAAAGCGTTTTTTTCTCATACTGCTGTTTTTTCTTATGCATATAAAGCTTTTTTTTCTCATAGTGCTGTTTTTTCTGATGCATCTAAAGCGTTTTTTTCTCATACTGCTGTTTTTTCTAATGCATCTAAAGAGTTTTTTTTTCTCATACTGCTGTTTTTTCTTATGCATCTAAAGCCTTTTTTTTCTCATACTGCTGTTTTTTCTTATGCATCTAAAGCGTTTTTTCTTATACTGCTGTTTTTTCTTATGCATCTAAAGCGTTTATTTTCTCACACTGCTGTTTTTTCTTATGCATCTAAAGAGTTTTTTTTTCTCATACTGCTGTTTTTTCTTATGCATCTAAAGCTTTTTTTTTCTCATACTGCTGTTTTTTCTTATGCATCTAAAGCGTTTTTTCTTATCCATCTAGAGCGTTTTTCCGTATACTGCTGTTTTTTCTTATGCATCTAAAGCCTTTTTTTTCTCATACTACTGTTTTTTCTTATGCATATAAAGCGTTTATTTTCTCATACTGCTGTTTTTTCTTATGCAACTAAAGAGTTTTTTTTTCTCATACTGCTGTTTTTTCTTATGCATCTAAAGCGTTTTTTTTCTCATACTGCTGTTTTTCTTATGCATCTAAAGAGTTTTTTTTTTCTCATACTGCTGTTTTTTCTTATGCATCTAAAGAGTTTTTTTTCTCATACTGCTGTTTTTTCTTATGTATGTAAAACGTTTTTTTTTTCATACTGCTGTTTTTTCTTATGCATCTAAAGCGTTTTTTCTTATACTGCTGTTTTTTCTTATGCATCTAAAGCGTTTTTTTTCTCATACTGCTGTTTTTTCTTATCCATCTAAAGCGTTTTTTCGTATACTGCTGTTTTTTCTTATGCATCTAAAGCGTTTTTTTCTCATACTGCTGTTTTTTCTTATGCATATAAAGCGTTGTTTTTCTCATACTGCTGTTTTTTCTAATGCATCTAAAGAGTTTTTTTTCTCATACTGCTGTTTTTTCTTATGCATCTAAAGCGTTTTTTTCTCATACTGCTGTTTATTCTTATGCATCTAAAGCGTTTTTTTCTCATACAACTGTTTTTTCTTATGCATCTAAAGCGTTTTTTCTCATACTGCTGTTTTTTCTTATGCATCTAAAGCGTTTTTTCTTATACTGCAGTTTTTCCTTATGCATCTAAAGCGTTTTTTCTGATACTGCTGTTTTTTCTTATGCATCTAAAGCGTTTTTTCTTATACTGCTGTTTTTCTTATGCATCTAAAGCGTTTTTTCTCATACTGCTGTTTTTTCTTATGCATATAAAGCGGTTTTTTTCATACTGCGGCTTTTTCTTATGCATTTAAAGCGTTTTTCTTATACTGCAGTTTTTTCTTATGCATCTAAAGCGTTTCTTCTCATACTGCTGTTTTCTCTTATGTATGTAAAGCGTTATTTTTCTCATACTGCTGTTTTTTTCTTATGCATCTAAAGCGTTTTTTTTCTCATACTGCTGTTTTTTCTTATGCATCTAAAGCGTTTTTTCTTACACTGCTGTTTTTTCTTATGCATCTAAAGCGTTTTTTTTTCTCATTCTGCTGTTTTTTCTTATCCATCTAAAGCGTTTTTTCGTATACTGCTGTTTTTTCTTATGCATGTAAAGCGTTTTTTTTTCCTCATACTGCTGTTTTTTCTTATGCATATAAAGCGTTTTTTCTCATACTGCTGTTTTTTCTTATGCATCTAAAGCGTTTTTTCTTATACTGCAGTTTTTTCTTATGGATCTAAAGCGTTTTTTCTTATACTGCTGTTTTTTTCTTATGCATCTCAAGCGTTTTTTTTCTCATACTGCTGTTTTTTCTTATCCATCTAAAGCGTTTTTTCGATACTACTGTTTTTTCTTATGCATCTAAAGCGTTTTTTTTTCTCATACTGCTGTTTTTTCTTATGCATATAAAGCGTTTATTTTCTAATACTGGTGTTTTTTTCTTATGCAATCTAAAGCGTTTTTTTTTCTCATACTGCTGTTTTTTCTTATGCATCTAAAGAGTTTTTTTTTCTCAAACTGCTGTTTTTTCTTATGCATCTAAAGAGTTTTTTTTTCTCATACTGCTGTTTTTTCTTATGCATATAAAGCGTTTATTTTGTCATACTGCTGTTTTTCCTTATGCATCTAAAGAGTTTTTTTTTCTCATACTGCTGTTTTTTTCTTATGCATCTACAACGTTTTTTTCTCATACTGCTGTTTTTTCTTATGCATCTAAAGCGTTTTTTTCTTATACTGCTGTTTTTTCTTATGCATCTAAAGCGTTTTTTTTTTCTCATACTGCTGTTTTTTCTTATCCATCTAAAGCGTTTTTTCGTATACTGCTGTTTTTTCTTATGCATCTAAAGCGTTTTTTTTCTAATACTGCTGTTTTTTCTTATGAATATAAAGCTTTTTTTTCTCATAGTGCTGTTTTTTCTGATGCATCTAAAGCGTTTTTTTCTCATACTGCTGTTTTTTTCTAATGCATCTAAAGAGTTTTTTTCTCATACTGCAGTTTTTTCTTATGCATCTAAAGCGTTTCTTCTCATACTGCTGTTTTTTCTTATGCATCTAAAGCGTTTTTTTTTTCTCATACTGCTGTTTTTTCTTATGCATCTAAAGCGTTTTTTCTTATACTGCTGTTTTTTCTTATGCATCTAAAGCGTTTTTTTTTCATACTGCTGTTTTTTCTTATGGATATAAAGCTTTTTTTTCTCATAGTGCTGTTTTTTCTGATGCATCTAAAGCGTTTTTTTCTCATACTGCTGTTTTTTCTAATGCATCTAAAGAGTTTTTTTCTCATACTGCAGTTTTTTCTTATGCATCTAAAGCGTTTCTTCTCATACTGCTGTTTTTTCTTATGCATCTAAAGCGTTTTTTTTTCTCATACTGCTGTTTTTTCTTATGCATCTAAAGCGTTTTTTCTTATACTGCTGTTTTTCCTTATGCATCTAAGCGTTTTTTTTTCTCATACTGCTGTTTTTTCTTATCCATCTAAAGCGTTTTTTCGTATACTGCTGTTTTTTCTTATGCATCTAAAGCGTTTTTTTCCTCATACTGCTGTTTTTTCTTATGCATATAAAGCGTTTTTTTTTCTCATACTGCTGTTTTTTCTTATGCATCTAAAGCGTTTTTTCTTATACTGCAGTTTTTTCTTATGGATCTAAAGCGTTTTTTCTGATACTGCAGTTTTTTCTTATGGATCTAAAGCGTTTTTTCTTATACTAATGTTTTTTCTTATGCATCTGAAGCGTTTTTTTTCTCATACTGCTGTTTTTTCTTATCCATCTAAAGCGTTTTTTCGATACTACTGTTTTTTCTTATGCATCTAAAGCGTTTTTTCTCATACTGCTGTTTTTTCTTATGCATATAAAGCGTTTATTTTCTCATACTGCTGTTTTTTCTTATGCATCTAAAGAGTTTTTTCTCATACTGCTGTTTTTTCTTATGCATCTAAAGCGTTTTTTTTCTCATACTGCTGTTTTTTCTTATGCATCTAAAGCGTTTTTTTCTCATACTGCTGTTTTTCCTTATGCATCTAAAGCGTTTTTTCTTATGCATCTAAAGCGTTTTTTCGTATACTGCTGTTTTTTCTTATGCGTCTAAAGCGTTTTTTTTCTCATACTGCTGTTTTTTCTTATGCATATAAAGCGTTTATTTTCTCATACTGCTGTTTTTTCTTATGCATCTAAAGAGTTTTTTTTTCTCATACTGCTGTTTTTTCTTATGCATCTAAAGCGTTTTTTTTCTCATACTGCTGTTTTTTCTTATGCATCTAAAGAGTTTTTTTTCTCATACTGCTGTTTTTTCTTATGGATCTAAAGAGTTTTTTTTTCTCATACTGCTGTTTTTTCTTATGCATCTAAAGCGTTTTTTTTTCTCATACTGCTGTTTTTTGTTATGCATCTAAAGCGTTTTTCTATCCATCTAAAGCGTTTTTCGTTATACTGCTGTTTTTTCTTATGCATCTAAAGCGTTTATTTTCTCATACTGCTGTTTTTTCTTATGCATCTAAAGAGTTTTTTTTCTCATACTGCTGTTTTTTCTTATGGATCTAAAGAGTTTTTTTTTTCTCATACTGCTGTTTTTTCTTATGCATCTAAAGCGTTTTTTTTTCTCATACTGCTGTTTTTTGTTATGCATCTAAAGCGTTTTTTCTTATCCATCTAAAGCGTTTTTCGTATACTGCTGTTTTTTCTTATGCATCTAAAGCGTTTATTTTCTCATACTGCTGTTTTTTCTTATGCATCTAAAGAGTTTTTTTTTCTCATACTGCTGTTTTTTTCTTATGCATCTAAAGCGTTTTTTTTCTCATACTGCTGTTTTTTCTTATGCATCTAAAGAGTTTTTTTTTTCTCTTACTGCTGTTTTTTCTTATGCATCTAAAGAGTTTTTTTTCTCATACTGCTGTTTTTTCTTATGCATCTAAAGCGTTTTTTTCTCATACTGCTGTTTTTTCTTATGCATCTAAAGCGTTTTTTCTTATACTGCTGTTTTTTCTTATGCATCTAAAGCGTTTTTTTTTTCTCATACTGCTGTTTTTTCTTATCCATCTAAAGCGTTTTTTCGTATACTGCTGTTTTTTCTTATGCATCTAAAGCGTTTTTTTTTCTCATACTGCTGTTTTTTCTTATGCATATAAAGCGTTTTTTTTTTCTCATACTGCTGTTTTTTCTTATGCATCTAAAGTGTTTTTTTTTCTCATACTGCTCTTTTTTCTAATGCATCTAAAGAGTTTTTTTTCTCATACTGCTGTTTTTTCTTATGCATCTAAAGCGTTTTTTTTTTCTCACACTGCTGTTTTTTCTTATGCATCTAAAGCGTTTTTTCTTATACTGCAGTTTTTTCTTATGCATCTAAAGAGTTTTTTCTTATACTGCTGTTTTTCCTTATGCATCTAAAGCGTTTTTTTCTTATACTGCTGTTTTTTCTTATGCATCTAAAGCATTTTTTCTTATACTGCTGTTTTTTCTTATGCATATAAAGCGTTTTTTTCTCATACTGCTGTTTTTTCTTATGCATCTAAAGCGTTTTTTCTTATACTGCTGTTTTTTCTTATGCATATAAAGCGTTTTTTTTTCTCATACTGCTGTTTTTTTCTTATCCATCTAAAGCGTTTTTTCGTATACTGCTGTTTTTTCTTATGCATCTAAAGCGTTTTTTTTCTCATACTGCTGTTTTTTCTTATGCATCTAAAGCGTTTTTTTTCTCATACTGCTGTTTTTTCTTGTGCATCTAAAGCGTTTTTTTTCTCATACTGCTGTTTTTTCTTATGCATCTAAAGCGTTTTTTCTTATACTGCAGTTTTTTTCTTATGGATCTAAAGCGTTTTTTCTGATACTGCAGTTTTTTCTTATGGATCTAAAGCGTTTTTTCTTATACTAATGTTTTTTCTTATGCATCTGAAGCGTTTTTTTTCTCATACTGCTGTTTTTTCTTATCCATCTAAAGCGTTTTTTCGATACTACTGTTTTTTCTTATGCATCTAAAGCGTTTTTTCTCATACTGCTGTTTTTTCTTATGCATATAAAGCGTTTATTTTCTCATACTGCTGTTTTTTCTTATGCATCTAAAGAGTTTTTCTCATACTGCTGTTTTTTCTTATGCATCTAAAGCGTTTTTTTTTCTCATACTGCTGTTTTTTCTTATGCATCTAAAGCGTTTTTTTCTCATACTGCTGTTTTTCCTTATGCATCTAAAGCGTTTTTTTCTTATGCATCTAAAGCGTTTTTTCGTATACTGCTGTTTTTTCTTATGCGTCTAAAGCGTTTTTTTTCTCATACTGCTGTTTTTTCTTATGCATATAAAGCGTTTATTTTCTCATACTGCTGTTTTTTCTTATGCATCTAAAGAGTTTTTTTTTCTCATACTGCTGTTTTTTCTTATGCATCTAAAGCGTTTTTTTTCTCATACTGCTGTTTTTTCTTATGCATCTAAAGAGTTTTTTTTCTCATACTGCTGTTTTTTCTTATGGATCTAAAGAGTTTTTTTTTCTCATACTGCTGTTTTTTCTTATGCATTACTGCTGTTTTTTGTTATGCATCTAAAGCGTTTTTCTTATCCATCTAAAGCGTTTTTCGTATACTGCTGTTTTTTCTTATGCATCTAAAGCGTTTATTTTCTCATACTGCTGTTTTTTCTTATGCATCTAAAGAGTTTTTTTTCTCATACTGCTGTTTTTTCTTATGGATCTAAAGAGTTTTTTTTTCTCATACTGCTGTTTTTTCTTATGCATCTAAAGCGTTTTTTTTTCTCATACTGCTGTTTTTTGTTATGCATCTAAAGCGTTTTTTCTTATCCATCTAAAGCGTTTTTCGTATACTGCTGTTTTTTCTTATGCATCTAAAGCGTTTATTTTCTCATACTGCTGTTTTTTCTTATGCATCTAAAGAGTTTTTTTTTTCTCATACTGCTGTTTTTTCTTATGCATCTAAAGCGTTTTTTTTCTCATACTGCTGTTTTTTCTTATGCATCTAAAGAGTTTTTTTTTTCTCTTACTGCTGTTTTTTCTTATGCATCTAAAGAGTTTTTTTTCTCATACTGCTGTTTTTTCTTATGCATCTAAAGCGTTTTTTTCTCATACTGCTGTTTTTTCTTATGCATCTAAAGCGTTTTTCTTATACTGCTGTTTTTTCTTATGCATCTAAAGCGTTTTTTTTTTCTCATACTGCTGTTTTTTCTTATCCATCTAAAGCGTTTTTTCGTATACTGCTGTTTTTTCTTATGCATCTAAAGCGTTTTTTTTTCTCATACTGCTTTTTTTTCTTATGCATATAAAGCGTTTTTTTTTTCTCATACTGCTGTTTTTTCTTATGCATCTAAAGTGTTTTTTTTTCTCATACTGCTGTTTTTTCTAATGCATCTAAAGAGTTTTTTTTCTCATACTGCTGTTTTTTCTTATGCATCTAAAGCGTTTTTTTTCTCACACTGCTGTTTTTTCTTATGCATCTAAAGCGTTTTTTCTTATACTGCAGTTTTTTCTTATGCATCTAAAGAGTTTTTTCTTATACTGCTGTTTTTCCTTATGCATCTAAAGCGTTTTTTCTTATACTGCTGTTTTTTCTTATGCATCTAAAGCATTTTTTCTTATACTGCTGTTTTTTCTTATGCATATAAAGCGTTTTTTTCTCATACTGCTGTTTTTTCTTATGCATCTAAAGCGTTTTTTCTTATACTGCTGTTTTTTCTTATGCATATAAAGCGTTTTTTTTTTCTCATACTGCTGTTTTTTCTTATCCATCTAAAGCGTTTTTTCGTATACTGCTGTTTTTTCTTATGCATCTAAAGCGTTTTTTTTCTCATACTGCTGTTTTTTCTTATGCATCTAAAGCGTTTTTTTTTCTCATACTGCTGTTTTTTCTAATGCATCTAAAGAGTTTTTTTTCTCATACTGCTGTTTTTTCTTATGCATCTAAAGCGTTTTTTTTTCTCATACTGCTATTTTTTCTTATGCATCTAAAGCGTTTTTTTTTTCTCATACTGCTGTTTTTTCTTATGCATCTAAAGCGTTTTTTCTTATACTGCAGTTTTTTCTTATGCATCTAAAGCGTTTTTTCTTATACTGCTGTTTTTCCTTATGCATCTAAAGCGTTTTTTCTTATACTGCTGTTTTTTCTTATGCATCTAAAGCGTTTTTTTCTCATACTGCTCTTTTTTCTAATGCATCTAAAGAGTTTTTTTTCTCATACTGCTGTTTTTTCTTGTGCATCTAAAGCGTTTTTTTTTCTCATACTGCTGTTTTTTCTTATGCATCTAAAGCGTTTTTTCTTATACTGCAGTTTTTTCTTATGCATCTAAAGCATTTTTTCTTATACTGCTGTTTTTTCTTATGCATATAAAGCGTTTTTTTCTCATACTGCTGTTTTTTCTTATGCATCTAAAGCGTTTTTTTTCTCATACTGCTGTTTTTTCTTATGCATCTAAAGCGTTTTTTTTTCTCATACTGCTGTTTTTTCTTATGCATCTAAAGCGTTTTTTCTTATACTGCTGTTTTTTCTTATGCATCTAAAGCATTTTTTCTTATACTGCTGTTTTTTCTTATGCATATAAAGCGTTTTTTTCTCATACTGCTGTTTTTTCTTATGCATCTAAAGCGTTTTTTCTTATACTGCTGTTTTTTCTTATGCATATAAAGCGTTTTTTTTTCTCATACTGCTGTTTTTTCTTATCCATCTAAAGCGTTTTTTCGTATACTGCTGTTTTTTCTTATGCATCTAAAGCGTTTTTTTTTTCTCATACTGCTGTTTTTTCTTATGCATCTAAAGCGTTTTTTTCTCATACTGCTGTTTTTTCTAATGCATCTAAAGAGTTTTTTTTCTCATACTGCTGTTTTTTCTTATGCATCTAAAGCGTTTTTTTTCTCATACTGCTGTTTTTTCTTATGCATCTAAAGCGTTTTTTTTCTCATACTGCTGTTTTTTCTTATGCATCTAAAGCGTTTTTTCTTATACTGCAGTTTTTTCTTATGCATCTAAAGCGTTTTTTCTTATACTGCTGTTTTTCCTTATGCATCTAAAGCGTTTTTTCTTATACTGCTGTTTTTTCTTATGCATCTAAAGCGTTTTTTTCTCATACTGCTCTTTTTTCTAATGCATCTAAAGAGTTTTTTTTCTCATACTGCTGTTTTTTCTTGTGCATCTAAAGCGTTTTTTTTCTCATACTGGTTTTTTCTTATGCATCTAAAGCGTTTTTTCTTATACTGCAGTTTTTTCTTATGCATCTAAAGCATTTTTTCTTATACTGCTGTTTTTTCTTATGCATATAAAGCGTTTTTTTCTCATACTGCTGTTTTTTCTTATGCATCTAAAGCGTTTTTTTCTCATACTGCTGTTTTTTCTTATGCATCTAAAGCGTTTTTTTTCTCATACTGCTGTTTTTTCTTATGCATCTAAAGCGTTTTTTCTTATACTGCAGTTTTTTCTTATGCATCTAAAGCGTTTTTTCTTATACTGCTGTTTTTCCTTATGCATCTAAAGCGTTTTTTTTTCATACTGCTGTTTTTTCTTATGCATCTAAAGCGTTTTTTTCTCATACTGCTGTTTTTTCTAATGCATCTAAAGAGTTTTTTTTCTCATACTGCTGTTTTTTCTTATGCATCTAAAGCGTTTTTTTTTCTCATACTGCTGTTTTTTCTTATGCATCTAAAGCGTTTTTTTTCTCATACTGCTGTTTTTTCTTATGCATCTAAAGCGTTTTTTCTTATACTGCAGTTTTTTCTTATGCATCTAAAGCGTTTTTTCTTATACTGCTGTTTTTCCTTATGCATCTAAAGCGTTTTTTCTTATACTGCTGTTTTTTCTTATGCATCTAAAGCATTTTTTCTTATACTGCTGTTTTTTCTTATGCATATGAAGCGTTTTTTTCTCATACTGCTGTTTTTTCTTATGCATCTAAAGCGTTTTTTCTTATACTGCTGTTTTTTCTTATGCATCTAAAACGCTTTTTTCTTATACTGCTGTTTTTTCTTATACTTCTTATACTTCCTATTTATGGACGGAAAGTAATTTAGAATAAATATTTTTATTCTAAATTATTTTTTCTAAGGTACAGCCCATGGCATTATATAAAAATAAAATCTCAGAATTATATACATGATATCCTTATGTTGTTTTTTTAGCAATATCTTTGAGCCAAAATAGATATGTATTTTCAAAAAGCTAAAATTCAAGTATATGATGGTGCTCGTAAAAAAAAGGCATTATTGAAAATATGAATACCATATAAACATTTCTACACGATAATGTATTTAAGTAATACATAAATAATCCACTCAAGCAGCTGCTTGCCACAGAGGTCTGACATGAGCCTGTCAGTTTATATGCCATAGTAGAAGATCTGAGAGGATGGCGGTACCTGGGCAGAAAAACAACCCAGACATTCCATGCCTTACCCCGGGGCTCGAACCTTTGTTCCTTTTATCAGTAGCCAAGTGTACTAACCACTCGGCCACGGAACCACATAGTGCCGTTGAATCAGTTACTTGTCAAAGAGTCCTAACTAGTTTGTTAGTATAATACACCGTAGTGAGGGGCGGGGGTGGCTCAGTCGGTAGCGCGCCAGGCTCGTAATCTGTAGTTCCCAGGTTCGAGTCCCAGCTGGGTCAGCGTTGAGATTTATCTCCGCAAAATTCCCCGCCCTGCCCACGGTCAGTAGGGGACACCGATGGGCTTGGAAAGGCCGCCGTCCGTCGGATGGGACGTTAAGCCGTGGTCCGTGTGCGGGAGAGCCATAACCTGTGCACGTTAAAGAACACGCTGGATGGCCTTGACGGGAGGCTACCATCTGTCTCCCAACAGCTGTTCTAGTGGGTCCCCTCCCCCAACTTCTCTGAGCCTTCGGGGTCCTTGTGGCCTGGCCATTTAGCCCATGGTGTGCAAAAAAGTGCCGCTCAGAGGTAAAACAACCCAACCCAACACCATAGTGAAGATCTGTCAGGCCGATAGTCTAAAGCCGATAGGCGACATGGAAAAGAAACATACATGGTTGGTTGGTTGTTTTACCTCTGAGCGGCACTTTTTTGCACACCATGGGCTAAATGGCCAGGTCACATGGACCCCGAAGGCTGAGATGTTGGTTGGTTGTTTTACCTCTGAGCGGCACTTTTTTGCACACCATGGGCTAAATGGCCAGGTCACATGGAAACCGAAGGCTCAGAGGTTGGTTGGTTTACCTCTGAGCGGCACGTTTTTGCACACCATAGGCTAAATGGCCAGGTCACATGGACCCCGAAGGCTCAGAGGTTGGTTGGTTGTTTTACCTCTGAGCGGCACTTTTTGCACACCATGGGCTAAATGGCCAGGTCACATGGACCCCGAAGGCTCAGAGGTTGGTTGGTTGTTTTACCTCTGAGCGGCACTATTTTTGCACACCATGGGCTAAATGGCCAGGTCACGTGGACCTCGAAGGCGCAAAGGAAGTTGGGGGAGGGGACTCAACAGCTGTTGGAAGACAGATGGTAGCCTCCCGTCAAGGTCATCCAGTGTATTCTTTAACGTGCACAGGGTATGGCTCTCCCGCACACGGGGCCACGGCTTAACGTCCCATCCGACGGACGGCGGCCTTTCCAAGCCCATCGGTGGTCCCCTACTGACCGTGGGCAGGGCGGGGAATTTTGCAGAGATAAATCTCAAAGCTGACCCAGCTGGGACTCGAACCTGGGAATTACAGATTACGAGCCTGGCGCGCTACCGACTGAGCCACCCCCGCCCCAAGAAACATACATGGCTCGAATCTGGATCCCTTTGATAAGTAACCAAACGTGCTAGCAATATAATATATAGTATTCGGATTGAAACGAAAAATTAATTATTGGCGAAAATATTTTTCCAAACATATTCCAAAAGGGTGCACATGCACCTTAAGACTAGTTGCCACTGATATTATGTAACCATTTTTAAACTACTACAACACTTACTAAATCATCAATACAGTCATTAATTAATACAGTATATTAGACATATATTTTATGTTAATGAGAATTTTCACAAAACAGATAATTAAAAAAAGAAATTTTAAAGGAAATAAAATTTAATTTGGCTTATAATACCATTTAGTTATTCCGAACAAGATGGTTTTGTTTCTCATTTTAATATAATTTGGATATTTTTTTTAAATTTGTAGAAAAAAATATTTTAGAAAAAATTAGAAATTTTAGAAAAAAAATCTTAGATATTTTTTTGAAGACTGTTTCAAATGAGAGCCAATGTTTGGCTAGCTGACATCGGAGCCTGATATTTCAGGTTGGGATCTTAACATGCCAACGTGGAGGATCATCGGAGCCTGATATTTCAGGTTGGGATCTTAACATGCCAACGTGGAGGATCATCGGAGCCTGATATTTCAGGTTGGGATCTTAACATGCCAACGTGGAGGATCATCGGAGCCTGATATTTCAGGTTGGGATCTTAACATGCCAACGTGGAGGATCATCGGAGCCTGATATTTCAGGTTGGGATCTTAACATGCCAACGTGGAGGATCATCGTCGCATAGCTGTTGCAAATTCTGGAGCTAGTGCTCTCCCTAAAACTCTCTCTAAAACCTTCCGATAAAACGAGTTAAAGTTTTAATACTCTTTAAATCTAAGAGATCATCTAATGCAGTTGGGTTTAACCTCTGAG
This sequence comes from Ryuthela nishihirai, assembly GCA_038380435.1. Classification (NCBI taxonomy): domain Eukaryota; kingdom Metazoa; phylum Arthropoda; class Arachnida; order Araneae; family Heptathelidae; genus Ryuthela; species Ryuthela nishihirai. The sequence goes on from JAWZYU010000006.1 coordinate 91,952,614, forward strand.
CGGCCCTTTTTTTGCGCACAATGAAATAAATGGCCAGGTCACAAGGACCCCGAGGGATCAGAGAAGGTTGGAGGAGAGATCCACTGGATAGCTGTTATGATACAGATGGTAGTCTCCCGTCAAAGCCATCCAGCATGTTTTTAAGCGTGCACAGGATTTTTTTTCACACGGAACACGGCGTAACATCCCATCCTACGGACGGTGGCGTTTTCAAGTCCGTCGATTTCCGCTGACCCAGCTGGGACTCGAGCTTGGAAACTACAGATTACGAGCCTGGCCAACACCACTTGTAGGAGGTTATATATTATAATATATAATATTATATATATTATTATATACAAGGTGATTCAAAACTTATCGTTCAAATTTCGTGGGGAGGTAGGGAATACGTCAGGAAACCGATTTCACATAGGAAAGTATGTCCGCAAATGTACGCATGCGTATGTAGAGGGCGCTGTGTGTACCCAACCAGTGTACAGCTCGCCCGACCACTCCCGCTGTCATCAGTGTATCCCCATATGCGAGATGCATATCCGCTAGCTCTTGATGCGTAAAACGATTCATCTTATCACTAGTAAGTCAGCTCGTACACTGATGACAGCGGGAGTGGTCGGGCGAGCTGTACACTGGTTGGGTACACACAGCGCCCTCTACATACGCATGCGTACATTTGAGGACATACTTTCCTATGTGAAATCGGTTTCCTGACGTATTCCCTACCTCCCCACGAAATTTGAACGATAAGTTTTGAATCACCCTGTATTATAATATATATATATCTATTTCCCCTTTTGAGCTCTATTTGCCTATACGCTCCTCCCCCCCCCCAAAAAAAAAAGCCGCTGTTTATTTGTACACCCTGTAAAAGTGTACTTTACCATCAGAACTGTTTATTTGTACTTTAAATTTTATATCGTATATACATTCTAATAATTGGTTCTTCATTTCTTCGTAGCAAAGAAAATTCCTAAAGACATAAAATGCATAGTAGTAGCCTGAGACCTACTAACAAAAATTTTCTGATAATTGGGCACATTATTCAGTTTGATCCTTTTGTCTGATGGAAACTAGCAATTTTTTCAATAACTGGCTGCATCTTTGTTGCTGACAAACCAAGATCACATCTTTTCACAATGTGAAGGCGGCTACGAGCTTCTGATAGCAGATAATCCACCACATTAATGCCAGATTCAACGAGATAAGAAGTGGGAAATGCGATCAAACACAACTTTCTTTTCTCCCAAAGAACGTCTTAGTTTCCTTGCTTAGCCATAAATTATGTTTGAACATAAAACAAGTTTGTCATGAAAAAAAAAATATTGTTTTTACATTTCCATTCCTAATATTTTTTTTCTGGCAATGAAGTTTGGGAAGCCCCTCTCAGAAACAGTGTGGCCTTTTAATGTTCTGTTTTTACCATGCGCTCCCTGGGGGGCAGGGGTGATTGAGAATCACTGACCAAGTGCAATGATTCCCAATGGGGGCGTTTTACAAATTTTTGTGTGGTTCAGTTTTTCTGTGGAAATAAATGGAATATCGAATACTTCATAAAGTAGCATATCCTTCCGTGAAGGATTCATCTTAAAAAGAGGACTTTTTTGTCTAAAACACTTGGGAATCAATGATCCCAAGTGGTCAACGTGGGGTACGTGGTAAAATTTTTTGAGGCACGCTCAGTCGGTAGCGCGCCAGGCTCGTAATCTGTAGTTCCCAGGTTCGAGTCCCAGCTGGGTTAGCGTTGAGATTTTTCCCCGCAAAATCCCCCCCCTACCCACGGTCAGTAGGGGACACCGATGGGCTTGGTAACGGCCGCCGTCCGTCGGATGGGACGTTAAGCCATGGCCCCGTGTGCGGGAGAGCCATACCCTGTGCACGTTAAAGAACACGCTGGATGGCCTTGATGGGAGGCTACCATCTGTCTCCCAACAGCTGTTACAGTGGGTCCCCTCCACTAACCTTGTCTGAGCCTTCGAGGTCCATGTGACCTGGCCATTTAGCCCATGGTGTGCAAAAAAGTGCCGCTCAGAGGTAAAACAACCCAACCCAACTCTAGCAGTGGAAATTCGAACTAATGGTGATTGGGAAAATAAACTATTAATCTTTTATTAGTACACTCACTCAAAAAAGTATCCGAACACTATGGTTGATTACAGAATTCAGAAAAAAATATCTGGCAACGATTTTTTTTAGAAATTAGTGATCTGGCAACCTTCGTGTCACGTGATTACAGAATTCAGGAAAAATATCTGGAGCGTGTACAGCAACTGTACACGCTCCAGTTACCGTTCACAGCAAACGACGAACGGTAACTGCACACTCAATATTTCCGTGAGTGAGCCCACACGATCCAGGTCTTTGTGAGCTCACACGATCCGATGTGCTGTGAACATTAACCGCAACCACTCCAGTTTGCTGTGAACGGTAACTGCACAAGCTCCATATTCATTGCATTATATATTCATACGCATTAATATATTAAAAAATATCCGAAAGCTATGGTTGATTGGTCTGTAAATGGTACCTAGGTAGTCACTGGAAGGAGAGCTATGCACCAATCCCCTGTGATGATGCATAGAACCGGCCACGCCTAGCACCTAATGTCCAACCCCGCCTTCTCGTGGTGCGGACCGTTAGTAACTTTCAAAAGAGATACTCTCTTGTGGAAGTGAACGGAAGGGGAGGGCTGCCAGATTAGTGTGGCCTACTGATCTGGACAACTATGGCTACTTTTCTTTTTTTTCTACCCTGCTGAGGAGTGGTCAACCACACAGGGTCCTGGTGCTGACCATATAAACCTACTGGACTGGACAGATATATGGCTCTGAGCTTGATTATGGATCCTGATTTTGCTGCACTGGTGGGCTTCTGTGGAGGGAAAATCTTCCGCTGTGTTTTCTTTTTGTTTGTGGGTTGACAGCCCCAAGTGAATAGATCCACAGGATATGTTTATCAGCTGGTGGATAATCCTGAGCAGAAGTCATCGCAGGCACCTGAACTCTTTGCTTCTATTGGCATCGTCAAATTCTACATTGGAGGAAGTCTTCCAGTGTAGATGGCTTCAGCCTTTAGTAGTGGGGGAACGGGTCTTTGCCCCATGTCTGCGATTAGGGGGCTGTTTGATATTGTTGGCATTCCCTCTCTCAATAAACATAGTTTCTTTAAACATCCCACTAACCATTTTCTCTCCATAGGTAGTTGGAATGTGAGGACTCTGCACAGAGCTTTTTCTCTTGATGTCCTCACACAAGAATTCCACCGTTATAATTTAGATATTCTCGGCTTGCAAGAGACCAGATGGACAGATAAAGGTCAGATTCTTAAAAATAATCTTAAATTTCTCTTTTCAGGGAGGGACGACAAAAAGCATCACCAAGGCGTGGGTCTGCTTCTCAGCAGACACGCTAGTGATGCTCTTCTAGGATATGAGTGCATTAATGAAAGGTTTCTTACAGCAAAATTTCAGACAAGCGTTAAAGACTTGAATGTTATCTGCTGTTATGCCCCCACTGAGGATGCCGATGAGGATGAGAAGGATAGGTTTTATGAACAACTTCAGGATATTTTGAATTCTGTCAAGAAAGGAGATATTACCCTTGTTCTTGGTGACTTCAATGCCAAAGTCGGTACTGACTCTGACCTTTGGGGAGGAGTAATAGGCCCTTTTGGTATTGGTAGCTGCAATAGCAATGGGCAACGTCTCCTACAGGTAAGTAAACTCAATGGATTCAGAATAACTAACACTTATTGCAAACACCGCGACATACATAAGTACACATGGGTTTCACCTGATGGGCTGCATAAGAATATGATTGATTACATATTAATTAACAGCAAATGGACTAGTTCTGTTAGGAATACCAGGGCATATAGGGGAGCTGAAATTGGATCTGACCATTACCTTGTTAAAAGTGTGTTGCAACTTAAACTTAAAAAGTGTTGTGCTAGGGTTAAAAAATTTACTTTTAATACTGAAGCTCTGAAAGATCCAGTTATAGCCAAAGCTTACCATGATAGGTTACTTAGTCATTATGACAGTCATGGTTTGATTACTACTGAAGTTGAGGAAGAATGGGATCATTTTAAACAGGCTTTTTTGGACACTAACAGTACTCTTTTAGGAAAAAAGGAGCAGAAGAGGCAAAATTATCTGAGTGATAAGGCACTTGAGCTTATTTCGGAAAGAAAGAACTGCAGGAATGCCCTTAATCAATACCCTACTAGTCCTAATAGAAAGCATTACAGAGACCTTAATAAACTTGTAAAGGATCAGTTAGCTGCTGATAAAAATTTTTGGCTTGATGGTTTGGCTGACAAAGCCGAGGAAGCAGTTAGACAGCACAACAGCAGAGAGCTGTACCAGATAGTTAATGTTTTGTGTGGTAGAAAACGGACAGGCATACAAGGATTGAAGGATAAACAAGGTAAGGTTATAGAAGGGGAGGATTCTGTCATGGCTAGGTGGGCTGAGCATTTCAGTGATGTTCTAAACAATGTAGTTAGTTCTACTCCCATTGTTTGCAATGATGATAGATGCATTGGTGGCTTTAATGTTGGCCCTATAACACAATCTGAAGTTAGTTTGGCTGTTTCTAAACTTAAACTTCATAAATCCCCAGGGGTAGATGAAATTACTACGGAAATGCTTAGAGCTGGGAATGTTTCGGTTACCACTTGGATGACTGAAATTCTGAATCTCTTTTATGATAAAGGCATGGTTCCTAAGGATTTTACCAGAGCTATTGTTATCCTTATTTTCAAAAAAGGTGATCGCAGTTCTTGTGATAACTATAGGGGTATCAGCCTACTCTCTGTTCCAGGTAAAGTTCTTTCCATGATTGTGCTTAATAGAATTAAGAATCTGGTTGACAGGCAATTGCGTGATGAGCAATGTGGATTCAGAAGTGGTAGGGGATGTGTGGATCAGATATTTTCACTTAGGCAGATTCTTGAGAAATGTTTAGAGTTTCAGAAACCTTTGGTTGCTAGCTTTGTTGATTTCAAAAAGGCTTTCGACTCTGTTGATCGTCATAATTTGTGGTTGATTGTGAGATCATATGGTATACCAGACAAGTTAGTTAACATTATGAAAGCTCTCTATAATAACACTGAGTCGTGTGTGAGAGTGGGTAAGGCTTGTAGCAATTGGTTTAGCATTACTTCTGGTGTTCGACAAGGTGCATTTTGTCTCCTTTTCTCTTTAGCTTGGTTATTGATTATGTTATGCGAAATTCACTTCAAGGGAAAGATTTTGGCCTTAAATGGGCTGGAGATAGGAAAATTTCTGATTTAGATATGCTGATGATTTAGCCCTTCTGGCAAATGATGTTGATGAGATGAACTCTTTCATTCGAGCCGTTGATGAGACTGGTAGTAGAATAGGTTTGGTTATAAACAGAGAGAAAACTAAAGTGATGAAAATTGGTCAGGCAGGCTGTGATTCAGTTAATCTGAATGGTTGCAGTCTTGAGCAGGTGTAACAGTTTAATTATCTTGGGAGCTATGTAACAGATAATGGTGATGTGCAGCATGAGATTAACAGACGAATAGGGATTGCTGCTGGGACTTTTAAGAATCTATGGAGAGTGTGGAGAAATAGGCGTATACACCTAAAGACTAAAATTAGACTGTATAATAGTTTGGTTCTTTCTAGGGTTAGTTATGATAGTGAAACGTGGACACTTTGTAAACAAGATAACAGGAAACTAGATGCTTTTGATTCCAGATGCTTACGCAGTATCTTGGGCATTAGGTGGTTCAACTTTGTAACTAATGATGAGATTAGGCAAAGGAGTTTGCAACCTCCTTTAAGCAGCATATTGTGCAGAGAGAGACTCCGTTGGTTTGGCCATGTTGTCCGTATGAATAATTATAGATTGGCGAATATGGTTATGAACAGTGTGCCTAAAGGCCTCAGAAAGAAGGGGAGACCTAGGATGCGGTGGGCAGACAATGTCAAACAGGACCTTGTTAGAATTGGTGTGCAGTGGCCAGATGCAGTAGATGTAGCTCAGGATAGACTTGCTTGGAGAACTAAATTGCACGGTCTGGTTGGACCTCCGTAGCCCATGGCTGCTTGAGGATGATGATGATGATGATGATGATGATGATGGTTGATTACAGAATTCAAAAAAATATCTGGCAACGATTTTTTTAGAAATTAGTGATCTGGCAACCTTCGTGTCACGTGACACGAAGGTTGCCAGATCACTAATTTTTAAAAAAATCGTTGCCAGATATTTTTTCTGAATTTTGTAATCAACCGTAGTGTTCGGATCCTTTTTTGAGCGACAGTACCTGTACAACACACGCAAAAAAAATACTTTTCATATATTTCTTAAAACAGAAAAGTTGCCTTTTACCAACACCCCCTTAGTATAAGGGTGGGGGGGGGCAAATCATTACTAATAGCGTAAACCACTTGACCATTACAGTCAGTCACCAAAATTTAAAATTTCTGGCATATAGTCTTTTTTCAATTTCGTTTAAATATTTGGTATTTTCATCGCTATAGGCTGCTTTTGATTTTTGATTTTCCGCCTTTAGTACTCTCTAACAATGAAAATTTCAACTCATGGGTGATTCGATAAATATTAATATTTTGTTAGTACGTGTAAAAAAATAATTTTTTGTTTCTCTCTTAAAATTAAAAAGTTTCGTTTTCCCATACCCTTGGGGGTAAGAAAGCAAAGCCTTGTTGCCATTGTAAATCTTCTGACCATATTCTTTGGAATTTTAGCATTTTTCCACCACTAGAGAGCGCTATTAAAGCTTATTTAAAAATTGCTAATCGTAATATTTTATCAGTACTTATGAAACGCAAAAATAATTTTTCATTTATCTCTAAAAGTAAAAAAGTTGGTTTTCTATAGAGGGACAGACAGATAGAGAGACAGACGGATGGACAACAGTTAACAAACAGACAAACGAACCAACATTGCATACGCAGACGACAAAGTGAAAACAACCCGTTTTGCAAGCAAACTGAGAAGAAATTATTTGTTGGTTTTCAGTTCGCTCGTTTCACTTTTGCAGCCCAATTGCTGTGTTCTGACAGAATTTCTTGGAAAGAAATTATTTCCTTGAGTAGAATTTTTCCCCAATGTAGCGCAGTGAGGCATTAAAAAAATATTAAAGCTTTTATAGGCAAAAAAAGATGTAGTAATGTATAACTGAGAATCTTTATCTAGGTACACACACTATAAATAAATAAATAAATAAATACCCCTCAAGCAGCTGCTTGCCACAGAGGTCTGACAGGAGCCTGTCAGTTTATATGCCAAAGTAGAAGATCTGAGAGGTTGGCAGGACCTCAGCAGAAAAACAACATATACAACCATGCCTTATCCGGGGCTCGAACCCAGGTCTCTTAGATCAGTAGCCAGGCGCACTAACCACTCGACCACGGGACGGCTAACTCGTAGGATTTCGACTCACGGTACGACAAACATGCCGCCCATAAACCATGTGACTCGATCAACCAATGACAGTCAATCACCGAGATACCACCCCACTATAAATAGAATTGAGTCTCCTACCAACACATCCCCCACTGCACAAATCATAAAGCAGCACCCACTATATTCAACATGGAGAAAAATCAAACCTTTCAACCCTAGATACACAATCCCCTATTGGACTATTAAAAAACCCTCCATAAATCTCACACTTCCACACATCACCCAAAAATATAAACACCTCCCACAAGAACTAAAATTTACAGCCGAACAACTCATCACAAACATTCCTATCACAGATCTCATTATATTCACAGATGGCTCCCACATCCCACACACAACAAATGGCTCTGCTGCCTTCCACTCTACCCAACCAATTTTCTCACATATAATCAAAATGAACCATGCAGAAAACAGTACTGCTACAGAGCTAGCTGCAATACATATGGCTTTGGAATGGTCCTCCACACAAAATACACACAGCATACATATTATCACTGACTCAAAATCTGCCTTGCACAGCATCAACAAACATACATACAACCTATCACAAAATTACTCTCTTTTCCATATTCACAGAATTTCACACAATATAATTGCCACTCACAAAACACTAACATTCCACTGGATACCCTCTCATTGTAACATAACCCATAATGACACTGCTGACCACCTTGCTAAACAAGGACACAATATCCCTACACCTAATTATCACACCCCTGAGACATATAATCATCACCTAATTGAAATCAACAAATTCTTCCACTCCACATGGACACAAAACTGGATCCAACAGGCCACAATTAAAAATACATTCAGAGCCACCATTGCTGCCATCCCACACACACTACATCTCAACTACCTATCAAGAAGAGCCCAAACAGCAATTCATCAACTACGCACTGGCAGAACAAATCTCAACAAGGACCTTTTCATGATACAAAAGATACCATCTGCTCTTTGCACTACATGCCAGGGGGCAGGGGTGGCTCAGTCGGTAGCGCGCCAGGCTCGTAATCTGTAGTTCCCAGGTTCGAGTCCCAGCTGGGTCAGCGTTGAGATTTATCTCCGCAAAATTCCCCGCCCTGCCCACGGTCAGTAGGGGACACCGATGGGCTTGGAAAGGCCGCCGTCCGTCGGATGGGACGTTGTTTTGTGCCCCAGTTTTGTGCCCCGTGTGTGGGAGAGCCATACCCTGTGCACGTTAAAGAACACGCTGGATGGCCTTGACGGGAGGCTACCATCTGTCTCCCAACAGCTGTTCCAGTGGGTCCCCTCCCCCAACCTTCTCTGAGCCTTCGGGGTCCATGTGACCTGGCCATTTAGCCCATGGTGTGCAAAAAAGTGCCGCTCAGAGGTAAAACAACCCAACACAACCCAACGCACTACATGCCAAGTGATAGAAGACATTCCACACTACCTTCTACACTGCACCAAATATACAATACATAGAATTACCCTCTTCCAGACACTCACCACACTGGGAACCACTTATTTCTCAGCCGAAACAATTCTTGGTCCTACTCAAAATAATATAGCCACTATAGGGCCTTGGCCCAATATATCAACAGCACTGGGAGATTCCCCTAAAGCCTCTCCAAAGGCCTATACCTCACTTTTAAAAGATCCTTGGGACACTAAAAGATCCAGATGCCAATAAAAGATCCCCATAGGACATCAAAAGACGCATTTTGGACAACTTATTCCATAGAAACTAAATAATAAAAAATATATAGTATAAATTCATCAAAAAAAAATCAATCTAACTATCAAAAATAAAGACACATAAAGGAAAACTTTATTTCTATATTGGAAACTTTTATATTTCTCTTTAACCCAATAACTTATATGGAATCTCTCCCAGAACATATCATCTCCATACACATTATCATACCTAATATACATATGGAATCTCACCACATCTCCCACTACCCTTTGATGGGAACCTTAAACTGCACTCCTGCCACACACCCCAAGCTCATAGCTGACCTACTGGCTCTATAAAATTAAACACTGACCACCACACACTGCACACATAAATTTGATTTCCAACTCATATAACGTAGCTATATCATTAAATATCTCTTCTCCTCCAAAAAATAAATTATCTTTATCATACTCCTTCCCAATATAAAAATCTCCCTTCTCCTCCAAAAAATAAATTATCTTTATCATACTCCTTCCCATATATAAGGCTGTCACTGAGCTAAGACTTTTCCCAGATCCACCCCTGCGCAACATTTCACTGCATGGCAGGGGCAACCCAATGCTAACCTCTGGTGTTAGATAAGCAACCATAAATATTTCCTTCTCCATCTTCCTGACATAGGAGTTTTACCTATCCCACCGTCTCTGCTCCCCCCACCAAATATTTCATCCCCCTTTGATTGACTCAAATCTACCATACTGGCAACCAACCATGGCCACAACTTCATAAAATAACATAACATTCGCCACTCGGAAAATTATAAAAAAAAAATATATATATATACACTACTTCTTCCTCTATCTCTCTCCACCCCCCTTCCCCCCTTTCACATGACAAGCAACTGGTATTTATTCTCCTTCACCCTTCAACATCTGCCTCTCCACCACTGGGAGGCCTGCGGCCTAAAGCCCAATTGCCAGCCTTCACTGTGCTGGACAATCTTTGCCGTTTTCATCCGCACCCACTGCCCTTTATGCGCATGGACCTGATGATAAGGGAGCCGAGGCCCCCTTTACAAATAGGTCCAGCTTAGAAAGGAGGAGGTATAAGAAGAAGAAGGTCAACCTGCTAGTTTACACTAGAGGACCTGTATAGTTAGACTATCATTCTTCATCTTTTCAAAGTGGTCCAATAAAAGATGAAGAATTATAGTCTAACAATACATGACCTCTAGTGTAAACTAGCATTTTATTACATTAAAAATTCAAGAAATATCAAATTGCAAAATGGTTGCCAGATTAAGGTGCTAAATGATTTTCTTTCCAATGAAATTTTACGAGGAAAACATTATTTTAACAGGCTCTGACAAAAGAACTGAATAAAAGCAGAAATATTTTTGCTAGTGTTTTTCAAAATCAGTTATTGAACACTGAATACTTATCTTTACTTTTCTGGATTTTATTATTTTGAATTTTGGAAACGATTAAAAGTTTCTTCTGCTTGTAATTCATCGGGTACTTGACCGATTGGTCCCAGATTTTGTGTTCCTGAGTTCGGTTTACAGATCGGAATCCTAGCTGCCGTGGGTCGTAATGAAACTTGCTGAAAGTATACGAAATTTGAAACTTCGGAATAGAGTAGTACGTTATGGATGCGAAAAATATTCAATGGACAGACGTTTCACGCCAAACTTTTGGCGGATATAGCTAATGGTCATGCTAAAAATTAAGCGTATTCGGAAACTGAAACGGCTGGACTGAAACCTGTGTTTCTTGTACTTTCTCGATGACGTCAGTAGGGGGAAAACGAGGCCTCGGGGGAAAAGGAGAGTTCTGGAACAGGGGCGGGTCAATGTTAATCCTATGGGACCCGCCTCCCTGTGTTCTAAAGCGGAGGCGGGTCTTTCCACCACACAAACAGGTCAATATTTTCCTCAATAATTTACATAATTTATTTTTTAAATCAGAGATTTCCTTTTTTTTTCCCCTTTTAATTAATTTTTTTCCAACCAATAGCATTGTTTCTTTTCGTTTCTGCAGACAGTCTTTTAAATCAGTTTCTGCGGGATAGTCCTTCTTCTAGTATAAATACGACATCCATCAATCAGATTCCTCATTCTGTTGTCAGACGTTGACAGTGACGGTTCTCTGCTGCTGCGTCTCCGTGATTTTTTCAACTGCTAGAAGCCAATAGTCCTCGTGTAGTATAAATCAGTTATTTTACAAGTCACTGCTACATAATGTATCCATGCGATATATATTCATCAGACCCATCTCATTCGTCATAAGAGAAATCACGATGGAAATCACCTCTTTAAGTGCTATCAATGCGAATGGACATTCTCAAGAAGAGATGATGCCCGACGTCACGAGTTATCTCTCACACCTTCAGAAAAACCTACAAATGTTAAGAATGTGCCATGGAGTTTGGAAGAAAAGACAATCTTTTACGACATCAAAGAAAGCCACACAATAATAAACGAAAACGTTCTGAGGATGAAAGGATTCCCCAAAAGAAACAAAAACCAGACCCTGAAGACCCCTGCCAGTTTACAAAAGAAATGAAAAGGACCCTATCAACACATAAACGGACGGCAACGGAAGAAACATCTATTGATCTCACCTTTTTCCTTGAATCCTCGCGGGAGTCACTCCTAACTCATCTGAAAGAAGAATTGGCCTCGAAAGGTAGCATTAAATGGTACCTTGTCGTGCAAGTGCAAGTGCGCTTCAGGCGAAAAGTCTCCCCTTCTTCCTTCGAACACTGTACCCCGTTTTTCCGAAGTAACTGTGTCACAAGTCTTCCTACATCATCCCTAAACATAGAACTGGATTCAGCGTGTAAAAAGATAAATACCTCATTTGAAGAATTTGATGGAGCACATAGTGGATGGACACTTGATGCCGTACTCCACGCTGAAATGAACATTGGAAAATATATCCCTCTTGCAGGGTCTAGTTATATCCCTACTCTAAGAGAATTACTGTTAAAACACGCTGTTGTCAATGTATGTAATTCTGACCAAAAATGTTTTGTCTGGTCTGTTTTAGCCTCTTTGTATCCTGCCACAGATAATCCACAACGTCCTAACAACTATACACATTTAGAAGAAAAATTAAATACATCTGGTCTAATTTTCCCTGTAACAATAAATCAAATATCTAAATTCGAAAAAATGAACAACATTTTTGCCTATGTTTTTGGATATGAGAAAGAGGTGTTCCCACTCTACATCATTCAGATTTAAAGCACATGCAAATCTCCTTCTGTTATCGGATGGTGAAAAGCAACATTAGTGTTCCATTAAGAATATGAGTAGACTTCTCAGTCCTCTCACCAAACATAACGGTGTACGTTTCTACTGTGATTACTGTCTTCACCGTTTCGCAAATGAATCACTCTTGAAGGATCATATCCCCTATTGTCAAGAACATAGACCCCAGAGAGTAAAATTCCCAACTGAAGAAGAGAAATGGCTGAAATTCACAAATTTTAAGTTTCAGCAGCCCGTTCCATACGTGATTTACGCCAACTTTGAATCATTCCTAGTGAAAGTGGACACTTGTATGCCTAACCCTGAAAAATCTCACACCACTATCACGGCAAATCGTGAACCCTGTGGATTTGCATATCTTGTTGTTGGGCCTGCCGGCTGCAGCTATAAACCTCCAGTAGTTTATAGAGGTCCTAATGTAGTAGAAGAATTTTTAGAATGTCTGCTTAAAGAAGAAGAAAACATTAAAAATTTACTGTCGATGATAAAGCCAATGCAGCTCTCGAATCATGAAGAGGAATCATTTCACAACGCTGCTGACTGTCATATTTGTAAGCATGCCCTAGGGTTGTTGGGTTGTTGGGTTGTTTTACCTCTGAGCAGCACTTTTTTGCACACCATGGGCTAAATGGCCAGGTCACATTCTCAGGCCCGAAGGCTCAGAGAAGGTTGGGGGAGGGGACCCACTGGAACAGCTGTTGGGAGACAGATGGTAGCCTCCCGTCAAGGCCATCCAGTGTGTTCTTTAACGTGCACAGGGTATGACTCTCCCGCACACGGGACCACGGCTTAACGTCCCATCCGACGGACGGCGGCCTTTCCAAGCCCATCGGTGTCCCCTACTGACCGTGGGCAGGGCGGGGAAATTTGCGGAGATAAATCTCAATGCTGACCCAGCTGGGACTCGAACCTGGGAACTACAGATTACGAGCCTGGCGCGCTACCGACTGAGCCACCCCCGCCCCCATGCCCTAGGGGCAGATCGTGTGAGAGATCACGATCATATAACAGGTAATTCCGAGGAGCTGCCCATAAATCCTGTAATCTGAACTTTAAGTTAACCAATAGGAGGGGCGGGGGTGGCTCAGTCGGTAACGCGCCAGGCTCGTAATCTTGTAGTTCCCAGGTTCGAGTCTCAGCTGGGTCAGCGTTGAGATTTATCTCCGCAAAATTTCCCCGCCCTGCCCACGGTCAGTAGGGGACACCGATGGGTTTGGAAATGCCGCCGTCCGTCGGATGGGACGTTAAGCCGTGGCTCCGTGTGCGGGAGAGCCATACCCTGTGCACGTTAAAGAACACGCTGGATGGCCTTGACGGGATGCTACCATCTGTCTCCCAACAGCTATTCCAATGGGTCCCCTCCCCCAACCTTCTCTGATCCTTCGGGGTCCATATGACCTGGCCATTTAGCCCATGGTGTGCAAAAAAGTGCCGCTCAGAGGTAAAACAATCCAATCCAAACCAATAGGATTCCAGTTATCTTTCACAACCTAAAGGGATATGACAGCCACCTTATTATGCAAGGAATCGGCAGAATCAAAAATAAGAAGATTAATTGCATTCCCAATAACATGGAAACATACATAGCCTTCTCCCTGGGGACATTGCATTTTATAGACTCCTATCAGTTTTTAAGCACATCTCTTTAGAAGCTAGTAAATAATTTATCACCAGATGAGTTCCATATTTTAAAGGACCACGTTGAAACTGAACGGCTACACTTGGTTTTGAGAAAAGGAGTTTACCCCTAAGATTATATCGACAACAGTGAAAAGTTTGAAGAAACAGTATTACCACCACGTGAAGCATTTTACAACCAACTCACAGAAGAAGCGCTAGGGGAAGAAGACTACACCCATGCAATAAGAGTATGGAATGCATTCAACATAAAAAATCTAGACCAGTATCATGACTTGTACTTGAAGACTGACGTGCTCCTCTTAGCTGATGTTTTCGAAAGTTTTAGAAAACTATGCATCAGATACTATGAAATCGATCCCTGTCATGTTTACACGGCTCCTGGATTAGCCTGGCAAGCATGCCTAAAATGACAAATGTAAATCTTGAGTTGATAACTGACTCTACAATGTACCTTTTCCTGGAAAAAGACATACGAGGGAGAATTTTTGTGATATGCAATCGTCTTAGTACTGCAAACAACAAGTATTTGGACACCTATGATCCTCAGTTACCCTCTAAACACATTATGTACTATGATGCGAACAATCTTTATGGATGGGCAATGACACAATGTCTCCCTCAAAGCGATTTTCGATGGTTTAATAAAGAAGAAAAAGCAGATCTAGATATTACAGCAGTTGCTGATGATTCGAATAAAGGGTACATATTGGAAGTTGATTTAGATTATCCAGTTTCTCTACACGACAAGCATAATGATTATCCACTAGCCCCTGAGAAACTTCAGATTACCGGCAGAATACTATCACCATATTGTCAAGAGATTGCCCAAAACCTTGGAATAAATACAAGCCAATCAGTCGTGAAATTAGCCTCAAATCTAAATTCTAAGGAAAAATATGTCCTTCATTATCGAAATCTCAAACAATATTTAGCCTTCGGTATGCAGCTGAAGAAAATACATCGCGTTTTAGAATTTAATCAGTCTTGCTGGCTAAAACCATATATAGAATTTAATACAGATCAGCGGAAGATAGCTAGAAACGACTTCGAGAAGGACTTCTTCAAACTGATGAATAATGCTGTGTTTGGGAAAACGATGGAAAATTTGAGAAATCGAGTGAAAATTGAATTGACTCAGAACCCGAAGAGAGTATGTAAACTCGTAGCATCACCTGCTTTTCACGCTTTTCGTGTTTTTGACAACGACCTCGCATGTGTACAATCAAAGCAAACCAAATTGAAACTCAACAGACCTATTTATGCTGGTTTCAGTATTCTAGATATTAGTAAACTATTGATGTATAGCTTTCATTATGACTATATCAGTCCGAAATATGGAGAAAAAGCTAAATTTTTGTTCACTGATACAGATTCACTGTGCTACGAGCTTCAAACCGAGGACGTGTATGCTGATATGAAAGATGATATAGATCATTTTGACACGTCCGACTATCACATAGACCATGTTTTGCATAGTACACATGATAAAAAGGTACTAGGTAAAATGAAAGATGAACTTTCAGGAGTACCTATCAAAGAATTTGCAGGCCTTCGTTCTAAAATGCATTCCCTTCAGAGTTTACATGAGGAGAAGAAGACGGGGAAAGGAGTCCCCAAACACATCGTAAAAAGAACCCTTCGTCACAAGGATTACAGAGACTGCTTAATAAACAAATCACCTTGTCGAGTAGATTTGACAAGGATTCAAAGTAGCAACCACCATCTTCATACAGTGAAAGGTGTAAAACTTGGTCTGTCACCATTTGATGACAAAAGATATATTTTAGAAAATGGTTATGACACCCTTTCGTACGGTCACTACAAAACAATGAAAAAATAACATAATAGAAAAACGAATATTTCAATGTGATTTTTTTAATATGTTTGAGCTATTTATGTATAAAAATATGATAATTTTATCCGAATGTATGCATATAACCCCCTATATACGTAAAAATATTGCATGTCATTATTATATGTAGACAGCTGTATGTAAAACCATTTCCTCTATTAACCTGCATTTTTGTAAGCAGACTGTAAAGTATATTCATAATCAATGTGAAAAAAGCATTATTGTAAAATGTATAAAATTGTAAAACAAATGAAATCATTACACGTGAAGCCCACGCATTGTCATTGTATCACTCAATACTTTGAAATCAATAAAAATTTTAAAATGATATATATGTGTCGTCTGAATTTCTGAGTCTTATCTTTAGCAAGTGGGGAGGTAAACAAGCGTTAGCGTCACTTCTCACGTGAGTTTTTCCGGTGACGCTCGTGCTGCTGACTCATTTCCGCAGCTCGCATCGCGTTGTAACGCGCCCGATGATCAAATTAATGAGAAGAAAGAGATGACACTCTAAATTCGATTCCAAAGGGGTGTAGAGATGAGAAATCCAAAAAGGAGATCAAAAATTATAAATTTAAGGTCATTGTTAGGTGGATCTAATAAGATGTTGATGTGTAGTTCATGAATATGAAATTTGGAGAGAGAATGAATTAATATTTTTCTTTGTGGTAGATATTTATCACAATGTAAGAGAATGTGATTCACAGTTTCATGGACATTGCAGTGGTTGCAATTTGGGTTGGGGGATAAATTATATTTATGTAATGTGGCTTTTAATGTGGTTGCATTGGTTCTCAGTCTGTGAAGTACCCGAGGAATCTGATGTGATGTAATAAAATGTGATGGGAAGATTAGAAACTCTTCAACAATGGGCTTCCTGCTATCCCAAACAAAGAATCGGACGTGTAAATCACAATGTAGAAAATAAAAATAATAGTTTTCTGGATTTTTTAAAAGTTCCTACTTATGCAGAGTAGATTTTCTGTAATCCAATACTCTTGGATCTTAATTTCTTTTCTTTTCTGAGCCAAAAGAGATTTCAAAAACAAAATTAACACTTCAAATAAGGTATAAAAAATAACAGTCACAGTTCTTTCTTCAGTTCCACCACAAAAATAACCATGAGGTTATCACTTGAGATACTGGCCACTAGAGAAAGTTTGTAAGCCAAAACACATTTTTCTTGAACAGTCAATATTTCATATTTGTATATTATTAAATTCCTCTTCTTTTTATTTTCGAAAAACGAAAACCCAGCAAAGGATGAATTCAGATTCTGTATAATAAAGAACTTTCCTCCAAGAAACTGAGAATCAGGGTCTGAATTTTAAATCTATTGCTTTTACTGTAGCTTCTGCAGAGAAGAGATTTCATTGACAATTCTTCATCAATAATCTTCTTCATCTTTTCCTTCAGAATTTGTCTTTGAAATTGATAGAGAGGACAATGTAAAAAGACATGAGAACGAGGAATCTGACTGATGGATGTCGTATTTATACTAGAAGAAGGACTATCCCGCAGAAACTGATTTAAAAGACTGTCCTGCAGAAACGAAAAGAAACAATGCTATTGGTTGAAAAAAAAATAAGTAAAAGAAAAAAAAAATCTCTGATTTAAAAAATAAATTATGTAAATTATTGAGGAAAATATTGACCTGTTTGTGTGGTGGAAAGACCCGGCTCCGCTTTAGAACACAGGGAGGCGGGTCCCATAGGATTAACATTGACCCGCCCCTGTTCCAGAACTCTCCTTTTCCCCCTACTGACGTCAGTGGCGGCAGAAGTTTTTAGTTCCCTGTGATTCCGAAGGTACTTGAGCGATTGGTCCCAAATTTGGTGTGGTGGTTCCACTTAGATCTAGCTGTGTTAAAATTGGTTGGTTTACCTGTGAGCGGAACTTTTTTTGCACACCATGGGCTAAATGGCCAGGTCACAAGGACCCCAAAGGCTCAGAGAAGGTAGGGGGAGGATACCCACTGGAACAGCTGTTGGTAGCCTCCCGTCAAAGCCATCCAGCATGTTCTTTAACGTGCACAGGATATGGCTCTCCCGTACACGGGGCCAAGGCTTAACGCCCCATCCGACGGACGGCGGCCTTTTCAATCACATCGGTGTCCCCTACTGACCGAGGGCAGGGCGGGGAATTTTGCGGAGATAAATCTCAACGCTGACCCAGCTGGGACTGGAACCTGAGAACTACAGATTACGAGCATGGCACGCTACCGACTGAGCCACCCCCGCCCCACATAGGTTGGGTTGGGTTGTTTTACCTCTGAGCGGCACTTTTTTGCACACCATGGGCTAAATGGCCAGGTCACATGGACCCCGAAGGCTCAGAGAAGGTTGGGGGAGGAGACCCACTGGAACAGCTGTTGGGAGACAGATGGTAGCCTCCCGTCAAGGCCATCCAGCGTGTTCTTTAACGTTCACAGGGTATGACTCTATCGCACACGGAGCCACGGCTTAACGTCCCATCCGACGGACGGCGGCCTTTCCAAGCCCATCGGTGTCCCCTACTGACCGTGGGCAGGGCGGGGAATTTTGCGGAGATAAATCTCAACGCTGACCCAGCTGGGACTCGAACCTGGGAACTACAGACTACGAGCCTGGCACGCTACCGACTAAGCCACCCCCGCCCCACATGGAAGAAGGTGGTCATAAATCACTGAGCAGTAAGTGTTTACTGAATTACACATATTCCGTAAACAAAATTAATTAAACATTACTAAATCAAAGATATATATAACGGAACGATGTTAAACTTCATGCAGTCATTCTCCTACCCTCGATGAGCTACAGGACAATTTGAAAAGTCAGCAGTCAGTTGCATGAAAGATTAAGCCATGGGCCTCTATGCAAGAAAATCGTACCCTGTGGATGTTAAAAGAACACGCTGCAATGCTTTGATAGAGGGATTCAATCAGTCTCCTAACAACTAGCCACAGGGTCATCTTCCTCCAAATTTCTCTGAGTTGGGTTGGGTTGTTTTACCTCTGAGCGGCACTTTTTTTGCACACCATGGGCTAAATGGCCAGGTCACATGGACCCCGAAGGCTCAAAGGTTGGGGGAGGGAACCCACTGGAATAGCTGTTGGGAGACAGATGGTAGCCTCCCGTCATGGCCATCCAGCGTGTTGTTTAATGTGCACAGGGTATGGCTCTTCCGCACACGGGGCCACTGCTTAACGTCCCATCCGACGGACGGCGGCCTTTCCAAGCCCATCGGTGTCCCCTACTGACCGTAGGCAGGGCAGGGAATTTTGCGGAGATATATCTCAACGCTGACCCAGCTGGGACTCGAACCTGGGAACTACAGATTACGAGCCTGGCGCGCTACCGACTGAGCCACTCCCGCCCCAATTTCTCTGAGCCTTAGATACTTTTGGGGTGGGGATGGCTCAGTCGGTAGTGGGCCTACTGAGCCACCCCCATCCGAGGTTCGAGTCCCAGCTGGGTCAACGTTGAGATTTATCTCCGCGAAACTCCCTGCCCTGTCCACGGTCAGTAGGGGACACCGATGGTCTTGGAAAGGCCGCCGTCCGTCGGATGGGACGTTAAGCCGTGGCCCCGTGTGCGGGAGAGCCATATCCTGTGCACGTTAAAGAACACGCTGGATGGCCTTGATGGGAGGCTACCATTTGTCTCCCAACAGCTGTTCCAGTGGGTCCCCTCCCTAAACCGTCTCTGAGACTTCGGGGTCCTTGTGACCTGGTATGAAAAATTAGTAATTACTGTGAACATTTAGCCCATTGTGGGCAAAAAAATTGCCGCCTAGAGGTAAAAACTACCCAACCTACCCACTTCCAAAATCTGTTACGAAACTCCTACATTTCTGAAGAAATTTCTTTTTATCATTCATTTGTAAAGAGACTGCGATAACCTGTAAGCTTCTGGCTTGTGTTGGTTCCTCAATTTGATTATACTTTGAAAAAAAAAAAGATCACGAAACATTTTGAATATATTGTTTGAGCACATTCTGCGTGCATATGATAGCATCAGTCCCAACAATAACCTCATTCACACGTGGATATTTCACGAACTTTTAGTTTCTTGGGGTTATTCCAGAATACGTGATTAATCGTTGACAACGGATTTCTCTAGAGTAGTGTGATCAGATTTTGTATTTATCTTTGGTAACGACCATATTGTTTTTATTGACTACATTTGCGACTAGAAAGTTATGTCGAGACAAGAAGATTGTTCCGGAGGAGGCGTGGACTTTGTCAAGCACATTTGCCCCGTGCTTCAAGACCTTCGTCAAAATAAGCAGCTCTGCGATGGAACTATACAAACTGAAGATGGGTCTATCTTCTGGATTCCCAGAGTAATAATATCTGCCGTTAGTCCCTATTTTTGTGCTCTGTATACGAGTCCTCTGTCTTGTAAGGATATCAGAGATACTACGATACCAGGCATCAGAAGTGAGGTGATGGCTGCGATTTTAGATTTTGTCTACACCGGATCTCTGTCGATTAGTGAGGAGACCGTGGAAGAACTGTTGGCTGCGGCGGATCAACTGTTAATCGTCGAAGCTGTCCAGCAATGCGAGAAGTTCTTAGAGATGAAACTCAACAGCGAAAATTGCATTTTCATCTATACTCTGAGTCAGCGCTACTACTGTCCGACGTTGAGGATCCAGGCCAGGAAATATATACTAGCCAATTTCATTCAGGTAATTGTGTAAGTTATTGTTGCTGTGTTTTAAGTTTGAGGATTGATTCGAATTGTTAACCCTTTCAGGACCAAGGGAAACATTTTTCCCATTTTAAAATTGGTGATTGTCGTATTTAATTATAACCTTATCTGCATTTTTTATACAGAATGTCAAAATAGAACGTATGCCGAACGCAATTACGTAAACGGGAACGTTTAGAAAACAAAAACAGAACTGTCAGGACGCATAATATATGTACTATGTGCAATGTCCATCTTTGCCTCACTACCAAAAGAAATTGCTTCGCAGAATATCATAATTAGCACATCATTTTGTATAGTAATTTTATTTCATAATTTTGTATTATTTTAGTTAACATTTTGTTCTAATAAACCAATAAATAAAGACATTGCATAATAAGCCTAACTATAATTTGTGTTACCTTTATAGTCCATTGGGAAAAATATTTCCCATAAAATTCCAAAAAAACTACACATTGTTATGTATTTTTCTTATGATTTTTATTTATTTTACGTCTAAACAAACTAAAATAACAGTTACATACTAATATTTACTCTTAGAAACCTTATGGTCCTGAAAGGGTTAACAGATTAGGATCTTAAATCGTGTAGGGGTGTAAATCAGTTAATTAAATTAATATGTGGCAGGTTGCATTACATTTTAAGCAATCTTAAGGTGCCGAATCAGGAATTTCTTTATGTAGCGTGGAGGCTGAGAGGTTGGTAGCGCCCAGGATCGTAATCTGCAGTTCCCAGGTTCGAGGCCCAACTTGGGTCAGCGTTGAGATTTATCTCTGCAAAACTGCCCTCGGTCAGTAGGGGACACCGATGGGCTTGGAAAGGCCGACGTCCGTCGATTGCGATGCTAAGCCGTGGCTCCGTGTGCAGTAGAGCCCTGTGCACGTTAAAGTGCACATTAGATGGCCTTCACGGGAGGTTACCATCTGTCTCCCAACAGCTCTTCTAGTGGGTCCCTTCCCCCAACCTTCTCTGAGCCATCGGGGTCTTTGTGACCTGGCCATTTAGATCACTGTGTGCAAAATATTTCCGCTCAGAGGTAAAATAACCCAACCTAACTCTCTATATAGGATGGTTTGGGTTGTTTGACCTCTGAGTGACTTTTTTGCACACCATGGGCTAAACAGTCAGGTCACAAGGACCCCGAAGGCTCAGAGAAGGTTGGGGGAGGAGACCCACTGGAACAGCTGTTGGGAGACAGATGGTATCCTCCCGTCAAGGCCATCCAGCGTGTTCTTTAACGTGCACAGGATATGGCTCTCCTGCACACGGGGACACTGCTTAACGTCCCATCCGACGGACGGCGGCCTTTCCAAGCCCATCGGTGTTCCCTACGACCAGGCAAGGAATTTTGCGGAGATGAATCTCAACTCTGGTACAGGTGGGACTCGAACCTGGGAACTGTATATTACGAGCCTGGCGCGCGTCCACTTTTTTTCAAAGAGTCATGGATGTTTGAATATGCATCCGCAATGAAAATGAAATTTGAATTTACATCAGAAATTAATTCGACAAAGTGAATGTTGTTGGAAATCGAGATTAGATTGTGATCTTTAATTTATCTTCACATCTAATATGCATGCAGATTATAGATATATAATAACACATATTAGTGAAATATAGATATATAATAAATAAAAAATTAATACCCCCTCAAGCAGCTGCTTGCCACAGAGGTCTGACAGGAGCCTGTCAGTTTATGTGCCATGGTAGGAGATCTGAGAGATGGCAGGACCTCAGCAGAAAAACAACACACACATCCATGCCTAATCCGGGGCTCGAACCCAGGTCCCGTAGATCAGTAGCCTAACGTGTTAACCACTTGACCTTGATATCGTTGCCAGATATTTTTTCTGACAACACTTCACAGCAAACTGGAGCGGTTGCGGTTAATGTTCACAACACATTGGATCGTGTGAGCTCACAAAGACCTGGATCGTGTGGGATCACTCACGGAAATATTGAGCGTGTGCAGTTACCGTTCACAGCAAACTGGAGCGTGTGCAGTAACTGCACACGCTCCAGTTTGCTGTGAACGGTAACTGGAGCGTGTACAGTTGCTGTACACGCTCCAGATATTTTTCTTGAATTCTGTAATCACGTGACACGGTTGCCAGATCACTAATTTCTAAAAAAAATCGTTGCCAAATATTTTTTCTGAATTCTGTAATCAACCATAGTGTTCAGATACTTTTTTGAGCGACTGTAGGTGGTCATATTATTTTGATACTAGATCGTGTGGGCTCATTCACGGAAATATTGAGCGTGTGCAGTTACCGTTCACAGCAAACTGGAGCGTGTGCAGTAACTGCACACGCTCCAGTTTGCTGTGAACGGTAACTGGAGCGTGTACAGTTGCTGTACACGCTCCAGATATTTTTCTTGAATTCTGTAATCACGTGACACGGTTGCCAGATCACTAATTTCTAAAAAATATCGTTGCCAGATATTTTTTCTGAATGCTCTAATCAACCATAGTGTTCGGATATTCTTTTAATATATATAATGCAATGAGTATGGAGCGTGTGCAGTTACCGTTCACAGCAAACTGAAGCGGTTGCGGTTAATAATATATATAATATTAGATATAAATGATTCTGAGTGGCTGACTGACAGGGGATCACGCTAATTCTAACCATGATACAGAAATGGTAGAGCAGTGAGAATTTACACTAAGGGGTAATCCGGGTCGTAGATCTCGGGAAAAATCCGTAATTTGACCTCCGACGTGTCTTTCAAGGTCAAAATTAGGTCTCGTAGAGGTCAAATCATGATCTACGACTGCTACAAACGTGAAAAATGGGATCTGGAGTTTCTCGTATCGTAGATCGCGAAAATGTTACGAAATTTCGGATCCGGAGAGTCCTTCGAGGTCAAAGGTCATATTTAGGTCTACTGGTGCTAAAGATTTAAAAATTGGTGCGTAGGCTTGTTTCGGGCCGTAGATGTCAGAAATATTAAGAAAAATGAGATCCGGGGTCGCGTCAAGGTCAAACAGAGGTCGGAGTGGCTGACTAGATAAGGTAGCTTATTTTAGAAGTCATGTTGGTTCGAAGTTAGTTTCTAGGGTTGGGTTGGGTTGTTTTACCTCTGAGCGGCACTTTTTTGCACAACATGGGCTAAATGGCTAGGTCACATGGACCCCGAAGGCTCAGAGATGGTTGGTTGTTTTACCTCTGAGCGGCACTTTTCTGCACACCATGGCCTAAATGGCCAGGTCATAAGGACCCCGAAGGCTCAGAGAAGGTTGGGGGAGGGAACCCACTGGAACAGCTGTTGGGAGACAGATGGTAGCCTCCCGTCAAAGCCATCCAGTGTGTTCTTTAACGTGCACAGGGTATGGCTCTCCCGCACACGGGGCCACGGCTGAACGTACCATCCGACGGACGGCGGACTTTCCAAGACCATCGGTGTCCCCTACTGACCGTGGGCAGGGCGGGGAATTTTGCGGAGATAAATCTCAACGCTGACCAAGCTGGGACTCGAACCTGGGAACTACAGATTACGAGCCTGGCGTGCTACCGACTGAGCCACCCCCGCCCCTTAGTTTCTAGGGATATAGCATTGGAAGGGGAGAGGGAGGAGGTCAGGATTTAATTTCGGAGGAGGACGTGAAGTGGGGGATCTGAGAATAAGACGAGTAAGGCTTTCCAGTTACTAAAATATTCCATCGAAACGTAATTCGAGTTAAATATTATTCTGTATGGATTAAAAGTTTATAGTTTTTCCTTTCGATCTATTTTTAGTGTGGGACATATAACTATGAGGCCAAAATAGAAAAAAAAATTAAAAACACGAAGTTTGCCAGATCATTAATTTCTAAAAAAATTGTTGCCAGATATTTTTTTTGAATTCTATAATCAACCATAACGTTCGGATATTTTTAAATATATATAATGCGTATGAATATATAATGCAATGAATATGGAGCGTGTGCAGTTACCGTTCACATCAAACTGGAGCGGTTAATGTTCACAGCACATTGGATCGTGTGAGCTCACAAAGACCTGGATCGTGTGGGCTCACTCACGGAAATATTGAGCGTGTGCAGTTACCGTTCGTCGTTTGCTGTGAACGGTAACTGGAGCGTGTACAGTTGCTGCACACGCTCCAGATATTTTTCCTGAATTATGTAATCACGTGACGCATGAAGGTTGCCAGATCATTAATTTCTAAAAAAAAATTGTTGCCAGATATTTTTTCTGAATTCTGTAACCATCCATAGTGTTCGGATACTTTTTTGAGCGACTGTACGTCACTGGTCATGAACCACTGATTTGATTGGCAAGCCAATGATCTACGAGATCGACGTTTCAGCAGATGCAATCGATTTATTTAACATTCCGTAGTCATGTCATTCACTCTGTGCCAGCGGTGCACAGGCTTTGGAAAACCGCGATCCACTGTTTTTAAATACTGACGATTCGATCCCTGGGCGAGGGGGTTACTCAGTCGGTAGCTCGCCAGGCTCGTAATCTGTAGTTCCCAGGTTCGAGTCCCAGCTGGGTAAGCGTTGAGATTTATCTCCGCAAAATTTCCCCGCCCTGCCCACGGTCAGTAGGGGACATCAATGGGCTTGGAAAGGCCGCCGTCCGTCGGATGGGATGTTAAGCCGTGGCCCCGTGTGCGGGAGAGCCATACCCTGTGCACGTTAAAGAACACGCTGGATGGCCTTGACGGGAGGCTACCATCACTCCCTGTGTTCCAGTGGGTCCCCTGCCCCAACCTTCTCTGAGAGTTCGGGGTCCTTGTGACCTGGCTATTTTTTAGCCCATGGTGTGCAAAAAAGTGCCGCTCAGAGGTAAAACAATCCAATCCAATGATTCGATCCTCTTCAGATTTTCTTTCTGCGTGTTTGTGTTGTGTTCATGTAATAACGGTAAAGGTGTTTTACTTCTGAGCGACGATTGTTTTGCACACCATGGGCTAAATGGTCAGGTTACAAGGACCCCGAATGCTCAGAGAAGGTTGGAGGAGGGGTTGGGTTGTTTTACCTCTGAGCAGTACTTTTTGCACACAATGGGCTAAATAACTAGGTCACAAGGACCCCGAAGGCTCAGAGAAATTTAGGGGAAGGGTTGGGTTGTTTTACCTCTGAGCAGTACTTTTTGCACAAAATGTGCTAAATGGCCAGATCACATGGACCCCGAAATCTCAGAGAAGTTTGGGGGGAGGGGACCCAAGAGAGATGGTAGCCTCCCGTCCAGGACATCCAGAGCGTTCTTTAACGTGCATAGAGCATGGCTCTCCCGCAACTGCTTAACGTCCCATCCAAAGGACGGCGGCTTTTCCAAGCCCATCAGTGTCCCCTGCTGCTCGTGGACAGGGCGGGGAGTTTTGTGGAGACAAATATCAACGCTGGCACAGTTTGGACTCGAACCTGGGAACTGTGGATTATGAGCCTGGCATTAAGACTTAGAGGTTTCAAGAAAGCTTTTTACTTAGATCAGTAGTTCTTAATCTTTAATGCCTCACGTACCCCCTGGAAACGTGTATGTAACTGGCGTACCCTTTGTATAGATAGATAAAACTATAGTTAAAATATAATAATGCCAACTTAACGACTTTGTTGGGGTGGGGGTGGCTCAGTCGGTAGCGCGCCAGGCTCGTAATCTCTAGTTTCCAGGTTCGAGTCCCAGCTGGGTCAGCGTTGATATTTATCTCCGCAAAATTCCCCGCCTTGCCCACGGTCAGTAGGGGACACCGATGGGCTTGGAAAGGCCGACGTCCGTCGGATGGGACGTTAAGCCGTGGCCCCGTGTGCGGGAGAGCCATACCCTGTGCACGTCAAAGAACACGCTGGATGGCCTTGACGGGAGGCTACCATCTGTCTCCCAACAGCTGTTCCAGTGGGTCCCCTCCCCCAACCTTCTCTGAGCCTTCGGGGTCCATGTGACCTGGCCATTTAGCCCATGGTGTGCAAAAAAGTGCCGCTCAGAGGAAAAATAACAACAACAAACAACGACTTTGTTACTAGATCCAAAAACGGCGTACCCAAAAAAATTTACCGCGTACCAAACGTTGAGAACCACTGATTTAGAGGTAAAGCAACCGAAACCCGGAATCTTTTGCGCCTAAGGCCCACATACATCTAAATTTGACACTGGATTGCACCAACCGCCTCGCAATTCAAAGAGAGTGAGCCATTTAAATGATTTGTAACCTCCCCCCCCCCCGAATTAATTCATATTCGATGACGAAGCGCTCGTTGGAAACAATCAAAATATAAACAACAAATTTCGTTATCAGCATTAAACAGCGAAATATTCCGAAATCTTTTTCTTCCTGCCAGGTGTTTCTCTACAATCGAGAGCTGCATATGCTTCCTGCCGGTGATTTGCAAAGTCTCTTGAAGGATGATAGACTGAACATCGAAAAAGAGGAGATGGTTTTCCAAACTGCACTCCGCTGGTTGCAGTATTCGCTCGAAGAATGCCAGCACCAGTTCCCTGAGGTGTTAGCAGCTGTCCGCTTTGGTTTGTGCAACCTCAGGTAAGAAATTTTATTTACATTTTCTCTACAGATTGAATACCTTCCCTTTCTCACAAGATCGTAACCTACCAAGAATACTGGAAGTGATATTTACCACCAAAGATTACAGTCTCAACTTCTTCATGAAAGCATGAGGGTTAATATTTTTAAATGCTCCATATTTCCATAAATATTGTGATACCGCTACACTAGATATGATTTCGGGGCTCAATTTTTCGATCCCGTGCCCGCCGAACCCGATTTGTGGAGAACGATTCCATGAAGTATCATGAGATATATAAACAGATATCATATATTATTAATTATAATCATTTCATGACAAAATCGGAATATTACTATTATTTGGAACAAAAAACGTTGGAAATATTAATAGTAGAACTTGAAAATTCTTGAGTAACATCCTCATAACTGCAATGAGTCATTCGTATATTAAAAATAGAGAATATGTAAAAAAAAAGATCAAAAAACATTTTATGTTTTAGTAATAATGTATCACAGAAAATGTTCTGTTAACAACAAACACTTAAAATAATTAGCTGAAAAAAAACTTGGTTTTGTTCTGAATGGAAACAACTTTTTTCAGTTTTTTGATTTATGCATTTTTCCCCTCCTATCAAAATATAATTTGGGGCATGCGAGGAAAAAAAATCAACAAATAAACTATTTTTAAAAGATCATGTAAGTTTAACACTCTAATAAAGATATTGCGTCCTCTGTGATTCCCTAAGATTTTTAACAGCAAATGAAATACCTCATAAGTGGTACAACTGTAGGTGGTAAACACTTCGACGATAATTTCACTCTAACTTTAAAGTTGGGTGAGCAGTCGTTAAACGTCTCGGATGTTGAAATTTATTCGAAATTTTAAACATAGATTGTAAAACAATATTTGAAGCTTTGATCGGAAAATGTTTGGAGGTTTACTCAAGATACAGTGGCCCTAAACTTGCAGTGTTTATCCAAAAATAATATTAAAATATTTTATGTTTCTATTGTGTTGAAAATAAGAATATGGCAACAACAGCGAAGTAGCCATGAAAAATAGCAGATGAAAAGTTTTGGTAAGTTGAAAAATATGTTTATTGCAAATGGTGTAACGTTAAATTAATCGTAGATCTTGTAACATTTACTTTATTATAGCTATTAAATATTATAATTTTTATTTTACTATCAGATTTTAAGAATTATCGAAATGAACGACGTGGAATGGAATGGAAAAAATTTGTTGAATGCTAATGCATAAATAATTTGTGTGTGAAATGACATATATATATCTGTAGGCTTGCACTGGGATAAAGATGAATTTTAATGATTGATCATAAGCTTTTACTCTATGATATGATCATCAGACCGGTAATTCTCTATGCTTCACCCATATGGGCGAATACTACACCCACCAATAATCGTAAGATTCAGATCTTACAGAACAGATTTTGAGAACTGCGGTCGATGCCCCCTGGTTTGTCACTAACAGACAACTTCATAAAGACCATATATATATACACATATAAAACGCACCTCAAAAAGATTTTTTGAGGCTGTAAGCAATAATCCCAATGAGATTATTTCTTCTCTGATTCTTTACGATCATTCTGTTTTGAACAAGTACAAGAGGCCTAAAACGGTAGCGTTCTCTGAGGAGACCTACCCGTTTTAGGTTTCTTATACAATTTTATGCTATTTTTAGCTTTTCTTATGTTTGCCCTTAGGAGCCCACCTAAGGGTGGTTTACTTATATATTTTGATCTTACTCATGCCAAATAGGCATATCTTTATGATGGAAATGGCTAGGGGTAAAATTATTACGCTGTACATCGAATATGATTATACGATATACGGGACAAAGATGATGGGCATAGCCTGCCAATAGCAGTCGAACTGCTTTAACTTAGTCCACTGTTTTTTTTTATCCAGAAAGCATATATAATAGAAAAAGTGCATTTATGAATTACAGCTACGTTATTCATTGATTAACGAATTTTAACTCACTATTGTGCTACTTAATTTAGCTTCTGGGTAGTTTAGAAAAATAGAAAAGTATATGTGGCCACAATAGTCCAAATAAAAGCAATCTTGCAGCCCTTCTGTTCCCCTTCAGAACAGAAAATTTCCTCGAAAAGTTCTAACGATCTGCACCACGATAAAGTAAGGTTGGACTTTAAGGTGCTAAGCGTGGCTCACACGAAAGCGTCCCCTTCGAATAACTCTGCAATGCTGGTGAAAGCAAGAAGCTGGTTCATTATTTATGCTTTGTAGCAAAAGATTGGTATTTACAGTTTATCTTGGTGGAATGAATGCTGATATCGTATGTCTTCCTAGGTTACTTTTGAAATTATTAGCAATGGATATGCCCGGATGTACAAAATTAATTTAAGGTTGGAGTTCGGTTGTTTAACCTCTGCGTGGAACTTTTTTTGCACACAGTGGGCTAAATGGTCACGTTACAGGGACCCCAAGGGTTCAAAGAAGGCTGGAGGAAGGGGAACCACTGGTCAGCTGTTAGGAAAGTGGAAGGGAAAGGCGTATCATTGGATTGAGCTTTCCAGAATGGTGTTGCAGTATTTTTTGGGGAAAGTTTCGTGGCCGAGTGGTTAGCGTGCTTGGCTACTGATCTAAGGGACCTGGGTTCGAGCAGGGAATGTACGTGTCGTTTTTCTGCTGAGGTTCTGCCGTCCTCGCAGACCTTCTACTATGACATATAAACTGACAGGCTCCTGTCAGACCTCTGTGGCCAAGCAGCTGCTTGAGGGGAGATTTATTTATTTTTTATTTTACGGTCGATTACAGAATTCAGAAAAAAACTTCTGGAGCGTGTACAGCAATTGTACACGCTCCAGTTACCGTTCACAGCAAACTGGAGCGTGTGCAGTTATTGCACACGCTCCAATTTGCTGTGACCGGTAACTGTACACGCTCAATATTTCTGTGAGTGGGCCCACACGATCCAGGTTTAGAAATTAGCGATCTGGCAACCTTCGTGTCGAAAAAGTATCCGAACACTATGGCCGAGTGGTTAGTGCACTTGGCTACTGATCTAAGGGACCTGGGTTCGAGCATCGGGTTAAGGCATGGATGTACGTGTCGTTTTTCTGCTGAGGTCCTGCCATCCTCACAGACCTTCTACTATGACATATAAACTGACAGGCTCCTGTTAGACCTCTGTGGCAAGCAGCTGCTTGAGGAGGTATTCATTTATTTATTTTATTTATTGCTGCGAAGTAGTGAAATATATGCATCTTTCCTTCCATCACTGGTAGGAGGGTTGGCTCAGTCAGTAGTGCACCAGGCTTGTAATCTACAGTTCCCGGTTCGAGTCCGATCAGTGAGAGAACTAATTCTGCTAACACTCGTCCTCATTCAGTGAGAAAGCGACACCGATGATGTGGGAAATCTCAGTGAAAAGGGGGACATCGATGGTCTGGAAAATCTCAATGAGAAAAGGGACATCAATCAACTTGAAAAGCACTGTGAAAGGGTCACCTAAGGGCTTGGAAATCTCAGTGAGAAAGGAGACACCAATTAGCTTGAAAAGCATTGTGAAAGGGGACACCCAAGGGCTTGGAAATCCAGTGAGAAAGGTGACACCAATCAGCTTGAAAAGCAGTGCGAAAAGGGACACCTAAGGGTTTGGAAATCTCAGTCAGAAAAGGGACACCAATCAGCTTTAAAGACAGTGTGAAAGGGGACACCTAAAGGCTTGGAAATCTCAGTGAGAAAGGGGATACCTAAAGACTTGGAAATCTCGGTGAGAAAGGGGACACCAATCAGCTTGAAAAGCAGTGCGAAAAAGGGACACCTAGGGGCTTGGAAATCTCAGTCAGAAAAGGGACACCAATCAGCTTTTAAGGCAGTGCGAAAGGGGACACCTAACGGCTTGGAAATCTCAGTGAGAAAGGGGACACCTAAAGGCTTGGAAATTTCAGTGAGAAAGGGGACACTTAAGGGCTTTGAAAATCTCGGTGAGAAAGGGGACACCGATCAGCTTGAAAAGCAGTGTGAAAGGGGACACCTAAGGGCTTAAAATCTATGTGAAAAGGGACACCAATCAGCTTGAAACTCAGTGCAAAAAGGGACACCTAATGGCTTGGAAATCTCAGTGAGAAAGGGGACACCAATGATCTGGGAAATCTCAGCGAGAAAGGAGACACTGATGGGCTTGGAAATCTCACTCATTGATTGAGAAGAGGATATTGATGGTCTTGGAAAGGCCATCGTCCTTCAGATGAGACTTTACTCCTCTGCGTGCAGAAGAGCCATACCATGTGCACATTAAAAAACACTAGAAGGCCTTGATGGAATGCTTCTTTGGTTTCCGAAATCCTCTTCAACGGTCCCCATCCCACAACCTTCTCTGAGCCCTAGGGGTTCTTGTGACTTGGACACCATCTGTCTGACGAGAGCTGTCAGATGGATCACCTTCACCAACCTCTGAGCCCTGGTCATTTTTCTCGTGTATAAAAAAGTACTGCTAAGAGGTAAAACAACCCACCCTCCATTATATAGGCTATTTATGTAGGTATTTGTTTTGGTTTGCTTTTGTTCAATGTATGCTCTATCTTTATTTCTTTCCCATTTCTCAAGGTATTTAAAGAACACGGTGCTGCACTGCAAGTATGTGAGGAGACACCCTGCCAGCCGCGCGAACATCTCACTAGTGGCCAACTTTCTCAGTGATGTGGCAGCATTCGAAATACAGTCACCTCTCAGTGCCCACCACTACCAGCTGAGGCCTCGTCTCCCACATTCCGTACTGTTTGTGGTTGGAGGATGGAGCTCTGGAGCTGCCACTAACATCATAGAGACATACGACGTCAGAGCCAATCGTTGGTTCATTAGCAGCTATAATGACAGTTTACCTAGGTAAGTCATCCACGATGTGCTACTGTGCATAGAATCTTTATATCAAATAGTTAATATATGGGGGCCGTCCCGTGGCCGAGTGGTTAGCACACGTGGCTACTCATCGAAGGGACCTGGGTTCTAGTCCCGGGTAAGGCATGGATTTTACTGAGATCTCGCCTTCCTCACAGATCTGCTATATGCATAGAAGCAGACAGGTTCCTGTCAGACCTCTGTGGCAAGCAGCTGCTTGAGGGGGGTATTTATTATTATTATTATATATAGGAAGTCACTCTGACCTGTATTCGACTTTGAATTTTTTTTTTCAGATACGATGACCCGAAGTACAGTCGCTCAAAAAAGTATCCGAACACTATGGTTGATTACAGAAGTCAGAAAAAATATCTGGCAACGATTTCTTTTTTGAAATTAGTGACGTGACACGAAGGTTGCCAGATCACTAATTTCTTAAGAAATCGTTGCCAGATATTTTTTCTGACTTCTGTAATCAACCATAGTGTTCGGATACTTTTTTGAGCGACTGTACCCCTGACCACCAATTTTCATCCTTCTGGTGGATATAGATCGAATCTAACCTCTATTTGTCCTTGAAGCGCAAACTGGATCTCAAATTTCGTAATTTTATTTCAGATCTGTGACCGAAATTACACAAAAGTACAAATTTTTAAAGTTCTGCCATTTTTTCATTATAAATAGAATTAGCTACCCCCCCCCCCGGGGGGGGACGTGGTGATTCAGTCGGCAGTGCGCCAGGCTCATAGTCTGCAATCCCCAGGTTCGAGTCCCAGTTGGGTCAGTTTTGAGATTTATCTCCGCAGATCTCCCCACCCTGATCACGGTCAGTAGGGGATACCGATGGGCTTGGAAAGGCAGTGGTCAATCGGGCGGCACGTTAAGCCGTGGCCCCGTGTATGGTAGAGCTTACCCCGTGCACGTTAAAGAACACGCTGGATGGCCTTGTCGGGAGGATACCATCTGTCTCCCAACTGTTTTCCAGTGAGTCCCCTTCCCCCAGCCTTCTCTGCCCCCTCAGGATCCATGTGACATGATCATTTAGCCCATTGTGTGCAAAAAATTGCAGCTCAGGGGTGATTGGTTAGTTGTTATTCCTCGGAGCTGCACTTTTTTGAACATCATCATCATCATCATTATCATCCTCAAGCAGCCATGGGCTACGGAGGTCCAACCAGACCGTGCAATTTAGTTCTCCAAGCAAGTCTATCCTGAGCTACATCTACTGCATCTGGCCACTGCACACCAATTCTAACAAGGTCCTGTTTGACATTGTCTGCCCACCGCATCCTAGGTCTCCCCTTCTTTCTGAGGCCTTTAAGCGCACTGTTCATAACCCTATTCGCCAATCTATAATTATTCATACGGGCAACATGGCCAAACCAACGGAGTCTCTCTCTGCACAATATGCTGCTTAAAGGAGGTTGCAAACTCCTTTGCCTAATCTCATCATTAGTTACAAAGTTGAACCATCTAACCCAAGATACTGCGTAAGCATCTGGAATCAAAAGCATCTAGTTTCCTGTTATCTTGTTTGCAAAGTGTCCAAGTTTCACTACCATAACTAACCCTAGAAAGAACCAAACTATTATACAGTCTAATTTTAGTCTTTAGGTGTAAACGCCTATTTCTCCACACTCTCCATAGGTTCTTAAAAGTCCCGGCAGCAATCCCTATTCGTCTGTTAATCTCATGCCGCACATCACCATTATCTGTTACATAGCTCCCAAGATAATTAAACTGTGACACCTGCTCAAGACTGCAACCATTCAGATGAACTGAATCACAGCCTGCCTGACCAATTTTCATCACTTTAGTTTTCTCTCTGTTTATAACCAAACCTACTCTACTACCAGTCTCATCAACAGCTCGAATGAAAGAGTTCATCTCATCAACATCATTTGCCAAAAGGGCTAAATCATCAGCATAATCTAAATCAGAAATTTTCGTATCTCCAGCCCATTTAAGGCCAAAATCTTTCCCTTGAAGTGAATTTCGCATAACATAATCAATAACCAAGCTAAAGAGAAAAGGAGACAAAATGCACCCTTGTCGAACACCAGAAGTAATGCTAAACCAATTGCTACAAGCCTTACCAACTCTCACACACGACTCAGTGTTATTATAGAGAGCTTTCATTATGTTAACTAACTTGTCTGGTATACCATATGATTTCACAATCAACCACAAATTATGACGATCAACAGAGTCGAAAGCCTTTTTGAAATCAACAAAGCTAGCAACCAAAGGTTTCTGAAACTCTAAACATTTCTCAAGAATCTGCCTAAGTGAAAATATCTGATCCACACATCCCCTACCACTTCTGAATCCACATTGCTCATCACGCAATTGACTGTCAACCAGATTCTTAATTCTATTAAGCACAATCATGGAAAGAACTTTACCTGGAACAGAGAGTAGGCTGATACCCCTATAGTTATCACAAGAACTGCGATCACCTTTTTTGAAAATAGGGATAACAATAGCTCTGGTAAAATCCTTAGGAACCATGCCTTTATCATAAAAGATATTCAGAATTTCAGTCATCCAAGTGGTAACCGAAACATTCCCAGCTCTAAGCATTTCCGTAGTAATTTCATCTACCCCTGGGGATTTATGAAGTTTAAGTTTAGAAACAGCCAAAATAACTTCAGATTGTGTTATAGGTCCAACATTAAAGCCACCAATGCATCTATCATCATTGCAAACAATGGGAGTAGAACTAACTACATTGTTTAGAACATCACTGAAATGCTCAGCCCACCTAGCCATGACAGAATCCTCCTCTTCTATAACCTTACCTTGTTTATCCTTCAATCCTTGTATCCCTGTCCGTTTTCTACCACACAAAACATTAACTATCTGGTACAGCTCTCTGCTGTTGTGCTGTCTAACTGCTTCCTCGGCTTTGTCAGCCAAACCATCAAGCCAAAAATTTTTATCAGCAGCTAACTGATCCTTTACAAGTTTATTAAGGTCTCTGTAATGCTTTCTATTAGGACTAGTAGGGTATTGATTAAGGGCATTCCTGCAGTTCTTTCTTTCCGAAATAAGCTCAAGTGCCTTATCACTCAGATAATTTTGCCTCTTCTGCTCCTTTTTTCCTAAAAGAGTACTGTTAGTGTCCAAAAAAGCCTGTTTAAAATGATCCCATTCTTCCTCAACTTCAGTAGTAATCAAACCATGACTGTCATAATGACTAAGTAACCTATCATGGTAAGCTTTGGCTATAACTGGATCTTTCAGAGCTTCAGTATTAAAAGTAAATTTTTTAACCCTAGCACAACACTTTTTAAGTTTAAGTTGCAACACACTTTTAACAAGGTAATGGTCAGATCCAATTTCAGCTCCCCTATATGCCCTGGTATTCCTAACAGAACTAGCCCATTTGCTGTTAATTAATATGTAATCAATCATATTCTTATGCAGCCCATCAGGTGAAACCCATGTGTACTTATGTATGTCGCGGTGTTTGTAATAAGTGTTAGTTATTCTGAATCCATTGAGTTTACTTACCTGTAGGAGACGTTGCCCATTGCCATTGCAGCTACCAATACCAAAAGGGCCTATTACTCCTCCCCAAAGGTCAGAGTCAGTACCAACTTTGGCATTGAAGTCACCAAGAACAAGGGTAATATCTCCTTTCTTGACAGAATTCAAAATATCCTGAAGTTGTTCATAAAACCTATCCTTCTCATCCTCATCGGCATCCTCAGTGGGGGCATAACAGCAGATAACATTCAAGTCTTTAATGCTTGTCTGAAATTTTGCTGTAAGAAACCTTTCATTAATGCACTCGTATCCTAGAAGAGCATCACTAGCGTGTCTGCTGAGAAGCAGACCCACGCCTTGGTGATGCTTATTGTCGTCCCTCCCTGAAAAGAGAAATTTAAGATTATTTTTAAGAATCTGACCTTTATCTGTCCATCTGGTCTCTTGTAAGCTGAGAATATCTAAATTATAACGGTGGAATTCTTGTGTGAGGACATCAAGAGAAAAAGCTCTGTGCAGAGTCCTCACATTCCAACTACCTATGGAGAGAAAATGGTTAGTGGGATGTTTAAAGAAACTATGTTTATTGAGAGAGGGAATGCCGACAATATCAAACAGCCCCCTAATCGCAGACATGGGGCAAAGACCCGTTCCCCCACTACTAAAGGCTGAAGCCATCTACACTGGAAGACTTCCTCCAATGTAGAATTTCACGATGCCAATAGAAGCAAAGAGTTCAGGTGCCTGCGATGACTTCTGCTCAGGATTATCCACCAGCTGATAAACATATCCTGTGAATCTATTCACTTGGGGCTGTCAACCCACAAACAAACAGAAAACACAGCGGAAGATTTTCCCTCCACAGAAGCCCACCAGTGCAGCAAAATCAGGATCCATAATCAAGCTCAGAGCCATATATCTGTCCAGTCCAGTAGGTTTATATGGTCAGCACCAGGACCCTGTGTGG
Organism: Ryuthela nishihirai; assembly: GCA_038380435.1. Lineage (NCBI taxonomy): Eukaryota > Metazoa > Arthropoda > Arachnida > Araneae > Heptathelidae > Ryuthela > Ryuthela nishihirai. The sequence continues at coordinate 91,988,997 of JAWZYU010000006.1, forward strand.
TTGACCACTCCTCCGCAGGGTAGAAAAAAAAGAAAAGTAGCCATAGTTGTCCAGATCAGTAGGCCACACTAATCTGGCAGCCCTCCCCTTCCGTTCACTTCCACAAGAGAGTATCTCTTTTGAAAGTTACTAACGGTCCACACCACGAGAAGGCGGGGTCGGACATTAGGTGCTAGGCCTGGCCGGTTCTATGCATCATCACAGGGGATTGGTGCATAGCTCTCCTTCCAGTGACTACCTAGCTATTTGCACACAATGAACTAAATGGCCAGGTCACATGGACCCCGAAGGCTCAGATAAGGTTGGGTGAGGGGACCCACTGGAACAGCAGTTGGGAGACAGATGGTAGCCTCCCGTCAAGGCCATCCAGCGTGTTCTTTAACGTGCACAGGGTATGGTTCTCCCGCACAGGGGGCAACGGCTTAACGTCCCATCCGACGGACGGCGGCATTTCCAAGCCCATCGGTGTCCCCTACTGACCGTGGGCAGGGCGGGGAATTTTGCGGAGATAAATCTCAACGCTGACTCAGCTGGGACTCGAACCTGGGAACTACAGATTACGAGTCTGGCGAGCTACCGACTGAGCCACCCCCGCTCCCATGGGGGAGGGGACCCACTGGAACAGCTGTTGGGAGACAGATGGTAGCCTCCCGTCAAGGCCATCCAGCGTGTCCTTTAACGTGCGCAAGATTGGATTGTTTTACCTCTGAGCGGCACTTTTTTGCACACCATGGGTTAAATGGCCAGGCCACAAGGACCCCGAAGGCTCAGAGAAGGTTGGGGGAGGGGACCCACTGAAACAGCTGTTCAGTGGATGGAGACAGATGGTAGCCTCCCGTCAAGGCCATCCAGCGTGTTCTTTAACGTGCACAGGGTATGGCTCTCCCGCACACGGGGCCACGGCTTAACGTCCCATCCGACGGAGGCGGCCTTTCCAAGCCCATCGGTGTTCCCTACTGACCGTGGGCAGGGCGGGAAAATTTTGCGGAGATAAATCTCAACGCTGACCCAGCTGGGACTCGAACCTGGAAACTACAGATTACGAGCCTGGCGCGCTACCGACTGAGCCACCCCCGCCCCTACGTGCGCAGAGTATGGCTCTCCCACACACGGGGCCACGGCTTAACGTCCCATCCAACGGAGCTCAGGGGCTAAAATAACCAACCAACTCTAATATTTTGTCAGGTTAATGTATTACTCTATGTCTTTTGTATCGCATTACAATGTTAGCACTTTTCGTTTCAGAGCGTACCATGGCCTGGTGACGCTGAACAAGATGATCTACTTGGTCGGAGGTTTCGATGGCCACAACTGCTTCAGATCCTTGCGCTGCTTCAATTCCGCCACCCACGAATGGAGCGAGATGGCCTGCATGTACTTCTCACGCTGCTACGTGAGCGCCGTCGAGTTGCAAGGGCTGATCTACGCTCTCGGAGGCTACAACGGAAGGACTCGAACCAACACCTGCGAGAGGTACGACCCACGGCACAACCAGTGGACTCTGCTGCCCAGCATGAATGAGCAAAGGAGCGATGCGAGCGCCGCTGCCTGTAATGGTAGGTATCTATATTTATATTATGTTACACATATCTTCTATCTGTATCCTAACAGCTGTCCAGTGTGTCCTCTCTCCAAAGGGGCGGGGGGTGGCTCAGTCGGTAGTGCGCCAGGCTCGTAATCTGTTAGTTCCCAGGTTCGAGTCCCAGCTGAGTCAGCGTTCAGATTTATCTCCGCAAAATTACCCGCCCTGCCCAAGGTCAGTAGGGGACACCGATGAGCTTGGAAAGGCCGCCGTCCGTCGGATGGGACGTTAAGCCGTGGCGCCGTGTGTGGGAGAGCCATACCCTGTGCATGTTAAAGAACACGCTGGATGGCCTTGACGGGAGGCTACCATCTGTCTCCCAACAGCTCTTCCAGTGGGGCCCCTCCCCCAACCTTCTCTGAGCCTTCGGGGTCCATGTGACCTGGATATTTACCCCATGGTGTGCAAAAAAGTGCCGCTCAGAGGTAAAACAACCCAACAACAACCTATGAGGATGGTGGGGAAAATCTTCCTCCCCGAAGAGAGAGGTTGGGGACCCACTGGAACAGCTGTTGGGAGACAGATGGTAGCCTCCCGTCAAGGCCATCCAGCGTGTTCTTTATCGTGCACAGGGAAACACGGCTTAACGTCCCGTCCGACGGACGGCGGCCTTTCCAAGCCCATCGGTGTTCCCTACTGACCGTGAGCATGGCGGGGAGTTTTGCGGAGATAAATCTCAACGCTGAGCCAGCTGGCAGCTGTCTAGTGAGTCCCCTTAACAGCTGTCTAGTGAATCCCCTTGACAGCTGTCTAGTGAATCCCCTTGACAGCTGTCTAGTGAGTCCCCTTGACAGCTGTCTAGTGAGTCCCCTTGACAGCTGTCTAGTGAGTCCCCTTGACAGCTGCCTAGTGAGTCCCCTTGACAGCTGCCTAGTGAGTCCCCTTGACAGCTGCCTAGTGAGTCCCCTTGACAGCTGTCTAGTGAGTCCCCTTGACAGCTGTCTAGTGAGTCCCCTTGACAGCTGTCTAGTGAGTCCCCTTGACAGCTGTCTAGTGAGTCCCCTTGACAGCTGTCTAGTGAGTCCCCTTGACAGCTGCCTAGTGAGTCCCCTTGACAGCTGTCTAGTGAGTTCCCTTGACAGCTGCCTAGTGAGTCCCCTTGACAGCTGCCTAGTGAGTCCGCTTGACAGCTGTCTAGTGAATCCCCTTGACAGCTGTCTAGTGAGTCCCCTTGACAGCTGTCTAGTGAATCCCCTTGACAGCTGTCTAGTGAGTCCCCTTGACAGCTGTCTAGTGAATCCCCTTGACAGCTATCTAGTGAATCCCCTTAACAGCTGTCTATTGAATCCCCTTGACAGCTGTCTAGTGAATCCCCTTGACAGCTGTCTAGTGAATCCCCTTGACAGCTGTCTAGTGAATCCCCTTCACAGCTGTCTAGTGAATCCCGTTGACAGCTGTCTAGTGAATCCCCTTGACAGCTGTCTAGTGAATCCCCTTGACAGCTGTCTAGTGAATCCCCGTAACAGCTGTCTAGTGAATCCCCTTAACAGCTGTCTAGTGAATCCCCTTAACAGCTGTCTAGTGAATCCCCTTAACAGCTGTCTAGTAGATCGAGTCTAACAGATCCCCTTCCCTGAAACTTCTCAGCCGTTGGACTCCTATTCTTAAAGGATGCATTACAGTCTTTTATTGATGCTTTTATACACACAAGTATGCCCATATACAATTCGCATTCTGTAATAAATATGTATCGACTTACAGCTTTTTACATTTAAAAACTGATTCTTTACACTCTGATAGTGTTTGAACATTGAAATATGATACGCCTTGTTTTTTTATTTTAGTTTTCAGCCCATCTAACTTTCTGCTCTACACTGCTAAATGGTTTCATGCTATGATGATGCCATACGGGGAAGCAGTGGACTCTGGGAAGATTTCTGTTGAACTTCCCTTGTACTGTCGCTCAAAAAAGTATCCGAACACTACGGTTGATTACAAAATTCAGAAAAAATATCTGGCAATGATTTTTTTTTTAGAAATCAGTGATCTGGCAACCGTGTCACGTGACACGAAGGTTGCCAGATCACTGATTTCTAAAAAAACACGTTGCCAGATATTTTTTCTGAATTCTGTAATCAACCATAGTGTTCGGATATTTTTTAATATATATAATGCAATGAATATGGAGCGTGTGCAGTTACCGTTCACAGCAAACTGGAGCGGTTGCGGTTAATGTTCACAGCACATTGGATCGTGTGAGCTCACAAAGACCTGGATCGTGTGGGCTCACTCACGGAAATATTGAGCGTGTGCAGTTACCGTTCCCAGCAAACTGGAGCGTGTGCAGTAACTGCACACGCTCCAGTTTGCTGTGAACGGTAACTGGAGCGTGTACAGTTGCTGTACACGCCTAATCGATAAGATGGCCTCCCTGAGCCCTAGTCGATAAGAAGGCCTCCCTGAAAAGATCGATAAGATGGCTTCCCCTAATCGATAAAATGGCCTCCCTGAGCTGCATCTTATCGACTGTCGAAAAGTCCCGGAGTGATTTGAATTATTTGGCAACCAACCACGATCGGTTCGCGGAGAGCTTGTGTAACCAGAGTAGCGTAAACCTCAGCCCTAACGTGTCCCCATAAGAAGAAATTGGATTTAAATCGGGGGAGCGTGCAGGCAGTTGCAGTTGGTTCACCTCCAACGGGCAGGATACGTTCGATTGAGATCACCCAGGAGTGATGGGATTTTGTCCAACATTTGTAACATTGCAATTCATGGTCGGATCTAGGGGAGGGACGCCCTTGCCCCCTTTGAGAATGCTAGTAAGGATAAAAGAGGTAAAAAAATTCTTGAATTTCTGCATATTTCACCCATTTTTCATGAATTAAAAAAAAAAACTCTAAAACGAAGGGGAAAATGTTGCACTGCAATGGGAAAATTAAATAGCATCGAGGGGCTGTGGTGGCTCAGTCGGTATCGCGCCAGGCTTGTAATCTGTAGTTCCCAGGTTCGAGTCCCAGCTGGGTCAGCGTTGAGATTTATCTCCGCAAAAATTCCCTGCCCTGCCCGCAGTTAGCAGGGGACACCGATGGGCTTAGTAAAGGCCGCCGTCCGTCGGATGGGAGTTAAGCCGTGGCTCTGTGTGCGGGCAACAGCTTAATGTCCAGCGTGGCTAAATGGCAACTAGACGTTAAGCCGTGGCCTTTAACGTGCAAAGGGTGTGGCAAAAAATGCCATACCCTGTGCACGTTAAAGAACACGCTGGATGGCCTTGACGGGAGGCTATCATCTGTCTCCCAACTGCTGTTCCAGTGGGTCCCCTCCCCCAACCTTCTCTGAGCCTTCGGGGTCCATGTGACCTGGCCATTTAGCCCATGCTGTGCAAAAAAGTGCCGCTTAGAGGTAAAACAACCCAACCTTACGACCTGGCCATTTAGCCCATTGTGTACGAAAAATGCCGCTCAGAAATTAAACAACTCGTGCCGGAGAGCCCTGTGCATGTTAAAGAACATTTCCCCTTAAAAGTACATTTATTGAATACGGTCGAAAACGGATAAGTAGAAATATCGGTTAACTCAAAACTTAAAATTAAAAGTTTAAATTCAACATGTGGGAAGCAGATTACTAATTTTGTGAGTCGATTATGCCGGTAGTTTACCTGCTCTCCATTCAGGTTATCGATCCTGTTAACCCTTGATTCTGATTATCATTCATAATGAAGGCTGGATGGACCCAGACTCCAGATCTTTAATCAGTTTTTAAAATGGCCCCCATTCGGTCTTTGCCACGAGCTTCATCTCAAAATATGGCGAACGCTGTGGAATAGCTTTAACAGGCAACAATGCAATATATTCATCAATATACTGTTAACGCGAAATATTTCCGCAGGTCAACTGACTTTCCAGTTAAATAGGGATGAGTTCGGGCTTCGTCGGGCTCAAAATTATTTAAATTTCAAATATTTATAGTAATTTTGAAAGAAAAAAAAGTGTAAAATATTTTTTACTGTAAATTCAAACTTTTAATCATTCTGTAGTAATTAAAAATAAGAACCGTGATAGTTTTGATTTTTTTTTTAATTCTTTCTCTTTAAGAAATGAAGTGACTTTCTTTTGCGTTTGTAATATATTACTCACGGACTTTCAGTTTCCAGCAGTATTTTTATATTTAATATTTTTCGTTCCAGATAGCATTAACATTTAATTTTGTCATAAAATGAATATAATTAATATTGTACGAATATGATAAATGATTAGCAGCATGCATTTCTTTATATATATATATATCTCTCTTATGATGCGTCAGAGGAATTTTTTTTCCAAATCTGCTCGGTCTCAATAGTGGTTCGGACTTGGGCTCAATAACTTCAGGCACGGGCCCGCACTCATCTGAATAAAATTTAATTGTCTTAAATATCGAGTTATTGATTTGGAATTCAGTTGGTAAGATTGTTTCTTTGTCTTTTTCTTTACAATGTCTCATTGGTATTTCTTTAAAGCGCTTTAAAGTGTCTCTTTTACAGTGTTTCTGATATTGTTTCCTTATAATGTTTGATATTGTTTCTTTATAATGCCTCTGATATTGTTTCTTTATAATGTCTCTTTGATGTTTTTACAGTGTCTCTTTGGCATTGTTTCTTTGACATAGTTTCTTTAAGTGTCTGACGTTGTTCCTTTTACATGAGTCTCTTTGACTTTTTTTACAGTGACTCTTTCACGTTGTTTCCTTATAATGTCTCTTTGATATTGTTTCTTTTACGGTGTCTCTTTGACATTAATTCTTTACAGTGCCTCTTTCATGTTGTTTCTTTACAATGTCTCTTCAATACTGATTCTTTACAGTGTCTCTCTGGCATTGTTCCTTTTACAGTGTCTCTTTGACGTTGCTTCTTTTATAGTGTCTCTTTGACGTTGTTTCTTTTATAGTGTCTCTTTGACGTTGCTTCTTTTATAGTGTCTCTTTGACGTTGCTTCTTTTATAGTGTCTCTTTGACTTCTTTTACAGTGTCTCTTTGACGTTGCTTCTTTTATAGTGTCTCTTTGACGTTGCTACTTTTATAGTGTCTCTTTGACATTGCTTCTTTTATAGTGTCTCTTTGACGTTGCTTCTTTTACAGTGTCTCTTTGACGTTGCTTCTTTTATAGTGTCTCTTTGACTTTACTTCTTTTACAGTGTCTCTTTGACGTTGCTTCTTTTATAGTGTCTCTTTGACGTTGCTTCTTTTATAGTGTCTCTTTGACGTTGCTTCTTTTATAGTGTCTCTTTGACGTTGCTTCTTTTATAGTGTCTCTTTGACGTTGCTTCTTTTATAGTGTCTCTTTGACGTTGCTTCTTTTATAGTGTCTCTTTGACGTTGCTTCTTTTATAGTGTCTCTTTGACGTTGCTTCTTTTATAGTGTCTCTTTGACGTTGCTTCTTTTACAGTGTCTCTTTGACGTTGCTTCTTTTATAGTGTCTCTTTGACTTTACTTCTTTTACAGTGTCTCTTTGACGTTGCTTCTTTTATAGTGTCTCTTTGACGTTGCTTCTTTTATAGTGTCTCTTTGACGTTGCTTCTTTTACAGTGTCTCTTTGACGTTGCTTCTTTTACAGTGTCTCTTTGACGTTGCTTCTTTTTTAGTGTCTCTTTGACGTTGCTTCTTTTATAGTGTCTCTTTGACGTTGCTTCTTTTATAGTGTCTCTTTGACGTTGCTTCTTTTATAGTGTCTCTTTGACTTTACTTCTTTTACAGTGTCTCTTTGACGTTGCTTCTTTTATAGTGTCTCTTTGACGTTGCTTCTTTTATAGTGTCTCTTTGACGTTGCTTCTTTTATAGTGTCTCTTTGACGTTGCTTCTTTTATAGTGTCTCTTTGACATTGCTTCTTTTATAGTGTCTCTTTGACGTTGCTTCTTTTATAGTGTCTCTTTGACGTTGCTTCTTTTACAGTGTCTCTTTGACGTTGCTTCTTTTTTAGTGTCTCTTTGACGTTGCTTCTTTTATAGTGTCTCTTTGACGTTGCTTCTTTTATAGTGTCTCTTTGACGTTGTTTCTTTTATAGTGTCTCTTTGACGTTGCTTCTTTTATAGTGTCTCTTTGACGTTGTTTCTTTTATAGTGTCTCTGACGTTGCTTCTTTTATAGTGTCTCTTTGACTTTACTTCCTTACAGTGTCACTTTGACTACTTTTTTACAATGTTTCTTTGCAGTGTCTCTTTGACATCGTTTAAGTGTCTCTTTGACATTGTTTATTTAAGTGTCTCTTTGACGTCATTTCTTTAAGTGTCTCTTTGACTTTGCTTCCTTATAGTGTCACTTTGACTTTACTTTTTACAATGTCTCTTTGATGTTTCTTTACAGTGTCTCTTTGACATCGTTTCTTTAAGTGTCTCTTTCACATAGTTTAAGTGTCTCTTTGACATTGTTTCCTTTATAGTGTCTCTTTGACTTTGCTTCCTTATAGTGTCACTTTGACTTGACTTCTTTACAATGTCTCTTTGATGTTTCTTTAAAGTATCTCTTTGACATCGTTTCTTTAAGTGTCTCTTGACGTTGTTCCTTTTATAATGTCTCGTTGACATTGCTTCTTTACAATGTCTCTTTAAGTTGTTTCTTTACAGTGTCTCTTTGACATTGTTCCTTTACATGTCTCTTTGACGTTTCTTCTTTACAGTGGAAAGGTACGATCGCCTCCTTGACCGATGGTTCCAGACAAGTCCGATGTCCGTCGCTCGTAGCAATTTCACCACCTGTGTGGTGGAAGGGATTCTGTTTGTTATAGGAGGATTCAATGGTAAGTGTCGACTATCTAAATGATTGCAAGCTTTCTTAAGACTTTCTGGCACTGGTCTTTAAGATGACAGCGTATTCGCAGTTCGAGTTCCAACTGTGCCAGCTTTGAGGTTGATCACAGCTAATCCCCGAGAGCAATCGCCTTGAGAAAGACTGATGGACCTGAAAAGGCCACCGCATGTCCCATGGGATATAAAGTCGTTACCCCATGTGCAAGAGTCCTCCCGTCAAGAACATTTAGGGTCTTGACGGGAGGCATTCATCTGATTCCCTAACTGATGTTAATGCGTGTCCTTTCCAAACTTTCTCTAAGCCATCAGGGTCCTTGTGACCTGGTCATATAACCGATTTTTTGAAAAAAACTGCCCTTCAGAAATAAAGCAACTCACCTCTTGGCAACAGCGAGAGGAATTTCGAATTGGGAAAACGAAGCAGATTGTTAATAATCCGTTATTATTCTTTCAAAGCCGTAGCAAAAATTCTGGGATAATCCTTTAAATACACTATATTGCAAAAAAAAAAAAGTGTCCGGACACTTTCGTGTTAAGTGAACGAATAGCCACATTCAAATCTACCTAACTTTGAAAATAAGCTTTTTACGGAAAAAAGTCACTAGACATAAGTTCAAGATCTCAGTCAGAGCTCTCTAAATCTCTATTTTCTATAATATTAATCTAATATTTAAAGAGTTATGGAAGCTGAAACTTTTAAGTGAAACTTTTGCTAGTTTTGAAAATTTACTTCAGAAAGTGAAATCACAACTGTTATAATAAGTTGTTCGCAATATAAATGCGATATTTGAATTTTGTGTAAGGATTTTTGAAGTTTTCATCAATTTTGGGAGAAAATCTTTTGAAAGTGGAGTGTGTGATAACATCTGTTGTTGAATATAATAGCTTCCATAACTCTTTAAATATTAGATTAATATTATAGAAAATAGAGATTTAGAGAGCTATGATAAAGATCTACAATTTATGTCTAGTGACCTTTTTCCGTAAAAGCTTTATTTTCAAAGTTAGGTAGATTTGAATGTGGCTATTTGTTCACTCAACATGAAAGCATCCGGACACTTTTTTTTGAAATATAGTGTTTTGTATATGAAGTTTCCCCAATACTATTGTACATAACTTTTTGCAAGAGGCTTCTCCCAGTTATGCCCCAACCTCACATAGCGTGGAGGCTCCGGGCCTATCATTATGCCATTAATAATACCCCTGTTTTAAAAATTATGTGTAAATGTTTTTCATATTTTTTTAGGTATGTTGGATTCAGTCTTGAGGAGGATCTAACCAGTTTCAAACTTTCCCCGCCAGGTGTTACGACAGTAGCTGATGTCGAAAGTTATGATGCCCAAAATGGCACATGGAAAAGGGAAGTCAGCATGAACGTCAACCGCAGCGCCCTTGGCAGTTGCGTCATCACCGAACTTCCCAATACCGAGAAGTATTCGTTCGTAGGTACGTGCTGCCACCTGTTGGGATTCACATTGCAATGTTGGTTATTTTAGTTTTAGTTACAGATATGATCACAAAAAAAAACATTTAAAATTATGTGTGACAAAATAACATGAGCTATATTTGATAAAAATTTTATTATTGAAAAATTACAGAAACCAAATGTGATCCCTATTAAAGTTCTCTGTATTGGTCCTAACCTGGGTGGTCATGTGAAGTCTGTAGTGGCTATTTAGGGACATATGAAGGGTTTTATAGTCCAAAAATGACGCTCGTAACTTCACTAATGGATCGTTTAGTAATCCTTTTGGGCAATATTTCATTTGACCTCTGGTGCACTGAAAGTGTCAGGGTTTTTTCTTTCAATAAAATGAAATAGAGAGGAAATCCTGCACTGCTAATTACTACAGGAATGCAAAAATATCTGCCTTTTGAAAAACAAAACTCTTGTAGGGGAGTATGTCCTCCTCGTGGTCGCCACTGAATCTAATGCACTTCAACATTTCTCATGTTGCATGCTTCGAAACATTTTTAGAAGTCCTCTCTGGGAATAGTTTAGGTATTCTGTCTCAAGCCACTTTGTGTCTTATCTCTCCACATTGTCGAAGTGGGTAAAAAGGCAACAATCCGATTAAGTACATTTTATGATTGTAAAAAAATGCATAAAAATCTTAGCATTTTTGTGGATCTTTATAGATGACATCAAATTTCAGCTAATTATTAAGGACAGGGAATGAAATTCCATGAAGCCCCTCCAATTCTCTACTATACTTACGGTGACCATACGTCCTTTATTTCACTGCTTTGTCCTTTAGATTTATTTTTTTCTAAAATGGCGATTTTGTTCTTTTTTGTGTGAATTAAAATAGTAAACTGAATATTGGCGTGCAGTAGATGGGTTGAAATTTTTAAATATTTCGCAGATAAACGCGTATCTTTTAAAAACATTTTGGACCTGGATCTAATACCCCCACTGAAAGAGTATTTTGATTAGCGAACAATATGTGGACCAGTGAAAAGACCAAATTAAAAATCGAAATATTGAAAGCATGCATTTATACCAAATGTAACTTTAACATGAATTGCAACAGTTTTATGAATTTTTAAAACACAAACCTGATTTATTAAAAAAAATTCGTTCTTGTGAAAAGTATCAAAATTAAATTTTTTAAGTAATAATAGATTGTTTAAAATGCTATATATATGCTTGTATTTTATAATAAATGTTATAAAGCTTTTTAGTTTTAGTGAAACGAATAAACGCAACCTGCTTTTTGTTTTATTATGAAACAATTTCTGATTTGTCCTTTATTTTCTCCAAAAAAATATGGTCACCGTAACTATACTGGATAGTACTACATCATACAGAGGGCGCCACGTTTGACTCATCTACTGTCTAAGAAATCCATCTGTAGAGATAATTCCTATAAGCTGTACAGTTAAGAAAGGACCTGTTATAGTGAGCATGACTTTTAAAACTGATAGAATCAGGTTTCGTCTCGTTCAGTTATTGAGGTGCAGTGGGAAGCCTTTTTGAATTTTGTGCATTGCCTAAATATTAGAGCCAAAACTTAAAATGTAAAAATTTCGTCAAATATATAAGCCACTCTTTAGAAAAGTAGAATCTAGTTTTGAATTCCAAACTTGAGTATATATTGCTATAATTAGAAAGTTATTCTGACGATTAGGGATGGAAAGATTCTTAGGAAAGTATGAAAAGAGAAGCTTTCACCAGGGACTGTCGGCCGACGTCCTGTGCAATGAAGATCGCACTGGACCTCCTCGGCCTGGGAGAGGAAAAGGCCAACGGAAGCCCGTGGTCTTCAAGGGGGTAGAACCTGGCTTGGGAGGAATGATACTGGCAGTGTGTAAATTTATGAATGGCAACCTTGCAACCGGTGCTCTATGGGACACTGCTATTCCGTGAGCATAACGTAGGTGTTGGCTAACGTTTTGAAAAATAATACAAAAATCTAATTGTTGGCAATCACGGGAATATAAAAATGTGAAATTCTTCACAATGCTATAGGTGTTTTTTTTATCAACATTAAGACTTTAATGTAACATACTCTGAAAATGTACAAAATCTGTTGAATCCTGCAGGCCTAGAATTTCCATTAAGCTTGGAAAACCCTCATAATCATTATGGATGTGTCTAATTTTTGTTATTAGAAGAAATGTATGTTCGAATAAAATTCCATTTGGTTTCTTAAAGATTTTCACAGGAATGCTTAATATGACATATTACAAATGTTACAGCCAGTATCATCATCATATTGTATAATAGGTATGTTATGAATGGGTGGTCAAACACGCATGGGAGCTGAGGCTTTAGTTGCCTGCGCCATTAAACCCCAAACAACCAATCAATGAGGCACATGTCCCACACAACTACAATCTCCATAATATATCCATCATCATCATCATCATCATCATCCTCAAGCAGCCATGGGCTATGGAGATCCAACCAGACCACACAATTTAGTTCTCCAAGCATATCTGCCTGAACTATATTTGCTGCATCTCGGCACTACGCATAAATTCTTACAAGGTCCTGTTTGACACTGTCTGCCCACCACATCCTAGGTCTTCCCCATTTTCTGAGGCCTTTAGCACACTATTCATAACCCTATTTGATAATCTATAATTATCCATACAGGCAATATGGCCAAACCAACAAAATTTCTCTCTGCACAATATACCTCATCATTATTTACAATTGAACCACCTAATACCCAATATACTGCGTAGGCATCTAGAATCAAAAGCATCAAGTTTCCTGTTATTTTGTTTAAAAAGGGTCCAAGTTTCACTACCATAACTAACCCTAGAAAGAACCAAACTATTATACAGTCTAATTTTAATCTTTAGGTATATAGGCCTATTTCTCTTATGGCTAATAAAATATGTGAAATAACCAGTGGATATCCTTGTTACCTTAGATATCTTATGGATATATGCTGGAGATTGGGTTGTGTCGGGTGTTATTTGTTGCCCTTCGTGATGTCATTTCGTGAAGGAAGTTTCTGCCGCCCTGTACTTTCGTAGATACTTACCAATTGGTCTCAGATTTGGTGAGCTGGCTCCCCTTGTGTGACTCTGTGTTGGGCCAACAGATAGGGTTCTTAGCTGCCCTAAGTTGGGATTAAACTCTTTGTGTCTGAAATATCTGGGGGCACTGCCGTTACCTCATCTACCTTAGTAGTTATGAATGGAATAGTACGTTTTCGTTGATAGCTACTATGCTAAACTGCTTAAACTACTATTAAATCGTTCCAAATAATAAAGCTTTCTTTCCTTGTTCAGCTAAAGGATGAGAAATTGTTTCATGTTATTTCATTTTTTTATAATTTCATATTCAATTTTGTAAACGATAAAAATAAGCTAGTTGCTTAAGCTGGAAATATACTAAAGGTTAAGTAAACAGAGTATTCCTATCTAGCTTAATATTTTAATTCAGGAATCGGTTAATTATGGTATCTTACAAAAGCAGCGCATGATGAATTTTTAGGTAATTTTTTTATTTTTTTTAAACATGACTGAAGAGAATCAATTTAGTGTTTAAACATGTTTAACTGTTCTCATTTTCAGTTCAGATAAAGGAGAAAGTATTTTAGTTAAAAATGAATAAAATGCTAAATTTGTATTGCGTCTTTGAATACACAGCAATTAAGTAATGTAATCATGTATAGTATTCGTTTCCAGTAGTGTATTTAGGGCTAAATATTAAGTACGTATATATTTAATTTTCCAAGTACTTTGTGTCAGTACTTCAAATACTTCAATGATACCTGGATCTAGAAAAGTATTGGAGGTGGAGAGGTAAGAGACTGGATTTCCAACGTAGCATAACATTTTCCCCTCCTTTTCACAGGTCTTTAAAAAATTTCTTGATGAATGCATGAAATAAAATTTAATAGAATAATTTTTTATTTCGATTACATATCTCTGCCTTATTCGTCATTTCAGCACTTATTATTTGCATATACGTAAAATTACCGAACGATGCCAAGAACAATTAAGTACTATGCTTAGTCCATTGTTACGATTAGCATTACTCTTCCAAGCTTGCAAAGATAAGGAAAATGTCGATATTAATAATCCCCCCCCCCCGAAAACAATTCCTGCCAACAATTGCGGACTGTCATTTATTTTCAGGTATGCGGCTGTTGCAGGGGGTCCTGTTCTGCAATAAAAATTTTGGTCTCCCAGTCCCCAACCAACGCTAGTTCTACTTGCGCGATTTTTCAAGATTTCAGTGCTTATTCTGTTGTTAGTTGGAATGTTACACAAAATATATTTTGGTGAATTCTGTTGAATTTGTGTAAAATAATAATTATTATTAAAAAATCCTGCTACTATTAGGTCCCAGGGGCCCAGAACGCTAAAGTCGGCATTCCACGCCTGCCACTTCTACACATAGGATATTCCTTAACACAATTTTCTGTCTGTTTGTGTGGGGGGTGGAGTGGGGAGGATAGGGTTTGTATAGAGCAGAGGTGCAAAATCTCCGGCCTTTTTAACAATTTTTTATGGCCTCATGAAAATTGGGAAATGTAAAGTTTTTCAATCTGGCTGTACTAAAGTGAACAGTGTTTTCATAAAATGAAAGACAAAGATTTTAATGACAATAAAACTACTGCAGTCATTGAAAGTAAATGCTCAGAAGCTCCATAGTAAATTACCTGTAGAAAATAGACTTCAACAATTATTAAAAACAGCTGAAAAAAATTATTTCTGACGTAGCGGGAATCAAACTCGCAATACTCCAGATACAAGCCAGAGCGCTCTACCTGTTAAACCACACATATAATATACCCCCTCAAGCAGCTGCTTGCCACAGAGGTCTGACAGGAGCCTGTCAGTTTATATGCCATAGTAGAAGCATCGGACACTAAAAACTCCCAGAATAAGACCGATAAATTTTTCACTGAGCTGTGGCGGACCTTTCGCCATCCCTTCAGGAGAGGCAATTTATCCATTTGTTGCTAATGATTTAGATGTTAATGAGGAAGTCATTAGCAACAATTGGAAAAGTTGCCTTTCCTGAAGTATAGATGGCGCAAGGTCCGCCACATCTCAGTGAAAGATTTATAGATCTTATTCTGGAAGGTTTTAGCATCTGATACGTGGTTTAAGGGTAGGACACTCTGGCATGTATCTAGAAAGTTGGGGCTTCGATTCCTCAGATGTTTTTAATAATAGCTCGGAAGCTCATTTCTGGAATCCCGTCACATCCTTCACATATTGCTTTGACAAACCAAACCTGTTTTGAGGACGTTAAAATAAACTTTGCATAAATATTTAATCTTTTTTTATTATTATTATTTTGTACCTACGCATATGGCAATATAATAAACAAAGAGAAACTTTTTTCTTTTTTATTTCACCCTTCCTCCCAACTGTTGGTCCATGCAAACATAATATTTTTCTGTTCCGCCCGATATTAGAAAAGTGTGTGTTCCATTGGTCTAGAGCAGAGGTTCTCAACGTGGGGTACGCGGTAAAATTTTTGGGGTACGCCTTGAGAGCTCAAAGGTCGCTAGATCTATAACAAAGTCGCTAAATTGGCAACACTTCTGTGAAAAAAATGTCATTTTTTTGTGTTTATCGATATATGTAATTTATGAATACAAAATTTAATGTGTATATATGTATATGTTTTATTTTATTCCCATTGTTCTACTATAACTATAGTTTTATCTATCTATACAAGGGGTACGCCAGTTACATATTTCCAGGGGGTACGTGAAGCCTAAAGGGTTGAGAATCATTGGTCTAGAGACAAAAACTACAAATTTAAAATTTGAAGAATAGCTTATCGTCTCTGGTGAATATGGAGTGCTATTTTTCAAACAGAATAATTTTTTTTTATTTTTCGCATTTAACACCCTCTACCATTAAAATTTCGAACTAAAACATTTGGTTTATTAAATTTTTCCCATTATTTTAACCTATACATACGAAAATTCGGACTAGTGCCACCCTGGCTTAAAAATAATTATGCACCCTCGAGTACAGAGTATCCAAAGTCACGGAGTCACATAGAAATTCGATCTTCCTAGATGCATTTAAAATTTCTAAAAAGAATGGAATTTAATGCTAAAACCTTATTTTATAACGCTATGAAAAATCACAGTGTAGAAAAAAGTGAACACTTGCAACACTTTTAGTTTGGAGACGTTCTGTACTTCACTGAATTTCAAATGCCTGTATTCGACTTTACCAAATAATCTGACATTTGGTAAATTATTAGTTCAAGTGTTTTGCTGTAATGCGTTGTACAACTGTGCCTCTTGGGAAGTTTGATAATCATATATTCCCTTTCAGGTGCAACTTAGAAGGATTCCTGTTTGATTTTCCTCTGCCTTCTGACGTTAAGGAATAATCGAAGGCAATTCACTTGAGTCAACAAAACTGTTATAACCTCACTTTTACCGAAAAAGTGTTTTTAATAACTACCAGAATTTAAATAGAATATTTTCTATGAAAAACTGTTTTGGAAGAATGTACAGTGCTAGAATAAAATTTTGTTAAAATTGTTGCTGGTTTATATTTTAGTTGTTCATTCAAACTCCTGTTTTTGGGGTTGTGATTTACATAACTGCTTTAATATTTACTGCAGCGTCGTGTTATTATGTAGAAAAGTAAGATCTGAATTAAATAGTTAATTTTATGTTTTAAAAATGAAATATTTTGTTAATTTCATTTCTGTTTGAAATTTCTAAGTACATTAAAATATTTACCTTTTTAAGCCATCACAATATTTAGACTACAAATAGTGTCAAATTTAATCACATGTTTATGATAGAACATTTTTCTTCTAGTGCATTTAGATTAGGATGCTAATTAAAAGATTAGCAGAGAGTTTAGAAATTGCATCTTGGTGGTAGAGAAAATTTTTGGGATCATTCAGGAATCGTTTTGGAGTGGTGGTGGTGGCTCAATCCGTAGTTCACCAGATTGTAATAGTGTTCACAGGTTGTAATAGCACCAAGTTGTATAATAAGTACCTAGGCTTGTAATCATCAGTTCCCAGGCTGAAGGTATTGGAAAATCTCTGGGGAACTCCATGTTTCAGGGGGACCTTTTTAAAAAAAACCATTTGCTTTCAGTTATTGAAATTTTGTAATTTAAGATTTTATATAGTTTTTAATAATTTTTTAGAACCCACAGATATTTTACACAAAACCAAAATTATTGCACTTTGCTGCATAATATACAAATGTGTGCTTTTCAATTCAAATCATTATTTCAGTTTTACACCAATACTAAGTATCTGTAGAATACTTACCCAAAAGTTAATCATAAGGTGTAAATTTTATTCCTTAGAAAACTAAAGAAGGGCATGAAACAATGAGTTGTGGCCTACAGGCATCAGGAGAGGAATTTCTACTTAATTTGCTGATTGTTTATGATCCGTTATTACTCATTCATATCTATAGAAAAAAATCCAAACTATTTCTGTAGTTGTATGTCAAACTTCCTCAAAATGTTTTTCTGAAGTCGCCTAACTGTAGGAACTCTCCCGCAGTTAGGGGTTGCGGGGCCTATTAGTATACACCTGCTCTCAAGTTTTTTTTAGTTCCACCTGTGCCACTGTTGAGATTTCATTTATCTCCACAGCCCCCGCCCCCTCAGTCAGAAGGGGGACACCAATGGGCTTAGAAAGGCCCATATGCCTGCATCTATCAGATGGAACATTATGCTGTGGTCTCATGTCCGGGAGAGCCATACCCTGTGCATATTAACATGCTGGATGGCCTTTGACAGGAGATTACCATGTCTCCTAACAGTTATCCAGCGGGTCCTCTCCTCCCAACCTCTGAGCCCTCGTGATCTGGTCATTTAATCCAGTGTGTGCAAAAAGCGCTGCTCAGAGATAAACCAACTCAACCCAGGAATCATTTCACTTTATTAGCTTTTAGAAGTATACTTAAGTGTTATAGCAGCTGAGGGTACTATAAGACTAATACTTCAAACAGCTTCATAGGTTTCTGAACACCCAGGATTGCAAAGGTTTTCTGATGGACCATGAAATGCTCTTGGCCGAAAAAATACTACATGGGCAACTAACCTGTAGTGACTGATACCATTTGAGTCACGAGAGGATAATAATGGAAACTTTAATTTTGGGTCATGAGTTGAAAGAAATTTTGAATTTTGAAATTGCATGTTGACACAGAAACAAAGAGATACTTTTGCCAAAAAAAAAGTGATTTTTTCCAATGTGTGGAACTCACACCCACATCTCCCAGTGACATACCGGGTATTCTAACCAGAATCTTTTTGAAACCTGGCATATAATTGGGAGACAGGTTAAAGTCTCAAGCATTAGCAAAACTGTTTGTTTTTTCCCCTGCAGATGTATTACTTGAAGTTTGGGAAACACTCATAGATGAAAGGTTGATTAACAGATTATTGATAGGTCATTCACCTATGATATATGTGTACTATGATATATGTGTATGATATATGTGAAACATGAATTATGCAATCTCGTAATATTCTTGGTTGCCACCTATTGATATATAACTTATTACTATTGACCCTTGCTACATTTTCCTCCCTCCAATTTTTGTGGGGGGAGCATAATTTGAGATAGTTTACACATTCTTGTTTTTGCATGATTTCATTTGAAGTATTACTCATTACAGTTAACCCCTGTGAAATTTCCATCCCACCTTTCATGAAGAAGTCGAGTCATAATTTGAGGTAGCCTATGACACTCCAAAGCAAAGCTTTCATTGATGCACAACATCATGTTGGGCTCTCACATTTGGAAGATATAGTGGAACAATTATTTATAAATTTCTCTTTGTTTTTGAGGTGGGAAAGTATGGGGAGTACTTTTGTTTTAAGCCTATGACAGTCCCTCTATTAGAAGCTTACATTTGGTACTAACTCATTAAGATCGATCAATGGGTTGGAAAGATACGATGAACTAACCCTTTTGACAAACTGTCAGACCAACACAACACAAATCAAACCAAGAAATGATGAGCAAAAAACTTTTGGGTGAAAAGCAATATTGGTAAATATCATCTTACTTTGTGATTGATGCGGGAGGGAGGGAGGGGGGGAGTTGCCATATATTTTCAGAAATATTTAACTTTTCACCACAATTATAAATTATTGGCAGTGGCATGTACAGGGAGGTGGTGTTATGAAACTAATCCACAACTACTTGAGGGCTTGACATGTTTTCTAATTCCCAAAACTCAGAAACTAAAGTATGTCAACCCCTTTCCCTCTCCATTAGAATGTTCTGTGGCTATGCCACTGATTTTTGAAGTGAATATTTGCATTCTTTTCCTAACGTGGATATTTCACAACAAAAGTGGAAAATGAATGTAATATAAAAAAAAAATAAATACCCCCTCAAGCAGCTGCTTGCCACAGAGGTCTGACAGGAGCCTGCCATTATGTTGCAGTGACATTGATTAGAGATAATGTTACTGGAACTGGGAAGGAAACCGACTATACTTGAAACATTAGAAATTGGGTTGGGTTGTTTTACCTCAGAGTGGCACTTTTTTGCACACAATGAGTAAATGGCAAGGGCTCAGAGAAAGTTGGGAGAGGAGACCCACTGGACAACTGTTAGAAGACAGATGATATCCTGCTGTTCTTTTACCTGCACAGGGTATGGCTCTTCTGCACATGGGACCACAGCTTTGCATCCCATCCAGTGGACTTTCCAAGCCCAACTATGGCCCCTGCTGACTACCTTCCAAGTCCATTAGTGTCCCTTACTGAGGACAGGGAGTTTTGCTGAGATAAATCTCAATGCAGGTGGGACTCAAACCTGGGAACTGCAGATTATGAGCCTGCCACGCTACTGACTGAGCTACCCCAAACATTACAAGTGAAATTAGGAGAATTGAAAGATGTGTCAAATCTAGATTTCCTTTTAATCAACAAATAATTATTATTAAACTCAACTCTTTAAGTATCCACTAATAATTTCCACTCTGTAAAATGATTCAAATATTTAGAGGAAAAATTGTCTTGAGCCAGGTGGGATACGAACCCACGACCTCCTGATAACTTGAACACTCCCCACATATTAGGAAAGTAATTTCAGAACGTTCATAACATCAGTTAGAGGAGATCTTGATCGGCGGCAGGTAGCTCAGTGGTCCAGAGCACCTGACATGTTATCAGGAGGTCGTGGGTTCGTATCCCACCTCGCTCAAGACAATTTTTTCTCTAAATATTTGAATCAATTTACAGAGTGGAAATTATTAGTAGTTCCTTTTAATCTCTTTTTCCTTAGTGTTGAAATGTGGCAACTTCATTAAAAAAATATTGTAGATTGGCAATATACTAGTTTAAGACAAAGTTCTTGCAGCAAGAAAATATATTACTTGCTTGCATATAATGCATTGAGTCACGCACGTATCCAGGATTCAGTTTCAGGGGGGGGGGTCCAAAAATAAGACTAGCAAGGTTTCCCAGTTACTAAATTATTTCACTGAACAGTGAAAGTTAAAATAATATATAATATTCTACAAGGAAAAGCATTTTGTAGTTGTTTACTTAGTATATATTTAGTGTTGGACTTATAATATGGGTTTAGAATAAAATTGTACAAATACACCTGTTTTGGATTTGAAAGCAGGTAGACAAGTTTGGGATTTTGAATGAGAGGTGGGATTTTGAATAAGAGGTGGGATTTTGGGAGGTGCCCCTCCCCCCTTGGGGTATTCCCTTTGCATTGAATGCTGTATTGCTCTATTATTCTAAGAATAGTGCAAAACAAGTACTATGTAAAGTTTCAAAGAATTATGAAAGACATAGGAAGGTCTGTTGTTTTTAGTGAACATGGAATGTTCTTTTTCAGAATTGTTGGGTTGTTTTACCTATGACCAGCACATTTTTACACGTCATAGGTTAAGTGGCCAGGTCTCAAAGACTGAGAAGGTTGGGGGAAGAACTGGACAGCTCTTAGGAGATATGTGATAGCCTCACATTAAAGGTTGGGTTGTTTTACCTCTGAGTGGCACTTTTTTGCACACCATGGGCTAAATGGCCAGGTCACAAGGACCCCAAAGGCTCAGAGAAGGTTGGGGGAGGAGACCCACTGGAACAGTTGTTGGGAGACAGATGGTAACCTCCCGTCAAGGCAATCCAGCGTGTTCTTTAACGTGCACAGGGTATGGCTCTCCCACACACGGACCACGGCTTAACGTCCCATCCGACGAACGGCGGCCTTTACCAAGACCATCGGTGTCCCCTACTGATCGCGGGCAGGGCGGGGAATTTTGCGGAGATAAATCTCAACGCTGACCTAGCTGGGACTCGAACCTGGGAACTACAGATTACGAGCCTGGTGCGCTACCGACTGAGCCACCCCCACCCCTCACATTAAGGACATCCAACATTATTCATTAATAATGTGCACATAATATGACTTAAGATCTCATCTGATGGACAGCAGTCTTTCCAAGACCATCAGTGACCCTTTCTCACTGAAGGCAGGATGGGGATTAGCAGAGATGAATCTCAATGCTGGTACAACTGGGACTTCAACCTGGAAACTGAAAGTAATGAGTCCAGCATGCTATTGACTGAGGAAACATTTGCCCATCGCTTTCCCAAAAAGTTTTGTTATTTTGAAAAGGTAGCACTGTGTAATGGTGGAAATTAAAATTAACTAAGAATGAAGAAATGTGAATTTACCCCCCATCTAGGTATTTTATTACCATACATCCAATTAAAAAAGAATTTGATTTCTTTTTTTGTTAAAAAGAACAGCCAATTTTTTCCTGCTCTTCCAAGGAGGAGGAGGGAAAATACCTAACTACTGTAAATGCTTGTAAACTTACAGTTAGTCACTTTCATTACTTGACAATCATCTATAATTGCCATTTAATAAAACTGTATTTAGCCATTTTCTGTGGCTACATTTAGCATCATTTCTTTAAAAATGAGTTACATGTATGAAACATGCACAACAAACCATGGCACAACAAAACCACTCCAACAGATCCCCAAGTGTTTCATTTTTTAATTTCAAATGCCAGCCAATTTCTTTTCAAAGAAGGACACTTTCAGTACTCCAAGTAGACACTTTCAGTACCCCCAGTTCCTGACACCTTCAGTACCCCAAGTAACAAATTGCCTTGAGCCGGGTGGGATGCGAACCCCCGACCTCCTTGATAACATGTCAGGTGCTCTGGACCACTGAGCTACCGGCCGCCGATCAACATCTCCTCTAATTAGCGCTATGAACATTCCTTTTATGTTTCATATAGGTGCTATTCAAGCAATTTTAGCCACGAGCGACATTTATATTTGCCAATAGGTGGAAGCATCTATTACAAGTGTGCAGATAATAAATAAGGAAATAAGCTCGATGTGGATTCGTATCCCACCCGGCTCAAGACAATTTTTCCTCTAAGATTTAAATCGACACTAAAGTGCTGATTTGTTACTTGATTGAATACGTCGAGCTTATTTCCTTATTTATTATCTGCATACTTGTGATACATGCTTGCATCTATTAGCAAATATAAATGCCGCTTGTAGCTAAAATTGCTTGAATAGTGCCTATATGAAACATAAAAGGAATGTTCATAGCGTAGTTAGAGGAGATGTTGATCGGCGGCCGGTAGCTCAGTGATCCAGAGCACGTGACATGTTATCAGGAGGTCGTGGGTTCGTATCCCACTTGGCTCAAGACAATTTTTCCTCTAAAATTTAAATCGATGCTAAAGTGCTGATTTGTTACTTGATTGAATATGTCGAGCTTATTTCATTATTTACTTCAGTACCCCATATGAAGGCAAATGTAAAACATATAAAGCATTTTGTACTCCAGAAATGACACTTTTCACTACAAAATATTTTGTATGTCCTAAATAGCCCCCTTCAGTATTAAGACTTATGACTTCCCTGTCAACAAATAATAAACAAAGCATTAAGAAAAGCATAGTCATAATAAAGGATTAAAATTAAAATTATGTCAATGTCACTCCCTTTTCCTACTTATTTGTTATGATAAATTTATATCTAACACAATTTGACCTTATTTGAGTTTTTTTGAAGAATGCTTCTAATGTATTAGTTGGGGTCTGGATTTATTTTTGAAGAATTAGCTTAGGAATGAACTAGTCAATGATTGTTTGGTGGTCAAAATACCCAGCATGTAACTGGGAGACAGGGGTTCGTGTTCCACTCATGCCGAAACTTATTTTTTCAGCAAGATTATTTTTAAATTGTTATGAGCCTGGCACACTACTGACTCAGCTACTCCAAAATAACCCAAAATAACATTATAATACCAGAAAGCAAAACGTAAATCAGAATCAAAATTCACAGATATTAAACTTTCACAACAATTCAGATGTTTTCAATCTGTAGCACCAGACTCGTAATCTATAGTTCCCAGATTCGAGTCCCAGCTGGGTCAGCATTGAGATTTATCTCCCCGCCCTGCCCTCAGTCGTAGGGGACCCTGATGGGCTTGGAAAGACTGCCATTCATCAGATGAGATGTTAAGCCGTGGCTCCTTGTGCAGGATACCCTGTGCACATTAAAGAACATGCTGGATAGCCTAGACAGGAGGAGTCTGCCATCTGTCTCCTAACAGCTGTCCAGTGGGTCCCCTTCCCCCCAAACCTCTCTGAGCCCTTAGGGTCCTTGTAACCTGACCATTTAGCCCATTGTGCACAAAAACATGCTGCTCTGAGGTAAAAGAACCCTGAAAACAGTATTTCAGCCCTATAAAGCAATCTGCAGCCACTGAAGGCATGTCTGGTTAAACTTGAAAACTCAGTTTATGTAAAATGATCTTTTGACTCACAAAATGTTTGAATCTAAATAACCTATGATAAGCATAATCAAATTTTGATCTTTAAAATAATATTTCAACAATATTCTCATGCTGTGTAATACCAATCAATCAAGAAAATATTTATTCTAGTATAAAAAGTCTATAGAGCTGTAACCGCAATATTGATTATTATTTACAAGGTGAACTAACAAAAATCTTCAATTTATATTGTGAAGCATGATATCCTCAGTACATCATCAAGCAGCCATGGGCTACGGAGGTCCAACCAGACCGCACAGTTTAATTCTCCAAGCATATCTGTCCTGACCTACATCTGCTGCATCTGGCCACTGCACACAAATTCTAACAAGGTCCTATTTGACATCGTCTGCCCACCGCATCCTAGGTCTCCCCCTCTTTCTGAAACTTTTAAGCACACTGTTCATAACTCTATTCGCCAATCTATAATTATCCATACGGGCAACATAGCCAAACCAACGGAGTCTCTCTGCACAATATGCTGCTTAAAGGAGGTTGCCGACTCCTTTGCCTAACCTCATCATTAGTTACAAAGTTAAATCACCTAATATCCAAGATACTGCGTAAGCATCTAGAATCAAAAGCATCTAGTTCCCTCTTGTTTACATAGCGTCCAAGTTTCACTACCATCAAATTCATAAACAAATCCAGTCTAGTAGGTATAAATGGTCAGCACCAGGACCCTGTGAAGTTGACGACAGACAGAACCCTGGGCTGTAGATGTTGAAAATGGTATGAAATTTCGGAGATGGAAGGTCCTTCAAGGTCAAATTCAGATCTATTTGTGCTAGACAGCTGAAAATTGGTTCCTGGTTGTATTTGGGGTTTTAGATTTTGAAAATGCGGAATTTTGATTGCAATGGGTCCTTTGAGGTTAAAGGTCAAATACAGATCAACTGGTGCTAGAGTGTGAAAAATTGGTGCCCGAGGGCATTTTGATCTCAGTAATTTTGTCAAATTTGAATGTAATGTGTGCTTTGAAGTCAAAATTCAATATACCAGTACTGGAGAGCTGAAAATTAATGAACTATTTTAGACAATAAAAACGAAAGGAATTTTTCGATCCGGTGTAACAATTAAGGTCAGATAGTGGTTGGAGTGACAGTACAGAGAACAAGTGCTGCTGAAGGCACCAATTGATTTCTGCAATAAACCCTGAAATGACAATTTATTATATGCACCCACCTGATAACGTGTGTTCCCACCTTTCGCCTCACAACAGCAGCAACACGTGGCATGACTCTACCAGGTTTTGGAAACGTTTGGGTGGTATTGCTGCCCGATTCCAGGACATCCATTCCTAAAGCACCCAGAGTTACCAGTGATGGGTTTCAGCTCTAATGCATTTCTTCCTTGTCCAACAGATGCTCAATGGGGTTCAGATCCGAAGAGTGAGATGACCATATGATGATTGTAGACTTACTGCAATGATCTAATCAGTCCACCAAACTGGAAGGGGGAGAGGGTGGCTCAGTCGGTAGCGCGCCAGGCTCGTAATCTGTAGTTCCCAGGTTCGAGTCCCAGCTGGATCAGCATTGAGATTTTATCTCCACAAAACACCCCACCCTGCCCACGGTCAGTAGGGGACACTGATGGGGTTGAAAAGCTCCTGTTAATAGGATGGGACGTTAAGCCATGGCCCCGTGTGCTGGAGTGCCATATCCTGTGCACGTTGAAGAACATTCTGGATGGCCTTGACAGTAGGCTACCATCTATCTCCCAACGGCCGTCCCCACCCCCAACCTTTGAGCCTTTGGGGTTCTTGTGATCTGGCCGTTTAGCCCATTGTGTGCAAAAAAGTGCCGCTCAGAGGTAAAACAACCAAACTGGAAAGATGAGTGGGCCATATTCTTGTTGAAAGCACCCTGATGAGTGAAATGCATAGCAATGAACAGTTGCAGGTGGTTGTTGGGTACGTCAACATAGCCTTGTGGAGGGCGGTGATAAAAATGGGTGATGCAGTGCTCAGTAGGCACAAGGGGTACCAATGTGCCCCACAAACACTCCTCGGAACATTACACTTCCTCCACTGGCCTGAAACATCCTAATTTCGTAGTTGGGGTTCATAGTCTACACACACAACTTCTCTTCAGTATGCTGCAATTGGATTGAGTTGTTTTAGCTTTAAGTGGCATTTTTTTGGGAGGGGGGGGGTTCAGTCGGTAGCGCGCCAGGCTCGTAATCTGTAGTTCCCAGGTTCGAGTCCCAGCTGGGTCAGCGTTGAGATTTATCTCCCTAAAATTCCCCACCTGCCCACGGTCAGTAGGGGACACCGATGGGCTTGGAAAGGCCGCCGTCCGTCGGATGGGACGTTAAGCCGTGGCCCTGTGTGCGGGAGAGACACCCTGTGCACGTTAAAGAACACGCTGGATGGCCTTGACGAGAGGCTACCATCTGTCTGCCAACAGCTGTTCCAGTGGGTCCCCTCCCCCAACCTTCTCTGAGCCTTCGGGGTCCATGTGACCTGGCCATTTAGCCCATGGTGTGCAAAGAAGTGCCACTCAGAGTTAAAACAACCCAACCCATTTTTTTGCACACAATGGGCTAAAAGATAGCCATTGGATAACGGTTGGCAGGCAGATAGCCCCCATCAAGCATGTTCTTCAATGTGCACAGCATATAGCTCTCTCACATACTGGTCATGGCTTAACATTCTATCCACGAAAAGGTTCGAGCCCCAGCTGGGTCAACGTTAAGAATTATCACCGAAAATTCTCTGCCCTGCCACAGTCAGTAGGGGACACCGATGGGCTTGGAAAGGCCGCCGTCCGTTGGACGAGATGTTGTCGTGGCGTTGTGTGGGAGACCCATACTTTGTGCACGTTAGAGAACATGCTGTGAATGGCCATGACAGGAGTCTATCATGTCTCCCAATGGCCGTTACAGTGGGTCTCCTCCCCTAATCTTCACCGAGTCTTCGGGGTCCTTGTGACCTGGTCATTTAGCCCATTGTGTGGAAAAAAATGCCGCTGAGAGGTTGAGATGAGTTGTTTTACCTCTGAGCGGCACTTTTTTCCACACCATGGGCGAAATGGCCAGGTAATCTCGTGTAAATTTAAATTCTTTACCTATGTTAAAAATAAACACTCAGAATTTGAATGATAGAACATTATATTTCAACAAACCCCCCCCCCCCCGATAGGGGACCACCTTAACGTGGTGGGGGGGGCTTCGGGCCCAGCAAACCGGTCGAAGGCTATGCTGGCCAGATTGGGTCCCCGGTTGGACATAGCCAAGACCAGCCGAGGCCGACGACATCGCCAACCGGTTGGACGGTGTCTTAGGCCTCAATCTCAGGTGCTCTGTGTGAGCAAGTTCAAGGGCTCTGCCGAACGGTCTGAGTCAGCCTAGTTGGCATGAGCCCTTTCAAAGTCTGGGCCTTACTAAGAGTCTCCACCCCGGGTGCCGAGCGAACTTGGATCTACATTTCTTTGTTCAAGGCTAACCGGGGAACAGATTAAATAATAGGTTTCTTCCGGTGGTTAGTTTTCCTTCTATACGACTGCTGCCATGTGAGGTCGGGGTTGAGGTGCGTCTATATGGCGCATTCTTGCCCCTGTCTCTAGATAGTCATGGCTTTTCTTAACTGCTTAGTGTCGTGAGACGGAACCGGGAATTGCCGTGGTTGCATAACATTTGCAACAAATAGTAAAATTTCAACAAAAGCTAAAATTGTATTTTAAATGTGCCTCTTTACATAGTGTGTGTTTAAAAAAATGCGTTAGAGCTTGCAGGTTAATTATGCGTGTTCCTAAAATGAACCTCCAATGTGCCGTGCACACCCACTTGTGGAGACCCAGCTTAAGTGTGTTACATAGCAACTGTCCTAATTGTATTTCTTATTTCATCTAAACAGTACAACGTTTTATCCTATTTTTGTGTTACTCTCGTGGTCAAGTGGTTAGCGCGCTTGACTACTGATCTAAGGGACCTGGGTTTCAATCCTGGGTAAGGCATGGATGTTCGTGTTGTTTTTCTGCTGAGGTCCCGCCATCCTCTGACCTGTTATGGCATATAAACTGATAGGCTCTTGTCAGACCTCTGTAGCAAGCAGCTACTAGAGGGGTTATTTATTTTTATATAAAAGTTGATTGTCAGTAAGAAAACGTTTTTTTACACTGCAAACATACGAGTATTTAGTTGTACGAAAGATATGTTGCTTCCTTTCACAGCTCAACCTTTTCTTTCGTGGCATAGGGGAAAACTGAACAACTTTTCTTTTGTGGTACGGGGGAAATCTCAGCAACTTTGCTCAGACATTTTTTACCCGAACAGTGGAATAAAATTGTTTGATGAATACTATCCTAGTCTATGTAAAATTATTAAATGTGGATGAAATATTAAATCCATAAAAGTAAACTCGATGAAATTTTATTGTTGAAATTATAATCATAAATATTTATAAGGCAAAGTATAATTAGTAAACCACTAATATTTATGTTCTATATAACACTCCACAGTAAACATTAAACGACACTTTCGATACGCAATATTTATATGAAAAGCATGATAAACAGTAATTTAATTTTTCCACCAGCAACTTGTTCCCTTGATAAATATTTGGACAGAAAGCAGTCTACATTTACATAACTTGTTATACATTCAGGTATTAGGACAACTTTATTTTATACAAATGAAATCTTATAAGCAGCAGATTTTGATTCCTGTACAAAAGGAAAATTACTCATCTTTGGTTACACATCACGTGATCAATACAAGTGACCCAAGTTCCACCTCCGAAAATATTTACTTTAAATAGCTGCACATCTGATCAATATTTTCTTACATATTAATCCAGTTCTGAAAATTTTAAATTTTTTTTTTTACGATTTTAACATATACATTAAATTAGGATGAAGTTTTTGCACGCATCCATGTTATATGACTGAAATCTACTTCGAAAAATCGCTCTTTTTACGCACTCTTCTTGCACACAATGGGTTAATGGCCAGGTCACAAAAACTCCAAGGGCCCAGAGAAGGGGGCCTTTTCGCCATCTGTTAGGAGACAGATGGAGGTCCTTCAAGGCCATCCAACATGTTCTTTAACATTCACATGGCTGCCCTGCACAAGGCCCATGGCCTTACAACCCATCAGACAGATGGCAACCTTTCCAAGTCCATCGGGTCAGGCTTGCTCGGTTGGAATAAACATCAGGCTCGCAATCTGCAGTTATCAGGTTCAAGTCCCACCTAGTCCACTGTTGAGATTTACCTCCACAAAACTCTCCACACTCCCTTCGGTCAGTCGGGTTGAGTTGTTTTACCTCTGAGCGGCACTTTTTTGCACACCATGGGCTAAATGTTCACAGTAATTACTAATTTTTCACACCAGGTCACAAAGACCCTGAAGGCTCAGAGAAGGTTGGGGGAGGGGACCCACTGGAACTGCTGTTGGGAGACAGATGGTAGCCTCCCGTAAAGGCCATCCAGCATGTTCTTTAACGTGCACAGGGTGTGGCTCTCCCATACACGGGGCCACGGCTTAACGTCCCATCCGACGGACAGTGACCATCGGTGTCCCCTACTGACCAAGCCCATCGGTGTCCCCTACTGACCGTGGCTACTGAGCTTTGCGGAGATAAATCTCAACGCTGACCCAGCTGGGACTCGAACCTGGGAACTACAGATTACGAGCCTGGCGCGCTACCGACTGAGCCACCCCGCCCCAAGTATTACAGAAAATGGTAACTTTACAACATTAACTTTATGATTATGGCTTTTTCACTCAGCATCTATAACAAATTATGACAGTCACAAGTACAAAAATCAGAAGAAAAAACAAAACAAAATATGCGTTCTTTTATTTCAAACACGTCCTTACGAGTTCATACAAAAATGGGAATATTTTCAGATTTTTTAAAAAATGCCAAAAGAAAATAAATTCCGAGATAGAAAAGGACTCACTTTTGGAAGATGTATGGTCACCCGACACAGAAACCATCTCAACGTTTAACATTAGAAAACTTTCTTTCACTTTAAACCAAAACCATTACCAATGACAGCAAAATGTGTTGGTTGCTCTAATGCTAAACAACTCAAAAACCGCTTTCTATGCAACCTTTAAACGAGATGCACACAAAACCTCACGTCTCAGCAGCTTCCAAGAGCAGGGCATGGACAAGCAGAGAAAATCTCGCACTGGAGCATGCTTATCAATTGAGCATAATCTGCAGTTCCCAGGTTCGAATCGCCAGCTTTCCATCATTGATATTAATCTTTGCAAAACTCCCCGTCCTTCCCTCGGTCAGTAGGGGACACTGGTGGGCTTGAAAAGGCCGCCATCCATCCATCGGATGAGATGTTAAGCCATCCCATATGCAGAAGAGCCATACCCTGTGCATGTTAAAGAACATAATAGATGGCCTTGATGAGAGGCTACCATCTGTCTCTCAACACCTGTCCAGTGGGTCCCTTCCCCCAACTTTCTCAAACCTTCGGGGTCCATGTGACCTGGTCATTTAGCCCATTGTGTGCAACAAAATGCGATCAGAGGTAAAACAACCTTGCAAAATAATTGCAAAGTAGCATGTACATTATTTACGAAATGTGTTTCATTTAATCTGTAATAATGAAGATATGGGCAACATTTTATATTTTCCTTTCGCTACACAGATTTTAGAACATAAAACTCTAAGGGTGTTCCTTAGTATATTGTATATTAATCTATCCTTGCCTAATTCATACCTCAGCCTATGAGATACTACGAAAGTAAAACTGGTATTTAGGGCATGTGGGTTGGGTTGTTTTACCTCTGAGCGACACTTTTTTTGCACACCATGGGCTAAATGGCCAGGTCACATGGACCCCGAAGGCTCAGAGAAGGTTGGGGGAGGGGACCCACTGGAACAGCTGTTGGGAGACAGATGGTAGCCTCCCGTCAAGCGTGTTCTTTAACGTGCACAGAGTATGGCTCTCCCGCACACGGGGCCACGGCTTAACGTCCCATCCGACGGACGACGGCCTTTCCAAGCCCATCGGTATCCCCTACTGACCGTGGGCAGGGCGGGGAATTTTGCGGAGATAAATGTCAACGCTGACCCAGCTGGGACTCGAACCTGGGAACTACAGATTACGAGCCTGGCGCGCTACCGACTGAGCCACCCCCGCCCCTAGTAAATCTGGTATTTAGGGCATGAGGGAAAGATGCGAATACAGGATCTCTTCGTTATGTGCCACAGAAAGATGATTTGCGTGGCACATTAAAGGATTTCCACGTATGTTAATGGAAATCTACATTCGAAGCTCTATAACTTCAAAAACAAAGTATTTAATGAAGAAATATGACTGATTATAAAGACCATAATCAAATCTATATAAATCTCAATTTTCAATAATATTTGTTCAGTGTTTAAGTTATGGAAGGTAGAATACACTATGTTGAAAAAAGTATCCGGACACTTTCATGTTGAGTGAACGAATAGTCACATTCAAATCTACCTAACTTTGAAAATAAGCTTTTTACGGAAAAAAGTCACTAGACATAAATTGAATATCTCGGTCAGAGCTCTCTAAATCTCTATTTTCTATAATATTAATCTAATATTTAAAGAGTTATGGAAGCTATAATATTTAACAGATGTTATCACACATCACACTTCCAAAACATTTTCCCTCCAAATTGATGAAAACTTCAAAAATCCTTATACAAAATTCAAATATCGCATTTATATTGTGAATAACTTGTTATAAACATTTGTGATTTAACTTTTTGAAGTAAATTTTAAAAACTAGCAAAAGTTTCACTTAAATGTTTCAGCCTTTCCAAGTCCATCAGTGTCCTCTTTCAGACCGAGGGCAGTGTCATTCTCAACACCTGCATAGTTGAGACTCAAACCTAGGTAGTTTTCCCTCTGGGAGGCACTTTTTCGTAAACAATGGGATAAATGGACAAGTCACAGGGAACCCAAGGACCCAGAGAAGGTTGAGGGAAAGGTTGGGTTGTTTTGCCTCTGAGCGGCATTTTTACACACAATGGGATAAATGGCCAGGTCATAAGGACCCCAAAAGGTTTAGAGAAGGTTGGGGAAGAAGTTGGGTTGTTTTACTTCTGAGCGACACTTTTTTGCACACCATGGGCTAAATGGCCAAGTCACATGGACTCCAAAAGCTCAGAGAAGGTTGGGGGAGGAGACCCACTGGACAGTTGAGAGACAGATAATAACTTCTTGTCAAGGCCATCCAGTGTGTTCTTTAATGTGCACATAGGTCCACGGTTTAAAGTCCCATCCGATGGACGACCTTTCCAATGCCATTGATGTCTCCTACTGACTGCAGGAAGGGCAGGGAGTTTTGTGGAAATAAATCTCAACGCTGGCTCAGATTGAGGGAAGGGACCCACTGAACAGCTGTTGGGTTGGGTTGTTTTACCTCTGAGCGGCACTTTTTTGCACGCCATGGGCTAAATGGCCAGGTCACATGGACCCCGAAGGCTCAGAGAAGGTTGGGGGAGGGGACCCACTGAACAGCTGTTATAAGATAGATGGAAGCCTCTCATCAAGGTCATCCAGCGTGTCCCAAACACAATGTCACTTTCACATCCCAATGAACAGCAGTCTTTCAAAGCTCATTGGTGTTCCCCTTTCTAACTGAGATAAGGGTGGTAGTTTAGCAGAAAAGTATCATTCAGATCTGCTAGCATTATTATTGGTAATGTGGCATGTGCAGTTGAATATATGAAATAAAAAAAAACCAACAATTTATACTTTAACTATGGGTTACAGATTTTGACAGATAAAAACCAGATATTTTAGTTATGGTTCTGATTTCAATTTACTGAAACTAGGACACTTCTCGGTTGTAGCCCCACCAAAAACTCAACTAATTTGTACAATGTGACCATAGGCATAACCAACAACTCACAGTAGATGGGAGGAACAGTAACTCGCCCACTGTAAGCACAGATTGCATGCTGCTTAGATTGATGATGTGTCTCAGAGTTGTTGTTTTGGGTTGTTTTACCTATGAGCGGCACTTTTTTTGCACACCATGGGCTAAATGGTCAGGTCACAAGGACCCCGAAGGCTCAGAGAAGGTTGGGGGAGGGGACCCACTGGAACAGCTGTTGGGAGACAGATGGTAGCCTCCCGTCAAGGCCATCCAGCGTGTTCTTTAACATGCACAGGGTATGGCTCTCCCGCACATGGGGCCACGGCTTAACGTCCCATCCGACGGACAGCGGTCTTTCCAAGCCCATCGGTGTCCCCTACTGACCGTGGGCAGGGCGGGGAATTTTGCGGAGATAAATCTCAACGCTAACCCAGCTGGGACTCGAACCTGGGAACTACAGATTAAGAGCCTAGTGCACTACCGACTGAGCCACCCCCGCCCCTAGGGAGGAACAGTAACTCGCCCACTCTAAGCACAGATTGCATGCTGCGTCGATTGATGTCTGTCTCAGAGGTGCAACTTTCATTGTTATTGGGAATGTGTTGGGCAGGTGGCTTTTCTCCTGGCATGGTTAATTTGAAGCCCTCACGTACGATTAAATTCGTACCTCACTTACAACACTGAAGTATGTTACCAGCATATACCAACTGTTTGGTGCCGAGTGCAAATCATGTTATTCCAACAAAAAAAAGCCATAAATACAGTGACCATGTTATTCCAAAACTGCCTTAAATCCACGTAACTCATTTTTTCAAAAAAAATTATTTTTTTCCACAAAAATTATTTACCAACTGTATATCTTTCAAAAAACCGGGACATTTGGACATCCCAAAAAATCATTTCTGGACAGTTCTCTAAAAACCGGGATGTATGGATATCCTAACTGTAACTAAAGGAGAACAAACTGCAACCTTTATTATTTATTAATTTAATGGTATTTCCAGCAACCAATATATAAAAGAAACTTAATCAAAAAGAATTAACCATACCAACAATCGCTAACATAAAAAAAAATAAACATATTAGCATGGTGAACGAAACTTGCAGAAAGTAATAGATAACATTTTTAATGAACTGGAATGATAGTAGAAAAAAGTCACAGAACTTAGAGCTGACTACACTAATAACCTGATTCAAACCAAAACTGTACTGCAATCAGTGATGGATTATGGATGTAAATAGTCCCTGAGCAGTTTCCAGCCCCTAAATTACATTGCACATCATAAATTTCCATTTGACTTGTCAACCATTATAATGATCACTATATTGATCAATCGTTATAATATTTGTTTTCTTTTTTTTGGTGGAGATGGTGGGTGCAAAAGATGAGCAGTTTAATTTGCAGTAACCTTCAACATTCTCTTCCTCAGAACCTATTTGACATATAATGCATGATGACTGCCCATTAAATTTCCCTCCCTTTTCCTAGGGGGAAGAATAGAGGGGGGATTTGGGTTGTTTTACCTCTGAGCGGCGCTTTTTTGCACACCATGGGCTAAATGACCAGGTCACATGGGCCCCGAAGGCTCAGAGAAGGTTGGGGGAGGGGACCCACTGGAACAGCTGTTGGGAGACAGATGGTAGCCCCCCGTCAAGGCCATTCAGCGTGTTGTTTAACGTGCACAGGGTATGGCTCTCCCACACACGGGGCCACGGCTTAACGTCCCATCCGACGGACGGCGGCCTTTCCAAGCCCATCGGTGTCCCCTACTGACCGCGGGCAGGACGGGGAATTTTTGCGGAGATAAATCTCAACGCTGACCCAGCTGGGACTCGAACCTGGGAACTACAGATTACGAGCCTGACGCGCTACCGAATGAGCCACCCCCGCCCCACTTTCTTTAGGGAGAAAGGTTTGAGGGTGGGAGTAGTTTCTTTTATAGCCTATGACACCTTAAATCATAAACATTCATACATAACTCATTACAATCAGCCATAAGGTTGGGAAGATATGGTGCCAACCATTTTGGCAAATAGACACACAGTGCCAAAAGTATCACACAACAAGAGTGCAAACAGTTTTCAAGTAACATTGTAAACAAATTTAACAGCTATTTCAAAATTAAATTTAACTCTGATAACAAATTAAGCAAAATTATCTTTTTGGCATTTGCAAGTTATGGTACACAAAATAAAAACAGGTTTCGAAACATTTGCTCACAAAATCATTCATTCATAAATTTGGGCATGACTACTGCATAGATTTCATAATTCAAAAATTCTGAATTCTCAGATTATGTACATAAAACACTGTATCTGACCTCTTTCTCACATTTTAATAACTTTATTACCTCAAACTTCTTTCAGATGCTCAATTTTCTGTCTGAATGCTCTTACATTTCCTTGGCCTGTTTGTTAAATGTAATAATGGTAAGCTCAATCAGTCTTTTGTGAATCCTGCAGTAAAACTTTCAACTTTTTACTGAAGTCGCATTTAATATCTCCACATATTTATTTGAATTCTATTACGTGTGCGACAAAGGAAAACAAGATTCTAAGAAATCATCACAGCAAACCATTACTGAAGGACACTACACATAACTTAAAGTACACAGTGATTACAAGTATTGTAATACTTGTGTTTTAACTTTGAAAGAGAAATATAGTGAAAATTTTTTTCCTCTGCAAATTTGTCAAATCTATGAGCATTTTGTTACAATTACATGTAAATCATTTTTAAATACTTTTAATTTATACATTATGCTTCAGACCAAAATTATAAAATATACGTATTTCTTTCGATAGGATTCTGCCATTATTTACTTTGCATATATCTGAAATTGAACACAAAATAAAAACAGGGGCAATCTGGTCTGTAGGAGAAGTTTCCTCTGTCTACTTTTGGTGAGTTCCTTCCGTCTCGTGTCCAGGCCAAACAACTGCAGGAACTGGTAATTTGTCTGTCTAGCCAGAAACTCGGGATCCACTAATCAAAACTAAAGAAATAGGGTAACACTCTTCGGTTGAGTTGTTTTACTTCTGAGTGGAACTTTTTAGCACACAAAGGGCTAAATGGTCAGGTCACATGGACCCCAAGTGCTCAGAGATGGTTGGGGAAGGGGTCCTCATGGGCAACGAAGTAAATCGTGACAATCCCGGTGCACTGCAGCACATTGGCTGCATATCACCTTGTGGGAGAAGTCACAGAAACCACTATGTATTAAAAAGGCTCCTATCCTTTAAACTTGCCTTACATTGTACCTGCCTACAGCGGGAGAAGCCCTTATGTGAAGAGAAAAGCACTACTTGGGATTTTATTAGTCTGCTTGAAGATATAATCATTGAGGTGCATTGAGAGTGGGATCTTTCAATAATTTTGAGTGCTGCCTAGGAAATGCCCAACACTCACTGAATTTAGTCCAGAAACTTGCCAATATATAAATAAAAAGATCTTAGTCTTTTGAATTTTGAGCCAGAAAAATAAACAGAAGTCCTAACTTTTAGGGTCCTCTGCAGTAGAGTCCCAAGGTACTTCCGTCGAAAAGCCACACCTCGAGGGACTCCAAACCTTTCGGCATGACTCCCAACTTCGTCCTCTCCATCGAGCTGGGCACCACAGCTCGCTCACCGTCTCAGCATCTGCATCGTGCCGAGGCCACCTTGGGGAACGCTGGAACAGAGACCACCAGCCGCTCCTCGACCCTCCAGCAACCCTGACAAAGCTCTCTGCCTACCGGAGCTTACAACACTGCAGCACCCGGACCCCACTTCGCAGAGGAACCAAGTTCCTCCAGGAGAGATGGAAACCTCCCGTCAAAGTCACCCAGTATGTTCTTTAACACGCACGGGATATGTCTCTTCCACAAAGGGGGCCAGAGCTTAATGTCCCATCTGACAGCTGGCACTCTTTCCAAGCCGGGCAGGGCGGGAGTTTTGCGGAGATAATCTCAACACTGGCCCAGGTGGGACTCAAACCTGGGAACTGCAGATTATGAGCTGGTGTACTACAGAGACACCCCGAAAAATTCTTGGAAAAGAATAGATTCAACTTTGGAGAAAATCAGAAATCTAAGGATATGCTTAACAGAGAAAGAGGGAAACACTATTATCATAGTTGTGTTGGGTTGTTTTAACTCTGAGCGGCTCTTTTTTGCACACCATGGGCTAAATGGCCAGGTCACATGGACCCCGAAGGCTCAGAGAAGGTTGGGGGAGGGGACCCACTGGAACAGCTGTTGGGAGACAGATGGTAGCCTCCCGTCAAGGCCATCCAGCATGTTCTTTAACGTGCACAGGGTATGGCTCTCCCGCACACGGGGCCATGGCTTAACGTCCCATCCGACGGACAGCGGCCTTTCCAAGCCCATCGGTGTCCCCTACTGACCGTGGGCATGGTGGGGAATTTTTGCAGAGATAAATCTCAATGCTGACCCAGCTGGGACTCGAACCTGGGAACTACAGATTACGAGCCTGGCGCGCTACCGACTGAGCCACCCCTGCCCCATTATCATAGTAATAATAAGTGTAGCATAGGAGGTAATTTTGCTGCTGCTTTTGTCATGAAATGGTACAGAAAGGTGTTTTTCCATTTGTTAGATACAACTCTGAGGAATTTTTAAATGAACTGTTTTTTTCAAAAATGAGCAATTTAAAAAGTGTGACCCAGGAACAAAGACAGCGGAAAAACATGAGACTCAAAAGGTAAAACATGGAACTTTCAAAATGTGGTGGAAAGAAATTGATGCAACTGTTGAAGTAGGTTATAAATGAGAAAATAGAACACACCTGACATACCTAGCTATTTGCTGTTACCTTTTACTGCAGAAGCATATCTATAAATTTCTTGTGTTTATTGAATCTAAGTGGAGAAGATTTAATAGTGCAGTGAGAGAAAAAGTATGTAAAGCATATTTTGCAACAATTATTAGGTATCTTTGCATTTTACAACTATTTATTCTGCATGCCAAAACTTACAGCTAATCTTGTACATACACATACATTCAATAAAATATTATCTATTGAAATATTTAAGAACACACAAAATGGACATAAAAAATACAAACATTAATACTGACCATAAAAATATTAAAGCTTTTTTTATTTAATTTATTCCTTAACACATGAAGTGCAATGCCAATCTAGAGCATTCGTTTTTAAAGAGTTATACAAAGGTTCATTTAAAATTTTTGGATGCAGAACTTATTCCTGCATATGTGTATTTATACATATATTTTTATTTTCCATACTGTACTTGCACAAAATTCAAAGCTATTAATGAACTAAATGGATGCAATCAGCCAAAGCATGTAGCTGACAGCTTCATGATTCTGCTTAACATAAAGACTGGCCAACATGTGAAAAAGATGCCTTTGAAAATAGCTTGGAAAATTAATCCACATTGTTTAAATGAATAGCCTAAGAAGTCCTTAAATAATATTCAGCCAATAAAGGGGGTATGTGCCCCAAAGTCTGAATAAACATGAGAACATCGACCTTGCCTTGTGGTAGATATCAAAAACAAATCAATGGCATAACTATGATATACTGGTATACATTTATATCATAACTTTCATTTCACACCTACATTAAAAAAATAGATTTTGAATCTCTTACTCATAACTTGTTTTACTGATGCTGTGCTTGGATCCAAAATTGAAGCTGCACAATGTGTTAACTGCACACTGCAAAACTACATCTGTATTTTGAAAACACTGAAATGTATGTTTTAAAAGTGTCTGGTAAAAAAAAAATACGAAAAGTAAATGTAGGTGATAACATATTTTAAACAAACAGTTTTAAAAAGTTCCATGAAAGGTAAATTTCAAGAAAACACGATTTTTTAAAGTTTAATAGTTTTGAAAACAGCGTCACCCATATTTACCTCTGCCATTCTTATTGTTTTCTAGAGTATATAACAAGAATCAGCTATCAAAAGTACTATAAGAGATGAAAACATTTAGAAACCACTTATCTACAGAATTATGCACAAAATTAGTTATTTGATTTTGGCTGATTTGATTCTCACTGGTATGGTACACTCATGTGCTATGAACTTATGAAAAACTACACAATGGAGATTCAGATTATTATTTACTATTTTAAACTGCAAAACCAAAATTTATCTTTTTTGGCATTTCCACTTTGGATAAATTTTTAAAAAGCTAGAATTTTGGCCCCTGGCTGTCACTGTCATAAGTCAATATCTGATTACAAGATCCAGTGATATAAGAAAGAATTTCTTCTTAAAAGAGGGGTGGGGGTTGGTTCAGTGGTAGCGCACCAGGCTCATAATCTGCAGTTCACAGGTGCCAGCATTGAGATTTATTTTGGTTAAACCCTCACCACGGCCTCAGTCAGTAAGTGGAGACCGATGGGTTTGGAAAGGCTGCAGTCTGTTGGATGGGATGTACAGCTGTGGCCCCATGTGTGTGAGAGCCATACCCTTACAAGTTAAAGAAATAGGTGGATGACCTTTGATGGGAGGCTACTTATCTGTCTCCTAACAGCTGTCCAGTGGGTCCCCTTCCCCCAACCTTCTCCAAGCCCTTGGAGTCCATGTAACCTGGTCACTTGGCACATTATGCAAAAAAAAAAGTGTCATTCAGAGATAAAACAAACCTACTGAAATCCTTATAAGAATTATCTTTTTTAAACAGCACAGAAAAAAGAGATGCAACATACAATTTTAGCTGATGCTTTTGGGTTTAGAAACACTCAAGGAATATTGATCTAGAAATATCCATTAGCCAAATACACCAAATCGTCATTGAATTATGGATTATGTCAATGTGAAGTTTATTCGGAAATTATAAAGTTGGTTTGGGTTGTTTTACCTCTGAGTGTCCCTTTTTTGCACACAATGAGCTAAATAGCCAGGCCACAAGGGCTCAGAGAAGGCTGGGGGAGGGGAACCACTGGAACAGCTGTTGGGAGACAGATGGTAGCCTCCCGTCAAGGCCATCCAGTGTGTTCTTTAACATGCACAGGGTATGGTTCTCCCGCACATGGGGCCACGGCTTAACATCCCATCCGACGAACGGCAGCCTTTACAAGCCCATCGGTGTCACCTACTGACCGTGGGCAGGGCGGGGAAATTTTGCGGAGATAAATCTCAACGCTGACCCAGCTGGGACTCGAACCTGGGAACTACAGATTACGAGCCTGGCGTGCTACCGACTGAGTCACCCCCGCCCCAATGGGGAACCACTGCATAGCTGTTGGGAGACAGATGGTAGCCTCCTGTCAAGGCCATCCAGTGTGTTCTTCAATGTGCACAAGGCTCTCCCGTACACAGGGCCCATTTTAATATCCCATCCGATGGTAGGTGGCCTTTTTAAACTCATTGGTGTCCCCTATTAACTGAGGGCAGGGAGTTTTGTGGAGATAAATCTCATCACTGACCCAGGTGGGACTCAAACCTGGGAATTACAGATTACAAGACTGGCATGCTACCAACTGAGCCACACCAAGAAGTTATAGATCTTCAGAATTATCATTTAATGATGGAATGTGGCTAAGGACAATTTACAGATCTCAGTGACATGGATACCTCAATTTTTAATAATATTTCAGTATTTAAACAGGTAAGGGTGGTTCTGTTAATTTATCATCAAATTAACAGAATATTGAAGAAATTATTTAACCACACTTTTAAAATAAGAAGCATTTCATGAATAACTACCTGTTTCAGTTTAACTTCATAGGTATGTCATTTTGTCTAGCATTGCTGTTTTAAACGTTCAAACATTCATAACACTTTAAATACTGAAGGAATTTTGTTGAAAAACCTATAGATAGAATTGATTGAGCTCTTTAATTTACTTACAGTCACATTTATCCATAAATTGTTAAAAGTTATAGAGCTTCAAAGTTAGTGTAATCACTCAGTGTATATTCTAATACTTTTAGTTTTTCGGCAGAACTAAAAAATATTCCAACACAGTGGCAACAATATTGAAACTTTTTCCCAATAGTTAATAAGTTGGACATGAAATAAAAGCTAAAAAAAAAAATCGCCCTTCAAACAGTCACTTGCCACAGAGGTCTGACAGGGGCCTGTCAGTATAAATCAGCCATGTAGATCTGTGAGGAATGCGAGACCTCAGCAGAAAGATAACACAGAAAAGTTCAGCTTAGTTAATATCTTCAAAAAATTGTGTAATTCTGATAATGATACACTTGACTATTCTAATATCACCCAAGATCAGTGAAGGTTTAAATTGAAAATTAATCATACCATTTGATGACCTTTTAACTATTCTTGTGATTTAAATAATAATAAGTGTTTCCTATGAAGCATTAGAAATCAAATAACAACATATGTTACATACAAATATTTTGCATCCCATCCTCTCAGATCTCCTACTGTGGCATATAAACTGACAGGCTCCTGTCCGACCTCTGTGGCAAGCAGCTGCTTGAGGGGGTATTTATTTATTTATTTTTATACAAAAAAATGGAAAAGTTTACCAAGTCTAATTTTTGCTTAATGATATACTACAAGCTCGTGGAATGGTAAATAATGTGTATATGTGTGTGGGGGAGGGTGGAGCCAGCATTTATTACCAATTTCTAAATAAAAGTCAAAACAAAAAAAAAATATTTTTCATGATTCAAGATCTTGCACATGCTATTCATCTTAGAGTATTTATTGGAAGGAGTGCCACTACATTTGAATTCCTTTAATCTGTTAACCTTGGAATATGGGTTGTGACAGAAATAGGAATTTTCTGAACCTAAGAGAAAGCTTAAAGAAGTTTACAAAAAAAATTATAAAATTAAGGACATTATGCAAGATATCAAATTGTTTCATTACAGATGCCAGCAAAATACAACATTACAATTCAATTATCTTTAACATATATTTGCACATAAAAATATTTTATCTAATTACCAATTGCATCTACAGTGCTGCCATTAAAATTTGCAAAACATTCAATTGTTAAATGTACGGGTAAGAAAAATATTTTGATAATAACAAGACAAATAAACATTACTGTATAAGGAGTATTTCAGCAACAAAACTTGCCATCAACTGAAAGTTTGCAAACAAAAATTACTCCACAAAATGCAAGAGCTCAGAAGCTATCAAGCCAAAGTGGCCAATTCAGAAACTAGTAAATCCCAGCTCTCCCAGTAGTCATTTTCAAAACCTTTCTGAACCACGAGTTTTTGGACAAGTTTTGTTTTACTTCTGACCTGCACTTTTTTTCCATGCAATGGGGTAAATGGCCAAGCCACAATGACTCCAAAGGCCCAGAGAAGGTTGAGTGGAGGGGACCCCCCAACCTTCTCTGAACCCTTGGAACATGCGTCTCATCAAGGCCATCTAATATGTTCTTTAACATGCAAAGGATATGGCTCTCCTACATATGGGACCACAGCTTTATGATCCATCTGACAAACAGTGGCCTTTCAAAGTCCATTAGGGTCCCCTTTCTGGCTGAGGGCAGGGAAAGGGCTTAGTGGAAATAAATCGTAACACTGGCATAGCTGGGACTCAAACCTGGGAACTGGAAATTACAAGCTTGGCATGCTACCAACTGAGCCAACCCTGCCCCCATTATGATCAAGGCTAGGTCAGACTAAAGGAGTTAAATGTATTAATTTATTAAAATGTTTGAGTATGTCAGAACATACTGAGTATTTGAAAAGTTCAAAAAAAAAAAACCAATGAAGCCAAGAATTTACTACAGTAACACAATCAGTGCTGTTGTGGTATGGTAAGCACCCAAGCAAAAGCTTAGGGCACCATTTGGGTAGGTGTGCTTCGCCATCATGAGGATTATTTAATTTTAATTTAGTTAAAGATTTTGCAAAGGGCGCCAAATGCTCAAATTGTCTAGGGTGCCAAAATATCTCACGACAGCATTGAACACAAATTATTAGTTTCAACAACAGAAAAAGGTAAAAGCCAATACTTTTGGCAAAAGAAAAAAATTGCTAAAATGTCGCATTTGAAGACTCAAAGATGGACTTAATGTCAATGTTTAATGTTAATAAATTTAATGTTAATTATTAATTATTTAAACTAAATAATTTAATGTTAATAACTTAATGTCTTATGTTTGCCAAAATAAAAGTCTACATATTTGTTATTCCTTTCCTTTTGAAAGCTTCTGAGTAAAACTATTTAATGCTGTATACCTAAAACTGAGAAAAACAATACCACAACATCTTTCCCTTTATACACTAAAGAAATTTCTATTAAATTGTTTACAATTTTACAATGCTCATTCATTATTACAGTAGGCTTTAATTTCCTTTGAATGAAATCAGTACACTTAAAAAATTAAATACTGTACAGTAGAAAATATATTTAAAAAAAAAAAACTTATATAAGTATTTGACAACAAATCTAAGAAGCTTTCTCAACACAAGTCCTTTCAAAAGTTTACAGTGAATTTTCAACAGAAAAATATTCCACTGACTTAATACCGACAAAATTCCTAATGTTGAAGATTCCTAAAGTTGAGATTGCTAATTTTTTACAGTTCGTATTATATTAATAATTAATTCCTTAAATACTTAAAAAAAAGGAAAATTAATAGATCACATGAAATAAATTTCCATGAATTGCAGCTACCATTTTATCTAAACATCAGGTATAGGTATAAAAATATCTTAATTATATACAGCAACATATGTTCTCATACTCATAAACAATTATTTGAAGTCACCTAGATTATTACAATATTTATACATTAAACATAAAGTCCAGCTAAACATTAGTAACAGAATCATTTTTATCATCAGTGCTAGATGTGTCAATAAGCAAATGGGTACTGTCACCAAAAGTATCGCCTGCAAAATTTTCTGACTGGCAACCTTGCTGGCTACTTGACTGTGGAGATACAATATGTGAAGCACTAGTCGAAGCTCCATCTTGTGACATATTTTTGAATCCTTGTTTATATCCAATGATTTTAATATAATTGCCTGGTACCAAACCCACTTTCTGACCATCAATACTGCCCAAAAGCCATCCACGGACTTTTGGTTGAAGATCTAGGCAGGAAAATTTAAAAAA
The DNA here is from genome assembly GCA_038380435.1 of Ryuthela nishihirai. Lineage (NCBI taxonomy): Eukaryota > Metazoa > Arthropoda > Arachnida > Araneae > Heptathelidae > Ryuthela > Ryuthela nishihirai. Next base: position 92,032,416 of record JAWZYU010000006.1, read on the forward strand.
ATTAGAATAAAATTTTCATAATTTTTTTTTATAATAATACACTATTGGTAGAAAAAGTAGAATGGCCAATACAAATTCCTGGAATAAGGTCCTGGGTAACATGATGGAGATATGCAAATGATAGGAATTGCACTGGGATCAAACAAACTAATGAGGACACCACAGAGAATCCACCTGAGAGCATTTAAAACAAGCTCTTTCAACATGGGGAGGTATAAAAGTTGGGTTGGGTTGTTTTACCTCTGAGCGGCACTTTTTTGCACACCATGGGCTAAATGGCCAGGTCACATGGACCCCGAAGGCTCAGAGGTTGGGGGAGGGGACCCACTGGAACAGCTGTTGGGAGACAGATGGTAGCCTCCCGTCAAGGCCATCCAGCGTGTTCTTTAACGTGCACAGGATATGGCTCTCCCGCACACGGGGCCACGGCTTAACATCCCATCCGACGAACGGCGACCTTTCCAAGCCCATCGGTGTCCCCTACTGACCGTGGGCAGGGCGGGGAATTTTGTGGAGATAAATCTCAACACTGACCCAGCTGGGACTCGAACCTGGGAACTACAGATTACGAGCCTGGCGCGCTACCGACTGAGCCACCCCCGCCCTCGCCCCATTCAGAGGAGACATCACTATATACAGTATATACATAAGCAGTTGTCCAATTTCAAGGGCACATTTTTAGACACTGTTAAGCTGGAATATCCTGCAGAAAGGTGGCATGATGTACAGGGTGTGATCTAGCAATGGTGCTTCACATGACATCAATGTTAAAAATTGATCATAGGAGGACTGGGAAATTTCTGGTTACCCACATATAACAGAACAGTAGGACATATACTGTGTTGAAAAAAAAATGTCTGGACACTTCCATGTTATGTGAATGGAAAGCCACTTTCAAAGCTCCCTAACATTGAAAATAAACCTTTTATGCAAAAACTGTTATTGGCGATATATTTAGAGAGATTTGACATCTACAATTTCCTACAATATTCGTTTACAATTTAAACAAATATTGCAGGAAATATATTCAGGAAATTATTGAATTCTTTAATATTTAAAGAATCAATGGAAGCTGAAGCATTTATCTTAAACTTTTGACACTTTTGAAAAAAATACTTCATTAGATAAAACACAACTCTTGTAACAACTTGTTCACTAACATAAATTAAATATCTGAAGTTTGTATGACTGTTTTTTTAAGATTTTATCAATTTGGAGGCAATATGACAAAATCTGCTGTTAAATGGTCCTGTTTCAATGACTCTTTAAATATTGATTGAAGATTGTTGAAAATGACACTGTCACATTGACTCCAAATTGATGAAATCTTAAAAAATCATCATACAAACTTCAGATATTTATGTTAGTAAACATATTGTTACAAGAATAGTGTTTTATCTATTGAAGTATTTTTTCACAAGTGTCAAAAGTTGAAGGTAAACATTTCAGCTTCCATTCATTCTTTAAATATTAAACGAATATTGCGGGAAATATATTTAGAGAGATTTGAGTGATATCTACAATTTATCGCCAATAACTGTTTTTGCATAAAAGGTTTATTTTCAATGTTAGGGAACTTTGAAAGTGGCTTTCCATTCACATAACATGGAAATGTCCAGACATTTTTTTGCAACATAGTGTATATCTATGGTGAATGACACAAGATTAGTCTGCAACTAATTAGACCAATCACAGTTGGTAAACCAAAAGGTATTGTGGACTGAAATGTGTTATGAAGTATTTTTTTGTCAATTTTACCATCTTTGACATACTAGTTTTAACTGATGTACAGTAGTCCCTGACTAAAATGGTTATTTCATCCTGAAAGTTTCTTTATAAATTGAAAACCACACAAGTTCAACAATGCTTAAATATTTTTTTTACATATGTGTTCATTGGAATGGGCAGTTAAAGCTAAAAAAGCAGTGTTCTTATAACACAAAATGTTAAGAAAATGAATTTTTATTCAGTATGTGTATATAATACATATATAGAAAACAAAATTGTAAGAAAATTAATATGCATTTACTATTCAATAATTTTTGCTCAGATCCTGCAGATGTTGATTGCACTGGATCTTTTCCCTTTGATTTACATAAGTGCACATAAAAAAGATATCATAACCTATTATAATCTATATGATAACCCCTGTATATTTGGTACTAATGACAGTATGTCGAATTACCTAAACTACTCAAATAAAAAAAGGAGTTGTGTATCTATGTATCTACGGATCCATGTAAATTACAGATTTACTGTATTAGAAATATATATGTTATTAGCAGTTATTAGAAAATTCATCTATTTCTAATGCTCATATAATATCAAGTTAAATGGCAAATAGCATAAGTGATGCCTATCATCTATCAGTCATTACAATGGAATTTCATCTAGCATCAAGTTTTCTAATTACTTGGGACATCTAAAATAACTTTTTACATCACATACAGGACCCATGGTCTTCACATATTAACCCTTCCAGTGTCCGCATCATCTGCATATGTTCGGAGAATCTGAATTGAGAGGCCAAGGATGTATGCATCCAATTTTAGTACACTAAAAAAAATATTTATTTCATAAAAATAAAAATTGCTGTTGAAACTTTTTTTACATATATTTTATAAAAATATATAATTCAGGCTTCAAAAATATTATATTCTTCAATTTGATGCATATTTTAATAAACTACATTATAAATAACTTTACAAAGCCATCTGATTGCCATTTCTTAGAAGCATTAAACAGTATTGCCGATTTGCTTGTTAATGTTCCTATTTGCTGAAGCAACCTTCTGATTTAAGCTCAGAAGTTCGATTCAAACTATTATCAACAAAATTTTCCTTAAATTTTCGAAAATCTCCTAAAAATTAACAAAAAAACTGCTAGTTTTAAAAACAACAGAATTTGGAAGGAATTACAAAATATGTGCCGCCATTTTTTTTCCCGTTTCACACTCTTCTCTGTCATAAACCTATTTCAGTATTCCCAAGTTATTTTTATCATTTTTCCCAGCATTTTATGCATCTTTCCTGCCTTAAAATCAAAACTGGAAGTAAACACACCCTTCTTAGAAATTCTGGTTGCAGCTGCATTTAATTAGTTATATGCTTCACTGAGGCAAACAAGACACAGATGGCTGACACATACAATCTCCATTGCTTGTGCTATAAGTGTTTTTTACAGTTTTTGTCCAGCATATCAGATACTCTTTGTAAAGTTTGTATTTACTTCTTTTATATTTAAACCTTAATTTTCATTTCAGTAGTTTATTTTTGGAAATTAGCAATCTTTTGGACGATTGATAAGAATTGATTTTTTCACAGTTATGCTACATCATATGGCCGACCAACAATTTGTTGCTGTGTATATTTTAACATCGCATTAGGCTATGTGTTAATTTTCATTTTATTATTTATTATTTTCCAGTAAACTTTGATCTGGTATCATTTTTTGAAAATAAATGAGGTCTTGGATAAGGAAGCAAATTAATTTCTGTATATTTACTTCTGTTAGTCAGCAATCTTTTGATTGGCATTTAAGGAGCAGCTTTTTTAAGCATTTAAGGAACATTTTCTCAACCCCTGTCCAACCGATTTTGATGAAATCTTAATACAAGTTGGTTGCTTTATCCCTGAGTGGCACTTTTTTGCACACAATGGGCTAAATGAACAGGCCACAAAGACTCCAAGAGCTCAGAGAAGGTTGGGGGGAGGGGACCCACTACATAGCTGTTAGGAGACAGATGGTAGCCTCCCATAAAAATTATTTAACGTGCACAGGATATGGGTCTCCCCTACAGGGGGTTGGGTTGTTTTACCTCTGAGCGGCACTTTTTTGCACACCATGGGCTAAATGGCCAGGTCACATGGACCCCGAAGGCTCAGAGAAGGTTGGGGGAGGGGACCCACTGGAACAGCTGTTGGGAAACACATGGTAGCCTCCCGTCAAGGCCATCCAGTGTGTTCTTTAACGTGCACAGGGTATGGCTCTCCCGCACACGGGGCCACGGCTTAACGTCCCATCCGACGGACGGCGGCCTTTCCAAGCTCATCGGTGTCCCCTACTGACCGTGGGCAGGGCGGGGAATTTTGCGGAGATAAATCTCAACGCTGACCCAGCTGGGACTCGAACCTGGGAACTACAGATTACGAGCCTGGTGCGCTACCAACTGAGCCACCCCCATCCCGCCCTACAGGGGACCACAGCTTTACATACCACCAGATAGATGGTAGCCTTTCCAAGTACATTGGTGTTCCCTACTGACCAAAGGCAGGGCAGGAAGTTTTGCAGAGATAAATCTCAATGGTGGTGGCCCAGCTGGGATGCAAACCTGGGAACTGCATTATCCTCTTTTTTAGCTCAAAGTTAAATAGTTTGATTTTCAAAAGGTGAGTGCAAAAAAAAATTTTCCCGTCCAAATCTATTGAGAGTATTTCCAAATCCTTGCATTAAAATGCTTATAAGGGTACACACTAACAATGATTGAAATTTGAAAGCAATCCATCAATGGTTAATTGAGAAAATGTTCCTAGTACTAAGTAAGATGAAGTACTAATACTTAATCTTTTTAAGTATTTAGTGTTAGTAATTAGATTAAGTATTAGTAGTGTAACTAATACTTAATCTTTTTTTACTCATAACACCAATTACAGGGGTCCACAAGCTTATAAATATTACTTGGCTCATACTCTATATATTTACAACAAATCAACATCCACAATTGTTAAAGTAATAAGGGCATCATTTATCTTATTTCTGTAACTGCGCAGCTAGTACCAGCATTTAAGGTGTTATACACCAATATTAAAAATATGTAAGATGAAACTAAAAACTCTATTTCGTGATGATGTTTATTTAGGCAGCACGGTATTAGGGTACAGATTGCCTAATACCGAGCTGCCTAAATAAACATTATCATAAAATAGAGTTTTAGTTTCATCTTCTTAGATATATCAGTGACGAGAAAAAACAACATTTTTTACAGAATATTAAAAAATAGTTAAAACCAGTAGTAATTGCTTATGGTGTTTCAGAGTACACCTATCCCTCGATTTACACATGGTACTCAGTTCACACAATTTTGGCTTTGCACGGTCAAAAAATGCAACCAGTTTCGATTTACATGGTACTGACTGAGACTTACATAGAAAGGAAATCTCAGTCAGTACTGTGTAAATCAGAACTGGTTGCATTTTTTGACTGTGCAAAGCCAAAATTGTGTGAACTGAGTACCGTGTAAATCGAGGGATAGGTGTATTAAATATTTTAGGTATGGGACACATGGGAAACATTAAGTATCCCCTGAAATGTGTTATTTTATAGCAAGGTATGCAAAATTCAATGTAAAGGGCACAAAAATTCAGTGATAAGAACTCCAGGAAACTACCAGTAGAGCTTAGAACATGTGAAAAGAAAGCTGGAAAACAATTTTAGCAAGAGTGTCAACTGGAAAAGAATGGTGTTCCTATTTCTGCAAAAATCTGAACTTTTCACATGTTCCTAGATAGCTTTTGCCTTTAAGTTACTATAATTAATTTTTTCTTGTTCAATTTACATGCATTCTGTGAGATTGGAACTGCCACACTCTGAAGCAGTGAATGTTTCTATGAAACTCAGCTCATGCATTGCAGCATGACATATACATAAATGGTTATACAGGGTGAATCTGAAAAAGTGGGCAAAACTTTACGGGGTGGTAGAACGCAGCTATACGAGCAATATTCGTCGTAGAATGTATGGTCGGAACGCAAGCGGTGAGAAGTTAAAAGGTAGTTTTCCACTGTCACATTTAAAGAATGAACACAAGAAGGAGAGGAGATACTTCAGAAAACATTTTATTAACAGGAATGTAATTGAGGTACATGCTCAAAGAAATTGCTCAAAAGAGCTGCCTCCACCATTTCGTGGTTAGTATAACCAGCCATCCTCTCGGCAATCCACGGTAGAAATGCCGTTGGGTGCGAGGACCGACCCTTTTATACCATTTGCAACGCCACCTAGCGGCTCGCCGTTTGCGTTCCGACCATACATTCTATGACGAATATTGCTCGTATAGCTGCGTTCTACCACCCCGTAAAGTTTTGCCCACTTTTTCAGATTCACCCTGTATATCCATGACAATTGGGGCGAACATTGGAGATATTGTGGCCAACAGAAATTTGCTGCTGAAGACGTTTTGGGGATGCATGTGGCCACTAGTATTTACCATATCAAAATAGATCAAGACACATTAACGATGCTGCATACAGAACGTACTGACAATACACTAACTGAAGGCTGGGTAATAAACCCATCATACCACTGTGAATATTGGGCATGATGTGAGGATAGTTGGCCTATGATTGGAGGATGGCACTTATATCCATCTGGCAAGAACAGGTGCCAAATATTGATGACACATACAATTCGATGAGATCCTTGACACCCACTGAATTGTCTTTATTAGAGAATGTACTGAGTATCATCTTCCAGTAAGAAAATGGTTAGCCACATAACTATGATCATCTTCAGAGTGTTTACATGACATGAACAGTATATTTTGGCCAGCAATATACCTAAATTTGTTGCTGATCAACCTTGAGTGGGATGTCACCTGCAACCATCCATGCAGATTGTTTTACCTAGGAGCAGCACTTTTTTTGCACACAATAGAATTAAATGGCCAGATCACATGGATCCCAAGGGCTCATAAGTTGGAGAAAAGGATTCACTGGACAGCTGTTAGGAAACAGATGGAAGTCTCCAATCAAGTTCATCCAATGTGTTCTTTGCACCTGGTATGCTCTCCTGCATATGGGACCATGATTTAATGTCCCATCCAACAAACAGTGGCTTTTCCAAGTCCATCTGTGTTGTCTTTCTCACCAAGGCAAGAATGATTGAAGTTAGCAGAGATATATTTCAATAAAAGCACAGCTGGGATTCGAACATGAGAACTGCAGATTGCAAGCCAGGCACACTACCATCCACAACCAACCCTGACCCCACTGTGTTGCAGGATGATAATCATCGCCTGATGCTTAGCTGCATTTATAGTCAACATTAGGGATCACACTACATATTGAAGGTGAGCATGATTTAATACTTCTCATTATACACTGTGATACCATTTTCAGAGCAACGTATAATCTTGTTTCCACACTTTGTACCTATGCTGATTTTCAGATGTATCTGTCCACTGCTTCTGGGTGATGCAATTTTATTCTCGCAGAGTGCATGACTTTTATTCATACATTTCAAACTATGTTTTCATTCATGTAAAAAGATTGAAAGAAAAACTAATCTGAAAAAGAAACTCACTTTTTGGTGCTAAGATTATCTGCTGTCCACTCTGAAAGCTTAGCTCACGAGGTGCTTCTCCTTGGAAGTCATACTGGGCCAATCCAACATAATGTTCATCTTGCCCCCTAGCCCAAAGCTTGGCTTCTATAATAAAAACAGCAATAATTAAATTGTAATCACCTATCTTTAAAACAATGTGTCTATAATATCTTACATCTTACACTGTCTGGCAAAAAAAAAAATCAGACACTAATGCTGTTTATTATAACTGTGATGCAAAGCACAAATATGAAAAAATGTCTCATGCCACAGTTATTTGATTCTTCAACTCGTTTAATTACAAGTGGCACAGCCACTGTCCAACACTAAACTGCAACATCAGAAAGAAGTGCATTATAACCAACCAACTTCTGAAAAGATGTTAGTGTTGGTATTTAACAGGCTAGTTGCAAACGGCAGCCAAAAAATATGAAACAATACATTTGCTGCACAAGACTGCCCAAGCTACCATTTTAAAAGTGTATACAAGATGGTTAGCACATGGACTCTTGATATGTTGCAGGTGTAATTATGGCCTACATTCGATGTTAGAGGAAAGGGGCCGTATAGTGTTACAGAGACATACAAGGCTAAATCGACATTTAGCTGTGCACCAAATAATTGTTGGTTTCACCAATAGCTGATATCAACCCATATCAACTAAAAAAAAACGTGCAGGAAACTAAGATATTTGCAGTTTGGTAGCTATTTAGAAGCTTTTAGTATTGCCAAAAATCAGAGAGGTTTCCGTGGTGTCAAGCAAGGTGTGTGAGTAACAGAGGACTGGAAAAATGAATTGCATTATAAGGTGATGAAACCCTCTGTTACATTTTCTGTACAAGATACTGGAGAAGTAATGGCATGGAAAATGTTCACATTGCATGAATTGGGTCCACTATGTCTCTAAACAATAAGCAAAACACTGAAATATATTAAAACATAACTAATCACAAACATCCGGTTAGGCTTCATTTGTTCTCTGATGGAGACACCATTTTAAGATGATAACACAATACTCCATCATGCAAATTCTGCAAGTGGTTTGGAGAAGCTGATGGAGAATTCTTCAGTCATCTTCTCTGACCATCCCAGTCAACTGCTCTGATTCTACAGTGTGTGTATATATATAGAACATAGTATAGTGGCCTCAGTGGTGCAATGGTATAGTGTCGGTTTTCTTGGTGAAAATGCAACTATTGGGGTATGGGTTTGAGTTCCAGTGATCGCATGGTCATTTGTTCTGTCATAACCTACAGATAAATAGCTTTGCAGATCTGATCACAAAATATGGTCATGCCTCCATTGCCCTCGATTGTAACAGGAATGACTTCACACCACCAGAAACCTTCCAAACACTCATTGAATCCATGCCATGTCAAATTGAAGTAATTCTGAAAACACATGTTTACAATGTTACATATACATTTGTTTACACTGGGATAATGTTGGGTGATCTGTGCCTCACAAGCAGGTGAAAGGAATGCATATTATAATCTAGTAGAAATATGGGATGCCCATTTTATAATGGGCAACCCATATCATTGAATAAATAATAATCCCATATAAGCTGAATAAATGGATGTGAAAAAGGAATGCCCATTATAACTTAGCACGAAATATGGGACCATACAACCTGCTGACACAAGTGAATCTGCTTGAAATGTGTAACTGGCTAATCATTATGAGAAATGGGACAAAAAAGGCTTAACAAAATATTGCAGAGATGTTTGTTTGTGATTTCAATATGGAATAAAGTAGGAATTGATTCTCCATTTCTAATAATTGAAAAATTCTGTTATAGCAATACACTTTCTCTTTTATTCCTCTAGCAGTTGTGATGAATTCTTTTAAATAATACACCCTTTAATGAGAATAAACCCACCAAGTTTATTTGCACGAGTTCATAAAACAGCACAACAAGCATAACTAACAGATATAATTTACCATTAGCGACAGTGTTGTAGTTTCAAGTTGGACTATAGATTGTTAGCTGTGAAATACATAAGCTGATCTTTCTCCTCAGATGTCTATTCTTTCTCAAATGAGACTGTATATTTTTAAATTTTTTCTTTGAAAACTCTCATGGTGTTAACAAAAAATGTAGGGTTTAGTTTTGTTTTCGTATTTAAGTTGAATAAATGGATGATTCCAATATTAAAATCCATTATTGCATTTTTATTACCAATCTCAACCATGTAGGAGTAGCAAAGTCTCAAAATACCAGACACAACTAAAGTGAATTCTCCAATGGTATAATCCAAACAGATCAATAGTCTACTGCAATACTCTAAAACAACAGATACTAATTTCAGTGACAATATATGCTCAGTTAAACTAGGGCTATGTAACCCATTGCTCATGAGAACTCATCTGCTGTTATTCATAGCTTATAACTTAGGTAATTGTGAATCACCACTCTTTCAGATCAGGTGGTTTCAGCAACTGGCACATAACCAGAAGATATTAAATTTATATCTGAGAGAACATTGGACTAATTTTTCACACTTGCTTAAGGTTTATAAAATGAAACCCAAAGCTATATTAAAACTTTCAGATTATCTGCACTGCTTTACTGTATATTACCTGGAATACTTGAGAATCTACTGTATTTTCAAAAGCTTAATATAAATCAATACAGCAGCCTATAGTTTTATATCATTTTCTAAATATTTATGTGGAACAACATTTTAAGTGGGAACTTTTAATGGAGGAAAATTATACATTTAATAAGCATTATGATAGGACTTCAAAAATTAAACTTATGTTGAAACTTATCCTGCACAATCAGAACAGACAGTTGAAACTTATCCTGCACAATCAGAAATTAAAAAAAAAACCTCTTTAAAAATTAACATTTGTTGAAATTCCATTACTGTTGTACATAATCTTTAATTCCAAGCTCTGATAAATCATTTTAGAGACAATTTATAAATTTCAAAACCTGTTAATTATAAATCATTTATATTTATACATTGAGCTGTTTTCTGCATGAAACAGTAAACCAATTTATCATCATTGCTACAAACAAGAATCTGTAACTACAAAAGAAACAAACCTGTTTTTTGGTTTGCAGTCACCTTTGAAAGTAAACGCCAAATAAGCCAAGGTGCACCAAATACTACACTCAAAAACATGAAAATAGGCCATGATGATCTAGGACGTTGCAGATCAGAACAAAGAATAGATGCTCCATTGGCTTCAGTTGTCGCAGCAGACCAGGCAGCTTCCACTGAAGGATTGGTTTTGCTTACACCTAAATAAGAATGCATTAACTTTACTTAATAAATAGTTATTCAGTTTTCAAGATCATTTTGTTATTAATACACATAAAATTACTTCACAATTGTATTCAAGGGAATTCAAGGAGAGAGGTTAGCTTGGGAAAATGGAAGAAAAACACAGGGCAATTCTGATTATACAAAAATAGGACAAGGATCTGCGACTAATACTGAAATTGGACTTTTCTCAAATATGCATGCCTGTACTGCAAGTACGATAGTTTATAACATCATTTTTTTAAAATAATTTAAAATTCTCTGTCATTGAGCAATAAAATTTTAGAGTTTATCCTTCAAACTTATCCTCCTAAGAACTTTCAACATGCAAATAGTTTGAAGGATAAACTCTAAAATTTTATTGCTCAATGACAGAGAATTTTAAATTATTTTAAATTAATTTTTGAGCAAGAAGGTCTTTTTAATTGTATATTTATAACATCAATCGATTGGTGGTCAATAGCTCAGCAATCAGAGCCCCTGGCATCTTATCAGGAAATTGTGGATTTGTATCCCACCTGGCTCAAGATAATTTTTCCTCTATGTTTGATAACAACATTCAACTGTGTGATTACTTACCTGACAATTGAACAAAAATGCCGAAAAATTTCTTCAATTTATTAAGTGATTTTAAATAATGTTTGCGAGCTATTTCTAAACTTATGCAAGATTGTGTTAGAGACAGCTGCTTCTACAACTGCACATGCTAACTTCTAAGACACTGGTACAGCTGTGTAAAATTAAAGGAACATTTTAAATTAAACATCCAGCCCCCAATATCTTTTTAGTTCCCAAGTTGCTGATATTCTTAGAACCAATGAGAGAGGGGGATTAATAGTTATCTTTAAACTGTCAAGAGTCTCACATTGCCTGCAATTGTGATCATGATAATTTTGAACTATTTTCAGCAAAAACAAAAGTAACTTTGGGTTCCTTGTACAGTTCACTTAGCACACTGGTGTTCATGGTACAGACTGAACTGTACATTTTTCTCCTTTCACATATTTGTGACTAATATATATATAAAGAGGGCATTTCCAAAAGGTCTGTGGTTGACCTTTGGGAATGTCTGCAGTGCATAGTACTGAAAAACATTCCTGTGAACATTGGACCAGAAATACTTCCCTTCTGAGTTATAGTACATTTTGAGAGTGCAAGCAAAAAAGCCTGTGAAGTTAGTTTTTATTCCAGTTATTACAGCATACTGTAAGTAAACAATGAGAACAATTGGGTTCGGTTGTTTTACCTCTGAGCGGCTCTTTTTTGCACACCATGGGCTAAATGGCCAGGTCACATGGACCCCGAAGGCTCAGAGAAGGTTGGGGGAGGGGACCCACTGGAACAGCTGTTGGGAGACAGATGGTAGCCTCCCGTCAAGGCCATCCAGCGTGTTCTTTAACGTGTATGGTTCTCCCGCACACGGGGCCACGGCTTAACGTCCCATCCGATGGACGTCGGCCTTTCCAAGCCCATCGGTGTCCCCTACTGACCGTGGGCAGGGCGGGGAATTTTTGCAGAGATAAATCTCAACGCTGACCCAGCTGGGACTCAAACCTGGGAACTACAGATTACGAGCCTGGTGCGCTACCGACTGAGCCACCCCCGCCCCCAATGAGAACAATTATTTAAGTCTACGTAAGAGCAAATGTTTGAAATGACCTCTCTGAGCAGCAATACATACACATACAGCTTTTCTCATTAACAGTCAAACACATTTTAAAAGCACCAGAATGTTCTGAATTCTTTTACAACCATTGTTGCTTGTGTATTAGAAACCAGGGTAGCATAAACATCAGCCATAAGAAATCCAGTGATTCAAATTGTGAGAGAGTGCAAGCCATGCAGTTGGTTCACCTCTACCAATCCACTGGGCAGGATATATGCAATTGAAATCACCCAGGAATGATGAGATTTTGCCCAACATTTTCATGCATATACAATGCAATCAGATATGCAAATTTACCTAGCATTGTAATTTAACAGCATTGTATTTTAACCTTTTGACAGGCTTCCTTACTTTACTCACAAAATGTGCTATAACTTGGAAGGGAAACATTGCAGGGAAGTATACAAGAAAATGGCTGCTAAAATCTGATGGAACAATAAGAGGTTTCATGCTCCATATTTCTAGCACAATTCACCAAAAGGTAAATAAAAAGAAAAAGCAAATTTTCTTACTTCATTTTTTACCATTTTAAATGAATAAGTCCATGCTGTGTCATTTTCTAAACATTTGCATGTTGTATATGGATGGCAGATTAAATCAGGAATTCGATTATCCAGGAGTTTTCCCCCCATTCATTCTGGATCATGATTATCCCAAAAATGTGATTTTAAATTATATATTGTTATTATTATATAATTGCATTTTTTGTAACAAATACAGTTAATAAATATGACACAAGATATAATTAAACATATTCTAAAAAACCGTGCTCATTATCTAAAAATAATGGCACTCTTTGATAGATCTGGCAGTATGACAGAAATATTACCGTAATATCGTATTTCTTCGATTCTAAGATGCACTTTTTTCCCCATATAAACGTCTCTAAAAATGGGGTGCATCTTAGAATCGCAGTTTTTTATTTTTTTATTTTTCTGCTTTTTAAAATTTCTTACACAAGGCACCACACGTTTTGTTTTTATGAGGAAACCCCACCTCCAAGTTTGACCGTTATCGCATTCTCCAATTCCATTGGTGAATAAAGTGGCGTGGGTATTTTCCCGCGTTTTCCAAAAGTGAAGCCACCATTATTTCATTATAGTGCAGCTCTGTGAGTGAATTATAGTGAGGTTGGAACCTGGCTGTTGACTGACAACCTTCCTCTGACACCTTCCGGAAAAATTAGGAAAGTGCTGGCATCAAAAACTGGGGAAATGGATATCAACTGCTTGGAAGATAATCCAAAAAGAATAGTGCAATACTCATTTAAAAAATGTTGAATCACCAATGCTCTTGATGGCTCAGAAGGCGATAAATTATGGGATAATGAAGATAAAGGAGACTCAGAAGAATCAGACTCTGATATTGATTCAGTAGGAAGTGATGAATAACATACCTACTGATAAATAGGTACTAACTATTGTTGTTAATAAATTGAATTCTATTGTAATAAAAATATTTGTTAGATATATTTTAGTGTTTCATTTATTTTTTTCTTAGAACCAAAGCTTTCTTTCTGTTAGTTTTAGTCTGTCAGTACTGTTAGTTAAGTTCTGTCAGTACTGAAATTAAGGTGTGTCTTACAATCGATGGCGTCTTAGAATCGAAGAAATACGGTACATACTTTTCTCCACAAAACTGCATCCATTAGTAAAAAGTTGGTTCTTAGTTCTGTTCTCTGTTATTTATGATTCATTTTTCGGTGCAAATGGTATTTTTAGAACTATACCAGTTACATCACTAAGAAATGGTTTTAACAAATCCACATATGCAGCAAAACTGAAGTAAGTACATTCTGATTAATTCAGCTTGCAGATAACATACCACAAACCAGGAATCCACATATAAAAATATACTTCAAGCAGTATGTAATAATTTCATGTTGCATATTATACACATCTTTTACACTGCCCTACGAAAATATTACAGTTGTGGGTTATCTCTGAGTGGCACTTTTTTTGCACACAATGAGCTAAATGTCCAGGTCACAAGGACCCCAAGGGTTCAGAGGAGGTTAGAGAATACTGAGCAGCTGTTAAGAGACAGATGGTAGCTTCCCATCAAGGCCACCCAGTTGTGTTCTTTAATGTATACAGGATATCACTCTCCCATACATAGGCCACAGCTTTACATCCCAATTGACAGACAGCAGACTTTTTAAGCCCATTGGTGTCCTCTTTCTGACTTATGGCAAGGTGAGGGCAGCAGTGATAAATCTCAACACTAACACAGTTGGGACTAGAACAACAAGTGTGGCACGCAACTGATTGCATCACTCTGGCTCCCTAATATTTTGGTAGGGTGGTGCATCCTAATATTTGGTGGTATATATCACTGTTGTACATGGCCTCATATAAACATTTTCAATTTTCTAGTGCCACAATTCTGAGTTTTTGTTAATTACTGGAATCATTAAATCTCTTGTTCGAAGTACATGATAATATAATTATAAGATAGTTATTTAAGTCACAGTGCTGATTTAAAATTATTAAATTTTCTCTATATCATTGTAATTGTTGGAAAGCTGAAGCTTATATGTATAATTTATAATAGTTTAAAAATTTATAATAATTTATAATAGTTTAAAAGTTAATAATATTTTAAAAATTTAAAACAGAGTAATTTAATTTCTTACTCATATATTGATGCTAGTTCTGAAGCAAATGTTTTAATTCTTTAAAAGTTTTAGAAAAAACTTTCCATTTTCTAACTGGTAACTAAAAACAAATACCATTAAAGGCTTTTATATGGGATTTTTAATTTAATTCAATTAAATAGATGAACTATATTTTTCCTTATTTTTTTACTTACCCAACATGAAAAGCACTTTTTGACACAGCCAATGTAGAGTGCGCACTAATGCCAAAGTAGAGAGAATATGAGCAAGATGATCCTTCAAACGTGAAAAGTGATCTGCAACTCCTATCACTGCTCGGAATGAGCTGTATAGTGCATGATATGTTGACTCCAGCATCATGCTTACGGATCCAACAGCATGTACAATAGATTCAATTGACTGAAATGCTGGTCTCGAGCTTTCTTCAGCAACCCTTACGAAGCTGTTTTCTACACCATTACTTCCATAGTAATCTTGTCCATATCCAAACCTGCTTCCTAAACCATATCCACCATAGCTGCTATACATTGGAGAGTACATATGACTTGAAAAGGTACTGTATGGTGAATAACTGTTGTAGTTTAATCCATATCTGTTATATCCCACACTAGCATTTGTCTGTTGATCAGGCCGTGGTGGAATCGGAGGTGGAACTCGAGACATATTCTGATTTCTTATTGCTTGAGAAACAGAAGTTCCTCCATACGATGACTGAAAATGAGGTTGGCCTCCGCAGTTACCATTAGCTATGTGATCACCAGACCTAGCAGCAAAGAAAGAGAAAAAAGCACATCACCTTACGATAATGATACATAATTTACAAACTGTTAATCCATCATCAGGCCCAGATCTAAAAAAAATTGGGGAAGGGGCTAAATGCAAGAAACTGGATTTCCACTGCAGTGTAACATTTTCCCCTTCATATTAGATGTTTTTAAAAACTTTCTTGAAAAATGTGTGAAATATGCACAAGTTTAATCATTTTTCGCCTCTGTTACCCTTTCTAGCATTTTGAAGGGGGCTGATCCCCCACCCACTAGATCTGGCCATGTGCATCATCAATCAATGCATTAAATTTATCAACAGTTCTCTACAGTAATTTAAAAAACCAAAACACAAATTAAACTAGAATATTTATTACATATCACCTCTGGTGAAAAAAATGGAATGCTAACTTTCAAAGAAAATGAAGTTTATCATTATTATGGCTGTCCCATGACTGAGTGGTTAGTGTGCTTGGCAACTGGTGTTTTGATCTATGAATTAATATTAAAAAAGACAGAAAATATGGATGAGATGTCTAAGTCGGACATAAAAAAATTTCTTGACTTCAAACCTTTTGGCAAAATTCGAATTTCTTTGTTGTTGTATGAAAAATATATATTAGCTATTCTAAAATGAAATGAACTAAGAAAACAGAGAAATACAGCCAATTCTGCTTTCACACAGTAGATTGGTTCCAGATGTGAAAACTCAGTACAAATAATAAGCAGTTTTCAAACAAATCATATCAAAATCTTTAAACCTTTATTTGATTTTTATCCATTTAAACACATTTTTTTTATTTTATAAACTTATAAAGATAATTATATGTACATACATAAAGAAAATAATATGTCACTAATTCAAGAATACAAAAGTGAGACATGCTTATTACTTACATATGCTTATTAACTAGATTTTATTCGTTGTCACTTTCTGACAATAGACTCATTCGTTTGCATAAGATTGGAATTAAATCACATCGCTTGAAACATTTTGACTGTTATGCTCATACTCCAATGGTGAAATACTCTCTATAGCATGAGGAACCAAATTATTACTTGTTTCCAGTAATTCTGAAGTTTAATTAGTTTTCACAACAAACTTTGCAATCAATCATTGAGATCCTGCTTTGACTAGATCTTTGTATAATTCTTGATAATATGCCATAAGACTTCAGTTCACGTTTAAACTGCACAGCTCATTCAACAATGGGGTCATGTGTAAGAAAATGACTTTCCAATTTATTAGCCATTTGAAGCCCTTCTTTAATTAAATCTGCAGTGAGTGGAACTTCTTCATCACCATTACTTTTTTCTTTTTCATCAGGAGTCTCAAGGACAACTTCTATTATTTCATCTTCACTAAGAGCTTTGTCAACCAACAATTCATCAATATCTGCACACAATAAATCATCGAATCTATCTCCACTAACTGAATGTACTAAAGTGATGATATTAGGATATTCAGTCGTATTTGGGGATACAGGATCTTTGCTTTTTATATATTCTGGCCAAATAGCTTTCCATCATGCGTTTAAAGTTGATGGTTTTAATTCTGCATGTCTGATTCTGCATGTCAATCTAAAATAGAAAATTTGTTCCACACATCAATAACTGTTAGTCTTTTATACTTATCTAGTTTATCTGAAATGTATTGGAATATTCGTCTTATGTAGTAAGTTTTAAATGTGACAATTATACCCTGGTGTAGTGGTTGTATTAAGGATGTTGTATTAGGCAGCAGAAAACAAAATTGCACATTTGGGTGTTCCAAAACAGGATGGCCAGGCACATTGTCTATAATCAATAGAACTTTAAATTCGAGATTTTTTTACCTTCAAATAGCGTTTAACTTCTGGAACAAAACATTTATGGAACCATTCATTAAAAAATTCATTTGTAGCCCAGGCATTTTTATTTGCTATCCAATACACTGGCATTTATTCAAATCTACACCTTTCATTGACAGTGGCCTTAGGGACTGATGATAGGAACTGATCTTAGGAAAAGATGAGCGGAGGTTTTACCATATGATCTCCTGGAGTATTGCTGCAAAATAGAAAGGTCACATGATCCTTAGCTGCTTTAAAGCCAACAACAGTTTTTTGTGATTTTGCTACAAAGGTTCTACTCGGCATTTTTTTCCCAAAAAAGGACAGTTTCATCTGCATTTCAAACTTTATCAGGAGTGTATCCACCACTTTTAATGTTTTGGGCCAATTTTGGACAAAATTCTTTAGCAGCCAGCTCATCTGCAGATGCAACTTCACCTTTTATCTTTACATTATGAAACGTATGTCTTTGAAGAAATCCTGCAAACCAAACTGTATTTGCAGAAAATTCATAATTTCTGTTTAACTGAGCTGATGTGGTTGGTCCCATTTCTTGTATCTGCTTATATATTCATAATGCCATCTGTCTGATGGTATTTCTGTCTAGAGGTATTCTTTTTTGCGAGTTATCTTCTATCCACATTACTAGTTCCTTTTCCATCTTCACTTTTACAATATCTCTCGTGTATGATGACGACTTAGCACTCAATTTTCTTCCAGAGAGCACAGATTTTCTAATAGCATCTTCATTTTTTTTATGGTTCTTATGGTAGCTTTGTTCAAACCAAAATATTTATGTATGAATGTTGAACTTTCTCCAGTTGCAAGACAATCTAAAATTTGGATCTTAGTATCCAAAGAGATAGCTTTCCTTTTCTGCTTTTGTATAGTTGAATTATCCGATATCGTGGTAAGGCTTACGATAATATTTGAATTGTAGTGAATAAATCAGATGATGAAAAATTGTAAATTATTTATCAGCAAAATTTAATAAATTTATATTACGCACACAAAACTTCAAAAAACAAAACAAAATTTTTTGATTTCTTCTATTAAACATCTAAACACGTCTAACTTTAAACACGAAATGAGAGACCAAGACTAACATATGTATTGAAGATAAAATTGAGGGGAATTCCCAGAACCCAATGTTTTTTTTTAATTAGAATATAATTTTTATTCATAAGAGTAAAGAATACAAATACATTTACACTTTGACCTGCAAAGCTAAATAGCTTATCTGCAGGAAAATGAATAAATTATATTAACATAGGTCATTCAGCCACAAAAATAGTGTACATCAAATAAATCCACAAAACACAACACATAAAAATCAGCTAACTAGAAAATACCAAATAATTTTTTAATTCCATTTTAAGTCTTCTAAAAGAATCTATATTTAGTAATTCTTGTGGAATAGCATTAAATATAAGTGGTACTTGATATTCGGAGGTATGTTTCCCGTAATTATTTCGAAAATTTGCCAATTTGTAATAACCCTGGTTTTGAAGTCTTGTATTTTTATTATGTTGAATTTTTAGTTTATAAGTTTCGTCAAAAAATTTTTAATTATTACATTATATTTATATAAATTGCTGTAGGACAAAAGATTTAAAAATTTTAATCTATCGGTAGAAGTTTTATAAATTTTTTGCAAATGAAACGGAATAATATTTTTAGCTATTATAATTCTGCATTCGAAGCATCCTTTTTTCTGCAATTTGTTTTATGAGTTTTGATAAATATGAAATCCTGGTGAATGAATAATCATCAGTTTTGTTTTTTTCTCATTTAAACCACTTTATTCCGAATAAAGTAGGTTTTGTACAATTTTTCCATAAAATAGAGAAATAGAGAAAACTTAATAAGTAGTTATGTTAGTATAACTTTTATTTTGGGGATTTTAGTGCACCATAAAAGTGGTATCTTTGTTATAAATGTAAATTCTAGGAATTTTTTCTTGAATAGTAATATTTTTTCAGAATTAAATTCAAATGGAGACTTTTAAAAAGGCACCGTTTGAACAATGTTAGATCAAATAATCCATATAGCCCTTCATCACATCCAATCCAATGGATGGCGGCCTTTCCAAACCCATTGATGTCCCCTACTGACCATGGAAAGGCAGGGTGTTTTGCGCAAGCCGGATGTTAAATGGAGTTGAAGTTCCGAGGTCTAGTATTAATATGGGCTTCACATTTGCAACTTTTAATTTCACATGTGAATTTATATGCATTTAAATAACTGCTATGCTTCATAGCTATATCAGTAGCTGGTTCATTTCCTTTCCTTTCAAAAAAAGCAAAACTACAATTACTGATTTTATCTCTTTTAACAAAAGCATTGTCCATTGAAATCAAAAAGGGGAGAGAAGAAAATGCCATCTGGAACAAAAACAGGTGCAGCAATATCATTCAAAGCATTTCTTATCCTTCAGCAAGCATAAAAAGAATCTCTTTTCACCCAGCTATCACCCTTAACACTGACCCACTGACATAACCCTTCTGTGCTAGAGGACACTGTTTGACAGCGCTGCAATTGGCTAGAGAGGCAAAATGGGAATAGGGAACAGACTTATGTTTGCTGTCAGCATTTGTAAATCAGACACATTATATGTAACATGGAGTGTTTCACAACTGCTGAGATGGCTGACATGCATTTGGTGTATGGGGCTGCCAATGGAAATGGAAGAGCTGCTGTGATGTTGTACTAACAGCGCTTCTCAAACAGATGTGTGCCAAACCACAAACATTTGCGCATTTTCACCAGCAACTGCAAGAAACGAACATTCCATGCAAACATGCATGACACTGGTTGGGAGAGAACTATGCACACCCTTGACATGGAAGAAGAGATCCTAAGGCAGTTTGAGGACAATCCAGGCACAAGCACACAAGCTGTTGCACGTAGGCTCAGTGTGAACTATGCCCTAATGTGGCAAGTGTTGCATGAGCAGCAGTTACATCCGTTTCATCGTCAGAGAGTCCAGTCATTTCAACCTCAGGATTACCTCTTCATGTGGAATTCTTGTGCTGGTTTCTGCAGCAGACTGCAGTGCAGTCTGATTTTCCAGTTCATGTGCTCTTCTCAGACGAGGCCTCTTTCAAATGTGAGGGTGTTTAATGTGCATAGTTCTCACATTTGGGTGCACGAAAATCCACATGCTACAATGGCGCATGGTCATCAACAATGGTTCACCATCAATGTTTGGGCAGGTATCGTCCATGACATTTTGATTGGGCCATACCTGCTGCCTCCCCAATGGGTAGATTTATTGGGTGTTTCTTGAAAAAACTTTGCCGGGACTGCTAGATGTTGCCATGGCTATTTGCAGACGAATGTGGTTTCAACACGATGGGGCACTAGCACACTTCAGCAATGATGTGCGGGATTATCTGAATGCCACTTTTGGGGGCCAGTGGAGAGAACGGGCCACCAAGATCGACCGATTTAACACGTATCAATTTCTTCCTCTGGGGACACACGAAGAACCTCATGTACGAGACTCCCATTGACTCAGATGAAGACATCGTCGGAAGAATTGCTGTCACCACTGCAACTGTTTGCGAAATTCCGGGAATCTTTCAACATGTACGGCAATCAATGCTTTGACACTGTCATGCATGCAATGCTGTTGCCAGTCACAATTTTGAGCAACTTTTTTAAATAAAACATTCACACTTGTTTCCTTTCATTTAAGTACCATACCACCGATATTTCTGTCAGTGTCCTCTAGCACCAAAGGATTAAGTCAGCGGACATACATTCACAGACGAAAAAGGTTTGTTTTGGTGTTCCTTATCTCCCACTGAAATTTGTACAGAGAGTTTTGAAACACCTTGTATATATAAGCTCACCAGACAAAATATTAGTCAGCCCTAGCTGAATGTCAGCTAATAGTGCGTAATGCCTCCATGCAACTGAAGAACAGCTGAAATCCTGTCTGGCATGAATGCCACCAGTGTGCGGATGCAGTGCATATCAATGTTCTTCCACTCTTCCAGCAGCAAATGCTGCAGTCCGGCCAGATGGCTGGGACTGTGCTTCACTCAGTGTTCCAAATAGTCCCACAACTTTTCTATGGGATTCAAATCTGGGAATTTGGCAGGCCAGTCGAGATGTTCGAAGGCTTCAGAATGCTCATCATGCCAATCCAACACACTTCAAGCCTTGTGCACGTGACAATTGTCGTCTTGGAAGACTGGGGTATCCTTCTGGTGTTCACTGTGAAGATGCTGTACGAAAGGCAACATATGGTCGTCCAGTAGCTCCATATAGCCCTTCTGGTTCAAATGTGATGACACCGCAACCAAAAAATTCATTTCCTCATACGTGAAACACCCCCCAGAACATCATGGAGTCTCCTCCAGCTTGAACAGAACCTTGCACACAGTCCGCATTGGAAGGCTTCATGCATCTTATGATGTACCGTCACCTCGCATCATCCGAGTACAAACAAAAATGTGACTTATCCAACCAGATCACACACTTCTAAGAGTCGACAGTAGTCTTTGTGGCACCGCGCCCACTGTAGCCATGCAGAGCTGTAACATGAGTCTCTTCTGTGGTACCCTGCTCCATATATACATAGCATTAGGTTCCCTTTGGAGTGTTAGTTCAGAAACTTGTTGTAGGCCTGCATTGACCGACTGGAGCAATTCCTGCCTCACTGCAAAGCGGTTTGCTGTAACAGTGTGTGACACATTGCAGCAGTCCCTATTGGTAAGCAGTGCTTCTGCTGCAGTTCTGGCAACGATTAGTGGTGGACTGCAATGTATGCCACTGCTGGAAGACCCTTCGGACAGTATGTTTCAACACACCTGCAAAGGCAGCAACTTCTTGTACACTATGTCCTTTGGCTCAGCCAAATGCAATAACACCTTTTGCCACTCATTCACATCTTTGTGCGACCCATGTTTCACAGAGCAACTAACACACATGGCACACAACCACTTCTTGTCCCTGTATGAATCCCGTAGCGCACGGCACAGCTACTTGTAGGATGCATTTATTACTGGTGCGACTTCTGTTGCTGTTGAATGGACGTAACCCTCCTCTTACGGCAGGAGATGACTAATTTTTTGTCCAGTGAGCTTATATATATACTTGCCATATGTGTGGGATTGGTTTTCACCAGGATTTCAATAGCTGTTATTTTTTTAATGTCCCAAAGGCTTTAAAATGTCCCAGATTCCAAATTTTCTTCACTAAAGTACCAACATAAAGTTTTGTAATTGATTTAATACTTGGTATCATAATTTTTCTACCATTAGTATTAACATAGGCATTTTTACATTTTTTTTCTTAAAATTAGTACCAGGTATATATTAATTTGTTAGCAATGTTTTTTTTTTACATTATTTTTGTCCCTTCATTCCTTTTCATTTTATTTAATTACACACCAAAGCAGGGGTGGGAAAAATACAACCAGCGAGCTAGTGATGACAAATGAATTTCTAAAAGAGAAAGTATAGAGGACAAGAAGTCCAAAGTTGTGGAAGCAGTCTCATTAAAATAATTAACTTTAATAAAATTATTTGTTTACATATATTTGGTTATACATATGTTACTGATTATATATTTCTTTGGTGGATTGCCCTACCATTTAAGCCTTTTTTTAGTAGTAAATACATTTATTCATCATCATCTCACAAAACACAGATGTAGAGATTTTATACATTTGACCCACAAAACTAATAGCTTATCTGCAGGAAATACTGATGATCATTAGTTTTCATACATAAATGAACATAGTAAAAAGAGAACACAAAACTGACATAGATACAGGTTTTCTCAGGATTACAGAATAAGAGACATTCTTTAGTTTTTAATATCATTAAAATTAGCTAGATATATGATTTCTCTTGGTAACTGGTTAAAGATCTCTGGCACTTTATACTCTAAGCTTTTTACCATAATTATTAACAAAATTTGGGATTTAAAAATAATTATTGGTCTGAAGTCTGGTATTCTTATCATGTGTAATTTGTACTTTATATGTCATTGAAAAAGTTGTCCAGAATAATGCCATATCTAAATAGATTTTGGACTGATAAAATATTTAGGAAAGTAAATTTTTCACTTGTGTTTGAAAGATTATCTCTAAGTTTGTATGGTATTATACTGTATTTTTCGCAACAGATGATTGCAATTTTTCAATATTTTTAAGGCTGGTGTTGCTAGTGGTTCCATATATTGCAATTCCATCCTAATTATAGATTCTCAAATTGCTTTGGCAAATGTCAGTATTGGCTATGAATTGCAATTTGCAAATTTTAGCAGCGCGATATCCGAGACTTTCACATAGCTTCATAACGTGAGTGTTCCATCAAAAGGTTGAATCCAAATATAAACCCAGGTACTTAAAATTATACCAATTCAATGCTATGACAATCACAAATATTTTTTTATAAGTTTTGGATTTATATATGCAATTTATATTGTAGATCTTAATTACATAGTTGGATGTTTTCAAAGTACCTGGTGAGTGGAATATCATCCATTTAGTTTTATCGTTATTTATATATATTAAGATTCAGCCATCTCACCAAGCAATTAAACATAGGTGACAATTACAGCATTACCTGGGTGACATTTTAACATCAATATATCAATAAATATTTTGTGGAAATTATATGAGCCGGCATTAGTTTAATAGGCAAGAATACTCTGGCATGTTTCTGGAGAGATGTGGGTTTAAATCCCGTATGTCGGTGAAATTTTTTCCAGAAAATATTTATTCACCAAGCAATTATAGTCATCCTGAATTCTCTTATAGTTGCGTCCACCTCACGATTGCTGTTTAAAATAACAGTATCATCAGCATGAAGAAATAATTTACTTTATAAATTTAAATTAGTCATATCATTAATGTACAGGAGGAACAACAAGGCTCCAAAGTATAGATCCTTGTGGAACTCCAATATTTAATTTTCTTTCTCTACTTAATGCATTTCCAACTTTGGTTATAATAGTCCTATTACTAAAGTAATTTTTGAACCACATAAAATTATGGAATTAGAGGGATAGCTCTTTAGTTTTGAAAAAAGTATATTTGTGATCCAATGTGTCGAATATTCGAGAAAGACAGCAGCAACCTTTTGTCCGTAGTTCAAGGCTTTATTAACACATTCTACAAAATTAGACAGTAGTTATAGTACTTTTTCCCTTCTGGAAGTCATATTGCCTATTAGAGATAATTTTGCGTTTTAAGAGGAAGCTATGGAGAGTGTCATCGATGTATCTCTCTAAAATATTGCTTACGGTGGACAAGATAGCAATAGGCCTATAATTCAAATAATTACTTTTAACACTACTTTTAATAGATAGGTCTCAGTATTGTAATTTTTAAAGTGGAGTATATATTTTCAGAAGCAATATTTAAGTGAGTTTAGCAAGACATTCTGTTAATTGATTCATGCATGCCTTTACATGTTTGCCGTATAGTTATCAACGTCTAATGATTTACATTCCTCCAAAGAGGAAATTATTTTATTCAACTGAATGTTCGAAAATGGTGGTATGTAAATGGATGAGCTCAATGGGATATTAAGCACTGGCATATAATTATCTTTTTGGGTTTGATTGTTCTCCAGTAACTTATCAATCATCTTTGCAAAATAATTATTAAAATTCATAGCAATTTGGGAATTTTTTGGGCATATGATTAATTATTATTATATTATCTAGCGGTTTTTTCTTCTTTCCATCTAATATAGTATTAATCATATCCCAGGATTGTTTTGCATATCCAACTATGGATTTGAAGCATTTTTTGTAAAATTTGGATTTTTCTTCTGTTATGAAATCGGTTAGTGAATTTCGTAGTTGCTGATCAAGTTTTTTGTTAGCATTGTCATTTCTGTTGTTTCTGTTAGTAACCCATGCTGCATCTCTTTGTGCAATCATATTCATAATTTCAGGAGTGATCCATTCTTTGCTGTTCTTCCAAATTTTGATGTTGTATTGATTTGCCGAGATATTTTCATCCAAAATCATGTTGTATTTATTTTTAAAACTATTATACATTTAATCAGCAGATGTGTTGATTTCTTCAGTACAGCAATTAATCCTAATTATTGAATTAATAATATTTTTATGATCATATTTCAAATATTTTTCACACCTGTTGTATATTTGCACTGATTTATTCGAGCTTAGTAATAACAAAATAAAATAGTGGTTTGCAACTTTGATTTGTGAGATTAAGGATTTATAATTAAAATTTCTATCTAATTTTACATTAATGTCATCAATGCATGAGTGAGTAGTAGAGCTTCCCAAAATCTCTTCTTTAATAAGTCCGTTATTGTGAGGACAAAGCCAAACTCAGAAAGAGCATTTAGATATTTTTGAACTCCATTCTTTCTATGACTAGAAATATCAATAATGAAATCTCCAATGAGTATTGTATTCTTAAATTTATGGTTCTCCCCCATCCACCTAGTCAGAGAAAAAAAGATTCACTAATATGGGTGCCCTGAGATCGATAACAGATACCAAGTTTTATATTATTTTATTTTTCATAATCCTTAAGCGCATAGATTCTGCTGGTGAGATACATATGGTAACATTTTCAATAACTAAGGTTTCTCTACAGAAAACAATAGTACCTCTTGTTTTTCTACCAGTACTATTTAAAGAAATTTGGTTAAAATTACTTATATTGTGTAAGGATTTTTTCGTACTCATTAACATTCGTTTCTGTTAATACAATTACAGCTAGAAAATCTAAGATATTAATTAAATAGCAATATAAGAGATCAGTTTTTTTTTTAAACTTCTGATATTAACATGTATAATTGATAGCTGTTCTATTGTATCATATGTTATTTTTTATCTTCTTGGAACCGGTTTTTAACTTCAGCAATATTGTCCAGTTCATAATGATTCCGATTATTCCAGTCTGCACCAAGATCGTTTGCATTGTCAAAGTCAGCCATTGTGGAAATTACAGTTCGTTAAGCCATGGCGGATATGAAGCAGCAATTACAGACAGAAAATTCAAAGCCTGTCTAAGTTGCTATATCGAGTTTTATGATACTGTCACCATCCAATTTTCTCAAGAAAATTTTTCCTTGTTTACATCATACATATTTGTACTGCCTTTCATGAGTGATTGATTTTGCCCTCCACATAAGATTTTCATTCAGGTAAGCTGGAGTATCATCAGCATTAGCAGCTATTTCCAATGCCAGGATACCCCTTCTTCTCTATGATAACCAATAATCTCATGGGTTTTGGTGAAAATTGTACAACGATTGGCAGAATTTTATTTTTCCTAAGTTAAAATCTTATTTCAAGCTTTTTTGCAATGGTGGTCATTAACATATGTAACTTATTTCCATCTTCCTGGTATTGAATGAGAATCCCATGTAGTTAAAGATTTTTGTTATGTCCATACTGATCTCACAGAGTTTAGTTTCTAGTTTGCGGTCCACACCTCAGTTTGCTGTTTTTCATATATTTGTAATCTTTCTAATAATGTATCATATCTTTCAGAGAAAAACTCTATAGAATGTCTTAGGTCTACAATTTCATCTTTCAATTCATTAATAACCCGAGTTTTTATATTTATTTCCTTTAAATCATCACTGCTTTCATCCGAAGTAGCTGATCCAGACTCATTTTTCCTCACTGAGCTTCACATGCGACTTTGACGTGTCCTACTGTGAGCTCAATTTGCCCTCCATTAGCATTTAAATCTTTGTTAGATGTTGACTTTATTGTTTTGCAATTAAAACATTTCCACTTCATTCATCTCTCTTGAGTCATTCTGCAGTAGTTCGACTCAGAAATGCCTGAACAAATTAAGTGTAATTTACCCTTGTATATGCCATTACAGGTGACACAGTCAGATCCGAGTGGAATATCATCTTTACATTTAATGCAATTCATTTCAATAGATTGGGTTGTTTTTACCTCTGAGCAGCACTTTTTTGCACACCATGGGCTAAATGGCCAGGTCACATGGACCCCGAAGTCTCAGAGAAGGTTGGGGGAGGAGACCCACTGGAACAGCTGTTGGGAGACAGATGGTAGTCTCCCGTCAAGGCCATCCAGCGTGTTCTTTAACATGCACAGGGTATGTCTCTCCCGCACATGGGGCCACGACTTAACGTCCCATCCGACGGACGGCGGCCTTTCCAAGCCCATCGGTGTCCCCTACTGACCGTGGGCAGGGCGGGGAATTTTTGTGGAGATAAATCTCAACGCTGACCCAGCTGGGACTCGAACCTGGGAACTACAGATTACGAGCCTGGCGCGCTACCGACTGAGCCACCCCCGCCCCCATTTCAATAGGCAGAGGGTATACGGAACCTTCACTGAAGCAGAAAAACAGATGCTATTGAATGGTGGAAAGACTACTGAAGAATCCTTTGAGGTGTGAGAAAGGTCGATAATTGCTCAGAAGGAGGAACAGTATGCAGCTTAACATGTGTCTGCCAAAGTAGGTAGGGAGGGATCTCTAAATTGGAGGTCATAAAGATTAATCTGTGCTCGAAGGCTTGCAGATGAGGCAGGAGAGAAGACTAGTAAAACAGTAGGCATTGTTTGGGGTGGGGACAATGAAATGGATTTTTATTGCACTTACTGCACTGATGATCCGGTGATAGAGATGAAGGTCAGTCGACACAATCCGGGAATGCCGATGCCAACCACAAACGGGAGAGGGGAAAAAACACATCCGTTCACAACAAAGGCTGAATCAGAACTGGGGAGGCCCTTCAGCTAAAACGTTTATCCAGGCCTGCACCAGAATAAATACAGGGTGGTTTTATTTATACCTTTATGTACATAACATTTATTTCTGTAATTAAGAGTTTAAAGTCTTAAAATTAGTGGAAAAAAACAAAGCCAGCATTAGTTCAACGGTAGAATACTCTGGCAAGTTTCTGGAGAGATGCAGGTTCAAGTCCCATGTGTTGGCGAAATTTTTTCCATAAATTATTTATTGATTCATCCATATTAAAAGTCAACAGGTAACATTGTGATTGTCACTCGTGTTTAAATCATGAACTACACTAAATAGAGTAATGAGACTTTATTATTTATTTCCATCTTAGCACAACATAAAAAGGAATAGTTGCCACCCGAGATCATAGATGGTGCCAACAGTTGGCACCAAAATCTCGGTGACGAGTTTAAAAGTCTTAAAATTAGTGGGAAAAAAAGACAGCATTAGTTCAACAGTAGAATACTCTGGCATGTTTCTGGAGAGTTGCAGGTTCAAGTCCCATATGTCGAAGAAATGTTTTCCAGAAACTATTTATTGGTATATGTTCACAATTATGAGCAACTAATTTTTTTAAATCAAATATTTTTTGTTTCTTATAATTATTATAAAAGATATTGAATATTTTTGTAGAATTTTCTGCACCTCATCATGCTGCACCCAGTTAACATATTGCATCTGACTAGTTTACACATTGTCACGAAAATGGGTGATTTTAAGATGGAAAGTTCAGAGAAGAAAATTACCTGAGTAGGTTTGCTTTTTCGAAACCTTGTACAAAATTGCAACCTTGCAAGAAAATTTCAGAAAAATCTTTGCAAACAGTTCAACAAGGACCCACTATTCCCTAGGAGCATCAGGGCACAAGGAATTCTTGGAAAAAAGACAGCATTCTTTATTGATAAAAAAAATTGGGTAGACGGAGCATATCTGGCATGACTTGAACCATCACTTAGAGATGTACCCAAGCCACAAAGGATGTTCACATTGAAGTGTATTAACTTTGAGCAGAAAAATTCTCAAACTGCACCATAAAATGCAGCATTCTGCATATTGCTGAAGTATTAATTTTTTTTTTTTTCATATTTTAAAATTTTTAGGGACTTTTGGCTCACTTTGTACTACAGAGTTACACATTTAGCAGATTGATACTCTGCATTGTGAGGTGGTTTACGATTCTTGTTTTTTGTGTATTATTCTATTAAGCGTCCTTAAACTTTTTAAATTATTATTACTTGTTAAATGATTTGCTTCTTATCCCACTCATTTTAATTGAAAACTTTTGAATATTTTAATTTGCATGTCTGTCTTCTTGCACTGTTTCAGCCAGAAGCAATAAATATTTTAGCTATTTGATGCATCTTAGCAAAAATGTTTTTGCAAGGTGATAAAGAAAAGACTGAAATACTGTTTTAATAGAATGCAGGTTTTTATAAAAAAAAATTATATATATGATAAATGACTGCATTCTGGCATGTCATGGTTAGGGAGGAGCAAATAAAATAGTTCACTAAGATTTTGCAGAAATTATAATTGCCAGTCTTTAGTAGACATGGATATGTGATGAAGCAAGGTTCATTATGACAGGTGAGCACATCCCAGGGATTCCAGGTGTACATTTATAGTGTATAGAAATAGATTTTGCATGGAGTGAATGATTTTCTATATTTCCAATGAAACATTTATCCTAGTTTCTTGGGGGAAGGGGGGGGGGAGTGACATGACATGCTGAAATCCTCTCCCCCCTTTTTATAACTAATTGCTTCATTCAGGTAGTTGACAAATGTTAGCTGCATTTGCCATTCATTTCAGGTTATATCTTTTTTTTTTCTGTTGGATTATTCAGATAGCACAATTATTTATCTGGGAGAGGACTTGATTTTTTCCTTATAATTATGGTTTAGTGCAAGTCTAGACAAACTATGGTCCGCAAGTTTGAGACCCTAATGATCTAGTAGTTGGTGTACCTGATTACTAAGACCAGCTGGGTATTTGTATGTTGTATGAGAAACCAGGACAAGCCTATGTAGCTTCTGGGTTATCTCTGCTTTTTTGTGTAGGGAAGTACCTTTTTCCTTTTTCATTTATTTTAAAGTGTTTGTGTGGTTCACAAGCTACTGATGTCAAATTTGTAAAAGAGGAAAAACATCATTTTTAGTTTTTCCTTTGGTTGTTTATATATACAGGTACTGGACAGAAAAATGGAAGCAATTCCATATTATCTCAATAGAAAAATCACATTCAGAGCTCAATAAATTCTTCAATATGATTTTTAATGAAAAATTATAAAAGATCTAAATCAAATCTAAACCTTAATTTTAAACAATATTTGTTCAGTATTAAAAGAGTTATGAATGTTGGAATATTTAACAGACTACAAAAGAAAAAAAAAACTGACCCCAAAATTTAATTAAAACAGAACTCTAGTAGAGTACTGGGTGCAATACATACTGTACCCTCCTGGAGTAAACTATGATCTCAGAACTCTTAACACATTTTTTGATGTTTTAATTCAATTTTGGGGTCAATTTCTTGTAGCCTGTTAATATTCCAACATTCATAACTCTTTGAACATTGAACAAATATTATTTAAAATGGAGACTTAGATTGATGTGATTGTTATCTTACATACTGAAGAAGTTATTGAACTCTGAATGTGTTTTCTATTGAGATAACACGGAACCATTTCCATTCTTCTGTCCAGTACTTGTATGTTATTCATTATATATTTCGTTGATACCTGCCTGTCAATTTCAGATTTCTTTGGCAGCCCACCCTTTCATTTCAGTTTTCTATGTGGCCCTTCAGCTAAAAAGTTTGCCTAGTAATGGTTTAGTGCTAATACATTTCATTGTTTTGATATCTTTTATTCTATTTTTTCATTATTAGGTATTTTATTATTACTATTTTTATTAAGCTTTCTTTTCTGCTTCTATTAATATTGGAAGCTTTTTTTTTTCAGCACTATTATTTGAAACATGAATTCAGTCTTGATTTTATGTGCACATGTACAGGAATTATATCACATTTCATATGTAGGAAACAGAGACTATGTATCAGACTGTGTTGTTTATAACTGTTACTTGTGATTGGATTATTAAATTTTGGGTTGGTTTACCTCTGAGTGGCTTTTTTCACACAATGGGCTAAAATGGTCATCATAAGAACCCCAAGGGGTCACAAAAGGATGGGGGAAAGGAACCCACCTAGGCAGCTGTCATATGCCATATTTACTGTTATTATTTCTATTGCACAGAGGCCGATAATTTCTAAATGATTAAAAAAAAATACCCCCTCAAGCAGCTGCTTGCCACAGAGGTCTGACAGGAGCCTATCAGTTTATATGCCATAGTAGAAGGTCTGTGAGGATGGCAGGACCTCAGCAGAAAAACGACACATACATCCATGCCTTACCCGGGGCTCAAACCCAGGTCCCTTAGATCAGTAGCCAAGCGTGCTAACCACTCAGCCACGGGACAGCTATTGTGCAAAAAAATCTGTTATCATTGCCAGTAACTGTTGTTACGTGTTTAGAAGTCAGGCATTCTATCAAACGCAAAGCATCACTACACTGCTGAAACAAACTATAATACCTGAGCAACATAAACTGTAATTTTGCTGAATTAACATGCAAAATGGTTTAAAATATACATAAAACTGTGCACATTATAAAAAAAAATTAGGAGTTATTCCTTGGTTAGAAATCCTAATCGAATGTTTTTCAAAAACGAAATGAAACAGAACTACATTTATTATTTTTGAACTTGCTTTAGAATGCCTTTATTTCTTAAATGGTAATCATCAAAAGCCGTCCCATGGCAAAGTGGTTAGCGCGCTTCGCTACTGATCTAAGGGACCTGGGTTTGAGCCCCGGATAAGGCATGGTTGTATGTGTTGTTTTTCTGCTTAGGTCCTGCCATCCTCACAGACCTTCTACTATGGCATATATACTGACAGCCTCCTGTCAGACCTCTGTGGCAAGCAGCTACTTGAGGGGATATTTATATTTATTTTTATTTAATCATCAAACTCACTACAAGTAATTTTGAAAAACCTATGTAAAGTTTGCTAAATGATCATATTGCATAATAAATAACCTTAAAATTTGAAGTGATCATGAAAAAAATATTGGACAAGTTCAAAAAAAGTGGGAAAAATGGAATGGTACTTCAAAAGATAACATCTAATAAGACTACCCAATAATCCTCTGAAAATCAAGAGATCAATGCAGAATTTAACAAATTCCTGCTTTTTGTTGCACTACATTTATAACGCAGACACAAATGATTCTGAAGTTTATAGAAACGATTTTGCACAAGCCAACCACTATTGCATAAAAAAAACTATGTGATTAGGCAGATGTCAATGAATTAAAAAAAACGAATTGTGAAATTAGGTTATTTGTTAATCCACAATACATTACTTTAGTGTAAACAATTTTTATCCATGTAAAAAAAAAGGATTTAAACAATAAATTATAACCATAAACGCTTTTATCAATGACTATTTTCCTTTATAATAATTTATTTTGACACATATATTCAAGAAATGTAACTACTGATCTTGGGAACAATTTCAAAACCCTTAGTGGTTACTTTTAAAAACAACTAATTAAAAAAAACAACAGAATTTAACTCTAAACAATTTAATTCAGCAATATTTATATTATAAACTCACAAGCTTTGTCCACAAAATCCGTTACCAGCACTTCTTCGATTAACACCAACATTTTCCCATGGTTTTGGTGGAGCCGCCATTACCACCTATTTAGCAAAGTAATAGAGCGAAGGAAACGTAGCATCGTCCAATAAGATTTTACCTCGTTGGTATCGCTCAGATTCAACAAAATTTACTATAATCGGGTTGCCAATAAAAATTACCCACAGAAAATTAGCAAAAACATATCGGTTACCATATAATCCATACCCAATTTTCCAAATTATTTTTTAAATAAATATATTATTCTTGATCTTAACAGAACTGTCTAAATTCCGAGAAAAAAAAATCCTTCAATGAATCTGTTCATATTTCGAAATATAGCATTAGAATAAAAAAAATATAGAAGCAGAACACTTTCGATCTTGAGTAAATGACGAAAGAGCGAGTTTTAGGAATTTAGTAAATAGCCAGTAGAGCAAAAAGTGCATCAATCAAGACGAAACCCCTGTGAAAAGAAAGAATTCTAAACAAAGTAAACTGCTCATCACAACGCTTTGCCAAAGCTTACATGTTAATAGCTGACGGGTGGCAAGAGGCGAGATTATCACAGTTCTATCCTTTAACAGCATTGCATTGAATTCGTGATATTTATTCGTTGCAATTTTTTCTAGTGGTAAAGTATCTGGCATGCATCTGTAGAGTTGCGAGTTCGATTCCCGCTGCATCGGCGATAATTTTTTTCACATGAGTAATTATTGAATGCTATATCTAGAAGTAGTCTGTGTATTTACTATGGATGGATTTTTCAAAATAATGCTTTAGCCTGAGTGACTTTCTCCTTAACATCTGAATCATTAGCAACACTTGGAAATATAAGTTGCTTCTCCGGAAAAATAGGTGGTGCAAAATCCGCCACATTTCAGTGAAAGATTTGTAGGTTACATCGTGTAAGTAGATTATCATCCGATTCATTGTTAATGCAGAGCGCTTTGGCATGTTTCTGTAGAGTTGCGGATTCGATTCCCGCCGAGTCGGCGATAATTTTTTTTCCCGTGAGTAATTATTGTACCTCGTGTCTGTTTAACAATCCAAAAAAATAAAAAAAAAATAAAGCATCACAGAATGCTGGTTGTGCTGAGTAGAAGCAGTACATCTATTGGGAACTAGTTAGAAGAGCACTAAATCCACAAAATTCTGCTAAACACAAAACATTTCTTCATTTCGAGGACAGGAAGTGCAGGCTGGCCTGGGTCAAGCCACTGCTTTTGGGTATTTGGATTGTTAAAAAAAAGATCATTTTTTAATCGCACATAACCAATCGCTTAACGAAAGAGTGATCGCATAGATTAGAGAGGAGTTTCCTGCAGGCATCAACACGATTTCAGCAACTCTTGGCTACCTTATCAATGAATTGCAAATGCCCTACTATCAGGGCCGGACTTACGCATAAGCTAAACTATAGCTTAAGGCTACATGATTATGATTATGAGGGGTCTCAAAAAATTAAGTTTGAAGTTTACGGTGTAATTATGAGGAGGCTCAAAAATTAAGTTTGAAGTTTACGGTGTCACGAATTGTTTTAATTTAATCTATTATGCAAACACTGTTCATCTCAGCTTTACACAGTCATTACAGAATACCAATGCTAGTATAATGTTTTTATCACATCAATTTCCTATTTATTTTTTTAATATTCCTATCAGAAAAATACAGTATATTTTCAACAAATTTGTACTTCGCTGATGAGTGGGATTCGAATGGCCTGAACCCACTCCTCCTAGTTACTTGCCAAGTTCAATTCTATGTCAACAGGTAATCTGTGTATTTACTATTGACTGATTCATACATTTCGACTTTCGAATTTTTGGGCCTCTAAGTCTAAAAAATAGAGTTTATGGCCTTAGAAGGTTGAAGTCCGGCCCTGTCCACTATTGTTGCTTGTGAGCAACCAAGTTCAGACAAGAGCCTGTTTCCATAGTAAATACACAGATTACTTGTAGAAATAGACTTCAACAATTATCAGAAATATCTTAAAAAAATTATTGCTGACGCAGCGGGAATCGAACCCACAACTCTCTAGATACATGCCAGTGTTGCGAGTTCGATTCCTGCCGCGTCAGCGATAATTTTTTTCAGATATTTGTAAATAAGAACCTGCATGTTTGTTGCTGAATTAGCTTCAACAGCATGACACATAATGCTGTAATCTACTGATATTGGCCATCCCGATCACGGCTCAATTTTAAGGCTTGTATCACATTTGAACCTAGATTGAGTGGAACAAATGAAGACTACCCCTCACCTTCCACTTTTCATATTTCTCCGGCAGCTTCAGTAATTCTTAATCCTTTTTTCCAGTAATATAAATGTACGAATTTTAATACTCACTCAATGTACGTTTCTAATGATTGAAATCAAGACTCCGATATTTGAAATAGTTATAGACTAATGCAGTGGACTTTTCCTTACTCTTACTGCTATAAAGATTTATAAACCACCCGTTTATTTCTGGTAAGATGCGGTTATCTCCTAAGAGTTGTTCACTGAATCGCACTCTGAGCTCTTATGACCTAGAGACCCTGTATAGGTAGAGGTTGGCCATCTCAAAATTAGACGCCATGTTTTGTCGTCGCTCGGATTGTTTAGCGTGAAATAGCTGAATGGTATTGATGGTACTTAGGATTCCGGAAAAGGGTAGGGTAATATTTGATACAGATTTCAGTGTTCGTGATTGGAAGCACTTTAGAAAACGGCTAGAAAAGGAAATTTCATGGCTTTTTTAAAAAAAAGATATAATATCACTTTGTTATCTGTCAGTCTGTAGATATCGAACTTGTCGGTTATACAGATAAATAAAAAAAACTTTTTTTGTTAGATAGGAATTAATGATATATTATGATTTACATTTTTTGAACCTCCCAAAAGTTATAACTGCGCCCTCTAACGGTGGAAAAAGTTGAAAATTACAAAATATCAAACGAATATTCAAAACGATGTAGTTTTGTTAGAAGTTTAAAATTTTGGTGTTGAAATGTGAAGGTTACGAAGTTACCATTGGCAACAATCACTTGACCCTTTAGACCCAGGGGGTAGGTGAATGCAACCTTTTTTTTTTGTTTTAACAGAAAAGTGTATGTTTTTAGAGATAAATTAAAATTCGTTTTGGGGTCGACAAGTATCGATGAAATATTGCAATTTACATTTTGCGAATTTCCCGAAAGCTATAACTGCGCCTTCTAACGGTGGAAAAAACCAGAAAAATTACAAAAATTTCAAATGAATATTGCAAACGATGTAGTTATGCTAGAAATTTTGGTCGTGGAATGTGGCAGTCTTGAAAATTCCACTGACTACAATGAATTGACCCTAAGCCCAAGGTAAGTAAAAAACGGAAGGTTTTTTTTAAAGAGATAATTGAAAATCTTTTTATTTGGTTACTAATGAAATGTAATTCGCATTTTCAAAGGTAGTTTTAATTTATATCATCAGAGGTCATGTTTATGGTAGAAATTTCGGCATGTAGAGTTCTGTTATGGTAGAAATTCCACTGACATCAATTATCTGCGCACTATTTTCAGAGAAACGAGAGAAATGCAACTTTTTAAGTTTAAGAACTTAAAAACAAATACTTTTTATGTTTTATAATTACTAATAAAATACTACTATGTGCATTTCTCCCATCCTACATTAAAAAATAAATAACCCCTCAAGCAGCTGCTTGTACAGAGGTCTGACTCGTACCTGTCAGTTTATACGCCATAGTAGAAGGTCCATGAGGATGGCGGGACTTCAGCAGAAAAACTACACGAACATCCATAATTAAAACTTTTAAGGAGGGAAGAAGTAGGCAAAGAAAGAACTTCATTCTCATTGAAAATGAGATTCCCATATGCGCCAGAGGCAATATGCGTTCTTCTAGTTATTTTACACTTTCAGTACACTCCGACAGTGTAATTACTATAAAATTCAGAAAATGAACTATTAATATTTTATTAGTACATACAATGTGCAAAAAAAGCTTTTCATTCATCTCTTAATGCAGAAAAGTTGCATTTTACCAACGGGACAAATCATTACTATTAGGGTAAACCACTTGATCATTACACTCTATGACCAAAGATTTAAGTTTCTAGCAAAAACAGATCGTTTCCAATTTTTATTTAAAGATTTGGTATTTTCCAGCTTTTTTCTGATACTAGAGGTCGCCTTTCGAGTTTTTGTTTACAGCCTTTAGCACTTTCGAACACTGGAAATTCCAACTGATGGGTATTCGAAAAAGGTAAATATTAATATTTCTGTGGAAAAATTTTTTGTCGACATACAGGATTCAAACCCTCATTTCTGCAGAAACATGCCAGAGTATTCTAACTTGAACTAACACTTTTTTTTTCACAAAAAATTTATTGATTTATAGACGTTTAAACGTCTACAGGCAACGCCGAGATTATCAAATATTGTTTAAATCATGAATAACGATAAATAGCGTGATGTGACTTCATTATTTATATCACTCTTACTCAGAGCACTAAAAAAGAAATAGTTGCCACCCGAGATCATAGATGTCATATGGAGGAGCCCAAAATTCACGGGAAGTGATAATCATTATTAGTGGAAAAAGACTGAGATGGCATTAGTTCAACAGGTTAGAATACTCTGGCATGATTCTGGAGAGATGTGGGTTCGAATCCCGTAAGTCAGCGAAATTTTTTCCACAAAAACATTTATTGATTTATAGACGTTTAAACGTCTACAGGTAACACTGAGATTATCAAATATTGTTTAAATTATTAATATTTTGCTAATACCTGTAAAATAAAAAAAGTTTCATTTTCGCACCCCCTTTTGGCTAAGACGTGAAAGCCTTGTTGCCATTGTAAACCTTCTGACCATAACACACTACCAAAATTTCAGATTTCCAGTGTAAATAGTTTGTTTGCAATATTCGTTAAAATTTCAGCGTTTTCCATCTCACACCGCTAGAGAACGCTGTTCAAGTTATTGAAATTTTTCAAAATTGCGAATCGCAATATTTGTTCGACACCTATCCAACCCAAAAAGTTTTTTCATTTAGCTCTATAACTAAAAAAATTGATAAAAGTGAACTTTGTCTATAGACAGACAGGTGGAAAGACAACAGAGAGACGGACAGACAGACGAACAAATACTGGCATAGGCAGACGACAAAGTGAAAACATTAGCTCGTTTTCCAAACGAACCTTAAAAGAAATTATTTGTTGGTTTTCAGTTACCTCATTTCACTTTTGCAGTCGATAGCCGTCTTCTGGTGGAGTTTCTTGGAAAAAAATATTCATTATTTCTTCGAGTGAAAATTTTACATCCAAATAAAGCGCACTGAGGCATTCATAAAATATGACATCTCTTATAGACAAAAATAAGTGGTAGAAATATATAAAACTATGACAACTGAGAAGTTTTAACTTGGTACATACAATAACTCATAGGCTTTCGTCTCACGATACTACGACAAAACATGGCGTCCATAAACCACGTGACTCAATCAACCAATGGCAGTGAATCACCGAGATGCCCATTGTTTGTCAAAATTGCACCCAACCCTACATGCACTGCAACTAACGTGGAAATGAAATATTCCAAAGTACGAAGTATATAGCTCCCCAAATAGTCACTCAGTGTGTGTGTTTCTGCATATATTTACTCACTGTGGTTCTGGACATACCTGGCCACAAACTGTTAATGGGTGCCACAGACACCCAACTATCGATACTCTTCAGATCCTCACATTGGTATATTCGCCATGTTTGACTCAGGCCCTCGCAACACGTCTAACAGTAATAACTGCTGCCACTTAGTAACACTCTTTTGCACTAACATTGGGTGGTGACATAGCCCCAGATGTTTCTTTGGTGGAGAACAAACTGAGAACATACTCTTACGCAATTTTCTTCCACTATTGATAGTAGTCTTTAAATATTTTTGTTGCAAAATATGTGTAATTAATTTTTTTTTCTCTGTTCCGGCTATCTAACATTCTCAAGGAGGGGGAGTCCTACTCCCTCTAGAATAGGTCATGTTCTCCTATATATGCCATTTTTCCCCCTTCACACACAGTCATCAAGGTATCATCTTGATGACGCACAAGCTAGTCCATTAGCGTGTACGACAAGTTATGAAAGCGCTTACCAGACCAGTTTCAAATTTATTATTAAAGACAAATGTTATGCTGAAATAGAAATAATCCATTCTCTTCCCCCCCCCCACTCTTTT
Organism: Ryuthela nishihirai; assembly: GCA_038380435.1. NCBI lineage: Eukaryota > Metazoa > Arthropoda > Arachnida > Araneae > Heptathelidae > Ryuthela > Ryuthela nishihirai. The sequence goes on from JAWZYU010000006.1 coordinate 92,071,530, forward strand.
CTAGCTCGATTGATTCATTTGCACCCACCCCCTTTAATTCTTTCTTACCTCCGGGCCTGTGTCTGATTGACCTCTTCTGACAAAAAGACATCTAGATTGCTAAAATGGAGATGCTAATCATGAGGCATCAAATCAACACAGATGCATTAAATAAGTGAAAAATCAAATTTCCACCATACCAGAAACCAACCCTGTAATTTATAAAGAATTTTGTGATCAAATTTGAAGTTTGGAAATTTCTATTACAGGAAAAAATAAAAATCGTAACCTACAAAACTTAATATTCCAGAGCATTTGAGTAACTAGAACATTTTAGGCGCTAGTGTTAAATCTAAGAAAACTTTCTGCAACACCCCCTATATAAACATATTACACAGAAACAAACACACAATTTGCAGAAAACCATTTTTATTACAATAAAAATGTTATATCATGTAGAATTTTTTACATGCATAATCAGCAATATTTACAAAATGAAACTAATGTGATCACTTTTTCCTACTGCTTGCACATTTATCAATGACCTGTAAAGTGCAATATCTCTATGATAACCAAACTGCCTGTACCATCAAACTTGACTAAAAAATTTTACATAGCACCTCATAAATCTGGTACCCTTGAGACCTAGCATGAGCCTGAGTTGAGAAAATTTTGGTCTTGCTTTTAAAGTGCAGCCTAACTCATTTATCTCTCATTCTGTGTCCAACAGCATATACCAACATGCAGTGGTCATCATCATCATCCTCAAGCAGCCATGGGCTACGGAGGTCCAACCAGACCGTGCAATTTAACAATAAATTTCTCCAAAAAAGTCTGTCCTGAGCTACATCTACTGCATCTGACCACTGCACACCAATTCTAATAAGGTCCTGTTTGACATTATCTGCCCACCACATCCTAGGTCTCCCCTTCTTTCTGAGACCTTTAGGCACACTGTTCATAACCCTATTCGCCAATCTATAATTATTCATACGGGCAACATGGCCAAACCAACGGAGTCTCTCTCTGCACAATATGCTGCTTAAAGGAGATTGCAAACTCCTTTGCCTAACATCATTAGTTACAAATTTGAACCACCTAATGCCCAAGACACTGCGTAAGCATCTAGAATCAAAAGCATCTAGTTTCCTGTTATCTTGTTTACACAGCATCCAAGTTTCACTACCATAACTAACCCTAGAAAGAACCAAACTATTATACAGTCCAAATTTAGTGTTTAGAGTGTATACGCCTATTTCTTCACACTCTCCATAGATTCTTAAAAGTCCCGGCCGCAATCCCTATTCATCTGTTAATCTCATGCCGCACATCACCAGTATCTGTTACATAGCTCCCAAGGTAACTAAACTGTGACACCTGCTCAAGACTGCAACCATTCAGATTAACTGAATCACAGCTTGCCTGACCAATTTTTATCACTTTAGTTTTCGCTCTGTTTATAACCAAACCTACCCTACTACCAGTCTCATCAACAGCTCGAATGAAAGAGTTCAACTCATCAACATCATTTGCCAAAAAGGGCTAAATCATCAGCATAACCTAAATCAGAAATTTTCGTATCTCCAGTCCATTTAAGGCCAAAATCTTTCCCTTAAAGTGAATTTTGCATAACGTATTCAATAACCAAGCTAAAGAGAAAAGGAGGCAAAATGCACCCTTGTCGAACACCAGAAGTAATGCTAAACCAATTGCTACAAGCCTTACTAACTCTCACATACGACTCAGTGTTATTATAGAGAGCTTTCATTATGTTAACTAACTTGTCAGGTATACCATATGATCTCACAATCAACCACAAATTATGACGAACAACAGAGTCGAAAGCCTTTTTGAAATCAACAAAGCTAGCAACCAAAGGCTTCTGAAACTCTAAACATTTCTCAAGAATCTGCCTAAGTGAAAATATCTGATCCACACATCCCCTACCACTTCTGAATCCACATTGCTCATCACGCAATTGACTGTCAACCAGATTCTTAATTCTATTAAGCACAATCATGGAAAGAACTTTACCTGGAACAGAGAGTACGCTGATACCCCTATAGTTATCACAAGAATTGCGATCACCTTTTTTGATATAGGAATAACAATAGCTTTGGTAAAATCCTTAGGAACCATGCCTTTATCATACAAGATATTCAGAATTTCAGTCATCCAAGTGGTAACCGAAACATTCAGAGCTCTAAGCATTTCTGTAGTAATTTCATTTACCCCTGGGGATTTATGAAGTTTAAGTTTAGAAACAGCCAAAATAACTTCAGATTGTGCTATAGGGCCAACATTAAAGCCACCAATGCATCTATCATCATTGCAAACAATGGGAGTAGAACTACCCACATTGTTTAGGACACCACTGAAATGCTCAGCCTACCTAGCCATGACAGAATCCTCACCTTCTATAACCTTACCTTGTTTATCCTTCAGTCCCTGTATACATGTCCGTTTTCTACCACACAAAACATTAACTATCTGGTACAGCTCTCTGCTGTTGTGCTGTCTAACTGCTTCCTCGGCTTTGTCAGCCAAACCATCAAGCTAAAGATTCTTATCAGCAGCTACCTGATCCTTTACATGTTTATTAAGTTCCCTGTAATGCTTTCTATTAGGAGTAGTAGGATATTGATTAAGGACATTCCTGCAGTTCTTCCTTTCTGAAATGAGCTCAAGTGCCTTATCACTCAATGAACTCTGCCTCCTCTGCTCCTTTTTCCCTAAAATAGTACTGTTAGTTTCCAAAAAAGCCTGTTTAAAACGGTCCCATTCTTCCTCAACATCAGTAGTAAGCAAACCATGACTGTCATAATGACTAAGTAACCTATCATGGTAAGCTTTAGCTATAACTGGGTCTTTCAGAGCTTCAGTATTAAAAGTAAAATTTTTTAACCCTAGCAAAACACTTTTTAAGTTTAAGTTTAAGTTGCAAGACACTTTTAACAAGGTAATGGTCAGATCCAATTTCAGCTCCCCTACATGACCTGGTATTCCTAACAGAACTAACCCATTTGCTGTTAATTAATATATAATCAATCATATTCTTATGCAGCCCATCGGGTGAAACCCATGTGTATTTATGTATGCGTGGTGTTTGTAATAAGTGTTAGTTATTCTGAATCCATTGAGTTTACTTACCTGTAGGAGACGTTGCCCATTGCCATTGCAGCTACCAATACCAAAAGGGCCTATTACCCCTCCCCAAAGGTCAGAGTCAGTACCAACTTTAGCATTGAAGTCACCAAGAACAAGGGTAATATCTCCTTTCTTGACAGAATTCAAAATATCCTGAAGTTGTCCATAAAACCTATCCTTCTCATCCTGATCGGCATCCTCAGTGGGGGCAAAACAGCAGATAACATTAAAGTCTTTAACGCTTGTCTGAAATTTTGCTGTACAAAACCTTTCATTTATGCACTCATATCCTAGAAGAGCATCACTAGCGTGTCTGGTGAGAAGCAGACCCACACCTTGGTGATGCTTATTGTCGTCCTTCCCTGAAAAGAGAAAGTTAAGATTATTTTTAAGAATCTGACCTTTATCTGTCCATCTGGTCTCTTGCAAGCCGAGAATATCTTAAACTATAATGGTGGAATTCTTGTGCGAGGACATCAAGAGAAAAAGCTCTGTGCAGAGTCCTCACATTCCAACTACCCATGGAGAGAAAATGGTTAGTGGGATGTTTAAAGAAACTATGTTTATTGAGAGAGGGAATGCCGACAATATCAAACAGTCCCCTAATCACAGACATGGGGCAAAGACCTGTTCCCCCACCACTAAAGGCTGAAGACAATCTACACTGGAAGACTTCCTCCAATGTAGAATTTGACAATGCCAATAGAAGCAAAGAGTTCAGGTGTCTGCGATGACCTCTGCTCACGATTATCCACCAGCTGATAAACATATCCTGTGAATCTATTCACTTGGGGCTGTCAACCCACAAACAAACAGAAAACACAGCAGAAGATTTTCCCTCCACAGAAGCCCACCAGTGCAGCAAAATCAGGATCCATAATCAAGCTCAGAGCCATAATTTAGTCGTCCAGTGGATTTATATGGTCAGCACCAGGACCCTATATGATTGACCACTCCTCAGCAGGGTAGAAAAAAAAAAAAAAGAAAAGTAGCCATAGTTGTCCAGATCAGTAGCCAAACCAATCTGGCAACCCTCCCCTTCAGCTGACAGTTAAATGCATTTGAATTGGCTGCCTGCAAATTGGTTAGACTTTGTATATTTTGATGTGAAGCAGTCCATTCATTGCTCTATGGAGGTTTAGGTTATAAAAATTTTCAATGTGCACTTTTCAGAGAGTGCTAGATATATGAGGTTCTATTTTATTCTGAAGTATTTTTTTTTCTCCACAAAAATATAGACTTCATGTTTCATAAGGTTTTGATAGTCTTTATTTGGAATTTGGGAAAGTCAAAGGTGGATAAAAAGCATACTGATAGGAGCTTTGTCATAGAATAAAGTAATGTACATTGTCTGTACCTGTAAACATGTGTAACAGATTCATAAATTAAATTATAATTTATACACTATGAATGCTGAACATTTCCTATTACAAATTGTAAGTCAACTGGTTAAATTTCTTCAAAGTGATGCAATAATAAAATACTTGACTTGCCTACCAGTATCGCTGGTTTAACAACAAAGAATATTGGGAAGCATAGATCAGTGATGTATTGTCAGTCTAATGTCAACAGCAGAGGCATCATGATTTTTTTTATCCTTTAAGCATGGTCACTCTCAGACTGAAAGTGTGATAAACCAAATTAAAAGAACTTTCAATATTTAAGTGTTAAAAACTTCATTACGTAGTGCATAATATCTGCATATAAATAGACAAAAATAGCGAAGTTACAGCAGAATTTCAATTATTTGACTACTGAACTACCTGGTTAGCTTTTTTACATTTGTTAGCAGTCAGATGAAAAGGTTACACAATAACTGAATAGTTTCCATTCAGTAATAAATCATCACAAAAAAAGTCCCTGTACACAAAGAACACTTGAAAAATTGAGTTGAAAAAAAAATTGGTTGTCCTGACTGGGATTTGAACTCAGGTCTCTCAGAAGCATGCTGGGCATCTTAACTGCTAGACCACTGAGGAACTAACCATGTTACTAATCTGTGCTGTATTAAAAGTATAAAAATTTATAAATAGTATGATTAATAAAGGTAGGCAAAATATATCCTATATTGTAAGTATTCCTTATTTTTGGAAATATAGTCAAACTTCCAAAAAGAAGTAAATATTTATTCTCCATTTCTATTACAAATCACATGTTTAAAACTATTTCATTAATGCAATATTTCATTATCTTGATTTATAATACATTTGGATTCAAAATAATGTTACCATCATAATTTATGATAGACTTTTAACCACACAATAAATGCTTGAAGCATTTTGTGAACATTAATTTCCACATTCCAAAAGCATTATTTAGGTGTTCCATTGCAGCTAGGGATTTGATTTTCTAACCAAACATGGGATCAGGCATGGGGAACCCACATATGAAATTTGGGACCTTTCGGTGAAGTATGTCAGGAATTACAGAATGCCAAAATCTGACAAAATAAATATCTTGATTGTTTGTAACGGGCTCTGAGAGCAAGTGCCCAGTCAACAATGACCTTTGCAACACCAGGAAATTCTTGGTGTTCAAACTGTGATAAAATGCTGGAGGGGGGGGGGGTGGAAATACTCACAAAACTAACCATTAGTTCAGGAAACAACAAAATATGTAGATTAAAAGTGATACACGAGCTGTCACAATTTGTGTAGAAATGAAGCCATGGGCCAAGTGAGAACCTGTTTTTTAAACCAATCCCCAGGGCACATGGGGGATGCTGTGCAGGAAATTTGGACCATGCAGACAAATATCACTGGAGCCATAGTGCAGCAAAATCTGTGGTAATGGAAATAAAAATCTCGATAGCTTACACAGAAAGTAAGCCTCAAACTATGAGAGAGCTCGCTGACGTCAACAATGATTCAAGCAAACACTGGGCAAATTTCTTCCTGTTTTGAAAATCTGTGCTAAAGTGTTGGGAGGGGGGGTACTTACAAAATTTACCTTTAGTGCAGTGAAAATAAGAATATACAGGTTAAAAGTGACACCCGAGGAGTGCTGGGTATGTTCAGCTAGTAGTTAATAAAGGAGAAAATAGCAATTGTTTCTACACATCAGTCCCAATAAACACAACAGTGTTACTGTGCTATGTGCAATATACCTCAGAGAAAATAAATAAAAAGTTACTAGCATTGCTAAAAATGATAATGCTACTTGTGGCTATATATACTATGAGAATTGTGCCACAAAATATAATTCCACACAATACAACAAAAAAAGACGAGTCTGAACTTGAATATAAAAATTGGAAAATGCTTTAAAAATTTAGCCTTAAAAATTGGCTGTCATAGTGCATGTGATTAAAATTCTAATATACAATCAATGCATATTTTTGTCTTCAACAAATTACATCCTGGTTCTATTTAAAAATTCCATGTTTTCTTCAACATTCACTGCCAATGTCTGAAAGACAATATTTGATTATGTAGAACTCCTCTCTTTGTTTTGGAGTGTTTGACTTTTTCCATCATTTAACTACACCTTTGGTACATAGGTCATGCAATTTACATCTTATTGCTCTAGAAACAAAATTTATTTACATTGCACTCTAATAAAATAAGTTTCTTCATTCCTATCATCAGTATTATTAATATAAACAAATACATCTTCCAAGATGGTAGTATACTGTGGTATAAAATAGAGTCCCAATGAATAGCTTTGTTGTCCTAAGATTGTGAATTGTGAATCTCGGAGATGAAGCAACTGAGGATGACTGCAGTGAACCAGGTATGTTTTAGATTGAGCATATGGATTGGTGAAGGTGATACGCTGTATAGAAGAAATAAATTGTTAATTATATAAAGTTAAGAATCCACTGAAAGTATAAATCAGTATATCACAATATATATGTATATATATATAAATAACATAATTACTCCTCAAGCAGTTACTTGCCACAGAGGTCTGACAAGAGACTATCAATTTAATATTCCACTGAGAAGATATCCATGCAGAAGGCAAGGTCACAGCAGAAAGAACACAAAAGAGAAACATCCATAACTTATATAGGGCTTGAACCAGGTCCCTGTAATCAACAGGCAAATGCACTAACCACTTATTAGCAGAAACAGTAAAAAAGTTAATAAATTACTCCTAAAGTAGCTGCTTGTAACAGAAGGCTGAGGAGCCTGTCAGTTTAAGATGCTACAGAGAAGATCTGTGAAGAAAGTGAAATCTCGGTAAAGAGACAATACAAAAAATGAGACATCTATGCCTTATCCAGGCTAAAACCGAGGTTCTTTTGAACAGTTACAGTGTTAAGAATGTGCAAAATATTAATACAAACCTTTGTAGATTCTTTGCCTATTGTTAACTGGACTTGAAAGGCCTTTGACACAGTTGGTTTCTGACAGGTCATAACAACTAGCCAAGATCTAAGCAATGATAGAATTTCTTGATCCACCATGCTGATGTACAAATGCCTATAATAAAAGTATAAAGAGAACATTATTAGTTTAATCTTATGCATAAAGAATATATTTTCTGTGTGTTTTTCTATTTATGTATTCAACCGCCTAAAGAACCTAGAGGTACCAAACATTGCATAAACTTTTCCTTCACACAGAAGATTATAAGTTACATGTGAACTCACTGGGTTCAATCAAAACTGGTGTGGATCAGTAATAACTTTTAAACACTATTATGCTGTATGTTAACATGGGCATAGAGTTGGGTTGTTTTACCTCTGAGCATAGATAACTCTTTTGCACACAATGGGCTAAATGACCAGGTTACAATGACCTCAAGACAGTTGAGGTGAGGGGACCCACTGGATAGGTTTTGGGAGACAGATAGTAGCCTCTCGTCAAGGCCATCCAATGTGTTCTTACATTACTTTAAACTGTGCTCTTCTGTACATGGGGCCACAGCATAATATCCCATCTGATGGACAATGGCCTGTCTAAGCCCATCAGTGCATGGGCATAGAGGAAAATTGTCTTCAGCTAGATGGGATATGAACCCATGACCTCTTGATGGTTTCAATAAACAATAAAGTTTCTATCAATAAATTAAAAAAAAAACTTCAATTAATTTCCTTCTGCCTTCACATGATAAAAGTCATTGCATCAGAAATGAACAAAATGAGCAGGACACAAACTTTTATTGTGAAAACTGAATCATTCGAAAGAATATAAGAACAAAAGAACATCCGATTTTTGATTGACAGCCACTAATGTGCAAGCCCCCCCCCCCGCCTCTTGCATCATAGCTAGTGTGAGTATCATCACACCAGATGTAAAGTAAGTCACGTTAGGTCACGGAGATTAGAAGAGTTAGAGTGGTAACTGAGTATAGTTGAGATGGAGCCATAGGAACTCGGAGACATTAGTAGAGTCAGTGTAGTGTTGATTAGTTAGTGCGAGGCTGCTACTGTGAGAAGTTTAGTTTTTTTGCAAAGAGTTGCTTGTTTGTGAAAAGATTCTTGTAACACCACTGATAATAAGAAAAAGAACCCTCATTTAATTTAATTGGCAAGAGAAATTGCCTGGTGCCCAAGCTATCTGGAAACTAATAACATACTTTCTGGAGTGTGACAGACCCACCAAGTTTTAAGCTACTGGAGCAATATATGAAAGTTGAACCAAATGATGTCCTGTCCCAAGTTCAGTTTGTATTGAAAAAAATAAAAGGTATTTTGATTACCAGTGTATTCTAAACGAATTTTCAATGTGAAGTGGAATGCACTAAATCTATCACAATAGAGAAGTAGAGCCTTCAGGTACAGTGATAAAATAATCACAGAAAAAAAAACATGCTATTTTAAAAATATCGAAATTGATATGCGAGTACAATGAAAATATGGGAGCTTAATCCTTCTAAACAAGTAGATTTCACTTTACAGAATGAAAATTAGAAAAAATAAATTAAAAAAAAAACGATGCACATTATTCATTCAATTTGTTGATATCCATATTATCAATGTCTAGAGAATTGTGTTAGATTGTTTACCCAGGTGAAAACATTTCATTCATTTTAGACATGTAAAAAATTGAATTAAACACTTTAGTACAAAAACTAAAATAATGTGAATTTTATAATTAAAAAACATAAAACATGAATGTTGTGATGTTCCCTTTCATGACAAGCACTTTATACCTTTTTATACAAAATATTTCACCAATGTTCATTACAATAATGTCAAAAAATTACGCATGTAAAGATGTACCAATATTTGTAAGCTACAGCTAATGCATACCTTACAAATAGTTAGCAGCATTAACATACATTTATCTTAAGTATAGCTAATGTATAAGTGCAGCTGACTTCTGTCTGAAACTTCAAAGCCTCATAATGAGGTAGTATATCCCCTGACTTCCACTGAAGAGTTAAACCATTATGACCAGTGCGTCTTTATGCAAATCGAAGCAACTGCAGGTAATGTCATGAAATGGTATAAATAAACCGCATGTGAAGGTCATGAAATGGTATAAATAACACTTTATGCTGAGCTCTGTTAGTGTTATTCTTGTTCTTTAGATGGAAAAGGCAGCAGATTCAAGTGAGTTTGACAAAGACCAAATTGTAATGGCCAGATGACCATCAGAGCATTTCCGAGATGGCAAGGCTTGTGAGGCACTCATGGTAAGTCGTGGTTAGTACCTTCAAAAAGTGGTCCGAGGAGGGAAAAACCATGAACCACCGGCAAAGTGTGGGCCAACTATGGCTTATCAATGCTAAAGGTGAGAGAAGGTTATCCTGTATGGTACGAGCCAACAGAGGGGATACTGTTGCTCAACTCACCCATAATTTGAATACTGGTGACAGGAGTAATGTGTCACAACACACAGTACATCAAACCCTGATGAAAATTGGGTTGAGTAGCTACAGCCCACTCCGAGTGCCCATGATAACCTCAGTTCACCATTGAAAGCACCTATAATGGGCATGCGAGCATCAAAACTGGACCTTGAATGATTGGAAGATTGTCTGGTCTGATGAATCTTGTTTCCTGTTGCACCATGTGGACTGATGGGCACATATACGTCATTTACCTGGGGAAGTGTTGGCACCAAGATGCACCGTGAAACAAAAACAAGCTGGTGGAGAAAGTGCAATGCTTTGGGCAATGTTCTGCTGGGAAACCCTGATTCCAGTCATTCCTGTGCAGGAAACTATGACATCTACCACCTACCAAAAGATCATTGCAGATGGTAATTTCATGGCAATGGTATTTCCCTCTAGTAGTACCTTCTCTCAGCAGGATAATGTGTCATGTCACACTGCCCAAAATGTTTGAGAATGGTTCACAGAACATGAGGAAGACTTCCAGGTATTGCACTGGCCTCCAAATTCCCCAGACATCAATCCAATCAAGCATCTGTGGTTGGTGATCAGAGGAATATCCGATCTGCATGCAGCAGTTCAACTACATAACTTACAAGAGTTAAAGGATCTGCTGGTAACGTGTTGGTACCAGATACCACAAGGCACTTTTAGAAATACTGTGGTGTCCATGCCTCACCGGGTAAGAGTTGTTTTGGAAGCATGTGGAGCCTTCCTTATATGGTGGTTTTGGCAACATCATATAAGGAAGGTGGTCATAATGTTTTGGCACTTCAGTGTAATTGTGTTAACTGTTGAAATTATTTAACTATTTTTATTTTATTAACAAATACTGAAATTTCTAATTCAAATAGCTAATTCAGCCAATATTATGAAAGAGGGAAACATATTTGTCCAAAAAAAATGTGGAATTTAAAAAAAGCATTTAGAAAATTTAGCATGCACCAACAGAAAACAAAAAAATTTTCAGTCAAGTTTTGGCATTTAACCCTTCCAGTGCCCAAGCTGAAAAACAAGTTTCCATCCAGGGGCCAAGCTATTTTCTCACTATGCTCAGCCAAAAAAAACTTTAACTTTAGAACTTTTTTTTTTGTCAAATAACTAATGAAAGGAATTATGGCATGTTGTATATCAAATTAATCAGCATTTAATTCTGGATTTTCTGAAAATCAAGTATTTAACAAAAAAGACGATACGTTTTATTTAAATAGGACTTTTTTCAGAGTCACGTAGTAAAAAAAAATGCATCTGGCAACACAAAAATTCATTAAAAAACTAATCAACAGAAATGATTACAATGCACATGAATAGAATGATTATAGATTTCTGAATAACAAAAAAATTACTCTTTTGGTTTTAAGTAAATATTTTTCTTGTTTTGTAATTTTTTCCTGGTACCATATTTTGAGAAAATTCCAGGCTTTTAGCCAACTGTGCTGTCAGATAAACAAGTCAACTTTAGAATTAAAAAAAAAATAACCAATCAATGGAAATAGGTCATGTTATATACCAAATTAAACAAAATTTAATTATGAGTTTTATGAAAATAAATAACATAAACAAATTTGCAAGCATATTGATTTTAATAAGCCTTTTTCAATGTGATATGGTGAAAAAAAAAAGATCGCACTATAAAATTAAGGCTTCATTTCGGAAAACTTAATGAATAAAAATAGTTAAATTATATATTTATCGAAAGGAAATTTCCTCCCAAATAATATAATATTCAACTGAAATATGATTTTCATTTCTTTTAATGATTCTTTTCAGCACTGTATATTTTAAACATGGCCAGTGTTATACGTCTTCCTTGGCTGCTTTTTTTCACTAAACATTATGAATTTTTTCTTTGGGTGTTGAAGTTTGGCATTTTTGGCTAAGTGCAGAAAGGTTTGTGCACCAAGGGTACCCTTCCAAAATTGCCCTCCCAAATGATGGCTGTTTTCCGCAGCAAGGAAGTCTATTTTGCTTCCATATTCAAGACATTCAAATTTCAGAAAACGGTATAAGCTCAAAGTTTTTTATTAAAAAAAAAAACAAGAAATAATAAAATAAAAATTACATATAACCTAATGGGATGTTAAATATCTGCAACAACTTTTAAGTCGGCCTCCAATCTAACATAAATTGGAAAGATCGATAAATCAGCCGAATGAAGATCACTAACTAAAGGAAGTAAATATACAGAAACGAATGATACTAGATCATAGTTTTACTGGAAAAGTAATAAATAATAAAATAAAAATTAACACATAGCCTAATGCAATGTTAAAATATCCACAGCAACAAGTTGTAGGCCAGCCATACGATATAACATAACTATGAAAAAATCAATACTTATCGATCGTCCAAAAGATCGATAATTTCTGAAAAATAATCTACTGAAATAAAAACTAAGGTTTAAATATAAAAAAAATACTAACTTTACAAAAGTATCCAATGTGCTGGCCCAAAACTGTGAAAAACACTTATGGCACACAGAATGGAGATAGCATGTGTCAGTCATCTGCATCTTGTTTGACTCAGTGAAGCATAATTAATTAAATGCAGGTGCAACCAGAATTTTTAAGCAGAATGTGTTTACTTTCAGTTTCGATTTGAAGATGGGAAAGATGCATAGAATGCTGGGAAAAATGATAAAAATAACTTGGGAATACTGAAATAGGTTTATGACAGAAAATAGTGTGAAACAGAAAAAAAAATGGCAGTACGCATTTCGTAATTACTTCCAAAATCTATCATTTTTAAAATTAGCAGTTTTTTTTTGTTTTAATTTTTTAGATTTTCGAAAATTTAAGGAAGGTTAACAAGCAAATCGGCAATACTGTTTAGTGCTTCTAAGAAATGGCAATCAGATGGCTTTATAAAATTATTTATTCCACAGCTAGAAATTAGTAATAAGAATTTAATTCACGATAATGCTGTGGTTAGTTTTAAAACATTAAAACACGGTTCAGGGAGCAAGTCTCAAAAGTAGGAGAGTGGTTTACATTTACAAAAACCTTTTTACGGGTTTTACCTTATGATTACCCATAACACTATATACCATATCTATATAGCTCTTTTCTCACAAGAGCCACTAGAAACGTATTATATAGTAGAAAACATATTTACCATAATTTCTGGTACAGTTGCATATTGCAGCATTCTCATGTTGCAAGATGGTCTTTAAATATGCTACCAGTCCTATTTATGGAAAGTTCATTCAGTTGTTACGATATTGGTGCAGTTGCTTTGGAGCGACACTGGTTTTTCTTTGTCCACACTTGGTGCTTTGCACTATACTGGCTCTTGTTGTCAGTGATTTCTGGTGGCACAAGTTCTTTGTAATGTCCACAGCTGTTATTGCATGTTGTAACTAACCGTTATTTTTATATGCCTGATGGGTATAACACAAACTGTTCTTTTTGTTGTGATTAGCACTTTTCCAATTTTGCGAAGATATTAACCTTGCTCCACCATTAAACTGTTACTACTTCAATGCTAAAACTTTAGAAACGTTTTTTAAGACAACATTTAAAAAAACAAACATGACCCCCCCCCTCCCCCAGGTTCTCTGTGCTCCGTGCGACGCATTTCACCACGCTCTCTTTACACGTGGCTTCCTCAGGCAGGTGAAATACAAAATATTATATACGATTATGTGAATACCCAATGAAATACAAAAAAGCAAGTATTATTCCTCACTATGTGAGAGCACATAGATATTGTTTGCAACAGAAAACTCTACAAGAAGAGTTACAATATATTCAAAAAACAGCACAAGACGTAGGATACCCACGAAAGCTATTACAAAAATGGGACACCGAAGCTAAATACATAGTTAAAAGAGACACCCAACCAAACCCGCAGCAAAACGAAAATAAAAAACAATATGTTAAAAGTTTTCCTTATATAAAAACAATAACAAAAACACTAGAAAATACGCTAAGAAAATATAATTACACATTGCCTACTACCATTACACACTCTATCAAAAACTTAATTATAAATGATAGAGATCAGAAACCACCAACGGGGGGAGTTTACGAAATAGAAATCCCAGACCCAGAAAATAAATTAGAGGGCAAAAACAAATATATTGGAAAAACATATAGGCAGTACGAGGTACGAATGCAAGAACATATCACAGACATAAATAAAAAGAAACCCACAACGGCACTCTCAAAAACAATACTTGAAAATAATATCAAAATCGATAAAATTAATTATAAACCAGGAATGGCCCCAAAATCGAAATTTCAGTTGCAATACGCTGAAACATTAAACATACACAAATACCGCGACGAGGTCTGCAACACCGAGATCCCACCCCTTCCATCGGCGTGGCATCTCCTGTTGCACGCCCCGTCACGAGATGCACACGCAACATGTAAAACGCAGAGGCTATGACTAGAATGAGGCTGACTATAAATTGTCACACACGGTTACCATCGCTCCTGCCTGAGGAAGCCACGTGTAAAGAGAGCGTGGCGAGATGCGTCGCACAGAGCACAGAGAACCTGGGGGGGAGGGGGGGGGGTTCATGTTTGTTTTTTAAAATGTTGTCTTAAAAAACGTTTCTAAAGTTTTAGCATTGAAGTAGTAACGGTTTAATGGTGGAGCAAGGTTAATATCTTCGCAAAATTGGAAAAGTGCTAATCACAACAAAAAGAACAGTTTGTGTTATACCCATCGGGCATACAAAAATAACGGTTGGTTACAACATGCAATAACAGCTGTGGACATTACAAAGAACTTGTGCCACAGAAATCACTGACAACAAGAGCCAGTATAGTGCAAAGCACCAAGTGTGGACAAGGAAAAACCAGTGTCGCTCCAAAGCAACTGCACCAACATCGTAACAACTGAATGAACTTTCCATAAATAGGACTGGTAGCATATTTAAAGACCATCTTGCAACATGAGAATGCTGCAATATGCAACTGTACCAGAAATTATGGTAAATATGTTTTCTACTATATAATACGTTTCTAGTGGCTCTTGTGAGAAAAGAGCTATATAGATATGGTATATAGTGTTATGGGTAATCATAAGGTAAAACCCGCAAAAAGGTTTTTGTAAATGTAAACCACTCTCCTACTTTTGAGACTTGCTCCCTGAACCATGTTTTAATGTTTTAAAACTAACCACAGCATTATCGTGAATTAAATTCTTATTAAAAATTATTTATATTGTAGTTTAATAAAATATGCATCAAATTAAAAAACAAAATATTATTTTTGAAGCCTGAATTATATATTTTTATAAGTTATATATATATATATAAATTACAATGATGTCCTTGGCCTCTCTAAATTACAATGACGTCCTTGTCCTTGGTCTCAATTCAGATTCTCCAAATGTATACAGACGACATAGACACTAGAAGGGTTAATGGATTAAAGAAGCAAAATTAGGTGAAATTTTATTTCAGTGATGTTGTGCCCAATTTATATTAGGAAGCCATTTCACAAAAATGATTTTGTTTAAAAGAAAACAATACTTTTGCAGGGAGTGAATTTTCTCATATTCCAGGTGACCTATTATTTTAAACACTGCTTGACGCAGTATAAAAGGAGTGGTAGTGATTTTTGAATTCCATAAATTTGTCAACTAGTAAAGTAAAATGTTTCAAAATTTAGTATACGAATAGTAAAAACAATTCACTCTATTTAATAAAGAGCTTGTTTACATACATTTAAAAAATAACCATATGTTAAATTAAAAACAATTTCACACATAAAAAGTGTGGAAACGTAGATAAGTACCTAGTACCCGGCAGTAAGGATCTCACTCTCATTTCTAATTCTTGAACTGAACAAGCTCCCAGTATGAATGACTCACTGGGATGCAGCTGTAATTCATCTGGATTGGAAGAAAAACACTTCACCAAATGAGTTGCATGAGAACCTCTAAATGTGAAGAGTCAATGAAATCACTGTAAATAAATTATATATATATATACTAGATTAAAAATGTCTTTCCTATTATACAAAAATATAATGCATTCCATGGCTACTTCATTTTAAAAGATCCATGTCTATAAGGTGTTAGATTCAAAGCTCATTAACTTTTTAAATAAATTTCTTAGGGAAATATGTGTCTGAAGATAAACATCATAATAAAATCTATCTAAAACTTCATTTGCAATAGTATTCATATAATAAAAAGTTAGGAAAGCTTAATAATAGTAATGCCAGTTCAAATAATTTATCTCAAAAGATATTTCAAACAGGTTCAAAATGAAAGTAACTATTGTATGTTAAACTTTACTAAAATGTTTTAGTTTACTTTTAGCAGTTTGTGTAATAATTATTTAATATTTTGAAAATGTAAAATTTTTTTGAAGAATGAGAGATGTTATATGTTTTTATTTCCATAGTTTTTTAAATACTGAATAAATAATTTTAGAAATCAAAATTTAAAAATTTTTTAGATATCAAAATTTAAATAGATTTTATTGAGATCTTTAATTTATCATCTTACTCTCCAATGGCATAAATTAGGTAGCTCCTATATCAACATCCTTTGAGTGGGCAGTAAGCCTTCAATTAACAAGGCAGATGCTTTCCTAAAAGGCACCATATAAAATGTAAATATATTTTCCCTAAGTAATAACAAAAATTGTTAAGATTGCTTGTACCAATGAGCAATAGAGAGAGACAAAATACTAAATACAGCAATTAAGCATTAATATTATGTATTGTACATCATATTTAATGTTTAACCTTTAAAGTACCAGAAGACACTATAGTTCCCAGGGAACTACAGTGTCTTCTGATACTTTAAAGCAAAAAAGTTTTTATATTTTTGCTAAAAGGAATATTCTTATTAAAGGCTTCTCATATTAAATACATGAAAATTAACAAATTACACAGTGTACAATAATATGATCAAGTTCTTTCAATTGTATACTTCTGGACAAAATTTTAAAGTTCTTTAAATTTTCATGTTGAACAGAAATAATAATTAATATGGCATTATAAGAAGTCATTCTAATACACTGATTATCAGTTTTAGAGGAAAAAGTGCCTTCGACCATATGGAATATGAACCTTCTGATGGCAATATGAGATGCTTCACCAATGAGTTACTGACCACAGAGAGGCTAAAGTACATAAATCAGTTCTATATTTAAATTTTTGTCAAACCTTTAGCTTTCTCCTATATGACATGCAAATTTACAGCATATTTTTCTGAGTCTCATGCTCAGAATATGGAAAATATTCTGCCCAAAAAGCCAGTATATTTTTCATATTCACACTAAGCAATTTTCAATATCATTTTAATTGAAATATAAAATGTTTTAATACATATCACTATTCTGATGAATATGGTGATTAAAAATATCCATGACATAATTTTTTATAGAGAAACTGCTAACATTATTGAAATGGCAACTATAAAGGATATCTGGCAACATCTCTTCATGTCATAGAGATGCAGTTGAGTTGGGTTGTTTTACCTCTGAGCGGCACTTTTTTGCACACCATGGGCTAAATGGCCAGGTCACATGGACCCCGAAGGCTCAGAGAAGGTTGGGGAAGGGGACCCGCTGGAACAGCTGTTGGGAGACAGATGGTAGCCACCCGTCAAGGCCATCCAGCGTGTTCTATATCATGCACAGGGGGACACGGCTTAACGTTCCATCCGACGGACGGCGGCCTTTCCAAGCCCATCGTAGTTCCCTACTGACCGCGGGCAGTGCGGGGAATTTCACGGAGATAAATCTCAACGCTGACCTAGCTGGGACTTGAACCTGGGAACTACAGATTACGAGCCTGGCGCGCTACCGACTGAGCCACCCCCGCCCCAGATGCAGTTGAATATGGCACAGCAATCGCAGGCCTACAACATGAACTAAAAAGTGTACAGACTGTGAATGCAATCTGAAGGATCACACTTTGAAGCAGATAACTCAGAGTAACCTGTAAGGCTTTAGTTTTCTTATAAACAATTCTGCCTGGATATTTTTGATCAACACTTGTACATAAAAAAAACACTAATAATTATTCATATTGTGACTATTAGTGTACTCAAATCATTTTTGCTGACCATCTTTATTATGTTAAATGGAAGTGGAAATGACATTACATTTTAGGTGACATAAAAATTGTGTTCCATAGTATGAATGTTCATATTGTTAGAAAGTACCTTATGCAGTGGTCAGTAACTCAGTGAGTGATAAAGCATCTGATATTGCCATCAGGAGGTTGTGGGTTCATATTCCACCTGGTTCAAAACACTTTTTCCTCTAAAACTGATAGTGTGTTAGAGTGACTTCTTATAAATGATCAAGTACAATTTACTTTTACATCACTTTTGCCTTTAAGGTTACTTCATCAAGGCTCATAGCACACTGAATGTTTGTAAGCATGCTCACTCTTTCCAAACTGTAACATCATTTTTGCCAGTGGGTAATTTGGTCTATGGCAAAAATTATATTATTTATTTATAATATGTCCTCTCCCACTTCTGATAATTTTATGGTTAATTTGGATGCCTAAAAAGTTTTTTTTTTTTATCTAATACAAAAGTTTATTGTTGAAAAGAAAAAAAATGGCTGTAGATGAAGTACAGTAATTTATTAAAAATATGCATACAAAATCAGTATTACTAATATTGATAAAATATATAAAAAGTGTTTAAAAATTTTTCTTCTATGCCTTCACTTTTGCAAAGTAATCAATTTCATTTGAGTTTACTGTGATCTATGTAAAAGATAAAAATTATCACATGCAGGATAATTTTGATCTGTCTGATGCTACCAATGTCACCCTATTGTTATGCCACTAGGGTTCATAAGCTAACTACTAAACATGCAAAATGGTAGACAAAGAATTGAGGCAGGAAAACTGTCATTATATCACTCTTATGTGCATACTTTAGTGTTCATACACCTTTTGAAATCTTTTTAAATAATCTTTGTTACAATGAGGATGGACAATGTAGTATAAAAAAATATTCTCTAATTGGTTAATCATAACAAATATATTATGGAAAATGTGTTAAATGGAAAATATTGTATTGTGTATTACCACAATCATTTAAAAATTACTAATAATGAAGCATTTTCCTGGTCTTAGGATTATCAAGATCAATCTTGTACAGTTTTGAATTGTCTAATATAGGGAATGATTTGCAATTTTAATTAGGTTTTGGAAAATATACCAGCATGGGGGTTGAGTTTATTTAAAAAAAAAATGGAGTTGCAAAAGTTAAACTTTTTGTTCAATGATTAACTTGGCAAAATCTGTTTAGAAAACTGATGCAGTTACCTAGTTAGTGCAATAATCAGTATAAAAATAGCCTGGGCGATTTTGAACACTAAGAGTGCAGATAATTCCAATAAAATAATCCACTTAATCATAAAGTGTGGAAAGGACTAAAGTCTATCATCCTTCTTGGATGACCGGAGAATTATTTCAGCCCTTTTCCACACCAAAAGGTTAAATTTCCTAACCAATGACTTAAATATTTAGAATTTGATGTTTCCTGAGAAAAAAATAGTGGCTGCAGACAATATTTTACTGAGTACAAATTCAAGTATGGTTTCAGTGTTATTACAAACACTATAATTAAAATTGTTAAGTAACGATGACAATACACATATTTTAGAAAATGACAAAAAAAAACAAAAAAAAAACATCTGATTACAAAATAGGTTAAATGGTCAGGTCAAAAGTACCCTGATGCCGAAGAGAAGGCTGGTGGAAGGGACCCGTTGGATAGCTGTTAGGAGACAGATGGTAGCCTTCTGTCAAGGCCATACGGCATGATCTCTAATGTGCCACAAGGTATGGCTCTACAGCATAGGGTGCCAGAGCTTTATGTCCCATCTGATGGACAGTGGCCTTTCCAAGCCCATTGATATCTACTGATTGAGGGCAGGGTGTAAGTTTTGCAGAGATAAATCTCCACACTTTATCTCCACAAAATGATGGCCCAGGTGGAACTTGAACTTGGGAACTGCAGATTACTAGCCAGGAGGGGCCGGGGGCGGGGGTGGCTCAGTCGGTAGCGCGCCAGGCTCGTAATCTGTAGTTCCCAGGTTTGAGTCCCAACTGGGTCAGCGGTGAGATTTATCTCCACAAAATTCCCCGCCCTGCCCACGGTCAGTAGGGGACACCGATGTGCTTGGAAAGGCCACCGTCCGTCGGATGGGACGTTAAGCCATGGCCCCGTGTGCGGGAGAGCCATACCCTGTGCACGTTAAAGAACACGCTGGATGACCTTGACGGGAGGCTACCATCTGTCTCCCAACAGCTGTTCCAGTGGGTCCCCTCCCCCAACCTTCTCTGAGCCTTCGGGGTCCATGTGACCTGGCCATTTAGCCCATGGTGTGCAAAAAAGTGCCGCTCAGAGGTAAAACAACCCAACCAGCCTGGCGAGCTTACCGATTGAGCCCCCCTCCCCCCATCCTGTTTACGAAACAAGATTTCCAATAAGACAAATATGCAATTCTTCAATTCATAAAACTTACAAGCTTTTTCCAACTACCCTGCATTATCAATGCTATTCTTCAAACTCTTTCTTGATAAAAAAAATGTTACTTCCAGTACATTCAGAAAAGTCAAAAGTTCAAATGTATTGTATGCAGTCACGTTTTAGTTATGAAAGATTCTTGATAAAAAAGGAGCTAACACTGAAGTTCTAATTAGGTGAATTACATACCTTATTATAAGGGAAGATCTGCTCATTTGCCCAGCAACACAAGATAAATCTACTCTTTGTTGAGCATGTACAGTAATTTTCCATGTATGAAAAGGTTTGCTAAAATAAGGATCATCATATATAAATATGAAGAATGTCCTCATTGTTCCAGAATTACCAGTAGGCACCTAAAATAGAATAATTTACCTTATATATTTGTATTACATCATACTATGAAATGTATAAGAAATGATGAATGAGAATAACAATGAAATAGTAATAACAAATTTTAATTTTTTATAACACTATATATAATTTAAAATATTTGATTGTAATTAACTACACAATTGCATAAGGCATTAAAACATATATTATTTATGCTACTATAAATTCAGAATGTTTTGAGACAATTAAATGCAGATTTATAATTTTACAATGAAAAAATAGTCAATAAATAGTTTTGCGGAAAAAATTAGTTTTGCCAATCTGCAGACTCAAACTCGCATCTCTCCAATTCATGCCAGAGTGTCATGAATGAAAAAAAAAAAACTAGTCATCTATCTAAACTAGTAGATCAGTTGGATCATACTGAGTGTGCAGTGTCAGCAAATTTTAGATGAGAATTATTTAAACTACTCTATATTGTTTGAAAGACTTAAATGTTTAACAAATATGGTTGTTAAAAGTTGTTTCTGACCTTTACATATATATCAACTGGTTCTTCAGAATTCTGACACCTTTGGATTCCACATATGACATCAGCATCTGAACACTTCACATGTAAGTCTGATCCATTGAATTCAGCAGCTACATGTAAAATTAAAATACAATATTTAGTTAAGAATACAAAAATTTATAAGGTGAATCACTTGATAGCAAAGCTTTGTCAAAGCTGAAAATGGAGCAACGAGTGCTTCAGTTATATCATCTGCAGTGCAACGCAGATGTTTAATGTTGGCCAAAAGGTTGAGGGACTATGTGAAGTAGTCATTCCAAAGAGGTGGGTTGGGTTGTTTTCCTCTGAGAATGGCACTTCTTTGCACACAATCTCAATGATCCTTAGGGCTAAGAGAAGGTTGGGAGGAAGGGGACAAACTGGGAAGTTATTAGGAGACATGACAGCCTTTTGTCAATACCATCCAGTGTGATCTTTAATGTGAACAGGGTATGGCACTTCTGCATATGGGGCCATGGCTTAACATCCCATCTGGCAGATAGTGGCTTTTCCAAGCCCATTGGTGCCCCCTACTGACCAACAGGGCATGGAGTTTTGAGTAGATAAACCTCAATGCTGGCCCAGGTGGGACTTGAACCAAGGAGCTGCAGTTATGAGCCAGGCATGCTACTGACTGAGCCACCCCTGCTCCATTCTAAAAGGATCAGCTAGACAAAGAATGAAAAAAAAAGAATTAAAAGTGGAGTGCCATTTTGATATAGGCAGATTAACATTTACAATGAATAGGAATGTAAGAATTTTGTACTTTATAGATTTCAGGAAGTAACTTTTAATGTAGTCCCTTCCATCAAATATTGACAAACAAGCCACTGATAATAAGGCCAAAATTTACTATAGCTTGGGACTGCATATCCATAACCAGCACATGCTAAATGAAAAGAAAAAATTACCTTGCAGAATTAGATGTTTCCAAATAAACCTAATCTTTTCATTTTATAATAACAACTTATTTCCAATATGACAAGGTGCCATCTCACATAGTCACATGTGCATAGTATGAGGATTTATATATTAGAAATATGGAAAATGTGTGGGCTGGTCAGGTTTAATCACCAGACTTGAATTCAACTGAATAATTGTCAAAATGAAAACACAAACTGAACTGAATGAACTGATGATTATTCACATTACTGTTGCAATTGTTGGAATTTCAGAAACTGAACTAATAAATGCATAAAGGAATATTTCAAGAGTGATGCAACAGTTTCAAATATTGTAGTTTAACTGATAAAGCAAATGATTAATTAATAAATAACCAGTGTTAATGTCCCAATAAGTTTTTCTTTTTTTCACACTGGCTATGCGATTCAGAAAAAATTTAATTAATAAATGAAAGCTAATTATTTTGAGAAATGTAATAATTACTATTATGGTGTTTTCAATGTATTTATTTTTGAAAAAATAGAATTCACAACATATTTACCTTTACTGATCCTAATCCATTTCTTAAAGAGAGATTGTTCAGGTGAAAGAAAAGTAAACACTTGTGTTGTGGAAGGTGGAAGTGGCTGAATTTTTAGGCTAAGAACAGCAAAAATCTTCTGCTCTGATGTGCTAAAATATATCTGCAGAGCAACAAATGCTTTAATACAAAATAAACTGCTAAATATTGCTTTATATACACAGTAAATAATTCAAGAGAGTTTAAAGACAATCAGCTAGTGTATGAATAATATAAGTAAATTCTTAGCAAAAGAGTTATCTCTTAAAATGGAGACAATTCTATAGCATGTTTCCATAGATCAGAGGTGCACAAACTTTTTCAACAATGGGCCAAAGAAAAATATTATGCTTGCTGAAGGCCAAAGAGCTGGAAAGGGAGTGCAATAAAGAAACAAAAAATTATACTTTGTTTATTATGTTTAGCCATCCCGTGGTCGAGTGGTTAGCGCACTTGGCTACTGATCTAAGGGACCTGGGTTCGAGCCCCGGATAAGGCATGGATGTGTGTCGTTTTTCTGCTGAGGTCCTGCCATCCTCACAGACCTTCTACTATGGCATATAAACTGACAGGCTCCTGTCAGACCTCTGTGGCAAGCAGCTGCTTGAGGGGGTATTTATTTTATTTATTATGTTTCATTTGTCATATGTATAGATACAAAATAATACGAAAAAAATAATATTTGTATAAAGTGTATTTAACTTCAAAATTGAAGTTTGTTTGTCAAAGCAGTATGTAAAGAATAGAACTGGATCCCAGAAATGAGCTACTGAACATTTGGCTTCAATGATGTAGCTAGTTGTATGATGTTATTAAAATTTTTGTCTTTCATCTTATTAAAACACCATTCACTTTAGTAAAGCCAGATTAAAAATAATAATATTTTATGTTTTCCAATTTTCATGTGGTATGGAGTATATGCATGCTTGCCATAAAGGGTAAATATCTATATTGATCTAAAGGTCCATCATATTGATCCACATCTATCTAAAGGTATAACCATTATAGTATATTCATAGCTGCAGAAGGAGTTCATGATTATAGATAGAAATAAAGCCAAATGTGCAGAAGAATCCATGAAATATCATATGGAAATATATATGTTAAATGATATAGCTTCAGATGTGCTGATAATGACTTATTGAACTTGCTATTACCAGAGATGCAATGGAGAGTATATGGCAACATATGCTATATACTCTCTGCTTCGTTTGAAAATTTTCATATATCCACTGTAGTTTTTTTTTTAGGAAACCTCCATATACCCAGTGGTCTTTTTTATATCCTTTAAAATTCTGAAAATTTTTGTCAGATAAACGGATGCTTGGTGGATAGGAGTATTCCAGAATAAATTAAAAACATAATATTGCATGTAGATTTTAATATATTTTCTTAGATCAATAGTTGTAGGAACAGGTGGCCTGTGGCTTTCCACATTCCTATCCTCACAGAGATTTTCAATTCGTTTTGTATGGCAAGCAATAACTGAGGCAAAAAAACAGAAAGGGGTTTAATAAATAATATAGATTTAAGATTATCACTGACAATTTCGAATTTTTCAGACATCATGCATTTCAAACTAGTCTTTTTAAAATAATCCCATACCAAGAGAGGATTCTCAGAACAATTAGTCTTTACCACAGCTCAAGCTGAACAGAGTGGGGATAAAATAGCAGCACTTTAGGGTAATGTTAATATTAGACAGAAGTGGCTTTGTTTCTAGGAAGAGTTTATAACATAAACTGTCAGCTATAACTGAAGCATAGGTCAGTAAACCTGACTTCATTTTAGTATGGCATGTTTTTGTATGAGAAAAGATGAACAAGTTAGGAGAAATTTATACGATCTTTTTTGTCCTATGTGGTGTAAATCATTCAAAAATATAATGTAGATCAGAATATTAAATTAGTTATACCCAATTTTGTATTTGGAAATTGAGGACACATTGGTATTTTTTTTACCACATTGGAATTTTTGGGGGTTGGGTTGTTTTACCTCTGAGCGGCACTTTTTTGCACACCATGGGCTAAATGGCCAGGTCACATGGACCCCGAAGGCTCAGAGAAGGTTGGGGGAGGGGACCCACTGGAACAGCTGTTGGGAGACAGATGGTAGCCTCCTGTCAAGGCCATCCAGCATGTTCTTTAACGTGCACAGGGTATGGCTCTCCCACACACGGGACCACGGCTTAACGTCCCATCTGACGGACGGCGGTCTTTCCAAGCCCATCGGTGTCCCCTACTGACCACGGGCAGGGCGGGGAATTTTGCGGAGATAAATCTCAACACTGACCCAGCTGGGACTCGAACCTGCGAACTACAGATTACGAGCCTGGCGTGCTACCAACTGAGCCACCCCCGCCCCAATTTTTTGGGGGACATGTCCCTTCCACGCTATGATCATGTGCATGATCCATAGTATACCTTGTGGCTTTTTATGACTATATCACTATATATTACTGGTATGCACATTAGTAGGGTGTTAAACATATTCATATTAAACTATATTATCCATCTGACTGTAGACAAATATAAAAGTAGAATATATCAGACACAGAGGCATATGTTAGCTCAAAGATAAATCATAAAAATAACTAAGTTCAACTTTTTAACATCGTGCAATAGGTTCCAGGATTCACTGTATTAGTTCAGAAAGCAAATATTCTGGTATAACATTAATAAACATAATGAACCTATTGTCTAATGCCACTGAGTTATATTGCTATATACAGTTAAATTATTTGTATATTATATCCTGTGATTAAAAAAGAACATACATATTAATTATATGGTTGTTTTGTAGGTTATTTGAAAATAACTGAAAGGAGGTTCCATATAAAAAGGGCATTCACTCTGAGGCTTGGGTTTGTTTCATCTCTGAGCAACACTTTTTTCCATACAGTGGGCTAAATGGCCTAAAGTACAAGAACCTCAAAGGCTCAGAGAAGGTTTGGAGAAGGGGTAATTACACATTACTTCTTCTGTAGACAGATTGATGGACAGCTGTTACCTACACAACCGCAATATCCAGGAGATATCTAAATGGCAAACAGATAACTATTAGTCATCTTAAATATCCTATGGACATTGTGATTGTGTGGGTAGGAGACAGATGGAAAACATTTATGACCAAGGACAGGGTGGGAGTTTAGTGGAGATAAATCTCAACACTGATTCAAGAGGGACTTGGACCTGAGAACTTCATATTACAAGTCTGCACTTTACTGACTGCACCAAACCTTGCTCCCCCCCCTCTCCTTTCTGATGATACTAGGTCAGTTCTAGGTGGTCTTATAAAATTTACAACTTTTGTTTTAGATTAAACTGGCATGCTTTGATTTTATATACCATTGGGCTACTTCAAAAGTTGTTAGTGCACCTTTTTATCTGAAATGCAGTTAACAATATGCACAGTCGTATCAGAATAATATGACCACCTACCTAATAATGGGAATAACCACCCTTGGCCCGGATGACAGCAGCAAGACAGCATGGCATGGGTGTCTGCAGAGGGGGGCAAATTTAATCGCAACAATTTAAACGCAATTAATTTATATACATATGTATGTGTTTTTGTATTGATGCAATACTGTATTCTATAATCTACTTGTGAAAAAAAAAACCTAAAAAATTAAATAATTAAATGAAAATTTATTGATGTAATTATTTGTTTCCAAACTTTGCCCCCCCCCCCCTCCTGGAAAATTTTCTGCGGACACCCATGCTTGGAAGGTTGCCAGAGGCACACATGAACATTCGGACTTCAGCAGAGCACAGAGGTTCCGGAGATGACATGGTTGTGAGTCTGCACGCCAAACCTGTCAATCCAAATGGTCCCACAAGTGCTCTATGGGATTGAGGTCAGGTGATTTTTCCAGCCAAGGGAGAATGGAGACATTGCTACCGTGTTCCTGGAACCAGTCACGCACCACCTTAGCGACATGGCAGGGTGCATTGTCCTGTTGGTACCATCACCACCAGGGTAAACGCCCAACATGAAGGGATGCATGTGGTCAGCGAGGATGGACAGGTAGCCATTGGCGTTCAGGGACCCATCTAGTGATACCAGCGGTCCCAGGTCATACCAGGAAAACATCCCCCAAACATGCACACTGCCGCAGCCGACCTGTACTTGACCGACAAGCA
Source organism: Ryuthela nishihirai (assembly GCA_038380435.1). Taxonomy (NCBI): domain Eukaryota; kingdom Metazoa; phylum Arthropoda; class Arachnida; order Araneae; family Heptathelidae; genus Ryuthela; species Ryuthela nishihirai. Next base: position 92,098,402 of record JAWZYU010000006.1, read on the forward strand.
TGTCCAGGTGTTGGTTCTCGTGTGTCTGACGCTGCATCTGCCATCACCCATCACTTCTGTGGAGTACAAACCTCGATTCGTCGGAGAAGGAAACTTTTTTTCACTCTTCCACTGTCCAATGACAGTAGTTCTGTGTGAACTGAGGCGTCATTGCTGATGGACCTTGGTTAACATGGTCACCTTTACACAGCATTGACTCCAGAGACCCATGCGTAACAGGGTTCGCTCTACTGTTATCAGGGACATGCACCTAGGTGCCTCAGCGTTCATTTGAGTGGTCAATTGCTGCACTGTTGCATGCTGATTGCCCTTTACTAGTTGAGAGAGGCGATATTCTCCTCTGGGGTCGATGACCTTTGGGGCTCCACAGTTATGACGTCTGGAGGTATTCGGTGTGCCAGTAGTCCATTCTTGGTACACCCTTACTACAGCACCTCGCGAACAGCCCACGAAGTCTGTTTCCAAAATGCTTCCACCCTTGGAGCGGTAGCCGATGATCATTCTGTTTTGAACGTCTGTCAAATCAATACCTCTGCCCATTGTGCTCACGTTACCCACTAGGCTCATCTGTCCTGGCCGGTCGCTTATATCTCTGTGAGGTCAACCTTGTCATGTGCACTCTGTGACACTCTGGGCAGGTACACTGTGATTTCATGGGTGGTCATATTATTCTGATATAACTGTGTATATGGGTATTAACTTTACAACTGCCAACTTTAAGTTAATGTCAGGCTCAAAATGCAACAAAGTCAGGACTAACAAACATGCATATAACTATCATAAATTTGATACTATATTGAAATTATACATCCTATATATATCTATAAAACATAGTTTTTCAACAGATGACTGATCAATGGTCAGCTATGATTTTTGTATATGCTAATAATTTTAATGTGGGCACTACAGAGAGCCATATGAGGCTGAAAATTTTGACACTAAGCACTTTTAGGGCTTAAAAAACGATTTTGCAAGGAAAAAAGTTGTCAAGCATTGTAAAAGATCATTCACTTTAACCCATTCAAGACCGACTAGTCAATTTCAAATTTTGGCCATTGTGGGCAGTTATGGGTTTTAGAAGGTCAAATATAGGCAATAACATAATAATGCTTTAAACTGTTTAAATTTTAATAAATTTTACTGAACAAATAATTTACTTAACCCATACCATTTTTAATACTCTATGCATTTACCTTTTCAATAGATGATCTGAGGTGGTTTGTAACAGGAATAGCACTTAGCATATCTGTAGAAAAGTGGTGGCCAGTAGCTGCCTGAAAAATTATACATACACATTACTTCTGTTTGCATTATATATTTTAATTATGAAAAGTGAAGAAATTTTTGGTGAATTCAAAATGATATTTTTAGAATTCTTACTTTAACATTTACCTTTGTTCAGTGGAAATCAATGCTGATTCAGTGAGAATTTAATGGATTGAATGAATGGTAAAGTAACTCAGCATATTAGTAGCTTGTAATTTTGTACCTATGCACTTTGATACTGGTTCTTCAACCAATATCAAAATGCACAGACACTTTCTTCGACCCCCCATCCCCCAATTCCGAATATCCTGCCCATGCCACTAGTTCCAGAGATCTCACTATCTCACTGTTTGAAAACTATTTTCATCACAAAATGTCTACCCTTCTACATATACTCGGGAAACAAATATATCATCATCATCATCCTCAAGTAGTTATGGGCTAAGGAAGTCCAACCAAACCATGCAATTTACTACTCCAAGCATATCTGTCCTGAGCAACATCTGCTGCATCTGCCAACTGCACACCAATCCCAACAAGGTTATGTTTGACATTGTCTGCCCACTGCATCCTAGGTCTCCCCCTCTTTCTGAGTCTTTTAGGCACACTGTTCATAACCCTATTCACTAATCTATAATTATCCATACGGGCAACATGGCCAAACCAACAGAGTCTCTGCACAATATGCTGCTCAGTGGAGGTTGCTGACTCCTTGGCCTAACCTCTTCATTACTTACAAAGTCAAACCACCTAATACCCAAGATACTGCATAAGCATCTAAAATCAAAAGCATCAAGTTTCCTATTATCTTTTTACAAAGTGTCCGAGTTTTACTACCATAACTAACCCTAGAAAGAACAAACTATTATACAGTCTAATTTTAGTCTTTAGGTGTATACGCCTATTTCTCCACACTCTCCGTAAATTCCTAAAAGTCTCGGTAGCAGTCCCCATTTGTCTGTTAATCCCATGACACACATCACCAGTATCTGTTACATAGCTCTCAAGATAATTAAACTGAGACACTCAAGGGTGCAACATTTAAATGCATTAAATGCCTTGAGACACTCAAGGGTGCAACATTTGAAGCACCATCTGCTTGACCAATTTTAAGAGAGTGAAAACAAGTTTATATATGCACATAAACCTGTTTACACTCTCTTAAGTAAATAATTTATGGAAAACATTATTAGAAAGAAAATTCACTACAAGTTTATCCTACCTGCCAAGCTTCTGTGATGGTACTAGTATCTAACAGACACTGATATTTGAAGGGTATCCGAATTTTTTCTTTTGCTCTCAAAAAAACTGTAGGTGATTCTTGATTATTAGCTGATTTCATGTTGATTAGATCATCTTCAACAGGCTCATTAATGTTCACCATTTTACGTAGCAATTCCCATTCATTTCTTATTGTCACCAAACTATTATAATAATAAAATGCTTTAAAATTACATCAATAAAGAAAAGTATATAACATGAATTATTGAGTAGTACATAATTGGTATAATAAAATTCAATATATTAATCCCCAATTAGGCAGAATACATTCTGTCTAAAATCAAACTGAATTCAAAGTAAATGATATCAAGAATTTCAGTTCTTTCAACTCCATGTTCTGTTCTTTGAATGATATGTACTGTTCCTAACTGAATTGTTCCCTATAAGACATTTAATTAAATTTTCCCAGGATTTTATTCCAAATATAATTTTATCCTATGCATATTGAACAGTGCTTTTGCATTTCATTACCATTGTTCTCTTAAGACAAGGAACAGCATCAACACCGAGCCTGGTGGTTGTCCCAGTACTATACTTCTTATTTCAGCAAAACACCAGAGATTGTACAGTACAATATTAACTTCAAACAATTACTTTTTTGAATCCATGATTGTACTTCTACCATATTGATCTCTTTTTGCAAAGACTCAGAAGATTATACTAATACAAACTCATATAATGTCTGATGTCTTGGGAAAATAAGAAAAATAATAGTACTACTGCCAGGCTTACAGTATTAAATTTATTATTTAAAAAAGTGTTTCAATATCTCTTTAATTAAATCTGAAAGTTTACTTATAAGAAGAGAACAAGAAAAATTTAAAAGAAAACTTTTAAAAAATGCATATTTTACAAACAAGCAAATAATCAACTTTCTTAATTCTTTACCCATCGATGTTCAAAATATTAAATTTAAAAACAAATAATCTGCTGAATAAAATACTAAATTTGAAAGAATATAGGCATACCTTGCTTTAAGGTGCTTTGCTAATACGGCACTTTTCAATTATATTCATGTTTATTATTTTTGCTGCTTGCCTTGGCTCTTCAGGGGGTTTTAGGCAGTGATGCGCACATCAGCTGACTCTGAGCTGAATCGAGCAAGTCAACCTGTGCTATTTTGTTACTCAAGCTCAGTCTGTTTACAGCATTTGTGCACTTCATATCTCAGTTTACTCCAGTTACCATACGAAAAGGACGAAAATATTTTAAGGTTAGCAAACAAATTTTTTATTATTTTTACTCTTGCATCTTTTTTTAGGCCTAGCACTATTGTGCACTTAATAAATGATAATGTAAATATGTTTTTAGGTTTTTATATGCACTGGCAAGTGAAAAAAAGGCTGTTATTCACTTTAAGGTGGTGGTCTGGAACCTAACCCACCATATTAGCGAGGTATGTTTGTATCTATTCTTGCATCCATCAATAAATTGTGCCCATATTCCACACTTATTTGGTAGTAATGCACTGTCCTGGTAGGGGTGGGGGTCGCTCAATCGGTAGTGCGCCAGGCTCGTAATCTGTAGTTCCCAGGTTCGAGTCCCAGCTGGGTCAGTGTTGAGATTTATCTCCACAAATTTCCCCACCCTGCCCACGGTCAGTAGGGGACACCGATGGGCCTGGAAAAGCCACAGTCTGTTGGATGGGACGTTAGCCATGGCCCTGTGTTGGGATAGCCATACCTTGTGCACATTAAAGAACATGCTGGATGGCCTTGACGGGAAGTTGGGTTGGGTTGTTTTACCTCTGAGCAGCACTTTTTTGCACACCATGGGCTAAATGGCCAGGCCACATGGACCCCGAAGGCTCAGAGAAGGTTGGAGGAGGGGATCCACTGGAACAGCTGTTGGGAGACAGATGGTAGCCTCCCGTCAAGGCCATCCAGCGTGTTCTTTAATGTGCACAGGGTATGGCTCTCCCGCACACGGGGCCACGGCTTAACGCCCCATCCGACAGACGGCGGCCTTTCCAAGCCCATCGGTGTCGGCGGATCCCCATCCATCGGGCAGGGCGGGGAATTTTGCGGAGATAAATCTCAACGCTGACCCAGCTGGGACTCGAACCTGGGAACTACAGATTACAAGCCTGGCGCGCTACTGACTGAGCCACCCCCGCCCCTCCTTGACGGGAAGCTACCATCTGTCTCCCAACAGCTGATCCAGTGGGTCCCCTCCCCCAACCTTCTCTGAGCCTTCGGGGTCCATGTGACCTGGCCATTTAGCCCATGGTGTGCAAGAAAAGTGTCGCTCAGAGGTAAAACAACCCAATCCAACTGTCCTGGTTGTTTACTTCTTACCCAAATGACACACAAATCTTAGTCTAAGTGATTACAGCTAAAAGGGCTGTTATATTTACAATATTAATATATTGTCATGAATAATATATAGCACTTGTTTTTTAAAATTAAAAAAAAAATTAAATAATGGAAAAAATTATTTATCTTCCCATGTGTGTCTTAAAAAGTGAGAAAAAGAAAAAATAATGGTGACAAAAACACTACTCATTTAATTCATAGTAGCTTCAAAAGAAGATAAGGTGCTGGCAATATTTTTCAACTAGTTAGAGAAACCAGTTGGTAGTACTCTGTTCTCCTTTGAAGTTATTATAAACTAAGTAAGTGATTTCATTATTGGCATTATGCTTTACTCTTATTTATTTTTTTGGGAACTTATGGGAAATAGGTTTTTACTTCTTTTTAATATATATATTGCCTTTTTACTGGCAAGATATTTGCTACTACAAGCATCTACCTTTTCCTGTTTTCAGAAGAGAATATCATTATATTACGCATGTCATTCTTCACATCAAAAGATTTCACTACACACATAACTGATTGCAATAAACCTCTGATAAATTCCCTTTCCCTTTTGGGGAGATGAAAGGAAAGGTGGGGAGGGCATAATTTGAGGTTGAGCATGACATTTCCCTTATCAAAAGCTTTCATTCACCACTTAAAATTCCTATCTCCCTTTTTGGAGAAGAGGGGGCTGTCACAAGCTTTCATTTGACACATAATGAATTATGTTCAGCCCTTTGCATTTGGAAAATAGAATGGGACAAGCATTTACACATTCTCCTTTTTTTAGGGGAAGTTTGGAATTATTTTTTATTCTAAACTATGACAGTGGTATCCAGCAATTTTGGACTAGGGGGCTACTTAGTTTGCTCAAAGTAGTTAGTTCACAGCAGCCTCCCATAATTTGGTAAAACTTGTCGGTCATAAATAAGAGAAAACTTCAAAGTAGGTGTTTGTAATAAATAATAATGTAAAGATAGCTAACAATGAACCCTTGTGTAAAGGAACCCCCTGATTTTTCATCAAAGATATTTTTATTTTAAGATATAAAAAAAGAAAATTTTTATTTATCATCGGTAGTCTCTTTATGCGTGTGCCATTGCTTGACGAACGCATGCACTTCTCCTCCAATACGACGTTGCGACTTGTTGGTTGTCGGCCTGAGGCTTGCGGTGTTGCAGTTATGAAGATTTGAGTTTCGAGGAATTGAGTAATTTGTTAATATCTATAATACTATCCATGTATAAGAAACCCCCTATTTTTGGGACCCAATTTTTGGCAAAAAGGGGTTCCTTATACACATTAAAATACGGCAATTGATAATGATCTGTCACTGGATTGGAAAAACATGTAAAACAACTGTTTTGATAAATGCACAAACTGAGAGTTCCTGATGGAGTAACAATTTCAAGCAAAAAGCAAATGGAAGACAGGTAAAAAACAGCAGTACATGAATGGTGAATACACTGCTTCACATTCAAATAAATAAATACATATAAAAATACCTCAATTCAGAGCACTTCCATGATATGTTTACAATATTATCACAGAGGAAAGGACTGATGAGTTCAAATTCAAAGTAAGATGCAGATCCAAATGTTGGATGCACTGAAGCTTCATAAGTAATAGATGCTTGAAGAAAAGACAGTATGATATCATGCTTATTCTTCTTTACATATGCCTCAATAGTATGCAAATCTCTTTGCCTTTCCTTTAGCAGGTTCCTCATATCCTGTATTACATAATGATATTCAAAATACAAATATGTAGTGAATCAGAAATTAAACATATAAAAACACACACAATGCTCAAATTCCCGTTTGGAAGCCTAAGAAGAAAATACACTACTACTCATTGAAATTGTAGCACTCAGAGAGTGATGTTTACAAGTATAAAAAATTTGCAAGGCAGTTCCATCTAATAATGTAAAGATAGCTAACAATGATTTATCTCTGCAACTGACTATTTTTTTTCCATTTTCATACACACACAATACAACATATACAATAAAATTTTATTCAGCTTTTGATAATAAAAATACAAGATATTGGTCATATCCACAATAGTTTCCAAACTCGCCAATAGATACCATTTTATATGTACAGATTAGTTTTAATTTCTAATTTTGACTATGCCTGATGTACAACAATAAATATAATGTTTAAATATAACAAATACAATGAATAATGATTGAAGGGCATTTAAATACAATGAACTGAAGAAGGACAATTTGAACCATATATCATCAGTTAAATGCAAATCCACTGATATGAATATTTAATATGTAGAAAACAGCAGTTTTATTATTACAATATTCTGTGGAATTAATAGAATGCTTCTACTTAATATAATGAATTTATTCACATTGAATTTCTATATGCAATATTTTTTTACCTAATTAAAATCAATCCAAAGTGAATGCACAGTATTCCCTGTTAAGAAATATTAATTAATAGATTCTGAAAAAAATTCATCGCCGCCACAGCGGGAATCGAACCCGCATCTCTCCAGATTCATGCCAGAGCACGCTAACCATTGCACCACGCGTCGGACAACGAATATTTTCAGAATATGACCTTATAAATTTTCTTCTTGAGACGTGACTTAGACAGTGCCATCTATATTCTCCTTGAGTATAGATGGCGCTGTCTCAGCCACGTCTCAAGAAGAAAATTAATAAGGTCACATTTTGAAAATATTCGTTGTCCGACGCGTGGTGCAATGGTTAGCGCGCTCTGGCATGAATCTGGAGAGATGCGGGTTCGATTCCTGCTGTGGCAGCGATGAATTTTTTTCAGAATATATTAATTTTTTACCTATTATTTATTTGTTTAATCTTATAAGATAGTGAATTATAAAGCTTTACTCTACAATAACCAAGAATTTATAAAATTCTGAAATATCATTTAGTTGATTATCTGATTACTATTATTTAGTTACATTTTGATACTATTTATATACTAGCCAATAAATAGTAAATTCACAGTTACCTATTGACTTTGAAGTCAATAAATCAATAAATAGTTCTGTGGGAAAAAAATGTGTTTTGCCAAATTGCGGGATTTGAACCCATGTCTCTCCAGATATATATCAGAGTGTTCTAAGATCACTTCAAAGTCCACAGGTAACTCTGTGAATTTACTATTTATTGATTAATTGATTAATAATGCTTTAGCATGAACGACTTATTTATTTATTTACATCTTTCAAAGTGCAAAATTAAAAAGCAAAGTTCCCTTCCCTGATCACAGATGGCACCAGCAGCAACAATGAAGGAAGATTAATAGGTCACATTACTGGAAAAAAAGACTGAGCTGGAGTTAGTTTAATGGTCTTAGAACTTTTGCTATACACTACTCTGGCATGAAGCTTGAAAGATGTGGGTTCGAATCTAGCACATTGGCAAAAACTCATTTTTTCCTCAAAACTATTTATTGTTATATACTAGCGATTTTCCCATTGGAATTCAACAATCTTTGAAGTATAAAAATAAAAGTGGTTTTAAACTTGAACTCAGGTTCTATCATAGGCAGAGACTAAAATTTTTAATGCAACCTGGGATGGTGTAGAGTGTACTGTGTATAAAATTTGGAACTGGGTGGTAAATTAATTTGGTTATTTGGTAAATTAAGGGACTAGTCAAAATCTGCTAAAAAAAGCAATGAAACTTTTCCAACACTTTGTGTAGTAATTAAGCCTTTGCCAACAGTAAACAAAGAGTGAATTAGAGAACTATTAAGAGTTACATTATCCTGTTGTGCCCAGAAATGCTCAGGTCGCATGTACATGGACTTGCTATTACACATATATAGATTTCATTTTCAGATTTTTTCTTCATTTATCCCATACATTCCACTTAATTAAATGCATTTGACTACAGTATATTGCAAAATTAAGCTTAAGTACATATGAACTAGGAAAAATCTCATTCCAAAATCACTACATACATACACTATGTTGAAAAAAGTGTCCGGACACTTCCGGGTTATGTGAATGGGGAAGCCACTTTTGAAGCTCCCTAACATTGAAAATAAACCTTTTACACAAAAACTGTTATTGGCGATAAATTGTAGATGTATTCAAATCTCTCTAAATATATTTCCCACAATATTCTTTAAATAAAAAAAAATTCAGTATTCACATTCTTTAATCCCTTTAAACCTTTTTAAGATTTCATCAACTTGGAGGTAATGTGACAGTGTCATCTGCTGTTAAATGGTCCCACTTCAATGATTCTTTAAATATTGATCGAAAATTGTTGAAAATTGACACTGTCACATTGCCTCCAAATTGATGAAATCTTTAAAAAATCATCATACAAACTTCAGATATTCAATTTCTGTTAGTGTACAAATTGCTACAAGAGTTATGTTTTATCTATTGAAGTATTTTTTCACAAGTGTCAAAAGTTGAAGATAAATGCTTCAGCTTCCATTCATTCTTTAAATATTATATGAATATTGCAGGAAATATATTGAGAGAGATTTGAGTGGCATCTACAATTTATCGCCAATAACAGTTTTTACGTAAAAGGTTTATTTTTAATGTTAGGAAGCTTTGAAAGTGGCTTTCCATTCACATAACATGGAAGTGTCCAGACACATATTTTACAACATAGTGTATTTACTAAGTATTTAATCACTATCAAGTTGTTTAAGTAACAGGATAAAGATGAGTATAGAGAAAAAATTATCTTGAGACAGGTGGGGTCTGAACACAGGACCTCCTGATGATGATGTCAGGTACTCTGACCACTGAGCTACCAGCCACTGATCAATCTCTCCTCTACTGCTGTTATGCTATACACTATCAGGCCAATCATTGTCTTTTGAGTGCATTTGGGGACTGATCTTCAGAGCCATGCCAGGTCTCTTGCTCTCCAATCCAACTCTAGGCTCTTGGAACGTAGTTGATCATGTGCACATGACCAGCTACATTCCAAAACTGCTTCCTGGCTGACATATTTTTTGTGAGCAAATCTGAATCTGCATCACTTCTGGTATGATCACTAGTAGAAATGAATCTACAGCTCATCGTTGATTTACTAAGTATTTAATCAATATTAAGCTGTTTAAGTAACAGGATAAAGATAGAACAATTTTTCCTCTACATCTAGCTTCATCCTGTTACTTAAATAGCTTAACAGTCATCAAACATGAACTGTGGATTCATTTGACATATACATATATTTATTTAAAAAATATAAATATTTAGAGATTAAAAATATATATTCAGTATCACATTTCATAAATAAAAAATCCCTTCCCCCAAAAAAATTAATACCAATAGATATAACTCTATATTCATCCCAAAGCATGCTTGGCTATTGATGAAAGGGACTTGGGTTCAAGCTCGGGGTAAAAAAAATATATCCCCTCAAGCAGCTGCTTGCCACAGAGGTCTAACAGAAGCCTGTCAATTTATATTCCATAGTAGAAAGTTTGTGAGGATGGCAGGACCTCAGCAGAAAAATAACACAAACATCCATACCTTACCTGGGGATCGAACCCAGGTCCCTTAGATCAATAGACAAGCGTGCTAACCACTCAGCCACGGGACAGCTCAAGCCCAAGATAAGACATGAATATTTGTTTGTTGTCTTTCTGCTGAGGTCTCCCTTACTCATAGATCTTTTTTATAGCAAATTAAACTGGCAGCTCCTGTCAGATCTCTGTGTCAAGCAGGTGCTTGAAAGTATATTAATTTTTAAAAAATTTAAAAATTTAAATTTCAGTTAATCTTGGCTCTGATCTGCAATTTATAATTGGAACAGTTTGGATCCCTAATCTTTTAATTATAAAATAAATATTAAATAGTTAAGGAAAACGTATTACTAGTAGCATAAAGAAGTACATTTACTTTTCCAGTCGAATTTGCTTGCTGATTTTTAGAGTCAAGAGCTCTAACTGCTTCCATACGAGCTAGTTTTTTTCTCTTCTCTGCAGAAAGACTAGTCCCAATTAATGGTTCCTTTCCATATTGTGACAATCTAGATGCCATTAATGCAGCAAGTTCTCTGTTTGTCTCAACTATTGGTTTAGCTTTGGTTATCTGAGGAGCTGAAAGCAATAAAGAAAAATACACTGATATACACCGATCAGCCAAAACATTAAAACCACCTACCTAATATGATGTAGGTCCTCCTCTTACCACCAAAAGAGCTCTCACCTGATGTGGCATAGATTCAATGAGATGTTGGTAGCCGTCACTTGAAATTTGGTACCATGACTGCAACAGAAGATCCCGCAGTTCCCGTTAATTATTTGGTTGGGGTGATGCTGTTCATACCCATTTCTCCAACTCAAACCACAAATGCTTGATAGGATTCATAGTGATAGGATTCACAGTGAATTTGGGGGCCATGGCAATAAATGGAATTCCTCATCATGTTCTAGAAACCATTCCTGAACCTTCTTCACAATGTGACATGGGGCATTGTCTTGTTGAAGGATGCCATCTCTGCCAGGGAATACAGTCGCCATAATAATGGGGTGTACTTGGTCAGCCACAGTGTTCAGGTAGGTGACAGCTGTCAAAGTTTGCTCTACAGGGATAATTGGTCCAAGTGTTCCCCAAGAAAATATTGCCCAGACCATCACGCTCCCTCCAGCCACCTGGATCCGTCCCACAGTGCATCCAGATGAGGCTTCTGTGGGTAAACGTCACACACAAGCTCGTCCGTCCACATGGTGTAAAGAAAACGGGATTCGTCTGAGCATGCAACCCTCTTCTAGTCTTCTATGGTCCAAGGTCAATGATTAAGTGCCCACTGCAAGCATTGACGATGGTGAACGGCTGTGAGCATAGGCACACGAATGAGTCTGCGGCTGTGGAGACCCATATTCAAATGCTTACGATGAACTGTGTGTTCAGACACATTGGGCCCTTTACCACAATTGAAATTATGGGTAATATCAGCCACAGTAGTCCCCCTGTTGCTGTGGACAAGATAGCCTATGCTGACCTCTGGCATCAATGAGGCATGCCCAGTCCACGCCTTGTCAACAAATCTGCAGTTCCCAGGTTCAAGTTCCAGCTGGGTCAGCGTTGAGATTTATCACTGCCAAACTCCCATCCTGCACACCATCAGTAGCGGACTCTGATGGGCTTGGAAAGATCACCATCTGTCGGATGGGATGTTAAGCGGTGGCCTCATGTGCAGGAGAGCCATACCCTGTGCACATTAAAGAACATGCTGGATGGCCTTGATGGGAGGCTACCATCTGTCTCCCAACAGCCTTTCCAGTGGGTCCCTTCCCCCAAACTTCTCTGAGCCTTTGGGGTCCTTGTGACCTGGCCATTTAGCCCATGGTGTGCAAAAAAGTGCCACTCAGAGGTAAAACAAGGCAAACAAACCAAAGCCTTGTCAGCGGCTCGAAGTGTCACCTGTTTCGGACCATCTTTGATAGGTACTAACTACTGCATAGTGTGAGCAGCCTACCAGCATCACTGTTTTGGAGATGCTCTTATCAAGGCATCTTGCTATAATGATCTGGCCTTTGTCAAAATCAGATAAATCCTTTGCTTTTTCCCATGTTGAGACGAAACGAAATACTGCCTGCAAGAGCTCTGACTCAGGTATTATATATATCATTTGCGACCTTGGTACGTGACACTAGTTGGCTGCACACGTGCTTCTTTGCAAAACGCAGAGGTGGTTTTAATGTATTGGTTGATCGGTGTATTTATAAATACTTATCAGATTAATAAAAATTTATAGGGGTATTAAAACTTAACAAATAAAGACATATTACTGTTTATGAAAAACCTACTTTATATCCACATCTTACATAACCTTCCTTGACACTCATAAATCATTTCCAAAGTGTTTTCATTTCTTTTTCAGCTAAATCTTCAGAGATAATACATTCATGGACACAAAAATTGCAACATCCATAAAGGATAAATGTAGTGATACCAAATCATTACCATACATAGTACTGGGGATCTTATGCAAATGATTCCAGTGATGACAACATGTGAAACTGGAAATAGAGGCAGCGATGTCAGTCCCAAGACCCCAATAAAAGTCACCATAGCAGACTGCAGGTAAGTCTGTGGAAGGGAAACAGTGCACCTGTATTTTAGTTATGCCAAGGCAATAAACACGAGAGAATTATCAGTAACTAGGCCTGTTTTAATGGGGCTGTATTACATGGATGCATGAGGCAGGTTGGTTTGTTCAATAGACGACCATCTCAGTCATGTAGTAAGCACTGTAACATGCTGTTTGCAGCAATAGATGAGCACAGGTACCACTTCATGTTACCATGGCTCAGGTTGGGTTGTTTTACATCTGAGCGCACTTTTTTGCACACAATGGGCTAAATTGCCAGGCCACAAGTACCCCGAGGGCTCAGAGGTTTGGGGAAGGGAACCCACTTGGCAGCTGTTAGGAGACAAATGGTAACCTTCCATCAAGGTAATCCGCAGTGTTCTTTAATGTGCACAGGGTATGGGGCCATGACAACATCCCATCAGACAGACGGTGGCCTTTTCAAGCCCATCAGTGTTCCCTATTGACCGAGGGCAGGGTGGGGGAGTTTTTCAGAGATAAATCTCAATTCTGACCCAGCTGGGAGTGTAATGCTCCAAAGATTAATAACTTTTTAAAGTTTGGACCTTTTATCTGATCCAATTTATTCAAACTCCGGATAGCTTAATCTGGTGCCAGGCAATAATAACTTGCCAAATAAAGTTGAAATAGGGTTCGGTAATTAAATATTGACAAGCATTACTTATCGAGTAAGAATTCAAAAATGATTGTCAAGTTTAAATATTAAATGCAATCAAAAATTAATTCACATTGCTCAATAGCAACTCTCTCTCCTCTGTGTTATAGCAAAGATTCAAAAGTTTCTAAAACAAACAAAGTTTATTTCCAAAAATTCAACTCACCAAACATCAAATGAAAATCTCGAACAAAACTCTGCTACTACATCTCTATACTAAAACAATCTCCTCTGCTACTTACTACACTCAACTCTTCTCTACTTCTACTCACTACTAACTCTTCTCTCTCTGCTAACTCTGTGACCTAACACCACTTATAACAAGTGGTGTACAAAAGCCCGCACATGTCATGTTGTACACCGGGAAAGACATTTACATAAACTGACGAGGGTGCAAGCTATGACGCAAGAGAGGGCGTGTCCTTGAACATGGGGGCTTTAACGGTTGACAATCAAAAGGTCGGAGTTGTACATGCGCAACTCCTGCAGCTCGGAGGAAGATCAAGACAGCCCACAAAAGGAAATAAAACCCCCAAAATGATAAATATAATGCAAATAAAGCAAAACTGATTAAGGAAAAACAAAAGTAAATGGGTGGACCATCACACTCAATCCTAGTAACTGCAGTTTATGAGCCTGGCATACTACCCAGCTACCACTGCCCCCATGGCTCAGGTCTCCACAGACATACTACACCACGAGAAGATTGCCTCATCTACCTCCAAGCAACCTCCAAATCCTGTATGAAATATACAGCAATCCAGTGCAATGTATGTACCAGTGTCCACATGGGCCATCCAACATTTGAATGAAGCTGAATTAATTTTATTGAATGCTGCACGTTCCATGTGCAGGTTGTCTCTGACTGCTAATCATTGCCAGGCATGTTGTCTGTGGTGCATCAAGCCTGTGTCATGGAAGGGGAATAGCACCACATCATCTTCTTGGATGAGTCATGCTTCTATTTGGGTGCAGTGATGGTCGCATCAGTATTTGGTGTCATGGTAGCCAGCAGCAAGATCTGACATGCATCAGGGAGCTCCATGGTGCCTCCACCCCTGGCATTCTGGTGTGGGGTGCCATCAGTTGAATCCAGAACAACTTTAATGTTTGTCCACAGAACTTTGACAGCTCAATGGTATATCAATGGCATTCTGGTGTCCCATTGTCTACTTTTCTCACGGAGCTCTCCTGGTGCCATTTTTCAGCATTAAAATGCACATCCCCCTATAGCATGCATTGTCCAATAGTGTCTACAGGATGTTAATACCCTACCTTAGCCTGCTGTCTCTGAATTTCTCCTCTATAGAGTATGATATGGAATGTGCTGAGTCGATGTCCCCGACCACAGCCAGCACACACACTGGACACCCTGCATGTCCATTTGGAAGAAGAATGGTGGAAAGTGCCTCAGAACATTATTAGGGACCTGTATGCATCAATGTCTTGATATCTGACTGCATATATCACTGAAATAGGGATCAAACCCTACATTGAGAGACCACATTGAGGCTCCCTAAACATACCCTTAATATGCATGCAAGTGATTGAGCAAATAATTATTACTACTTTGTAATTTGCTCTACCACTCTGCTCAGTTTCATCAAAATTTGAGGCTTGCTTCACAGGATTGCAATTTTTGTGTCCATGAATGCAGATTAACTATTTGCTTTATTGAAACTATGACTTAAGATTGTTTGCTATATTTCAACAATTGTGGTACAATATGGTAAAAATACAAAACAACTATTCACATTTCCCAGTAAAGAAAATATTCAATAAATACTTCAAGATAGTGACCAGTAATCTACAGTCTGCCAGGACTTTGACTGAACAGCATTTAGTTTTAATTAAATAAATATAGAACCTGGATATATATATATATCTGAAGCCTAAATCATAGCAACCTAAATTAATATTGGAATAGGGTTTGGTTGTTTGGGGTTTTATGGTGCATTAGCTACTAAGATTACAATGTGCTAAATGAGGTAAAAAAGAAGGTAAAAGACAGAGAATCTTCAACTAGAGTTAAAACCAAATGCAGTAAAATGCAAAATGTAAAACCAACAAGATGCAAATAATACAAACAATAGTAAAAAGGTGTAAAACAATAATACATAGATACAAAACCCACTGGGGTGTAAAAGACCCAGGTCAGACAGCAATTAAACAACAAATCCATAAAATTACAACCTGTTAAAATAACCAGTATACCATAAAAAAAGAAAAAAACTGGGGGTAAAAACATAATATCTGATAAAAGATGTCCAAATGTAAGAGGCTCGGTAGTAAAAGTGTGAAAACTAAAATACAAATGGCACTCACAATTAAAAGTTATACAGTCTATTAAAATGTGTTTGATAGTTAAAATAGTGTCACAAAACTCGCACTTAGGTTTGTCATCTGCCAATAGAAGAAATGAATGAGTAATAAATGAATGACCTAAGCGGAGCCAAGTAAGTACAACTTCCCCCATGCGATTCCTGCAAAAACACAATTGCCAAGGTCTGATAATAGATTTGATCTCAAAGAGCTGGTTCGCAAGCTAATGGGGATGGGGGAGTTTGTGTCCTGTTCTTTAATTGGCTGCTGATGCTAAATGGCAAATTCTTGAAGATGACTGGTATAACTTCTTTACTACATTCATACTTTAAAAAGGTGTTTTAAAACAACCAAGCACAACTCGATAACAGTCATAAAAGGAGAATAACACCAACTTAGACTGAGCATCTTTATCATAGCACCCAAAAACAAGCATGTATACATAGGGGTACCAAAAGTAATGCCTGTTAAGTAATGACATCTTTATTATAATGAATAGAAGGTTCCAGATACACATGCAGGTACATCTACTGTTGTGCTATATAAAACTATCCTTCAAAGCAATCACTGATACATGGATTGCATTTGCACCACTGCTAAACCCAAGACTGGAATTCAGTTTGCAAAAATGTGGTCAGGTGCTGCGCAAAAGTCTCTGGATCATAGAGATGTGCTCCTGTCACAACTTTTTCCAGCCACCTTTGCATCCTGCTGATCGTAAAGTTCCAAAAGATTGTTAAACTTCTTCGCTTTGGACCATTTCATTGATCCAAATTAAACTAAATTTCCAGATAGTATCGGGTGCCAAGCAATTAATCTTGCCAAACAAAGTTAAATGAGGGTTTGCTAAATATAGGGCATTACTTATTGAGTAAGAAATCAAAAGATTGTCAAATTATTAAAGCTAAACTTTAATAAAAATCAATTATCGTTGCTCAGGAGAAAAAATATCAAAGTCAAAATATTTCATATACTAAAGTTTATTTCCTAAAAAATTTGATTCACCATATAAACTGATGAATACAAAAAACTGAAGAACTAAAAGCTCCATCTCTAATAACATCCTTCCTCTACCGACTCTCTCTCATTACTATCTCCTGACTATTTACTATCCACTGACTACATGACCTAACATCACTTAGTATACATGGGTGTGCAACTGACACATGTTTGCTAACTATGACACAAGAGGGGGCATGTCCTTGCATGCACATTAGCTGCTGTCAATCAAAAGTCGGAGTTGTGCATGCGGATCAGAAGAGAGAAAAGTGATAAGTCCAACTGAAGATAATCTCCCAAAATAATAAATATAATGCAAATAAAGTAAAACTGGTTAAGGAAAAGTGAAAGTGAATGGGTGAACCATCACATGGTGTAACATCACATGAATGGGTCGACTGACTGTTTGCCATACAAATTAGTTAACCTGGCATGAATGTTGGAAGTCTACAGCCAGGAACTTGACAGCTTTTTGTTTTAGCTTCATATCCATTGTTCATCAGGACTATGTTGAAAAAATGGTATGAAATTGATTTCCTCATTTTTTCATCAATATAAAATAGGTATTTCCTAATACATCTTTCATAAGAAGGTGCATAAACACACAGCTGTTGTTATATGTATTATAGCCCTTACAGGCATTACTTTCATACAACCTTCATAGAAATGATGAAAGCTGACAATACACTCTAAAGGTGAAAAATAAGACAGCCATGAATACAATTAGTTACACAGATTTTTCTGTATAAATAACTGTATTCATGGCTGTCTTAGAATAGGTAGATTAATATATGTAGCAACTTAAGACAAATAGATTCACTTACTTGTGAGTAAATATCCTAATATTTCGACCCCTTCTGGGGTTGTCATCCGAGGAGGTTGTAGCTTTGCTGGAATTTTCTGTGTTATTTCAAAAGAAAGTTCCAACGAAGCTGCAACCTCCTCAGATGACAATCCCAGTCAGGGGTCAAAATATAAGGATATTTACTCACAATTAAGTGAATCTATTTGTCTTAAGTTGCTACATATATTAATTTGTATAAATGAAAACTTATAAATATATATATAAGCAATATTGAAATAAAATTAATGTCTTCCCCCATTACACTACTTTTTTTCTCCATTATGCACATACGAGTTTTTCTTTTTTTGATTATTTGTATTTGTTTATTGTATTGATTTTTTATGGTTTTCACATTTTTTTTATATATGTTGATTTTTGAAACAAATAAATATATAAAAATAGTAAAAAAAAAGAAGCAAAATTAAAAGTATTACATAAACATAAGTATTTTATAATCAGGCATTTCCATTTTTTTTTTTTTAATTTTGTCCCCTGATACTGTTCCTGGCATTGATATACATAATTATTATTCAAAACCTATGCTAAGCTCAATAATTAAAATGGTAATACTAATTAAATGCCACATGGCACAAATTGTTCACTGAACAAGAAAAAGAAAATGACATATAAATTAAAAAATGCACTGAATGAAAGGGTATGGAAAGCATTTGCTGTGCTCTTTCTCTGGAACAAAAACACTTTATGGCTTAACTAGTTAATATGAAAATCAGTAAAATTTTCACAGTTTGACTGAAATGAACAATTGTCCTATATGATCATAGTAACATATATATTACTTACAGGATACAACAGACTGTTTGTGGTTTTCACTGGTAGTAATAATGACTGGATCAGAAATTTTCATTCCTGTTTGAAAGAAATATTTTTATATATTACTTATATGTTTCAGAAAAATATTGCCATCCACTGAAATTGCCTCACTTGGGCACAATATATTCATCAAGTGAATATAAAAAAAATCTAGGGTTCACAGCTACATAGCTTTGTAAACATTTGTTATAGAGATCTACAAGTGATACTGAATATTTTACATAAAAGTTTGAAAATACATGACATTTAAAATATTATTTTAATTCAATACTAAACACAAATCTATAATTAATGAGCATTTTTTAAATTTTTTCTGTCTTTGCATTTACAAAGCATTTCAAATACAAACATCTTTACATATTTCTAAATATTATATATGTTTTATATATATAGCAGAGGATACTTGTATTTAAATATTAAAAGGATCTTTCATTGCAGAAAATATAGCATTAAATTGTAAACATATAAATATTTTTCTGTAAGGAGGGTTAAACATGCCTATTAGCAACAGCCCTTGACTCTATAATACCCATTACCAGTATTAGTTCTGTTAGTGGCTACATCTAGTGCAATGACAAATAAATGTTTTCAATATTATTTTCTAACTTGTTACATTATTTTTTTCATAAAGTGAATTTTATTTAATGTTTTTATTAGTATTTATTCTGGAATGCCTAGTGAAACGTTTGGACAGTCCTAGAACAAGGCTATCATTCTTCATACTAAGCTACTGATAATTAATTATCCAACACAAAACTAATATTCATAAAAAAAAAACTCTACAAATGTGTTTCCCTTTCAAAAGAACCTTGATGCTGTTATATCCAGGTTATACAGGCATGCATAAAATGAACACAGGGAAGAGGAATAATAGTTCTTGTCCACTGACAATGGCAGTTAAAAAAGTGGGAGTGAAGCTCCCCCCTCCCTTCATCATTTTAAAAATCACAGCACCTAAAGTGGAGTTAAAATGGAAGATTTATTGTTTATCTAAGCAATGTGAAGTTAAGGTGCTGCAGTTAGTAGAAAGCTGATTTCATAACTTTTGGCTCCCATGTTGAATACCAACTGTGTTAGCACTGCCACTTTCTTTAACTCTCAATCTGCTCTTGGTGAGATAGTTAATGATATTAAGCTTCAAAAGTCATCATTTATCAGATATGACATTAAACCATGACTAAAGCAGTTCCAGAGGACCTCCTTTTTCAATTACTTCCTGAGTGTATCTTTCTGATATGCCATTTAGATAAATGCACAATAAAAATTTGCCAGTCACGATAAAGCAATCTAATGCAACCTTGGTAATATCAGAAAGAACTGAAAGATTGACCATTGCTTAAAAATATATTAACTAGTTTTATGGTATTTAATATATTCCAGTAAAAATATGTAATTTAGTAACATCAAATTTTTATTGTACATTATATATTCTAAACAATTTCCAATCGAGTTCTACAGACTAGCAATAATCTGTGGGCATGTTGCAGCAATTCCATAGATATATTTTTTCGCATTTAGCAAAATCTATATATAAACAACCTTTGAGTACATATAATAAGCTCAATAATGCAAATAGGTAAAACATGTGCCATATTAATAATAAATCATATACTGAACTGTCATATTTGAAGCAAATCTTGTCTTGGTGCATCCAATTAAATAATTTCTAAGCTCCATGGCTGAGTGGTTAGTGCACTTGGCTAGTGATCAATGGGACCTGGGTTCAAGCTCTGGGTAAGGCATGGATGTTTGTGTTGTTTTTCTGCTGTGGTCTCACCATCCTCACAGACCTTCTACTATGGGATATAAACTGACAGGCCCTGTGCCAAGCAATTTCTTGAGGGGGTATTTATTTTTATTTATTATAAGCTGGTCTACTAAATTTTAACACATGCACTTATTTTGCTAAATTTAAATACAAAATCTATGCCAGTCTTCAAGTTTTCCATACAAAATGTTTATTGCTCCACAGGATTTTGTAGGACTGCAAGCTGCAAAGGCAGAGCTTATTGTCTTAAGGAGTATATACATACACAATTGGAATGATCATTTGATACATAACACTTGACAATATAATAGTAAAAATAACTATTTAACGTAACAAAAAAAGTTACCTTCTAACTTTGCAAGTGACTTTGTTGATAGTGGACCTTTCACACTAGTTAGCCGCAGATGAAGATTTCCTTGCAAGGCATGAGAGATATAAATATTTGGTTCAGTTGGTTCATCAGAATATTGTGACAGCACTATGTCTAGTTCTAATGTGGCAGTTACAGCTTCCTTCCCTTGCCTACAAAGATACTATGTGAGAAAATACTTTGAATATAATCTGATTACATACAGTTGATTTCAGAACTATTCTAAATATATCTGATAAATTCTATATAACTTCCAAGCAGTTTTTCCTGTGAGAGAACAGTACTTGCAGGTACAGAAAAATTTATGTATAACTGTAATGAGAATTGAATCCACAGTCTGCTGGTCATCTGTTCTTATTATCTGAACTATTGAGTACAATATATCTTCAATGAATATTCCAGGAATAATCTTTATCAAGCATTTTTGGGTAAGTAACTACAGGGGAACAAGTATAATGTCTATTTTAACAGATGTTAATTACAGATAGTCAAACAATTTCAATATTATTGGGGAATTCCATAACAAATATCATAGTAAGTCTATATAAGACAAACAATATTTGTAAGCATACAGAACTTAATAATTTACTCATACCAAAAAATTACCCAAAAACCAAATATTAAAAAAAAAAAAACTGTTCTTCTACAAACAAATCTACATTCAAGTTATTATAATAGAATGACTTAACAATAATTCCGAAATTGGCTAGCTATAGCTTTTTTTTTGCCATGAAAAGCCATCGACTAATAATAGTATTTTTTTTTTTTCATTATATCAGTACTCTGTGACAAATATTCACTACACAATCCAATGGTAGTTTTAAGTTATACAGCTGAAACTTTTACCTGAGTTTGCAAAAAGAAGTGCTACAACTGTTAAGACAACTGTAACAGTTATTATTATTTTAATTAATGTGTTAAAGCAGATTAAAACTAGAAATCTCTCTCATTCTAAATATTAAAGAGCACAGTGTAGGATAAAACTTATTTTAATTCTACACGAATAAATACTGTACAATAAAATTATTTTGTGTTCGGTAATGCCACCTTAGATCAGTGCAACGCATTGAGTATTATAAATGGCGTATATCTATTCTTATAATGACAATTATATGTCTATTGCCCATTTTAGGGTTGGTACATCCCTTTCTATTATCATATATTTCAGACATAGATATATCTTCAAAACCAACTATTTATCACTTAGCATTATTAACTAATGTACTATCTTTAACAACTATCAAAAAGTACTAGTTAAGCAATTACAAAAGGATAATATTACCATAAACTTGTACGTAGGCTGGAACAACTGCATCAACAGATGTTAACGTGTTGGTCCCGACAAAACTGTCGTATTTTCCAACTTGTGCGGCCAGTCCTGTTATACCATATATATCAGCAACGATGGATGCATATACAGCCGCTTTTCACTTAACTCTAAGTTTGTATGATCAGTCCTGTCATATCAAAAACAGCTACGATGATTACCTATGCACCAACTTTCCACTTGCTCATAACTGTGGATTATTCGGACTTGGATTGGCTTTGTTGAATTTCTCCATTACCTTCCAATGTCCACCACAATACTGCTGCATTCAGTTTACAATTATCCATTCTGTTCTTCAATGTGGAACATTTATAAACTGTTGGATATGCTGGTATAAATTTCTTTCATACTCACTACCCTGCACTGGAATTTGTGGCACCTTTCAACATGAACAAAATTATAACTTCCAACAACAGCCATTAAAAGTTTTAAAGAACACTAAAACATTAAAATCTTTGGCCTAACTCAACTCTACCTCTAAGAGTCATACTTTAATTCCCCTCTATTATTCAGAGTGACGAGTTTCACTCGCCTCTCATGTGGCGGCTTCTTCAGACACTGACTCACAGTGTGTTATGTTACCTTATATGCATGTCCTCCGCTACGTCATCACTTACGTATCTATGCGCATTATTAGTTTCTGCATTGCTCTTCTGTTTTAACAGAAGATTCCATACAGATAGTAGCGGGGGGATGTCTGTGTTACATATTGTATTGCTATGGCTATGAATGTAAAGTTTTTCAGCGTATGCTAATTGAAACTTAGTTTGTGGAGCGGCTAATCTTTGTATTCTATTTTATTAATTTTAATGTTATTTTCTATTACTGTCTGTGCTAAAGCTGTATTTGGTTGCTCTTTTTGAATATCTATTTTATGTTTGTCATTCTCATATTATATTGCCTGTATGTTTTCCCAATATACTTATTTTTTCTTTTTAATATTTCTGAGGGATCGGGAATCTCAACTTGGTATACCCCCCCCCCCCCCCAGGAATTTTCTTATCTGTCATTAATCACTAAATTTTTTAATTGTTGTTATTGTTTTAATCGGTAAAGTAAGATCATAATTACTTACAATACTTTGCATTGTATTTGTTACTTGTTTAATATACGGGAAGCTATGTGTATATTTTACTGTTTGTTGTGGTTGTCTTCCATTTATTTGAGTTTCCTTAATTACAATGTAAATAAGCCAAAGCCCGTGCTTACAAGAAGTGTTGGAAAGCATACAGAAGAGCATCCGGAGTCCCTTGGAGGATTAGGAGAGGTGGATAATTATTGGTAAGGTGTTGGCAGGACAGACCCAAGCTGTGGTAGCCAAAGTTCATATCTCTCAGATGGTCATCTCCAACTATCGCAACAATATTGAAAATGTCGCCACATTCCAGGAGGACTGATATCTGGCCTTAACAGCAAGAAGGCATATGGAGATGACAGCCAGACATTTGCTGTTGAATTCACCTGTGCTTCAGGCATGATGGTGTCAATGAAAACTGTATCCGAATAACTTCGTAAGAGGTGTCTGTATGCTAAGGTACTGATGGTTTGCCTTCCCATCATCCACTTTCAATGAAGAGCTCGAAAGACTTAGTGCAAGCAGCATCACACCTGAACCAAACAGCAGGAGGCACATGTGCTCTTCATAAATGAGTTCCATTCTGTATGACTACAGATTCCTGATGCGTGCTTGTCTGAACGAGAATGCAGAATGTGCAGCCATTTTTGCAACATCTGGGAATGAGACCACTACCAAGGTGGTCTTCTGGTGTGGGGAGGCCTAATGCTGGATGGCTATATGCCACTCTATATGTTGAGAGTGTTGTCATGCATGCTCAAAGGTACATAGAGGAGATCCTTAAGCATTATGTGAAGCTTTTCAGGGGTGCTGTTGGCCCAAGTTCATTTTTATGGATGATAATACTTGTCCTCAAAGAGCTTGGTTACCTTGAAATCTACAGGATGGGAATGGCCAGCCAAGTCTCTGGATCTTTATTCTATTGAGGATGTCTGTGATGTTGTGGGGAGGTGCACTGGTGCTCTTCAGCCTCCTCTCAGAAGCCTCCTGGAGCTGTGATCTGTGCTAACAGAACAATAGCATTTATTGCCATCTGACTTCACCTGTCATCTTGTCACCAGCACACGATTATTGTGCAACATGCATGTCGATCAGGGGTGATCATACTCGCTATTGATCACTGGAATAACATTTCTGCTACCACCAGTGTAGGAATTTTTTTATACATGAGCATTATTCCTGGCAATCAATTCCTATGTATCTCATGTTTACACATGTTCTTTGTAATAGTCTGATGTACCTCTTATCTGAATTTCATAAGTCATAAAGCCATATTTCAGCCCAAAATGTGGAATATTTTTATGAAAAGCATGGAAATTCATGGAAATTTTCAATGATAACTAAGCAGGTATCAATAAAAAATGTTGAAATAACTGCATGCCAGAATTTTGCCATTTAATGGGTTAAGTTGGTTTTTCTTGATCATTTATCTATGTTCAGTTAATATTTAAATGTGTCTGTTAGTTAACTCACCTTTAAAGGTACTGTTGCAGTTCCAAGATAGAGAAAAGAATCTCCATCCCATACATCCACATGCAAATTTTGGCAAGCTAAGTACAAAATAAATGATGCATACTCTCCAGAAGTTAGTTCTGATGGATTAACAATGTAAACTACCTGTGAATTAAAAAAGTTCAATTGTTAAACATTATGTAATAATTTACAGAACATACTTTGTCATTATATCTTATCTTTTAAAAATAAATGAAGCTAAATCACCAAAACTCTGTTCATCTAGAACTGCAAAATAAAAAAAAATTTCTGACTATCTTAAACTCTTGATTTCAGTATGATTCCCCCAGTGCCTACATAATGGGAATGCCTACCAATTTCAAGACGTGAAGCGGCAGCAGTGCTAGTTACATTTTCGTCCACTTGGCCATACTATTTGGTGCTGATGATCCGCTGTTTTGCTTGTTACTTGCTTCGTAGCAGTATAGGTTATTACGCTGTTTACCGCTTGCTTCAAAATTGGATTCTGATACAGATTTGTTCATATGTGATTATTTACTATTCTGTCTACTTTCTGCTGTTTTTTACTAGAAGTCTGAACGATGATGCAGTATTGTGTGATGTTTTGCAAAAGCGAAATTCAGTTTCTATCGAATCTATTCCAAACTGAATCTGCAAGACACGTGGCTGCTTCAATACGTCGGCAACATAACGATGACACAAGTAATTGGAAAAAATTTCTGAGATCACTTTTCAATAAATAATATTTTGGAATCGCAGAAACCTTTACATTATATGGAACTGAGTTACACTGCCCTAACAAAATATTAGAGAATTCCTGTGTTATGTGAATGGGAATCTTACTATAAATTCAAGATTATAATTTTATCTATTTAAATCTCGATTTTCAACAGCATTTGTCTAGAATTTAAGGATTCATTATTCCCGTTTGTATCTCTGAGAAAGTTTCTAGTTTATTGTACTTGATTAGCCATATGTCTGATTCTTTCTTTCTCTGGACTTGTCCTTGAATTTACCATATGACTTCGACCAGATTGCTATATACTTACCATTTGCATAGTGTAACACTCCAAAGAAATTGAAATACTTTTAAAGTTTTTTTAAGTTTTGGACCCTTTATCTGATAAAATAATTATTTAAGCTCCGGATAGCTGAGTTGGGCACCAGGCAATAATTAACAAATTGCAAAAAATAAAGTTTAATTAGGGTTTGAAATACCAGTGAGCGTTAATGAGTAAGAATTCAAAAATATTAAATGATTGTCAAAATTTAATGTTAATTCTAATCAAAACAATTAACATTGTTCACGAGAAAAAAATGAGTAAAGATTCAAAAAGTTTCTGTAACAAACAAATTTATTTCCAAAAACACTCACCAAACTTCAATGAAGAAGATACTATATCATTTCTATTTCATTACAAACTCTTCAACAAAACTCCAACTACACTCTTTCTCAACCAACTTCTCAAAAACTACTCTAATTGTGCTACTGTGACTAACATGTCACCAGGTTATAACAAGAGGCTACAAAGCCAGCACGTGTCATGTTGCACGCCGGGAAAGACATTTGCATAAATTGACGAACGGCACAAGCTATGATGCAAGAGGGGGAGTGTCCTTGTACACGCGCTTTAGCGGGTGACAATCGAAAGTTCGGAGTTGCACACGCGCAACTCCTATGCTATTGGAAACGAGTGCTGTGATGCCAAAAATGAAATAAAAATCTCGAAAATGATAAATATAACATAAATTAAGCAAAACTGGTTAAGGTAAAGTAAAAGTGAATGAGGGGGCATCACTGTAGGTTAGCTTAAAGCGGAACGGTGCTGCCCTCATTGTGCGCGCTTGCTAACACAGAGAATCGCGGAAATCGGCAGGAATTCCCATTACATAGGCATCGGATTCCCCCTTTTTGTTTATTTCATTAAAAAGTAGTCATTCAAAGCCTTTATAAATTAAGATTGCTTACATTTATAAATTCAGTCATATATATTTGAAAAAGAGAAGAAGGTACTCCCCTACATAAAGGATGGAGATAACCTAGAAGCTCTATAGAGCTTTCCTAGTTTCTCATATAATATACAAACACTTACACAAGGACATGCCTTCTGGTTTAGTAGTCAGGTATGCTAACCACTAGACCAAGTAGGGCTGCATATTTCTGATTTGCTTATTATCATAGACCTAATTTTGGCATATTCATTTCAAATGTTCCCTTTCAATTTTACAGATTTTTTTTATAATCATGAGTAATACACTATTGAAAGGAAACATCTCCAAAGCACAGTAAGTCATTAGATCTACGTTATGTGAAATAGTATTAATCTGTTCAGTTATTCATTATCTTCAACTATCGGGAGATTAGAGCAAAATTTTAAAGAACGTAAAGCACTTCATAATAGAGAATTTTGTCCTGAAAAGGACACAATACATCCAAAGTCAATGTTTATTGCTTCACTTCTAGAATGCAAATTTAAAAAACCTGGAATGGAGGGGGAAAGGGGGAATGCTGCAAAACCAGCAAAAATGTATGTATTACTGCAAAGGTAACAATGATCAATTAAAAAAAAAAACAGCATTCTTATCTTCTAATGACCAAAACCAAGGTGAAAAAAACTTGAAAAAAACTTAAAAAATTCATTGCCTAAAGAATAAATCCTAAAAGAATAAATCTATATAAGGCTTTTTTTTTATATATAATAAGAAGAAATATTATGTAAAAAGGCTACCTATTTTAAAAATATGTATAAAAAAAGATTCCTTTAGTCTCATTTTATTATTAAGCATCCAGTTATCTGGATAGGCCTGATTCCTATGATAGATATATTTCTGCAAAAAAAAAATATATATATAATTAATGTTGAGCAATATAAAATGTTGCTATGTTTTCATAATTTACCCTATATTTCAAACTCAATTTGAAATTGCATAACTTACACTATTTTTTTTTTATTTGCAACACAAAGGACAGAGAAGGGTTCTAGAAAATACTCCCAGTTTGTACACACATTCTAATAGAAGGATAATCCCTTTAAGACCAGTCACTATTGCCCATTATCTCATAGATAACACAGTCACCTGCTGGAACAGCAGTTAGTTTCCTAACCACTATACCAGTCAAGACTAATTCTTTTTCAAATGCTTACTTTTCTATTAAATGCTCACAAATGAGGCTATTTTTTCTTAAATAACAGTTATAAAGTCATTGTTACTGGTCATTAGGTAGCTAGTGTGCTTGGTCAGTGATCAAAAGATCTAATCCTAGATAAGGCATAGATATGTTTTCTTGTGTTGTCTTTCTGATGAGGCCTCGCATTCCTCACAGACTTCCACTCCATGGTGTGTTAAACTAACAGACTACTGTCAGACCTCTGTGGAAAGCAGTTGCTTGAGGAGAGATTTATTTTTAAACATATTAAGTTTCAATCCCTATCTGATTATTTGCATAGGTGTAGAAGTATACAATCTGATGACAGGTGGTCTGACTGCTGAGCTACCTGCCACTGATCAATCTCTCCATTTTAGATGTTACACCTTATTCCATTAGTGTTGAGCACTGGGGGCTGTCTTATGAATACATTTGGAGATTCATACTTTCAGAATCTTATCTGTCTAGTGCACAAGACTTTCCACACACTCTCTGATTGGCATGGATTTTTTTTTGAACAAATATCCTCCTTTTGCTGCTGATATAATCACTCATGCTTTTGAATGAATGCAATTAATTACAGTTTCATTGATATAATAAGTTTAAATCACTATCCGGCAGTTTGTGTAGGTGATAAACATTTTTACATTGGTTTTTAACATTTATTAAAAAAAATTATACATCTGCAACTCACCTGATACCCAGGAGGTTTTAACTGTTTTCCATCTGATTGGAATGTATGTATTATATGAAGTAATGAATGGGAAGGTGATGCTTTGTCATTATCCACAAGATTCAGCATTAACCTGTGAATAAAATGAATCATAAGAATGCAACACATAATACAGGTACTGTAATGCAACACATAATGCAGTACTATAATGAAATCATCTTTTTCCACTACATTTGGACAAGTATAACTGCTAATAATACATATCTGATAACTCCCAGATTATAATAGTATCTTAAATGTTATTTAAACTTCAGTGTATCTTTAAATGTTAATTATTGAGGTTTTAGCAGCAAGTGCATGCTACTGTTCAACTCATGTTCATCTTAAAAATAGATTCATATACCATCACTGCTGACTACCTACTACCTAGTGAATAATTCCTGCAAATATGCTTTAAATTGCTCTATTTGAAAATTAAAAGGCTAAATTTGTAGCTTAATGGTGAAGCAGTGGGGATGAATTCAAAATAGTTCACTTGGTGTTGAAAAAGACTAAAAATCTTATTAATGTTTGTCTGATTAATGGACTTATGATGGAATCATATGAACTCAAAACGATGGGAAAGAATTTTCTCCTAATAAATTAGTTATTTCTGCTTTCCACACCAACAGCACTTTTTTTTTACTCTTTTGCCGTATGGATAAATAATAAGTGATCACAGAACCATACATTATCAAATGGTGATAACATCAATTAAAAACTACCATTTACAGCAATAAATATTTTATGGAAAAAATTTCGCCGAACATATGGGATTCAAACCTACATCTTTCCAGAAACATATCAGCGTATTCTACCTATGATTAACACCAGCTCTGTCTTTTTTGTGCTTAATGACATTTCACTCTTCCCATGATTTTGGCCTCTACTCTTGACACCATCTATGATCTCAGGTGGCAACTATTTCCACAAAATGTTTACTGATTTAAAGATGTTAAAAAGTCAACTCTGTGATTGTTATTTATTGTTTATATCATTTAGAGGATAACTTTATATCATTTTTTGGTACTTTGAAGGTATTTGACAATTATATTGAAAAACAAACTGCCCTATGAAATTAACATTATGTGAACATCACAGAGATATACAAAATAATCAACTCTACTGTATTATCTACTCTATTGCATTAAAGATTTTTAGAAAATTCTATATCCACTAAAAATGTATCTAAACAATGACCTTGTTTCTCCCCCCCCCCCCAACTTCCCTGCAAAATATCAATAACTATATAGAACATTCAACCATTAAGCAGATTCATGTAATATTGACCATTTCCTCCATCAAGGAACTTATTCCTGAACAATTATTCTTTCCTTTTACATCAGCACCAATATGGGGACTGCCTTACATATGCTTCATCTCCTTTCATTCATGTGTCACCTGATGAAATCATGATGGGGTGGTTCGATTGGTAGAGGGCTAGCCTGTAATCTGCAATTCTCAGGTTGGAGTCCTGCCTGGGCCAGCACCAAGATTTATCTATGCAAAACTCCCTGCCCTCAGTCAGTAGAGGACACTGATGAGCTTGGAAAGGACATCATGTGTCAGATGAGACATAAATCTGTGGCCCCATGTGGCCCCATGTTTTACATGCAATCTGCATTATCTGTGGCCCCATGTTTAACATGCAAGGTATTCTCCCATGTGTGGGAGAATACCTTGCATGTTAAAGAAATGTTGGATAGCCTTGATGGAAGGCTGCCACTGTCTCCTAACAGCTGTCCAGTGCTCCCCTTCCCTTAATCTTCTCTGAGCCCTCAGGGTCCTAGTGACTTGGCCATTTAGACCAATGTGTGCAGAAACATGCCAATCAGAGGTAAAACAACCCAACCTTGATGAAATCCCATGTGGGGGACTCATCAAGGTGGACAAGACTCACATATAAACTATGCCAACACACTACAAAATGTGAGCTTTTACATTGTGTGAACTATTTTTAAAACATAAGTTTTCAAAACTTAGGGTTTTTTTAAATCTCCTGAAGTGCTAAGTAGAAGGGCAAAGTCAATTTGCTCTTGTTTTCTGATCTCATTAACCTATGATAAAGACTGGTATCCACATTGTTTATTATATCATCTTGTGTGTGAAAACGTTTCTGTGCAAACA
Source organism: Ryuthela nishihirai (assembly GCA_038380435.1). NCBI lineage: Eukaryota > Metazoa > Arthropoda > Arachnida > Araneae > Heptathelidae > Ryuthela > Ryuthela nishihirai. The sequence continues at coordinate 92,128,974 of JAWZYU010000006.1, forward strand.
TCAAAAATGCACATCTAACGGCCCCTATGTGTAGGAGTCAGCGTCCACCTTGTCTTCATCTCCACCTAAGACCTATTATCAGCTCCAGGCTTTAAAGTTACATATCCCAGCAAGGACTCTGTGACTATCAACTTGTTCCTGCATTCTAGAATTATGGACTGTCATCACCATACACACAATATGCTTGTAGAAATTTATCATCTAAAGAACCTTTATGCCTTTGACAACAATATGCCAACACCTGCTCATACTTCCATTCTTTGAAATAATGGATTACAGCAAAAGAAAAAGATCTGACATGTATGCACCTTGCATCATAAGTAACAGCGGATAAAGGTTTACACATTTTGCATAATATAAATATATATCGAATATTATAAATTATGTCCAATACAGTTTTAGAACAGAAATGTTCTATAATAATATGAAATTACTGGCAAATTTTTGCAAATGGATACTGAATATTACAAAAAATAATAAATAAGCAATGTATATGATAAAAACATATTTTAAACTGATTTGAAAAATCAAAAACTTTAAAACTACATATTACCTCTCAGTTTTAACTGGTGGAAATCTATAAAACTGAAATGTCAAAAACACTAGCTTAGGAATTTTCATCTGTTCTGCCAACACACTACAAAAAATATTAAATAAAACAAATCTTAAAACTTACACACTTAGTATGATTTGCAGTAATCTTGCACACACACACACACACAAAAATTGTTAAATTTAACACAAGGTCAGCACATATCCAATCAGATAATCAGACATACATTGGTGGCAGTCATGTTTCAAAATTTCAAAGGAAAAGAAATCAAGTCTGTTTAGAAATGAAAGTGCAATGCTAAATATTTGCAGCTGAGTACTTGATAGGTGCTCAATGGGGATTTGCTCAAAGTAGCACAGAGATGAGTTACATAACTTTTTGAAAATAAAATATCTTTATAATACAGAGGAAGACTGTGATGATCTTATATATTATTTGAATGGTCAAAAAATGTGGATTCCATGACTGCTTTAACATTGCATACTATGCAATATAGTAAGATTACATATGAATGTAACTGGTTTTAAAGATTAACCAAAGTTTGATTTAAAAAAATTAAAACTTTTTTGTCCCATTTTGAAATACAAGTGCAAAAAAAAAGTACTTTGTTTTCCAAAATTATTTAGGCACTATTCTCTAAATTTTTTTTTATTGCAAGTACTACCTGATTTCAAACAAGAGGACTTTAACATTAAAAGACATAAAATTGCAAAAATCCCTCAAGTTGGCAACATTATATCTCATGTTTGAAAACAGTTCCATATTTTCACTACCATCCATACTAATTATCAAGTCCCTAGGAATGAAGACATAAGATTAATAGTGCACAAATGAAAACTTATATATATATAAATGTATATGTGAATTACTGAAATTTCTTATAATACATGTCTTTCAATACACATGGTGTACATGCTGGTGTAAGCTGGTGTCACAGACAAAATGTCATTTTGCAAAATAAAAAACATGTATATACTTCAATGAATATAATGACAGGCTGTTTTATTTAGAAAAAAAGTTGTCTTATTAAAAAGCAGAAGAAAATGAAAACACCTTTACAAATTTGTAAATTCAAATTGATCTCTATTTCCTACTAGAACAGGAAAAGAAATTTTGACATCCTCTAAGAGTATATCAGTACATCTGGTTGATTTGGCCATTTGAATATGAAAGAACTGAAGAAATTTAGGTTTTTTCCCCCAAAATGCATTGCAAACCTTTTAGGCAACCAAACAGCTAAAAACAACCTACTGGGTACAAGAATATATATATGTGGGGTACAAAGAAACCTGAAAATACAGGTGCATGAAAAGAATCATAGGAGGTTGGCACATCATTTTGAATGTTCCAACAATGGAGTTCTTTACCCCCAATTTCTGTTGAAGAGTCTTCTATAATGAATCTTACTGCTGGATGATAAGCATTGTCAGAGTGTCTCTCTAGAAGACCAAATATTAAGCCATATAAATGAATTGCCATGGTGATTTGTATATCATATTTTTGATTTAATAAAATGATTACCCTCTTTTGCTGGGAGTGACATCATTAAAATATCTTCTACCTTTCCTCTATTTCAGAACAAGGAGGAAGATTTTTTTTTTCTATGCATAAATCTCATGTCACTCTATATGCAGCCATTATTCTTTCCATTACTTTTCTTTTCTAAATACTTTAGTCATGCAAATAATGTGTAGTACATATTAAATTGAAGATATGTTTTTGATTTATTTATTCATATATTAAGGATGATATCACTCTGAATTTAACATCAATTTTAGAGGAAAAGTTATCTTAAGCCAGATGGGATATGAACCCATGACCTCCTGATAACATGTCAAGTGATCTGACCGCTGAGCTATCGGCCACCGATCAAGATCTCCTCTAACTGATGCTATGAACTTTCTACCAACAGTACACAATTCTCTTGAAGTGTCTCAAGAAGGTATTGTCCCAGTTGCTCTCGGACTCAAGAAACAATGACAACTATGTTATGAAGATGGCAAGTATATTCTGAGAATACAATTGATTACACTGAAGATATTTTTTTGGCATATTTATTCATATATTAAGGAAAATATCACTCTGAACTTAAAGTCAATCAATTTTCTCAACATTAATTGATAGACGTTAAATTCAAAGTGATATCTTCCTTAATATATGAATAAATAAGTCGAAAAAATCTCAATTCAATCAATTGTATACTTAGAATATGCTTGCCCTCTTCGTGACATACTTGTCATTGTTTCTTGAGGCTGAGAGCACCTTACCTGAGACAATACCTGCACGAGACACAGAGAATTGAGTACTGTTGGTAGAAAAAGTTCAGAGCATCAATTAGAGGAGATCTTGATCAGCAGACAGTAGCTCAGTGGGTTAGAGCACCTAACATGTTATCAGGAGGTCATGGGTTCGTATCCCACCCAGCTCAAGACAATTTTTCCTCCAAAACTGATTGATGTTAAATTCAGAGTGATATCTTCCTTAGTGTAGTACATATGTTTATTTTTTGGTGATAGCCTAATTTAAGACCAAAGAAATGCTGTTTAAAAATAAAATAATTACTTTACAAGCAAAATAATTGAAATAAAATACAAAAACTATATAAAAACATAAAGAGCTGTGAGCTAATATCAGGACATAAAAAGCTTAATTAAAGAAATGAAATTGAGAACACTTTTGGCTCAGGTTAAATTACATACTACTAAGAAAAAGTTCAATTTCAAAATAATTGCAAAAATTTCATCTAAAAAATTGAAATTTCTTAATGCTAGTAATGAAATTAGATTATCCAAGAATTGTGAAACTAAATTATTACATAATTGCTGCATTATTTTTTAATATAGAAATTATTTAGAATTAGGAATTGGAAATAATCGCTGTATTTTAAAATGAATGTCAGGATTTCACCTTTTTTCAATGATAGCAATTGTGCAATTTGAGAGGTTTTCACTATTTGTGAATTAGATTAAAATTAAATTGTTTTACTTGGATTCATGTAAGTTTATGAAACAAAGCACCTTTTGTTACTTGGGTTTCAAATGGGGATATAAAAACAAATTTTGATCTTTTTTTTGTAAAAATTAGGATAATTTTTATTTTATCCTAACAAATTGCAGTACTTGTAACACCAAGGAACTCATCAAAATTTACATTTCATGACTTTTGAAATAGCATTTAGAACATCAAAATCTACCTCTTATAGATATTTAATTTTCAAAATGTTGTGTATCTGACCTTGGTAAACCCTTTTAACAGATCCATATGGAGCCCCCATTGAGTTCTCAGCTGCAAACTTTGGAGTTACACTTTCATCTCAATATAAATTCTTTAGAATTTGCTTTGTAAAGTATTAAAATGTTACAGCCACCAACACTGTTTATGTGACACAGATTGATTCCAGAAACTGTAAACAGTTTACAAGCATATAAAATACATTACACTAAAAAAAATACTCTAATAATTTAAATGTTTCAAAGTAAAACTAAAAATATATAGGTAAAATAATTTAACTTTAACTAAGATTAGGCTTAATTGTTTGATATGTTAAAATCATGTGACTACACATTTCTTTTGGATGTCATCTTATAAAGATAGCTAAATAATAATAAATAAATACCCCCTCAAGCAGCTGCTTGCCACAGAGGTCTGACAGGAGCCTGTCAGTTTATATGCCAAAGTAGAAGATCTGAGAGGATGGCAGGACCTCAGCAGAAAAACAACACGAACAGCCATGCCTTACCCGGGGCTCGAACCCAGGTCCCTTAGATCAGTAGCCAAGCATGCTAACCACTCGGCCATGGGACGGCTAAAGATAGCTACTTCCAAAACAAGTTGTTTTATTACCCACAGTATTGGATATATTTTCTGAATCACATACCATCACATGATGCGGAAAGAGTTAACACAATTTTGAGATTTCAATTGCCAAATTTTTTTATTTTCATCATGATTTTTACAAGGTTACTAGTTACAATAATTATTTAAAAAGTCTAATGATGTGGTAAATTACATGCTGTCCTCATGAATAAAGCTTAAATAGGGGACATTAATTTGATTATATTTTAAGGTAAGACATTTTGACTCTTATACTTGCTGGTCAATCAAAAGGTAAAGTGTATCTCAAAATCCTTCATTCTTCCAAACTTTAATTACAGTACATCAGAACTTTTTACCATATTAATTTTAGTTTTAAGTATAGCATTCATAATAAAATTAAACAAAACATCAGAACATTTTATTATATTAATCTTAGTTTTAAGTGTAGCATTTATAATAAAATAACACAAAAATAGCATGAAAAAATAAAATTACATTAAAATCAACAATAGTGCTGTACTACCATGATATAGCAAGGAATTGAAGCACAATCTCACTGCACTGAAGGGGAAATGCAATTTCTTTATCTATGTCTATGGTATATGGCACAGCTGTATTGATAACTTCTGGTGCATGTCCATGATGATCACATATCACTGGAAATTCTGCTGTGTAAAGTCTGGAGTATGCTGCACGGGATAGTTGTTGAGTTCTAAAAAATTATTAGTTTGTGTTTTTATTACTATTTAGAAATGTTTAAAATGTTTACAAATAACACACACACACATAAAATACTTTTATGAAAAATCATTTAAAATGCTACTGTAACAAAATTTTGCTATCTGTTTAATATATATTTATAACAAAATTACATAAGTCAATATTAAACAACAACAGCATATAATATTAAAATAATATATTGATAGAAAGCTGTTTTTTTGTTAAATTTGATGCTTGTTTGCAGTAGACAATCTTATTGGCCAAAACTGCAGACAAGTTATTATTCTTCTTATTACTTATGAAGAAAAAAAAATTAAAGACTCAGTGAAGACTTTAAACCTACAAGACTGCATTTTTGTATTAATTAATGTATATGCTATGAAACAGTTTGTATAATATACAATGAACCTAGTTTGGTAATTACTGTTCATGTACTTTTCAGCATTATTCAACATTCATTATAAATAAATTAAATAAATATCCCCTCAAGCAGCTGCTTGCCACAGAGGTCTGACAGGAGCCTGTCAGTTTATATGCCAAAGTAGAAGAGCTGAGAGGATGGCAGGACCTCAGCAGAAAACAACATGAACATCCATGCCTTACCCGGGGCTCGAACCCAGGTCCCGTAGATCAGTAGCCAAGCGTGCTAACCACTCGGCCACGGGACGGCTTTCAACATTCATTACTGAATAAAAATGCAAAATTATTTCCACATCTCAAATTCTTGTAAAAATATACTGCTACAAAAAAATTATAGAAATTACCTAGGAGATATCTGTGGTACTGTTGATAGCAGTGGCATGTGTGCTAAAGGAATTATAGGTATTTCCTGGAGTGCAGCATTCTGAAACATATGTAAATGCAGTTATATTAAACATTAGTTTTATCAGTCAATAGTAAATACACAGACTTATCTGTCAGACATAAAAGTGAATAAATAATTTTGTGAAAAAAATTAGTTTTGCCAATGCTTTCCAGATTCATGCCAGAGAATACTTTGGTATGAATCTGGAGACACGTGGTTAGACTCCAAAACATCAGCAAAATTCCATTTTTTTTCACAAAACTATTTAGTCATTAGTTCTATTTTCAAAAGGATATAAGTAGTAATTATTTATAAAATTAACTGTGCCTAGCATTTACAAATCTATTGAAAAATCTGCTAAAATTAATTGATGTTACTACACTATTTTACAGAAAAAGATAAATCCTTTTAATATTTTAAGTATAACAGTTTTACTGAAAGTTAAAAAATCTTGCTGACAAGGGATTGTTATTTAATAACTGCCACTAATTATTGGTAAACCTAAAATAAGCATAAATATCAACCCATAAATCATTAATGGTAAAAAAAAGAGTTAAGTTTGGAATGGAATATCAAATGGAGGTTAATAGAGGTCTCTAACTACAACAACAGGGCTCAGTATTGGGATGGATTGTTTTATCTCTGAGTGGCACTTTTTTGCACACAATGGGCTAAATGACCAGTTCACAATGATCCCAAAGGCTCAGAGAATGTTGGGGGAGGGGACCCACTGGAACAGCTGTTGGGATACAGATGGTAGTCCCATCAAGGCCATCCAGTATGTTCTTTAACGTGCACAGGGTATGGTAGTCCCGTCAAGGCCATCCAGTATGTTCTTTAACGTGCACAGGGTATGGCTCTCCCACACATGGGGTCATAGCTTAATGTCCCATCCGACAAACAGCAACCTTTCCAAGCCTATCGGTGTCCATTACTGACCGAGGACAGGATGGGGAGTTTTGTGGAGATAAATCTCAACACCAGCCCAGGTGGGGACTCGAACCTGGGAACTGCAGATTATGGGGCTCAAAGTGATAATGCATATTATTTATGAGGCTGTCAAGAAGTTTGGGTAGCAGTGTTATATCTATTGACTCATCAGAGCCTTTCTAAGATCCTGGAGAAATTATAGATGTTTTTGTAAGACTAACACACAAACCTTTGTAAGATTAATGTCACAAGAACCCCAACATGTCAGTTGCTCTGATGTAGCAACTGACATATTTCTGTAGTGCTCTAACATGCTCTAAAGAACTGAGATTAGGAGAGTGTGATGGCCACTCGATAGGGATGATGGCTTTCAACTCAACATTTGTCAAGCAGTCTGGCTCAATGAAGTCGGGCATTATCATCCTTAATAAAATGAAATTGTCCTTTATGCACCTGCATAAAGTCTCATGTAAGAGTCTTGGCTGCCATCTCTATACCCCTGTGCAATTGTAGTACTCCATGAAAACACACTGATGTGTTAGCAAGCCTACCCAAAAACAAAAATTAGGATATAATGTGAAAATTAGTTAGCCAAATAACAAATTAATTACCCTACATGGCCTTTTCCTTATAAGAGAATTTGTTTCCAAGCTATGCCAGCTCTAATGTCATCTTGGAGCTAGGAAATATTAATTTCTATGTGATATTTAAAATCAGCATACTCATTTTGGTATGTAATGACATTTCTGTAGCTTATTCCAATATACAAGTATGCAATGATATTTGAAAATATGCGTGTTCCTTAAATTTTGGAAATGAATGTAGGTTTGAGGTCACAATTAGAAGAGCCTCTAATGCAAACTTAAATTTGACATCATTTTTTAATGTTCGTAACCTGTTGCAAGTGTGCACAAGTTTATGTAGTGAGAGTTTCATTTGGAACATCCTGTATATCGAAATACTACTGGAACACTTTCACATTAGTATGTACAGGGTGGTCCAAATAGGACTAAAAATTTTGAAAAATTCATAACTTTTGCTTTTAATTATTATTTTTTTTTGCAGGTTATAGAAAATTTTTTGGAGATTTATGATGGCTTACTTATGATGTCCAACAATGAGTCAAAATCATTGAATTTTTTGATTCTACTGAATGGTCTATCATTTTAACTCGAAGAAAATATTTCAGCATTTTAATGTCAGAACACCTGCCAGCGACAACATGATTAGGAACTTAGACTCCAGATTTGAGGAGCAGGGATCAGTGTTAGATCATCCAGGAAGAGGTAATCGTCGTACTGTGTGCACTGATGCAACAGTGGAGGCTGTACGGCAGAGTGTGAACGAAGATCCATCTGTCTCTACTCGTCACCATTGTACCCAATTGAGTATCTCCAGATCATCGCTACAACAGATTTTGAGACTGGATCTTAAATTGTTTCCATACAAGATTCAAATGGTACAGAATTTGTTACCCTAGGATCCTCAGCAATGCCTGCAGTATGCCATTCATTTTGTGCAGATATCCAGAGAAAATGACAACTTTTTAAACAACCTGATAATGAGTGATGAGGCTCATTTTCATTTAAATGGTTATGTGAATAAGCAAAATTGCAGATTCTGGGGCATTAAGAATCCTAGGGCATCAATTGCACTCCCCAGATGCACTGTCTGGAATGGTGTTATGACTGATAGAGTTATTGGCCTTTATTTTTTTGAAAATGAGGAAATCTAATAAATTACCACTTTGAAGTTGATTCAAATGTTTACAGGAAAAATTGTCTTGAGCCGGGTGGGATACGAATCATGGGTTTGTATCCCACCCGGCTCAAGACAATTTTTCCTCTAAACATTTGAATCAACTTCAAAGTGGTAATTTATTACTAGATACCAAATATGTCAAGTATTTATTATTTAAAATGAGGAAAGTCACCCAGAAAGCATTACTGGTGCTCTGTATAGGACCATGATTGATAATTTTTTATGTCTGGTGGTCGAGGGTAATCCTGACATATGGTTCCCGCAGGATGGAGCCACTGTGCACACAGTCAGAGTGACAATGGAGCTTCTGCGTGAACTTTTCGGTGAATGACTCATTTCAAGAAATTCGGATTTAGTTTGGCCTTCCCATTCACCAGATTTGAGGCCCCCCGACTTCTTCTTGTGGGGCTATTTGAAAGAGCAGGTGCATGTGAACAAACCCCAAACCATTCAGCAACTCAAGGACAACATTCGTGCCAAAATATGAAATTTGTAGCCTAAAACCTTGCATTTAGTGATGGAAAATGCTCTCAAAAGAGTTTATATTTGTCAGCAAGAAAATGGGGGGCATTTGAGGGATTTTGTATTTCAAACATAGTTCAAAAAATTTCCACGAATTATGTTCTAACAAACAAATAAAAAATTAAATAAAAACTTATTTGCAAAAGTTTTGTGTTTTACATCTTTCAGTCCCATTTGGGTCACCCTGAACAAAGTAAACATTGATATCAGTCATTTTCAACACTGCTAAAGTATTCAGTAGAGTGATTTTTTCAAATCATTCAAACAAAAGTTTATGAGTTCTATTAGCTTTATGCATTTTATTTTACAAGACTTTATTTTTGAAACAAGACTCAGAGCCTTGGATGAAAGTGTACCATTTGAAAATTTCTCCTGATACTTTGTGGCTGAAAATTGGTCACCAATGTCTTAGACCAAGTCTGGGTAAACTACAGCCCACATCTCTTTTTGTGTGCAGCCCATGAGCAACTGATGACAAATAAATAAATTTGCAAAAGAAAAAAAGAATGTAGAGGACAAGAAGTCCAACTTCAGTAAAATAAATTCTCATTAAAATAATTAAGATTAATAAACTTTTACTGTTTATGTTTCACGTTAGATTTTTGTGTGTGTTAGTTATACACATTGCGTTATTATTTGTGTATTATTTTTCACTTTTCTAGCAGCTGCTTGAGGGGGTATATTTTTTTTACTTTTTTTTTATACCGTCCTTCAGCTAAAATGCTTGCTTAGGCCTGTCTTAGACTATATATTAAATTGCAAAATAATACAATTTTTAAGAATTAGAACCAAAACGAAATTGACAAGATCACATAATACATCAAAACTGATTTTTCCATTTTTTTTTTTTTTTTTTTTTAAACTGTACATAGTATGGATGGTTGAAACTGGAAATGTTTATTTTCAGTTTATTTATGAAACCTGAAAAACAATTTAAAAATAAACATTGGAATGAACATATTTAATATTTCTGAGCTATCATTTGATATTCACGGCACTGACCATAAGAAAGAAAAAATAAACTTTAAAAAATAATGAAAATAGTGATTATACATCATAGACTAACCACCATCATGAATTAGGCATAGTATTCAATGTAAAGGGGGAAAACTCTGCATTGTATTCATCATTCAGTTAATAAATGAGATTAACATTCAGTATCTGCCAAAACAGTATGAATACATGGAATAATATTTAGCTTCTCCATTACCTTTTCACCATGATCTGTGACTGGGGAATGAAAGTGAGAAACAACAGAGCTGGTATACATTTTTTCTCTTGGATCAGCCACGCTAAAATTTCAAAATACACAAATAAATATCTACATACAAAACACTTCATCAGAAAAAAAAAAGAAAATTTAAGCATAAAATAAGTATAGAAGAGGGTTATTCTAAAAATTTTGACACAAGGTGACTCACTGCTATTGTTGATTTCCACAATTTTAAATGGATTGGGTTGTTTTACCTCCAAGCAGCACTTTTTTGTTTGTACACAATGGGCCAAATGGCCAGGTCACAAGAACCCAAATGCTTAAAAAAGGTTGGGGTAAAGAGGACCCACTGGACAGCTGTTAGGAGAGAAATTGTAGTACCCATCAAGACCATTTAGCATGTTCTTTATCTTGCACAAGGTATGGTCCTCCTGAACATAGTGCCATACAACATTCTGCAGCCTTTCCAAGCCCACTGATATTTGTTTTCTCACCAATAGCAGGGTGGGGGTTGGTGGAAATAAGCCTGCAAACTGCACATTACAAGTCTGATGCACTACCAAATAAGCCAATTCGGCAGCCCTTAAAAAATGTTCACAACATAACATTTTTATATACTTTTATAATTAGAAATTTGCAACTTATATAAAATCATTCAGAAGGAATAAACTTAAGCCAATCATTGCATTAAAAATGCAAGAAGTTTGTGCCTTTACCATACACAAAAAAAAAGAAACATTGAACATCAGTTTATTTAGCAAGGTATAAAATCTGTATTTCATTATATGTACATTTAGAAGATATTGTACATTAGTTGTATAAAACATTAGAATGGTGGTTAATTTTTAAAAAGTTTAAGGAAATAATTAAGAACTTTATATTCATGTTAAGAAGAACTTTTCAGTTTGTAAACTGTTTTCCTATTATTATTTATACATTAAAAAAAACCATAAATTAAATTGAAAGGCTAATAAATAATGATATTGCCATAAAATGATAGTAGTCAAATTAAATTGAAACCTGGAAGAGCACTAGTTTTTTGGTTTATTAGTGAGTAAAAACATTTTTTGCAGTTGTGTTATTTCATTTTCTGTAATTGTTGCTTCATAACAGTCTGTATTTTATATTACGAATGCATTAAAAAAATAATAAATCATTCCTCAAACAGCTGCATGTCACAAAAATCTGATAGAAGTCTGGCAGTATAATATACTACAGAGATCTGTGAGGAAGACCTCAGCAAAAAGACAACACAGAAAAAAACCATCCATATATTATCTGGGGCTCAAACCCAGGTCCCTTTGATCAGCAGCCAAGGGGTTGGTGGTGCATTGGGGGTTGGGTTGTTTTACCTCTGAGTAGCACTATTTTGCACACAATGGTTAAATGGTAAGTAGGCCAAAGCATAGAGGTTTGGGGAAGGGGACCTCTAAAGGGCAATTAAGAAATGGAAGGCTCCTGTAAAGGCCATCCAGTGTGCTTTTTAATGTGCACAGGTATGACTCTAGAGTACAAAGGGCCACAGCTTAAAGTTTCATCCAACAGACAGCAGCTGTTCTAAGTTCAATGGTCCCTTTCTCCCTGAGGGAAGATGGGGGTTAATGGAGATAAATTTTGGGTGGAATCAACTGCATATACATACAGGAAAAATAATAATGATGAAATAAAGTGATGACTGTATATTTAGAGAAATAGATGATTTACAGAGAACCCAGATTCTAAAACAACAATCTTTGGGAAGTTAATAATGACTGGTGGCAGTTCCAAACTATAATTTTGTTTAACTTGCAAAAGAAAACATGACAACAAGCTTAAGAAACTGCAAATTACCAACAACCACATTGGGGAAGGGGTGGCTCAGTTGGTAGCGCGCCAGGCTCGTAATCTGTAGTTCCCAGGTTCGAGTCCCAGCTGGGTCAGCGTTGAAATTTATCTCCGCAAAATTCCCCACCCTGCCCACGGTCAGTAGGGGACACCGATGGGCTTGGAAAGGCCGCCGTCCATCGGATGGGACGTTAAGCCGTGGCCCCGTGTGTGGGAGAGCCATACCCTGTGCACCTTAAAGAACATGCTGGATGGCCTTGACGGGAGGCTACCATCTGTCTCCCAACAGCTGTTCCAGTGGGTCCCCTCCCCCAACCTTCTCTGAGCCTTCAGGATCCATGTGACCTGGCCATTTAGCCCATAGTGTGCAAAAAAGTGCCGCTCAGAGGTAAAACAACCCAAGCCAACCAACAACCACACACAAAAACAACATGTTTCTTGTCTGCCTGGAGATTTACCGACCCTCTGGGATCAAGGTCAGCCCTTATGGCTTGACCCTTTCTTCCCCATAGCGGAAAAGTTCTGCTGAATTACAGATAACCTACGGTTTTGTCCAAAGAAAGTTTACCTCTAAAATGTTCTATGAAATAAAGTGAAAAAGCATTTTAATTCAAAATTTTTAATGTAAAGTTTAATAAATATTATTATAATCAAAATAGAAGAAAATTACAAAGGAAATTTTTTTCAGTCGCATTTAGAACGAAATTTCATCCAGAATAGGCAAGCCTGCCAATGGCAATACCAAGCTGAAAACACCGGTTCTCGTCCGATCACCGAAATTAAGCAGCTTTGGGCGCAGTCAATATCTGGGAAGGTGACCACCTGGGAACACTGCGTGCAGTTGGAAAAAAATCTGCTGAGGACCCGCCATTCTCACATCCCTGTACTATGGCGTATTAAGCTGACAGACTCCTGTCAGACCTCTGCAGCAAGCAGTGCTTGAGGAGGTATTTATTATTTTATTTTAAGCAAGCCTTCTTCAAACTTTGCAAAGGTGATTCAACACAATATAAATAATACATTATTGCATATAAATAATGTTATTAATTCCCACAACCTGCTGATTAATGACAAATTTAATGTACAGAATGTGTGCCACATGTCAAAAGAGCACTTTCCTCTCTCTTCCTCAGAAATAAGCTTTCATTGTTTGCCTGTAAGTTCTTCATATAGGAGAGAAAATTTTATGCATTGCTTTTAAGCTCTCAGTTAACATGCATCATACCCCTCTCCAATCCCTCTACAATGTACAGACCCTAAGGTCTGTACAGTGGAGAGGGGTTGGATCATTTGGTAGCACACGAGGCTCATAATCTGGGGATCCCAAGTTCAAGTCCCACCTGTGGAATCTTGGCACAAAAAATTGACATTTAATTCTGCTAAACTCTTACCCTGTTCTCAATATGAAAGATACTGAAGCTTGAAAAGGCCACTGTCTATCAGATGGGATATTAAGCCATGGCCTTGTATGCAGGACGACACACCCTGTGCACGTTAAAGAAACACTGGATGGCCTTGGTGGGAGATTTCTGTTTGTCTCCTAAACAGCTATCCAGTGAATCCCCTTCCCCAACTTTCTCCGAGTCTTTGTGATCTGGACATTTAGCTCATAGTGTGCAAAAAAGTGCCACTCAGAAGAAAACAACCGAACCCAACCCATCTGCACAGTAATGTACATAAATATCTGGACACATAAAATAGCAAAAACAATGCTAAACACATTTCTGATCAGAAAAACATGGTTACACAAATTACATTTATGGAATTAAATCTACTAGCTAAAATAAAAGTTTACACTTTTCTTGGAATAAAACTGGAATAAAACTGACAGATACAAATTGAATAAAAGAAATAAATGTCATAGAGTAGATTTTTGACTGAGAATATGAAGTAAACATTAACTGCTGCGGGAATTTTATTTATATGCTAGTCTACTTACTGATGTGAAGTAACAAGAGAACTATCATGATGAACACCACCAGAATAATGTCCCTGAGGATGTCTAATAGGTGTAGCTGTTGTACTGATATCTTCTGAAACTACAGAATTTGATTGTTGATCCACTTGATCTTGGTGGCTAGACTGTGTCGTAGATATGGTTAAATTTTCTTCCTTCTGATAAAAAAAAGTTTTACTAGATATTTGCCTATATAACTTTAAAATAATTTGATTTCAATCCAATTTAAACTACATTTATTGCTGAATATTATATTAAACTACATTTATTGCTACATTAATAGAAATGAAGACTATAAACTTATGTAACAATAATAAAATACTACTTCAGAGATTCTTTATTTAACTCACTAAAAGATTTTAATCCAAATTTGCTTTTCTATTACACTGTTGTGAAAAACATAAAATAAAGAAAATATATCACTCCTTTTTATTTGTTTCACATTAAAGAAAAAGAAAATTTCTGTCACCCAACAAATTCATAATTGGATGCCTCAATCAATGGCTAAATTTTAATGCATGTTAGTTCTAGTCTTATGTGATATATTACATATTATTGGAAATATTCGGTGATTTATAAATTCAATTACTGGAAGAGTGTTCTGTTCAAATGATTTGAGAACATCGAGTATGAAGCATTTTGGCTTAATTATTTGGAAACACAAGTACAGGAATGGCATTTCCATTCAGTGATTTGGAAATAAGTACAGGAATGGTGTTATGATCAAATTTGAGCAATGCTTATGTTGTTTCCCTTATTCAAAAAGCCATGTTTCACCAATGATCCAGAGATATATCTGTTTATTGCTCAATGTATAGTGTGTGTCATTAGTTTAATCTGTTCATGATCATCCATTTCGGAATTCAGTATAAATGAAGCATCCCTAAGATATAAATTTCCTCATGCTACATGTCTCTGGTATCATCATCATCATCATCTTCAAGCAGCCATGGGCTACGGAGGTCCAACCAGACCGTGCAATTTAGTTCTCCAAGCAAGTCTATCCTGAGCTACATCCACTGCATCTGGCCACTGCACACCAATTCTAACAAGGTCCTGTTTGACATCGTCTACCCACCGCATCCTAGGTCTCCCCTTATTTCTGAGGCCTTTAGGCCTCAGAAAGACAGAATCCTCACCTTCTATAACCTTAGCTTGTTTATCTTTCAATCTCTATATACCTGTCCGTTATCTACCACACAAAACATTAACCATCTGGTACAGCTCTTTGCTGTTGTGCTGTCTAACTGCTTCCTCGGCTTTGTCAGCCAAACCATCAAGCCAAAGATTCTTAGCAGCAGCTAACTGATCCTTTACACGTTTATTAAGTTCTCTGTAATGCTTTCTATTAGGAGTAGTAGAGTATTGATTAAGGACATTCCTGCAGTTCTTTCTTTCTGAAATGAGCTCAAGTGCCTTATCACTCAATGAATTCTGCCTCCTCTGCTCCTTTTTCCCTAAAACAGTACTGTTAGTGTCCAAAAAACCCTGATTGAAACGGTCCCATTCTTCCTCAACTTCAGTAGTAAGTAAACCATGACTGTCATAATGACTAAGTAACCTATCATGGTAAGCTTTAGCTATAACTGGGTCTTTCAGAGCTTCAGAATTAAAGGTAAATTTTTTAACCCTAGCACAAGACTTTTTAAGTTGTAAGACACTTTTAACTAGGTAATGGTCAGATCCAATTTCAGCTCCCCTATACGACCTGGTATTCCTAACAGAACTAGCCCATTTGCTGTTAATTAATATGTAATCAATCATATTCTTATGCAGCCCATCAGGTGAAACCCATGTGTACTTATGTATGTCGCAGTGTTTGTAATAAGTGTTAGTTATTCTGAATCCATTGAGTTTACTTACCTGTAGGAGACGTTGCCCATTGCCATTGCAGCTACCAATACCAAAAGGGCCTATCACCCCTCCCCAAAGGTCAGAGTTAGTACCAACTTTGGCATTGAAGTCACCAAGAACAAGGGTAATATCTCCTTTCTTGACAGAATTCAAAATATCCTGAAGTTGTCCATAAAACCTATCCTTCTCATCCTCATCGGCATCCTCAGTGGGGGCATAACATTCAAGTCTTTAATGCCTGTCTGAAATTTTGCTGTAAGAAACCTATCATTTATGCACTCATATCATAGAAGAGCATCACTAGCGTGTCTGCTGAGAAGCAGACCCACACCTTGGTGATGCTTATTGTCATCCCTCCCTGAAAAGAGAAATTTAAGGTTATTTTTAAGAATCTGACCTTTATTTGTCCATCTGGTCTCTTGCAAGCCGAGAATATCTAAACTATAATGGTGGAATTCTTGTGTGAGGACATCAAGAGAAAAAGCTCTGTGCAGAGTCCTCACATTCCAACTACCTATGGAGAGAAAATGGTTAGTGTGATGTTTAAAGAAACTGTGTTTATTGAAAGAGGGAATGCCGACAATATCAACAGCCCCCTAATCGCAGACATGGGCAAAGACCCGTTCCCCCATCACTGAAGGCTGAAGCCCTCTACACTGGAAGACTTCCAAAGTAGAATTTGATGATGCCAATAGAAGCAAAGAGTTCAGGTGCCTGCGATGACCTATGCTCAGGATTATCCACCAGCTGATAAACATATCCTGTGAATCTATTCACTTGGGGCTGTCAACCCACAAACAAACAGAAAACACAGCGGAAGATTTTCCCTCCACAGAAGCCCACCAGTGCAGCAAAATCAGGATCCATAATCAAGCTCAGAGCCATATATCTGTCCAGTCCAGTGGGTTTATATTGTCAGCACCATGGCCCTGTGTGGTTGACCACTCCTCAGCAGGGTAGAGAAAAAAAGAAAAGTAGCCATAGTTGTCCAGATCAGTAGGCCACACTAATCTGGCAGCCCTCCCCTTCCGTTCACTTCCACAAGAGAGTATCTCTTTTGAAAGGTACTAACGGTCTGCACAACGAGAAGGCGGGGTCGGACATTAGGTGCTAGTCCTGGCCGGTTCTATGCATCATCACAGGGGATTGGTGCATAGCTTCCAGTGGCTACCTAGCTACCATTTACAGACCATGATATCGTATTTATTTATTTCAACTCAATCACATATATTATTAAAATTCTTGACTATATTTGTAAGTTCGTACGTACACCGATCTTTTGTAGCACTGACAAATGCATGCTGATGTAGACTTTCCATGGGATGGAGAAAATAGAGGCACTTACTGTTTGAATGGTTGCTAAAATGGTTGCTTTTTTTAGCAACTCTGGCTACCCATAATTTCCCCAATTTTTTCACATAGGTTTCTCTCTTGTCACTCTGGAGAGTAAAAAATTCTAGTCTTGATCTGCTACAGAACTCAATTTCAAGTTTAAAAACCATTTACTCTTTTCCTCTTCATTAGAGAGAGAGGAAGGATTCAAGGGAAATTTACTAGTTATATTTAAACAAATTTATTTCCATTACACTGAACCTAGCAGTGTCTCTTTTATCACTGAGGACAATTGGAGGGTTAATAGAGATAAATCTGAATGTTGGTACAGCTGGGACGTAAACCAGGAAACTGCATATTATGAGCCTGCACCTGGGAGGTGGGAGGGAGTGCCAAGCATCAAATAACTGCTCAGCTGGACCAGTTATGGAAAAAAAAAAGCTCTGAATGTGAAAAAAAGAGGAATCCTTGAAAATGAAAAAAGTTAATTACCACTGCCCTAGTCAGTAGATTATTCGTAATATTTCACGATGCTGGCTATGATGTAAGACAATCTTCAAAAGATTTTTGGGTTGGGTTGTTTTACCTCTGAGTGGCACTTTTTTGCACACTATGGGCTAAATGGCCAGGTCACATGGACCCCGAAGGCTCATAGAATGTTGGGGGAGGGGGATCCACTGGAACAGCTGTTGGGAGACAGATGCTAGCCTCCCATCAAGGCCATGTTCTTTAATTTCTGTCAATGTTCCGTCAATATTCTTTAACATGCACAGGGTATGACTCTCCCGCACACAGGGTCCATGGCTTAACATCACATCTGACAGACGGCGGCATTTCCAAGCCCATCGGTGTCCCCTACCTACCATGGGAAGGGAGTTTTGTGGAGATAAATATCAATGCTGACTCGTCTGGGACTCGAACCTGGGAACTACAGATTATGAGCCTAGTGCCTACCAATTGAGCCACCCCCACCCCCTTCAAAAGATTATCACACTACTTGATCTATTAAGAAGCACCTATCATTATTAACTGTACAGTTTAATATCTTCTCTAAAATGATCTTACAAAAGATTCATGATTTGTAAAATCTTTATTATCTTACTAAAGTTTTTATATTACTTATTATTCAGCAAACAGTGAAATCATTTCCGTACTTATCATACAAATTTCTGTAGGAATATCATATCTTTGATTTTATCAAAGTTATTTAGAATAAAAAGTTTCTAAATTTAACTAGATTTGAAATTGATTATCATTTGAAATAATAAGTTGAAAAAAACTGGATCCTGACTGGGATTCGAACACGTTTCCCAGAAGCATGATGGGTGTCTTAACTACTAGATCACCGAGGAACTGACCAGCTCTTCAATTAAGTGACATATAC
Source organism: Ryuthela nishihirai (assembly GCA_038380435.1). Taxonomy (NCBI): domain Eukaryota; kingdom Metazoa; phylum Arthropoda; class Arachnida; order Araneae; family Heptathelidae; genus Ryuthela; species Ryuthela nishihirai. Next base: position 92,147,645 of record JAWZYU010000006.1, read on the forward strand.
GTCTTCCTGTTGAGTCAGCAGTGGCGCCATCTATTATCAGGAGTTGGGCAGCCAAGCTGCCATATTTTTTATGGTAGTAATATTTGTTACTCACTAGATGGCACTACTGGTGACTAAATAGTAGAGGCCCTATATAGGTAGAGGTTGGCCATCTCAAAATTGGATGCCATGTTTTGTTGTCGGTCAGATTGTTTAGCGTGCATAGCTGAATGGTATTGCACAGTACTTATGGATTCCAGAAAAGGGTAAGGTAATATTTGATACAGATTTCAGTGTTCATGATTGGAAAGCTCTTTAGAAAACAGCTAAAAAAAAGGAAAAAGTAAATTTTAGGGCTTTTTTTTTAAAAAAAAGATATAATTTCGCTTTGTTGTCTGTCCATCTGTAGACATCAAACTTTTTTGTTTATACAGATAAATAAAAAATTCTTTTTGTGTTAAATAGGTATTAATGATATATTACAATTTGCATTTTTTGAATCTCCCAAAAGTTATAACTGTGCCCTCTAGCGGTGGAAAAAGTTGAAAATTCCAAAATATCAAACAAATATTCTAAACGATGTAGTTATGTTAGAAGTTTAAAATTTTGGTGTTGAAATTGAAGGTTACGAAATTACCATTGGCAACAATCACTTGACCCTTTAGACCCAGGGGTGGGGAGGTGAATGCAACTTTTTTTTGTTTTAATAGAAAAGTGTATGTTTTTAGAGATAAATTAAAAATTCTTTTTGGGTTGGACAGGTATTGATGAAATATTACAATTTGTATTTTGCGAATTTCCCTAAAGCTATAATTGCACCCTTTAATGGTGGAAAAAAAACGAAAAATCCCTAAATTTAAAACAAATATTGCAAATGATGTAGTTATGCTAAAAATTTGAAATTTTGGTCGTGGAATGTGACAGTCTTGAAAATTCCATTGACAACAAGTTGACCCTAAGCCCAAGGTAAGAAACAGAACTGTTTTGTTTTAAGAGATAATTGGAAATTTCTTTTTTAGTTAGTTACTAATGAAATGTAATTTGCATTTTCAAAGGTAGTTTTAATTTGTATCATTATAGATCACTAAATATCGAAACTGCAAACTTTTAACGAATGTTTAAAATGATCTATTTATGGTAGAAATTTTGGCATGTAGAGTTTTGTTATGGTGGAAAGTCCACAGGCAGCAATTATTTGCCCACTGTTTTCAGAGGAGTGAGAGAAAAGCAACTTTTTAAATTTAAGAACTAAAAGACAAATACTTTTTTTTATGTTTTATAATTACTAATAAAATACTACTATGTGCATTTCCCCCATCCTACATTAAAAAATAAATAAATAACCCCTCAGGCAGCTGCTTGTAAAGAGGTCTGACAGGAGCCTGTCGGTTTATATGCCATAGTAGAAGGTCCATGAGGATGGCGGGACCTCAGCAGAAAAACAACACAAACATCCATAATTAAAACTTTTAACGAGTAAAAACGTAGGCAAAGGAAGAACTTCATTCTCTTTGAAAATGAGATTCCCATATGAGCCAGAGGCGATATGCATTCTTCTAGTTATTTTACACTTTCAGTACCCTCTGACAGTTGAAATTCGAACTACTGCATAAATGAGAAAATAAACTATTAATATTTTATTAGTACCTGTAATGTGCAAAAGAAGTTTTTCATTTATCTCTTCAAGCAGAACCTGCATCTCCCCAGATTCATGCCAAGGAGAGATGCGGGTTTGATTTCTGCAATCTCGGCACTGAATTTTTTTCAGAATCTTTTAACTAATGTTTGATGTCTACCTCAACAGGGTAATCTGAGTATTCACTATGGATTAATTTTTATATTGTTTCATTTATCTCTTAAAAAAAAGTTTCATTTTTGCATCCCCTTTTGGCTAAGATGGCAAAGCCTTGTTGCCATTGTAAACCTACTGACCATAACACTCTACTACCAAAATTTCAGATTTCCAGTATAAATTGTTTGTAATATTCATTTGAAATTTTAGCATTTTCCATCTTTTCCCATTGCTAGAGGTTGCTGTTAAAGCTACTGAAATTTTTTAAAATTGTGAATCGCATTTTTTGTTTCACACCTATCCAACCCAAAAGGAATTTTTCATTTAGCTCTAAAAGTAAAAAAATTTATTGTCTATAGACAAACAGACATCAGTTAACAGAGAGACGGACAGACAGACAAACAAATATTGGCACAGGCAGACGACAAAGTGAAAACATTAGCTCATTTTCCAAACAAACCTTAAAAGAAATATTTTGTTGATTTTCAGTTAGCTCATTTCACTTTTGCAGTCGATTGCCATCTTCTGATGGAGTTTCTTGGAAAAAAATATTCATTATTTTTTGAGTGAAATTTTTACACTCAAATGCAGCGCAGTGAGACATTCATAAAATATGACAGCTTTTATAGATGAAAAAAGTGGTAGAAATATATAAACTGAGAAGTTTCAGCTTGGTTCATACACTAATTCATAAGCTTTCGGCTCACGATATGACGAAACATGGCACCCATAAACCATGTGACTCAATCAACCAATGGCAAGCCTCTTAAGCAGGACCTCTACTCAATAGGAAGACGTATGTCACTTAGTTGAAGAGCTGGTCAGTTCCTCGGTGGTCTAGTAGTTAAGACACCTGGAATGCTTCTGGAAGACCTGGGTTTGAATCCCAGTCAGGACAACTAATTTTTTTCAACTCATTTTTTCAAATGTTCTTTGTCTACTTTTCCTGTGATGATTTATTACTAAATAGTTTACCTAGTGCTGTGAGCATGAGTGACAAATATTACTACCATCAAAAACGTGGTGGCTTGGCTGTCCAACTCCTGATAATAGATGGTGCCACTGGTGACTCAACATGAAGACATAAATGTCACATAGCTGAAGAACTGGTCAGTTGCTTGGTGATCTAGCGGTTAAGATTTCCTAAGGGATGTGCGGCTCCAAGAAGAATGTCGAAGCTTACCAACTGGCAGCTCCTTCAGCAGATCTCAACTGAAGGACTCACTGCCATCATGCTACAGATCTTAGTGCAGTGTCAGAGGCCCTCACTGCAGCCTCTGATGCTTGCACTGCTTCGATCTCGACACCCAGGTATCTTCCCCCTCCGGATATCTACTATAAGCAGCTTTGCACCATTTGCCATCGAGCCGAAAGCGCGCCCCCCACTTTGGTAGATTTCCAGACATTCTTCATGCTAGAAGCTACATGCTGCGATCAGAAGGTACCTGAACTGCCGTAAAAGGTTCAGGTGGCAATTACTCTGCTCCAGCATCAATGTCTTCACTCCTTCTGGGAAAGTCTGCAAGTATATTAGGAACCTGATGAGGAAGCCACAGCCTGCCCTCCCTTTCCATAACCTAGCCTTGTCCCTTGAGGAGGGTTTACCCACCACCGTTAACGCTTTCTTGTGGCCTCACCTCTTACCTTCCTGCTCCACCGGTGACTGATATGGCTCAGCTGCCCTGTTCTGGGAATGAGCTTTGCTATAATGATTCTTTCACCTTGCAGAAACTCATCTCTGCAATTGGGGCTTTAAAGTGCTCCTCGGCCCCAGGCCCTGAACGCCGTCAGCCACACTCGGTTTGCTAACTTGTCACCTGAAGCTCTTCATGTGCTTCTTAAAACTTTCAATCACTCTTGGACCACCTGCACAGTACCTGATTCATGGAAGGCAACATTCATCGTGCCTATCTTGAAGCAGGGAAACCTGCAACACTGAGCTGTCCTCTCACAGCCCATTGTTCTATCATCCTGCCTCTGCAAGATCCTAGAAAGACTGGTCCTTGGATGCCTAGAATGGTATCTAGAGTCCAAGAGTCTCCTCCCTGACAGCCCTCAGGTTTCCACAAAGGGAGGTGCATGTCCGATAATCTTATTGACTTCAGGCTGCTGATTGGGGGCTGTCTGAGGGGCAGACTACAGTCACTATCTTCTCCAACATTCAGATATTCTCTTCAAGCTCCATGATCTTGGCATCAGAGACAATATCATCCACTGGATCATGGCATACATCTCCAACAGGATGGTTTGTGTGAAGCTGGGCAACGTGTCCAGAGCCTCCCACACTTATCAATCATGGAGTACCTCAAGGCGGTGTCCTCAGCCCAATGTTATTGAACATCTTGCTGTCAGGCCTTTGACTCGAGAATCGAGTGGGTATTTCCATCTACATGGATGACATCTGCATCTGGTTCCCTAGCCAGGACCCCTCCTATGCTCAGCTCAAGATGAAATGAGCTGTGGCCACAGTCATAAAGTTCTTCGACAACCTAAGCCTCACTCTTTCCACTGATAAGACTGTGACCATGGTTCTCATGAAGAGACACTTTCTGCCCACCTTCCCTGGCCTCATGCTTGGACCAAACAACATCAAGATTGTCATACTGCATAAGTTCCTTGGTGTGGTCCTGAACGACAGACCGACCTGGGAACCTCACATCCAGCATCTTAAGACAGTTCCCACTGCACAGAGAAATACACAATCTTTCCTTGCTGATACTCACTGGGGAAATTCCTGCAAGACCCTCCTGGTCTTGTACCAGCACTTGATCCTCTAGAGTGCCAACTACAGGGCCACCTTCTGAGCAATGCCTCTGCTTCACTGCTGAGCAAGTTGGCCACTGTCCACACCATATCTCTGTGCCTCTGTCTTGGATTCTGCCATAACACACCAAATGCGTCTGTCATTGCAGAGGAAAATGCGTCTGTCATTGCTGCACTGGAAGAGAGATATACTGTGTCACCTCTCGAGGCTCCATTCCTTCCACTTTAACCATGAGCTTCTCAGGAAGTTGCAAGACAGACCAGACTCTGCCATCATGTGTCTGCCACTGACTTCTGCAACCGAGTCATCCCTGTCAGCTCCATCGCTGACAATACACTCTTCCCTGACCTTCCACCTTGGAAGAATAATGATCTTATGATCAATATCACTATCAATTCTCTAGGTTGAAAGAGCGACTCAGATCTAGGTCCATCAGGCTTCTCTCCACCTCCTATGTCATTGCATGATCCGTGAGATGTATTGAGGTCTACACTGATTGATCTGTTGACCGGGAGAGGCTATGTGCTGCCCCTGCCTTTGCCATCCCCGATATGGGCATCGCCAGAGGTTTCCATCTCCCACATCTTGCTTCCTCTACCTGTGTGGAGCTTCATGTTATCCTTGAGGATGTACTTTTCATCTCAGCCTCAAGAGTGGAAACTTTGTCATTCTCTGCGACTCCAAGTCAGCTTTGGACGTCTCCAGAGCACGAGCTGCAACCCCTTCCTCATCCAGAAGATCATGGAGACATGCTCCAAGGTCACTTCTGCTGGAATCACAGTTCATTTCCAGTGGATCCCTTCTCCATGTAGGAATACCTGGCAATGAGATTGCTGATCACACCATGAAGGAGGTGCTTGAGAATCAGAGGTATGTATCTAATTACCCTCTCTCTCTCTCAGCAACTGCAAGACTTTGTCTCACAACTGATGAGCCAGTATCGTCTTTCCCAGTGCCAGGGAGACTCCAGTTGTTCCTCATTCAGGTACCTGGTTGACCCTTCTCTCACTGCTCCTAATTCTGGTAACCTACGCAGAACTTAGGATACCCTCCTTCATTGTCTCTGAGTTGGTGTCATTTATAGCAACTTTACACTTCATGCTCTCAGCAGAGCGTACAGTCCTAACTGTGCCACATGCAGCACATCTGATACTGTATCTCAATGTACTGCTCAAGTGCTTCCTCTACAATGCTGAAAGAGAAGCTTTGTTCTGGGAGCTTCACGCCATCGGAACCACCAACTACTCCATCACCTCCCTATTTGCTAACCACCATAACATGAAGCTGCAGCGAACTCGCTTCCAACTGGTCACTGATTTCTTTCAGAACATTGACCTTTTCTGCAAGGTCTAATCTAGTTTACTTTAATGAGTTGGGTTGTTTTACCTCTGAGCGGCACTTTTTTGCACACCATGGGCTAAATGGCCAGGTCACATGGACCCTGAAGGCTCAGAGAAGGTTGGGGGAGGGGACCCACTGGAACAGCTGTTGGGAGACAGATGGTAGCCTCCCATCAAGGCCATCCAGCGTGTTCTTTAACGTGCACAGGGTATGGCTCTCCCACACACGGGGCCATGGCTTAACGTCCCATCTGACGGATGACGGCCTTTCCAAGCCCATCGGTGTCCCCTACTGACTGTGGGCAGGGCGGGGAATTTTGCGGAGATAAATCTCAACGCTGACCCAGCTGGGACTCAAACCTGCAAACTACAGATTACGAGCCTGGCGCGCTACCGACTGAGCCACCCCCGCCCCAACTTTAATGAGATTAACATAGTTATTGGTTTCGCGTGATAACTGAGAGGTAGTTTCTTCTGCCTCTGCTATATTGTCCTCCTGTTGTGACTAGTGTACGGAGCTTCTCATTAATGCTAATCTCACCATGATCTTACACCTTGAACCTTAAGATGCCCAGCATGCTTCTGGGAGACCTGGGTTTGAATCCCACTCAGGACAACCAATTTTTTTCAACTCATTGTTTCAAGTGTTCCTTGTCTACAGGACTTTTCCTGTGATAATTTATCACTGAATAGAATATCATTATTTAGTGTTTTCAATCTAATTTTCTCATCATATAAAAGTGGCATTACATAAAATGTAATTTTTATTTTTAAACTGTAGTGGAGAAAATATCATATCAGCCTTATTATAAGGCCAACCTGAATATAAAGTTACCTACTTTTTTCACTTTGTTCAGGGGAAAAAAAATAAACCAATATTTTAAATACAGCATATCTTGTTTAGCATTGCTCTGAATAGCACCGATTTGTTATAGCACTGTTTGTTTCAGAAATATTTTTATATTTAAATATATATAAATCCATTACAGTACTGTACAGTTCATATATATATATTTTTTCTTCTGGCACTGCACTTTTTTCAGTCTGAGTGCAGCTCATTAATATGTTTGTTTATTCCATTGTGATATTTCTTTCTGCCCCTACTTTTGCTTTCTGTTGAACAGTTTTTTTTACTTTTACTTTCTGCTGAACAGTTTTGACTCAAAATGGATCATGTTGATCCATAATGGTGCCACAACCTAACCCATCTTCCTCCCAGTAACTCCCATCTTGTCTTCCAAATTTGACATGTGCACCATGCACTGGTGAGTAGAGTACAATTTAACTTACTGTATTATCTTTTCTTCCTTATTATTCATTTGACAATACAGAATGCATCTATAAAATCATGCTTATTATCTGTATTACTGTTTAAACCCAATAAGCCCATAATATGTTGATTGTAAGTAATAAATTATGATTTTGGGAATGCATCTCCATAGGGATTATAATATAATGATCTGTATAGTGCTCTCATTTCCAAGATATGAAGATTTACAGAAATTAAAAATCATAATTATTACTGTAACTTAACTGTAACAGAAAAGATCATTTGCATTGTAATACTTACAGATCGATTATTTATAATCAATTATCCAAAGAAAGATGGATTAGTAAAAAAAATCTACTCTAATGACCTTAACAGTATTTGCATTTTACTAATAATTTTAAAGTATATTTAACTAATAATTATTTAATTGTTTTAATTAATAAATTACCCACAAGTATGTTACATTACACATAGTTTGAAAATAAAATAACTTGTTTTTGAGAGTACCAAAATAAACCAACTTCCATTAATTTATTTCAGAGTTACAAATATAAGGTAATCTTTACTTTTTATTGTTGATTTCATTGAAAACAACTTCAACTTATAATTGGGCCAATACAGTAAATAGTATCTTTAAAAATCCAAGCATAACAACTCAACAGCATTCTGGAAACAACTTTTGTCAAGTTTCCAAAAGGTCAAGTACATATTTAAAGTTCAACCACTATCAATGTATCTACTATAAGTCCTCTTCAACCTTTAAGCAAACTAATTTGACTAGTTATTCTATTATCCTTATTCAAATTAACTACATCTAAAAAAAGTATGTAACAAAATACCTTGTTTGAGGGAATCTGTGCATAACATGTCAGCTCAAATTTATGAGAGGATGAAGTTCTAAAAAAGAGAGTCTGATTTGGACATGATGATGGATTGCTTGTCAAAGGAACAGAAATGGGTAATTTTTCTCTCACTGAAGACATTTTGCAATGTCCCCAAAGGACAGCTATTGTTGATGTAGGGCTTCGTGTAAACGATGATGTCAAATGAAGATGCTGTAGAAAATAAGGCAAAAAAAAAAACACTTTAATAAAAAATGTTTCACTAAAAATACTTCATATAAAAAAATAGAATAATAAGAAACAACAGCAATTCAAGTCTGTATTATTTTAAGTGAAATTTACAGGCCATTAACCTGAATTTATAGATAAATTCTTTCATTTTTAGCTTCAAGTGTATAGATTAAAAATAGTATATACATATATGAATATTTAAACACTCTGTAGCCATTGAAATGAAGATAAGCTCCAATCAATATTCCAGTATAAACCATGAACAAGTAAAATACTATTTTTAACTCACCTGTAAAAATTTTTATTATAGCTAACTTAATTTTTTTTTTCAAAGTTTCACTATTTTTACCTCTAGAATTAAATAATGAGCCTTGAAGCTAGTCACCTATGTATTCAAGTGATATGCTTGGTTCTTTCATCTTAAATATGCAAAAAAAAAAACCCCAAAAAAACTTTTATCTTATTTCTGATTAACCTAGTTGTAGAATTATACATTGTAAGCGTTTTATTAAATGCTGGAGCTTAAATAGAAGCTTGGATTTGAATTACAGTTGAGTAACAACAAAAATTATAAATAGTATCCAAGTCTGTTGTGTGTGTGACTGCAAAATGGGAATACATGTTCATGGCTAAGTTTCTTTACAAATGATATCACACTTTCAATTAATTCAATTTCATTCATTTACTAGGTGCTGTTTATTAATATTATTTGTTAATGGTGCCAGTGTAAACTATAAGCTCCCAAATGTGCTTTTTCAATACAGTTTAAACTAAAAGTAGCAAAATACATGAAGGAAAACAGCAGAGTTTGGTTGGTTGTTGGTTGTTTTACCTCTGAGCGGCACTTTTTTGCACACCATGGGCTAAATGGCCAGGTCACATGGACCCCGAAGGCTCAGAGAAGGTTGGGGGAGGGGACCCACTGGAACAGCTGTTGGGAGACAGATGGTAGCCTCCCGTCAAGGCCATCCAATGTGTTCTTTAACGTGCACAGGGTATGGCTCTCCCACACATGGGGCCACGGCTTAACGTACCATCCGACGGACGGCGGCCTTTCCAAGCCCATCGGTGTCCCCTACTGACCGTGGGCAGGGCAGGGAATTTTGCGGAGATAAATCTCAACGCTGACCCAGCTGGGACTCGAACCTGGGAACTACAGATCACGAGCCTGGCGCGCTACCGACTGAGCCACCCCCGCCCAAAAAACAGCAGAGAAGCCACAGCTTGTAAATATGAAGTTGATTCCTGACAACTGCAAATTATTCATATTGCATAGCACGACTCAAAATGAAAAAATAATTTTATTAATGTAGCAAACCATAAGAGTATAACAATATTTCTATTTCTAAAGAAACAGAATATTACTGTCATGTGATGAATTGGAAATATTTTCCAGTGTGTTCTGATTCATTTTGAGCCCTTTGCATAGTGTAAATGTTCAATTAAATGTCAGGATTTAAACAGTGGCCTGGTTTTTATTTACTTTTTATTTTATGACTATCTATGAAGCACAGTTCCTCATTATTATATTGAAGTTTTGCATCATACCTCTAAAATTCTAATTCTGTTAAAATCAATTATTTTTTCATATTTTAAATTTGAAGAGTATATTTAATTTTTTTTATTTAGGCCTGCTAATTTAAAAAGGAAATGCTTGAACTTCTTCAATACCACTGATCATATTTTATAAATTTTAAGTAAAAAATTGCTTTTTAGACAAGCATGACAAATTCTAAGATGATACTTTATCATTTCCATCCTATGTATAACAAAGGTATCAATAAAAGATACACCAAAGGGCCAAAAACATTATGACCACCTGCCTAATATGATGTTGGTCCTCCACATGCTGCCAAAACAGCTCTTACCCAGCAAGGCATAGATGCTGGGTAAGAAATTTAAGGGGGTCTAAAAGGTTTCCTAAAGGTGTCTTGTGGTATCTGGCACCAACACATTACCAGTAGATCCTTTAACTCTTATAAGTTACGTGGTGGAACTGCCACAGTTTGGATGTGCTGTTCCAACACAAACCACAGATGCTCGATTGATGTCTGGGGAATTTGGAGGCCAGGGCAATACCTGGAAGTCTTCCTCATATTCTACAAACCATTCTCAAACAATCCAGGCAGTGTGGCATAGTGCATTATCCTGCTGAAAGAAGGCACTACTAGAGGGATATACTGTCTCTAGTAGTACCTGGTCTGCAATGATGTTTAGGTAGTCATATATACATCATAGTTTCCTGCACATGAATGACTGGACCCAGGGTTTCCAAGCAGAATATTGCCCAAAGCATTACACTTCCACCACTGGCTTGTTTTCATCCCATGGTGCATTCTGGTGCCAACACTTCCCCAAGTAAACGACACACATGTACCAGGCTGATCACATGGTGCAACAGGAAACGAGATTCATTGGACCACATGACCTTCTTCCAACCATTCAAGGTCCAGTTTTGATGCTCGTGTGCCCATTGTAGGCACTTTCAATGGTGAACTGAGGTTAGCATGGGCATTCAGAGCGGCATGTGGCTATACAGCCAATTTTCAGCAGGGTTCAATGTATTGTGTGTTGTGACACATTACTTCCATCACCAGCATTCAAATTATGGGTGAGTTGTGCCACAGTATCCCTTCTTTTGGCTTGTACCATAAGCGATAGCCTTCGCTCACCTATAGCATCAAAGAGCAGTGGTAGGCCGACACCTTGCCAGCGGTTCATGGTTTTTCCCTCCTCAGACCACTTTTTGAAGGTACTAACCATGGCTGACCATAAGCACCCCACAAGCCTTTTGGTCTCGGAAATGCTCAGACACAGTCATCTGGCCATTACAATTTGGCCTTTGTCAAACTCACTTAAGTCTGCTGCCTTTCCCATTGAAGAATAAGAATAACACTGATTAACAGAGCTCAGTATCAGGTATTATTTATACCATTTCATGGCCTTCACATGCACATTGTTTACCTGCAGTAAATAAAAAAACCATAAGCACCTTGCATGACACCTTGGCAGCGGTTCATGGTTTTCCCCTCCTTGGACCACTTTTTGAAGGTACTAACCATGGCTGATCATAAGCATCCCACAAGCCTTGTATCAGGTGTTATTTATATCGTTTCATGGCCTTCATATGCACCATTGTTTACCTGCAGTTGCTTTGATTTGCATAAAGATGTGCTAGCCATAATGTTTTGGCTGTTTGTCGTATATGATAATGATAAGCATTATTATCATATACACTGATAATTGAGAGAGATACTGCAACATGATTTAATTTAAATGCTTTTAGGATCCAGCCTTCTCTGAATGTCTTCTTGAGTTATCTTTTCATGGTGGAAAATTATACTACTCCATTAGAAATAGATAAATATAAGGATTACATATATTCAGTGTGCACATGTGTATGGCATACTCGAGCGGATATTATACCTCCCCCCTGGGGAAGGATATTTCCTCTAACAAATTTCATAAATGTACCATCCCAAAAAAGCCTCTGATTTTCATTTGGACTCCTCAGCCTCCCCACCCCAAAATTCTAAAGAGAAGAAGCTCAGTGTGTGTAGTGTGCCTCTAATGCAAAGAAATATATCACTGCAAACAAAGGTAATGAAACATTGCACACAAGAACAAAAGAGCACCTAAAAAACTGAAACTGAATTAGACAGGTACTAGACATATAAACAAATGTAATTATGAAATAAACTGGGCAATAGCGAAAGGAATTAAAAAAAAAACTTTAGGAAAGAGGAACAATTTATAACAGACTACAGGTGATACAATGAATAATATTTGAAAACACATGTTCAACTATTCAGATAAGCTTAATCACAGAGAATGAAATAACCACTCATTTTAGTGATAATCTCTGAAGATGACACAAGACAGTCCTATTTTTAATTTTCAATTTTTCTTATTCATTTTTTAAAAAATAAAAAATACCCCCTCAAGCAGCTGCTTGCCACAGAGGTCTGACAGGAGCCTGTTAGTTTATTATGCCACAGTAGAGGGTCTGAGAGGATGGCAGGGTCTCAGCAGAAAACAACACAAACAGCCATGCCTTACCCGGGGCTCAAACCCAGGTCCCGTAGATCAGTAGCCAAGTGCGCTAACCACTATAACCTAAGTATAATTAAAGCTTTAATATAAATTTTATATGTACAACCAACTTTTTTTTGCAAAAATGGAGACTGCCATTTTTTTTATTTCAAACCACTAATATATACTTAAAATAGGTAAAAAAAATTTGTATGGGTAACTTATAGAAAAAAAAAATCATAATTGTTGGTTCTGAAACTCAGACAATAGTACTTACCAAAATTCCTTATGTTGATGTGTTAATGCAACAACAGTACTTAAGATGTTATATCTCAAAGTAACATTTCATAAAAACTATAGTGGCCTATTATAACACTGGAGACTAATTTCACCATGATCTTACAACAGCATGAACCTTGAACACACAAAGAAGAAAGTCTTTGTTATAATGTGAAATACTATCTGATGAACTGACAAAATACAGTTTATCTGAGCAGATCAGATTTCAGAGGTTTGACCAGTAATTTTGCAAATAGCTTATGAGTTTCCATTGTATTAGAAATCATGCATTTTCTACAGATAAATATATTTATATTTCACCAATTTCAAAATTCATGAAAAACTTACATCAGGTAAAGAATTCTGGAATGAAATTCCATACTCTACCAGGAAAACTAACATTATGTTTGGGTCATCAGGAATATTAGGAATTTTGACATCACTTCGTAACATCAAACAAACATCCCTAAAAAATCTAAATAAAAATGAAACAAGCAGTTAATCTCACTATTATTATCTCTATATAGTAATATTTTTAAAGAATGCCTTCAATAAAAAGTACAAAAAATTACACAACTTAACTCTAAAAGCAGCAATATAAATGCTCTAAAATGGCACACATTTAGTAGAAGAAAATAAATACAGCCTTTCATTTATATATTATATTTACCTTAAACCACTGTTAAATAAATGTTTGGACTTCTAGCTTCACTCTACAACACAATAGTGGCATTATTTGTTGTTAATAATAGAAACTTCTTGTGAAATAATAAGCTGAAAAAAAATTGATTTTGCCTGTAGTGGGCCCACTATAAACAAAACCAATTTTTTTCAGCTTATTATTTCATGAGTTCAATGTCTACAGGACACATCCTGTGATTCTTTATTATTGAAGAAACTTCTTTCTGGAGGAAAATATAATGTCTCATGCAACTATCAACAAATCGAGAGTTACACTTTAAGAACTACCTGGTTGTCAAAAAAATCTGGTAGCTACTCTTCTAGGGTTAAAATAAAAAAAAAAATCCCCTCAAGCAGATGCTTGCCACAGAGGTCTGATAGAGCCTGTCAGTTTATATGCCATAGTAGAATGTCTGTGAAGATGGCAGAACCTCAGGAGAAAAATGATAAACATCCATGCCTTACCCAGGGCTCAAACCCAGGTCCCTTAGATCAGTAGCCAAGCACGCTAACCACTAGGCCACAGGACAGGCAAGGAAACTTAAAAAGATATGGGAAATAAAATAGTTCCTACAAATAGGAAACAACAATTCATGACAGATCTGTCACTTGATTGTCAATTTTTAATTGTACTTTCACAATAGTCTATCTAGGCTAGTAAAACATGCATTTACTTTAATAACTTATATATAATAATGCTATTAATAATGCTTCAATAATGCTTAATTGAAGTCTCTTTTGATGACTTCAATTAACTCTAGTAATCCACCCATCCATCCCTTGTTTTACACGGTCAAGAAAATTCAGTGTGCTTTTTTACATGGTGATAGATTTGGTTTTACACAGTATGGATTTAGATTTTTTTTATGTAGAGTGGTTAGCACATTTGGCTATTGATCAATGGGACCTGGGTTTGAGCCCCAGGTAAAGCATGGATGTTTGTGTGTCTTTCTACTGAGGTCTGTTTTCAATTCTGTCTATTCAATTTTGCTTTCAAATTCTATAGTGTACATTTATATTAAAAATGAGTATTTTTGTTAATCAAGAAGAAATATACAAGAAATCAATCTAAATTTATCTGAATTAGTGGCATATAAAGTAGAAGATAATGCTACATAACAATATTTATTTTTACTGCTGAACAGAAATTTGAGATAAAAATGCATTTATAAAACTCTCAATGTACATTTCATTAATAACAAGGATTTTTTCAGAACTTATCCCCCCCCCCCTTTATCATAATTTGTTGGTCTTCATTTATATGGTTTCAATTTACACAGTGACTTTCCAGAACTTATCTGTCACATAAATTGTGAATTGGGTGCATAATGTGTAATGGCTACAGTTGAAAAAGTGCACAACTATGTCACTGTTGTTTTTATAATGCAAATATACTGCAGCAGTGTCACTGGCATAAAACTCAATGTTCAGAGGGGTAATTGAAAAGAGTGAATTGCATATATTGTAGCTGGATTATTTAAAATTCATAATTGCTACGAAGAATCATTAAGCTGGAACACTGATAAAAAACCCCCACAAGAATGTTAATTTATGTCTATTTAAAATACTTCAAAGAAAATGGGTGTCTTTGTGGAAAGAATTATGCAGAAGACACCAGCCTACTACACAAGGAAGCCATGCTGAAATACCTTACTATATATACACAACAGATGTGTATTTGTACCTTTTTACTACCCAACAACTTAAATAACAAACTTAACAACAGATGTGTCTACCATATTTTTTCTCCAAAAGCTGGTAGAAATTCAAGAAAAGCTTTGAAATGCTACAGAAGTTAGGTTGCTTTGCCTCTGAGTAGCACTTTCCTGCACACAAGGACTAAATGGCTAGGTTAATAGGACCCCAAAGACTCAGAGAAGGTTGGAGAAAGGGGACTAGACAGCTGTTAGGTCAAAGATGGTAACCTCCCATCAGGGCCATCCAGTATGTTCTTTAACATGCATGACATATGGCTCTCCTGCACATGAGAGCTTAATGTCTCATCAAATGGATGGCAAGCTTTCCAAATCCACCAGTGTTCCCTTCCAAACCAAAGGCAAGGTGGGGGTTGGTAGAGATAAAACTCAAAGTTGGAAACTGAAGATTATGAGCCTGGCATGTTACTAACTGAGTCCCCTCCTCCTTGAAATGTTACAAACTTTACACACAACCTGTAAATGGTATGTAATTTAGTCCCTTGGAAATGAACTTTATAATCTACATTTTTCTTACTATATCATCATCACTAACATCCATATAATTTATGGAGCAATATCAAACTAATTTTGGTCCATTATGTCCTATTTTAAAATATACAGGGTATAATTTCATGCCCATACCTATATGTGCAGTGCTTTTAAGCACTGGGACAAAGATTACAAGTGTTTATTTATAAGAGGTACAGTTTTTGTTTCTTATGAGGTACAATACTTTTCATGCTTGATTGATGCAACAAATGTTACCAAAATGATTCACAAAAATTATCTCACCTTGATGAATCTGTACTGGTAGATTTTCCCTGTACTTTTGAGCTTTCCTTAGGTGACTGTGTAATTACTGGCTCCACTAGCAAATGATAAAAATCTGGATCTTGAATGAAGCACAGACCATTATGAACACCAATCTAAAAACATAATTCAATTATTTGTTTGTTTAATTATCAATTTAACCACATTTCAAGATTATTGTTTATCTAATACAGTATACTCCCTCTTATCCAGCCTTTATGGGACCAAACCCCTGGCGGGATGAATGAAAGGCCGGTTAAATCCGAAAATTGTGTCAGAAAATAAATAAAAATGGCAAAAATACTAACTGTACTGTATTTTAATTAATAATTTGTTGTACAATATTAACAATTTACTCACACTCATTTGAAAAAAGTCCGTGATTTTCTATTGTTTCTTTGAACTTAACACTTTTTTACCTACAAAGTCTTGCCATTTTTTAATATACATCACACCCATTGCAGATGAGGCCTGTTGTTATTCAATGTATCTTACTGCAACATTAAAGATGTTACATTAGGTGGTAAAAACATGGCTCTTATGTTGTCAGAAATGAGTTCGCTTGGGTGTGTTGGGGCATTGTTGAGAATGAGTCGGGCCTTTACAGGCATTTTAAGACTTGTCAAGTGGTGTTTTTACCTTTAGAACAAATTCTGTAAAGAACCACTCTTTAAACAAATACGAGTCTATCCAAGCAGACTTTTGAGCTTTGTAGTAAACTGGAAGAGCAGCTAAATTTAAACGCTTGAATGCTCGGGGTTTTGCTGATTTCCCAATTACAAAAAGTGGAAGTTTGTGTGTACCTGCAGCATTTATACACACAGACACAGTGATTCTTTCGTTTGTTTGTTTTAAATGCTGATGCTGAGGTTTCTTGCACTGTCACAAACATATTCGTTGGAAGAAGTTTAAAATTTAATCCAGCCTCATCTACATTTTAGATTTGTTCTGCGCATAGGCCTTCTTCTTCAATAAGCACTAAAATTTTTTCTGAAAATTCCTTTGCTGCTAAAGTATCAGCTCACAATTTCTCACCACAAACACCAAGGTAATGAACACCATGCTGTTTTTCCAGTGAGAAAGCCATCCCTCGCTTGCTGAAAAAACTCCTCCATTATCGATTTTAGAATGAAGGGATTGATGCTTTTTCTTTCAAGATTGGCCCACTGATTGGTGTCCCTTTACAATGCTCTTGCATGAACCATAACCAAAGTGCATCATCAACAATTTCATTTTTCGGCTTTTTAAGAGTGCACCGAGAAGAAAGTGTTTTCTCAGACTCGACTTGAGTACAAAAATCTTGTAAAGATTTTCTATTCCTTCTCCAGTCATTTACCGTGCTTTTACCAACACCTAGTTCATCACAAATATGCTTTATTGGATTACCTTTGTCAATAAGTCTTTAATTTCACCTCCATCATAACAACATTATGTTTATGTTTGCACCCAATCATTTTGTACCACACAATAATTAATAGATCACAACACACACTCCTGTATATGCACAGTACACTGTAATATTCACAAAGAGGAACTGAAGCAAATATGTACTGTACTATAAACAAAACATGCGATGGCTTTCTTTCGCTTCTTGGAACTGAAACAAATAAACAAAAAAAGTGACAACTTGCTTCTGCTTCTTGGAACGACCGGTTAAAGCGGAGGCCGGTTGAGCAACACTGGATAAGAGAGAGTCTACTGTACTAGTTTATAATAATTCAAAACTGAAAAATTACTTGTAATGATCTATTACACTATTTACTCTTAACTAGCCTTGATACCTTAACAGCTATTTAGAGACATATACTGTTCCATCCGATAGCTTGTGTGTTAGGATTAACTGAGGAAGTGGTCAGAAAACCCAACTTATACATATATGCTATATTTTGACATAGTCCTGGGGGAGGGGGGATATAAATATTCTTCTTCACAAATATCATACCTTGTCTAAAACAGTTCCCAAGTTAGGGGACTTTGAAAATGACTTGCCATTAAAATAATTTGGTAGAGTCCAAAAATGATTAGTAATATAATGCATTATAATGATAGAAAGAAAATGTGCTATTTGCTTGTGCTTTGTGTTACATGAACATATTATGTTATAACATCAGTTCACAGGGAAATCTTGAAGGATTTTCTTCTGTTGCTGAGAGGTAAGAATTCAAAATTTTGCTGTACTACAGGGGTAAAAGCTCAGTTTCCAAGATTATTTGATTAATTTGCTTTCAAAGAACGACATGGAAGATGTTTAGCCAACATCTTATTCAGCTTACTTTCTGAATTTGAGCTTTATTTTACTTTAATGGACTTACCTCTGTGATACATCAAATATTTCAAACTCTCACCAACGGAAGGCAACTAATCCTTTGAAACTTCACAATAAACTGATGATAACCTTCCACTGAGCCTTGGTATGCTGACTTGTTGTAAAGCTTGAGACAACTGAATAATTTCTGATACTAGGTAGCAAAAACATTTAGTTAAATTGCCTTTAAATTTAGAATTGGTTTAAAGCAGTGATATCATATTAAATAAACTTTAATGTCACAAAATTCACTGTATTAAAGAACAAACATGTTCTCAGATTATACTTTCAATAGGAAATAGTTCAACATTGGTACCCTTGCCTCACTTACAAAATTTGCAAATGCAATTAACTGTATTAGTTACTCCATGAGAAATGGGGTACGGTTGGCTCAATTAGTAGCACGCCAGGCTTGTAATCTGCCGTTCCCAGGTTTTGGGCTAGCATTGAGATTTATCTCCACAAAACTCACTGCCCTGCTCTGTCAGTAGGGTATATCAATGCACTTGGAAAGGCTGTCATCAGTTGGATGGGACCTTAAGCTGTGACCCTGTGTGTGGGAGAGCCATAACCTGTGCATGCTAAAGAACACACTGGATAGTCTTGACAGGAGGCTACCATCTGTCTCCTAACAGCTTTCCCTCCTCCAAATCTTTTCTGAGCCCTCAGAGTTCTTGTGACCTGGCCATTTAGCCCATTGTGTGCAAAAAAGTGCCATTCAGAAATAAAACAACTCAATTCCTTGAGAAACCAGTCCATATCCATTGCTACCACTGTGAAACTGTAAGAAGACATAACTTGATATTGTTGAAAGATTGCAAGAAGACATAGCTTGATTCTGCAGTCACCAAGTTTCATTTAAATGTTAAGCTAAGCACAGTTCAAACAATTAGTTACACTCTGAGAACATTGACTAATACCAAACTTTAACTTATTAAAGCTAAAATTGAACATTAAAAATTATTCTGCAAAGGAGGCTTTTAAATTATTCAACAGTGACAAAGAGCATTAAAATTCTTAAAATAAAATGGGCTTTATTGTAATACATTTTACCAATGTTTGACATTTTTTCTTTGTAATTTTCAAAGTAATGTATGTAGGTCATTTAGAAAGTAAAGAACGATTGCACATAGCATCTGTGCAGGTTCCTGGCTGCACAGATGCTCAATCAAGGTCAGCTGGGCCCAGTGCGGTGTTGGCTATCTCCTAACACTATTGTCGGGCATGTATTATCCATTTATGGTTAGTTATGCTCTTTCTAAATGAACACGCACATTGAAAATCCCACCGAATGCGAAGCTCAATCAGTTATCCATTTTCTGACTGCTGAAAATACCAGGTCTATTGACATTCATCAGAGACTTGTTCAAGTGTATGGAGAAGGTGTTATGAATGAATCCAGTGTCAGAAAGTGGCACATAATGTTTAAAAATGGAAGAACAAACATTCATGATGAGAAGCGGTCAGGGCACCCCTTTCTCATCATGGACAAACTCAAACAAAAGGTTAACAACATCATTAAAGAAAATCAATGCTTTACAATTAGCGATGTGCACGAAAAATGCCCTGAAGTTTCTCATACCTTGTATAATAAATTGTGACTGAACATTTGAACTTTAACAAAATCTGTGCAAGATGGGTCCCACTGATGCTCACAGATGAACACAGAACTCAGCAACTGGGAGCTGCATTGGTGTTCTTGGAGTGTTACCACCAAGATGGCAACGAGTTTATTGACCAAATTATTACAGGGGATGAAGCGTGGATTTCGCACTACACCCCTGAGAAAAAAAACAATGAAAAAAAAAAACCAATCACTTGAGTGGCATCACCCTCAAACACCGAAAAAGCCATGAAAAGTCAAAACGAAATTTGTTTGCAAAGAAAATGATGGTGAGTGTCTTCTGGGACTGGAAAGGTGTCTTACTCGTTGATTTCATGGAAAGAGGTGCATCCATAACTGCTGATGTCTACTGTGCAACTGTGAAATGTCTATGGCAAGCCATTCAGAACTGTCGTGGGGCATGCTCTCATGAGGAATCTGTTTCATACAAGACAATGCCTGCCCACACACTGCCTGGAAGACAGAGGAGCTGCTTGATGAGTTTCACTGGGAAGTTTTTGAGCATCCACCTTACAGCTCGGACTTGGCACCATTGGACTACCACTTGTTCCCCAATTTGAAGCAGTTCCTTGGTGGACATTTTGATGATGATGATGATGCACTAAAGGAGGCTGTTATGGACTGGTTGAAAGGACAGGTGGCAGAGTTCTATGAGGAGGGGATACTTAAACTTATCCCAAGATATGATAAGTGCCTCAATGTCCAAGGTGACTATGTAAAAAAATTGGTTAAGTTATGAGTTAAAAATTGAAAATAAAATATTAGAAATTTTAAAAGTATATAGCTTTTATAACTAAACATTCTTTACTTTCTGAATGACCCACATATTTTATAGGCTAGTATTTAGATTTCAAAATCACATTAATTAAATCTTGAAGGATTGTCTTCTGTTGATGTCTTGCTTGAAGTGATTGATGTTAGGATACATTTATTCTCAATTTCTGAATTACATACTACTACAATATAAATGCCATTGCAACATTAACTTGATGTTCACTGTTTAGACTAATTATAACTATCTCTAAAACTTTGAATTATATTTTAGATTGGTCATTTACACACACACACATATAAAGATTCAACAACTCTAAATTTTAGCTATTTTAATTCTTCCTCTGGAAATAAACAACAAAAAAATTCAAGAAAATCAACTAAATGAATTTACCTGAAGTTGCCTTTGAACTATAACCGCTTCATTAAATGAATGTGATGGGGAATCTTTTACAATTTCTCTTTCATGTAACTTTTTAACTAAATCATTTTCCAAAGCTTCTAAGCTAGGAGTGATTTTTATGGCAATTTTCTCTAAGATATAAGTAGAACACTTTTGTAGCTGAGGCTTATGAAGATAATCTAGACCTAATAGAGATATGTTACATTAAGTATTGCAAAGTATATATTCAAAAGTCTTTCAATATATGTAGCTCCAAGTCATGTCAGTATAAAGTTTTGTAACTTCTAGAAATGTTACATTTCTCTAATTTTTATCAATAAAAAATTTGATTGAAATCATTGACATCATCAAACCAGATGCTCTATGAAAAAATCCTTCTAAACCATTTTCTAGATAATGACATTCATTTCTTAAATTAATAATAAAAAAGCCACAACAATTAGCATAAGTGACTGCACATGATACAATAGTAAAAACATGAATAAAAAATGCACAGCAGACCGCATACAGAACAATAAACTACACATCAAAGAACAAAAATTGAGCTTTTACAATTTAGGACTTAAAAAAAAAGATTATTGACCATTAAGGATTTTAGGGATAAAATCTTTAACAATGAATGCATTTGTGGTTTAGTCAGCTTTAAAGTGTTTCAGCAGAAAACAACTGACCTTAATATTATATTCCAATGGTTGGTTGTCTAGGGTTTTATGGAGCCATCACATATCTTATTCTGAAATAACTAACAGAAATAGGCTATTATACATCAAAGCAACATTTGATTCTGAACAATAAAATTACATAAATTCCAAAATATGACTATACAAGCCTACTTTCGAAAAAAAAAAAGATTTTTCATATTTTCAACCCTTTAAGTGTTAAATATCTGATGATAAAGTCATTATACGATTGCAATTATGAGGGGTTTTTTTTCTTCATTTTTTGCACTCACAGGTATTAAAATGAATTTATCAACAACTTGTATCTTATGAGGGGGTTCAATTTTTTTTCTATATGAAGAGTGTGTTTAGAAAATAATTTGGAGCTAGATGTTGTAAAGATATCAACCATTGTATGAATTGTGAAATCTTTGCAATGTACTTTTTTGAAAGATGCTCCCTTCAGTAAAAACTTACATTAATTTTGCATCATCTATAACTTATCTATTCAATTAAAGATTATAACTATAATTAGCTTGAGGAATGAATAAAATAATAGAGAATACTTCTGGATTTTATTCCTATCAATTTTTGTTATTTGCAATATAAAGGACAGAGAAGGGGGCTAGAAACAACTGCTAGTTTGTACAGGCCTTCTCTTATCTTTACAGTTTACCTATATCAATATATGTAAAATAGAGAGTTTGTGTATCTATCCGTTTGTTCAACATCTCTTCCTAGACTGTTAGAGCTAGGACCACCAAATTTCATCTACAGCTTCATCTCATTATAAATTGGTGCACTGTCAGGATTTTTACCCCACAAAATTAGACCTTCCCCCAAAAGTTGGACACAAAATGTGTCCATTGATAACTTGATGCATTGATAACGAACTACTCCATTTATAACTTTCAGCTCTCCATTCATAAAGGTCGGTGATGGTAGTGGCTCCAGAGATTTCAGACACTTGAGGTGGGTTGAATCTAGATTCATTGCAGCTAGAAACCTGATCTCTAAACCCTACTTAGAAGTAAGTGGGACAACCAAACCAAATTCAGGACTGATTGGTCAAGTAACTGCGGAATTACAAGGAGCCAAAGCCTTTTGCCACCAGTAACGTCACCCCAAATGTGAACAAGCATCTGTGTACTCATTACAAATATGCCTGTTACTTTAAATCATTATATTGAGGCCTGAGAAATGTTGGACAATTCTGCTGGTTTACTATATATTATCACATTATACTCCTCCTTTCTGCAGAAAAATACAGCAATAATGAGGACTGTCCTGGGAATGGGTGGAGGTTGGGCTCATTAATGTGCCAAGCTCATTAATCTGCAGCTCTCAGATTTGAGTCCCAATTGGCCAGCCAGTTATCTCTGTTACCCCTCACCCTGTCTTTAATCAGAAAGCAGACATCAATGGGCTTAAAAATAACTTAAAATTCTCTGACATTGAGCAATAAAATATTTTAAAGTTTATCCTTCAAACTATTTGCATGTTAAAAGTTTTTAGGAGAAAACCCAGAAGCTTATTGGAGCAAAGACAGCACTCCGTCTTCAGTGAAGTGATGCTATATGGTGATGTTAGACAAAGAGCTTCTTTCCACATGTCGTGAAGGATGATTCCAGTGTCTCGGTTGCAGCTGGGGATAGACGAGGTCATTATTTCAGTAGCTCACGGACTATGGTTCTGTAGAAAGTGGACGCACATGCAAGCAATGTGGTATGTTCCCAGTCTATTCTTGCCATGTGTTGTACTGCTAGCTCGACGATGGCCACTGCCAAGCTAGCAGTACAACATATGGCAACAATAGACTGGGAGCATGCCACATTGCTTGCACGTGTGTCCACTTTCTAGGGAACCATAGTCTGCAAAGCTATTGAAATAATGATCTTGTCCGTCCCCACCTGCAACCGAGACACTGGAATAGTCCTTCACGATATGTGGAAAGAAGCTCTTTGTCTAAACAATCTAACGTCACCACACAGCATCACTTCACTGAAGACGGAGCGCTGTCTTTGCTCCGAAAAGCTTCTGAGTTTTCTCCTAAAAACTTTTAACATGCAAATAGTTTGAAGGATAAAGTTTAAAATATTTTATTGCTCAACGACAGAGAGTTTTAAGTTATTTTTAATTAATTTTTGAGCAAGAAGGTCCTTTTAATTCCAATGGGCTTGCAAGGGATGCTGTCCATCAGATGAGTTGTAAAGCCATGGCCCTGTTTTAAAGAACATAAGTGACAGGCAAAATGGTATTGAGAGGTTTCCATTAGCCTCCTAACAGATATCCACTGGATCTCCTTCCCCAACCTTCTCTGAGCCCTTGTGGCCTGACCATTTCGCTTATTGTGTGTGAAAAGGTAAAAGGTAAAGCTGTTCAGAGCTAAAACAACCCAACCCTCAGCAATTAGAGAAAAAGAGAAAAATGTCCAAAAATGAGATGAATAAGACCAATAAAAGCAAATAAATATTGTAGGCCTACACACATATATATGCATAAAATTTTAAATGCATTTATATTTTTCATAAGATATAAATATACATACACAACATAAAGTTTCTAAAAATACTTAAGACATGATTTAAAATCTGTTAAATAAATTTATTAGAGTACTCAACTTACCTCTAGAAGTTTCTTTGTGTGTATACACTAAGCCAGGAATAATATCAGTAGCACCAACTAATGTATTCTCTGGAATGAGATGCAGAACTCTCATCAATAATGGATGTGATCGAAGAGAGAAGGCCATCGTTGCTCCTATCACTCTTTGCAGAAGACTTTGCTCTTTAAAAAAAAAAACAGTAAAAATATAGTACTTGAATAAAATAGCAACTGACCAAAAACTGGGAAAAAAAATCAATCATTAAAACTGATGGCTTTCAGCTTTATAGTTTATCAGTGGCTGCAGAAGAACAAATTTCTCAAAAATTAGATTTTCTTAATTAAAAATAACTTAAAATTCTCTGTCATTGAGCAATAAAACTTTAAAATTCATCCTTCAAACTATTTGCATGTTAAAAGTTTTTAGGAGAAAACCTAAAAACTTTTTTTAACAAGCAAATAATTTGAAGGATAAACTTTAAAATTTTATTGCTCAACAACAGAGAATTTTCAGTTATTTTTAATTAATTTCTGAGCAAGAAAGTCCTTTAATTGTGTATTAGATTTTCATCATCAAATCCTAACATTGGTGTCTCATTATAAATAATCAGATAATTTCCCACTATCAGATTATTTATCATGAGACACTGGCAAGATTTAAGCAAAATAATCTTTTTATGTCATGCCACTTATGCATTAAATGATACATGATGGTTATAAGACTAAAAAACCAGTAAAACCATGATTCTACGAACTTTGGATTTTATAGATAACACCCATTTGCCCCCACACCAAACTAATTTGTCTACTTTAATTCAGTGAAAGTCACAATTAGTAGTTAAATTTCCTTGGGGCGGGGGTGGCTCAGTCGGTAGCGCGCCAGGCTCGTAATCTGTACTTCCCAGGTTCGAGTCCCAGCTGGGTCAGCGTTGAGATTTATCTTCGCAAAATTCCCCGCCCTGCCCACGGTCAGTAGGGGACACTGATGGGCTTGGAAAGGCCCCGTCCGTCAGATGGGACGTTAAGCCGTGGCCCCATGTGCGGGAGAGCCATACCCTGTGCACATTAAAGAACACGCTGGATGGCCTTGATGGGAGGCTACCATCTGTCTCCCAACAGCTGTTCCAGTGGGTCCCCTCCCCCAACCTTCTCTGAGCCTTCGGGGTCCATGTGACCTGGCCATTTAGCCCATGGTGTGCAAAAAAGTGCCGCTCAGAGGTAAAACAACCCAACCCTTAAATTTCCTCAAACTGTTGTTACTCCTCTCATCTTCCTCACCACCACCCTCTACTAGAGGCAACAAGAGGATTTCAGCTCCTCACCAGAATCCTCTATAAGTAACAAGCCTGGGAACATGATAGCTTCTCAAACTCAGAATAAAATTTTTCTACTTAGTGTACAGAATTGTTTAATTTAGTGATTTAACTGCTATTACAGGTATTGGATACATGTGTTAGTCTGCTTAATGGTGCATGTAATGAACTGCATTGGTTATTATAAGATATGGTCATGTACTATGTGTACATCACCATACATTCTGATTTAATGGACTTTCAGCATTAATTGATAATTCTTCTCCTCTATAAGTCTGTTAAATTGAGGGTTCACTGTATGTCAATCAAATATTAATTAAAGCACATCAAATAAAGCTAACTTTTGAGAAATAAACTGGATTTTAAATTCAAAACTGTACTGCTAAAATAATGAGAGATGGAGATAGTTTTGCTATCATATGACTGACTGAAATGTTGCATATTTTTTGTCTTAGAGCTGTTCATAATGATGGTACTAGAATAATAATCATATCTATTTTTCAAGAAACATTATCACAGTTTTCTAAATAATTTAATGTTAAGAATTTCCTGCATAAATCACTAAATCACTATATTATCATAGTTCATGTGATGTCTAATTTCTATTCATGGTCAAGTACCTTGAAATATGCAAAAATATAGTACTTGAATGTACTATATTTTTGCATATACAATATAAAGTTATGTACCTTAAAATATTTTTCCATTAATTATCTATGCATAATTATACCTAATAATAAAAAAATATTTATTTTGACATACAACATTAAGATAATGATGTGGGTTTAAAAGTAACAAGAACTGCCTTGATGAAACTTTCTATTTCATGCATATTTCTGAAAAATATTTAGCATTTCAAAAACCTGTGGTTACCAGCTTTGTAGATTTCAAGAAAGCATTTGTTTCTGTTGATTGTAAGATCCTACTGAGTACTTGAAAAATTAGCGTGACAATAGCTATCTACTATAACAAGTCAGTGGTCTGTGAATGTATCACCTACTTGAGAAATAATTATTGTAATATAAATAAACAGCCTTACTCAGCAAAATATAAACCATCATTTTCAATAGTTCATAGCCATCTGCTAGCAAGTTATTTGACTTTTTCATTGATACCCTGTTGGTACTTGGAAATTAAAAACTCCCAATAACATTTTTGACTTTCTGAAATGTTAGAAATCACCTACCTTGAAGAAAATGAGTTATGGAGTGAAAGAGGTAGTAATTGGAAGAAGCTTTATCTGGGCTATAGGCTGAGTGAGAAAGAAGCTCAAATGCCAGCTCTCCAAGTGTTTCTTTGTTCTGAAGTGTGGTGTTCATTTTTACATTGTCTTGTTGAAAGAGTACCTAAATAATTTAATTAAAATCTACACTGTTAAAATAGCCATTTCAAATTCCTTTAGTTAATGCTTATAAGCATATTCTAATATACAGGGTGAATCTGAAAAAGTGGGCAAAACTTTACGGGGTGGTGGAACGCAGGCTATACGAGCAATATTCGTCATAGAAAGTATGGGCGGAACGCAAACGGCGAGCCGCTAGGTGGCATTGGAAATGGTATAAAAGAGTTGGTCCTTGCACCCAACGGCATTTCTACCATGGATTGCCAAGAGGATGGCTGGTTATACTAACCACGAAATGGCGGATATGCACTTTGTGTACGGTGCGGCGGACGGGAATGCAAGTTACATTCCTGTTAATAAAATGTTTTCTGAAGTATCTCCTCTCCTTCTTGTGTTCATTCTTTAAATGTGACAGTGGAAAACTACCTTTTAACTTCTCACCGCTTGCGTTCTGACCATACATTATATGACGAATATTGCTCGTATAGCTGCGTTCTACCACCCCGTAAAGTTTTGACCACTTTTTCAGATTCACCCTGTATATTGTTGCAACTTACAAAATATAGTAGTATTAACTAGCATTATGTACTACAATATTACTTTTACACAGAAAAGTTCTAAGTACAAGGCTATTGATACTTATCTGAGTTTAAAGTTCTTATTTACCCTTCCAATGTCCAGCCTGAAAAAAGGTTTCCATCCAGAGGCCAAGCTATTTTCTCCCTATGCTCAGCCAAAGAAAAACTTTAAAATTTTTTTGGCAAATATCTAATGAAAGGAATTATGGCATGTTGTATACCAAATTAATCAGCATTTAATTCTGGATTTTCTGAAAATAAAGTATTTAACAAAAAAGTCAACATTTTATTTTAATAGGACTTTTTAGAGTCATGTAGTAAAAAAAATGCATCTGGCAACACAAATAAATATTTATTTAAAAAAACTAATACGCAGAAATGATTACAATGCACATGAACAGAATGACTATATATTTCTGAAAAACCAAAAAAAAATTTTTTTGGTTTCAAGTAAATATTTTTCTCAGTACCATACTTTGAGAAAATTCCATGCTTTTTGCCAATTGTGCTGAGTCACATAAACAAGTCAACATTAGAATTAAAAAAAAATAACCAATCAATGCAAATAGGTCATGTTATATAACAAACTAAACAGAATTTAATTATAAATTTTATGAAAATAAATAATATAAACAAATTTGAAAGCATATTGATTTTAATAAGCCTTTTTCAATGTGATATGGGTGGTAAAAAAAGACCACTCTATACAATTAAGGCTATATTTTGGAAAATCTAATAAATAAAAATAGTTAAATTATATATTTATCGAAAGGAAATTATCTCCCGAATAATATGATATTCAACCTGAAATATGATACTTATTTCTTTTAATGATTCTTTTCAGTATTGTATATTTTAAGCATGGTCAGAGTTATACAAAGTGACTTCTCACACTCATGGGATTTTCTGAACTGGTTATGAAATAGAAAAAACAACTTCCTTAGGTGCTCTTTTTTGCTAAACAATACAAATTTTTTTGTTGGGTGTTGAAGTTTGGTGATTTTGGCTAAGTGCAAAAAAGTAAAAAAAGAGCATTATATCGTATGTGTGGCACAGCCAAGGTACTGAGGCGGGGGAGTTGCCTTTAAAATCATTCAATATAAACATAAAAACTCATAATTAAAAAAAATTATATTTTTCTAGAGGGGGAGGGGTGAAACTTTCTAGGTGAATTTAGTAGAAGGGATGCCTTCCTGAAATTGTCCACCCACATGACGGTTGATTTCCGTAGCAAAAAAGTCTATTTTGCTTCCATATCCAAGACATTAATTTTCAGAAAACGGTACAAGCTCAAAGTTTTTTTAATAAAAAAACAAGAAATCATAAAAGGAAAATTACATATAACCTAATGGGATGTTAAATAAAATATCCGCACCAAGTTTTAAGCTGGCCTCCGATCTAGCATAATTCGGAAAGATCGATAAATCAGCCAATTAAAAGATCACTAATTAACAGAAGTAAATGCACAGAAATGAATTTGCTTCCATATTCAAGAACTCATTTATTTTCAGAAAACGATACTAGATCAAAGTTTTACTGGAAAAGTAATAAATAATAAAATAAAAATTAACACATAGCCTAATGCGATGTTAAAATATACACAGCAACAAATTGTTGGCCGGCCATATGATGTAGCATAACTGTGAAAAAATCAATTCTTATCGATCGTCCAAAAGATCGCTAATTTCCAAAAATAAACTACTGAAATGAAAATTGAGGTTTAAATATAAAAGAAGTAAATACTAACTTTACAAAGGGTATCTGATATGCTGGACCAAAACTGTAAAAACACTTATAGCACATGCAACAGAGATTGCATGTGTCAGCCATCTGTGTCTTGTTTGCCTCAGTGAAGCATAACTAATTAAATGCAGCTGCAACCAGAATTTCTAGAAGGATGTGTTTACTTCCAGTTTAGATTTTAAGGCAGGAAAGATGCATTGAATGCTGGGAAAAACGATACAAATAACTTGGGATAACTGAAATAGGTTTATGACAGAAAAGAGTGTGAAACGGGGAAAAAAAATGGCAGTATGCATTTTGTAATTACTTCCAAATTCTGTTGTTTTTAAAAATAGCAGTTTTTTTGTTAATTTTTAGGAGATTTTCGAAAATTTAAGGAAAAATTTTTGATAATAATTCAAATCAAACTTGTGAGCTTAAATCAGAAGATTGCTTCAGCAAATAGGAACGTTAACAAGCAAATCGGCAATACCGTTTAGTGCTTCTAAGAAATGGCAATCAGATGGCTTTATAAAACTATTTATATTGTAGTTTAATAAAATATACATCAAATTAAGAAACAAAATATTATTTTTGAAGCTTGAATTAATTTTTATAAGATATATATAAAATTACAACAACAATTTTTATTTTTAAAAAATTCTTTTTTGTTGTACTAAAAATGGATGCATACGTCCTTTGCCTCTCAATTCAGATTCTCTGAACGTATACAGACGACGTGGACTGGAAGGGTTAATACTCACATATGTAGTGGAAAAGTGCTATACGACGTTTCAGGAGTTACATTTAAACTTATTGGTCATATGTCCATTGAAATCGATATTTGTATAACATCTGTGGAAATGGCTGGTACACTTGATAGGTGTTATATTACTTTTACAAATATTGTACTACAGAATTCAAGTTAATACTACTACATGTTGTAGGTTGCAGCAATGTATGTTAGAATATGCTTATGAGCATTAACTAAAGGCATCTGAAATAGCTATTTTAACAGTGTAGATTTTGATTAAATTATTTAATAATGTAGCACTGTGTTCTCTAATTTATTTGAAGGAGTATCTCATGTCTGTTTACCAATCCTGGGTAATGTTGAAGCATAATAGAAGGCATGCACTCCAGTTGTGCTGAATAGAAGACAGCACTGATGTCACATCCATTGGGAACAGTTAGAAGTGCACTACACCCTCAAAATTCCACCACACACAATATTGCATTCATTTTAAATGATCCCTTTTTTTGGGACAGGTAGTGTAGGTTGGCTTGAGTCAAGCTATTGCTTTTGGGTGTCCAGATTGTCAAAAAAAGATCGATTTTTCATTGCATGCAATAATTCACCTGATTGCATGGATTATCAAGGAGGTTCCTGCAGATTTCAATATGATGGGTTTGCTTGTTCAGTAGTCAGTCCATGAGGAATACTTCAGCAACTCCAGCTACCTTACCGATGCATTACAGATGGTACACTATAATTGTTTGTGAGCAACCAAGTTCAGATGAGAGCCTGCAAGTGACTGTCAATAAATCAGCTTCAGCAATATGGCACAGAATGTTGTGATCAACTGAGACTAGCTGTCCTGATTGAGGCTTACTTTTGAAGCTTGTGTCACCATCTTTGAACTTCTTGAACCACGTTTGAGTAGAATGAATGAACACTGTTCCATCACCTTTCACTTTGCATATTTCTTGGAAGAAAAAAGAATTTTTTGATAATGTGGGAAAATTCTCCAAGGTAGGAACAAGAGAATCTTATCATCTCTTGCTCCTTGATGATATTCAACACGGAGAATATCATTATAACTCTTGATAGAACTGAAAGCATTATAACTCTTGATCCTAGGCACAGATCAACAGGGGACTGGCAAAATATAGAAAATCTTGCAGATTTTCAAATGTCATTGGTGAAGATGATAGGGATAAACTTCATAATGAATTTATTGCATATTCCCTTTGTGAATCATAAGAAAATTTAAAAATATGGATATTGACTCACACTGGCACAGAGTATCTGAACAGAGAAAACGGTGAATTGATTTATCCAGTGCTTTCAAAACTGGCAAAAATCATCCTAATTCTGCCACACAGAATCTTCTTCTATAGAAAGAGTATTTTGAAACCTGAAGATGGTGAAAACTGCACAGAGATCATCTTTAGAATCTCCAATTCTGAATGCCTTGTTGCATTGCAGAATAAGAAGCATTTGGGTAAAAATTTCAAATCAGCAGATGAGTTGAGGAAAAAGACAAGAAATCTGAAGAAATAAGTGATATGTTAAACAGTATAAATTAAAAAAATACCCCCCCCCCCTCAAGCAGCTGCTTGCCACAGAGGTCTGACAGTGGCCTATCAGTTTATATGCCATAGTAGAAGGTCTGTGGGGATGGCAGGGCCTCAGCAAAAAAACAACACAAACATCCATGCCTTAGCTGGGGCTCGAACCCAGGTTCCTTAGATCAGTAGTCAAGCGTGCCGTGGGATGGCCATTTAAGCAGTATATATGTATGTAAAACTTGACAACAAACTGGGAGGTCCTTATCCAGGCATTCCCATATATGTTAAGCAAAACTTGCTTTTTAAAAAAATATGGAGAAATGATATTATTAATAGCTTATATGCACTGTTCCATATACAAAATTTTAGAAAATTACATTGTTTACTAGCATATGTACTATACTTTTATAAAGCAAGAAATCTGAAGAAGTGACTTTGTTGATAGCTTGCATATTAATTTTTTATCTTTCGATGTAGAAATGGCAATAACCTACCAATATTTGTAAGGTAGGAGCATTATTTAGATAAAATTTGCTTCTCAGTCAATTCTGTTAACTTTGTGATTAAATTTAGCATGAATTTATTATTGCAAGCTCTAATTTTACATGCTAGAAGAATGTTTAATATCAGTGGCGGCATTTTGAAACTAAACTTAGTGGGAGCCCTGAGCTAGTAGCTTCACAGTCTGATCATAATAAATAATCATAAATTTGTAATATCCTAATTAGCTGAAAATTTTTGATTTTACCCTGAGTGGGATTCGAACCCTTGTCTCCCAGATACATGCAGGGGTATGATATAATCACTACACCATCAGAGACTAACCATTTTCTTCAGCAATATGGCATAAAAAGCATTCCTGCTGTTTTGTTGATTCACCACTGGCATCATCTACATCAGGAATCAGGCAACCAAGCCGCCTCATATCATGGAAGAAATATTTGTCAGTCATGTTCATGGTGTTATGTAAATAATTCTGTAATAAAGTATCATAAAAAAATGTCCTATACACAAGAAACACTTGAAATAATTAAGTGAAAAAAATTTGGTTTTGCCCTGAATGCACAATATTACTTCCATCATATGACGTAGCTTGGTTGCCCAATTCTGGACATAGATAGTGCCATTGGCAAACCAACAAAATATGCAGGAATGCTTTTATATCACACTGCTGAAGAAAATGGTTAGTCTTTGATGGTGTAGTGGTTATACAATAACCCTCCGTTTCTAGGAGATGTGGGTTCGAATCTCACTCAGAGCAAAACCAAATTTTTTTTCAGTTAATTATTTCAAGTGTTTCTTCTCTACAGGACTTTTTTCTGTAATATTTTATTATGTAACATCATAGTTTCCAAACAAAACTACTGGGATTAGCCTCAATGTGTGTTAATATTAGGATATTAAGGACAAAGATTTTTCCATCATTACATCAATAATCCACTTAAAAACAGTTTGCAGTCAGAAATAGTTTACATTTTTTTTTTATACGTGTGTGCAGGATACAACTCATTATTTTTCAGTCAGTGTTTTAAAGATAGTCTAAAGTTTGTTTCTCATATTATATCTACTCAACAATATTAGGTTTTATTTTCATATTTATACACTTCAGGAAAGGGTAAAACTAGGTAACCTAGGATGTGATGGGCAGATCATGTCAAACAAGATCTTGCTAGAATTGGCCTACAGTGGCCAAATGCAGCAGCTGCAGCTCAGAAAAGATATGTCCAGAGAGGAAAATTACATAGTCTGGTAGGACCTCTGCAGTCCATGGCTAAATGAGGATTGAGTTTGTTTGTGTGTGTGTGTGTACGTACATACAGGCAGAGTCTACCATAAATATTTTAGCACACAGAATGAAATCAAACTTACTCTCTAATGGTCCTTCCATGATCATTAAAACTGCAGGACTTCCATAATAAACTGGCCCCCTATGGATAGAAACAATTAAAACTCTTTTCATAGAAATCTACATAATATATATTTTACAAAATGGAGAAACTCACGTTTTAAATTCTCATCTATGCCTTATTTACATGATAAGCACTCACAAGATGTTGGTTAATTCAAACCACTTTATCTTCATACATTATATTCACATACTGAACTTAAATCCAAGGTCATGGCAGTCAAATATGTTAATTATTCATGCATGAAAACAAACATTGTACAATTAAACTTTGAAGGATCCCTTTAAATGAATATTATATATTTCAAATCATTAGGACACTAATCAATAAAGCTGATAGTTGATATTAATGTAAAAGTGTTTGGTTTGATATTTCAGTACTAATGAATATAGTACTTTTATCTCTGGTTAGTTGCACTTACTGTTCAGTAATAATTTTCTGGACATTTCTAACTGTATATTTCTGTTTTAATAGAAACTTTCTACACATGTAAATTATGATTGCACTTTAATTTGATTAAATAGCTACTTCAGTACTGAATGAATATATGAAAATGTGCAATATGTTGGAGAAAACAAAACTAAATTTCGTTTTCCAATAGTACATAAAAGTTGTTATTTAAGATCCTGAATAATCACACAAAATATTTTTTAATTAAAAAATATCTTAGGATTTGGCCCAGCACTTGAATATTTCATCATTAATACACTGGTAATATGTTCACATTTTTTTGTATTAGGATGCAACCTTCTCTCATTTCAATTTTTGCAAAAACAAAACATTGTTTTTTGTGTGCAATTTAGCACTAGTAGTAGTTCTAAAGCTTGACAAATGGATGTGGTCAGATAGAAGAGCAGGAGAGGAAAGAATGAAGAATTCTCAATATCGCACTTCTAGTTTACCCATTTTGATAATGAAAGCCTGTATTCTGTGCTTTGAAGCTGTAAAACTAACAGTTGTAAGTTTAGCCACTGCCATTGGGACATTATTATGTTTTTTTCTCTGTCTGATTAGTGTTTGTCACATAACCTGTAAACAGATGAATGCACAAGTAAAAACCACAAGTCCAACATTTCTGGCATTGAGAGTGTTCAAAGTTTTGCCTACTTATAATAATGTCATGGGTTGCGTTACCTCTGAGCGGCACTTTTTTGCACACCATGGGCTAAATGGCCAGGTCACATGGACCCCGAAGGCTCAGAGAAGGTTGGGGGAGGGGACCCACTGGAACAGCTGTTGGGAGACAGATGGTAGCCTCCTGTCAAGGCCATCCAGCATGTTCTTTAACGTGCACAGGGTATGGCTCTCCCACACATGGGGCCACAGCTTAACGTCCCATCAAACGGACGGCTGCATTTCCAAGCCCATCGGTGTCCCCTGTAACGCTCCAAACAATGTAAAATAATTAAAGTTTATTGCTCCGGATAGCTTTAACGGGCGCCAGGCAATCATTAACAAATTGCCAAAAATGTAGAAGAAGTTGATTTAGGGTTCCAATGCCAGTGAGCGTTCATAAGTGAGAGTCAAAATGTATCTTAACAAATAAAAGTTAATGCAAAAAAGATTCTAAATCAGCGTTGCTCAAGATAAAAACTATAGACTCAAAATGTTTGTAACATAACAAAATAGATTTATTTCCAAAAATAAGTAACTCACCAAGACATCAATGAAGAAACTAAAATCTGTGCTACTCGCACGGTGCTACGCACCTTACTACATCTCTCTGCTCTCTCTACAACTCTCAAGTGCTAAATCCCTCAAGTGCCTCGCAGGGCACGGTTTTGACAAAAGACCGGCGCATGCCGGGAAAGACATTTGCATACAATGACGGACGCAAGCTATGACGCAAGAGGGGGCGTGTCCTTGGCACGCGCTTTAACGGTTACTTTAACGGTAACTGTTTTACGTTTAGCACACACTTTAACGGGAGTTCGGAGTTGCGCGTACGCAACTCCTAGAAACTTGAAAACGAGTGCTGTGATGCCAAAAAGGAAATAAAAATCCCCAAAATGATAAATATAACGAAAATTAAACAAAAACTGGTTAAGGTAAAGCAAAAGTGAACGATGGGGCATCACAACTCCCCCTTCCAAAGGGAGTCAAAATGATTGACCTAACAAATTTTGACGAGCAAATTTTGAATAAAGGACACATCTTACGTCATTTACACATGGCTAAACATAAATAAGTAGAAGTATGCTAGCGCAAATTTTGATATGATGAACTATTCTTACTTTGACACAATTTTCCAGCACAACCAAAGGTACCTCCTCCCTTTTCCTCCTAACAAAAAATATGTATTTAACAGCTACCCTAGTGTAATTACGTACCAGTGGCTGTGACAGTTAACTGTATACTAGCATCATCGGTCTAACTAGTATCACATTCTGATACAAACTCGAAATTGGCATATCTTGAACTGTACAGAAAAACAGGTTAATGAACTCCTAGTCTAATAAATGTTAAAAAGATGAAAAGAAAAAGTGATTCATTACATTTGTTGTTAGCGGGGTAATAACTTCCGCTTTTCCCCTAACCACAATAAAAAATTCGTGAAAGCTAAATCTTCTCCTAAATCACATAGAAAAACGGGTATTCGAACACCGTTATCTCCTCCTAATTACATTCAAATACGCAAAGCTAAGAAAATTCAAAATTTACAAACAAGCGGGATTGTAATCATCCGCTAATTCTTCTCCTATTCACAGAAATCGCGATCTAGCTGAAATAAAAAAATCATTAATTACCTCCCCCTTCAGAGCTAACGTCCCCCTCCCAAAGGAGTTATGCTGATAACAACTCTGTTATCAGACTATGCCATTTGGGGACAGCTCCAAAAAGGTACACACAAAAAAAACAAAATTCTGCAGTCATCATCATGGTCATCATCTATATATACCAATAAATACTGCCAATGTCATCCACAAAAATTACGTATCATTGACACATAAATATCACTGATGACACTGAACAGATTTAAACACATATACATAAATCGTATCTAAGAATAAAGAAAAAAGAGTGTAAATAATTTATAATATACGATGATCACATTTCATCCAATAACTTTTACATGAATCTCCTTTTTTACATAAATTCACTTTGGAATGCACGTTAATTTACAATACAAATTCTTAAATCACTAATTCTCTTTCACTCTTCTCATTCATATCCAGAAACATTTTACAATTTCTAAACTTTCCAATATCGACTTACAAAATTTTCAGCTATCAGTCAGCTGAAAAAAATCTACAAAAATACATTTTAACTCACGTAAATACAATAACTAGAACCTCGATGAACAAGAATGCAAAAAAAATTCAATTCACACAGTATAAACTCGAACTACAAAAATTTCACTTTTCAAAAATAAATATCGAACTCTAAAGTTTCAACAAGAAATTAAACATCGCTAACTATATAATTCACAATAAGGCTTCTTCTTCGTCTTCATCTATTCCGGAAAAAAACATTTTATAACTCAATCAAGTGCCAAGTGAAAGAAAAATATACTTAAATTTTATTGTTGGCACTCCGTGGCGATAAATCATCTAGTCCGTTTCCGATAACATCCTTCCGCCGTCGTTGGGTGGCTTCACGTAAAGTTGTTACTGAAGATCTCGTTCAAGTCAAGTCGTCGCTGTAGATCTCTCTCGTGACGTCATCTTCCCGATGTTCGCTGCTTCGCTGCCGGTTGTCGCTCTGCAGGCTCTGGTCGTTTCGTCGGCTTTTCGTTACGCTCTCGACGTTGATGGAACAGCTGAATCTGGCTTTGTCAGTCTTTGTCCTGTTGTGTGCAGTAGGTGATAATCTAATCGGTTTTTTTCTCTTCTGGGTGGTAAAGGTTCAATATCATCATCAGAGCCATCATTCTCCTGGGTTGGTTGTGGAGCATCTGCTTCTGATCTAGAAAATTCTATAGAAGTTTTGTATTTTTTTATATTCACAACATTAAAGTACCCTACTGAGGCATTAGTGGTCATATTGGCCAATTCATACAGAAGTGGAGAAAGTTTCTTCCTTATAACATATGGTCCAGCATATAATGGTGTAAATTTCTTTATAAATCCTCTTTCTTTATCACTCTTATGGTGTGTTTTAATCAAGACCTTATCACCTACTTTAAATTCCATATGTCGTCGTCTTTTATTATAATCCTCTCGTTGCTTTTGTTGTGCTCGTAGGGAATTATCTTGTGCCTTTGAAATGGCTCTAATATGCTGTTCCGTTCTAAACTCAATGGATTGTGGAGATGCGGGTTGGCCAATGAGTCTGTCCCAGGGTAATGTTAGTTCTCTTCCAAGAAATATCCGTGAAGGCGTGAATTTGGTGGTTTCATGTAATGAAGTGCGTAAAGCAAAGGAAAACTGTTGCAAATATTTATCCCATGTACTATGTCTATTTTCGACGTAAGCAGCTATCATTCTGCCAATATTTCGATTAATTCTTTCTGTCAAATTTGATTGTGGATGATATGGAGTTGTATATATATGTTTTATTTGGAATGTTTCACATACTTCAGCAAGCACATTGGAAATGAATTGGGGCCCATTGTCCGAAACTATACTCTTGGGTACCCCGTATCTGCATATAAATTCATTTACAAATTTCTTTGCTACGATTGTTGCTGTTGCATTTCTAACAGGAAATATTTCGACCCATTTCGAAAAATAATCTACCAAGACCAGAATATATTGGGATCCCGCTTGTGTTTGTGGATACGGGCCCATTAAATCCATGCCAACTAATTCCATGGGTTCGTTGGAGATCGTGCTTTTCATAAGACCACAAGGACGGTTTTGATCGAATTTTGTGGTTTGACAAATTAGGCATGTTTCTACATAGGTTTTTACGTCCTTTTTCAAAGCTGGCCAATATGATCTTTTGGCCACTTTCTGATAGGTTTTCCGTGTACCTAGATGTCCAGCTGAAGGTACATCATGTAATTCTCGGAGTACGTACTCTCTTAAATTCTTGGGAATAAATGGGTGATAACTGCCTGTTTGACTCGGTCGTCTGCAGTAGTACAAAATATCGTTAATTAATCTGAAATGTCTGGCTCTTCCAACAATACTTGAAGCTATACTAGGATCTAGAGGTAATTCATCAGTTTTCAAATAATGATACACGTTTCCATATTCTAAATCGCTTTGTTGTTCAGTGATTAAATGTTCCTTGTATTCGATGGGAACTATTGTGGCGAGTGAGGGAGCAAAAGGCTTATCTTCGAGCCCTGGCGTAACTTCTGCCGGCCACACGGGAGCACGGGATAATGCATCTGGTAGCTGATGTGCACTTCCCTTTCGATGCTCGACCTTGAAATTAAATTCTTGTAGGCGTAATGCCCAGCGCATTAGACGACCTGTTAGATTGGTAGATGTCTGTAACCATTGTAAAGCAGCATGGTCAGTAAAAATAGTTATGTCGGATGTGTCTAATTGTACTTTAAATTTTTCTAGAGCCCATATTACGCTTAGACATTCTTTTTCAGTCACTGTATAGTTTCTTTCAGTATGACTCAAACTGCGACTGGCATACATGATGACGTGTTCACAATTGTCATTCTGTACTTGGCTCAGCACGGCGCCGAGACTGACATCGGAAGCATCAGTGTAGATGAAAAAAGGTTTGCCTATCTGTGGCAAGGCCAACACGGGAGCATGACACAATGCATCCTTTAATGTCTGAAATGCTGTATCGCAAACAGGTGTCCAGTGAAACCGCTTTCGCTTTCGACGTAATTCACACAAAGGTTCGGCCAAATTAGCAAAATTGGGTACAAATTGTCGGTACCATCCACACATTCCTAAAAATCTACTAAGTTGTTTCGAATTGCGCGGTGTGGGAAATCGTTCTATGGCTTCGACCTTATTAGGTAATGTTCTTACTCCATCCTTATTAACAGTGAAACCGAGGTATTGAACGTCCTCTCGGAGAAAGGTGCATTTGGACAACTTTATGGTGAGTCCGGCTTCTCTTAACCTTGCAAATACCAAATTCAAATCACGTAGATGCTCTGAAAAATCAGTAGAAAAAATGACTATGTCGTCTAAGTATACTTCACAAATTTTTCCTTTTAGGTCACCCAGAACTACGGACATAAGACGTTGAAACATGGCGGGTGCTCCTGATAAGCCAAACGGTAAGCAACGAAATTGGAATAATCCATCTTTTGTGAGGAATGCTGTTTTGGGTCGATCTGGTGGATATACGGACACCTGCCAATATCCTGAAGACAAATCTAGTGTGCTAATAAATTTCTTGCCAGCCAGTTGTGTTAGTAGATTCTGAATAACAGGTAGTGGATATCTGTCGGGGACTGTAACAGCATTTAATTTTCGATAGTCTACGCAAAATCTCAAATCACCAGTTTTCTTTTTAACGAGCACGACCGGTGAAGCCCAAGGGCTAAAACTTGGCTCTATTATCCCATCCTCTAACATTTCTTTAATTTGTGTTGAAATTATCTCTTCTTTACTGGAAGGATAATTATATGGTTTGCTGTAAACAGGTCTATTATTGCCGGTGTCGATATGATGTTCTAAAATCTGACATCTACCGGGCTTGTTGTTAAAAAGTTCGTAATTAGCATTGAGCAGAGTTTCTAACTTAACTCTCTCGCTATTTCCCAAGTGAGCGTTGTCAGCATGTTTTCTAATGTCTAATTTTATCTGATCGATATCAAGTTTTTCTTTCATTGTTGCTTTTAATGAAATAGTATTGTTGGCAAAATCAAATTCAATCAAGTGTTTCCGTATCGCATCTATTCCTATTAAAGAGTCGTATAATAATTCACTTATTACTAAGAATTCAAGTCTTATCTCCACATTATTTAAAGTGATAGGTAACTCAACAGTTCCTTGCGGAAAACACTGCTTGGAAGCACAAGCTAAGTTCAAAGGTCCACCGGACCACGGCTGCAAATTCAGTTTACAATTTTTCTGAATTTTATCCCATACTTTCTTATGTAGACATGTAAGATCAGCTCCTGTATCAATGCGAGCTATGAATTCTGTCTTATCGTGATAAAGCTTCACAAAAGGTAAATGTAAGACATTATGTATACCCACAGTAGCAAGACTTAACTCATGAGAGGGCTTTTGTTGAGGAACCTTGGCCTCTCGCTTCAAAGATCCCGATGAAAGTTTCCCGAATTTTCATTCCTTCGGTAGCAAAAATTTTCAGTATGTCCCAGTCGGCCACAAAAGTTACAAGTGAAAGATTGAGGTTGTTTAACCAAAGTTTTAGGTCTAGTGTTATGGTTTGAAGCTTGACGTGGCAAAAAGTCTCTACTTCGTTCATATTCTATAGTTCTAGGCGCGTTCGGCGCAAATTGTCGGGACCGTGTAAATTGCGGTCGTGCGGGAGTCATTCTACGCGACTCAACCTGATGTTGCTGCTTTGGCGGGAATGGCATCCATTGTTGGTTATGTGTATTTGCTGCAGATTCTCTTCTTGCAGTGTATTGCCGAGCCAATTTTACTAAATTGGAAACTGAATTTATGTTTCGTACTTCTAGGTATTCTCGGATGGGCAAAAGTAATTGAGACAATATGCAATTTACGATATCAATTTCAGCGGCATCAGCATCGTACAGCTGGTATAATTCTACTGTACCCCATATGAATTTTTCTATGTCATCTCTTTCCCTTTGTCTTCGTGAAAACAACTCTGTAGCTAGTTCTGTAAAATCATTATAAGCCGGATATATGTCCATGATTTCGTTTTTAAATTCTTCCCAAAGTTCTATGCCATGACGACATCCTACGTTATTCCACCATTGCTTAGCACATCCAATTAGGCAAGATACTGCTAAA
Organism: Ryuthela nishihirai; assembly: GCA_038380435.1. Taxonomy (NCBI): domain Eukaryota; kingdom Metazoa; phylum Arthropoda; class Arachnida; order Araneae; family Heptathelidae; genus Ryuthela; species Ryuthela nishihirai. The sequence goes on from JAWZYU010000006.1 coordinate 92,188,699, forward strand.
ACAACTTTTTTGTTGCTTGGCACTTCATGTAAACGGAAGTGCTCCTCCATGGACTTGACAAATGTCCACGATGACGGACGTTTCGAACCGTCGAACCTTATCTCAGGTAAAGGCCAATTAACATAAGGACTATAGTTAATGGATGGGTTGGCAAATTGTCGTTGTGGCGGTTGAAAATACTCTGTTCTATCGCTTGCTTCTGGCGGAACAGAAAATGCAACCTTACGTTCAAAGTTTCTTCGTTGGTGAACTGACGTAGCATTGTCAGCAAATTTAGGGGTTGTTGTCGTTCCCCTTTTCTCCCGATTATCATCAAGCAGATTCATTAGCACTTCTGCTTCCATCATTACATCTTTCAATCTACCCTTTACTCTTTCTATGTCGGGAGTCATTATGGCGGAATCGGCCATACTGTTAGCAGACATGTTTAGCGGTCTGCTGAAATTTGGAATTTTGGAAATTTTGAAAACGTTTTATCTTGAGCAGCGCTCAAAGGTACTGCTATACAACAATAATAAAGCTATAACTAAGCTTTACAAAAATATAAATTTGCTTGTAAAAAAAATTTCTTATCGTCCTACGTACTTGTGTGTCCGGACACTTCTAATCATTACATACAACAATTTTAAATATTCAGCAATATCAAAGCTGAAACTTCAGTACCTTTGAATAATATACACAAACATTAAGCTACTTGCTCAACAAAAATTCTCGGCTTAAGCTGCCGTTAAATCTACAACTAGTATATACCACTATTGAGCTCAAAAAAATTACTATCTTTAAATACTGGCGAGTCCCTGTTCGGGCACCACTTCTTTTATGCTACTCTGTAACGCTCCAAACAATGTAAAATAATTAAAGTTTATTGCTCCGGATAGCTTTAACGGGCGCCAGGCAATCATTAACAAATTGCCAAAAATGTAGAAGAAGTTGATTTAGGGTTCCAATGCCAGTGAGCGTTCATAAGTGAGAGTCAAAATGTATCTTAACAAATAAAAGTTAATGCAAAAAAGATTCTAAATCAGCGTTGCTCAAGATAAAAACTATAGACTCAAAATGTTTGTAACATAACAAAATAGATTTATTTCCAAAAATAAGTAACTCACCAAGACATCAATGAAGAAACTAAAATCTGTGCTACTCGCACGGTGCTACGCACCTTACTACATCTCTCTGCTCTCTCTACAACTCTCAAGTGCTAAATCCCTCAAGTGCCTCGCAGGGCACGGTTTTGACAAAAGACCGGCGCATGCCGGGAAAGACATTTGCATACAATGACGGACGCAAGCTATGACGCAAGAGGGGGCGTGTCCTTGGCACGCGCTTTAACGGTTACGGTCGGGAGTTCGGAGTTGCGCGTACGCAACTCCTAGAAACTTGAAAACGAGTGCTGTGATGCCGAAAAGGAAATAAAAATCCCCAAAATGATAAATATAACGAAAATTAAACAAAAACTGGTTAAGGTAAAGCAAAAGTGAACGATGGGGCATCACACCCCTACTGACCGTGGGCAGGGCGGGGAATTTTGCGGAGATAAATCTCAACGCTGACCCAGTTGGGACTCGAACCTGGGAACTACAGATTACGAGCCTGGCGTGCTACCGACTCAGCCACCTCCGCCCCTAATAATGTCATGAAACCATTACCTATGAGTTAAGTAAGATATGAAGAAATCATTCTTATGATCTTGCTGTTGGTGAAATGGAAAAAATAATCACCATAATGGTAGCAGAAATATAATATACTACATCAGTTCCCCTCATACCACACAATCATTTATATTTTACTCATGTATTGAATGAAAAAAAAAAAGCTGTCCCGTGGCAGAGTATTAGATAAATGCTGAGCTGCTTAACCACTTATCAAAGGGACCTGGGTTTGAGCCCCAGGTAAGGCACAGATGCTTTCATTTTTTTGCTGAGGTCTCATCATCTTCATAGACCTTCTACTGCGGTATATAAACTGACAAGCTCCTGTCAGACCTTTGTGTTAAGCAGCTACTTGAGGGTTGGGTTGTTTTACCTCTGAGCGGCACTTTTTTGCACACCATGGGCTAAATGTCCAGGTCACACGGACCCCGAAGGCTCAGAGAAGGTTGGGGGAGGGGACCCACTGGAACAGCTGTTGGGAGACAGATGGTAGCCTCCCGTCAAGGCCATCCAGAGTGTTCTTTAACGTGCACAGGGTATGGCTCTCCCACACACGGGGCCACGGCTTAACGTCCCATCCGATGGACGGCAGCCTTTTCAAGCCCATCGGTGTCCCCTACTGACCGTGGGCAGGGTGGGGAAATTTTGCGGAGATAAATCTCAACACTGACCCAGCTGGGACTCGAACCTGGGAACTACAGATTACTAGCCTGGCGCGCTACCGACTGAGCCACCCCCGCCCCCTGCTACTTGAGGAGATATTTATTTATTATTGAACAAAAAAGATCTGTGCTTGTAACAAGAAATATAAGACTGTAAAAAGGTTTTCACATAAAGTCAGAGGGACCATGTTCATAAAAAAAGTACAGATATCTGAAAATGACATAAAACCAAAATTGTTTTACGTTTCCTCATATTAATGAAGATATATGCTTCTGCAAATTCTCCTTTTGTACCTTTACACATTTTGAGCAGGGACAAAGAAAGTTGTGCCTTTGTCAGACACTCTTCCAATTCAAGTAAGATGTCAGGAACAATATAAAAATTGCTTATGGCTGAGAAACACTGACTTAGAAAGCTAAAATATCTGAATTAGATGTTAATGATTTGATCTAGCAAATTTTATTTATAAACCGAACTCTTTGATTGGAGCTGTTGATCACAGTGTAATAGGGTAAAGTTGTCAATATACATACTAAGAAACTTGTCAGTTAAGTGATGCTTAAGTTCTTTTGAATGCACTCTTTAGAGAAGGTTTCTTTATTGCATTATGCTGGGGATTGTGTGACAGATATTGGAAATGAGTAAACAGTGATGAAGTAACAGGAATTATTGCAGGAACTCTTAAGAATCTATGTAAAAAAAATAGGAGGCTTGAACTAAACTCAGACTATATATAATGGGTCGGTTTTGTCTTAATGTGCTATTAATATGAAATGTAGTTCTTTTGCAGACTTTGGATGCTTTCTATTCTTAATTGGGAATTGATGGTTTCATCATGAAATTGATGAGGTAGATTAAGAAGTCAGCATCGATGTTTAAACAGTATATTTTGTTGGGAGAGGTTTCGTTGATTTGGTCATGTTGTCATCATGCAAAACTACAGACTAATGAATAGAATATGAGAAGTGTCCTGAAGAAATAAGGGTAGAATGAAAATGAAGTGAGTGGAAAATGTCAAACATGATCAGGGCTGGATACTTTATTACTGATTTATTTATATAATTCTGTGAGCATGAGTGGGTTGGGTTGTTTTACCTCTGAGTGGCACTTTTTTGCACACCATGGGCTAAATGGCCAGGTCACATGGACCCCGAAGGCTCAGAGAAGGTTGGGGGAGGGGACCCACTGGAACAGCTGTTGGGAGACAGATGGTATCCTCCCGTCAAGGCCATCCAGCGTGTTCTTTAACGTGCACAGGGTATGGCTCTCCCGCACACAGGGCCACGGCTTAACGTCCCATCCGACGGACGGCGGCCTTTCCAAGCCCATCGGTGTCCCCTACTGACTGTGGGCAGGGCGGGGAATTTTGAGCATGAGTGGCAAATGTTACTTCCATCATATGAGGCAGACAGTAATAATCATGGGCACTAATACACTAAATCTATGGACCCCCATGTGTTTAAGATACTTAGGGGCTAAAGGCTTAGCATATTGAAATGCCGACCATGTGCTTAAAATGTGAATAGAAATGACAGTAATATAAGCAATTAAATAATGTTACATTTTTATTGTAAGAATACAATAAAAAAGAATACAATTTAAGAAACATATTGAAAAATGAAACAATATTTATTTCATTACTGAATATGTTTCATGATGATGCATGTAGTGAAAATAAGAGTAATATTTTTTACCACTCACCTGAGTAAAGCAGATGAAGGACTTTGTACAGTACTGTAGTTTTCTTTTGTCTCCAATAATGAAATCCCTGTCCAGCCAACTGAAGTACTACTCTTGGAGTCACTTAACAAAACAGCAATTTCAATAACTAACATGAGCTCTGTGGCATCGATGGGTGTGTGAAAATAGAGTGTCTATAAAAACAAAATATTAAACTTATTACTTTAACACTTTTGTTGGTTTCAATACTGCAAAATTTAAAATATAAAAACATAATATTTCTAGCTAAATGTGTGTGGTTGGGTTGTTTTACCTCTGACTGGTGCTTTTTGTACACACAACGGACTAAATGCCCAGATTACAAGGACACCCAGGGCTCAGAGAAGATTGGTGGGAAGGGAAACCCACTACACAGCTGTTAGGAGACATTTGGAAGTCTACTGTCAAGGCCATATGGCATTTACAGGATGCTTTAATGTGCATAGTGTATGGCTCTCCCACACGAATGTTTGATATTAATTCAGTAACATTTTTTCCATTGAATTCATATTTTAGAAGCTGTAGAGCTTCAAGGTTAGTCCAATTGACATAACACGAAAATTCTCTAATATTTTGGTAGGGCAGTGTGTAACATGTATGCACTGTTTCTTTGATATTTTGATTATTGTTGATTTATATGGAGCTGGTTAATGGTTTAATGTCACATCTGATAGATGGATGCCATTTCAAGTCCATTCTCAGTCAGAAAGAATATAGTGTCCCCTAAATAATAAATAAACTTGACAATATTTATTAGTAGATAGTGTCCCCTTTCTGCTGAGGGCAAATTTGGGATTTGAACTTGGGAACTACAGATTGATCTCTATGTTGCGATCTTGTGCAACCACGGCAATTCCCGGTTCCGCCTGACAGCACTACCTGGTTTAAGAAAAGCCATGACTATCTAGAGCCGGGGGCAAGGAATACGCCCTATAGGCGCACCTCAACCCCGGCCTCACATGGCAGCAGTCCTATAGAAGGAAAGCTGACCACCGGAAGAAACCTAACTTTAATCTATTCCCCGGTTTGCAAATGTGCAAGGATATAAAGATCCAAGCTCGATCGGCACCCGGGGTGGAGACTCTCAGTAAGACCCAGACTTTTTGGACAGCTCGTGCCTACTAGGCCAAGGGAAGCCTTTCAGCAGAGCCGTCGAACTGACCACCCAAGGTCCCTGAAAGGTGAGGTCTCCGACGCCGTCACCACCCGACCGGCAATCAAGTCGGCCAGCAGCGTCTTCAACCTCGGTTGGCCTTGGCCATGTCCAACCGGCGCCCAACCCGGTCGGCACAGCCTTCAGCCGGGTTGCTGGGCCCTAGGCCCCCCCACCACGACAAGGTGGTCCCCTATCGGGGGGGGGGGGGGGGACTACAGATTATCAGCCTGGTGAGTTACTGACTGAGCACATCACCATCTGTAGAATGCTCATTGCTTTTATATACTGCGGTTTTGTAAAAATTGCCTTATCTATGCTCAGCTAGCAGGAGGTGAAAACAGTAGGATCTGAAATATGTCAAAAGTGTCAGGTTTCAATTAAAGGACAATAATCCAAAGGCTTGTTACAATAATCAGTGTTTTTTTTTACTATCTTTGAATTGAATTTACTAGTTAAGCTGCAATAAAATTAGAATACAAAGTACACATTCTTTTCAAAATGGCTTTTGATTTCAGGTATTATTTGTGTCTTTTTCTTTTAGCTTCTTTTTGTCATCTTACTTTTTTTAAATTGTTGCATTCAAGGAAATTAAATTTTTTTCATGCAATCTTTAAATGCTTTTTATATTTCAGACTCCATATAAACAACAATAATCAAAATATCATGGAAACAGTGCATACATGTTACACACTGCCCTACCAAAATGTTAGAGAATTTTCATGTTATGTCAATTGGACTAACCTTGAAGCTCTATAACTTCTAAAATATGAATTCAATGGAAAAATGTTACTGAAAATAAATTAAAGATTATAATCAGATCTATTTAAATTTCATTTTTCAACAGTATTTGCTCAGTATTTAAAGAATTATAGTAGCATGAACATTTAACAATAAATTATTTTAAAAAAATAATAATTCATAATTGTCTAATATTAAAGTAATCATTACACTAACTTCTAAAATGTATATTTATATTGTTAAATGGTTTGCAATAATATTTATTATTTAAATTCCAAGTAATTTATGATACAAATTCTTGTGCCACAATTCAATCAGGCTCTGCACAGACCAGATGTCACATGCAACTGGTAGTCTTGCATAAAAATGACCTGCACGAAGCCTTCTGGACAGAGTTTGCTGGGATACAATCAGTCCCATGGATGCAGCAAGGTCAAAAGTGAGCTGACATGCTATATGGGTGCTATGGCACCCTACATTTAGGAGCAGGTAAAGGTTGTTGCTAGTCAATGTGGCCCTCATATGTCCAGTAACAGGTTTTCCTACAATGGTTTGGCAGTTTGAATCAATTCCAAAGGCAGCTTACACTACAATTCACATTTAGCCATCTGGCTACCAAACCGATATTGCCTGGCTTTGAGCCTTCTGATTGCTTAATGCCTAATTTCTTCCCTCAAAAGATTTTTTCCAGCTATTTCTAACAGTGGCTATCTCAGATGTCGTATGTCAAGATTAGAACATGAGCTGACCAGCACAAATAAATCAGGTGCTTTTTATACTGACCTGTTTTGCATGTTCGACTATATTTAATGCAAATTTTGTGTGCAGATTTGAACTTGGAATCATTTTTTATGTAAAAAAAACTTACTTTTGTTATTTATTGTGAAATAAATCATTTATTTATTATTACTCACTGTGTTCACTAGTAACTATTTACTGTCAATTATCATGCAAGCTATACCTTTGGCAGTTATTCCTTAACTGTTGAGCACCAGTGTATAGCCTGCAGGTGATTATCCATGATTGTTTATTATTAAACACACTTGTTATTTCACATTATTTCTTGTGTTAAGAAAAATTCCTTTATTTACTTAATAATTGCCATCAAAATTAAAACATAATAAAAAGACCTTCTTGCTCAGAAAATAATAAAATAAATGGCAGTTCTCTGTTGTTGAACAATAAAATTTTTAAGTTGTTTGGGTTGTTTTACCTCTGAGCGGCACTTTTTTGCACACCATGGACTAAATGGCCAGGTCACAAGGACCCCGAAGGCTCAGAGAAGGTTGGGGGAGGGGACCCACTGGAACAGCTGTTGGGAGACAGATGGTAGGCTCCCGTCATGGCCATCCAGCGTGTTCTTTAACGTGCACAGGGTATGGCTCTCCGGCACACGTAAATTTTTTTTTTTTTTTTTTTTTTTTTTTTTAAGACAGAGAACATTGCTATTTTAACAAATTCACTTTCTGATTCTTTTGCTACCATTTAGAAGTATTATATTCCCTACTGGAAATTGTGTTCTACATAATTAATTTACTTCGAAGGAGTAAACAGATAAAGCATTAAAATAAGTAATCATGGAAATGTGAATATATCTGAAAGTGTTACCTGATTCACTAGAATTTTATCCTCCTTTAATATTACAGGAGGTCCTTTCCATATGCGTCCTAAAAAACGATGGTTAAGATTATCATACAAGACAGCTTGCAAATAACAGCTATCATATGCATTTGGAATCTGAAATAAAAAAAAAATTGCATTTGACAATACGATTTTATAGTTATGATTGTTAAAAAAATTATTTTCACAGTAATTCATAATACAATTTTTTGTACACAGGGGCAGTGTGCCAGGCTTGTAATCTGCAGTTCCAGGTTTGAGTCTCACCTGAGCCAGTGTTAAGATTTATCTCTGCAAAACTCCCAGCCCTGCCTTTGGTCAGTAGGGGACACTGATGGGCTTGAAAAGGTCACTCTCCATCAGATGAGACATAAAGTTGTGGTTCTGTGTGTGGGAGAGCCATACCCTGTGCATGTTAAAGAAAACAGTGGATGACCTTGACAGGAGGCTACCATCTGTCTCCTAACAGCTATCTAGTGAGTCTCCTTTCTCAACCTTCTCTGAGCCCTGAGTCCTTGTGACCTGGTCATTTAGCCCACTGTGTACAAAGAGTGTCACTCTGAGCACTGGATGGTGTTGACAGGAGGCTACCATCTGTTTCCCAACAACTGTCCAGTGAGTCCCTTTCCTCCAACCTTCTTTGAGCTCTCGGGGTCATTGCGACCTGGCCATTTAGCCCATTGTGTGCCAAAAAGTGAAACTCTAAGGTAAACACCCAACCCTGTGTAAGTTAAAGAACATGCTAGATGGCCTTGACAAAAGACTGCCATCTTCTCCAACAGCTGTCCAGTGGGTCCTTTTCCTCTAATCTTCGCTGAGTCCTCCCCTCAGGGGCATTTTTACTTCAATTAAGGTGCACCATCATATATTTGTATTTTAACTCTTTGAAAACATACATAATAAATATCTGACACATATTTTGCATTTCATAATGATTCATTTTCTCTATTGCAAAAATGATATAAAAGCAGCAAAGGTATTGGGAAAAGTAAAAAAAAAATAGCGATAATATCGGGAATATTTCTAGCCAAGGCATTAAATAGAAGGTCGGGCTTATCATGAGAAATCATTAGTTGGATAGAAAAAATTACTTCACCCATGACTGTCATGTCTTATGTTAACATAGTTCATGGCCAAGCTCAAGCTTTGAGACAATGAGTTCTATCCCACAATGAGTGAAATTTCTAATAGAGAAAATGAAGCTGATTTTTCAGTCCGTTATTTAGTTCTATGCTATATAAAAAATATTCCAGGTGTTCCTTTAAATTGTTATACATCAAGTTTTACCATAATTTTTTTAGGGCTCCCCCTAACTATGAGGCTCCTTGCATCATGAGAACTATTAATAATATGCTTCTAGAAAATGTGCAGCACAATGTAGCCTACATTACCAACATCACTGGACTGTTTACAAAGCATCAATGCTGGATAATAGTTTCCAGATTCATATGTTTTCCTAAATAACATTTACAGCAAAACTGTAGTGATTAAATAATTTGCAACATTAATACTGTGAACTGTAAATTTAAAACAATGCTCCCAGTTCCAGTGTCACCTTTCTTCAGTTAACCTACTCCTTCGGGCAGCTGTACAGTACATCAGTGTGCTTCATTGTTTGCAAGAAACTATGCAGTGGATATTTCATTCATATAAATAATAGATTCCCAACGGGAGCGATACCGCCCCCCAGTGGGCACTGGAGCCTTCCATAGGGGTGATAGCGGATCCAGAGGCAAATGGGGGGCGTTGAGGCAATCAAGAGGGACGGTCAAATAAATAAATAAATTTAATGGAATTTTCTGTGACAACCTTTTTATCTCTTCTATTCTGTGGTGTCTTCCTGGTGATTCTGGTCATCCACTACCTCATCCGTCATGTACAGCTTTTCAACTGCAGCTTGCTGCAGCAGCAATAAGTTCCCTGCTACCGCCTACTAGCATACGTCTGAAGTCGACTGAGATGCTCTCAAAAGTTCTCTTCAAGATCACAGATTGGATATAAGCTTCAATATGTTTTCCCACTCCAAGTCGCTTTGAGTATGCTTTATGGTACGTAGTTACAATACCATCCCACGTCAGAACATAAGGTATAATATTAACATTACACTTGTGAATTAGGCTCAACTCATTAGCCAGCAGATCATACTTCCTCTTCTTTTCAACCTCTACTGTCTGCAGGTTATCCTGAGATGTTATTCCTACTTCAATAATTGTAATCTCATTCAATACCTTATAATGCACTACTATATCAGGTTTATTATGTTGGACATGTGTGTCCGTCCTGATAGGCAAATCAACCTTGATGCAATAATAATATAATAATAATAAATTTATTATATTTAATATTTTTTTAATATAATAAAATACTTTGAAAATACCTGTTTTCATGAATAAATATTTTATCTAGCTATGTAAATTATCTTATTGTTATCACGTTAATAAGCATTTTTAAATTAGTATTAGGTATACCTAATTTGTTTTAGTTTAGAATAGATTGACGGTGACAAGTCGTTGCTAGTTGGTAGGCAAACATGCGGGTCATGCAATTTAACATGTTTTGACAAAAATATGGGAGCTTGAAATGACTTGTTTACGGAGCAAGTGCGCCAGCATCGCAAACATACAAGTTAATGTGTGCACAAAATCAAATCTATAAAAGCAATAGCTCTAGGAATGTTTTATTATTTTTATGTGCCTTCGCCGTGATAAATAGTCGTGAGTAATAAGTGTTAGAAGTCATTATAAACATTATTTTTATAACTATCAATAAATCTGTTGAGAAGTTAATTTGTATTTGAAAATGTCTGATGTTGATTTTACGGAGCATTTCCAAGATATTTTAAACATGAATATATATTGAGTTGGGTTTTAGATCCTTTTGCAAACACAGATACTGAAGAATCATCAAATTTGGAAGAGGAACTCTTAGAACTCACGACTAACGAAGTACTCAAAGTAAAATTCAAACATGGATACCAAGAGTTCTGGCTTCAAAAATCAATACCAGTTCTCTACCCTGGATTGTGGGCAATAGTACAGAAGTTTTTAACCGCATTTCCTTCGTCCTATATAACTGAGCGTGGATTCAGTGCAGTAGCTAATTTACTGTCAAAGAAGAAGAACAGACTACACATCACTGAACGTGGCGATCTGCGATTGATGTTAACAAAATTGGAACCCGACATTAACAAATTGTTAACACTCCACCAGCCTCAACTATCTCATTAATTTTTTTTATTTATTATTAATTTTGTGTTTATCTGATTATTTTTTATTTCTTATTGATTCTGTGTTTATTTTTAAAATTTTAATAAACAATTTTATTGTACATTTGGTTGTCGTTTTATTAATTTCTGCTTTATGATTTTTAATAGATAAATAAACAGATAAATTAGGTACAGATTATATGCAACAATATTTTAATATTTCATATAAAATTAACTATTACGGACTAGGGGGGAGTTTAAATTTTTGTTCTCTTCTAAAGGGGCGATGGTCCAGAAAAGGTTGGGAATCACTGATCTAAATGCAATATTATGCATTACTGGGTAAAAACTGGGATGGAACAAACATACAGATATTAACCAATGATTACGTTTTTATGGAAAAATAGCCAATAATCCAATGATTAAATTTTTAATTATAATGTCACATTAAATAAAAAAACTATACTTATAACACTTTGATACAAGTGCACCTCTCAAATGAGTGTCAAGTTTAATAGGAAAATTAATTCTTGGATTTTAAAGCAATAATATAGTGACAAATTTGCATTTATTCGATGTTGACAGTACTTGTAATGGATGGCATGAGAGAAATAAATTCTTACAATTTCAATAAAAAACTAGTTGCTTATCTTTATACCACATTTCACTGCTGTAGTACTTCATTCATACAAGTTCAATTTTCCAATAAATGCCACTTTTAAGTACGCCACGTTTTCAGTTCTATTATTTACAAGTAGCATACTACCACACTAAAAGTGATTTAGTAACGTTAACGTAGTCTCTATAACAGTTGTCACCTGAAAAGTTTTAATTCTTACGAAATTATGTTTACTTACCCTAGATACTAGTCCTTCCACAGAGTGTATGTTAAAACAGAAAGACTGAAAATTACTTCTTTTAATTGTTCGCCTTGAATATGCAGGCGGAATATATTTAATAAAATTTGATTCAGCGTCATTTTCTGAATCCGAAAGAGAGGCCATAAATGTATAATATTAATAAAACATTACACATAGGTCAATTCACATATAACAACATCGTTACTTTGACCACTTCAACCGCCATTTGTATACATGTATTTGCGGTTACGAATATATCTTTTCATAATTACTCTGGATTAATAATTAATGTGTCCAGTAGTGAAGTATCACAGGATATCCTGTAGATATAAAACTCATTAAATAATAAGCTGAAAAATTGGATAATTCTTCCGAATCGCTACTCGGGGTCGCTTAAAATCGCCCGTTACGGGCGATTTTAAGATTTTATTTTATCGAGCTCGATAAAACGACTAAAGCGGAATTTCCTGCTATTTATCGTTCAATCGTTTATGCATGTTCACTGTAATGACAGTTATTTCGTTGAACAGCTATTCAGATCCATATTATAAAAAAACACTCTAAAGAAATAAAGTATATAATTCTAGGTTTTTTAAATATAATCCCGTGAACTGTATCTTAGAAATACACAAAATCGGTAGGAAAATATAAAAAAAGAAAAGCTTCAGATGCTACCTGGTGATGACGGCTATTTTATTAATTTTAATCGCAGCGATGTTATATGCTTTCATGGACGTCATTGATTTCTACAACTCTCCGCCTGCTGTATTATTAAAAAAAAAACAGAAGATAATAAAACATTCGTTTTTGAGTTTTTTCTTATAATACGGACGGTGGTTTACTGGCGTCTGTAAATGATGGCTAGGTAGTCACTGGAAGGAGAGCTATGCTTAGAACCGGCCAGGCCTAGCACCCAATGTACGAACCCGCCTTCTCGTGGTGCAGGCCGTTAGTACCTTTCAAAACAGATACTCTCTTGTGGAGGTGAACGGAAGTGGAGGGCTGCCAGATTAGTATGGCCTACTCATCTGGACAACTATGGCTACTTTTCTTTTTTTTTTTTCCACCCTTCTGAAGAGTGGTCAACCACACAGGATCCTGGTGCTGACCGTATAAACCTACAGGACTGAAATAAGGCTCTGAGCTTGATTATAGATCCTGAATATGCTGCACTGGTGGCTTCTGTGGAGAGAAAATCTTCCGCTGTGTTTTCTGTTTGTGGGTTGACAGCCCCAAGTGAATAGATTTACGCGATATGTTTATCAGCTGGTGGGTAATCCTGAGCAGAGGTCATCGCAGGCACCTGAACTCTTTGCTTCTATTGGCATCGTCAAATTCTACATTGGAGGAAGTCTTCCAGTGTAGATGGCTTCAGCCTTTAGTAGTGGGGGAACGGGTCGTTGCCCCATGTCTGCGATTAGGGGGCTGTTTGATATTGTGGGCATTCCCTCTCTCAATAAACATAGTTTCTTTAAACATCCCACTAACCATTTTCTCTTCATAGGTAGTTGGAATATGAGGACTCTGCACAGAGCTTTTTCTCTTGATGTCCTCACACAAGAATTCCACCATTATAGTTTAAATATTCTCGGCTTGCAAGAGACCAGATGGACAGATAAAGGTAAGATTCTTGAAAATAATCATTAATTTCTCTTTTCAGGAAGGAAAGATCATAAGCATTACCAAAGCGTGGGTCTGCTTCTCAGCAGACACGCTAGTGATGCTCTACTAGGATATGAGTGCATTAATGAAAGGTTTGTTACAGCAGAATTTGAGATAAGCATTAAAGACTTGAATGTTATCTGCTATTATGCCCCCACTGAGGATGCCGATGAAGATGAGAAGAATATGTTTTACGGACAACTTCAGTACATTTTGAATTCTGTGAAGAAAGGAGATATTACCCTTGTTCTATGTGACTTCAATGCCAAAGATGGTACATACTCTGACCTTGATTAAGGACAATCCTGCAGTTCTTTCTTTCTGAAATAAGCTCAAGTGCTTTATCACTCAAATAATTCTGCCTCCTCACCTCCTTTATTTCAAAAAGAGTAATGTTAGTTTCCAAAAACGCCTGTTTAAAATGCCCCTATTCTTCCTCAACTTCAATAGTAAGCAAACCATGACTGTCATAATGACTAAGTAACCTACCATGGTAAACTTTAGCTATAACTGGGTCTTTCAGAATTTCAGTATTAAAGGTAAAATTTTTAACCTTAGCACAACACTTCTTAAGTTCGTGTCACGTAACACGAAGGTTGCCAGATCACTAATTTCTAAAAAAATCGTTGCCAGATATTTTTTCAGAATTCTGTAATCAACCATAGCGTTCGAATACTTTTTTGAGCGACTGTACCACTCAGAGGCAAAACAACCCATGAGTTGATGTTTCTTAAGGGAGGGGAAAAAACTGTTTCAGGATAGAAATATTTACCATATAAATGAAATATTAATGAGTGGAGTTTCGAGTACAAAGTCATGCATACATCATACCATAACGGGGGCGGGGTTGGCTCAGTCGGTAGCGCGCCAGGCTCGTAATCTGTAGTTCCCAGATTCGAGTCCCAGCTGGGTCAGCGTTGAGATTTATCTCCGCAAAATTCCCCGCCCTTCCCACGGTCAGTAGGGGACACCGATGGGCTTTGAAAGGCCGCCGTCCGTCGGACGGGACGTTAAGCCGTGGCCCCGTGTGCGGGAGAGACATACCCTGTGCACGTTAAAAAACACGCTGGATGGCCTTGACGGGAGGCTACCATCTGTTTACCAACAGCTGTTCCAGTGGGTCCCCTCCCCCAACCTTCTCTGAGCCTTCGAGGTCCTTGTGACCTGGTCATTTAGCCCATAGTGTGCAAAAGAGTGCCGCTCAGAGGTAAAACAACCCAACGTTAAAGAACACGCTGGATGGCCTTGACGGGAGGCTACCATCTGTCTCCCAACAGCTGTTCCAGTGGGTTCCCTCCCCCAACCTTCTCTGAGCCTTCGAGGTCCTTGTGACCTGGTCATTTGCCCATAGTGTGCAAAAGCGTGCCGCTCAGAGGTAAAACAACCCAACAACATCATACCATAACGCAACTCGGGATGCCCAAAAATGAAATCAAAGATGGTAACTTATTTTTGGGTTGCTGAGCGGCACTTTTTTGCACACCATGGGCTAAATGGCCAGGCCACAAGGACCCCGAAGGCTCAGAGAAGGTTGGGGGAGGGGACCCACTGGAACAGCTGTTGGGAGACAGATGGTAGCCTCCCATCAAGGCCATCCAGCGTGTTTTTTAACGTGCACAGGGTATGGCTCTCCCGCACACGGGGCCACGGCTTAACGTCCCATCCGACGGACGGCGGCCTTTTCAAGCCCATCGGTGTGCCGTACAGACCGTGGGCAGGGTGGGGAATTTTGCGGAGATAAATCTCAACGCTGACCGAGCTGGGACTCGAACCTGGTAACTGCAGATTACGAGCCTGGCGCGCTACCGACTGAGCCACCCTAACTTATTATTGAAAATGCATACAAAATTGTTCATAATGTTTGTGTTTCTATTTATCTTTGACAGCCATAATTCAACGGAAAATCGCGCTAGATGTTCCAAAATTTCACAGAGTATTTATGGTTGTTTTCCAAGTTGCAGTGTCAAATTTCAAGTAGGAATTTCAAAACGAGGACTTGCTAGAAGCAAAAATATTTACCATGCTATTCCTACGGGAAATGGAATCATCAGATTTATTGTTGCCATTTACTGCTCCCTAACTGTGAACGTAACAGTCACAACGTCATTTAAATTTGCTACCGTTGCCAGATCCTCACATTCACAAAAGCATTATTATTTTGAAGCGCCACATTGAAAATGAAAACCTGATTTTTTAAACCAATACAGGTTCCTTTAGGGACTACCCGAGAACAAAATTTAGGACCATTGTGTTAAGTACATCGGGAAACACAGAATATCAAAAGCTGCAGAAGCGGAAATAAAAATCTTAATAGTTTGAAGAGCGTGCTGATGTTAGCAACAACCTGAGAAAATGCCGGATAATTCTTCGTGTTGAGAAACTAATATTCAATGTTCATAAAACTAATACAGTGGACCCCGATATAACGCGCATGTCGGGCGGGAAACAACATCCGCGTTATAAGGTGAACCGCGTTATACCGAGCGGCGCGGTGGCGACACAATAAATTTACTCACAACGATTTGAGCTATATACTGAAACATCCCATCAACTATATATATATTATGTATTTTAATAAAAAAAACCAATTTATTTATTAAATGTTTTATTAAAATTCATATAACATAGTTATACATCTTAATAAGTACATATATTTATTATTTTATTTACGTAAATAAGGTACGCTTGAAAATATGTAAAAACAAACACTATCTATAACTTATCGCGAACATCGCCCGCGCTATAACCGAGTGCGCGGTATAGCGAGCAGAGCTATAACGAAAGTCCACTGTATTTAGTTTACTGAAAATCAGAATATGCAGATTAAAAGTGAGACCCAAGCAGCGCAGGTTGCCATTCAGTTAGTTAAAAAATAAAAAATTAATAATTCAGAAAAAGGGGAAAAAGAAAGGAAACGTTAAAAGCAAAAATCAAGGTTATATACATATATCGTTACGGTGATCATTCGTCCTACATTTTAAAGAAGAGTTCTCTATTTTAGGTCGTTGTCCAATGTATTTATGAATAAGTTCAAAAACATGTTTTAGTCGTATATTTTGTGTTCTTTCCTTTAAAAGTCGTATGTTTTTGATTCCAAATGAAAAACGATCTGTCTTGCCACTAATTTTGATAGTCACTAATGTTCTTATTTTTGATGATGTAATTAAGAAATAATAACACAAAACTATAATATTTTTAATTCAGAATTATATAATTGCACTAAATTATGTGTAAAATAGTATTCGAATGTAAATAGTGTTAAACAATTCTTGTATTAGTCTGAACTGTTAAAAAATTAAAAGTTATCGATATGCTTGTTCTTTTTTACGTTTCTGAATAATTTATTCATCATGATCATTATCCTCAAGCAGCCATGGGCTACGGAGGTCCAACCAGACCGTACAATTTAGTTCTCCAAGTATGTCTGTCCTGAGCTACATCTACTGCATCTGGCCACTGCACACCAATCTAACAAGGTCCTGTTTGACATTGTCTGCCCACCGCATCCTAGGTCTCCCCCTCTTTCTGAGGCCTTTAGGCACACTGTTCATAACCCTCTTCACCAATCTATAATTATTCATACGGGCAACGTGGCCAAACCAACGGAGTCTCTCTCTGCACAATATGCTGCTTAAAGGAGGTT
Organism: Ryuthela nishihirai; assembly: GCA_038380435.1. NCBI lineage: Eukaryota > Metazoa > Arthropoda > Arachnida > Araneae > Heptathelidae > Ryuthela > Ryuthela nishihirai. The sequence continues at coordinate 92,205,614 of JAWZYU010000006.1, forward strand.
GCAAACTCCTTTGCCTAACCTCATCATTAGTTACAAAGTTGAACCACCTAATGCCCAAGATACTGCGTAAGCATTTGGAATCAAAAGCATCTAGTTTCCTGTTATCCTGTTTACAAAGTGTCCAAGTTTCACTATCATAACTAACCCTAGAAAGAATCAAATTATTATACAGTCTAATTTTAGTCTTTAGGTGTATACGCCTATTTCTCCACAACCTCCATAGATTCTTAAAAGTCCCGGCAGCAATCCCTATTCGTCTGTTAATCTCATGCCGCACATCACCAGTATCAGTTACATAGCTCCCGAGAAAATTAAATTGTGACACCTGCTCAAGACTGCAACCATTCAGATTAACTGAATCACAACCTGCCTGACCAATTTTCATCACTTTAGTTTTCTCTCTGTTTATAACCAAACCCACTCTACTACTGCTTTTCAAATAAAACTAATGTAAGTATATTATTTATTTTATTTCAGGATATTTACCACTTTTCGAGGACAACTTTGCTAAACATAATTAGGATATTTATTACTTTTTGAGGTTAACTTTGCTAGACCTAACCAGAAATTAATAATATCTTGACAAAAATTGAAGAAAAGATATTATTAGTGAAAATTATTACCAGGTTAGCTTTTCAATAAGTGTCTTATATTTTCACTGACAAAAAAAATGATCACCTTATACACTGAGAGGCCAATTTATTTGGTACACCTCCTCCTTTGGCCTTCGGAATAGCACGAATTCATCGTGGCATGGAACTTAGAAGATGCTGATTACATTGTGCACGAGATTTTTACCATGCAGAAATGATTGTGTCACGCAGTTACTGCAAATTGTACAGCGGCAGAGTCTCACTGCAAACAACCCTTACCACCTCATCCCAAAGATGCTCGATACGGTTTAAACCTCAGGACTATGGAGGCCAATGAAGCAAGAAAATTCATCGGCATATTCCTGGAACCTTTCGATGATGATACGTACAGTAGCCATCAACCATAGTGTTCGGTCCGAAACTATCCAGACACTATGGTTGATTATCCGAACACTATGGTTGATTACAGAATTCAGGAAAAATATCTGGAGCGTGTACAGCAACTGTACACGCTCCAGTTACCGTTCACAGCAAACTGGAGCGTGTGCAGTAACTGCACACGCTCCAGTTTGCTCTGAACGGTAACTGCACACGCTCAATATTTCTGTGAGTGGGCCCACACGATCCAGGTTTTTGTGAGCTCACACGATCCAATGTGCTGTGAACATTAACCGCAACTGCTCCAGTTTGCTGTGAACGGTAACTGCACACGCTCCATATTCATTGCATTATATATTCATACGCATTATACATTAAAAAAATATCCGAACACTATGGTTGATTACAGAATTCAGAAAAAACATCTGGCAACGATTGTTTTGGAAATTAGTGATCTGTGAATTAATGATCTGGAAATTAGTGAAATTAGTGATCTTCGTGTACGGGTTGGGTTGGGTTGTTTTACCTCTGAGCGGCACTTTTTTGCACACCATGGGCTAAATGGCCAGGTCACAAGGACCCCGAAGGCTCAGAGAAGGTTGGGGGAGGGACCCACTGGAACAGCTGGTGGGAGACAGAAGGTAGCCTCCCGTCAAGGCCATCCAGCGTGTTCTTTAACGTGCACAGGGTATGGCTCTCCCGCACACGGGCCACGGCTTAACGTACCATCCGACGGATGGCGGCCTTTCCAAGCCCATCGGTGTCCCCTACTGACCGTGAGCAGGGCGGGGAATTTTGCGGAGATAAATCAAACGCTGACCCAGCTGGGACTCGAACCTGGGAACTACAGATTACGAGCCTGGTGCGCTACCGACTGAGCCACCCCCGCCCCCTCTTCATGTACGTACACGAAGGTTGCCAGATCACTAATTTCGAAAAAAAAACGCTGCCAGTTTTTTTATGAATTTTGTAATCACCATAATGTTCGAATTTTTTTTTTGAGCGACTGTACCTTGTGAGCAGGTGCATTGTCAGATTGAACGTGTCCATCTGAGTGAGGATGAACTACAGTCATGAAGGGATGAACTTGATCAGCAATGATGTTCAAATACACTGTGGCATTCAGATGTCCTTTGATGGGTATCAGAGGGCTAATGTGTGCCAGCAAAACATCCCCATACCCCCACTACTCGCCAATAGTGTTGACACCATACAAGTTGGCTGCATTATTTGTCTGACCAGACTCCCCTTTTCCATTTCTCAACAGTCTAGTCCCAATCCTCCTACGCCCACTGGTGACGTGCTTTCGTGTTCTTTGCTGACAACTTTGCCATTCGAAATTCTCGATGGCTATTGTAACCCATTCGCGACAAGGCTCGATACATGGTGGGTTGGTTTGTTTTACCTCTGAGCGGCACTTTTTTGCACACTATGGGCTAAATGGCCAGGTCACATGGACCCCGAAGGCTCAGAGAAGGTTGGGGAAGGGGACCCACTGGAACAGCTGTTGGGAGACAGATGGTAGCCTCCCGTCAAGGCCATCCTGCGTGTTCTTTAACGTGCACAGGGTATGGCTTTCCCACACACGGGGCCACGGCTTAACGTCCCATCCGACGGACGGTGGCCTTTCCAAGCCCATCGGTGTACCCTACTGACCGTGGGCAGGGCGGGAAATTTTGCGGAGATAAATCTCAACGCTGACCCAGCTGGGACTCTAACCTGGGAACTACAGATTACGAGCCTGGCTCGCTACCGACTAAGCCACCCCCGCCCCTGTGTTCGCTTTTACGATTCTCGTCTGTCACCGTTTATCCACAAGCTGTTTTCATCCATAAGATGGGCGGTGGTGGCTCAGTCCGTAGCGCACCAGGCTCGTAATCTGTACTTCCCAGGTTTGAGTCCCAGCTGGGTCAGCGTTGAGATTTATCTCCGCAAATTTCTCCGCCCTGCACACGGTCAGCAGGGGACACAGATGGACTTGGAAGTGGGTCCCCAACCTTCTCTGAGCCTTCGGGGTCCTTGTGACCTGTCCCATGGTGTGCAAAAAAGTGCCGCTCAGAGGTGAAACAACCCAACAACACAACCCATCCATAAGATTGCTGATCACTGTAAACACTTGAAATGGCTGTGCGTGAAGAGCAAGGAGGATGGCCATTTGTAAGATGAGAAAACCGTCAAGCCTGGAACCAACTATCATACCAGGTTCAAAGTCGCTCAGGTTTTTTTTTACCCATTCTGACGCTCAATCCAACTCTAACTAATGCTGGAAGAGCTGGTCTGCTCATCATAGTACCACACATCATATGTACCGCACATCATCTGTACCGCACATCATGGTCACATGCCATATTACTTGTTGCAATGAAGATCTATATGATGAGGGTTGGTGCACCTCATAAACTGGCATCTCAGTGTACAGTCGCCCAAAAAAGTATCCGAACACTATGGTTGATTACAAAAATCAGAAAAAATGTCTAGCAACGATTTTTTTAAGAAATTAGTGATCTGGCAACCTTTGTGTCACGTGATTACAGAATTCAGGAAAAATATCTGGAGTGTGTACAGCAACTGCACACGCTCCAGTTACCGTTCACAGCAAACTGGAGCGTGTGCTGTAACTGCACGCTCCAGTTTGATCGGAACACTTTCCGATTGAAAGAATGCAGCACTTCCGATTATATAATGGGACTCTTTCCGATTACAGAAGTGGAATACTTTCAAATTGAAAAATGAAACAATTTTCGATACAAAGAGCTTCTATAACACTATATTATTAAAAAATAAATCATCTTCTGATTAAAAAAGCCCTTTTTTGTTTAAACAATGACTTTTTTGGTGGGAGGGCAAAGGATAGAAAAATAGATAAAAAAAATAGATTTTCTGATAAAAACAGGCGCATTTTTTAAAAGTTGAACACTCTCCGTTTAGTGAAAAGTTTTCTGATTAAATGGATCGCTTTCTGATGAAAAAAATGAACATTTCCTGGTTAAATAATGAATAAGCTATTCCAATTCCTTTAGAAATGGGGCGGGGGTGGCTCAGTCGGTAGCGCGCCAGGCTCGTAATCTGCAGTTCCCAGGTTCGAGTCCCAGCTGGGTCAGCGTTGAGATTTATCTCCGCAAAATTCCCCGCCTTGCCCACGGTCAGTAGGGAACACTGATGGGCTTGGAAAGGCCGCCGTCCGTCGGATGGGACGTTAAGCCGCGGCTCCGTGTGCGGGAGAGACATACCCTGTGCACGTTAAAGAACACGCTGGATGGCCTTGACGGGAGGCTACCATCTGTCTCCCAACAGCTATTCCAGTGGGTCCCCTCCCCCAACCTTCTCTGAACCTTCGGGGTCCATGTGACCTGGCCATTTAGCCCATGGTGTGCAAAAAAGTGCCGCTCAGAGGTAAAACAACCCAACTCAACCCGAACACAGGACCTACAGTTACGAGTTAGGTGTCAAATGAAAGTTCATATGGGGACCGTCGTAAATTATTTCCAAGACATTCGTCGAAGACATATCCCCCCCACCCACCTCCCAAAAAATAGAAGAAAGGAGGAAAATGTGGTGGATGTTTATGAGCTATATATCAAAGTTTCTAAAGATGCGTAATTTTTAAATATTTAATTAATTTTTTCCTCATTAAAAATACCTAACTCACTATACGCGTCCTAAAAAGTAGAAAATGAACGTATAATATATCGATGGTGCAATCAGTCACTGAGTTTGTATTCACTTCAAAGGAAGATAGGGCGCAGATTGACCTACAGAAGAAGAAGATTTCTGGCGCCTTGTATTCCTTTGAAGTGAATACAAACTCAATGACTGATTGCATATCGATATATTTTAAGTATTAGATACAGCGAGCTAGGTATTTTTAGTGAGGAAAAAATTAATTAAATATTTAAAAAATACGCATCTTTATAAACTTTTATTTGATATATAGCTCATAAACATCCACCACATTTTCCTCCTCTCTCTTTATTTTTATTTTTTTTTTGGGGGGGGGAGGGCGTGGAGACATGTTTCGTTTGAGTTTGTCCTGTCGCTAAAATAAGTATCCGAACACTACGGTTGATTACAAAGTTCAGAAAAAATATCTGGCAACGATTTTTTTTAGAAATTAGTGATCTGGCAACCTTCGTGTCACGTGATTACAGAATTCTGGAAAAATATCACTCACGGAAATATTGAGCGTGTGCAGATACACGCTCCAGATATTTTTCCTGAATTCTGTAATCACGTGACACGAAGGTTGCCAGATCACTAATTTCTAAAAAAATCGTTGCCAGATATTTTTTCTGAACTTTGTAATCAACCGTAGTGTTCGGATACTTTTTCGAGCGACAGTCCATGTCATTGGTGACGTCACCAGTTTTAATTTGAGATATATCTCTTTAGAGTCGACCCCCGAGAAATTTCCGTCCCATTTTAAGGAGATTATTAGGGGGATACTCGGAAGGGATAAGGAGATAGGGGGAATAATTCGAAATAGTCGACGACGGTCCCCATATGAACTTTCATTTTACACCTAACTCGTAACTGTAGGCCCTGTGTTCGGAAGATATAATAAGAACAACGTTCATTTCCTCCCTTTTTTTCAGGGAGGAAGTAAAATTAATTAATTCTTCCAGTGTTTAAAAATGGTGATACTAAGGCAATTGAAAATTACAGACCGATTTCGCTTCTATCAACCTTTTCTAAGATTCTTGAAAAAATTGTTAAAAAAAATTGTTAACTTTTGGGATATGCACAATTTATTTGCCCCAAACCAATTTGGATTTCGAAAAGGTTTGAATACTCAAACTGCGGTTTTAGAAATGACTACGCAAATTTACAGAAATATAAATCAAAATGTTAAAACAGTTGTTTTTTTTGGGGGATTTGAAAAAAGCTTTTGATTCAGTGAATCATGATATATTATTAGAAAAGTTAAAAACCAGTGGTGTTAGGGGAAATTTGCTTTCATGGATTAGGAGCTATTTAATGAATAGGAAGCAAAAAGTAAAAATTGAAAAATATTTTAGTGAAGAAACAAATGTTCAAGTTGGTGTCCCTCAGGGTTCTGTTTTGGAACCTTTATTTTTTTTACTTTATATAAATGACTTCTGTACATTGGATTTGAATGGTAAAATAATTTCATTTGCAGATGATGCTGCACTAATATATTCTGCAGAGGAAAAGCAAATTTCAGAGAATATAAATAGCGACTGGATAGAAATAAGAACGTGGCTAAAATTTAATAAACTCTTTTTAAATACAAAGAAGACGAAATATATTTTTATTAGACCAAGTGAAAATGAGATTGATTTTTTTCGTGACAGGATCATTTTCCACTCTGGAAAAAATTGTAATTGTCACAAAATTGAGGGGGTTGAATACTATAAATATTTGGGTACTTTTATTGAGAGAAAGATGTCCTGGAAAATACAAATATATGATGTTGTTAAAAAGATTAAATGCATTTTACCTAAAATTTATTATATCCGGAAACTCGTAAATTTATCTTTATTGAAAATTATTTACTTTTCTTGGATTAAATCTTATTTGCTCTATGGTTTATTATCGTGGGGTGGAGTCTATTTGACAACAATATAACCGTTACACTATGTGCAGAATCACATAATTAGATGCATGATGAAACTAAGAAAATTTGAAAGCGTTGCAAATGTATACAATGAATTAGGTATTTTACAAATAAGGAAATTATATGTATTTTAGGTACTGAAATACATAAGGATGAATTTTAATGTTCAAACCTTACGGACATTTGAAAAGAATACTCGACTGTCAAAAAACCTTTTCTTATTTGATTTAAAAGCGAACAAAACTATTGTTGAAAAACATTATGTTTATTTGGGGCCAAAGTTTTTAAACTGCCTACCAGAGTACATCAAAGGAATAAGAAATGATAACTTTTTCTATAAGGAATTAAGAAAATGGATTTTGAATGTGGTAAATATTGAGACTATGTTTTAGAAATAAAAGAGATTTAAATGTAATAAAATTTCAGTTGATGCAAAGTTGCCCTTAAGGTGCTCAACTGAACCACTTACTAACGCACAGTTCAATATAGATTTTTATATTTTTTTCTGTTTTTCTACCCAGTAAAGTCATTTTACTTTTTTTATTTCATTTATTCTAAATGATAATTTTCAAACTTATATATTAGTTAAATATTTATTTAGATTTTTTGATCAAGCTAGCAAAGTGTGAGGAAATGTGAAACTGAAGCATGTTGCTTTTTCATTTTATTACAACATAATTGTTTAATTTCTTCCACAAGCGAATTTTTACTCTCGTGGAAGACTCAACATTTTTTCTCAGACTTGTACTGAAAAATGTAGGTAAAATTATAAAACACTAAATGAAATATAATATTAAAATTTTCCATATATATATGGTATGAATAGATATATGATTTTTATTGGACAAACTATGTATAAAGAAGAATATATATTGTAAAATGTAATATTTTAAAATTGTGTATCTGAGAAATACAACATTTTATATATTTCATTATAATTTCAGTTCTAAGGTAAGAAAAAACATGTAAATGTAAAGTATTGCATATTCTGAGAATAAATTATCTATCTATCTATCTAGTAACTAGGAGGGCTTATTTCTATCTCTCACAACACTCCCTCGTCAGAAGGCTTTTATTTGACACAAAACTTGTTACGTTCGGGAGATATAGCAAAATAATCCTTCACGTGTTTAACCCTTTCTTTGGTTGGGGGTAAATCAGGGGGGGGGAATATTTTGTAGCATGTGACACTCCCCGCGTTTGAAAGATGTGCGTTTGAAAGCATGTGACACTCCCCGCGTCATTAAGTTTGTCCTCCGCGTTTGAAAGATATGGTGGAACAAATGCTTTGCAGAAACTAAGAAACCGAGAAACAGAGGAGCGAAAAGGATTGGATTGGATTGTTTTACCTCTGAGCGGCACTTTTTTGCACACCATGGGCTAAATGGCCAGGCCACAAGGACCCCGAAGGCTCAGAGAAGGTTGGGGAAGGGGACCCATTGGAACAGCTGTTGGGAGAGAGATGGTAGCCTCCCGTCAAGGCCATCCAGCGTGTTCTTTAACGTGCACAGGGTATGGCTCTCCCGCACACGGAGCCACGGCTTAACGTCCCATCCGACGGACGGCGGCCTTTTAAAGCCCATCGGTGTCCCCTACTGACCGTGGGCAGGGCGGGGAAATTTTGCAGAGATAAATCTCAACGCTGACCCAGCTGGGACTCGAACCTGGGAACTACAGATTACGAGCCTGGCGCGCTACCGACTGAGCCACCCTCGCCCCAGGAGCGAAAAGGAATAGAAAGAAAAGTTATAATGAGAAGAAACGCTTTCTCATTTAAAGAATGGAATTCTCTCCGAATTTAAAAAGGGGTGGGGGTTCCGCAAAAATTCCCCGCCCTTCCCACGGCCAGTAGGGGACACCGATGGGCTTGGAAAAGGCCGCCGTTCGTCGGATGGGTCGTTAAGCCGTGGCCCCGTGTGCGGGAGACCAATACCCTGTGCACGTTAAAGAACACGCTGGATGGCCTTGACGGGAGGCTACCATCTGTCTTCCAACAGCTGTTCCAGTGGGTACCCTCCCAAACCTTCTCTGAGCCTTCGGGGTCCATGTGACCTGGCCATTTAGCCCATGGTGTGCAAAAAAGTGCCGCTCAGAGGTAAAATAACCCAACCCGAATTTAAAAATTGCAGCACTTTCTGATTATAAAAATGGCAAATATTTGATTAAATATTCGACAGTTTCAGATTCAAAGGGAAAAATACTTTCAGCTTACAAATGAAACTTTTTTTTAACTAAGGAAAAAAAACCTGAAACGCTTCCTGATTTTAAAATAAACTCTTTGGGTTCGAAAAAGAAACAGTTCTGCTTTAGGTTTTTAACTCTCTTATTTTCATTAACTAATATTCTGATTAAAAGCATTGAGCACTTTCAGTTTGAGAAAACCTTTAGGTTATAAAGCAGTAGTAGTCTCTTGTTGTAGAATGAAACACTTCCCAAACAATTACTTCTTTGAAATGTATTCTTTGATAAAATTAATTAAATGTTACTAATAGAAAAACGTTTGAATAACGAAATGATTACTGATTGTTAAAGAACACCTTCAGATTTAAAAAATAAACCTCTCTGGTAAAACATTTAATAGCTTCTAAAAAAAAAAACTTTTTCCTAGAGAACGGACCACTTGCTATCTGAAGAATTGACCATTTTCTGTCTAGAGAATGAACCACTTCCAGTCCTAAGAAGGGAAACTCCCTGTTTAAAGAATGGAACACTTTCTGATTACAGAATGGAACACCTGATTAAGGAACGGAACGCTTTACAGTTGCAAAATGGAGCAATTTCACATTGAAGAAATTGAACGCTTTCTAATTACAGAATAGAACACTTTCAGATTGAAGAATGGAACATTTTATGATTAAAGAAAGAAATACTTTGTGATTAAAGAAAGAAACACTTCCCGATTTAAAGAATGGAACATCTTTTCACTACATAAATGGAACAATTTCCAATTGAAGAATGGAACACTTTTCGATTGAAAAATGGAACACTTTCTGATTACAGAAAACGACACTTTCCGATTGCAGAATGGAACACTTTTCGAATGAAGAAATTGAACACTTTCTGATTACAGAATGGAACACTTTTTAATTACAGAATTTGAACACTTTCCGAATGAAAAAATTGAACACTTTCTGATTATAGAATGGGACACTTTCCGATTGCACAATGGAATATCTTTTGAATACAGAATCGAACACTTTTCGACTACAAAATGGAACATTTTCTAATTACAGAATCTAACACTTTCCGAATGAAGAAAGTGAACATTTTCTGATTACAGAATGGAACATTTTCCGAACGAAGAAATTGAACACTTTCTGATTACAGAATCGAACACTTTCCGAATGAAGAAATTGAAAACTTTCTAATTATAGAATTGAAATCTTTCCAATTGAAGAATGGAAGACTTTCCGAATGAAGAAATTTAACACTTTCCGACAGAAAAATTGAACACTTTCTGATTAAAGAATGGAACACTTCCCGATTCAAAGAATGAAATATCTTTTGATTACAGAAATGGAACATGGTCCAACTGAAGAATGGAACACTTTCTAATTACAAAATTTAAACCATTCCAATTGAAGAATGGAAGACTTTCCGAATGAAGAAATATAACACTTTCTGATTACAGAAATGGAACACTTTCCGATTACAAAATTGAACCCGTTCGGATTGAAGAATGGAACACTTTCTGACTGCAGAATGGAACATCTTTTGATTACAGAGTTGAACAATTTCCAATTACAATATGGAACATTTTCTGATTACAGAATGGAACACTTTCCGAAAGAATAAGTTGAACTCTTTCTGATTGCAGAATGGGACACTTTACGGATGAAAAAAATTGAACACTTTCTGATTAGAGAATGGAACACTATCTGAATAAAGAATGAAACAGTTCCAGATTGAGAGAATGGAACATTCCTTGTTTACAAAAATTGAACACTTTGCAATTGAAGAATGGAACACTTTACAATTGCAGAATGGAACACCTTACAATTGCAGAATGCAACACTTTCTGATTACAGAGTGGAACAGTTTCCGATTACAAAATGGAACATTTTATGATTACAGAATGGAACACTTTCCGAATGAAGAAATTAAAACTTTCTTATTACAGAATGGAATACTTCCCAGTTGAAGAATGGAAGACTTTCCGAATGACGAAATTTAACACTTTCTAATTAGAGAACGGAACACATTCCGATTGAAGAATTGAACACATTCTGATTAAAGAATGGAACATTTCCCAATTCATAGAATGCAACACATTTTGATTAAAAAATGGAACACTTTCCATTTGAAGAATGGAACACTTTCCGAATGACGAAATTTAACACTTTCTAATTAGAGAACGGAACACATTCCGACTGAAGAATTGAACACATTCTGATTAAAGAATGGAACATTTCCCAATTCAAAGAATGCAACACATTTTGATTAAAAAAAGGAACACTTTCCAACTGAAGAATGGAAGACTTTCCGAATGATGAAATTTAACACTTTCTAATTAGAGAACGGAACACATTCCGATTGAAGAATTGAACACATTCTGATTAAAGAATGGAACATTTCCCAATTCAAAGAATGCAACACCTTTCGATTAAAAAAATGGAACACTTTCCAGTTGAAGAATGGAACGCTTTATAATAGCAGAATGGAACACTTTACAATTGAAGAATGCAACATTTTCCGAAAAAAAGACTTTTCGAATGAAGAAATTGAACACTTTCTGAACACAGAATGGAACACTTTCCATTTGAAGAATGAAAGACTTTCCGAATGAAGAAATTGAACACTTTCTGATTACAGAATGAACATTTTGCATTTGAAGAATCGGAAAGTGTTCCATTCTGTAATCAGAAAGTGTTGCATTCTGCAATTGTAAAGTGTTCTATTCTTCAATTGGAAAGTGTTCCATTTTTTAATCGAAAACTTTCCAAATGAAGAGATTGAACACTTTCTGATTACAGAATGGAACTTTCAGGAGGAAGAAATTGAACACTTTCTGATTACAGAATGAACACTTTCCATTTGAAGAATGGAACACTTTGCAAATGAAGAAATTGAACTCTTTCTGATTACAGAATGAACGCTTTCCATTTGAAGAATGAAAGACTTTCCGAATGAAGATATTGAACACTTTCTGATTACAGAATGGAATACTTTCCACATGAAGAGATTGAACACTTTCTGATTACAGAATGGAACTTTCAGGATGACGATATTAAGCACTTTCTGATTACAGAATGAACACTTTCCATTTGAAGAATGGAACACTTTGCAAATGAAGAAATTGAACTCTTTCTGATTACAGAACGAACACTTTCCATTTGAAGAATGAAAGACTTTCCGAATGAAGAAATTGAACACTTTCTGATTACAGAATGGAATACTTTCCACGTGAAGAGATTGAACACTTTCTGATTACAGAATGGAACTTTCAGGATGAAGATATTAAGCACTTTCTGATTACAGAATGAGCACTTTCCATTTGAAGAATGGAGGAACACTTTGCAAATGAAGAAATTTAACTCTTTCTGATTACAGAATGAACACTTTCCATTTGAAGAATGAAAGACTTTCCGAATGAAGATATTGAACACTTTCTGATTACAGAATGGAATACTTTCCACATGAAGAGATTGAACACTTTCTGATTACAGAATGGAACTTTCAGGATGACGATATTAAGCACTTTCTGATTACAGAAGGAACACTTTACATTTGAAGAATGGAACACTTTGCAAATGAAGAAATTGAACTCTTTCTGATTACAGAACGAACACTTTCCATTTGAAGAATGAAAGACTTTCCGAATGAAGAAATTGAACACTTTCTGATTACAGAATGGAATACTTTCCACATGAAGAGATTGAACACTTTCTGATTACAGAATGGAACTTTCAGGATGAAGATATTAAGCACTTTCTGATTACAGAATGAGCACTTTCCATTTGAAGAATGGAGGAACACTTTGCAAATGAAGAAATTGAACTCTTTCTGATTACAGAATGAACACTTTCCATTTGAAGAATGGAAGACTTTCCGAGTGAAGAAATTGAACACTTTCTGATTACAGAATGAACACTTTCCATTTGAAGAATGGAAGACTTTGCAAATGAAGAAATTGAACTCTTTCTGATTACAAAATGAACACTTTCCATTTGAAGAATCAAAGATTTTCCGAGTGAAGAAATTGAACACTTTCTGATTACAGAATGGAATACTTTCCAAATAAAGAGATTGAACACTTTCTGATTACAGAATGGAACTTTCAGGATGAAAATATTAAGCACTTTCTCATTACAGAATGAACACTTTCCATTTGAAGAATGGAACAGTTTGCAAATGAAGAAATTGAACTCTTTCTGATTGACAATGGAACACTTTCCGATTGAAGAATTGAACACTTTCTGATTAAAGAATGGAACATCTTTTGATTACAAAAACGGCACACTCTCCAATTGAAGAATGGAAGACTTTCCGAAAGCAGAATGAATACTTTATGAATACAGAATGGAAGACTTTGCAACTGAAGAATGGAAGTATTTCCGATTGAAGAAATTGAACTCTTTCTGTTTACAGAATGAAACATTTTCTGATTAAAGAATGGAACACTTTCTAAATACAGAATGGAACACTTTGTGATTAAAGGATCGGAACACTTTCCGATTGAAAGAATGCAGCACTTCCGATTATATAATGGGACTCTTTCCGATTACAGAAGTGGAATACTTTCAAATTGAAAAATGAAACAATTTTCGATACAAAGAGCTTCTATAACACTATATTATTAAAAAATAAATCATCTTCTGATTAAAAAAGCCCTTTTTTGTTTAAACAATGACTTTTTTGGTGGGAGGGCAAAGGATAGAAAAATAGATAAAAAAAATAGATTTTCTGATAAAAACAGGCGCATTTTTTAAAAGCTGAACACTCTCCGTTTAGTGAAAAGTTTTCTGATTAAATGGATCGCTTTCTGATGAAAAAAATGAACATTTCCTGGTTAAATAATGAATAAGCTATTCCAATTCCTTTAGAAATGGGGCGGGGGTGGCTCAGTCGGTAGCGCGCCAGGCTCGTAATCTGCAGTTCCCAGGTTCGAGTCCCAGCTGGGTCAGCGTTGAGATTTATCTCCGCAAAATTCCCCGCCTTGCCCACGGTCAATAGGGAACACTGATGGGCTTGGAAAGGCCGCCGTCCGTCGGATGGGACGTTAAGCCGCGGCTCCGTGTGCGGGAGAGACATACCCTGTGCACGTTAAAGAACACGCTGGATGGCCTTGGCGGGAGGCTACCATCTGTCTCCCAACAGCTGTTCCAGTGGGTCCCCTCCCCCAACCTTCTCTGAGCCTTCGGGGTCCATGTGACCTGGCCATTTAGCCCATGGTGTGCAAAAAAGTGCCGCTCAGAGGTAAAACAACCCAACGTTAAAGAACACGCTGGATGGCCTTGACGGGAGGCTACCATATGTCTCCCAACAGCTGTTCCAGTGGGTCCCCTCCCCCAACCTTCTCTGAGCCTTCGGGGTCCCTGTGACCTGGCCATTTAGCCCATGGTGTGCAAAAAAGTGCCGCTCAGAGGTAAAACAATCCAATCCAACCCTTAGAAAACAATGTCCTAAAGAGACTCATCAAAAAGGAAGGAAAAAAAAAACGATTTATTACATTTTGCATTATAGGTCAACAGCTACTTTTTAAGTGAATGGAATATCGATCAACAGGAAGCGGGAACAAGTTCTTGTTTTTTTTCCCGGTGGTTTCCCGCCTTCCATCCTATTCCAACGCTGGAACTGTTACTTTGTTGTCCTGTTTGGCACATGGGTCTGATTGCACGCGACGGCACATGCACACCAGACTCCACTTGCAGCCACTATTTGTCGACCGGCACTTGCCGTTACGTCTCGCGGGAAGTGGTTTCCACGGCAACCGGTGATGTCATTCACGTCTAGAAGGCGGAGGAATATGGGGCAATGCGGTGTGCGCGCGCAGGACGAGCGAGAGAACTATGGCCGCGACTATTTTCTACAATATGGCTGCTTAGTGTTGATATGGGGCTTGGCCTCAGATTTGGACAATCGGGGCTGCTTAGATCTGCGAGCTGCGGCCACTCCAAGGTGAGGCCGAGGGCCTTGAGATCTTCCGCGGGCGCGCGCACGGATGGAATGCAGTTAGCAACTTCGGTTTCTTGGTTGTGTGTGAAGAACAGAAAGTGACACAGTAGCTAAGCCTAACCACTTTTCACAGCGATCGGGGGTCAGGCATATACTGTTGCTTCTACTGAGGACGGCAGCGGGGTCACCAAGCCAGCCCCCGGGAGGGCGAAAGCCCGAACCCAGGGGAATGGTCTTGTGCGTAGTAAAGACGGACAGTCCGTACAAAGGTTAGTGTTTAGTATTTTCTATTTGTTTAGTATTTAGACAGGAGGGTAAAGATTAACCCCTGTACATCGGGTTTTCTTCCGAACGATAGTGTCGTGCAATGAGGACGACTTACGGATCTTGCGTTGTTTTACCTCTGAACAGCACTTTTTGCAGACAATGGGCTAAATAGTCAGGTCACAAGGACCCCAAGGGCTCAAAGAAGGTTGTGGAAAGGTTTGTTGTTTTTAACCTCTGATGAGCATATTTTTTCACACAATGGGCTAAATGGCAAGGCTCAAGGACACCAAGGGCTCAGAGAAGGTTGTGAGAGGGTTGAATTGTTTTACCTCTGAGCAGCACTATTTTGCACCCAATGGGCTAAATACCAAGGTCACAAGGATCCCAAGGGTTCAAAGAAAGTTGAGGAAAGGTTTATTGTTTTTAATCTATGAGCAGCAAATTTTTTTGCACACAACAAGCTAAATGCCCATGTCACAAGGATACCAAAAAGCTCAGAGCAGGTTGCAGAAAGGGGACTTCACAACTGTTAGGTCACAGATAGTAACTTCTGTCAAGGCCATCGAGATTGTTCTTTAACGTGCACAGGGTATGGCTCTCACACACACTGAACCATGATCTAATGTCCCGTCCGGCGGACTGTAGCATTTCCAACTCCATCTGTATTCCCCTATAGACCATGGTGCAGTCGCTCAAAAAAGTATCCGAACACTATGGTTGATTAAAATTAGCGAACTGGCAACCTTCGTGTCACGAAGGTTGCCAGATCGCTAATTTCTAAAAAAATCGTTGCCAGATATTTTTTCTGAATTTTTTTAATCAACCATAGTGTTCGGTTACTTTTTTGAACGACTGTACGGGCGAGAGGTTTTGCGGAGATAAATCTCAACGCTGACCCAGGCGGGACTCGAACTTAGGTTGGGTTGTTTTACCTCTGAGCGGCACTTTTTTGCACAAAATGGGCTAAATGGCCAGGTCACATGGACCCCGAAGGCTCAGAGAAGATTGGGGGAGGGGACCCACTGGAAAAGCTGTTGGGAGACAGATGGTAGCCTCCCGTCAAGGCCATCCAGCGTGTTCTTTAACGTGCACAGGGCATGGCTCTCCCGCACACGGGGCCACGGCTTAACGTCCCATCCGACGGACGGCGGCCTTTCCAAGCCCATCAGTGTCCCTTACTGACCGTGGGCAGGGCGGGGATTTTTGCGGAGATAAATCTCAACGCTGACCCAGCTGGGACTCGAACCTGGGAACTACAGATTACGAGCTTGGCGCGCTACCGACTGAGCCACCCCCGCCCCACCCTATTAATAGATATCAATGCTATACATATATATAAAATCGACAGCAAATTTATTAGGGTACACTACAATGTTACCACAATAGTAACTGAGAGACAGGATTCGATAATTTCTTAAATAGATTACGAAGGAAATGTGACTGAAGGTAATTTAAAGATCTCAATCAAATCTATTTAAATCTAGAATTTCAATGCGTATTCTTTCGGTTTTTAGAGAGTTTTGGAACCATATTTGACCTTACACCTCGAAGTACCCATTGCATCCAAAACTTCCCGACATTTGGGATATCTGCTATCCGAAATATCCCAGGGAACCAATTTCTTTAGCTCTCCAGTACTGGCAGATAGAAATTTGACCTTGAGTCCCTCAAGGTCAAAATTCTATCTGCCAGTTTCTAACCCCAGATCTGCAATTTCGTAACGTTTTCGGCACCTACAACCCAAAACAATCCCAGAAATCGATTTTCACTTTTCTAGTACGTGTAAGATCACGGTTTGACCTCTACGTGAACTCTATTTGACCTTGAAGGACACGTCGGAGGTTAAATTTTGGATTTTTCTCCAAATGGACGACCCAGATTATATCTAGGTGTAAATTTTCAGAGCTCTATTATTTTTGCATCATAGAACAATAAGTTCAATTATCATGATCCCCTATCAGTCCAATCATTCACAATCGTCTTTATAGATGCTTCATTTTCAATTATCATTTATTATCTGTAATTCCGGGCGGGTAAACGGGAGGACCGTCACGTATGACGTCATCGGTGGCAGAAATTTCCAATTTTCCCATAGTTCCGCGGCTGCTTGAGCGATCGGTCCGAAATTTGGTGGGTTGGTCCAACTTAGTTCTAACCCTCTTGGGTTAAGAGATCGGGTTCCTAGCTATAGTGGGTCGGGAGTGATCCCATGAAAAGCGTCAGCAATTTCTTGGGGCGCTGTCGTCACCGTCTTGTGAATAGAGTAGTATGTGTGGAAAGTTGTAAATGACGTTATCAATGCACATAGATTTGGCGGGATTTAAATCTGAGTTGAGAAGCGGCATGGGTATAGGGCCGAACTGAGGCATAAGCTTAGGCATTACTAAGCTAGAGCTTAGGGCCGAACTGAGGCATAAGCTTAGGCATTACTAAGCTAGAGCTTAGGGCCGAACTGAGGCATAAGCTTAGGCATAACTAAGCTAGAGCTTAGGGCCTCTTGATTATGAGAGGCGTCAAAAATTTAAATTTGAAGTTTAGCGTCACGAAATTTTTTCTTACTATTGAAATTTATCTATTGTGCAAACCAAGTTTACACAGTCATTATTGTATACCAATGCTAGTATACACAGTCGTATCAGAATAATATGACCACCTACAATAGTATATGTGGGTGGTAATATTATTCTGATACGACTGTGTATGTTTTCACCACATCAATTTTGAGTTTATTTTTTAATGTTCCCTTCAGACAGAATAATAAATATATTTTTTCGACTTTCGAAAATTTGGGGCCTCCTAAACTTATTGTAGCTTAGGGACTCAAATTTATTCATGCTTAGGGCCTCTTAAATGCACTGTAGTTCAGGGACTCTTAAACTTATTGTAGCTTAGGGCTTCTTTAATTTATTGTAGCTTATGGCTTCTTAAACTTATTGTAGCTTTGGGCCTCTTAAATTTATTGTAGCTTATGGCTTCTTAAACTTATTGTAGCTTTGGGCCTCTTAAATTTATTGTAGCTTATGGCTTCTTAAACTTATTGTAGCTTTGGGCCTCTTAAATTTATTGTAGCTTAGAGCCTCAGAAGGTTAAAGTCTGGCCCTATATAGGCTATAACTATTGTTATAATACCAGTCATATTCGAAACCGTCAGAGACGCATTTCTTGTGCGTCTGCGATATGACATCACAGGTGGGGAAATGTTCAGTTCTCTGTTATTCCGCGGGTACTTTACCGTTCGGTCCCAAATATCCTGGGATGGTCCCACTTAATATAAGTCGTATTGGGTTAACAGATCAAGTTCCTAGCGTCTGTGGGTCGCGAATAATCTTTCTCCGAGTGTCCGAAAATTCTGGGGGCGCTGTCGTCGTTTATCTTATGAATCGGAGTACATATAATGTTTTAGATCGGCAGGTGTGAATGGACGACTGCGTTGGATAAGTTATGAACAGGTGACAATAGTTTTCAGAGAAAAATATTTTATATATTGAAAAATATATTTTCTGGCATTTTTTCTCATTAATACTATTTGTTCAAATTTTGCCGTGTATTATTGGGGGAAGGTGGGAAAAATTTCCCACCTTCCCCCAATAATTATACTAGATGACCTTGACGGGAGGCTACCATCTGTTCCAGTGGGTCCCGTCCCCCAACCTGTTCTGAGCCTTTGGGGTCCTTGTGACCTGACTATTTAGCCCATGGTGTGCAAAAATATGTGCCGCTCAGAGGTAAAACAACAACCCAACTGAACCCATTGTGTGCAAAAGAGTGCCGCTCAGAATGAAAAGAACCAAACGTTATAGAACACACTGGATGGCCTTGACGGGAAGCTGCCATCTGTCTCCTAACAGCTGTTCCATTGGGTCCCCTCCCCCAACCTTCTCTGAGCCTTCGGAATCCTTGTGACACGGCCACTTAGTCCATTGTGTGCAGAAAAAAGTGCCACTCAGAGGGAAAATAATCCCAACTAAAATTTTCACATATTTAATTCCAGTTTTATACATAACGATGCCATAATTTTTTGAATTTATATTCTCTTTTGCCAGCACAAAAGATCACTTCATTTTCCTAGGATAAATTTTTTCCATAAAATGCAAATAAACAAATAAATTAAATGCAATTAAATAAACAAATAAATAAGTAAAATTGAAATAAATAAACAAGCAAATAAGTAAAACACAAATAAGTAAACAAATAAACAAAATATAAATATATAAATAAGTAAAATACAAATAAATAAACAAATAAATAAAATGAAAAATAATAAATACATGAATAAATGAAAAGGTTGGCAAGGAGTGTGCTGGGTAACATCTGTTTAATTACTTAGAAAGTAACCCATCACGACCTCATGACACCTGATGAAAGCTGAACACCTGCAGCGAATAATTCTCATTATGCAGGAAACGCCTGTTCGAGTGTCAAGTGACGTGTGACACGTGTGCGTGAAGCAGGGATCTCGTGGTATCATTAAATCTCGTGGAAAGGATCTCTTACGTTTCATGACTCGTTTTTCAAATGCAGTCTCACTCTGTGTTAGCCGCGTTTAGAAGGAATGAGCTCACCAATGTCATTTGCAGGTGTTAGTTTAATTCTCAACACTTGACAAATGTTACTAACACCGAGTCATTTGGGGGCGGGGGTGGCTCAGTCGGTAGCGCGCCAGGCTCGTAATCTGTAGTTCCCAGGTTCGAGTCCCAGCTGGGTCAGCGTTGAGATTTATCTCCGCAAAATTCCCGCCCTGCCCACGATCAGTAGGGGACACCGATGGGCTTGGAAAGGCCGCCGTCCGTCGGATGGGACGTTAAGCCTTGGCCCGTGTGCGGGAGAGCCATACCCTGTGCACGTTAAAGAACACGCTGGATGGCCTTGACGGGAGGCTATCATCTGTCTCCCAACAGCTGTTCCAGTGGGTCCCCTCCCCCAACCTTCTCTGAGCCTTCGGGGTCCATGTGACCTGGCCATTTAGCCCATGGTGTGCAAAAAAGTGCCGCTCAGAGGTAAAACAACCCGAGTCATTTGTTTTAACTTGTTATTTTTGTCTTGTGTTTTATCTGTGAGGACCCTATTTTTTGCACACACAATGGACACGTCACAAGGACCCCAAGGGTTTGGTTGTTTTACCACTAACTGGAGATTTTTGTGTGCACAAAGGGCTAAATGGGCAGGTTACAACGATCCCCGGGATTGAGTTGTTGTACCACTGATTGGAGATTTTTGTGTGCACAAAGGGCTAAATGGGCAGGTTACAACGACCCCCGGAATTAGGTTGTTTTACCACTAACTGGAGTTTTTTGTGCGCAAAGGGTGAAATGGGGGTAGGTTACAACGACCCCGGAATTGAGTTGTTTTACCACTAACTGGAAATTTTTGTATGCACAAAGGGCTAAATGGGCAAGTTACAACGACCCCGGAATTAGGTTGTTTTACCACTAACTGGAGATTTTTGTTTGCATAAAGGGCTAAATGGGCAGGTTACAACGACCCCCAGAATTAGGTTGTTTTATTACTAACTGGAGAGTTTTGTGTGCACAAAGGGCGAAATGGGCAGGTTACAATGACCCCCGGAATTGTGTTGTTTTACCACTAATTGGAGATTTTTGTGTGCACAAAGGGCTAAATGGTCAGGTTACAACGACCCCTGGAATTGTGTTGTTTTACCACTAACTGGAGATTTTTGTGTGCACAAAGGGCTAAATGGGCAGGTTACAACGACCCCCAGAATTAGGTTGTTTTATTACTAACTGGAGAGTTTTGTGTGCACAAAGGGCGAAATGGGCAGGTTACAATAACCCCCGGAATTGTGTTGTTTTACCACTAACTGGAGATTTTTGTGTGCACAAAGGGCTAAATGGACAGGTTACAACGACCCCACGGGATTGGTTTGTTTTATCACTGACTGGAGATTTTTGTGTGCTCAAAGGGTGAAATGTGCAGGTTACAACGACCCACGGGATTCAGTTGTTTTACCACTGACTCAAGATTTTGATGTGCACAAAGGTCTAAATGGCCAGGTCACAATTTCACAATAGTTGGGTGTTTTGCCCCTTAGTGGAACTTTTTGCACAAAATGAGCTAAATTTCCAGGTCACAAGGGCCCCGAGTGCTAAGAGAAGGATGATGGAGTGGGGACCCACTGAAGATTTAATAGCAGACAGATGGTAGCCTCCTGTCAAGGCCTGAGATTTTTCTCCAGAAAACTACCTGCCCTGCTTAGGTCAGTTGGGGACACCGATGGGCTTGGAAAGGGCGTCGTCCGTCAAATGGGACATTAAGCCGTGGTTCTGTGTTCGGGAGAGAGCCATACCCTGTACATGTTCACACATGGATGGCCTTCACGGGATATTACCATCTGTCTCATAACAGCTGTCCAGTTGGTCCCCTCTAACCTTCTCTGAGCCTTCGGGGTCCTTATGACTGGCCATTTACCCCATTGTGTGCAAAAAAAGTGCCACTCGGAGGTAAAACAACCCAACAACAACCCGTAAAGGCCATACAGTGTGCACGTCGACGTGTACACTGTATGGACAGCATGGGTCTCCCCTACAGGGGTCCATGTCTCATCTGACTGTTGTCATCTGCAAACCGTTTGGTATTCCTTTGTTTACAGACGGCTCAGAGGGGGCTTAGACGAGATAAATCTCAATGCTGGCTCAGGTGGATCTATAACAACCGCAGGTTACCAGCGTGGCTCACGTGGGTCGGCAACTGGCAACTGCAGGATAAGTGTAGTTCAGGTATGTCTGCAACCGCAAATTAGGAGCGTGACTCGGGTGGGTCTGCAACTAGCAACCAGGGTATACGAGCTTCGCTCAGGTGGGTCTGCAACTAGTAACCGCAGGTTATGAGCGTGGCTCAGGTGGGTCTGCAACTGCAAATTACGAGCGTGGCTCTGCAACTAGCAACCACAGATTATGAGCGTGGCTCTGTAACTAGCAACCACAGATTATGAGCGTGGCTCAGGTGGTTCTGCAACTACCAACGGCACGTTAAGTGTAGCTCAGCTGGATTTGCAACCGAAAATTACGAGCGTGGTTCGGGTGGGTTTGCAACTAGCAACCACGGAGTATGAGCGTGGCTCAGTTGGGTCTGCAACTAGCAACTGCAGGTTAAGCGTAGGTCAGGTGGGTTTACAACTACCAACGGCACGTTAAGTGTAGCTCAGCTGGGTTTGCAACCGCAAATTACGAGCGTGGTTCGGGTGGGTTTGCAACTACCAACCACGGAGTATGAGCGTGGCTCAGTTGGGTCTGCAACTAGCAACTGCAGGTTAAGCGTAGGTCAGGTGGGTTTGCAACCGCAAATTACGAGCGTAGCTCGGGTGGGTCTGCAACTAGCAACCGCAGTTTAAGCGTAGCTCAGGTGGATCTGCAACCGCAAATTACGAGCATGACTCGGGTGGGTCTGCAACTAGCAACCATGGATTATGAGCGTGGCTCAGGTGGGTCTGCAACTAGCAACCACAGGTTACGAGTGTGGCTCAGATGGGTCTGCAACTAGCAACCGCAGGTTAAGCATAGCTCAGGTGGGTCTGAAACTAGCAACCGCAGGTTAGGAGCGTGGTTCTGCAACTAGCAACTGCAGGTTAAGCGTAGCTCAGGTGGGTTTGCAACCGCAAATTACGAGCATGGCTTGGGTGGGTCTGCAACTAGCAATGATGGATCGGTGGGTCTGCAACTAGCAACCACGGATTATGAGCGTGGCTCAGGCGGGGGTTGCTCAGTCGGTAGCGTGCCAGGCTCGTAATCTGTAGTTCCCAGGTTCGAGTCCCAGCTGGGTCAGCGTTGAGATTTCTCTCCGCAAAATTCCCCGCCCTGCCCACGGTCAGTAGGGGACACCGATGGGCTTTGAAAGGCCGCCGTCCGTCGGATGGGACGTTAAGCCGTGATCCCGCGTGCGGGAGAGCCATACCCTAGGCACGTTAAAGAACACGCTGGATGGCCTTGACGGGAGGCTACCATCTGTCTCCCAACAGCTGTTCCAGTGGGTCCCCTCCCCCAACCTTCTCTGAGCCTTCGGGGTCCTTGTGATCTGGCCATTTAGCCTATGGTGTGCAAAAAAGTGCCGCTCAGAGGTAAAACAACCCGACGTTCACAGGGTGTGGTTCTCCTGCACAAGGAGCCACGGCTTTTCGTCCCATCCGATGGATGGCGCCCTTTCCAAGCCCATCGGTGTCCCCTATTGACTGACTGACGCTGACCCAACTGGGACTTCCGTCGGATGGGACGTTAAGCCGTGGCCCTGTGTGCGGGAGAGCCATACCCTGTGCACGTTAAAGAACACGCTGGATGGCCTTGACGGGAGGCTACCATCTGTCTCCCAACAGCTCTCCCAGTGGGTTCCCTCCCCCAACCTTCTCTAAGCCTTCGGGGTCCATGTGACCTGGCCATTTAGCCCATGGTGTGCAAAAAAGTGCCGCTCAGAGGTAAAACAACCCAACCCAACCTTTCTTCAACATTGATAAAGTCAATCCTGTTGAGAAACTTTACATACGTGAGCCCTCATTCTTTCAGAAATTTCACCAGGTCGCATAGAAATTCAATATTATCATTTCCCAGCGACCACGATCTCTCTGCTCACGAGCAGATGAGTTTTTCCGCTTGATCGCTCGCGCACATGCCCCAGCAGAAAACGTGCCCCCGTTTTCTGGAAACTGACGGACAGAGACCTATTTGTTTCCGCACGTCAAGGATATAGAATTCTTTACGTAGTACAGTCGCTCAAAAAAATATCCGAACACTATGGTTGAATTACGGAATTCAGAAAAAATATCTGGCAGCGATTTTTTTAGAAATTAGCGATCTGTCACGTGACACGAAGGTTGCCAGATCACTAATTTCTAAAAAAAAATCTTTGCCAGATATTTTTTCTGAATGCTGTAATCAACCATAGTGTTCGGATACTTTTTTTGAGTGACTGTAGGTGGTCATATTATTTTGATGCTATATATTTTATTTGATTATATACAGGGTGATTCAAAACTTATCGTTCAAATTTCGTGGGGAGGTAGGGAATACGTCAGGAAATTGATTTCACATAGGAAAGTATGTCCGCAAATGTACGCATGCGTATGTAGAGGACGATGTGTGTACCCAACCAATGTACAGCTCGCCCGACCACTCCCGCTGTCATCAGTGTACGAGCTGACTTACTAGTGATAAGATGAATCGTTTTACGCATCAAGAGCTAGCGGATATGCATCTCGCATATGGGGCAGCTGGCGAAAGCGGCCGCCGAGCTAGGCAAGTTTACGAAGACCGATACCCCAACAGAAGAATACCGCAGCATCAAATGTTTGCACGTGTGCATCGCAATCTGCACGAACGTGGTTCACTGCGCAGCAACATGCAGGATACGGGGAGAAGACGACTGTTGCAGACTGTCAACGTCGCAGAACAAGTCCTACAGTCCATCGAAGATAATCCGAATAATGAGCGTGTGCAGTAACTGCACACGCTCCAGTTTGCTGTGAACGGTAACTGGAGCGTGTACAGTTGCTGTACACGATCCAGATATTTTTTCTGAAATTCAACCATAGTGTTCGGATATTTTTTTGAGCGACTGTACAGGGACTGCCACATAAAATCAGTTTGGAGGTGTTCAGCGTTATAAGTGACTTCAAATTTTGCGGCCATTGTTAAGCAGTGGTTGGGTTGTTTTACCTCTGAGCAGCACTTTTTTTTGCACACCATGGGCTAAATGGCCAGGTCACATGGACCCCGAAGGCTCAGAGAAGGTTGGGGGAGGGGACCCACTGGAACAGCTGTTGGGAGACAGATGGTAGCCTCCCACCAAGGCTATCCAGCCTTTTCTTTAACGTGCAAAAGGTATGGGTTGGGTTGTTTTACCTCTGAGCGGCACTTTTTTGCACACCACGGGCTAAATGGCCAGGTCACAAGCACCCCAAAGGCTCAGAGAAGGTTGGGGGAGGGGACCCACTGGGACAGCGGTTGGGAGACAGATGGTAGTCTCCCGTCAAGGCCATCCAGCGTGTTCTTTATCGTGCACAGGGTATGGCTCTCTCGCACATTGGGCCACGGCTTAACGTCCCATCCGACCGCCTTTCCAAGCCCATCGGTGTCCCCTACTGACGTGGGCAGGGCGGGGAATTTTGCGGAGATAAATCTCAACGCTAACCCAGCTGGGACTCGAACCTGGGAACTACAGATTACGAGCCTGGCGCGCTACCGACTGAGCCACCCCCGCCCCTAGAATGTATGGTAGAAGCCCATCGGTGTCCCCTACTGACGTGGGCAGGGCGGGGAATTTTGCAGAGATAAATCTCAACGCTGACCCAGCTGGGACTCGAACCTGGGAACTACAGATTACGAGCCTGGCGCGCTACCGACTGAGCCACCCCCGCCCCTAGAAGGTATGGTAGAAGCCCATCGGTGTCCCTTACTGACCGTGGGCAGGGCGGGGAATTTTGCCGAGATAAATCTCAACGCTGACCCAGCTGGGACTCGAACCTGGGAACTGCAGGTTACGAGCTTGGTGCGCTATCAACTGAGCCACCCCCGCTCCCTTCAAAAGATTATCACACTACTTGATTTATTAAGAAGCACCTATCATTATTAACTGTACAGTTTAATATCTTCTCTAAAATGATCTTACAAAAGATTCATGATTTGTAAAATCTTTATCTGAGAGCCCTTTTTTGCGCACAATGGTCTAAATGGCAGGTCAGAAGGACCCCTAAATTTCAGAGGTTGGGGGAGGGGACCCACTGGAACAGCTGTTGGGTGGGCGGGGGTGGTTCAGTCGGTAGCGCGCCAGGCTCGTAATCTGTAGTTCCCAGGTTCGAGTCCCTGCTGGGTCAGCGTTGAGATTTATCTCCGCAAAAATTCCCCGCCCTGCCCACGGTCAGTAGGGGACACCGATGGGCTTGGAAAGGCCGCCGTCCGTCGGATGGGACGTTAAGCCGTGGTCTCGTGTGCGGGAGAGCCATACCCTGTGCACGTTAAAGAACACGCTGGATGGCCTTGACGGGAGGCTACCATCTGTCTCCCAACAGTTGTTTCAGTGGGTCCCCTCCACCAATCTTCTCTGAGCCTTCGGGGTCCTTGTGACCTGGCCATTTAGCCCATGGTGTGCAAAAAAAGTGCGGCTCAGAGGTAAAACAACCCAACGTTCACAGGGTGTAGTTCTCCTGCACAAGGGGCCACGGCTTTTCGTCCCATCCGATGGATGGCGCCCTTTCCAATCCCATCGGTGTCCCCTATTGACTGATTGACGCTGACCCAACTGGGACTCGAACCTGGGAACTGCAGGTTACGAGCCTGGCGCGCTATCGACTGAGCCACCCCCGCCCCACTGACAGGGATCACGCTAATTCAACTTCGAGGCGAAAATGGTAGAACTCTGAAAATTTACACCTAACGGTAATCCAGGTTGTAGATCTCGGTGAAAATCCGAAATTTGACCTCCGACGTGTCCTTCAAGGGTAAATAGAGGTCAAACCGTGATATACTCTTGTTAGAAACGTGAAAATTGGTGTCTGGTGGTGTTTTGGGTTGTAGATCACAGAAACGTTACGAAATTTCGGATCCGGAGGGTCCTTCGAGGTCAAAGGTCAAATTTATATCTCTTGGTGCTAGAGAGATAAAAAACGGCTCCTGGGGATATTTTGAACCGTAGATTTCAGAAATGTTAAGATTTATCTCCGCAAAATTCCCCGCCCTGCCCACGGTCAGTAGGGGACACCGATGGGCTTGGAAAGGCCGCCGTCCGTCGGATGGGACGTTAAGCCGTGGCCCCGTGTACACGATGCGATGAGTCCTTCGTGGATGTTTGGATACGATGAGTCCTTCGTGGTCAAAGGTCAAATTTCGATATTCCAGCGATGGGCAGCTAAAAATTTATGATTAGGGTTATTTCGGAAAGTAGAACTCAGAAATAATAGGAATTTTCTGGTCCGGTGTCGCATTCAAGGTCAAAGAGGGGTCAGAGTGATGGGGTAGAAACGAAGAAGTGGCGAAGACACCGATTTCTAGTTCGTAATTTTAAGTAACATAAATTTCCTATTTAATGTCACAGATCTCTATCTCTGACATATCTATGTCACAGATCTCTATTTCCTATTTAATGTCACTACCTCCCCCCCCCCCCCGAAGTATGGGATGGGGGAAAAAGAGGAATTTAACCCCCTGGGAAATCTAATTTTTAAAGACATAAGAAAACTGGAGAAAAATTTCGAGAAATACTTTTTTGAAAAAAATGACTCTGATGAATCAAATGCTGATGAGTCAGATTCGAACCAGTGTCTCACAGGGAGCGAGTGGCTCAGTCGGTAGAGCGCCCGGCTTGTAATCTTCGGTTTCCAGGTTCGACTACCAACTCCGCCAGTGTTCAGATTGATTTCTGCAAAACTTCCTGCCCCGTCGTCGTCCAATAGGGGACACCGATGGGTTTGGAAAGGCTGATGTCTATCGGATGGAACGTTAAGACCATGTGCGGGATAGCCGTACACTATGCACTTTAAGAACACAATGGATGTCCTTGATCGGAGGCTACCATCTGTCTCCTAACAATTGTACAATCGCTCAAAAAAGTATCCGAACACTATGGTTGATTAAAAATTTTCAGAAAAAATATCTGGCAACTTTTTTTAGAAATTAGTGATCTGGCAACCTTCGTGACACGAAGGTTGCCAAATCACTAATTTCTAAAAAAAACGCCATATATTTTTTCTGAATTTTTTTAATCAACCATAGTGTTCGGATACTTTTTTGAGCGACTGTACAAAGAGTCCCTTCCCCCAACATGGACTTTCGGAGTCCTTGTGACCTGGTCATTTAATCCAAAAATTGCCTCTCAGAATTAAAACAACCAAACGTTAAAGAACACGCTGGATGACCTTGATGGGAGACTACTATCTGTCTCCCAACAGCTGTTCCAGTGGGTCCCCTTCTTCAACCTTCTCTGAAATTTCGGGGTTCTTGTGACTTGCCATTTAGATCACTGTGTACAAAAAAGGGACTCTCAGAATTGAAACTACCAAACGTTAAAGAACACGCTGGATGACCTTGATGGGAGGCTACCATCTGTCTCCCAACAGCTGTTCCAGTGGGTTCCCTCTTCAAACCTCTGAAATTTAGGGGTCCTTGTGACCTGCCATTTAGACCATTGTGTGCAAAAAAGGGTTTCTCAGAATTAAAACTACCAAACGTTAAAGAATATGCTGGATGGCCTTCACGGGAGGCTACCATCTGTCTCCCAACAGCTGTTCCAGTGGGTCCCCTCTTCCAACCTCTGAAATTTAGGGGTCCTTGCGACCTGGCATTTAGACTATTGTGTGCAAAAAAAGGACCTCTCAGAATTAAAACAACCAAACGTTAAAGAACATACTGGATGACTTTCACGGGAGGCTACCATCTGTCTCCCAACAGTTGTTCCAGTGGGTCCCCTCCACCAACCTTCTCTGAAATTTAGGGGTCCTTGTGACCTGCCATTTAGATCATTGTGTGCAAAAAAGGGCCTCTCAGAATTAAAACAACCAAACGTTAAAGAACACACTGGATGACCTTCACGGGAGGCTACCATCTGTCTCCCAACAGTTGTTCCAGTGGGTCCCCTCTCCTACCCTTCTCTGAAATTTAGGGGTCCTTGTGACCTGGTTGGTTGGTTTGGGTTTAATGGCGCATTAGCATCTCAGGCTATAATGCGCCAAACAAATGTCAAAATAAATGCTAAAAGTCATAAGGCCCACACTTGTGACCTGCCATTTAGATCACTGTGTGCAAAAAAGGGCCTCTCAGAATTAAAACAACCAAACGTTAAAGAACACGCTGGATGACCTTCACGGGAGGCTACTATCTGTTTCCCAACAGCTGTTGCAGTGGGACAAACCTACCCTCTGTCAGGTTTTGATGCAATACCTGGATATGATTTTGTCATTGCATGTATATTTGGCCGTCCCGTGGCCGAGTGGTTAGCGCGCATGGCTACTGATCTACGGGACCTGGGTTCGAGCCCCGGGTAAGGCATGGCTGTTTGTATCGTTTTTCTGCTGAAGTCCTGCCATCCTCTCAGACCTTCTGCTGTGGCATATAAACTGACAGACTCCTGTCAGACCTGTGTGGTAAGCAGCTGCTTGAGGAGTTATTTATTAATTTTATTATGTATATTTGAATATGACCTCGTATTTGTAATTCTTTATGTGAAACTGTTTCCTTTCTGCCACCATTGACTAAAGCCGTTGATTGCTAGTATATCTTGCGGTAATCAGCAAGACAGGTTTATGGTACAGTCTTGCGGTAATCAGCAAGACAGGTTTATGGCCCAACAGCTGTTCCAGTCGGTCCCCTCCCCCAACCTTCTCTGAGCCTTCGGGGTCCTTGTGATCTGGCCATTTAGCCTATGGTGTGCAAAAAAGTGCCGCTCAGAGGTAAAACAACCCGACGTTCACAGGGTGTGGTTCTCCTGCACAAGGAGCCACGGCTTTTCGTCCCATCCGATGGATGGCGCCCTTTCCAAGCCCATCGGTGTCCCCTATTGACTGACTGACGCTGACCCAACTGGGACTTCCGTCGGATGGGACGTTAAGCCGTGGCCCTGTGTGCGGGAGAGCCATACCCTGTGCACGTTAAAGAACACGCTGGATGGCCTTGACGGGAGGCTACCATCTGTCTCCCAACAGCTGTTCCAGTGGGTCCCCTCCCCCAACCTTCTCTGAGCCTTCGGGGTCCTTGTGATCTGGCCATTTAGCCTATGGTGTGCAAAAAAGTGCCGCTCAGAGGTAAAACAACCCGACGTTCACAGGGTGTGGTTCTCCTGCACAAGGAGCCACGGCTTTTCGTCCCATCCGATGGATGGCGCCCTTTCCAAGCCCATCGGTGTCCCCTATTGACTGACTGACGCTGACCCAACTGGGACTTCCGTCGGATGGGACGTTAAGCCGTGGCCCTGTGTGCGGGAGAGCCATACCCTGTGCACGTTAAAGAACACGCTGGATGGCCTTGACGGGAGGCTACCATCTGTCTCCCAACAGCTCTCCCAGTGGGTTCCCTCCCCCAACCTTCTCTAAGCCTTCGGGGTCCATGTGACCTGGCCATTTAGCCCATGGTGTGCAAAAAAGTGCCGCTCAGAGGTAAAACAACCCAACCCAACCTTTCTTCAACATTGATAAAGTCAATCCTGTTGAGAAACTTTACATACGTGAGCCCTCATTCTTTCAGAAATTTCACCAGGTCGCATAGAAATTCAATATTATCATTTCCCAGCGACCACGATCTCTCTGCTCACGAGCAGATGAGTTTTTCCGCTTGATCGCTCGCGCACATGCCCCAGCAGAAAACGTGCCCCCGTTTTCTGGAAACTGACGGACAGAGACCTATTTGTTTCCGCACGTCAAGGATATAGAATTCTTTACGTAGTACAGTCGCTCAAAAAAATATCCGAACACTATGGTTGAATTACGGAATTCAGAAAAAATATCTGGCAGCGATTTTTTTAGAAATTAGCGATCTGTCACGTGACACGAAGGTTGCCAGATCACTAATTTCTAAAAAAAAATCTTTGCCAGATATTTTTTCTGAATGCTGTAATCAACCATAGTGTTCGGATACTTTTTTTGAGTGACTGTAGGTGGTCATATTATTTTGATGCTATATATTTTATTTGATTATATACAGGGTGATTCAAAACTTATCGTTCAAATTTCGTGGGGAGGTAGGGAATACGTCAGGAAATTGATTTCACATAGGAAAGTATGTCCGCAAATGTACGCATGCGTATGTAGAGGACGATGTGTGTACCCAACCAATGTACAGCTCGCCCGACCACTCCCGCTGTCATCAGTGTACGAGCTGACTTACTAGTGATAAGATGAATCGTTTTACGCATCAAGAGCTAGCGGATATGCATCTCGCATATGGGGCAGCTGGCGAAAGCGGCCGCCGAGCTAGGCAAGTTTACGAAGACCGATACCCCAACAGAAGAATACCGCAGCATCAAATGTTTGCACGTGTGCATCGCAATCTGCACGAACGTGGTTCACTGCGCAGCAACATGCAGGATACGGGGAGAAGACGACTGTTGCAGACTGTCAACGTCGCAGAACAAGTCCTACAGTCCATCGAAGATAATCCGAATAATGAGCGTGTGCAGTAACTGCACACGCTCCAGTTTGCTGTGAACGGTAACTGGAGCGTGTACAGTTGCTGTACACGATCCAGATATTTTTTCTGAAATTCAACCATAGTGTTCGGATATTTTTTTGAGCGACTGTACAGGGACTGCCACATAAAATCAGTTTGGAGGTGTTCAGCGTTATAAGTGACTTCAAATTTTGCGGCCATTGTTAAGCAGTGGTTGGGTTGTTTTACCTCTGAGCAGCACTTTTTTTTGCACACCATGGGCTAAATGGCCAGGTCACATGGACCCCGAAGGCTCAGAGAAGGTTGGGGGAGGGGACCCACTGGAACAGCTGTTGGGAGACAGATGGTAGCCTCCCACCAAGGCTATCCAGCCTTTTCTTTAACGTGCAAAAGGTATGGGTTGGGTTGTTTTACCTCTGAGCGGCACTTTTTTGCACACCACGGGCTAAATGGCCAGGTCACAAGCACCCCAAAGGCTCAGAGAAGGTTGGGGGAGGGGACCCACTGGGACAGCGGTTGGGAGACAGATGGTAGTCTCCCGTCAAGGCCATCCAGCGTGTTCTTTATCGTGCACAGGGTATGGCTCTCTCGCACATTGGGCCACGGCTTAACGTCCCATCCGACCGCCTTTCCAAGCCCATCGGTGTCCCCTACTGACGTGGGCAGGGCGGGGAATTTTGCGGAGATAAATCTCAACGCTAACCCAGCTGGGACTCGAACCTGGGAACTACAGATTACGAGCCTGGCGCGCTACCGACTGAGCCACCCCCGCCCCTAGAATGTATGGTAGAAGCCCATCGGTGTCCCCTACTGACGTGGGCAGGGCGGGGAATTTTGCAGAGATAAATCTCAACGCTGACCCAGCTGGGACTCGAACCTGGGAACTACAGATTACGAGCCTGGCGCGCTACCGACTGAGCCACCCCCGCCCCTAGAAGGTATGGTAGAAGCCCATCGGTGTCCCTTACTGACCGTGGGCAGGGCGGGGAATTTTGCCGAGATAAATCTCAACGCTGACCCAGCTGGGACTCGAACCTGGGAACTGCAGGTTACGAGCTTGGTGCGCTATCAACTGAGCCACCCCCGCTCCCTTCAAAAGATTATCACACTACTTGATTTATTAAGAAGCACCTATCATTATTAACTGTACAGTTTAATATCTTCTCTAAAATGATCTTACAAAAGATTCATGATTTGTAAAATCTTTATCTGAGAGCCCTTTTTTGCGCACAATGGTCTAAATGGCAGGTCAGAAGGACCCCTAAATTTCAGAGGTTGGGGGAGGGGACCCACTGGAACAGCTGTTGGGTGGGCGGGGGTGGTTCAGTCGGTAGCGCGCCAGGCTCGTAATCTGTAGTTCCCAGGTTCGAGTCCCTGCTGGGTCAGCGTTGAGATTTATCTCCGCAAAAATTCCCCGCCCTGCCCACGGTCAGTAGGGGACACCGATGGGCTTGGAAAGGCCGCCGTCCGTCGGATGGGACGTTAAGCCGTGGTCTCGTGTGCGGGAGAGCCATACCCTGTGCACGTTAAAGAACACGCTGGATGGCCTTGACGGGAGGCTACCATCTGTCTCCCAACAGTTGTTTCAGTGGGTCCCCTCCACCAATCTTCTCTGAGCCTTCGGGGTCCTTGTGACCTGGCCATTTAGCCCATGGTGTGCAAAAAAAGTGCGGCTCAGAGGTAAAACAACCCAACGTTCACAGGGTGTAGTTCTCCTGCACAAGGGGCCACGGCTTTTCGTCCCATCCGATGGATGGCGCCCTTTCCAATCCCATCGGTGTCCCCTATTGACTGATTGACGCTGACCCAACTGGGACTCGAACCTGGGAACTGCAGGTTACGAGCCTGGCGCGCTATCGACTGAGCCACCCCCGCCCCACTGACAGGGATCACGCTAATTCAACTTCGAGGCGAAAATGGTAGAACTCTGAAAATTTACACCTAACGGTAATCCAGGTTGTAGATCTCGGTGAAAATCCGAAATTTGACCTCCGACGTGTCCTTCAAGGGTAAATAGAGGTCAAACCGTGATCTACTCTTGTTAGAAACGTGAAAATTGGTGTCTGGTGGTGTTTTGGGTTGTAGATCACAGAAACGTTACGAAATTTCGGATCCGGAGGGTCCTTCGAGGTCAAAGGTCAAATTTATATCTCTTGGTGCTAGAGAGATAAAAAACGGCTCCTGGGGATATTTTGAACCGTAGATTTCAGAAATGTTAAGATTTATCTCCGCAAAATTCCCCGCCCTGCCCACGGTCAGTAGGGGACACCGATGGGCTTGGAAAGGCCGCCGTCCGTCGGATGGGACGTTAAGCCGTGGCCCCGTGTACACGATGCGATGAGTCCTTCGTGGATGTTTGGATACGATGAGTCCTTCGTGGTCAAAGGTCAAATTTCGATATTCCAGCGATGGGCAGCTAAAAATTTATGATTAGGGTTATTTCGGAAAGTAGAACTCAGAAATAATAGGAATTTTCTGGTCCGGTGTCGCATTCAAGGTCAAAGAGGGGTCAGAGTGATGGGGTAGAAACGAAGAAGTGGCGAAGACACCGATTTCTAGTTCGTAATTTTAAGTAACATAAATTTCCTATTTAATGTCACAGATCTCTATCTCTGACATATCTATGTCACAGATCTCTATTTCCTATTTAATGTCACTACCTCCCCCCCCCCGAAGTATGGGATGGGGGAAAAAGAGGAATTTAACCCCCTGGGAAATCTAATTTTTAAAGACATAAGAAAACTGGAGAAAAATTTCGAGAAATACTTTTTTGAAAAAAATGACTCTGATGAATCAAATGCTGATGAGTCAGATTCGAACCAGTGTCTCACAGGGAGCGAGTGGCTCAGTCGGTAGAGCGCCCGGCTTGTAATCTTCGGTTTCCAGGTTCGACTACCAACTCCGCCAGTGTTCAGATTGATTTCTGCAAAACTTCCTGCCCCGTCGTCGTCCAATAGGGGACACCGATGGGTTTGGAAAGGCTGATGTCTATCGGATGGAACGTTAAGACCATGTGCGGGATAGCCGTACACTATGCACTTTAAGAACACAATGGATGTCCTTGATCGGAGGCTACCATCTGTCTCCTAACAATTGTACAATCGCTCAAAAAAGTATCCGAACACTATGGTTGATTAAAAATTTTCAGAAAAAATATCTGGCAACTTTTTTTAGAAATTAGTGATCTGGCAACCTTCGTGACACGAAGGTTGCCAAATCACTAATTTCTAAAAAAAACGCCATATATTTTTTCTGAATTTTTTTAATCAACCATAGTGTTCGGATACTTTTTTGAGCGACTGTACAAAGAGTCCCTTCCCCCAACATGGACTTTCGGAGTCCTTGTGACCTGGTCATTTAATCCATTGTGTGCAAAAATTGCCTCTCAGAATTAAAACAACCAAACGTTAAAGAACACGCTGGATGACCTTGATGGGAGACTACTATCTGTCTCCCAACAGCTGTTCCAGTGGGTCCCCTTCCTCAACCTTCTCTGAAATTTCGGGGTTCTTGTGACTTGCCATTTAGATCACTGTGTACAAAAAAGGGACTCTCAGAATTGAAACTACCAAACGTTAAAGAACACGCTGGATGACCTTGATGGGAGGCTACCATCTGTCTCCCAACAGCTGTTCCAGTGGGTTCCCTCTTCAAACCTCTGAAATTTAGGGGTCCTTGTGACCTGCCATTTAGACCATTGTGTGCAAAAAAGGGTTTCTCAGAATTAAAACTACCAAACGTTAAAGAATATGCTGGATGGCCTTCACGGGAGGCTACCATCTGTCTCCCAACAGCTGTTCCAGTGGGTCCCCTCTTCCAACCTCTGAAATTTAGGGGTCCTTGTGACCTGGCATTTAGACTATTGTGTGCAAAAAAAGGACCTCTCAGAATTAAAACAACCAAACGTTAAAGAACATACTGGATGACTTTCACGGGAGGCTACCATCTGTCTCCCAACAGTTGTTCCAATGGGTCCCCTCCACCAACCTTCTCTGAAATTTAGGGGTCCTTGTGACCTGCCATTTAGATCATTGTGTGCAAAAAAGGGCCTCTCAGAATTAAAACAACCAAACGTTAAAGAACACACTGGATGACCTTCACGGGAGGCTACCATCTGTCTCCCAACAGTTGTTCCAGTGGGTCCCCTCTCCTACCCTTCTCTGAAATTTAGGGGTCCTTGTGACCTGGTTGGTTGGTTTGGGTTTAATGGAACATTAGCATCTCAGGCTATAATGCGCCAAACAAATGTCAAAATAAATGCTAAAAGTCATAAGGCCCACACTTGTGACCTGCCATTTAGATCACTGTGTGCAAAAAAGGGCCTCTCAGAATTAAAACAACCAAACGTTAAAGAACACGCTGGATGACCTTCACGGGAGGCTACTATCTGTTTCCCAACAGCTGTTGCAGTGGGACAAACCTACCCTCTGTCAGGTTTTGATGCAATACCTGGATATGATTTTGTCATTGCATGTATATTTGGCCGTCCCGTGGCCGAGTGGTTAGCGCGCATGACTACTGATCTACGGGACCTGGGTTCGACCCCCGGGTAAGGCATGGCTGTTTGTATCGTTTTCCTGCTGAGGTCCTGCCATCCTCTCAGACCTTCTGCTGTGGCATATAAACTGACAGACTCCTGTCAGACCTGTGTGGTAAGCAGCTGCTTGAGGAGTTATTTATTAATTTTATTATGTATATTTGAATATGACCTCGTATTTGTAATTCTTTATGTGAAACTGTTTCCTTTCTGCCACCATTGACTAAAGCCGTTGATTGCTAGTATATCTTGCGGTAATCAGCAAGACAGGTTTATGGTACAGTCTTGCGGTAATCAGCAAGACAGGTTTATGGTACAGTCGCTCAAAAAAGTATCCGAACGCTGTGGTTGATTACGGAATTCAGAAAAAATATGTGGCAACGATTGTTTTTAGAAATTAGTGATCTGGCAACCTTCGTGTCACGTGACACGAAGGTTGCCAGATCACTAATTTCTAAAAACAATCATTGCCAGATATTTTTTCTGAATTCTGTAATCAACCGTAGCGTTCGGATACTTTTTAATATATATAATGCGTATGAATATATAATGCAATGAATATGGAGCGTGTGCAGTTACCGTTCACAGCAAACTGGAACGGTTGCGGTTAATGTTCACAGCACATTGGATCGTGTGAGCTCACAAAGACCTGGATCGTGTGGGCCCACTCACAGAAATATTGAGCGTGTGCAGTTACCGTTCACAGCAAACTGGAGCGTGTACAGTTGCTGTACACACTCCAGATATTTTATCTGAATTCTGTAATCACGTGACACGAAGGTTGCCAGATCACTAATTTCTAAAAAAAATCGTTGCCAGATATTTTTCTGAATTCCGTAATCAACCATAGTGTTCGGATACTTTTTTGAGTGACTGTTCCTGATCATCAGTGATCGACCCGCCTTTCCGGCCCAGCTCGATTGATGAAGGGCGCCAGCCAAATGACTGTCCCGTGGAACAGGGAGGTCAGCCCTGAAGGTCGGAGGGCACCTGAGATGGTCAGACATTTCTAAAAGCGGCGCAGTCTGAAGCTGACGTGTAGAGCTGCTCTGTGAATAGATATTCACGAGAAGAGAGGTTTCCCTCTGTTAGGTGCGTAGAGTCGCAGCCTGTTAAGCAATCCGAGTTGGGTTGGGTTGTTTTACCTCTGAGCGGCACTTTTTTGCACACCATGGGCTAAATGGCCAGGTCACATGGACCCCGAAGGCTCAGAGAAGGTTGGGGGAGGGGACCCACTGGAACAGCTGTTGGGAGACAGATGGTAGCCTCCCGTCAAGGCCACCCAGCGTGTTCTTTAACGTGCACAGGGTATGTCTCTCCCGCACAAGGGGCCACGGCTTAACGTCCCATCCGACGGACGGCGGCCTTTCCAAGCTCATCGTGTACCCTACTGACCGTGGGCAGGGCGGGGAATTTTGCGGAGATAAATCTCAACGCTGACCCAGCTGGGACTCGAACTTGGGAACTGCAGATTACGAGCCTGGCGCGCTACCGACTGAGCCACCCCCGCCCGTAAGCAATCCGAATATGGTTGTTTGAAAGCAACTTAGCCAGTAGCCAACGTCAGTGCACAGAGAGACTCTGTATATATTTCCCATAATAAACCTTTTGTTATTGTTTTAAACTTCGAGTTGGTTATTTTTCTACAATTCTCAAACGTCGAAAGTCCAATATAGAACGAACCAAAATCTTATGTCCTTACCAGTGTGCGCCGTGGATCAATTATACTCTACTAACCTCTGGAACCGACACCCTCTCCAAACCTTCTCTGAACCTTCAGGGTCCTTGTGACCTGGCCATTTACGTCATGGTGTGCAACAGTGCCGCTCAAGGGTAAAACCACTGGGCCGGGAGTGGCTCAGTCGGTAGCGCGCCAGGCTCGTAATCTGTGGTTCCCAGGTTCGAGTCCCAGATGAGTCAGCGTTGAGATTTATCTCCGCAAAGCTCCCCGCAATGCCCACGGTCACTAGGGGACACCGATGGGCTTGGAAAGGCCGCCGTCCGTCGGATGGGACGTTAAGCCGTGGCCCCGTGTGCGGGAGAGCCATACCCTGTGCACATTAAAGAACACGCTGGATGGCCTTGACGGGAGGCTACCATCTGTCTCCCAACAGCTGTTCCAGTGGGTCCCCTCCCCCAACCTTCTCTGAGCCTTTGGGGTCCATGTGACCTGGCCATTTAGCCCATGGTGTGCAAAAAAGTGCCGCTCAGAGGTAAAACAACTGAAAACAACCCAAGGTAAAACCACTCAACACTCTACCAGGTGCTCTAACCACTAAGTTATCACCAGCTTTACTTGCCTATCTGGTTTGTATTTTGAGGACTTTGCCTAGAGTAACTATGTGTCCTCCAAAAGGAGGATACGTCATCATTTTGATGACGGGAAGGTCTGATTCCGGGAGGCTGAATTCCGGGAGGGTCTGAGATAAAAATGATGACGTGAGGAGGACACGTCATCATTTTTATCTCAGACCCTCCCGGAATTTAGAAAATCATAAAATGTGCTCTTTCTTTGTATAAACTCATAACAGGTTTTAAATTAAAAATTTTAACTGTGAAATATTGTATGTACCGTATATGGAAATCGGGAAAGTAATGAATAGCATTTGCCATTGTTATTAATTCTGTTAATGTTGTAAAAGTTGCTATTTTCTGTAACCTCAACGTTAGCAATTTACATGCCAGATTAGAAAAAGTATGCGCTTTTGACAATTGCATAAAACTTTATTTCCACCTGGTTTAAAATTAGACTGTATAATAGTTTGGTTCTTTCTAGGGTTAGTTATGGTAGTGAAACTTGGACACTTTGTAAACAAGATAACAGGAAACTAGATGCTTTTGATTCCAGATGCTTACGCAGTATCTTGGGCATTAGGTGGTTCAACTTTGTAACTAATGATGAGGTTAGGCAAAGGAGTTTGCAACCTCCTTTAAGCAGCATATTGTGCACAGAGAGACTCCGTTGGTTTGGCCATGTTGCCCGTATGAATAATTATAGATTGGCGAATAGGGTTATGAACAGTGCGCCTAAAGGCCTCAGAAAGAAGGGGAGACCTAGGATGCGGTGGGCAGACAATGTCAAACAGGACCTTGTTAGAATTGGTGTACAGTGGCCAGATGCAGTAGAGATAGCTCAGGATAGACTTGCTTGGAGAACTAAATTGCACGGTCTGGTTGGACCTCCGTAGCCCACGGCTGCTTGAGGATGATGATGGAGCTATGAGAGTTGGCAGCAATTTCCTTTTTATTTGCAACATAAAGGATAACGAATGAATGAAGGAACTACTCCTGGTTTGTACAAGCTTTATTATGATGTCCTACCAATATCGAAGTCACTGCCGACCACTACTTCAGTCAGAATTAAAAAGAAATGAAAAGTTTGTCTTCTGGAACAGCAGATAGTTACTATAGGTCCTGTATAGTTGCAGGCTGGCCTTCTTCTTCTTATACATCCTTCTTTCTAAGCTGGACCTATTTGTAAAGGGGGCCTCGGCTCCCTTATCATCAGGTCCATGCGCATAAAGGGCAGTGGGTGCGGATGAAAACGGCAAAGACTGGCCAGCACAGTGAAGGCTGGCAATCGTACATATTGGCAATTGGGCTTTAGGCCGCAGGCCGCCCAGTGGTGGAGAGACAGATGTTGAAGGGTGAGGGAAAATAAATACCAGTTGCATGTCATGTGAAGGGGGGGAAGGGGGGTGGAGAGAGATAGAGGAAGTAGTAGTGTATATATATATTTTTTTATAATTTTCCGAGTGGCGAATGTTATGTTATTTTATGAAGTTGTGGCCATGGTTGGTTGCCAGTATGGTAGATTTGAGTCAATCAAAGAGGGATGAAATATTTGGTGGGGGGAGCAGAGACGGTGGGATAGGTAAAACTCCTGTGTCAGGAAGATGGAGAAGGAAATATTTATGGATGCTTATCTAACACCAGAGGTTAGCATTGGGTTGCCCTGCCATGCAGTGAAATGTTGCGCAGGGGTGGATCAGGGAAAAGTCATAGATCAGTGACAGCCATATATATGGGAAGGAGTATGATAAAGATAATCTTTTATTTTGGGAGGAGTAGGGAGGAAAATGATATAGCAACGTTATATGAGTTGGAAATCAAATTTATGTGTTCAGTGTGTGGTGGTCAGTGTTTAAAATTTTATAGAGCCAGTAGAAGGTCAGCCATGAGCTTGGGGTGTGTGGCAGGAGTGTAGTTTAAGGTTCCCATCAAAGGGTAGTGGGAGATTTGGTGAGATTCCATATGTATATTAGGTATGATAATGTGTATAGAGATGTTATGTTCTGGGAGAGATTCCATATAAGTTAATGGGTTAAAGAGAAATATAAAAGTTTCCAAATAGAAATAAAGTTTTCCTTTATGTGACTTTATTTTTGATAGTTAGATTGGTTTTTTTTTTGATGATTTTAGACTATATATATTTTTTTATTTAGTTTCTATGGAATAAGTTGTCCAAAATGCGTCTTTTGATGTCATATGGGGATCTTTTATTGGCATCTGGATCTTTTAGTGTCCCAAGGATCTTTTAAAAGAGAGGTAGAGGCCTTTGGAGAGGCAGAGAGGCTCTAGGGGAATCTCCCAGGTGCTGTTGATATATTGGGCCAAGGCCCTAGTGGCTTTTTATATTATTATGAGTAGGACCAAGAATTGTATGGGATGAGAAATAAGTGGTTCCCAGTGTGGTGAGTGTCTGGAAGAGGGTAATTCTATGTATTGTGTATTTGGTGCAGTGTAGAAGGTAGTGTGGAATGTCTTCTATCACTTGGCATGTAGTGCAAAGAGCAGATGGTATCTTTTGTATCATGAAAAGGTCCTTGTTGAGATTTGTTCTGCCAGTGCGTAGTTGATGAATTGCTGTTTGGGCTCTTCTTGATAGGTAGTTGAGATGTAGTGTGTGTGGGATGGCAGCAATGGTGGCTCTGAATGTATTTTTAATTGTGGCCTGTTGGATCCAGTTTTGTGTCCATGTGGAGTGGAAGAATTTGTTGATTTCAATTAGGTGATGATTATATGTCTCAGGGGTGTGATAATTAGGTGTAGGGATATTGTGTCCTTGTTTAGCAAGGTGGTCAGCAGTGTCATTATGGGTTATGTTACAATGAGAGGGTATCCAGTGGAATGTTAGTGTTTTGTGAGTGGCAATTATATTGTGTGAAATTCTGTGAATATGGAAAAGAGAATAATTTTGTGATAGGTTGTATGTATGTTTGTTGATGCTGTGCAAGGCAGATTTTGAGTCAGTGATAATATGTATGCTGTGTGTATTTTGTGTGGAGGACCATTCCAAAGCCATATGTATTGCAGCTAGCTCTGTAGCAGTACTGTTTTCTGCATGGTTCATTTTGATTATATGTGAGAAAATTGGTTGGGTAGAGTGGAAGGCAGCAGAGCCATTTGTTGTGTGTGGGATGTGGGAGCCATCTGTGAATATAATGAGATCTGTGATAGGAATGTTTGTGATGAGTTGTTCGGCTGTAAATTTTAGTTCTTGTGGGAGGTGTTTATATTTTTGGGTGATGTGTGGAAGTGTGAGATTTATGGAGGGTTTTTTAATAGTCCAATAGGGGATTGTGTATCTAGGGTTGAAAGGTTTGATTTTTCTCCATGTTGAATATAGTGGGTGCTGCTTTATGATATGTGCAGTGGGGGATGTGTTGGTAGGAGACTCAATTCTATTTATAGTGGGATGGTTGGGGTTTAGATGTTTTAATTTGACATAGTGTTTGCAAGTGAGTTTGTGTCTGATGTTGTCGAGGGGAGGCATGTTGGCTTCTGCCCATGTGGCCAAGTTTGGGCAGCGTTTTAAGACTCAGTGCAAGTCTGATGGCTCTGGTTTGTATGGTTTCAAGTTTGTTAAAAAATGTGGGTGAGGTAGTGTTTAGAGCTAGCAGGCCATACTCCAGTCTGCTGTTGATAAATGTTTTAATAAGGGTGATCATATATCTGTCACTTGCACCCCAGCTAGCTCTTGTGATTGATTTGAGAATGTTGAGAGCTCCATTACATTTGGATTGTGTATTTGTGATGTGTTGTTTCCAGTTAAGCTGTCAGTCTATAGTTAGCCCTAAATATTTGTAGTGTTTAACTAGGGGGATGGCGTAGTTGTTTATAGTTATGCTGAGTGAGTTGGCGGGGGGTTGTTTATGTGTTATGGGTAAGACCGCAGATTTAGGTGCAGAGATGGCTAGTCCCCATTTGTTAGTAAAGTCAAGGACCTGGTTGACTGCTGTTTGTAGGACTGTTTGTATAATGAGGGTATCATTTCCTTTGGTCCAGAGCACTATGTCATCTGCAAAGATGGAGCAATTAATGTCCTTGTTAAATACTGTTGGTAGATCATGTAGAAGAATATTGAAAAGTGTAGGTGATACCACACTGCCCTCTGGCAATCCCCTAGTTAAATTGTGGGAGTCAGAGAGAGTAGTCCCCAGTTTGACTTTAACCTTTCTCTGTGTGAGGAAATTTTTGATAAAATGCAAGATGTTTCCTGTGATTCCTAGTTGGTGTAATTTGAAGAGTATACTGGTGTGTGAGGCAGTATCAAAAGCAGAGGTTAGGTCTAGAAAGACACAGCAAAAGATTTCTTTGTTTTGAAGAGCAATTTCTGCTGAAGTGACAAGGTCAAAGAAATTGTCTGTGGTGGACATGTGCTCTCTGAAGCCAGTTTGGCATAAGGGGAGTGTTTTTTTGGTTGCTAAATAGTATTTGAGTCTGGAGAGCACCATTCTTTCTAGAACTTTGAGGACACATGATGTGAGTGCTATGGGTCTGTATGAGCTGATTTGAGATGCTGGCTTGTGTGGTTTGAGAATGGGAATTATGTGAATTTCTTCCCATTGTGTGGGGAATGTGTGTTTTTCCCAGCAGTCATTGAATATGTGAAGTAGAGTATGTAAAGCCTGTGTGCCTAGATTTTTAAGTGTACTATAAGTGATAGAATCAGGCCCAGGTGTGCTTTTTTTATTTGCCTGATGAATGGCCATGTTTAACTCATGTTGTGTGAATGGTAAGTTGATGGCGGGTAGTTTGCAAGGTGTATCATGTGTTAGTATCTGGTTCATGTGGTGGCAATGTTGTTGGTATATGTGGGAATTCGCCAGATGGTTGGTAGTGATGAAGTGTGATGCTATGTGGTTAGCCCCTTGCTTTGTTGAGAGGTTATTGGTCCACAGTATGGTGTGCCAAGGGGCTAAGGGCTGAGCCTGGGTCCTAAATGTTCTTATTGTTGACCAAATGAGGGTGGAGTTAGTTCTTGGGTTGATGTTGTTACAAAAGTTTCTCCATTCTTTTCTTTTGGTGTTTAGTCTAATTCTTCTAAGGATGGCATTTTCTTTGTTAAAAGTAGTGATGGCAAGTACAGTGGGGTGTCTTCTGGCTGTGTCCTCTGTTTTTCTCCTTATTTGTAGTTGTTTGGTTATTTCAGGGTGGTTTTTGGTGAAACCAGTCATGTGTTTGGTGGTAAATTTATTGTTTTGGATGCTGTGATTAACACATGTGTAGAATGAGGTTAAACTGTCTGGTGTTTGTGTGGTGATACTGGTTTCACAGTTTGCGGAGAAGTTGTGCCAGTTAATGTGTGTTTTTGTTGAGTATGCTGTGGGTTTAACTCCTTGAAGGGTGAGGAAAATTGGATAATGGTCACTAGCCCATGTGGAATGGTGTACTTGCCAATTTATGATGGGGGAAATGTCTGATGATGAAAGGGTGAGGTCAAGAACTGACTCATATGGGGGCTTGGTGAAGGT
Source organism: Ryuthela nishihirai (assembly GCA_038380435.1). NCBI lineage: Eukaryota > Metazoa > Arthropoda > Arachnida > Araneae > Heptathelidae > Ryuthela > Ryuthela nishihirai. The sequence continues at coordinate 92,248,930 of JAWZYU010000006.1, forward strand.
GGGTGAACCATCATTGTGTATGGCCAATTTGTAGTGTAGAATGAAAGTTTCAATTGTGCTTCCTCTATTGTTTGTGTAGTTGCTTCCCCATAAGGTATTGTGTGCATTTAAGTCTCCTACAATGATGTTGGTGCCAGGAGATAGAGAGAATATGTGATCAAAGTCTTTTATTAATGTTTTGATGTTGATGTGTGCATTAGGGTAGAAGTATACATTGTAGAGGTTTAAAATTGTATTATGCAATTTAATGTTCACTCCTACAATGTCCATGTAGGTGTAGGTGATTGGGTTAGGAATTAGGCAGTGGGGGTATTTTTTGTGGATCAAGGTGGTTGAGTTAGAATGATTTTTCTTAGTATTGGCTCTGTGTATAATGTATGGTTTATAGTTGAAATTTTCTGGTATTCTGGTCTCATTTAAAGCCAATATGGGTATTATGTGTAGATTTGTGATTGTTTTTAATTCGAGGATTTTGTTGGGAAGGGATCTGCAATTCCATTGGATGCAAGTGCATGGGGTGGGGGTGTCAGGAGGGAAGAGGGGGGAACTGCCGCAAGAGGGGGAGGGAGGGGGGAGAGTTAATGTAGTTGCTGGAGAAGTGCCACTATGGCCTGTATGGCTAAGTTGAGTTGGGGGGTTCTGTTTTGTGGTGGCAGAAGGGCATCAATGAGAGGGACAATTAATTGCAATAGTTGGTGTGTGAGGTTGTGTTGGGTAGTTGTTGGTGATTGAGATTTAGCAGCTGGGGTCCTTTTACTCTTGGTTCTTCTCAGATAGTTAGTTTTTGCCCTTCTGGTGGAGAATTTGGGTGAGGGTGGGGGTGTTTGCTGCTGGGTAAGTTGAACTGGTGCTTCTTCATCTGATGTGGGGATGATTGTTGGTTTCCTTGTGTGCAAGGCAGGGAATGTGGTGGGAGAGGTGAGGTCAAATGTATGGTCAGGGTTTTGCGTGGTGGTAGTAAGAGTAGGGTGTGGTTTTGCTTTCCGTTGTGGTAGGACTGTGGGAGCGGGAAGTGGAAATAGAGGTTTAGGTGTAGGCAATTGTGGAGGAGGTGTGGTAGTAATAGTGGTGATTGGAGTTTTATCAGTCTTTGTGGTGGCTGCTGTTTTTATTTTAATTGCCCTTAGTCGGACAGGACACTTGCCAAAGGTGGCTACATGGGGTCCTCCGCAGTTGCAACATAGTAGTGGTTGGGTCCTTTTGCATTCATATGACATGTGGGGTTGGGCACAGTATTTGCATCTTGCTGTGCTTCTACAGATTTTTATAATGTGGCCATGTCTTTGACATTTAATGCATTGTGGAGGGGGGTTGGTGGAGGGGGTGACTGTGTGTGTGGAGAGTCCAAGTTCCACAGTAGGTGGTAGGGGAGAGGAATTGAAGTATAAAATGACCTTGTCTGTATTTCTTCGTATGGTGCTGCCATCCATGATGTGGTGGGCGTAAGTGATTCGTTTGATTTTGTGGACGTCGTATTCAGCTAAGGCTTCTAGGATACTTTTATCGCTTAAGTATTTATCCACACCTTCTATGGATCCATATGGCTTATTATAGGACTCTGGGTAGTTTGACTTTATTTCTATGTTATGAATATGTGTTAGGGCCATGAGTTTTTTTGCCTGGCATTGATTTTTGGCATGTACCAGGTACTCTCCTCTGTGAGTAAATCTGGCTTCAAGTGGTTTTTCTATTGTGGAATTTATGGTTTTGGTGATTAGATTAATGTTTATGTTCTGTAATAATGTGGTGGGAGTGGAGTAAAGGAGCACTGGAACATAGTCTTGAGTTATAGTGAAGTCGCAAATGGTATCGTTGTCAGAAGAAGCCGATTGTTTCCTGGATCTTTTTCTGTTATTTACAATGGTCCAGGAGTCTTCTGTGTCTTTGTCCGATTCATTTTCGTGTGTGTCCATTTGTGTTTGGTCAGATGATACCTGGGTGGGGAGGGTGAGTTGTGTGTGACTTGTGGTGGCAGTTGCTAAAGGTAAGATATTTATAGTAGCTAGGTTGGGGACCGATAGGCATTTTCCTGCCTTTTGGAGTTGAGATGAACGATGTGCCTGATTGCCAGCACAAACACTAGTACCAGCCGCCTTCACTGTTATCATACAGACCTGGTTTGATGTTTCAGAAGCTTGACGATGGTTGCTCCTGTCAGTGGCTTTAGCAGTCGATCTTGGGTCACTTGTCTTCATTGGATTGATTCCTGGATCCATAGTTAGCATTTCCTTCATCATAGTTAAAAATGAGCGAAAACTAGTCTTTAAAAAGACTGTTCAAAATCGGAGAGAAAACACAGCAGCCTGCTCTGTTTACCGCGGTTTCTCGGTCTCTGCAGGCTGGCCATCTCGGTGATTCACTGTCATTGGTTGATTGAGTCACGTGGTTTATGGACGCCATGTTTTGTCGTACCGTGAGACGAAAGTCTATGAGTTAGTGTATGTACCAAGTTAAAACTTCTCGGTTGTTTTATTTTTATACATTTCTACCACTTTTTTGTCTATAAAAGCTGTCATATTTTATGAATGCCTCACTGCGATGCATTTGGGTGTATCCATCAGGTAATCGGCTGCAAAAGTGAAATGAGCTAAATGAAAACCAACAGATAATTTCTTTTAAGGTTCGTTTGAAAAACGAGCTAATGTTTTCTCTTTGTCGACTGCTTATGCTAATATTTGTTCGTCTGTCTGTCCGTCTTTCTGTTAACTGTTGTCTGTCCGTCTATAGACAATCAATTTTTTTTTACTTTTAGAGCTAAATAAAAAATACTTTTTTGATTGGATAGGTATCGAACAAATATTGTGATTAGCAATTTTGAAAATTTTCAATAGCTTTAATAGCGCCCTCTAGCGGTGGGAAAAGATGGAAAATGCTAAAATTTCAAACGAATATTACAAACTATTTACACTGGAAATCTGAAATTTTGGTAGTAGGGTGTTATGGTCAGAAGGTTTACAATGGCAACAAGGTTTTACCATCTTAGCCAAAAGGGGGTGCGAAAATGAAACTTTTTTAAGAGATAAACGAAACAATGTTTTTTTTAAAGACACTAACAAATATTAATGATTTAAACAATATTTGATAATTTCAGGATAATTTCAGCATTACCTGTAGATGTTTAAACGTCTATAAATCAATAAATGTTTTTTGTGAAAAAAGCCGTCTTTAGTTCAACAGGTCAGAATGCTCTGGCATGTTTCTGGAGAGTTGAGGGTTCGAATCCCGTATGTCGGCGAATTTTTTTGCACAAAAATATTAATATTCACGCTTTCCGAATCCCCATCAGTTGCAATTTCCAGTGTTAGAGAGTGCTAAAGGCGAAAAATAAAACTCGAAAGGCGACCTCTAGCGGCGGAGAAAAGCCAGAAAATACCAAATCTTTAAATGAATATTGCAAACGATTTATTTTTGCTAAAACTTAAATCTTTGGTCATAGAGTGTAATGATTAAGTGGTTTACCCTAATAGTAATATGTCTCGTTGGTAAAATACAACTTTTTTGCTTTAACAGATAAAAAACTTTTTTTGCACATTACAAGTACTAATTAAATATTAATAGTTTATTTTCTCAATTATACAGTAGTTCGAATTTCCACTGTCAGAGGTACTGAAAATGTGAAATAACTAAAAGAACGCATATTTTTTAATGTACGATGAGGGAAATGCACATAGTAGTATTTTATTAGTAATTATAAAACATAAAATGTATTATTCTTTTAGTTCTTAAATTTAAAAAGTTGCTTTTCTCTCGCTCCTCTGAAAATAGTAGGCAGATCATTACTGTCAGTAGAATTTCTACCATAACAGAACTCTACTGCCGAAATTTCTACCATAAAGAGATCACTTGAAACATTCGTTGAGTTTTGCATTTTCGATATTTAGTAATCTCTAATGATATTAATTAAAACTATCTTTGAAAATGTGAATTACATTTCATTAGTAACCAACTAAAAGATATATTTCAATTATCTCTTAAAAGCATTCAGTTTCTTACCTACCTTGGGCTTAGGGTCAACTCATTGTTGTCAATGGAATTTTCGAGTCTGTCACGTTCCATGACCAAAATTTGAAATTTCTAGCATAACTACATCATTTGCAATATTCGTTTTAAATTTTTGGTATTTTTCGATTTTTCCAAAGTTAGAGGGCGCAGTTGTAGCTTTTGCGAAATTCTCAAAATGCAAATTGTAATATTTCATCAATACCTGTCCAACCCAAAAAGAATTTTTAATTTATCTCTGAAAACATACACTTTTCTATTAAAAGAAAAAAAAATGTTGCATTTACCTCCTCCCTGGGTCTAAAGGGTCAAGTGATTGTTGCTAATGATAACTTCGTAACCTTCACATTTCAACACCAAAATTTTAAACTTCTAACATAACTATATCGTTTGAAATATTCGTTTGATACTTTGGAATTTTCAAATTTTTCCACCGTTAGAGGGCGTAGTTATAACTTTTGGGAGATTCGAAAATGCAAATCGTAATATATCATTAATTCCTATCTAACACAAAAAGAAATTTTTGTTTATCTGTGTAAACAAAAAAGTTCGATATCTACAGACGGACAAGACAACAAAACGAAATTATATCTTTTTTTTAAAAAAAAAGCCTTAAAATTTACTTTTCCCTTTTTTAGACGTTTTCTAAAGTGCTTCCAATCATGAACAATGAAATCTGTATCAAATATTAGCCTACTTTTTCATGAATCCATAAGTATTCGGGCAATACCATTCAGCTATGCATGCTGAACAACCTGAGTGACGACAAAACATGGCGTCCAATTTTGAGATGGCCAACCTCTACCTATATAGGGCATGGAGGTAGGAAGATAAGGAGACGCCCTAACGCACTTTCCCTGTCCAAGGAAAACGATGCTTAGGCAGCAGGGCGGTAGCCATATTGTTGCATTCAAAACAAACCGTCTGCCGCTGCAATCAAGCCTACTTTTCACGTGTTATACTCAGTTTTACTGTGCGTTATATACGGGAAGATTATTTTTTTACGACTAAGAGAAAGCCCATTTAAGCTATTTGGAATTTATATTGTTTTTTTCAGTGCAATAAATATTTCAATACAGAATACTGTATAGCAGAACTATTTATGTATTTCGTTGAATACGACAATAACAAACAATTACCTGATTTTAAAAGTTTATTTATACTGCACTGAAAACAGTAGAACACATTTTATGGATAAAACACTAAACATTATATGCAATAGCAGCATTTAAACTGCAAAAAAATCACATTTGTAAGATGCAGAAAATATATGTTTTACGTTAAAAAAATTCTCATTCCACAAAAATAAAAAAATTTGCTTAAGAAAACTATATAAAGCCAATAGTATAAGAAGTAAAAAAAAACTAAAAAAAAATATATATTTATACAAAAAAAAACGCCCCAGATTGTGGCTCTAACCCACCAGCTCTATGTTTGTACCCTCAGCTTCACATCTCTCCCCCATCTCATGCTCATTCTCCTCCCTCAACCAGAGTTAAAAATCAATACAAAATACACAATTATTACAATCTCAAAAAAAATAATGTCATAAGGATTGAAATACATCCTTCCTCAGCCGCAAAGGGAAATTTCAAAATAATATCTGAAAAAACTATATAAAAAAAAAGCAACTAAAAAATTATACTAAGCAAAAATAATAAAAAATTAAAAAAATACAAGAAAAAGAAAAAAAAATATATCCACAGGGTGAAGGGAATATAATATCCATTAAAAAAAAAAAAGGCAACGTTCCAGACAGTGGCTTGAACCCGACATCTCAGTGCCTGACTCCTCAGTCTCTCATACCTCTCTTCATGTACGCCTAAGCTACCCCTCAACCAAAGTAAAAATAAAATAACTACAAGCAATAAACTCGCTCTATTTGAAATCCATACAGAATTAAATAAATTCAGTATTCACCATAAAAGGGACAATTAGAACCCTATCAGAAGAATTAACGAAAAGGAGAAAAGCATTACACTCTCCTCTCCTCTTTTAACTAAAATTATTTAAACAATTTGAAAAATTTTCACCCTAACTAATGATCGCTGTCACCCACCTATAACAATTTACACCAGATACATTAAGTTAATCTAAAAAGGAATTCAAAAATATGACTCCAATCCAAGAAAAAAAGGGGGCATTTAAACAAAACCCTTAAATGCTATCCAAATTTAAAAAAAAAAGAAAGATTATATTTCTCACCTTATGAAAATACTTTATTGTAATTTACTTTTCTCTTCTTACACTGAATTTATTAAATCATGAAGAGAGAGGAATTTAAATACTGAAACATTTAAACAAAATAATATCTAATACTTCCACCTAAAATAAAATAAAAAAACAAAAAAGAAACTCCTTGATATTTTAATCACCTCTATTTAAAAGCATGTAAATTCATCATCCATTAAATAGAATACACACTAATATTCAATTACAGCCAACAAAATTTTTTAACTGAGAAAGCCTGCAGAAAGAATTCTCAAATAAGTGTAACGTAAAATCAATCAATCAATATAAGAAGTACATCTTCACATTTATCACTGAGTACAATCCGAAGAAAATAAAAAAAAAATCTGGTGAAGAATCAAGGTTTGTAACTCGAAATAAAACCGATTTCATAGCGGCGTAATTTCAACACGAAGTTGCTTGTATCATTATATAATTATTTAAACTTTTATAAAAATGACAAACTTACAGATGAAAAGTAATTCCTGGTATCTTTTTCGAAGGGCGATTCGTGCAGCCGTAAGCTGAACAGGCTGCCGTAATACAAATGTGGAAAAAAATTAAATTTTTATAGCGCAACACTTCGTTACTCACCTATACTACTGATCAATGTTTTGAATTGAACAACATGGCTGCCGCGCAGTCACCGAAGCATCATTTTCAAGTGCTTAGGGTTCCTCCTCTTATCTTCCTACCTCCATGATATAGGGCCTCTAATAGTTACTAATCACTGATGCCACTTAGAGCCAAATAACTCTTGATTGCTTATCAAGTTTGAATAAAAATCGCCACGTCATATATTGGCCAGGTTGTTCGACACATCTCCCTCTTATTTCTTATAATGCTTAAAGTACACAGCACTTTTTAGATTTATTAATTATTTTGATCAATTTTTTCCAAAGTGGGCGATACTGTCCCCTGGGGGCCGCTGGAACGATCCAGGGGGTTGGTAGTAGCCTCGGGTGCAATTGAGGGGCGGTGAAAGCATAAAGAAAGAAGGGAAGATAAGAAAATTTTGGAAAACCGTTCGTACATGTTTCATCGTTGAATAACAGAGATTTAAAGTCGTAGTGATTACTTTCCAAATAAACACATAACATTATCCTTCGTTATCTTAATTTTCTGTGTGTAATGCGAATGTTACTATGGTTGATTTTAATAAATATTTTATAATTTCAAGCTTCAAGGTGTCTTATTTACAACAACATCTTTCTTTACTATGTTGTAGGACGTAGGTAGAAATATAGATACATAATTGTAACTGCATCTTTCTGTTTCTTCGCTTAAAGAAAGTAGATTTCCAGGGGGGCGCTGAGTAATTTTTTTTTTCTGAAAAGGGGCGGTAGGACAAATAAGTTTGGGAACCTCTGATTTAGATTAACTTTTTAGTTTCGTTTAAACGTTTACTGGAGTAGTTGCAACATAATTTAGCCAAATAATCGAAAAGTTTCTTCCTTCCCGCCAAAAATGAAACTACCATTCACAAATTCGATATAGTGACTTATCGTGAAGCTGATTTGCATAAAGGTGTGCGTTTGCAACTCAAAGTAAACGGCAGAGGGCGATATGTGTGTTGCTTCTCCATCGGACCACTTTCTCCAAGCTTGGAGTACACGCGGAGCAAGCGGCCGGTATTGATTGGCACTCAACACTCCTGCCCTCGCTTTAGCACCTCGTTCCCCAAGCGTCACATCCGGCTAGTGAAGACGTCAGTGCTGACGTCAGTGAGTAGGCATGAATGAAGTGTAAGTGAGAATGGAGTTCGGGATTGTAGGAGGTTGAAGTGAACATCTTCTGTAGTTGCATGGTACGATAGGAAATCGGACCTCGATAAGTTCCATGGGAAGATGTAGTTTCTGTTGCTTGGGAGTTGCTTACGTGATTCAGGTAGGAAAACTTATATTTTGAATTGATGTTGCTCTCAAGTAGAGAGAATGATTCGGGGAATCCTTTAATGGGAAGATGTAGTTTTTGGCTGATTGGGAGTTGTTTACGTAGTTTAGGTAAGGAAACTTACAATTTGAATTGCTGTAAATCTTTAGAATAGAGAAGGTTTCGACGATTCCTTAAACGCAAAATACAATTTCGCTGATTGGAATTTTTTTAAGTGGTTCAGATAAGGAAACTCGTGTTTTGAATTCGTTTTGCTTGTTGTTATATAGAAGGTTTTGAGTTGGGTTGTTTTACCTCTGAGCGACACTTTTTTGCACACCATGGGTTAAATGACGAAGTCACATGGACCCCGAAGGCTCAGAGAAGGTTGGGGGAGGGGACTCACTGGAGCAGCTGTTGGGAGACAGATGGTAGCCTCCCACTAAGGCTATCCAGCCTGTTCTTTAACGTGCAGAAGGTATGGCTCTCCCGCACACGGGACCACGGCTTAACGTCCCAGCCGGCGGACGGCGGCCTTTACAAGCCCATCGACGTCCCCTACTGACCGTGGGCAGGGCGGGGAGTTTTGCGTAGATAAATCTCAACGCTGACCCAGCTGGGACTCGAACCTGGGAACTGCAGATTACGAACCTGGCTCGCTACCGACTGAGCCACCTCCACCCTTGTTATATAGAAGGTGTCAGCGTATTCTTCAACGGGAAGAGAAAGCTTCTGGTGCTTGGGAATTGCTTATGTGGTTCAGGAAAAAAAATTACATTTTTAGAGGTTGTTACTCTTTGGTATGCAAAAAGGATTATGTGAATCCTTTAATAGAAAGAGGTATTTTTGGCTGATTGGGAGTAGATTGCGTGGTTCAAGTATGAAACCGTACATTTTGAATTCGTGTTGCTATAGAGAAGGATTCTTTGAAGGATTTTCCCATTGAAGGATTCAAAGAATCCTTCAGGGATGGGAAGAGCTGTTTCGGGGCTGATTGGTAGTTGCTTGCGTAATGCGAGTGAGAACACTTACATTTTGAATTGCTGTACAGTCGCTCAAATAATATCCGAACACTATGGTTGATTACAGAATTCAGAAAAAATATCTGGCAACGATTTTGTTTTAGAAATTAGTGAACTGGCAACCTTCGTGTTAAGTGATTACAGAATTCAGGAAAAATATCTGGAGCGTGTACAGCAACTGTACACGCTCCAGTTACCGTTCACAGCAAACTGGAGCGTGTGTAGTTACTACCTCTAAAAAAATTATATTTTTAGAGGTTGTTACTCTTTGGTATGCAAAAAGGATTATGTGAATCCTTTAACTGTGTAACCTTAACTGTAATAACCTTAACTTATGTGAATCCTTTAACTCTGGAAAAGGATTATGTGAATCCTTTTCCACACGCTCCAGTTTGCTGTGAACGGTAACTGCACACGCTCAATATTTCCGTGAGTGAGCCCACACGATCCAGTTCTTTGTGAGCTCACACGATCCAATGTGCTGTAAACGTTAACCGCAACCGCTCCAGTTTGCTGTGAACGTTAACTGCACACGCTCAATATTTCCGTGAGTGAGCCCACACGATCTAGTATCAAAATAATATGACCACCTACAGTCGCTCAAAAAAGTATACGAACACTATGGTGTTTTACAGAATTCAGAAAAAATATCTGGCAGCGATTTTTTTTTTTTTAGAAATTAGTGATCTGGCAATCTTCGTGTAACGTGACACGAAGGTTGCCAGATCACTAATTTCTAAAAAATATCGTTGCCAGATATTTTTTCTGAATTCTGTAATCAACCATAGTGTTCGGATATTATTTTTTTGAGCGACTGTACTCTTAAGTAGAGAGATTGACTTAGTTAATCCTTCGATGTTAAGATGTAGTTTCTGTTGATTGGGAGTTTTTTTCTTTGTTTGGTAATATAGTTTTGCTTCAGCAAGTCTCCCTTTCCGAATTTTGACTTCAAACTCACTTTGCAACTTGGACAACAACGAAAAACACTCTGCCATATTTTCAAGCGTGTACCGCATGATGGAAGGAAAAAGAGGAGACACCCTAGCGATTTTATTCAATGCAAACCACTGAAGCCGCGACGCCATATTAAAGCACCTAAGAATTGAGCGGACAGTTTTTTTTTTGGGCGGGGGTGGCTCAGTCGTTAGCGCGCCAGGCTCGTAATCTGTAGTTCCCAGGTTCGAGTCCCAGCTGGGTCAGCGTTGAGATTTATCTCCACAAAATTCCCCGCCCTGCCCACGGTTAGTAGGGGACACCGATGGGCTTGGAAAGGCCGCCGTCCGTCGGATGGGACGTTAAGCAGTGGCCCTGTATGTGGGAGAGCCATACCCTGTGCACGTTAAAGAACACGCTGGATGGCCTTGACGGGAGGCTACCATCTGTCTCCCAACAGCTGTTCCAGTGGGTCCGCTCCCCCAACCTTCTCTGAGCCTTCGGGGTCCATGTGACCAGGCCATTTAGCCCATGGTGTGCAAAAAAGTGCCGCTCAGAGGTAAAACAACCCAACAACCCAACCCAACGACAGTTGGTTTCTTCGGTGCATAAACATGATATATGCCTGGTATTCTCTCTGTGAGCCGTTTATCCACATGTACGCTTAGGAATTAGGTCATTTTAGTATTTTACAAATTGATTTTTCTTATATTTCTAAATTTCACTCCTTTTAATTTCATTCTGTTTCAAACATATGCAGAATAATTATTAGAACGTTATATTGTTTGTTTCCTAGCAAGACTTATTTACTTACTTGCAAAATTATCAAATCTTTTTACCTTCCACCTACCCAATTACTTACTTACAAAATTATCATACCTTCTTACCTATCTATTTACTTACCAGCTTACTTTCCTACTTACTAACCTACCTATCTACTTACTTACAAAATTATCATACCTTCTTACCTATCTATTTACTTACCAGCCTACTTACCTACTTACTAACCTACCTATCTACTTACTTACAAAATTATCGTAACTTCTTACCTATCTATTTACTTACCAGCCTACTTACCTACTTACTAACCTACCTATCTACTTACTTACAAAATTATCATAACTTCTTACCTATCTATTTACTTACCAGCCTACTTACCTACTTACTAACCTACCTATCTACTTACTTACAAAATTATCATAACTTCATACCTATCTATTTACTTACCAGCCTACTTACCTACTTACTAACCTACCTATCTACTTACTTACAAAATTATCATACCTTCTTACCTATCTATTTATTTACCAGCCTACTTACCTACTTACTAACATACCTATCTACTTACTTACAAAATTATCATACCTTCTTACCTATCTATTTATTTACCAGCCTACTTACCTACTTACTAACCTACCTATCTACTTACTTACAAAATTATCATAACTTCTTACCTATCTATTTACTTACCAGCCTACTTACCTACTTACTAACCTACCTATCTACTTACTTACAAAATTATCATACCTTCTTACCTATCTATTTATTTACCAGCCTACTTACCTACTTACTAACCTACCTATCTACTTACTTACAAAATTATCATAACTTCTTACCTATCTATTTACTTACCAGCCTACTTACCTACTTACTAACCTACCTATCTACTTACTTACCAAATTATCATAACTTCTTACCTATCTATTTACTTACCAGCCTACTTACCTACTTACTAACATACCTATCTACTTACTTACAAAATTATCATACCTTCTTACCTATCTATTTATTTACCAGCCTACTTACCTACTTACTAACCTACCTATCTACTTACTTACAAAATTATCATAACTTCTTACCTATCTATTTACTTACCAGCCTACTTACCTACTTACTAACCTCCCTATGTACTTACTTACAAAATTATCATAACTTCTTACCTATCTATTTACTTACCAGCCTACTTACCTACTTACTAACCTACCTATCTACTTACTTACAAAATTATCATAACTTCTTACCTATCTATTTACTTACCAGCCTACTTACCTACTTACTAACCTACCTATCTACTTACTTACAAAATTATCATAACTTCTTACCTATCTATTTACTTACCAGCCTACTTACCTACTTACTAACCTACCTATCTACTTGCAAAATTATCATAACTTCTTACCTATCTATTTACTTACCAGCCTACTTACCTACTTACTAACCTACCTATCTACTTACTTACAAAATTATCATACCTTCTTACCTATCTATTTACTTACCAGCCTACTTACCTACTTACTAACCTACCTATCTACTTACTTACAAAATTATCATAACTTCTTACCTATCTATTTACTTACCAGCCTACTTACCTACTTACTAACCTACCTATCTACTTACTTACAAAATTATCATAGCTTCTTACCTATCTATTTACTTACCAGCCTACTTTCCTACTTACTAACCTACCTATCTACTTACTTACAAAATTATCATACCTTCTTACCTATCTATTTACTTACCAGCCTACTTACCTACTTACTAACCTACCTATCTACTTACTTACAAAATTATCGTAACTTCTTACCTATCTATTTACTTACCAGCCTACTTACCTACTTACTAACCTACCTATCTACTTACTTACAAAATTATCATAACTTCTTACCTATCTATTTACTTACCAGCCTACTTACCTATTTACTAACCTACCTATCTACTTACTTACAAAATTATCATAACTTCATACCTATCTATTTACTTACCAGCCTACTTACCTACTTACTAACCTACCTATCTACTTACTTACAAAATTATCATACCTTCTTACCTATCTATTTATTTACCAGCCTACTTACCTACTTACTAACATACCTATCTACTTACTTACAAAATTATCATACCTTCTTACCTATCTATTTACTTACCAGCCTACTTACCTACTTACTAACCTACCTATCTACTTACTTACAAAATTATCGTAACTTCTTACCTATCTATTTACTTACCAGCCTACTTACCTACTTACTAACCTACCTATCTACTTACTTACAAAATTATCATAGCTTCTTACCTATCTATTTACTTACCAGCCTACTTTCCTACTTACTAACCTACCTATCTACTTACTTACAAAATTATCATACCTTCTTACCTATCTATTTACTTACCAGCCTACTTACCTACTTACTAACCTACCTATCTACTTACTTACAAAATTATCGTAACTTCTTACCTATCTATTTACTTACCAGCCTACTTACCTACTTACTAACCTACCTATCTACTTACTTACAAAATTATCATAACTTCTTACCTATCTATTTACTTACCAGCCTACTTACCTATTTACTAACCTACCTATCTACTTACTTACAAAATTATCATAACTTCATACCTATCTATTTACTTACCAGCCTACTTACCTACTTACTAACCTACCTATCTACTTACTTACAAAATTATCATACCTTCTTACCTATCTATTTATTTACCAGCCTACTTACCTACTTACTAACATACCTATCTACTTACTTACAAAATTATCATACCTTCTTACCTATCTATTTATTTACCAGCCTACTTACCTACTTACTAACCTACCTATCTACTTACTTACAAAATTATCCTAACTTCTTACCTATCTATTTACTTACCAGCCTACTTACCTACTTACTAACCTACCTATCTACTTACTTACAAAATTATCATACCTTCTTACCTATCTATTTATTTACCAGCCTACTTACCTACTTACTAACCTACCTATCTACTTACTTACAAAATTATCATAACTTCTTACCTATCTATTTACTTACCAGCCTACTTACCTACTTACTAACCTACCTATCTACTTACTTACAAAATTATCATACCTTCTTACCTATCTATTTATTTACCAGCCTACTTACCTACTTACTAACCTACCTATCTACTTACTTACAAAATTATCATACCTTCTTACCTATCTATTTATTTACCAGCCTACTTACCTACTTACTAACCTACCTATCTACTTACTTACAAAATTATCATAACTTCTTACCTATCTATTTACTTACCAGCCTACTTACCTACTTACTAACCTACCTATCTACTTACTTACAAAATTATCATACCTTCTTACCTATCTATTTACTTACCAGCTTACTTACCTACTTACTAACCTACCTATCTACTTACTTACAAAATTATCATAACTTCTTACCTATTTACTTACTAACCTACCTATCTACTTACTTACAAAATTATCATAACTTCTTACCTATCTATTTACTTACCAGCCTACTTACCTACTTACTAACCTACCTATCTACTTACTTACAAAATTATCATAACTTCTTACCTATCTATTTACTTACCAGCCTACTTACCTACTTACTAACCTACCTATCTACTTACTTACAAAATTATCATAACTTCTTACCTATCTATTTACTTACCAGCCTACTTACCTACTTACTAACCTACCTATCTACTTACTTACAAAATTATCATAACTTCTTACCTATCTATTTACTTACCAGCCTACTTACCTACTTACTAACCTCCCTATGTACTTACTTACAAAATTATCATAACTTCTTACCTATCTATTTACTTACCAGCCTACTTACCTACTTACTAACCTACCTATCTACTTACTTACCAAATTATCATAACTTCTTACCTATCTATTTACTTACCAGCCTACTTACCTACTTACTAACCTACCTATCTACTTACTTACAAAATTATCATAACTTCTTACCTATCTATTTACTTACCAGCCTACTTACCTACTTACTAACCTTCCTATGTACTTACTTACAAAATTATAACTTCTTACCTATCTATTTACTTACCAGCCTACTTACCTACTTACTAACCTACCTATCTACTTAATTACAAAATTATCATAACTTCTTACCTATTTATTTACTTACCAGCTTACTTACCTACTTAATAACCTACCTATCTACTTACTTACAAAATTATCATAACTTCTTACCTATCTATTTACCTACCAGCCTACTTACCTACTTACTAACCTACCTATCTACTTACTTACAAAATTATCATACCTTCTTACCTATCTATTTATTTACCAGCCTACTTACCTACTTACTAAGCTACCTATCTACTTACTTACAAAATTATCATAACTTCTTACCTATCTATTTTCTTACCAGCCTACTTACCTACTTACTAACCTACCTATCTACTTACTTACAAAATTATCATACCTTCTTACCATCTGCTTACCTACCTATCTACTTGCCTACCTAATTGCTTACTTACCTACTGCCTACTTACCTACCTGCTTGACAACTTACCTACCTACATGCTTTCCAACTTACGTACATGTCAGCCTACTTACTTAGTAATCTCCCTACCTGCTTATCTACTTATCTACCAGAGTACTTACCTATTACTTACTTACCTCCAACCAGCTTTACGACTTTGCCACCTATCTACTTACCTACCTACTATCTACCAATTCACTCATTCCCGGGACGGGGGTGGCTCAGTCGGTAGCGCGCCAGGCTCGTAATCTGTAGTTCCCAGGTTCGAGTCCCAGCTGGGTCAGTGTTGAGATTTATCTCCGCAAAATTTCCCCCGCCCTGCCCACGGTCAGTAGGGGACACCGATGGGCTTGGAAAGGCCGCCGTCCGTCGGATGGGACGTTAAGCCGTGGCCCCGTGTGTGGGAGAGCCACACCCTGTGCACGTTAAAGAACAGGCTGGATGGCCTTGACGGGAGGCTACCATCTGTCTCCCAACAGCTGTTCCAGTGAGTCCCCTTCCCCAACCTTCTCTGAGCCTTCGGGGTTCTTGTGGCCTGGCCATTTAGCCCATGGTGTGCAAAAAAGTGCCGCTCAGAGGTAAAAGAATCCAATCCAATTCACTCATTCCCTCGACAGCATTATGGAAAAATTATCATATAGTATTCGCAACTTTCTTTAGATCACAGAGCATTAGCTGAGTTGTTTTGAGTGTCTCAAAATGGATGCCGCGCAGAATTTCTAGCATCACGTTTAAGAGTTTAGGGTTTCTCTTCATCCATGATCTTCCACGATTTCCTGACGAGTTGTGGTTGCCACAGCCATCTTTTATTATTGTAAATTTTGATTTTTAATTTCACATAAGTTTAAAGTACAAACACATCGATATTATAATTATAGTTCACAACTTAGTTTTTTTTTATCAAATAATACGATTTTAACTTTTTCTTTTTTCAAATTTCAAGAATAGTAGACAAGTGCCCATGTTCCCTGAAACACTCTATTAATTCGCAGAATCGTTTCATTGAGAAAACTTTTCGTTCGAAACTTCGTGTTACGTAACACAAAGGTTGCCAGATCACTAATTTCTAAAAAAAAAAATCGTTTCCAGATTATTTTCTGAATTCTGTAATCAACCATAGTGTTCGGATATTTTTTGAGCGACTGTACTGCAGCAGAGGTGGCCTCACAGCAAATTTGAGATTTTGTGGTAACTAACTACTCAGCAGATGTTTCTCCGTACTTTTTCTAGAGTTCTGTTAAAACAAAACCATTCAGAACGGACGTAGGGTTATTTTCTGTCATTTCAAAACAAAACCATTCTCAATAACCGAGGTAGCTTCATTTTCTCGCATTTCAAAATAGAAACCATTCAAAACAAAGGAGATAGCCTCATTTTCTGACGTTTCAAAATAAAACCATTCCAATAAAGGGGTTGGGTTGTTTTACCTCTGAGCGGCACTTTTTTTTGCACACCATGGGCTAAATGTCCAGGTCGCCTGGACCCCGAAGGCTCAGAGAAGGTTGGGGGAGGGGACCCACTGGAACAGCTCTTGGGAGACAGATGGTAGCCTCCCGTCAAGACCATCCAGCGTGTTCTTTAACGTAAATATGGTATGGCACTTTTTTGCACACCATGGGCTAAATGGCCAGGTCACATTGACCCCGAAGGCTCATAGAAGGTTGGGGGAGGGGACCCACTGGAACAGCTGTTGGGAGACAGATGGTAGCCTCCCGTCAAGGCCATCCAGCGTGTTCTTTAACGTGCACAGGGTATGGCTCTCCCGCAAACGGGACCACGGCTTAACGTCCCATCCGACGGACGGTGGCCTTTCCAAGCCCATCGGTGTCCCCTACTGACCGTGGGAAGGGTGGGGAATTTCGCGGAGATAAATTTCAACGTTGACCCAGCTGGGACTCGAACCTGGGAACTACAGATTACGAGCCTGGCGCGCTACCGACTGAGCCAACCCCGCCCCTCCAATAAAGGGGTAACTTCACTTTCTGCCTTTTCAAACCCATTCGCAATAACCGAAGTAGCCTCATTTTCTGACGTTTCAAAATAAAACCATTCCAAACAAAGGAGACAGCCTCAGTGTTTGATGTTTCAAAACCCAAATTACTTTTAACACCAAATTACTTTTAAATACCAGAAAGCAAGTTTGCTTTCGAGTATTTCAAAATAAAACCATTCCAACAATTGAGGTAGTCACATTTTCTGGAATTTCAAAAGCGAAACCATTCCCAATAAAGGGGCAGCCTGACTTTCTGGCATTTCAAAACAAAACCATTCCCAATAACCGAGGTAGCCTTATTTCATTGCGTCTCAAAACAAATCGCATTCAAAACGATGGAGTTAACCTCACTTTCTGGGGTTTCAAAGCAAAACCCATTCTTAACAACGGAGTTAGCCTCACTTTCTGGCGTTTCAAAACAAAACCCATTCTTAACAGCAGAGTTACCCTCACTTTCTGGGGTTTCAAAGCAAAACTCATTCTTAACAACGGAGTTAGTCTCACTTTCTGGCGTTTCAAAACAAACCTCATTCTGAACAATGGAGTTAGTCTCACTTTCTGGGGTTTCAAAACAAAACCCATTCTTAACAACGGAGTTAGCCTCACTTTTTGGCGTTTCAAAACAAAGCCCATTCTTAACAATGGAGTTAACCTCACTTTCTGGCGTTTCAAAACAAAACCCATTCTTAACAACGGAGTTAGCCTCACTTTCTGGCGTTTCAAAACAAAACCCATTCATAATAATGGAGTTAACCTCACTTTCTGGCGTTTCAAAACAAAACCCATTGTTAACAACGGAGTTAACCTCACTTTCTGGGGTTTCAAAACAAAACCCATTCTTAACAACGGAGTTAACCTCACTTTCTGGGGTTTCAAAACAAAACCCATTCTTAACAGTGGAGTTAGCCTCAGTTTCTGGCGTTTGAAAGCAAAACCCATTCTTAACAGCGGAGTTAACCTCACTTTCTGGGGTTTCAAAACAAAACCCATTCTTAACAACGGAGTTAACCTCACTTTCTGGGGTTTCAAAACAAAACCCATTCTTAACAACGGAGTTAGCCTCACTTTCTGGCGTTTCAAAACAAAACCCATTCATAATAATGGAGTTAACCTCACTTTCTGGCGTTTCAAAACAAAACCCATTGTTAACAACGGAGTTAACCTCACTTTCTGGGGTTTCAAAACAAAACCCATTCTTAACAACGGAGTTAACCTCACTTTCTGGGGTTTCGAAACAAAACCCATTCTTAACAACAGAGTTAACCTCAGTTTCTGGCGTTACAAAGCAAAACCCACTCTTAACAACGGAGTTAGCCTCACTTTCTGGCGTTTCAAAACAAAACCCATTCTTAACAACGGAGTTTACCACACTTTCTGCGGTTTCAAAACAAAACCCATTCTTAACAGAGGAATTAGCCTGACTTTCTGGGGTTTGAAAACAAAACCCATTCTTAACAGCGGAGTAACCTCACTTTCTGCGGTTTCAAAACAAAACCCATTCTTAACAACGGAGTTAGTCTGACTTTCTGGGGTTTCAAAACAAAACCCATTCTTAATAATGGAGTTATCCTCACTTTCTGGCGTTTCAAAACAAAACCAATTCTTAACAGCGGAGGTAACCTCACTTTCTGGGGTTTCAAAGCAAAACCCATTCTTAACAACGGAGTTAGCCTCACTTTCTGGCGTTTCAAAACAAAACCCATTCATAATAATGGAGTTAACCTCACTTTCTGGCGTTTCAAAACAAAACCCATTGTTAACAACGGAGTTAACCTCACTTTCTGGGGTTTCAAAACAAAACCCATTCTTAACAACGGAGTTAACCTCACTTTCTGGGGTTTCAAAACAAAACCCATTCTTAACAACGGAGTTAACCTCATTTTCTGGCGTTTCAAAACAGAACACCTTCTTAACAATGGAGTTAGTCTCACTTTCTCGGGTTTCAAAACAAAATCCATTCTTAACATCGGAGTTAACCTCACTTTCTGGGGTTTCAAAGCAAAACCCATTCTTAACAATGGAGTTAGCCTCACTTTCTGGGGTTTCAAAGCAAAACCCATTCTTAACAACGGAGTTAGCCTCACTTTCTGGCGTTTCAAAACAAAACCCATTCTTAATAATGGAGTTATCCTCACTTTCTGGCGTTTCAAAACAAAACCAATTCTTAACAGCGGAGGTAACCTCACTTTCTGGGGTTTCAAAGCAAAACCCATTCTTAACAACGGAGTTAGCCTCACTTTCTGGCGTTTCAAAACAAAACCCATTCTTAACAACGGAGTTAACCTCACTTTCTGGGGTTTCAAAGCAAAACTCATTCTTAACGACGGAGTTAACCTCACTTTCTGGCGTTTCAAAACAAAACCCATTCTTAACAACGGAGTTAACCTCACTTTCTGGGGTTTCAAAACAAAACCCATTCTTAACAGCGGAGTTAACCTCACTCTGGGGTTTCAAAGCAAAACCCATTCTTAACAGCGGAGTTCGCCTCACCTTCTGGCGTTTCAAAACAAAACCCATTGTTAACAACGGAGTTAACCTCACTTTCTGGCGTTTCAAAGCAAAACCCATTCTTAACAATGGAGTTAGTCTCACTTTCTGGCGTTTCAGAGCAAAACCCATTCTTAACAACGGAGTTAACTTCACTTTCTGGGGTTTCAAAACAAAAACCATTCTTCGCGGAGTTAACCTCACTTTCTGGGGTTTCAAAGCAAAACCCATTCTTAACAACGGAGTTACCCACACTTTCTCTCGTTTCAAAAAAGCCTTTCTTAACAAAGGAGTTAGTCTCACTTTCTGGCGTTTCAGAGCAAAACCCATTCTTAACAACGGAGTTAACTTCACTTTCTCGGGTTTCAAAGTAAAACCAATTCCTATCAATGGAGTTAGCCTCACTTTCTGGGGTTTCAAAACAAAATCCTACTTAACAGCGGAGTTAGCCTCATTTTCTGGGGTTTCAAAACAAAATCCATTCTTAACAACGGAGTTAGCCTCATTTTCTGGGGTTTCAAAACAAAATCCATTCTTAACAACGGAGTTAGCCTCACTTTCTCTCGTTTCAAAACAAAACCCATTCTTAACAATGGAGTTAGTCTCACTTTCTGGGGTTTCAAAGCAAAACACATTCTTAACAATGGAGTTAGTCTCACTTTCTGGCGTTTCAGAGCAAAACCCATTCTTAACAACGGAGTTAACTTCACTTTCTGGGGTTTCAAAACAAAAACCATTCTTCGCGGAGTTAACCTCACTTTCTGGGGTTTCAAAGCAAAACCCATTCTTAACAACGGAGTTAGCCTCACTTTCTGGCGTTTCAAAACAAAACCCATTCTTAACAGCGGAGTTAACCTCACTTTCTGGGGTTTCAAAGCAAAACTCATTCTTAACAGCGGAGATAACCTCACTTTCTGGCGTTTCAAAAAACCCTTTCTTAACAAAGGAGTTAGTCTCACTTTCTGGCGTTTCAAAGCAAAACCCATTCTTAACAATGGAGTTAACCTCACTTTCGTGGGTTTAAAAACAAAACCCATTCTTAACAACGGAGTATTCCTCACTTTCTGGGATTTCAAAACAAAACCCATTCTTAACAACGGAGGTAACCTCACTTTCTGAGGTTTCAAAACAAAACCCATTTTTTACAATGGAGTTAGCCTCACTTTCTGGCGTTTCAAAACAAAACCCATTCTTAATAATGGAGTTAACCTCACTTTCTGGGGTTTCAAAGCAAAACCCATTCTTAACAACGGAGTTAGCCTCACTTTCTGGCGTTTCAAAGCACAACCCATTCTTACTAACCGAGTTAACCTCACTTTCTGGAGTTTCAAAACAAAACCCATTCTTAACAACGGAGTTAACCACACTTTCTGGGGTTTCAAAACGAAACCATTCTTAACAGCGGAGTTAGTCTCACTTTCTGGCGTTTCAAAGCAAAACCCATTCTTAACAATGGAGTTAGCCTCACTTTCTGGGGTTTGAAAACAAAGTCCATTTTTAACAACGGAGTTAACCTCACTTTCTGGGGTTTCAAAACAAAACCCATTCTTAACAGAGGAGTTAGCCTCACTTTCTGGCGTTTCAAAGCAAAACCCATTCTTAATAACCGAGTTAACCTCACTTTCTGGGGTTTCAAAACAAAACCCATTCTTAACAACGGAGTTAACCTCACTTTCTGGGGTTTCAAAGCAAAACTCATTCTTAACAGCGGAGATAACCTCACTTTCTGGCGTTTCAAAACAAAACCCATTCTTAACGAAGGAGTTAGTCTCACTTTCTGGCGTTTCAAAGCAAAACCCATTCTTAAAAATGGAGTTAGCCTCACAACCTCACTTTCTGGGGTTTCGAAACAAAACCCATTCTTAACAACAGAGTTAACCTCAGTTTCTGGCGTTACAAAGCAAAACCCACTCTTAACAACGGAGTTAGCCTCACTTTCTGGCGTTTCAAAACAAAACCCATTCTTAACAACGGAGTTTACCACACTTTCTGCGGTTTCAAAACAAAACCCATTCTTAACAGAGGAATTAGCCTGACTTTCTGGGGTTTGAAAACAAAACCCATTCTTAACAGCGGAGTAACCTCACTTTCTGCGGTTTCAAAACAAAACCCATTCTTAACAACGGAGTTAGTCTGACTTTCTGGGGTTTCAAAACAAAACCCATTCTTAATAATGGAGTTATCCTCACTTTCTGGCGTTTCAAAACAAAACCAATTCTTAACAGCGGAGGTAACCTCACTTTCTGGGGTTTCAAAGCAAAACCCATTCTTAACAACGGAGTTAGCCTCACTTTCTGGCGTTTCAAAACAAAACCCATTCATAATAATGGAGTTAACCTCACTTTCTGGCGTTTCAAAACAAAACCCATTGTTAACAACGGAGTTAACCTCACTTTCTGGGGTTTCAAAACAAAACCCATTCTTAACAACGGAGTTAACCTCACTTTCTGGGGTTTCAAAACAAAACCCATTCTTAACAACGGAGTTAACCTCATTTTCTGGCGTTTCAAAACAGAACACCTTCTTAACAATGGAGTTAGTCTCACTTTCTCGGGTTTCAAAACAAAATCCATTCTTAACATCGGAGTTAACCTCACTTTCTGGGGTTTCAAAGCAAAACCCATTCTTAACAATGGAGTTAGCCTCACTTTCTGGGGTTTCAAAGCAAAACCCATTCTTAACAACGGAGTTAGCCTCACTTTCTGGCGTTTCAAAACAAAACCCATTCTTAATAATGGAGTTATCCTCACTTTCTGGCGTTTCAAAACAAAACCAATTCTTAACAGCGGAGGTAACCTCACTTTCTGGGGTTTCAAAGCAAAACCCATTCTTAACAACGGAGTTAGCCTCACTTTCTGGCGTTTCAAAACAAAACCCATTCTTAACAACGGAGTTAACCTCACTTTCTGGGGTTTCAAAGCAAAACTCATTCTTAACGACGGAGTTAACCTCACTTTCTGGCGTTTCAAAACAAAACCCATTCTTAACAACGGAGTTAACCTCACTTTCTGGGGTTTCAAAACAAAACCCATTCTTAACAGCGGAGTTAACCTCACTCTGGGGTTTCAAAGCAAAACCCATTCTTAACAGCGGAGTTCGCCTCACCTTCTGGCGTTTCAAAACAAAACCCATTGTTAACAACGGAGTTAACCTCACTTTCTGGCGTTTCAAAGCAAAACCCATTTTCAACAACGGAGTTAGCCTCACTTTCTGGCGTTTCAAAACAAAACCCATTAACAGCGGAGTTAGCCTCACTTTCTGGCGTTTCAAAACAAAACCCATTCTTAAAAATGGAGTTAGTCTCACTTTCTGGCGTTTGAAAGCAAAACCCATTCTTAACAACGGAGTTAGTCTCACTTTCTCGGGTTTCAAAGCAAAACCCATTCTTATCAATAGAGTTAGCCTCACTTTCTGGGGTTTCAAAACAAAATCCTACTTAACAGCGGAGTTAGCCTCATTTTCTGGGGTTTCAAAACAAAATCCATTCTTAACAGCGGAGTTAACCTCACTTTCTGGGGTTTCAAAACAAAATCCATTCTTAACAGCGGAGTTAACCTCACTTTCTGGGGTTTCAAAGCAAAACCCATTCTTAACAATGGAGTTAGTCTCACTTTCTGGCGTTTCAGAGCAAAACCCATTCTTAACAACGGAGTTAACTTCACTTTCTGGGGTTTCAAAACAAAAACCATTCTTCGCGGAGTTAACCTCACTTTCTGGGGTTTCAAAGCAAAACCCATTCTTAACAACGGAGTTACCCACACTTTCTCTCGTTTCAAAAAAGCCTTTCTTAACAAAGGAGTTAGTCTCACTTTCTGGCGTTTCAGAGCAAAACCCATTCTTAACAACGGAGTTAACTTCACTTTCTCGGGTTTCAAAGTAAAACCAATTCCTATCAATGGAGTTAGCCTCACTTTCTGGGGTTTCAAAACAAAATCCTACTTAACAGCGGAGTTAGCCTCATTTTCTGGGGTTTCAAAACAAAATCCATTCTTAACAACGGAGTTAGCCTCATTTTCTGGGGTTTCAAAACAAAATCCATTCTTAACAACGGAGTTAGCCTCACTTTCTCTCGTTTCAAAACAAAACCCATTCTTAACAATGGAGTTAGTCTCACTTTCTGGGGTTTCAAAGCAAAACCCATTCTTAACAATGGAGTTAGTCTCACTTTCTGGCGTTTCAGAGCAAAACCCATTCTTAACAACGGAGTTAACTTCACTTTCTGGGGTTTCAAAACAAAAACCATTCTTCGCGGAGTTAACCTCACTTTCTGGGGTTTCAAAGCAAAACCCATTCTTAACAACGGAGTTAGCCTCACTTTCTGGCGTTTCAAAACAAAACCCATTCTTAACAGCGGAGTTAACCTCACTTTCTGGGGTTTCAAAGCAAAACTCATTCTTAACAGCGGAGATAACCTCACTTTCTGGCGTTTCAAAAAACCCTTTCTTAACAAAGGAGTTAGTCTCACTTTCTGGCGTTTCAAAGCAAAACCCATTCTTAACAATGGAGTTAACCTCACTTTCGTGGGTTTAAAAACAAAACCCATTCTTAACAACGGAGTATTCCTCACTTTCTGGGATTTCAAAACAAAACCCATTCTTAACAACGGAGGTAACCTCACTTTCTGAGGTTTCAAAACAAAACCCATTTTTTACAATGGAGTTAGCCTCACTTTCTGGCGTTTCAAAACAAAACCCATTCTTAATAATGGAGTTAACCTCACTTTCTGGGGTTTCAAAGCAAAACCCATTCTTAACAACGGAGTTAGCCTCACTTTCTGGCGTTTCAAAGCACAACCCATTCTTACTAACCGAGTTAACCTCACTTTCTGGAGTTTCAAAACAAAACCCATTCTTAACAACGGAGTTAACCACACTTTCTGGGGTTTCAAAACGAAACCATTCTTAACAGCGGAGTTAGTCTCACTTTCTGGCGTTTCAAAGCAAAACCCATTCTTAACAATGGAGTTAGCCTCACTTTCTGGGGTTTGAAAACAAAGTCCATTTTTAACAACGGAGTTAACCTCACTTTCTGGGGTTTCAAAACAAAACCCATTCTTAACAGAGGAGTTAGCCTCACTTTCTGGCGTTTCAAAGCAAAACCCATTCTTAATAACCGAGTTAACCTCACTTTCTGGGGTTTCAAAACAAAACCCATTCTTAACAACGGAGTTAACCTCACTTTCTGGGGTTTCAAAGCAAAACCATTCTTAACAGTGGAGATAACCTCACTTTCTGGCGTTTCAAAACAAAACCCATTCTTAACGAAGGAGTTAGTCTCACTTTCTGGCGTTTCAAAGCAAAACCCATTCTTAAAAATGGAGTTAGCCTCACAACCTCACTTTCTGGGGTTTCGAAACAAAACCCATTCTTAACAACAGAGTTAACCTCATTTTCTGGCGTTTCAAAACAGAACACCTTCTTAACAATGGAGTTAGTCTCACTTTCTCGGGTTTCAAAACAAAATCCATTCTTAACATCGGAGTTAACCTCACTTTCTGGGGTTTCAAAGCAAAACCCATTCTTAACAATGGAGTTAGCCTCACTTTCTGGGGTTTCAAAGCAAAACCCATTCTTAACAACGGAGTTAGCCTCACTTTCTGGCGTTTCAAAACAAAACCCATTCTTAATAATGGAGTTATCCTCACTTTCTGGCGTTTCAAAACAAAACCAATTCTTAACAGCGGAGTTAACCTCACTTTCTGGGGTTTCAAAACAAAACCCATTCTTAACAACGGAGTTAACCTCACTTTCTGGGGTTTCAAAACAAAACCCATTCTTAACAACGGAGTTAGCCTCACTTTCTGGCGTTTCAAAACAAAACCCATTCATAATAATGGAGTTAACCTCACTTTCTGGCGTTTCAAAACAAAACCCATTGTTAACAACGGAGTTAACCTCACTTTCTGGGGTTTCAAAACAAAACCCATTCTTAACAACGGAGTTAACCTCACTTTCTGGGGTTTCAAAACAAAACCCATTCTTAACAACGGAGTTAACCTCATTTTCTGGCGTTTCAAAACAGAACACCTTCTTAACAATGGAGTTAGTCTCACTTTCTCGGGTTTCAAAACAAAATCCATTCTTAACATCGGAGTTAACCTCACTTTCTGGGGTTTCAAAGCAAAACCCATTCTTAACAATGGAGTTAGCCTCACTTTCTGGGGTTTCAAAGCAAAACCCATTCTTAACAACGGAGTTAGCCTCACTTTCTGGCGTTTCAAAACAAAACCCATTCTTAACAACGGAGTTAACCTCACTTTCTGGGGTTTCAAAGCAAAACTCATTCTTAACGACGGAGTTAACCTCACTTTCTGGCGTTTCAAAACAAAACCCATTCTTAACAACGGAGTTAACCTCACTTTCTGGGGTTTCAAAACAAAACCCATTCTTAACAGCGGAGTTAACCTCACTCTGGGGTTTCAAAGCAAAACCCATTCTTAACAGCGGAGTTCGCCTCACCTTCTGGCGTTTCAAAACAAAACCCATTGTTAACAACGGAGTTAACCTCACTTTCTGGCGTTTCAAAGCAAAACCCATTTTCAACAACGGAGTTAGCCTCACTTTCTGGCGTTTCAAAACAAAACCCATTAACAGCGGAGTTAGCCTCACTTTCTGGCGTTTCAAAACAAAACCCATTCTTAAAAATGGAGTTAGTCTCACTTTCTGGCGTTTGAAAGCAAAACCCATTCTTAACAACGGAGTTAGTCTCACTTTCTCGGGTTTCAAAGCAAAACCCATTCTTATCAATAGAGTTAGCCTCACTTTCTGGGGTTTCAAAACAAAATCCTACTTAACAGCGGAGTTAGCCTCATTTTCTGGGGTTTCAAAACAAAATCCATTCTTAACAGCGGAGTTAACCTCACTTTCTGGGGTTTCAAAACAAAATCCATTCTTAACAGCGGAGTTAACCTCACTTTCTGGGGTTTCAAAGCAAAACCCATTCTTAACAATGGAGTTAGTCTCACTTTCTGGCGTTTCAGAGCAAAACCCATTCTTAACAACGGAGTTAACTTCACTTTCTGGGGTTTCAAAACAAAAACCATTCTTCGCGGAGTTAACCTCACTTTCTGGGGTTTCAAAGCAAAACCCATTCTTAACAACGGAGTTACCCACACTTTCTCTCGTTTCAAAAAAGCCTTTCTTAACAAAGGAGTTAGTCTCACTTTCTGGCGTTTCAGAGCAAAACCCATTCTTAACAACGGAGTTAACTTCACTTTCTCGGGTTTCAAAGTAAAACCAATTCCTATCAATGGAGTTAGCCTCACTTTCTGGGGTTTCAAAACAAAATCCTACTTAACAGCGGAGTTAGCCTCATTTTCTGGGGTTTCAAAACAAAATCCATTCTTAACAACGGAGTTAGCCTCATTTTCTGGGGTTTCAAAACAAAATCCATTCTTAACAACGGAGTTAGCCTCACTTTCTCTCGTTTCAAAACAAAACCCATTCTTAACAATGGAGTTAGTCTCACTTTCTGGGGTTTCAAAGCAAAACCCATTCTTAACAATGGAGTTAGTCTCACTTTCTGGCGTTTCAGAGCAAAACCCATTCTTAACAACGGAGTTAACTTCACTTTCTGGGGTTTCAAAACAAAAACCATTCTTCGCGGAGTTAACCTCACTTTCTGGGGTTTCAAAGCAAAACCCATTCTTAACAACGGAGTTAGCCTCACTTTCTGGCGTTTCAAAACAAAACCCATTCTTAACAGCGGAGTTAACCTCACTTTCTGGGGTTTCAAAGCAAAACTCATTCTTAACAGCGGAGATAACCTCACTTTCTGGCGTTTCAAAAAACCCTTTCTTAACAAAGGAGTTAGTCTCACTTTCTGGCGTTTCAAAGCAAAACCCATTCTTAACAATGGAGTTAACCTCACTTTCGTGGGTTTAAAAACAAAACCCATTCTTAACAACGGAGTATTCCTCACTTTCTGGGATTTCAAAACAAAACCCATTCTTAACAACGGAGGTAACCTCACTTTCTGAGGTTTCAAAACAAAACCCATTTTTTACAATGGAGTTAGCCTCACTTTCTGGCGTTTCAAAACAAAACCCATTCTTAATAATGGAGTTAACCTCACTTTCTGGGGTTTCAAAGCAAAACCCATTCTTAACAACGGAGTTAGCCTCACTTTCTGGCGTTTCAAAGCACAACCCATTCTTACTAACCGAGTTAACCTCACTTTCTGGAGTTTCAAAACAAAACCCATTCTTAACAACGGAGTTAACCACACTTTCTGGGGTTTCAAAACGAAACCATTCTTAACAGCGGAGTTCGCCTCACTTTCTGGGGTTTCAAAACAAAACCCATTCTTAACAGCGGAGATAACCTGACTTTCTGGGGTTTCAAAACAAAACCCATTCTTAACAACGGAGTTAACCTCAGTTCCTGGCTTTTCAAAGCAAAACACATTCTTAGGAACGGAATTAACCTCACTTTCTGGCGTTTCAAAACAAAACCCATTCTTAACAACGGAGTTAACATCACTTTCTGGGGTTTCAAAACAAAACCCATTCTTAACAGTGGAGTTAGCCTCAGTTTCTGGCGTTTGAAAGCAAAACCCATTCTTAACAGCGGAGTTCGCCTCACCTTCTGGCGTTTCAAAACAAAACCCATTGTTAACAACGGAGTTAACCTCACTTTCTGGCGTTTCAAAGCAAAACCCATTTTCAACAACGGAGTTAGCCTCACTTTCTGGCGTTTCAAAACAAAACCCATTCTTAACAGCGGAGTTAACCTCAGTTCCTGGCTTTTCAAAGCAAAACACATTCTTAGGAACGGAATTAACCTCACTTTCTGGGGTTTCAAAACAAAACCCATTCTTAACAACGGAGTTAATCTCACTTTCTGGGGTTTCAAAACAAAACCCATTCTTAACAACGGAGTTAGCCTCACTTTCTGGCGTTTCAAAACAAAGTCCATATTTAACAACGGAGTTAACCTCACTTTCTGGCGTTTCAAAGAAAAACCCATTCTTAATAACCGAGTTAACCTCACTTTCTGGCGTTTCAAAGAAAAACCCATTCTTAATAACCGAGTTAACCTCACTTTCTACGGTTTCAAAACAAAACCCATTATTAACAGAGGAGTTAGCCTCACTTTCTGGGGTTTCAAAACAAAACCCATTCTTAACAGCGGAGTTAACCTCACTTTCTGGAGTTTCAAAACAAAACCCATTCTTAACAACGGAGTTAGTCTCACTTTCTGGCGTTTCAAAGCAAAACCCATTCTTAACAATGGAGTTAGCCTCACTTTCTGGGGTTTGAAAACAAAGTCCATTTTTAACAACGGAGTTAACCTCACTTTCTGGGGTTTCAAAACAAAACCCATTCTTAACAGAGGAGTTAGCCTCACTTTCTGGCGTTTCAAAGCAAAACCCATTCTTAATAACCGAGTTAACCTCACTTTCTGGGGTTTCAAAACAAAACCCATTCTTAACAACGGAGTTAACCTCACTTTCTGGGGTTTCAAAGCAAAACCATTCTTAACAGTGGAGATAACCTCACTTTCTGGCGTTTCAAAACAAAACCCATTCTTAACGAAGGAGTTAGTCTCACTTTCTGGCGTTTCAAAGCAAAACCCATTCTTAAAAATGGAGTTAGCCTCACAACCTCACTTTCTGGGGTTTCGAAACAAAACCCATTCTTAACAACAGAGTTAACCTCAGTTTCTGGCGTTACAAAGCAAAACCCACTCTTAACAACGGAGTTAGCCTCACTTTCTGGCGTTTCAAAACAAAACCCATTCTTAACAACGGAGTTTACCACACTTTCTGCGGTTTCAAAACAAAACCCATTCTTAACAGAGGAATTAGCCTGACTTTCTGGGGTTTGAAAACAAAACCCATTCTTAACAGCGGAGTAACCTCACTTTCTGCGGTTTCAAAACAAAACCCATTCTTAACAACGGAGTTAGTCTGACTTTCTGGCGTTTCAAAGCAGAACCCATTCTTAACAACGGAGTTAGCCTCACTTTCTGGGGTTTCAAAACAAAGTCCATTTTTAACAACGGAGTTAACCTCACTTTCTGGGGTTTCAAAACAAAACCCATTCTTAACAACGGAGTTAATCTCAGTTTCTGGCGTTTTAAAGCAAAACCCACTCTTAACAACAGAGTTAGCCTCACTTTCTGGCGTTTCAAAACAAAACCCATTCTTAACAACGGAGTTAACCTCACTTTCTGGGGTTTCAAAGCAAAACCCATTCTTAACAGCGGAGATAACCTCACTTTCTAGGGTTTCAAAACAAAACCCATTCTTAACAAAGGAGTTAGTCACTTTCTGGCGTTTCAAAGCAAAACCCATTCTTAAAAATGTAGTTAGCCTCACAACCTCACTTTCTGGGGTTTCAAAACGAAACCCATTCTTAACAACGGAGTTAACCTCACTTTCGTGGGTTTAAATACAAAACCCATTCTTAACAACGGAGTATTCCTCACTTTTTGGGATTTCAAAACAAAACCCATTCTTAAGAACGGAGGTAACCTCACTTTCTGGGGTTTCAAAGCAAAACCCATTCTTTACAATGGAGTTAGCCTCACTTTCTGGCGTTTCAAAACAACACCCATTCTTAATAATGGAGTTAACCTCACTTTCTGGCGTTTCAAAACAAAACCCATTCTTAACAGCAGAGTTAACCTCACTTTCTGGGGTTTCAAAGCAAAACCCATTCTTAACAACGGAGTTAGCCTCACTTTCTGGCGTTTCAAAGCAAAACCGATTCTTAATAACCGAGGTAACCTCGCTTTCTGGCGTTTCAAAACAAAACACATTCTTAACAACGGAGTTAACCACACTTTCTGGGGTTTCAAAACAAAACCATTCTTAACAGCGGAGTTCGCCTCACTTTCTGGGGTTTCAAAACAAAACCCATTCTTAACAGCGGAGATAACCTGACTTTCTGGGGTTTGAAAACAAAACCCATTCTTAACAACGGATTAACCTCAGTTCCTGGCTTTTCAAAGCAAACACATTCTTAAGAACGGAATTAACCTCACTTTCTGGCGTTTCAAAACAAAACCCATTCTTAACAACGGAGTTAACCTCACTTTCTGGGGTTTTAAAACAAAACCCATTCTTAACAGCGGAGTTAACCTCACTTTCTGGGGTTTCAAAGCAAAACCCATTCTTAACAACGGAGATAACTTTACTTTCTGGCGTTTCAAAGCAAAACCCATTCTTAATAACCGAGTTAACCTCACTTTCTGGCGTTTCAAAACAAAACCCATTCTTAACAACGGAGTTAACCACACTTTCTAGGGTTTCAAAACAAAACCCATTCTTAACAGAGGAGTTAGCCTCACTTTCTGGGGTTTCAAAACAAAACCCATTCCTAACAGCGGAGTTAACCTCACTTTCTGGGGTTTCAAAACAAAATCCATTCTTAACAGCGGAGTTAACCTCACTTTCTGGGGTTTCAAAGCAAAACCCATTGTTAACAACGGAGTTAGCCTCACTTTCTGGCGTTTCAAAACAAAATCCATTCTTAACAACGGAGGTAACCTCACTTTCTGGGGTTTCAAAGCAAACCCCATTCTTAACAACGGAGTTAGCCTCACTTTCTGGCGTTTCAAATCAAAACCCTTTCTCAACAACGGAGTTAGCCTCACTTTAAGGCGTTTCAAAAGAAAACCATTCTCAAGAACAGAGGTAGCCTCAAAGAATACTAAAGTGTGTTCATTAACTGCACACGCTCCTTTCCTGCCCAATTTAAGTCTACCACCGGTTTTGGAAATGATTTTGTTTCATGACGTCAGAAAATGAGACCTTTCGCCGTTGATGGGCATGGTTGTAAGCGCTAGAATGTTTGAAGAAGTTAAACGACCTAAGCCGCGTTTTGTGTGGCCGTATCGTTGGTGAAGCCATTTGCTGCTGAGCAAGCTGTTGCCAGAAAGCTCTGTTAGTAAACAGAGGACGACAGAGTTTGCGGGAGAATATCGAAAATCCATAAACCACACATGAGATGAAGTAGTAAAAAAAATTGGATTGATACATAAACGGAGGGATGTAAAAAGAATAGAGTTAACAAAAAAGAAAATGGAGGAACAACTAGATGTGCAAAAAATAAAAAATAAATAAAATAAGAGGCAGGTTGTTATGAACGAAAAAAGTTAGTCAATAAAGATCGGAATAATTGGTCTCTATGGAAATAAGATACAAGAAATAATTAGTTCAGAAACAGATTATTAGGGAATGTAAAGTCCAAGATGTAGGAAAAAATTGACAGGGGATGGAGAGCTTTTTGCTTGGGAAAAAATTGCGTGGGAGGAATGGGTTCAGATAGAATAAAATGAGGTGGGGATGGGAGAAGGGACTGCGTTGAGCCAGAAAATGAATGAGGTGAGGATGGAGATAAAGGAATGGGGTTGGGTTGGGTTGTTTTACCACTGAGCGGCACTTTTTTGCACATCATGGGCTAAATGGCCAGGTCACATGGACCCCGAAGGCTCAGAGTAGGTTGGGGGAGGGGACCCACTGGAACAGCTGTTGGGAGACAGATGGTAGCCTCCCGTTAAAGCCATCCAGCGTGTTCTTTATCGCCACAGGGTATGGCTCTCCCGCACACGGCGCCACGGCTTAACGTCCCATCCGACGGAAGGCGGCCTTTCCAAGCCCATCGGTGTTCCCTACTGACCGTGGGCAGGGCGGGGAATTTTGCGGAGATAAATCTCATTGTTGACCCAGCTGGGACTCGAAACTGGGAACTACAGATTACGAGCCTGGCGCGCTACCGACTGAGCCACCCCCGCCCCCAATTTTTCTTCTCTGTAAATTGTACTAGGTTACACACTGACAGGGATCCCCATCAAGGCCATCCAGAATGTTCTTTAACGTGAATGGCATATGGCTTTCCCGCACACAGGGCCATGGTTAACATCCCATCCGATGGATGGTGGCCTCTCCAAGCTCATCAGTCTCCACTACAGTCTGTGTGCAGGGCGGGGAGTTTTGCGGAGCTAAATCTCAATGCTGGTTCAGCTGGGACTCCAACCTGAGAACTGCAGATTATGAGACTGAGCCATCCCAGCCCCATTAGGAGACAGTTGTTAGCCTCCAGTCAGTACCACCCAGCATAGTTTTTACATAGAGAGTATGACTCTCCTGCACGTGGGACCGTGTCACGTGACACGAAGATTGCCAAATCACTAATTTCTAAAAAAAATCATTACCAGATATTTTTTCTGAATTCTGTAATCAACCATAGTGTTCAGATACTTTTTCGAGCACTGTAAATGAAGTTTTCCATAATATTTTGAAAAAAAAAATCAGACCCCCCTTTCACCTCCCTTTCACCCAACATCAGCAGTATTGGGCTTGCGGCAGGGACCCTCCCGGAGCAGGAGAAGCCCTGTCCCCCCCCCCCAAGAAAATCCTGTCGTCTCATACTAAATCTCACACTTGTCTACCTGCTTTGAAATCCAAAACAGTTTCTATAATTTTATTTTAGCTCCATATTTAATGTCCGACACAAAAGGGCGGGGATGGCTTAGTTGGTAGTGCACCAGGCTAGTAATCTGCAGTTTCCAGTTCGAGTACTAGCTGAGGCAGCATTCAGATTTTTCTCTGCAAAACTCCGCGTCCTGCCCACAGTCAGTAGGGGACACTGATGGGCTTGGAAAGGGCACTGTCCGTTGGATGGGGCATTAAACCGCGACTCCGTGTGCGACATAGCCATTCCTTGTGCACATTAAAGAACACGCTGATGCCCTGACGGGAGGATACCATCTGTATTTTAACAGCTGTTCCAGTGGGTCACCTCCCCAACCTTCTCTGAGCCTTCTTGATACTTGTGACCTGGCCATTTAGCACATTGGGTGCATAAAAGTGCCACACAGAGGTAAAACAACCTAACTGACACTAAATATAAATTTAAAAAAACCTATAAAATCTCTTGCCGTCCCATGGCCGAGTGATTAGCGCGCTTGGCTACTGATCTAAGGGACCTGGGTTCGAGGCACGGATGTGTGTGTGTGTGTGTTGTTTTTCTGCTGAGGTCCTGCCAACCTCACAGACCTTCTACTATGGCATATAAACTGACAGGCTCCTGTCAGACCTCTGTGACAAGCAGCTGCCTGAGGGGGTATTTTTTGTTTATAAAATCTCATTCCATACAGAATATAATTTTGAACTTTTCTTGTTTATTTGCAATATTTTAGCAATTGGGAAACTCTACTTAACTGTTTTTCTTAAACCCCCCCCCCCCCAGCTAAATTCTCACACACCCTCCCCCCGCAGCCGAAAATAAATCCGTTGTATGTGCCTATCAGTATGCCACTAGTTCAGAGGTAAAACCCAAAATCCTACCCATCATTACCGTAATCTACAATTCCCAGGAATGAGATTTATCTCTGCTAAACTCCCGCCATGCACTCAGCCCCAAAGAAGACACCGATGGGCTTGGAAAGGCCGACATTCTTTGGATGGGATGTAAAACTGTACCTTCATGTGTAACAGAGCTATGTTTGTTGAAGAACATGCTGGATTTTTATCTGTGTCCGGATGGCTCATTGGTGAGTCTCCTTCATCCTGCCTTCTGTGAGACTTTGGGGTCTTTGTGATCAGGGGCAGACTGGCCTGGAGGGTTACAAGGAATTTCCCAGTAGGCCGTCTTGCAAACGGGCCAATCAGGTTGGAAAACTGGGTTCGTGGCCTTTATTTTGATCGCCAATCCTATCCTGTTGGACCTGGCTATTTAGCCCATTGTCTGCAAAAAAAAAAGGTGCTGCTCAGAGATAAACCAAGCAAATGCTAAATTCCTACCCTGCCATCGGTCAGAAAAGGGATTGAGCTGGGAAAGGCCACTGTCTGTCTGATGATGGACATTAAGGACTGGCCCACATGCCAGAGCGTCATACTTTTACTTGTTAATGAACACACTGAATTGCCTTGACATGAGACTTACATCTATTTCCTAATAGCTATTTGGTGGGTCCTCTTCCCCGATATAAACCTGAACCACTGGGGTCCTTGCGACCTGGAGGGATTCAGTCAGGAGCCAACCAGGGTCCTAATCTGCAGTTTGAGTCCCATCTGTGCTAACATTGAAATTTATCTCTGCATAATTCCCCACCCTGCCGTCGGTCAGTAGGGGACACCAGTGGATTTGAGAAGGTCGTCGTTCGTCAGATGGTACGTTGAGCCATGGTCCCATGTGTGGTACAGCCATACCCTGTACAAGTTAAAGAACACTCTGGATGGCCTTGATGGGATGGCCTCCCCAAATCTTCTCTGAGCCTCTGGGGTTCTTGTGACCTGGCCACATAGATAATTGTGTGCAATAAAAGTGTTGCTGAAACAACCCAAACAACAACAACAACAATATGCCATAGCTCTAAAAACATAGTGATATTTTTCTTCATTAAATAATGTTTTCTTCAATGTTTTGTATTCTCTTTTCAGATGTCCAACCCTCTGAATGGTGGGGACAACAAAGACAACTGTTCCAAAGTTTCTTCAACGACACCTCCATCGAACGCACAGAACAGAAGCAGCCCACGCACCATCGCACCCACCGCAGTGCTTACGAATGGCCAACCAATTCCAACTGCTGACAGAAATGGACGGCAAATTAGCTCGGGCAACGGGAACGGTCGAGTGCCCCATCCCAGTACATCAGGAGTCGAAGTTAAGACCTGGACAGAGAAATCTCAGGACCTCACCACTCTCTCGAGCAGGGAGGATAGTGGAGGGACAAGTGGTGGCAGCAGTGACACCACAAGCAAGAACAAATCCCCGGTCAACAAAACAACAGAGGAAGGAAGAACAAGGGGCAAAGATTCAAAATCTTGCTGTTTCTGTTGGTGCTGTTGTTGCAGTTGTTCGTGGTGAGTTGTAAGAGTTTGTCTAAATGGAAAAAAGAACATCTTAGTTGCATTTGAAATAATTTGTTTTCATCCTCAGTGGGATTCAAACACACGCCTCCCAGAAGCACGACATGCATCTTAACTGCTAGACCATCAGAGACTAACTGCTTTCTTCAACAGTGGGACATTTAAGGTGCACACATATTTTGTTCATTCCCCACTGGTGCCATCCATGTCAGAAATGGGGCAACCAAGATGCCTCATTTAATTCTTCAAATTAATTTATCTTCATAGCTTCATGATAACAACCTCTTCCGAGAACAAGTGCACACTTAAATGCTATTCCGAGAACAAGTGCACACTTAAATGCTCTTCCGAGAACACTTGTTCTCGGAAGAGGTTATCATGAAGCTATGAAGATAAATTAATATGAAGAATTGCACGCCGAAACTACAAAAGGAAATGCGCACACCGAAATTGCAAATTATGAATAGGGGTGCTAGTTCAGAGAAAAAAAGTAATAAATTCACCCTCAAGCAGTTGTATGCCACATACTGTATGTCTCCTAGAAGCCTCTCGGTATATGCTCCAGAGAGATCTGTAAGGAATTCAGAAAACGGCAGTATTATATCAGAATCCCGTCATGGAATATAAATAAAATTCATATTTTCGAGGAGTGGGCTAACACCAATCATTGTAGGTCAGTAAATTTTAATATTGAAGCATTGAAAGCATAGCATACTTTTCCTCCAAACCATATAATTTAAACAGGGAGCCCGAATAAATAGGAAGTTAAAGGGAAAATTACCTTTAACAATGCTAGTGAAGAAGAAGAGGTCAAAAATTCTTTAACTTACATATATTTCATGCATTTGTCAAGAAATGTTTTTTAAAACCTAAAACGAAGGGGGAAATGTTATACTGCAATAGAAATCCGGTTCTTGCCCCGCACCCGTCCTTTTAATTGTTTTTTCTATATCTGGGCCTTGGTCAACGACATTCGGAATCATCGAGTTCAGACATGGCCGTGGTTCAGAACTGTTCAAAACATTATATATTTTCACGCTTGAATTCTACAGAATGTTTTATGACTTGGCAACAGTATCGCTAGTTGGAAAAAATGTCGCCGTGGTTGCTTGGTAACGTGCATAAAAAATAGTTGATTTAAATGATAAAATTTGCTCTAACAAAAAATCAGTAGGCGATATCAGTACACTAATTAGCTAGGTTTTATATAAATATGCTTTATAGATAATATGGCGAACTGTCCGTATTGGCACAAATTCGTCCCTCGTCTTGATCTGTTACATATTGGGTAAGTTTGTGAAATATGATATTGCGTTTTATCAGAAAGTGTATCGTGTTTAGTCAGATATTTGGCAGTGTGAAATATAAATAACTGGGTTAGCCTGCATGTAAACATTAGAAAATGGTAATAGCGGATTTGGCTAGCAGTATTTGCTGTTTGCCGAAGGAATATCACTGTATTATTGCTTCTATCAAGTACCTTTTTGGAATTGACTATTGCAACTTGAACAATAACTAAAAACGCGCTATCAAAATTTGAAGCATCTACTACTATTTCTCGATGAGTTATGATTGCCACAGACTTATAATTATGTATTTTTTGCAATTCGTGTTTTAAGAGCAGACTGCTACATATTCCTAAAGACATCTTTATGAAAGAGAGCCTAATTCAATGTGTTCAATAAAAATGAGCAATGTTTTCTCTTTGCCCTCTGTCCGTAGATATTTTACTTCGTTTTTAGATATAAAAATTCTTTTTGGGTTGGATTGGTATTTTGAAATATTGCAATTGACACTTTAGGAATCTTCCAATAGCTATAATTGCACACTCTAATGGTGGAAAAAGTTGTAAAGGACAAAATTTTAACTGTATATTGAAAGCAATGTAATTGTGTTAGAAATTTAAATTTTTGATATGAAATGAGAAGCTTACAAAGTTTCCATTGACAACAATGATTTTCACTCTTATCCCCCCCTGGGGGATAAGAGTAAAAAATACCACAATGTGGTATTTTTTTAAAGATAGATTAAAATTATTTTAGGGATGAATAATGTTAATAAACTGTTACCTAAAACCAAGAGTTTTAATTGCACCCTCTGATGATAAAAATTTCAAAACTTTAAAATGAATATTGCAAATGTTTGCTTTGGGCTGAAAAATTGATATTTTCATGGTAAAGTGGGGTGATCAAGGGGGTTGACACTCTTGGGGTGGATGAAGGGGCAACCTTTTTTTTGAAGATTTATGAAAAAATGTAAAACTTTAAATGATATTGCAAACATTATGTTTATGCTAGAAACTCTGGTGGTAGAATATGTTAATCATGTACAGATACCCAAGATAACTTATTGACAGAAGTATAATTTATATTTGTATGTTCTTTAAGTAAGTGACATTGGTTAAAATTCAACTGTGGACATTTATTTTTAGAAAATTTGTACTTCATTTTAAAAAATTTTAATAATATTTTAATATGGTGATAATAAATAATTTTATTTCATATATACTGACTGATTTGCCCTTAACTCTAGGATGTGAGGAAATGCAACTTTTTCATTTTAAAGGATTAATGAGAAATTCTTTTTGCATTGTACAGGACTAATTACATATTACTATTTACATTTTCCAGTCACCCATTAGTATGAATTATTACATTTAAAGGGCAAAATTTGGAAAATGAAAAACCTTAATTTTCTTCGAAAATGAGCATCCCATATTTGCCAGAGGTTGGTTTAAACTCTGAGAGGCACTTTTTTTCACATGAATGGGATAAAATGGTCAGGTCACAAGGACCTCGAAGACTTAGAGAAGATTTGGGGAGGGACCCACTGAACAGCTATTGGGAGACAGATGCAGGGCTGGACTTTGACCTAAGCTATAGTAAGTTTATGAGACCCCAAGATATGGTAAGTTTAAGAGGCCCCAAAAATTCTAAAGTTGGAAGTTTAAGTCAGGACCAGATTCAGGAGGAGGAGGAGTGCACCCCTTCTAAATCTGGAAGAAGAGGTGATGCTGAGGATGCTAGTAAGGGAATGGAGACAAAACTTTATTAAACTTGTGCATATTTCACTATTTTCAACAAATATTTTAAAGATTTTAAAATTAAGGGGAAAATGACATACTGGAAAGAAAATTTAGTCTTTTGCTCTCTTTTTATACATTTTTCTGACTCATTTGCATCACAGCCCCCTCCCCCCACATTTTCCTAGAACCTGGTTTGGGTGAAATGCAGTTTTGTTATTCTGATTGAAGGGAACATTAAAAAGTAAACATGAAATAGATGTGGTGAAAACATTATTGTTAGTTATACAATGATAACTGTGTAAAGCTGTTTGCAAAATAGATTAATTTAAATATTAAAAAATAATTCTTGGCACAGTAAACTTCAAATTTAATTTTCTGAGGCCCTAAGCTTTAGCTTAGTTAGTTTATCCATATCTAGCCCTGGACAGACGGTAGCTTCCCGTCAAGGCCATAGAGCATGTTCTTTAATGTGCATATTCCATATAGCATGTCTTTATGGCTCTCCCACACATGGGGCCATAGCTTAACTCCCATCTGATGAACGGCAGACACTTCCAAGCTCATCAATACACCCTACTGACTTTGGGTAGGGTGCGTAGAATTTGCCAGAGGTGATATGTTTATCATCTCATTATTTATATATTAATAATATTTCTTTCCATTTGCTATATATTGTATCATTGTTTGTATATAATTTTGTCATCTGTATTTATATCACTGTACCTCAGAGCATTACAAAACTTATTTTTAATATATATTTTTCCATATTTTCTCCTAAGTCTGTCGGTAAAGAACCACTTGAAGGGAAAGAATGGTACAAAGATGCAGCCACTGTCGCCTCTTGACCATTACTTGAATGGGGAGTCAGATTCTCCGTAAGTATAAATCTCTACATCGATTGGATTTATATCCACAATTCAGTTTTGCTCTAGGTCAAACATAACCAACACAGTTAAATGATGAATTTTCAAGCTCATTCTGATCCTACCTTTAATTGCAACTTAATGAAGCAGATTAAATACAGTTTAAAGACCTTTTTATATTCCTCACATAGCAGTGTCTTGGAGCAGTTATTCCTTGCCACCATTGAATATTCTTTCTTAAAACAGATTTGCTAGTTTGTTCCATTTCATTATCTACACTTTAAAGTGATGACTAAATTTTAGCAGTAGTCAAACACTTTATTTTGTTATATTGATGTACAAATTTTGATGTTATATTTTGAGTGTAACTGGAATATACAGCTCAGTAGTGAAATTAGTTTGTTTTTTTTTTACTTTTTCTTTATTTTAGAATATACAGTATCTTTAGTTTACAAGGAATGTTGTTCTGCATATTTTACAATACTGTAATTTTACAATACTGTAATGAATATTCTGCATATTTACTACTTGAAGAAAATGAGCCATGAAAGATGCTGACTTTCTGTTGGTCCTATTCTCATATATTAACATTTTAGTCAGCTGCAGAATGCTAGTTCCAGTTCAGAGTCAGTAAATATGATAAACTCCTTTTTCTTTATTTGTTTATTTACATATTTATTTTTTGTCAGCAAACAAAGGTGATCCTTAAACATATCCTTAATCATTTAATATTTGTTTAAATTGAAAAAATGGTCAGTTTGTTGTTCACGGTCCTCAGCCAGCAGATGGCACTACTTAAACGTATAATGTTGAGGTCTAAAGTATGATATAGAAACGTAACCATTGGTGGCCTATGGTTCTTTGATTTGTTTCTTTTTGGTGGGTAAACGTGAAGTCACACACATGTCATGTGTGTGATTTGATGGGAATGTGAAGTTACGTTTTTTTTTTTTGCCATTTTTGCTTGGTAACTCCTTGGGATAACATGCCTATGTGGCTAGAGGTAAGTGCATATGTATAATATATTTAATGAGGAATTTTTAATGATAGGCTGAATAGAAATAATTAATATGTTCCTGTTGTTTTTTTCAAAATTTCGTTAAGATATGATAAATAATAAGTTATTTAAGATATTTTGGAATTCAAATTATTTAATATTAGGAGAGTTCTTGGTGAAAGTGTTAGTGAACTGTTTTGTAATGTTATGGTCACGTCGTTTGGAAGTAGGAGTTTGGTAGCTTTTTATAGCTGTTAGAGGGGAATGTTTTTGTAAGTTGTTTGGAGTGAGTGGCATTTGAAGGGGAAGGGAGGAGTGGTTAACAGATATAATTATTTAAATCTTTTTTGTGTTTAGTGTAGTGTAGTAGTATGTGTTTTGTTGTGAGTGGAAGAAAATGGCAAAAATTTATAATATGTGGTAATTAATTTTCAAAAATCAGACTTTTTATGGGATGTTAGGGTTTTAGGAGATAGTTTTTGGTGAAACATATAAAGTGAGTTTTCAGAGGATTCTAATGTAGTGGAGGGGAGTATGCTTGGGGGAAAGAACGTTGGAAGTTTTTTCGTGTGGGACTGAACACGTATAATATTGGTATAGTAGTTTGGAATGAATTGAGTGATTTTTAGTAGTTATGCGTAGTATGGTAATTATTAGTGTATTGATTTATTAATTTTGTTATATATTTTGGAGTCTTTTAAAGTTACTTTTATGATTTATTTGATTTTTTTTTTGATTGAGTCAGGAAAGTTAATGAATAATTTAGGGGAGGGTTATTAGAGCTGTAATTAAAAAAATAAATACCCCCTCAAGCAGCTGCTTGCCAGAGGTCTGACAGGAGCCTGTCAGTTTATATGCCACAGTAGAAGTTCTATGAAGATGGCAGGACCTCAGCAGAAAGACAGCACACACATCCATGCCTTACACGTGGCTCGTACTCAGGTCCCTTAGATCAGTAGCCAAGTGTGCTAACCACTCGGCCATGGGCTGTAAGATGTTTTTTTTTCTTGTTGTCTCTAATGAAATTATTTGGTTTCAGTGTTTTTTTATAATTCAGTCATTGGTGCACTCTTTCCGATTTTCATGTTTTTCGGTTTGTGTTGTCTGAGAGGACATTATTTAGTTTTGGGGGCTATTTTATAATGCTGGTCAGTGATGCATTGATAATGTTCTTCTTGGTTTTGAGATTGGTATTCGATTTCAATAATTCTGGTGATTTATTTAGGTTAATTATTGTATGTGTGACTAGATTTATTAGTTTAGTTTGTGGAAATATATTTGTGGAGTGTTTTAACTGTTAGGAAAAGATGGGGGTGGTATTTCAGGAATTTGTAGTGTATGGTAAGGCAAATGTGTTGTGTAGTTTCTTTGTTTATGGGTTTTTTTATAATTTTAATTTTTTTTTTCGTATAGAATTAAATGAGTTTTAGTAATTTATGGTTGTGAGGGATGTTTTTTAGTTGAATCATGGGTTTTTTTGTTATGTTGCAGTTTTTTACAACCAAATTGCCATTACTATGGTAATGGTACTTTGGTATGTAAACTTGAGTTGTCATTACCATGGTAATGAAAAAAAAGTCTTTTTTTTTCTAGGAACCCCTGTTTGGGTTAGGGTTGGGGGGTTGTGGGAATCAACTAAAAGGACTGTTTTATTACGTTGCATCAAAAAAATTGGCAGCTGAGGATTGTGATGTGCACTACTGCCAATAATTAATAATTGTCAAACATTTTATTGATGTTAATACTAGGCTGATTCATTAGCCTGCATATTTTATTGTCTACTTGAGAATGATTATTACAATATAAATATCAAACTTTACTCAGTGAAATATAAGCCATCATTTTCAATAGTTCATAGCCATCTGTCAGCAAGTTGTTCAATTCTACTTTGATACCGTACTTGGTACTTGTAAAAAAAACTCCTGACATCAGTTTTTGACTTCTTGAAATATTTGGAACTGCCTACTTGAAAAAAATGAGCCATAGTGTGAAAGAGGTGGTAATTGGAAGGAACTAGATCTGGATTATACACTGAGTGAGGAAGAAGCTCGAGTGCTAGTTCTTGAAATTTTTCTTTGGTCTGAAGAGTGGTATTAATTTTTTTTTATTGTCTTTTTACCAGTCCTAGTGTTGAAGCATAATAGGAGGCATGCATTCCAGTTGTGCTGAGTAGAAGAGAGCACTGATGGACATCCAATGAGAACCAGTTAGAAGTGCCTCAAAATTCCACAAAACACTCAACATTGCATTCATTTTAAGTCATCCCCTTTTTGGGACAGGAAATGTAGACTGTTGGGTCAAACCACTGCTTTTGGGTGTTTGGATTATCAAAAAAGATCCATTTTTCATCACATATAACAATTCTCCTGATGAAACAGTGATTGCATGGATTAGCAAGAAGTTCCTGCAAACTTCAATATGATGGTTTGCTTGTTCAGTAGTCAGTTCATGAGGAACACTTTGGCAACTCCTGGCTATCTTACCAATTTGTTGCAGATGTTGCACTATAGTTGCTTGTTAGCAATTGTTCAGATGAAATCCTGCTAGTGTTTTTGATGGATCAACTTCAAATTGTGGCAGAGAATTCTGCAATCTACTAATATTGGCTGTCCCAATGAGAGGACCAACGAGTAACCCTGAAGGGTGTTGTGACTAATTTTCAAGGCTCGTTCACCACCTTTGAACTTCTTGAACCAAACTTGAGTAGCACGAATGGAAACTGCACCCTTACCTTCCACTTCACATATTTCTCAGGCTGCTTTGACAGTATTTAATCCTTTTCTCCAGTAATGATGTAAAAATTGTATGAATTTTAATACTGAACTCACTCATTGTGCAACCTTTCTAACAATGGAACTAAGACTCCAATACTTGTAATAGTTATGGATTGATGCAGTGGATTTTATAACTTTCTTTTAGTACTATGTTCAGAGCAGTGCCAGATTAAGGCCAACTGATGCCCTAAGCACAGCCCAACAATGGTGTCCCCTTGGCCCTTCCATTGCTTAATTGGCAACTTCCAAAATTAAGACTCAATAAATGCTGAAGGTGAAATAAGAGTTTAAAAATTCAGTTTTCTTCCAGGCCCAACTATATTAAACAAAAACTTTTTTTTTAATTTTATTTAACATTAAATAGCACTAAGCAATATAAACAAATTATTTACTTGTAACTAGGGCAACAGAAATAATGCAGATTTTCAACACTGTTTTATGCATTTCTTAATCAAATTGTTATAAGGGAAAAAATGTGAATACAAAAATTTATTGAAAACGATTTTTAATCACCCTCCCAAGTTAAGGGCATGATAGCTAGGGGGAAAACTCTGTGATCCCTCTTTCCCTTGGTGCCCTAAGAACATGCTTATTTTGCTTAATGGTTAATCCAGTGCTGGTTCAGAGGTATGCATTTGCAGCATGGTAATACTTTGCTGTACACATTGTGCATGGTAAAAACTGCATTGATTTATAAATCACCCTAGTACTTAATGTTTTGCATGAGGTTTTTGATTATCACACCTTTAAAATAGAGTCTTTGCTCTGTAACTGTATTTGTAAAATGTGAGTTGTTTTTCCAGGCTGTGTCCATCTAATAAGTTCAAGAATAGGAAGGAATAGCGATAAATCATACTTAAGATTTTTGTAAATGCAGTAGTTACTATATCAAAGTAAA
This sequence comes from Ryuthela nishihirai, assembly GCA_038380435.1. Lineage (NCBI taxonomy): Eukaryota > Metazoa > Arthropoda > Arachnida > Araneae > Heptathelidae > Ryuthela > Ryuthela nishihirai. Next base: position 92,293,125 of record JAWZYU010000006.1, read on the forward strand.
AAAAGAAAATGGATACTTCAAAAAATGTGCATCTCACTGTTTCAGATAAAAGATTAGTGTTAATTGGTATGGGTTGTTTTAAGTCTGAGTGGCAGTATTGTACACGCAATGTGCTAAATGTCCAAATCATGTGGACCATGAGGGCACAGAGAAGGTTGGGGAAGGAGATTCACTAGACAGCTGCTTAGGAGACATAAGGAAGCCCCATCAAAAGCATCCAGTATTGTTCTTTAATCAGCATCCAGTATGTTCTTTAATGTGCATAGGGTATAACTCTCCTGCAGACAGGACCACAGCTTACTGTCACATCTGATGGACAGTGGCCTTTCTGACTGAGGTAGGGTAGATGACTGATTACTTTAGATGACTGAGTCAACCCCTACCCTGTGTTACTTAGAAGAATGCATTTTCTTAGATTCAGACTGATGGGCACAACCTTTGCAAGATTGTTATGTTTATGAGTCAGCCTGAATTAATTAATATATTATTCACTCAACCAGATGATTAATTTAAAAAATCAGATAATAATAAACATATTATTTTGCATCAAATTTTAACAGGCCAACGTTAGATGAGATCCGTGCCTGGGGAGATTCTTTTGATCGACTGATGAAAAGTTCAGGTATGTTTCATTTATTGATTATGATGATGATCTAGTGTTCTTCAAACAGGAATATGTAAAAGTTTGTTATTAGAAGCAGTTACAAAAGTTTAATTACAATGGAATGGTGATATTGTTGAAATTAAACACTTGTAGGCAATTTGCACTGTGATTTTACAGTATATCAACAGCATTGGTTTTTGATGCAATGAACTTTTATACAAAAATTGTTTATGGTTTCTTGTAGTTGCAGTTGACAGTTATATAATAAATGTCCACATCTGTTGCCAAATGGGTACACTGATAGGCAGGTGAATAATGTTTTTTTTTTTATCAATAGGTTGCAATATATTTTCTACTTATTAGTACACCAGTTAATGTAATGATTTCATTGTCATGAATATAATTTCAGATCTTGAAATTGATAAAATGCTTTTAGTTGTAACAGCAAATTAAATTAAAATTTGATATATCACGATTAAGCTGTTACATTTGGTAGCACAGTGTATCACAATCTTAGTGTGCGAAGCGCATATTATTTCCCACCAAAGCTGGGAGCATAATTACTAAGATATATAGATATTACAGTAATTTAAAAGCCATAAATGTAATCTTAAAGCTATTTGAAGCTACACTAGATCTTAAAGCAAATAAAGGATAGTTACCACTTTGTGGAAGCTGGTACAAATGCTTAACATAGGTATTAACAGTTGCGATGATGTAATTCTCACAGTCCTGATGTTTTTAAGCTACCAGTTCTAATCATATGAAGTGGCTGTATAATACTGTTTACAGAAAGATAATGTGCCACTACTGATTTCCAGCGTGCTGAATATTGTAGTTCTGTCTTGTCACTTTATTAGGATACAAGTAGATGGTCTTCTGTTACAATTCAGCTGATACTCTATATAGGTTGTGTGAAAAACCTTGGCACCACTATTCTCTGAGTCCAGGATGCTTTTGGTCATGTGCATATATAAGATCATATGTGCTGACTCCAATATCAACCTCAGAAGCTTCAATGTTTCAACTAATAACTATTGTTATACACATTCCTATGTGAATTTTAACACTAGTTGTAAAGGGATCTTGTTATCAGCGAGTCATACATAAGCACAAATCCACATGTTATCATAGCCATTACACAGTTCCAGTTAACATTCTTAAGTGGATAATATCCAAGGTTGTTTAAGCTTTACTTCTTACATACATTAGCAATAAATTACATCTGCGCTATCCAAATTGTTAAAGAACACACATGCTGACATTTAAAAGACTTTAAAGGACTTTTACAAAACTATCCAGCCTGAATCCAGCCAACTCTGAGCGACGCGTTTCGCTGTGTATCTATCTACGTCATCTTCAGGCTTGGTGCGGTGTTATTTCAGGTTTGGCTATTTAATTTGGTCTCGCTTCAACATCATTACCACGTGTGCGTGCTGTGCTTGCACACCGATGCAATAACAGGCTCCATGCTGCTGGTAACGGCGGGATGTCTGTGTTGCACACGTGATCATGGTTAGCATCAATAAGCAGTTTTTCTGCATATTGTAATTGGTATTTTGTTTGTGGGGCTGCTAAGGGACTATGACTGAGAGTCCATCATCTACCAGAAAATATGTCCAACTAAATGAATATAAAGTCATTGGAATACCTTATTAAAATATATTAGGTCAGAAAATTATTTGCTACAATTAGGATATGACTTTTTTTTTGGGGGGGGGGTTGAAAACAAACTGTTGGGGGAGTAATTATCAGGCAAAATATTTTTAAAATTTGGATTGAAATAAAAATAATCCAATTGATTATATTGAGAATTGCCTGTATTATATGTAATGTTGCATCCATATTTTGCATCAGTAGGATAACTGCCAGATAACATGAAAAAGATTAATAACAGTAATTCATTATCTTATCCTTGTCTATGTCTATGCAGTGTTGGCAAATGACAAATGCAAAGAAATCAACAGTGTACTAATTTAATCTTTTTGCCTTTGTAAGAAAAAAGCAATGAGCTATTATAAAATGCCTGCTTTTTTTTTAACCAAATATTTAAAGCATGTTATTTGGGGGTAAATTTCAGGGTGCAATTAGGTAAACCCTAAAAATTCATACCTTAATTATCACTGCAACTAAGTGAAGAAGAGATGTCTATTTATATTCAAGTATCACAAGTGTAATTTTATTATACCAATAACCTCAAAAGAAACTATGAATAGCTTTTTAAAAATGTCAATGATATTATGATCAGTGATACGGACATTGGCTTGTTTTCCAGAATATGATGCAAAAGCCACTTCATGCCTCTTGAACATTTATTATTCTTCCAGGAAATATCCATCTGCTTTTACAGAAAGTTATCACTGTTAATAGTTCCTTTTTATAGTTGGAACTTTTACATGCTCTATTATTCTTCTTATGCCGTCCTGTGGCCGAGTGGTTAGCGTGCTTGGCTACTGATCTAAGGGACCTGGGTTCGAACCCCGGTTAAGGAATGGATGTTTGTATTGTTTTTCTGCTGAGGTCCCACCATCCTCATAGGTTGTTGTTGGGTTGTTTTACCTCTGAGCGACACTTTTTTGCATACCATGGGCTAAATGGCCAGGTCACATGGACCCCAAAGGCTCAGAGAAGGTTGGGGGAGGGGACCCACTGGAACAGCTGTTGGGAGACAGATGGTAGCCTCCCATCAAGGCCATCCAGCGTGTTCTTTAATGTACACAGGGTATGGCTCTCCCGCACACGGGGCCACAGCTTAACGTCCCATCCGATGGACGGCAGCCTTACCAAGCCCATCGGTGTCCCCTACTGACCGTGGGCAGGGCGGGGAATTTTGCGGAGATAAATCTCAACGCTGACCCAACTGGGACTCGAACCTGGGAACTACAGATTACGAGCCTGGCGCGCTACCGACTGAGCCACCCCCGCCCCCCATCCTCATAGACCTCCGTGGCATATAAGCTGGCAGGCTCCTGTCAGACCTCTGTGGCAAGCAGCTGCTTGAGACGGTATTTATTTTTTATTATTCTTATTGAGAAAGTCTTGATAAATTACATAATTTAAACTCGGCTACACAAATTATTAAAATACAAACAAATACCATTTAACACACCCTCAGCCAGAGCCGAAACTAGGTGGAGGGCTCAAGGCCCCTCCCCCCCCCCCCCCCCTCCTTTGAGAATTCTAGTAAGGGTAATGGAGGCCAAAAATGATTAAACTTGTGTATATTTCATACATTTTTCAATAATTTTTTAAACCTCTAATATGAAGGGGGGAAATGTGACATTGTAATGGAAATCCAGGCTTCCCCCCCCCTCCTTTTTTTTCCCTAGATCTACATCTGCCCCTAGCCAATGTAAATTCACTATAACATGTTAAAAATATTAATTTTTTCCATTAAGTCGTTGAAAAATAAAGAAATATATATTCACAGAATTACTTATGCACAGCTACTGATGAAGCAGTCTAATAATGCACTGTTTTCTTGAGCAAGAGTTCCCATAAAGTGATGATTATCAAACAGGTGTGTACTAAGAAAACATGACTTCTAAAATGTGTTTAACTGGATCATTGAAGAGATGCTTTCTGTAATTACTGCATGGCTCTTCTGTTGGAAAGGCACAACTATGACTCCACAGAGAGAGTATTATGAAATGTAATTTTGATGTAATGCCTGAGTGCTATGAACCAATGTTATGTACCTTGTAAAAAATAAAAGTTAAGTTGTTGATATTAAACTCTTTCTTTGAGTGAGAGCCATTCCAAAAGCATTAATTTGGTTACAGTGAACTTCAGCAGACTTCACAGTGTTATTTTTTTATGTTTAATTTTAATTTTATCTATAAATATAAATTGTACCAATCTTTTATATATATTTACAGTATTGAATTTTCTCTATATCACTGTGAATGCATTGGGGTTGGGCCTATAACCTATCTCATTAAAATATATGTTATAATACTCTTGGCAAATGCAAATTTCAATTAACACAGATTTGCCATAATGTATCCACCACATTAAACCTTATGCTGCCACGACCTTAAAAATGAGGTTCATGAAACCTGCATATATGGCTATGAACCATAAACTTGATGTTGAAGAACACAAAAAATTTTTAATTTTAAAATATTAAGGTGTGAAGTAACTTTTTAAGTATTTATATATAAAATAGATATTTCAGAGCTCCTAAATAATGCTAATTTTTTCAATTTGATACTCAACTCAATATGTTAGAAAATAAACAGCCCTTTCTCTTGTTCAAACTGTTATTAGCACAGTCTAGATTATGCTATCACCATAACTGCTGTTCTATATTTAGAACATTCACCCACTAATTGGCTGAGAACTCCATAGAGTTAACTGTTATTTAGTAAACATCTGACCATCTGTGTTCTCATAAAAACGAAGTTAAATACCAAAGGAACTTTTTTTTAATTTGTTTTCAGTGATTTGCACAAAAATATAACCTATATGTTTTTGCACCATTGTAGTATATTTTACAATTAAAAATTATTTTAGTGTTTCTAAATTATTTTTATCTATTATCAGATATTTTTTACAAAAGGTGTACAAAAAGAAAAATCAATATTTCTTTGTTCATGAGATTGGTAATGTCAGGAGCATGATATTGATTGGCAAACATCTGGCTTTGATTTCAAACTTAGTTTGCATGTTAGACTGTACAGATTGGATATTTTTACTTGATTCAGAAATTACTAAAATGTTTTTATATTTTGCTAATGAAATAGTTTTCTAAGGACAAAACCAATGGATATTATCAAGTTGAATTTGAAAATTGTGAGCATTTTATAAAATATTTCATTGACTCATTTGACTGAGAAACTTTCCAGTTTTTCATAGAAATTTTATAAATCTTCATGAAATCACACTTTCCTAAGGTAACTGTACAGTTTGGTTTTCATGAAAAGGGAATCTGCACATCCAAACGTCTGGCAGTCCCTATCTGAAATCTCACCACTATTTACAAATTCTGCAATATTTAGCTACAGTTCAAATACAGATTGCTATTTAGGCCCAGGCATTTAATATATTATAATTACTATTTTAATTTTTTGTTCAGCAGTCAGTTTTTCAGGTTGGTTGGTTTACCTCTGAGCAGCACTTTTTTTGCACACAATTGGCTAAATGGCCCATTTACATAAACCACGAGGGCTCAGAGAATGATGGGGAGGGGACCCACTGGACAGCTGTTAGGAGACAGATGGAAGCCTGACTTCAAGGCCATTTAGTGTGTTCTTTAATGTGCATAGGGTATGGCTCTCCTGCACATAGGGCCACATCTTAATGTCCCATCTGGCAGACAGTGGCCTTTCCAAGTCCATTGGTGTCCTGTACTGACTGACACAGGGTGGGGGTTTATTGGAAATGAATCTCAGTGCTAGCACAGGCGGAACTCGAACCTGGGAACTGAATATTACAAGCATTGTTTGCTACCAACTGAGCCACCACTGCCTCACTTTTTTAGGTAATAGGGCACAAAAGACATTTATTGGTTCAGACAATCTGTAGTTCCCAGGTTCGAGTCCCAGTTGGGTCAGCATTGAGATTTATCTCCGCAAAATTCCTCGCCCTGCCCACGGTCAGTAGGGGACACCAATGGGCTTGGAAAGACCGCCGTCCGTCGGATGGGGCGTTAAGCCATGGCCCCGTGTGCGGGAGAGCCATACCCTGTGCACGTTAAAGAACACGCTTGATGGCCTTGACGGGAGACTACCATCTGTCTCCCAACAGCTGTTCCAGTGGGTCCCCTCCCCCAACCTTCTCTGAGCCTTCGGGGTCCATGTGACCTGGCCATTTAGCCCATTGTGTACAAAAAAGTGCCTCTCAGAGGTAAAACAACCCAAATATTGGTTCAGAGCAAGAAAGTTAAAGGGTAGCAATTGAGGATAAGGTGGAATTAATTAATATATGTATGTGGCAAGAATTTTGTAGACAAATGCTGTAAGTATTTGTTCCAAAATCTATTGTTCTCATAGTGTGGAAGAATTGTAATTGTATGAACACAATACAAATAAAGTGAATAGTTTCCATTCCAAATGTTTATCTCCCAGAATTTAATATATTAGCACTACCTTGATATAACATTTTTAGTGAATGTTTCTGAAATTTCATTAGAATAGTGTTTCAGTAGTCAGTTTCTCTTAGTACAAATCTTGTCTATAAAAGGACAATTAATATGACTGGATCTGACCTTTTGGAGCATAAAAATTTCTAAGAGGAATAGTATATTTCTCTTTTTTTTTTTGGTAAATGAATTAGAATTGCAAGTTGCAGTATTAAAGATCTGCAAAGTATGGAAAGAAAATATTTGTAATATATTCGTCTAGTCCTTTCTAAATGGGGGAAAAATGCACCAATCCCCCCATGTCATCCTCTGTGATTATAGTTCCTTTTGCTGTTTTAGTTTTATAGGATTTACTCATTTTTTTCTTTGTAGCTGGACGTAAGGTATTCCACGAATTCTTGCAGTGTGAATATAGTGAAGAGAACATTCTCTTTTGGCTTGCATGTGAAGATCTTAAAAAGGAATGCAATCCAGAAGTTGTGGAAGAGAAGGCTAGAGTGATTTATGAAGATTATGTGTCCATTCTGTCACCTAAAGAAGTAAGGATATTATGAACAAATGGTTGCAGTTAAAATAATTTTATAATATGGTTTTTATCCTGTACTTATGGGAAAGATTTTTTAGTCCCTAATGATTTTAGTGCCTACCCAAAATATTTTGCTTTACCATCTGAAGTGACTTTTCTTTTTTACTATGTCAGTAAACTTATCACCACAAATAAACTTGCTTTTTTTGCTGTCCCCAAATATTACTAATTTGCCTGCCAATTTTATTTCAGAATTAAAATTTTATGAAATGCTTTTTCTAATCTTTTGTGTAAATTGCCCATGCAATTTTTATGAGCTTATTAATTGAGTAAAGAGAAATTTTCTATTAAGTACCATAATTACATCTATAATGGATGATATAATTATGATATAATAAATTGTACACTGTTTCAGCAATTGTTGTATCTAGCATCAAATAACTAGTTCTTCACAAAATCATTGTTAATTTCAGCACATTGCAACATGATGCTCGTAGCAATATATGTGAGTACTTATCATAAGAAGATGAAAGTGTTTCTAGTGCATTAGAATCCCAGTCATTTGGATCTTTTTAATATGAATTTCCAATTTATACAGATCAAAACATCATCATCATCATCATCCTCAAGCAGCCATGGGCTACGGAGGTCCAACCAGACCGTGCAATTTAGTTCTCCAAGCAAGTCTATCCTGAGCTACATCTACTGCATCTGGCCACTGCACACCAATTCTAACAAGGTCCTGTTTGACATTGTCTGCCCACCGCATCCTAGGTCTCTCCTTCTTTCTGAGGCCTTTAAGCGCACTGTTCATAACCCTATTCGCCAATCTATAATTATTCATACGGGCAACATGGCCAAACCAACGGAGTCTCTCTCTGCACAATATGCTGCTTAAAGGAGGTCGCAAACTCCTTTGCCTAACCTCATCATTAGTTACAAAGTTGAACCATCTAATGCCCAAGATACTGCGTAAGCATCTGGAATCAAAAGCATCTAGTTTTCTGTTATCTTGTTTACAAAGTGTCCAAGTTTCACTACCATAACTAACCCTAGAAAGAACCAAACTATTATACAGTCTAATTTTAGTCTTTAGGTGTAAACGCCTATTTCTCCACACTCTCCATAGGTTCTTAAAAGTCCCAGCAGCAATCCCTATTCATCTGTTAATCTCATGCCGCACATCACCATTATCTGTTACATAGCTCCCAAGATAATTAAACTGTGACACCTGCTCAAGACTGCAACCATTCAGATTAACTGAATCACAACCTGCCTGACCAATTTTCATCACTTTAGTTTTCTCTCTGTTTATAACCAAACCTACTCTACTACCAGTCTCATCGACAGCTCGAATGAAAGAGTTCATCTCATCAACATCATTTGCCAAAAGGGCTAAATCATCAGCATAATCTAAATCAGAAATTTTCGTATCTCCAGCCCATTTAAGGCCAAAATCTTTCCCTTGAAGTGAATTTCGCATAACATAATCAATAACCAAGCTAAAGAGAAAAAGAGACAAAATGCACCCTTGTCGAACACCAGAAGTAATGCTAAACCAATTGCTACAAGCCTTACCAACTCTCACACACGACTCAGTGTTATTATAGAGAGCTTTCATAATGTTTACTAACTTGTCAGGTATACCATATGATCTCACAATCAACCACAAATTATGATGATCAACAGAGTCGAAAGCCTTTTTGAAATCAACAAAGCTAGCAACCAAAGGTTTCTGAAACTCTAAACATTTCTCAAGAATCTGCCTAAGTGAAAATATCTGATCCACACATCCCCTACCACTTCTGAATCCACATTGCTCATCACGCAATTGACTGTCAACCAGATTCTTAATTCTATTAAGCACAATCATGGAAAGAACTTTACCTGGAACAGAGAGTAGGCTGATACCCCTATAGTTATCACAAGAACTGCGATCACCTTTTTTGAAAATAGGGATAACAATAGCTCTGGTAAAATCCTTAGGAACCATGCCTTTATCATAAAAGATATTCAGAATTTCAGTCATCCAAGTGGTAACCGAAACATTCCCAGCTCTAAGCATTTCCGTAGTAATTTCATCTACCCCTGGGGATTTATGAAGTTTAAGTTTAGAAACAGCCAAAATAACTTCAGATTGTGTTATAGGTCCAACATTAAAGCCACCAATGCATCTATCATCATTGCAAACAATGGGAGTAGAACTAACTACATTGTTTAGAACATCACTGAAATGCTCAGCCCACCTAGCCATGACAGAATCCTCCCCTTCTATAACCTTACCTTGTTTATCCTTCAATCCTTGTATCCCTGTCCGTTTTCTACCACACAAAACATTAACTATCTGGTACAGCTCTCTGCTGTTGTGCTGTCTAACTGCTTCCTCGGCTTTGTCAGCCAAACCATCAAGCCAAAGATTCTTATCAGCAGCTAACTGATCCTTTACAAGTTTATTAAGATCTCTGTAATGCTTTCTATTAGGACTAGTAGGGTATTGATTAAGGGCATTCCTGCAATTCTTTCTTTCCGAAATAAGCTCAAGTGCCTTATCACTCAGATAATTTTGCCTCTTCTGCTCCTTTTTTCCTAAAAGAATACTGTTAGTGTCCAAAAACTCCTGTTTAAAATGATCCCATTCTTCTCAACTTCAGTAGTAAGCAAACCATGACTGTCATAATGACTAAGTAACCTATCATGGTAAGCTTTGGCTATAACTGGATCTTTCAGAGATTCAGTATTAAAAGTAAATTTTTTAACCCTAGCACAACACTTTTTAAGTTTAAGTTGCAACACACTTTTAACAAGGTAATGGTCAGATCCAATTTCAGCTCCCCTATATGCCCTGGTATTCCTAACAGAACTAGCCCATTTGCTGTTAATTAATATGTAATCAATCATATTCTTATGCAGCCCATCAGGTGAAACCCATGTGTACTTACGTATGTCGCGGTGTTTGTAATAAGTGTTAGTTATTCTGAATCCATTGAGTTTACTTACCTGTAGGAGACGTTGCCCATTGCCATTGCAGCTACCAATACCAAAAGGGCCTATTACTCCTCCCCAAAGGTCAGAGTCAGTACCAACTTTGGCATTGAAGTCACCAAGAACAAGGGTAATATCTCCTTTCTTGACAGAATTCAAAATATCCTGAAGTTGTTCATAAAACCTATCCTCATCCTCATCGGCATCCTCAGTGGGGGCATAACAGCAGATAACATTCAAGTCTTTAATGCTTGTCTGAAATTTTGCTGTAAGAAACCTTTCATTAATGCACTCATATCCTAGAAGAGCATCGCTAGCGTGTCTGCTGAGAAGCAGACCCACGCCTTGGTGATGCTTGTTGTTGTCCCTCCCTGAAAAGAGAAATTTAAGATTATTTTTAAGAATCTGACCTTTATCTGTCCATCTGGTCTCTTGCAAGCCAAGAATATCTAAATTATAACGGTGGAATTCTTGTGTGAGGACATCAAGAGAAAAAGCTCTGTGCAGAGTCCTCACATTCCAACTACCTATGGAGAGAAAATGGTTAGTAGGATGTTTAAAGAAACTATGTTTATTGAGAGAGGGGATGCCGACAATATCAAACAGCCCCCTAATCGCAGACATGGGGCAAAGACCCGTTCCCCCACTACTAAAGGCTGAAGCCATCTACACTGGAAGACTTCCTCCAATGTAGAATTTGACGATGCCAATAGAAGCAAAGAGTTCAGGTGCCTGCGATGACTTCTGCTCAGGATTATCCACCAGCTGATAAACATCCTGTGAATCTATTCACTTGGGGCTGTCAACCCACAAACAAACAGAAAACACAGCGGAAGATTTTCCCTCCACAGAAGCCCACCAGTGCAGCAAAATCAGGATCCATAATCAAGCTCAGAGCCATATATCTGTCCAGTCCAGTAGGTTTATATGGTCAGCACCAGGACCCTGTGTGGTTGACCACTCCTCAGCAGGGTAGAAAAAAAAGAAAAGTAGCCATAGTTGTCCAGATCAGTAGGCCACACTAATCTGGCAGCCCTCCCCTTCCGTTCACTTCCACAAGAGAGTATCTCTTTTGAAAGTTACTAACGGTCCACACCACGAGAAGGCGGGGTCGGACATTAGGTGCTAGGCCTGGCTGGTTCTATGCATCATCACAGGGGATTGGTGCATAGCTCTCCTTCCAGTGACTACCTAGCTACCATTTACAGACCGATCAAAACATGGATTAAATCAATTTATTTTAAAAGAAATTTGTAAATTGCTTCTGATGGACTTTTTTATTTGCTTGTAGAATGATTTATAGAGTTCTATACCTCTTTTTTTAACTTCTATAATAATATGAGCTAATGTTTTCATATGTTGTTGTTTGTTCTTTTGACAACATTTAACTCTTTTAGAGAAAAAAAATCTTTTTGGGTTTGATAGGTATTGATGAAACATTGGAATTCACTTTTTCTTAATATCCCAGTAGCCTTAATTTTTTAACCCTTTAATAGTAGAAAAAGTTAAAAATTCCAAAATATTTATTGAATATTGCAAACGATCTATTTATGTTTGAAATTTTAGGCATAAAATATAAAGATCAAGAAGTTGACATTGACAGTAATGATTATGGTCTGCTGAAAACTGTATTTTAAATTAGAAAGTGAAGAAAAAAATTTTTTTTTTTTTAATATTTCCTATTGAAAAAATTGGTATAAATGTTATAATTTATTGATTAATATTATATTTTATCTGTGCTAATTGTTTTTGTATAAATAGCACTTTACAGTATAGAACTTTTCCCCCCATTTCAGGTTAGTCTTGATGCAAAGGTGCGCGAGATTATTAACACGAACATGGTGCAGCCAACGTCGAACACTTTTGATGAAGCACAACTTCAGATCTACACCCTGATGCACAGAGACTCTTACCCACGGTTCCTCAGTTCGCCATTGTACAGGCGAATGGCACAGCTGCCTTCCCCCACTTGCAAGGCCAGCATCAGTGTTGGGTAGTGCATGCCCCTGCACGCCTTCCTGCAATCTCCACTTGTACAGACAGCCACAGGCATTTGCTGCTCAATGTGTAGCCAGCTGAGATCAACCAAATGCTCACAAAACAAAGTAAACATGTTTCCACGTCTGCTGACTTCTACTGAATTGCTAAGTGATTCGTACGTTTGCATTGTAGATAAATGTTTAGGTACCATTTCTGTGATCGATACTTTTATCTTGAGCAGATAATGAATCTATATGTATAGTGAATATATGAATTCTAAATTAATGTTAAAATTTATTTAGCAGTTCTACAATAGCCATTAAAATTTTATAATAATTATAACAGTTTTTTAAACTTAGATTTTATAAAAGACAATTCAACCAAATATTTATTTTCACAATTAAATAAAAGCTATCAAATTCCATGTGCTTTTCAACATAGAATAAATCTCATTAACATGGTATAGGGGACCATGTAAATTAGTAGTGTTTAATGAAGTTGGTATTATATATTATAAAAAATTTGCTGAAGTAGTTTTTGTAAAGGAATATATTATTTTCCCCAAGTTTATATAAAACAGTGCTATAAGCAACATATTGAAATGCTTTAGTCAATGAATAATTATGATTCAATATTGGATGCAATCTGAAAATATTGGCATCATTGAAATTCTATTATTCAGACTATCTGGTTTACAGTCCTGGCCTTACAAGACCTTTTAAATCTAGTCAAAAGAGTTTGATGTTTTTAGCTATTAGTTAACTGCTGTTGACTTCATTTATTATATATTTGAAAACAAAAATGATAATTATAGTTGTGAATATATTGCAGACAGCAATAATATGGTTAGTGCTAAATTGCTAAAGTTTCTGCACTCATCTGAGTCATATGCTTTCTCTACCAATGTGCAATCAGTTATGCCTTATTATTGTCATTAATCAAATGTTAATAAAAAAAGCTATTATAGTTTAATATACGTATGTACTTTATTTTTATTTGTATTATGGACATATGTCTGGTCTTGCAGACATTAAATAATAGATATACAGGGTGAATCTGAAAAAGTGGGCAAAACTTTACGGGGTGGTAGAACGCAGCTATACGAACAATATTCGTCATAGAAAGTATGGGCGGAACGCAAACAGCGAGCCGCTAGGTGGCATTGGAAATGATATAAAAGGGTCGGTCCTCGCACCCAACGGCATTTCTACCGTGGATTGCCGAGAGGATGGCTGGTCATACTAACCACGAAATGGCGGATATGCACTTTGTATACGGTGCGGCGGACGGGAATGCAAGTGAGGCACAGAGTATCTCCTCTCCTTCTTGTGTTCATTCTTTAAATGTGACAGTGGAAAACTACCTTTTAACTTCTCACCGCTTGCGTTCCGACCATACATTCTATGACGAATATTGCTCGTATAGCTGCGTTCTACCACCCCCTAACATTTTGCCCACTTTTTCAGATTCACCCTGTATATATAGAGAGAAAATCTTGCTAGAAAAATATATGTAGCTTAAAGTGGTTTAAGGCAGACCTCATTAACTCTGTGTGATATTCATGTACTTAAATTTGATGCTTTTTTTCCATCATTGAAATTTTTTATTTGAAGAGTGCAAACTTTGCCTTCCTACTGCTTGCTAAATGTAAGTTGGGCTCAATTTTCATATAATTTGCAGAGAAAAAAAATTATTTATATTCAGTGAATTATTTTGTTTGAGCATTTGTCCATGGTATTCAAGTTTGTGATTTTGAGAATTGGTTATATCTTTTGAGTGTATTTTTTCTATAAAACAAATTTAAAGGGTATTTGGCATTAAAATTAGAAACTATCATTGAATGCAAAAAGTACATATGAGAGATAAGTGGGCTCAATTTTTTTTTGTCTGGGTCTGCCCGAAATTATACAGTCGAAACACACATGGGATAATTCAATAATTTTGAGCCTAAACTCAGTTAGAGAATTCTGACTCAATCATTTAAACACATCTGCAAATGTGCATTTTGCTCAATCAGTTTTTAATTATTTGTATTACATTCCATTGCAAACTTTAAAATAATTTTATTTATTTGGAGAAGAAAATTTGGAATCTCAGTGTTATTTGAAATAAAAAATACTGGAAATAATCCTTTGCAATTGAAAATTCTTGAAATCGTAAACACTAAGAGCATTTCATTAATAAAGCAGGGAATCCCTGAAAAAAATAAAGTTGAATATTTCTTATTAATAATAAATATTTAACACAGTAAAAAATGAAAATTGCAATAAAAAATTTACATTTTTATCTAATTTTTTCCCAAAAAATTTTTAGTTTTATAGAAATCTAAAAATTAAATTATAACCAGTTCTGAGCTCAAAGATCTCCATGTTATTTGAAGGTCAAGCCCAGTCTACACCCGAACTCCTCTCTAATACATACATATGTATGTAATTCATGTTACTTATGCATTAATAGTTTACATTGTAATAGTCACATGATTGTAGTGTAAGGTAAAAAAATTCTTTTTTAGGTAAAATATGTAGAAACATGAAATTATATTTGAGTAAGTCATTTCAGGTTTCTTAGTTCAATTTATAAGATATTTGTAGCTGATGACGATAAAAATATTATGTTGTAGGACTTGGAAAGAAGCCATACCAGTACTTGCAAAAGTCAACTCTTTTTCTGTTTCAGAGCTCTGGGAATTATATGGAAACCCTAGTAACACAAAACTATAAATACAGAATGGAGATTTAATGCTGAATTCATATTATTCTGCAGATATCCAATATCATGAGTTATATAATAAAGTAGTGAAAAAATGCCATCCTTATAATTCTTTTTTACGTTCAGTTGTTTCAGTCAGAAATGTACTGATGATCAAGTTTCTGGAGTGGGCAGAGAATAAGACAGGTAGAGTTTCCCAATTAATAATATACTCCACCAGATAGGAAAAGTTAAGATTATATTCTATATGGATAAACATTTTATTGTTGTTTAGTTTTTAAATCTATGTTTAATATCAGTATACATTTAGGTTAAAAGAAAATGATACAAAGACACTGGTTTCAGATTTCAAAACTGATTGACAAGTTCAAGAGTTTTTATAAGATTGGATGGGGGGATCTTTCCCTCCTGGAATTCTATCTTTGGTTTTGGACTTATTCTTGTGTATGTTTTCTGTGAAATTAATCATGTATGTGATTTGCAGAATGGGAATCGGAAATGTGTTTATAGGTCTGATATGTTACAAATCCTTAACACCAAATTTTGATTCAATCTATGGCAAAATGGCTGAAATATTAAGCTTTCACACATGAACTCATAAGTGACATAAGCTTTGTAGGTGGATAGTATTATAATCAATATTCAGTAGCTAATTTAAATAGTAGCTGCATTAGTGAATTATAAATCAGTGGGATGCCCAAAGAAACACTTTCTTTCATAAAAATTATCTCTACCTGCTCTATTAATGCTTACGCATTTTAAACTAACAACATCCCTTAATTATACAAAGCAACTTCTATATTGCCCAAATTTTTGATATTATTATTGAAATTTAACCTTTGACCAATGCAAAATATTAAAAAATCTACCCGATATATCACACATTTTTGGCGAGTTTTTTAAATCTGTTACCATTGTTACTTATTGGTAAAGGATTTGTTTCAATAAAATCAATACTCAAAATATTTATTTATATATATATCCATATTATAATTTTTAAGTCCTAATTTATTATTGAGTATTTTGAGTCTGTTATACTTCTTGATTCCCACTTTACCTAGGTATACTTGTAATTTTTCTCTTTCATGGTCTTTTTAATTTTGGGACATTTTTACTTCCAGAATTGGAAGTTTACTTTTATCTGTATCTGTATTCATCAGTTTTTAATAAGTCCCAATCTTTTTCCACATTTCTTAGTATCACCATTTAGGATACTATTTATTTCTTTGTTCTTTGGGATTTAATCTTACAAAATCTTTTTTGCTTTTTGGCATTGTGTATATATTGGCATATGATGTGCATCTTTTACCCTTTCAGTCCCAAATTAATCTATTAATTTGGTTAAGCTATTAATATATGGAGCATCACATTATTGTTATTTGGACCCAGATGAACATCTTTCGAAAACAAAAAGTGAACATGAAAATAAAAGAAAACCAAGGTAGAAATTAAAAATTAATTCCTGTATTAAATTACCTATGATAAACTTTGAAAACACACTTTTATAACTGTGTTCCTTTTATTGCAGGGCTTTGTTATCAAGTAAATATGTGTTCGCTGTTTTATAAAATCATAATTATATGACCTGATGTGCCAGTGTTTTTCTGATACTCCACTGAATCCTTTCCCAGCTTGCCAGCTACTTGTCACCATCATTTGGGCTCTGCTGTGCCACTAGTATGGCTCCCAACAGTTCACTTGCCAAACAAGGTGCTCTTGACATTACATAATTGTCACTCACACAATCACCACACTTGAGGATGCTATGTTGACTACTAAAACACTTTTGCAAACATTAAGTATGAAAATGACATAAAACAAAAAATTATATGTTCATTGTATTCTAACATTGACCAGCACAGGTTTTAGTCTCAAAAGTGCCCTTCATTCCTAAGTTTCTTCTGTGCTGGGCAGTTGCTCACTTTGATTAGTTGATGTCTGCAACTTTCTTAACCTCCTTTTGCCATCACTCATTAGTAACTGTGGGAGATATGGAAGACAGTAATCTCCTCAAGTGCTTACTTTTCTGGTTATCAGTCTTTTTAACTTTATGTAATTGGTAATTTATTACATTACTGGAAACAATTTTTAAAGCATATTAATTAACAATTTTATTCATCAAAAATCAATTTTGCATCTAGTGTTCCCATGAAGATTGAAAGAGCTAAAATTTATTTCTTTTTTTAAGAGTTTGATATTCCCTGTTCGTTAACTGTTTTCATTAAAGTTTTAGTAATTTCATTTAATGTTCTCTAATTGAGTGGTTAGCGCGCTTGGCTGTTGATTTAAGGGACCTGGGTTTGAGCCCCGGATTAAGGCATGGATGTTCGTGTTATTTTTCTGCCGAGGTCCTGCCATCCTCTCAGATCTCCTACTGTGGCATATAAACTGACAGGCTCCTGTCAGACCTCTGTGACAAGCAGCTGCTTGAGGGGGTATTTTTTTTTATTTTTAATCTGTTACATTGTTACAATTCTCTTATTCATTGCAACTCATTAATATCATTATTTTCTTTAACATTATTTTCTTTAAATTAAATTTTCCAATTTAATTTAATGTCCTTTTCTTCCATTTTCTTCAATTGGTTTGCTATTTCTTTCATAATTCTAATTTCCAAACTCTGCACTATTAACATAGTCTTGTATTGCTTCATTAATTCCGTGTCATTTATTTTACTGTTTCAACCTTTTTTTAACATTATTGCTTTATAATTCAGCACAATAATTGGTCTGTTTTCCAGTTTATTTATGTGAAGCATATCCTCAGAAATATGGACTATGCCTTCCCAAAGCTGATGGAGGTGGAGATGGCTCAGTTCACCAAGATTTTTAGGTATCACTGCACCCAGGGGCAGCACTACCATACCTGCACTGGGTGGCATTTTTTACGGGCAGCAAATATGCAAATAAAGTAATGACCGTAGCTGCCATAGGGTTGACTGGTTTAAATATGATCTATTTTTAAATGTATGGTTTTCGATTGCTTTTAAAAATGACATTAAATTTAGCTAAATTAAGCATTAATATATATTATCAGACTTTGAGGAAGGGGTGGTAGAGCTCAAGTTAGCTCCAAACTCAAAATAGTTGGTTCTGACCTTGACTGTACCATGTAGCCCATTCTGCCAAACAGAGGTATTGGTATATTCATACTAGTAAAAAAAGTTAATTTTCCACTCATCCTGGAACAGTAGCTTTTTTACAGCCCTGCAGATATATACATAGGTGACAATCACAGCGTTACCCATATGTCGTCGAAATATTTTTCCACAAAATATTTATTGATATATACATTATAGGAAAGACATCTTTCCAAACCCTATGACAAAATATTAAACTTTTAACAATTCCATAAACTGTTAAAAAGATATAATTTTTATGATTTGTGGTTATTAGCTTAGAAGTATCAGTAATGTTTTAAATTCTTAATTTGCCTCCTTTAAAAATAAAACGTTGCAAGTTTTGAAGCACTACTGGTTTAATAATATACACTGTCTTACCAAAATATTAGAATTTTCATGATATATCAATGGGAATCAAAATTCCAAGATCTTTAACATTTAAAATATGCATTTAATGGGAAAATGTAACTGAAGATAAAGATCATAATCAAAATTATTTAAATCTCAATTTCCAACAAAATTCATTCAGTATTTAAAGAGTTATGGAAGCTGGAATATTTCACAACAGTAATGCTTCACAAGAATTTACTTCAGAAATTAATTAAAACTCAAATAATAAGTATTGTTTTGAAAAATTTAATGATATAAATACAGGTTGAGCATTCCTAGCCCAAAATGCTTGGGACTAATTTTGGAATAATGTTGGAATAACTGGGGGATTTATCTTGGGAATAATGTTTCAATTTTGGAATTCATGACATGGTAGAGTTGAGAAGTGAGAAAAAAATTCGGACTTTAAAAAAAAACTTTATTTGACATAAAAAAACACGAATGTAAATGCAATAAAACAAAGAATGTAAATGTATTTATTTACCATCTTGGGAAGGGACATCGAAAGAGGTTGATGGACCAAGAGCTGGATTCTCCAGGGTTGAAGAAAAGACATCATGTTAGTTGGCCTTTTTTAATATTTTCTGTGCTGTCATTTGCCTCATTACCCAAGTTTTTATTTTAAAACCCTTTCTGGGGGTAAAATTAAAAAATACAATTCGCCCTTATGGGATTAGACCTCATGGGTTATGGACTGAAACAGAGTCATATTCCGATCCCAAAGGACTGCCTGCTGTCAGAGTGAAGTTACGGATTTTGGAATATTTCGGAATGGGGATACTCAACCTATGTACATTTTAGAAGTTTGCATAATGATTATTTCAATATGAGACAGCTCTAAATGATTCTTATAAAACAAGATTTTATTGTTAAATTTTCCAGCTTCCATAACTTTATAAATACTGAAATAATGTTGTTGAAAATTGAGATTTAAATAGCATTGATTATGATCTTTAGTTTATCTATAGTCACATTTTTCCATTAATGAAAAAAAATTTTCCATTATTTTAGAAATTCAGAAAATGCATATAGAGCTTTGAAGTCAGATTCCCATTGACATTACATGGAAATTCTGCAATGTTTTCATAGGGCAGTGTAGTTTATTCCTTTACTGGTATGTAAAGCTTACATTAATCAAATGATTTTCATTTTATTTCCATTTATATCTCAGATTAGTTGCTGTGGAAACATGGCTGCCTTGTTTTAATTGTAGCATTCACTCAGGAGCCATAACCTGCCACTAGGTGGAGCTACCTGTCTGTGTACCTGATCACCACAAGTGTTACCTGGACACTTAATGTCAAACTGTTGCTTGCGATTGCCACAGTCTTAAGTGTGGCAAGGACCTGTGATGCCTCACTTGGGGAAATACTTGGGCAACTTCAAATTTGGCTGCCAGATTCTGAAGAGAGAAGCTCAGTTTCAGTGCAACAATAACCCTAAAGGTGCAAAGTTGTCATTCAAGTTTATGCCAATTAGGAATTAAGTCACTATTTTTTCTTGTAACTTTTTATCTTAGATAAACCCTTTATTGTGATGTAGATCAGCTCTCACCTATGGATATTTAATTTAATTTATTTATTATTTCATTGATGGGAGTAGCTACCTATATTTCATTTTTGTTAGTTTCGATGTTCAATTCTCTAAGTGTTGTGTCTCCAGTAGCCATCAAGCTAGATGCTAACACTCACTTGTTTGTTAAGTCCTGTGCTGGTAGTTAACTGTTGCTTTCTTTGTTAATAAATAGTAAAAGTACCCTGACCAAAAATGATATTATTTTATTTATCACTGGAAAAGAATACAGAGTGTCCAAAAAATAAGCGTGGGGCTTCGAGAACCAATATGTAGGAATAAAATATACATATTCAAGAAAGTAGCCCCACCTGGGCAGCGTTGAGATTTATTTCCACAAAACTCTCCGACCTGCCCTCCCTCAGTAGGGGTCACTGATGGACTTGAAAAGGCTGCCGTCCATTGGATGAGATGTTAAGCTGTGGCCCTGTGTGTGGGAGAGCCATACCCTCTTCATATTAAAGAACACAGTGGATGTCCTTGATAGGAGACTTCAATCTGTCTCCTAACAGCTATCCTTTGGGTCTCCTTCCCCAACTATCTTGGAGCCTTCAGAATCCTTGTGACCTGGCCATTTAGTCCATTGTGTGCAAAAAAGTGCTGCTCACAGGTAAAAGAACCCAACTCTTCCAGAAAATAATATTTTAATCAGAAGTGTGACTCAAATAGTTTTGAACTTAATTAGTGAATTTCTACATGTGCACTGTTTATGACCCTGCATATGTCAATCAATATTCCACTTCTTGCCATATTTGCTGCAGCATATTTCTTGTTGCTTGCTGAGTTACTTCCTTTATTCAGACTTTCAAATGATTCAGGTCTCAAATTTTGTCCATGTTGGCATAATTCTTTTCAACGCTCCACAAATGAAAATTCGAGATCTGATTAATTTGGAAGCCAGAATAAGTTAAGTAACTGAGCAAGTAACAACAGATGTACTGCAGTGTGTATGGCAAGAAGTGGAATACCCATTGGACTTAAGCAGGGTCATGAATGGTACATATTATGTTCCAAACTATTTAAGGTACACTTTCAGTTAAAATATTACTTCCTTGAATATGTGTATTATTTTGCTACATGTTGGTTCTCAGAACACCACCATTATTTTTTGAACACCCTCTACTATACACCTTTTATTATTTCTTCTGGTGAAGTTCGTGATTTTAACAGACTAGTATTTTAGTTCCTAAATCTTCTTTGTTTATGTTTTGTTACCTAAATTGCTTATGTAAATATGACATTATAAATTTTTACATGAACTATTTTGTAATAATTTATTTGCTATATAAAAGAAAAAAATCTATAAATATGTTGAATAACGCATAACAATTGCGCTATGCTTGCACCTAAAGTAAAATGGAAAATGTTATCCTGTAGTACTGCTTATTCACAGTGCAATACCTTAAAGCACGTCTTAATCTCAAAAAATGTTTCTGGATCTTTTAGTGGTCCCTCTTAATATTTTGCAAAAGTATATTGTGTGTAAAAGTAAATACAAATTTATTATAATCTAAAATATTTCCCACTATACAGGGTGATTCAAAACTTATCGTTCAAATTTCGTGGGGAGGTAGGGAATGCGTCAGGAAACCGATTTCACATAGGAAAGTATGTCTACATGAACAAAATGGACAAGTAAAGTGAACACAAGGAAACAGTACAGTTAAGTGGTAACGAATGTGACTTTTATTCCAACAAGGTAAAGTACAGGTTCACAGTAGGTGCTCAAAATTGCGACCATTTACACGGACACAGGATTCACAGCGCCGTTGCATTGACCGCCGAACATTTTCAAACACGCCTGGCATATCACGGACAATGCCTGCGGCGGCCACTATTCGTGCAACCAGGTCCATTTCACTGTCGATGGGGGTCCATACACATGGTATTTCATGGCCCCCCACAAAAAGAAATCCATGGGCGATAAATCAGGTGACCTGGGTGGCCAAGCGATCGCTGATGACAGCGGGAGTGGTCGGGCGAGCTGTACACTGGTTGGGTACACACAGCGCCCTCTACACATGCATGCGTACATTTGCAGACATACTTTCCTATGTGAAATCGGTTTCCTGACGTATTCCCTACCTCCCCACGAAATTTGAACGATAAGTTTTGAATCACCCTGTATATAATTTTAATATTTATAATAGTAACAAGTAAATTACAGTAGTAATAAACTTTGTTTTGTTTTTTTTAACTTGTGAAGGAGAGAGCAAATTGAAATTCTGTGGAAGCAAATTATAATTTAACATAAAAATAACTTGAAGGTAAATACTGTAAAACTTGGAACAAGTTATTAGAAATTAAGCTCTTACTGAAAATTAAAAAGTTTAAAGTTTTTCATGGAGTGAGAACCAAACCCATGACCTCCTGATGACATTATCTGTTCTTGCTCCTGTCAAAACTTGACTTTTTGTTGATTCTTCACTTGTTTTATAATTAATAATAAAAATGTAGTAGAGTATTGCAAATTCTGTTAAAATACTTTAGTCTCTCAAAAAATATGCATTTGTTATTCATATATAAAGTTTGCACAGCCCTCATGAGTTTCATATCTCCTTTAATAAGAAATACTGGTTTAAGTAATCTACAAGTTAAAAGATATTCCTTGGGATTCTACTTACCATGGATATCTGAAAAAGTGTGTGTGAATGTAATATGCTATAGAGATTGTTGTGAGAGAAGTAATAGCTCAGCAGAAAGGCACACATACATGATTGAAACCCAAGTCTCCACTTTGGGTTGGGTTGTTTTACCTCTGAGCGGCACTTTTTTGCACACCATGGGCTAAATGGCCAGGTCACATGGACCCCAAAGGCTCAGAGAAGGTTGGGGGAGGGGACCCACTGGAACAGCTGTTGGGAGACAGATGGTAGCCTCCTGTCAAGGCCATCCAGCGTGTTCTTTAACGTGCACAGTGTATGGCTCTCCCACACACAGAGCCACGGCTTAACGTTCCATCCGACGGACGACGGCCTTTCCAAACCCATCGGTGTCCCCTACTGACCGTGGGCAAGGTGGGGAATTTTGCAGAGATAAATCTCAACGCTGACCCAGCTGGGACTCGAACCTGGGAACTACAGATTACGAGCCTGGCGCGCTACCGACTGAGCCACCCCCGCCCCTTCTCCACTTTGCACCAGAGGCATTAATTACTTAGCCACTGGCATGTCTTTGGTTAGCAATGAAATAAACTTAATGGACAGTTCCAACGTAAAATTCGAAGTTTTTTTTTCTATGATTCTTACTATCAGATCCATATACTATATTGCAAAAAGTGTCCGGACACTTTCATGTTAAGTGAATGAATAGCCACATTCAAATCTACCTAACTTTGAAAATAAGCTTTTTTTACGGAAAAATGTCACCACCCATAAATTGAAGGTCTCGGTCAGAGCTCTCTAAATCTCTATTTTCTATAATATTAATCTAATATTTAAAAAGTTATGGAAGCTGAAACAGTTAAGTGAAACTTTTGCTAGTTTGAAAATTTACTTAAAAAAGTCAAATCACAACTGTTATAACAAGTTGTTCGCAATATAAATGAATTTTGTGTAAGGATTTTTGAAGTTTTCATCAATTTTGGGAGAAAATCTTTTGAAAGTGTGGTGTGTGATAACATCTGTTGTTGAATATAATAGCTTCCATAAGTCTTTGAATATTAGATTAATATTATAGAAAATAGAGATCTTCAATTTATGTCTAGTGACTTTTTTCCATAAAAGCTTTATTTTCAAAGTTAGGTAGATTTGAGTGTGGCTATTTGTTCACTTAACATGAAACACTGTTCACTTAACTGGACACTTTTTGCAATATAATGTATTTTAATGTTTAAACATTTTAGTACCCATGTGCTCATATGGGAACACTAACTGGAAATATTTTTAATAAACATAAGCTGTTAAAATGTAATTTTGAAAATTTTGCCCCATATGAGAACATGCAATATATTTGCAATTAATAAAGTTTTTGATATATATATATATTTCTCATTTTTTTTAAACATGTTTTATTTTGGTCAAACGATAATAATGTGTTCTAAATATTTTTCTAGATTGTCCAAATTAATATGGAAGTGTGAATTTTTTTTTATAAATCAATTACAATGAAATTTGATCCTCTGATTATTATATCAATAAATATTTAACCAGTTTTCAAAATCAGCATAAAGAAGAATATTATGAATGGAATATGTTATTGCATTTTCTATTTTTATATAATACAGAAAATCATTCTAATTAAATAGGAAAAAGGAAATGTTTTGTTGCACATATTGTAGGACATATTTACGAAAGAAAATGTTGAGAGAAACTAAGATTGAAAGAATGAAGTCTTGATTTTTGTATGTAAAAATGGGAAAGAGATCGCGTTTCGAGGGGCAGGAGTGTTTCGGTAGCGCAGCAGCCAATCTGCAGTATACAGGTTCGAGTCCCACCTGTGCCAATTGAGATTTATCTTGCAAAACTCCCTGCCCTCGATCAATAGGGGACACCGATGAGCTTGGAAAGACTGCCGTATGTCAGATGGGATATAAAGCCCCTTTGCATATGGGAGAGCCATACCCTGTGCATATTGAAGAACACACCTAGATGGCCTTAACAGGAGGCTACCATCTGTTTCCTAACACTTACCCAGTGCATCCCCTTCCCCAACCTTCTATGACCCCTCGGGATCCTTGTGACCTGGTCATTTAGCCCACTGTATGCCCAAACTAAAAATCTCGTATATTTAAAATTTTGAATTTTTTTCCTATTTCGGTATTATGTTGATATGAATGGCATTAAATTATAGACTTCTACAGTTATGTGTACAGACACAAAGAAGGATGTAAATGATATCACTATATTTCTTCACATACCCTTATACGATCATTAGGTGGGGAGGGGGGGAGGATGCTGATAATCTTGGAAAGAGAATTGTTTTGGATGGGATGTTAAACCATAGCCCAGATGCAGGGAAATCGCACTTGTACACAATATTGGTTCAAGATTTATTTGCTTTACAGTTGCACATTGTTGAAGTCGGTGCTTATCACGTTTGTCAGCCCTGGCCAACCATGTTGAGGAATATTTGGATGGTCTGAAATGAAAAATTTCGTTATTTGTGATTCTATGTTTTTCATTGAAAAAAAAAACTTCAAATTTGTTTTTTTTTTTCACTCTTAAATCTATAAAAAGGTTGAATATAGGTATGCAGTCTAGCTATCAATTTTTGTAATTTAGATGCGACAGCCATTTTTTACTCTTAAGGTTATTCCATTTTGGCATGGAATTTCCATTCTTGTGTTTATTATAGTTTCTGTTCACTTTCCGAGAATAAGCAAAAGCTAATTATTAAACAGGAGTTTAATCCCAAATAAAGAAATCTGATTCCTGCAGTTTTTGAAGAACTACGTCTCAAAGCTGCTTCAGTGGTGCATTGGCTATTGTGATATTCCAACTGTTAGGAGCCAGGTTTTAATCCCAGGTTGCTGCTAGCTTTTCAAGTTTGTTCACTATGATGGAAAAAAAATTTTAAATGGTGAAAAGATTCTGCAAATTGTTATGAAGAAACAATAATAATAATATTGAAAAAGTAATTTTGTGAGAAAAATGACAGGCCATTTAGCCCGTGGTGTGCAAAAAACTGCCGCTCAGAGGTAAAACAACCCAACCTCCTAGTTGTATGCCAGGTGTGGTGGATTGGGTTGTTTTACCTCTGAGCGGCACTTTTTTGCACACCATGGGCTAAATGGCCAGGTCACATGGACCCCGAAGGCTCAGAGAAGGTTGGGGGAGGAGACCCACTGGAACAGCTGTTGGGAGACAGATGGTAGCCCCCCGTCAAGGCCATCTAGCGTGTTCTTTAACGTGCACAGGGTATGTCTCTCGCGCACACGGGGCCACGGCTTAACGTCCCATCCGACGGACGGCGGCCTTTCCAAGCCCATCGGTGTCCCCTACTGACCGTGGGCAGGGCGGGGAATTTTGCGGAGATAAATCTCAACGCTGACCCAGCTGGGACTCGAACCTGGGAACTACAGATTACGAGCCTGGCGCGCTACCGACTGAGCCACCCCCGCCCCAGGTGTGGTGGAAATTTTAGGGTTGAACTGTATTAATATGAAATTCAATGAAGACAATAAACGTATTGTCACAAGTGTTCATAAAGAGTTTTCACGTTCTGCTGCATCAGGATTGGAAAATGATATTACACACTCATCTGCTGCAGAATGACTGTCTTATCACGCACAAGTCACAAATCACCCTGCAATGTTTCCTGATCTACCTAGTGATCTCTTTGTAAGGACAATAAGATTATTAAACACAGATGGTGTAAACAGTAACAAAGTTGCATTTTGCAAAGACAGGCATTGTTTTTTACCCTTGAAAAGTTAGTTAAAAAAATTGAGTTCTCCTGCAAGTGGGATACGAACCCATGACCTCCTAATAACATGTCAGGTGCTCTGATTGCTAAGCTATTGCAAGCATAATCAAATTCCAATTTTCCACTAAGAATATTGTTTTTATCTTCTGGGAGAATTTCATTTCTGCTTAGTTAAATGATGATTGAAAAGGCCGAGTAGTTAGCACTTTGCTTCCTGGCAAAGGGACCTGGGTTCGGACCCTGGGTAAGGCATGGATATTTCTGTTATCTTTCTGCTGAGGTCCCGTCATCCTCACAGATCTTTTCTATGACGTATTAAATTGATAGGCTGCTGTTGAATCTTGTTCAGTTTTCTTGTTAGTTTTCCAACTGATTATTAAAGTCAGAAGTAATTTCATTTAATTAAATTTCTTTGAAAAGTTGTATTTTTCTTTAATTAACTGATAAGCATCACACTCGTAGTAATTAAGTTTTTGATCTAGTAGGTACACATATGTGCAGACAGACGACAAGTAAGGAGTTCTCCAAAATAATTTTTTTCCTTCCATTAAAAATGATTGGTTTCTGATACGGTAGTAAAGAGCATATTTTTTAATTTGCTTTTTCTGACATTTGCCCAGAAATTTCCTAAATTAAAAGCACAAGAAATATGTGTTTGTTCTATCAGTATTCATCACTTTTGTCATGCACATTACACCCATTTTGTCAGTAAGCATTGAGGGGCAGGGGTGGCTCAGTCGGTAGCGCGCCAGGCTCGTAATTTGTAATTCCCAGGTTCGAGTCCCAGCTGGGTCAGCGTTGAGATTTATCTCCGCAAAATTCCCCGCCCTGCCCACGGTCAGTAGGAGACACCGATGGGCTTGGAAAGGCCGCCGTCCGTCGGATGGGACGTTAAGCCATGGCCCCTTGTGCGGGAGAGTCATACCCTGTGCACGTTAAAGAACACGCTGGATGGCCTTGACGGGAGGCTACCATCTGTCTCCCAACAGCTGTTCCAGTGGGTCCTCTCCCACAACCTTCTCTGAGCCTTCGGGGTCCATGTGACCTGGCCATTTAGCCCATGGTGTGCAAAAAAGTGCCGCTCAGAGGTAAAACAACCCAACCCAGTAAGCATTGACTGAATATATAGGGACGGGGGTGGCTCAGTCGGTAGCGCACCAGGCTCATAATCTGTAGTTCCCAAGTTCAAGTCCTAGCTGGTCAGCGTTGAGATTTATCTCTGCAAAATTCCTCGCCCTGCCCACGGTCAGTAGGGGACACCGATGGGCTTGGAAAGGCCGCCGTCCGTCGGATGGGACGTTAAGTCGTGGCCTCGTGTGCGGGAGAGCCATACCCTGTGCACGTTAAAGAACACAATGGATGGCCTTGATGAGACTTACCATCTGTTTCCTAACAGCTGTTTCAGTAGGTCCCCTTCCCAACCTTCTCTGAGCCTTTGTGGTCCTTGTGACCTGGCCATTTAGCCCATTTTATGCAAAAAGTACTGCTCATAGGTAAAACAACCCAACTGAATATACACTTTGTAGTCTTTTAAAGATCATCTAGTTACAGTGCTTTCAATTAATTATTTCACGTTCAAAAATTAATACTTGGTGTAGGGCATGATAGTAGTATCCCTGGACCACCAATATAGGATTTGAGTTTCCAATCCAATGAATTTAAGAATTATTTTTAAAAACAGTTTATTTTTACAACAATATTTGAAATAGTTTTTCACTAAAAAATTGAAAACTTAACGGGGCCCTACATTTCAAGTTGCATTAAGTCCCTTAAGGGCGAGGGTGGCTCAGTCGGTAGCGCACCAGGCTCGTAATCTGTAGTTTCCAGGTTCGAGTCCCAGCTGGGTCAGCGTTGAGATTTATCTCCGCAAAATTCCCCGCCCTGCCCACGGTCAGTAGGGGACACCGATGGGCTTGGAAAGGCCATCGTCCGTCGGATGGGACGTTAAGCCGTGGCCCGTGTGTGGGAGAGACATACCCTGTACACGTTAAAGAACACGCTGGATGGCCTTGACGGGAGGCTACCATCTGTCTCCCAACAGCTGTTCCAGTGGGTACCCTCCCCCAACCTTCTCTGAGCCTTCGGGGTCCATGTGACCTGGCCATTTAGCCCATGGTGTACAAAAAAGTGCCGCTCAGAGGTAAAACAACCCAACCCAAAAATCCCTCAAGTGTCATTGCTTGACCTTGGTTATATGTAGCATTTCAACAGTAGACTGGGCCAGCATTGAGATTTTATCTTCGCAAAACTCTCCACCCTGCCCACGGTCAGTAGGGGACACCGACGAGCTTGGAAAGACCTCCGTCTGTTAGATGGGATGTTAAGCCGTGGCTCCGTGTGTGGATAGTCATACCCTGTGAACGTTAAACAACACACTTGATGGCCTTGACGGGAGGCTACCATCTGTCTCCCAACAGCTGTTCCAGTGGGTTTCCTCCCCCAACCTTCTCTGAGCCTTTGGGTCCTTGTGACTTGGCCATTTAGCCCATTGTGTGAAAAAAAGTCGCTCAGAGGTAAAACAACCCAATCCAACTGTGCACGTTAAAGAACATATTCAATGGCCTTGACGGGAGGTCTCCCAACAGCTATTCCAGTGGGTTCCCTCCCCCAACCTTCTCTGAGCCTTTGGGGTCCTTGTGACCTGGTCATTTGACCCATGGTGTGTAAAAAGTGCCACTCAGAGGTAAAACAACCCAACAGTAGACCTTTGCCAATGAAACAAAGTGTACCAGTACTTCCCAACTTTTTTTGTCAGCAGGACAATTCAAATATTAAAGTAAATTGGAAACTAGGTGCACCAACTCTTCTCAGAATTTTCAGCTCATGCTTTGCTCTTAGTAACAAAAAGATAATAATGAGCTATAAAGTATTCTGATTTTGAGATTGGATAATAAGTCATTGTCTCAGGGCATGAGTAGTTGGGTTGGCTTAGTCAGTAGTGCACCAGGCTCATAATCTACAGTTCCGAACTGTGCCTATTTCAGATTTTTCTCTGCTAATCCCTCATTCTGGGTTGGGTTGTTTTACCTGTGAGCGGCTCTTTTTTGCACACAATGGGCTAAATGGCCAGGTCATATGGACCCCGAAGGCTCAGAGAAGATTGGGGGAAGGGACCCACTGGAACAGCTGTTGGGAGACAGATGGTAGCCTCCCGTCAAGGCCATCCAGCGTGTTCTTTAACGTGCACAGGGTATGGCTCTCCCACACACGGGGCCACAGCTTAACGTCCCATCCGACGGACGGCGGCCTTTCCAAGCCCATCGGTGTCCGCTACTGACCGTGGGCAGGGCGGGGAATTTTGCGGAGATAAATCTCAACGCTGATCCAGCTGGGACTCGAACCTGGGAACTACAGATTATGAGCCTGGCGCGCTACCGATTGAACCACCCCCTCCCCACCCCCCTCATTCTGCCATCAGTAGGAAAGGGGACACTGTTGGGCTTGAAAAGGCCATCATCTGTTGGATGGAATTCATAATTCATGACTTTCGTGCGAGTGAATCCAGTGACTGTGCTTGCCTAATGATCAAAGGGACTTGGGTTTCAACCCAAGATGACGTATGAATTATTTTTGCTGTGCTGTTTTTTCTTTTTTTCATGTATATTTGGAAATATTAAATGGCATATACATTCGTGCGTTTTTTAATTATTTGGGTAAAAACATTGAAAAGAACAATTAGTGAAATAGAAGCTTTCAACTTCGATGCAATGCAATTACGTAGTGCTGCCTTTCTGCTGAGGTCTCCCTCACAAATCTCTATGGCATATTATACTGGCAGGCCCCTGTCACGCTTCGGTGACTTATTTTTGTTATCACACACATATACAATAAACTCTCTCATATTCCAATGGTTTGGAACCAAACCTATTTCGGATTAAAAAAAAAAAGCGCAAATAGGTGAAAATTAATTTTAATTCCCTTCATTTTATATTTCTAGTCCCAAATTCATATATATTTATAATGGGGCCGGGGTAGCTTAGTCGGTAGCGCGCCAGGCTTGTAACCTGTAGTTCCCAGGTTCGAGTCAGCTGAATCAGCGTTGAGATTTATCTCCGCAAAATTCCTCGCCCTGCCCACGGTCAGTAGGGGACACCGATGGGCTTGGAAAGGCCGCCGTCCGTCGGATGGGGCGTTAAGCCGTGGCCCCGTGTATGGGAGAGCCATACCCTGTGCACGTTAAAAGAACACACTGGATAGCCTTGACGGGAGGCTACCATCTGTCTCCCAACAGCTGTTCCAGTGGGTCCCCTCCCCCAACCTTCTCTGAGCCTTCGGGGTCCATGTGACCTGGCCATTTAGCCCATGGTGTGCAAAAAAGTGCCGCTCAGAGGTAAAACAACCCAACACAAATATATATTTATAAATATTAAAATGTGTTTTCCAAGGGGCTGGGGTTTGGCTCAGTCGGTAACAATCTGTAATAATCTGTAGTTCACAGGTTGAGATTTATCTTTGCAGAATTCTCAATGCCCTTATGAGTGAGGGGCACCGATAGGCTTGAAAAGGCTGTCACCCTTTGGATGAGTTGACATGAGACAGGCGACCCATACTCTGTACATGTTAAATAACACTGGATGGCCTTGACAGCAGGCTTCCTTCTGTCTCCTGGCAGCTCTGCAGTAGGTCTTGTCAGCCTTTCTTGTGAGGTTGGAACATCATATTCTGACAATGTATAATTTCATGGGTTCTTAGAAGCTGAGTTTTACAATTTTTACTGCTCTCATTAATTCTAAAAAGTTGTTCACTCGTATAAATATTTGATTTTAGTTGTCTTTTTCGACGCCGTCGGGAACTTTCTAGAGTGAGGGAGCGAACTTTTAATCTTGGGGTTTGGGTTGTTTTACCTCTGAGTGGCACTTTTTTGCACATCATGGGCTAAATGGTCAAGCCACAAGGACCCCAAGGCTCAGAGAAAGTCGGGGGAGGGGATCCAGTGGAACAGCTGTTGGGAGATAGATGGTAGTCTCCCATCAAGGCCATCCAGTGTGTTCTTTAATGTGCACAGGGTATGGCTCTCCCGCACACTGGGTCACGGCTTAACATTCCATCCGACGAACAGCGGCCTTTCCAAGCCCTTACTGACCGTGGGTAAGGCGGGGAATTTTGATGGGATAAATCTCAACGCTGATCCAGCTAGGACTCGAACCTAGGAACTACAGATTACGAACCTGACACGCTACTGACTGAGCCACCCCCGCTGCATCAGGTGGGGGAAACAGACAACTATCTAATTAAATACATTTTTTTTTCGTCGAAAAAAAATAGCGAAAGTTAAAATATTAGCTCGTTTCCAAAACAAACCAAATTTTCATTTTCCCTGAGCCACCAGAAGCCCTAAATAAACAAAATAAATACCCCCTCAAACAGCTGCTTGCCACAGAGGTCTGACTGGAGCCTGTCAGTTTATATGCCATAGTTGAAGGTCTGAGAGGATTGCAGGGCCTCAGCAGAAAAACGACACATACATTCATGCCTTACCCGGGGCTCGACGGGGGCGGGGGTGGCTCAGTCGGTAGCGCGCCAGGCTCGTAATCTGTAGTTCCCAGGTTCGAGTCCCAGCTGGGTCAGCGTTGAGATTTATCTCCGCAAAATTCCCCGCCCTGCCCACGGTCAGTAGGGGACACCGATGGGTTTGGAAAGGCCGCCGTCCGTCGGATGGGACGTTAAGCCGTGGCCCCGTGTGCGGGAGAGCCATACCCTGTGCACGTTAAAGAACACGCTGGATGGCCTTGACGGGAGGCTACCATCTGTCTCCCAACAGCTGTTCCAGTGGGTCCCCTCCCCCAACCTTCTCTGAGCCTTCGGGGTCCATGTGACCTGGCCATTTAGCCCATGGTGTGCAAAAAAGTGCCGCTCAGAGGTAAAACAACCCAACCCAACCCGGGGCTCGAACCCAGGTTCCTTAGATCAGTAGCCCTAGACTGGTTGGTATATTGCCACAGCTGCCATCATATTGTTAAACCGCAATACTGGTACCCTCCCTGGCATGGTTTGACTTTGAGGTTTTGACCACCCCCAGTGGAAGTGATGTTACTTCCGGTGGTCGTGGCCGAACCCTCAGGGACTTTCTCAAGCTCAAAACATGCCAGGGAGGAAGGAGTACCACTACTCATCATTACCAGTGACACTTTTCGGTAAAAAGTTTATTTTAAAAGTTAGGTCCCTTTGAATGTGGCCTTTCATTCAAATAACACCAGGGAATCAATATATTTAGTAATATATACTCGGATACCCTTTTTTCTCTACTTTATAAGGTACATTTTTATGTGCAGGAAAAGTGCGCATCTGTGAGGTTGAGATGTTCGTTTTATAAGACTGCCTATTTATAAAGTGTTGGGTGTTTTATTACAATATCGATGAAAGTTGATAGGCAGTCAGTTGGGTTGGGTTGTTTCACCTCTGAACGGCACTTTTTTGCACTCCATGGGCTAAATGGCCAGGTCACATGGACCCCGAAGGCTCAGAGAAGGTTGGGGAGGGGACCAACTGGAATAGCTGTTGGGAGACAGATAGTAGCCCCCCCGTCAAGGCCATCCAGCGTGTTCTTTAACGTGCACAGGGTATGGCTCTCCCGCACACGGGGCCACGTCTTAACGTCCCATCCGACGGACTTTCCAAGCCCATCGGTGTCCTCTACTGACCGTGGGCAGGGCGGGGAATTTTGCGGAGATAAATCTCAACGCTGACCCAGCTGGGACTCGAACCTGGGAACTACAGATTATGAGCCAGGCGCGCGCTACCGATTGAGCCACCCCCGTCCCCAATAGGCAGTCAGATTCACAGCTCAGTAGCTTAAATAAGATTTTTAAGGGGAGACATGACTGAAGATAATGATTTGAATCGAATCAATTTAAATCTTATCTATAGAGATTTATTGGAATAGAATTCTATTGGAAATCTTAATATAATTTCCAACAATATGCGTTCAGTAATTTAAGGAGTTATGAAAGATGAAATATTTAATAACCATGGTTCGTTCTGCAAAAAAAAAAGTTTATAAGTGACGGAAAATAATAATTTCAATAACTGCAAAAATCTTGCACATCTTAGTCAAGTTTCGCATTACTGTTGCTTGCGTATTAACCAGTTTGAAACTGAGTCATTGGCGTCCTTGTAACCTGGCCATTTCGCCAATTGTGTGCAAAAAAAATGTTGCTCAGGTGCAAAACAACCCAAAGAAGTTTAATTTAAATTGATTAATTATTGTTGCTGTTAAATATCCAATTTACGTAACTTTAAATAGTGGAAGAATATTTGTTCAAAAACGATATTGAAGGTTTAAATATACAGGTAACTAGACAGAAAAATGGAAACAGTTCCATGTCAGGGGTGGCTCAGTCGGTAGCGCGCGCCTGGCTCATAATCTGTAGTTCCCAGGTTCGAGTTCCAGCTGGGTCAGCGTTGAGATTTATCTCCGCAAAATTTCCCGCCCTGCCCACGGTCAGTAGGGGACACCGATGGGCTTGGAAAGGCCGCCATCCGTCGGATGGGACGTTAAGCCGTGGCCCCGTGTGCGGGAGAGCCATACTCTGTGCACGTTAAAGAAAACGCTGGGTGGCCTTGACGGGAGGCTACCATCTGTCTCCCAACAGCTGTTCCAGTGGGTCCCCTCCCCCAACCTTCTCTGAGCCTTCGGGGTCCATGTGACCTGGCCATTTAGCCCATTGTGTGCAAAAAAGAGCCGCTCACAGGTAAAACAACCCAACCCAAATCTATTAATAGGTCATAGGTTTATTTCCCAGTGCTTCTAATGGAAAAGACAAACTTACTATGGTGTGCAAAAAAGTGCCGCTCAGAGGTAAAACAACCCAACCCAAAGTTCCATGTCAATATATAAAATCACAATCGAGGCTCAATAATTTCTTCAATATGTTTTTTAATGAAAAATATGTCGAAAGATAAAAGATTTCGATCATATCCATCTAAATCTCCATTTTAAACAATCATTGAATAATAATTCAGAGTTGTGAAAGCTGAAATATTTAACTGGCTACAAAATATTGACCCCAAAATTTAATTAAAACACGTTAAGGGTTCAGTATCTAGTCGTTACTCTGTTAGAGTCGATTATAATCTCAACCTGTTTTTAATCAGATTTTGTGGTCATTTTTTTTCGTAGCCAGTTAGATATTCCAGCTTTCCCAACTCTTTGAATTATTATTCAAAGATTGTTTAAAATCGAAATTTAGATAGATTTAATCGAGTTTTTTTAATTTATCTTTAGACATATTTGTCATTAAATATCATATTGAAGAAGTTAATAGACTCCGAATGTGATTTTCTATTGAAATAACATGGAACTGGTTCCATTTTTGTGTCCTGTATTTGGCTGAGATAAGGAGTCACAGGAAGCATATTTGGGCGGAATGGGTTGTTTTACCTCTAGAGCGGCACTTTTTTGCACACCATGGGCTAAATGGCCAGGTCACATGGACCCCGAAGGCTCAGAGAAGGTTGGGGGAGGGGACCCGCTGGAACAGCTGTTGGGAGACAGATGGTAGCCTCCCGTCAAGGCAATCCAGCGTGTTCTTTAACGTGCACAGGGTATGGCTCTCCCGCACACGGGGCCACGGCTTAACGTCCCATTCGACGGACGGCGGCCTTTCCAACCTCATCGGGTGTCCCCTACTGACCGTGGGCAGGACGGGGAATTTTGCGGAGATAAATCTCAACGCTGATCTAGCTGGGACTCGAACCTGGGAACTACAGATTACGAGCCTGGCGCGCTACCGACTGAGCCACCCCCATCCCATATTTGGGAGGAATAGGAAAGTTATCAAAAGCATAACTGCTCAATTCTGATTTTTTCACTTGGCCTTTTTTTAGGAGGGGGCGGTTTAAAAACCTTTAAATTATGTACAACCCCATTTTTTTTTCATTAAAAACTTAAGAAGTTACTATTTGTATAACATGATCTGTGCCAAATAAAGTGATCGCTGAATGTACAGTCGCTCAAATAAATATCCGAACACTATGGTTGATTACAGAATTCAGAAAAAATATCTGGCAACGATTTTTTTAGAAATTAGTGATCTGGCAACCGTATTACGTAACACGAAGGTTGCCAGATCACTAATTTCTAAAAACATCCTTGCCAGATAATTTTTCTGAATTCTGTAATCAACCATACTGTTCGGATATTTATTTGAGCGACTGTATATTGAATTAGAAAAAAATATACATATTTTCTACAATTGTTGAAAAATAAGCATTCTTTGCCATTTTTTGATTTCTTGGAGATAGTTTTGTTGCAAAAATACCATTTGCTCCCTTAGAAATGTTAGCGAAAAGTTCCCCTATTTCCAAAGTCGGTGACTTTTTAATTCATTAAAAAATGAAATGCCACAAAAACACGTTATTTATTTCCTCCCAACTATTTGCATATCATATTCGCTATCAGCGTTAAAGGAGAGCTCACTCTGTAACCATAACTATTTTTTGGGTTTTTGTGATTTCTAAAATAATTTTTGTAACGCATTTTGAAACCCCTATACCTCAGTGTCCTCGTTAACATTTGATCATGATGTTTCTATTCGTATACGTTGTTGTAGTAACAGATTCCATTTTTGAAACTAAGCCAACAATTAATGCACCATTTGTGTACCTTTGACCTTATATTCAGTGACCGAATCAAATTTCCATGTTTACCGAATTGCACCATTCTGTTTTCTCAAGAAGCCAGTTGTTACGTCATGTTCCAGAAGTTACTGACCATCCTGTTTCGTTTTCTTCTCAGCAAAAAGGAACGACTGTGGATATGTTGGGCATACTTTGTCATACAAACTTTTGACTAGCGGTGTAAATAAGAAGCGGGAGAGATAAGTCCCTGCATATGTGACCTTTCACTCGGGTCACATACCAATTTGAATCGTGTGTGCAGAGGAAGTCCTCATCTGTGGGTTGGGATGTTATTTGTTTACAAGACTGCCTATTTATAAAGTGTTGGTGTTTTAGATTTATTAAAATATTGATGAAAAAGGTGTAACTGTTTCATTTCTGACTCTTAGATCTCATAAAACGGGGCCGCCCAACACTCTGCTCATAAAACAAATGGGGGCGAGGGGTGGCTCAGTCGGTAGCGCGCCAGGCTCGTAATCTGTAGTTCCCAGGTTCGAGTCCCAGCTGGGTCAGCGTTGAGATTTATCTCCGCAAAATTCCCCGCCCTGCCCACGGTCAGTAGGGGACACCGATGGGCTTGGAAAGGCCGCCGTCCGTCGGATGGGACGTTAAGCCGTGGCCCCGTGTGCGGAGAGCCATACCCTGTGCACGTTAAAGAACACGCTGGATGGCCTTGACGGGAGGCTACCATCTGTCTCCCAACAGTTGTTCCAGTGGGTCCCCTCCCCCAACCTTCACTGAGCCTTCTGGGTCCATGTGACCTGGCCATTTAGCCCATGGTGTGCAAAAAAGGCCGCTCAGAGGTAAAACAACCGAACCCATAAAACAAATGAATATACTGAATGACTCATTTCTTTCAATATTTTTTTGGTGTATGCTTTTGTTTTTTACGTATCTTCCTGTTGCTTTTCCCTTTACATTTGTCTGTATTTTTGACAAAGCAGTTGTTTCACCATAACTTTGAATGCGAGGGGTGGGGGTGGCTCAGCGGTAGCGCGCCAGGCTCGTAATCTGCAGCACATGGCTTAATGTTCCATCGGACGGAGGGCGGCCTTTCCAAGCCCATCAGTGTCTCCTGCTGACGAGGGAAGGCCGGGGAGTTTTGTGGAGATAATCTCCACGCTGGCCCAGGCAGGACTCGAACCTAGGAACTGCAGATTATGAGCCTGGCGCGCTACCGACTGAGCCACCCTCCCTCATCAAGAGAGCAATATCTATGAAGCCCAAAATATAGGGGGCGGGGATTGCTCAATCGGTAGCGCGCCAGGCTCGTAATCTGCAGTTCCCAGGTTCAAGTCCCAGCTGGGTCAGCGTTGAGATTTATCTCCGCAAAACTCCCCGCCCTGCCCACGGTCAGTATGGGACACCGATGGGCTTGAAAAGGCCGCCGTCCGTCGGATGGGACGTTAAGCCGTGGCCCCGTGTGCAGGAGAGCCATGCCCTGTGCACGTTAAAGAACACGCTGGATGGCCTTGACGGGAGGCTACCATCTGTCTCCCAACAGCTGTACCAGCGGGTCCCCTCACCCAACCTTCTCTGAGCCTTCGGGGTCCGTGGTGTGCAAAAAAGTGCCGCTCAGAGGTAAAACAACCCAACCCAAAATATAGCACTAAATTTTTGAGTTGTTCCTAAATCGCGCATATTCAAAGGTAATCCCATACTCAGACAGTATGTCTTAAATATTTCTTAGTTGCAGACTATAGTTAAGCATCGGACTTAGGGCTATCTCAATGCTGACCCCACCGCCATTGGGTCACCTCTTCTGCAAGGTTTAATGTTCTCTATTCTTTTTTCTCCTGTTTAGTACTGTTTTTTGCTCTTAGAAATAGCTGAGAGACAGTTTCTTCTGCATCCGCTATCTCGCCCTTCCGTTGTGACTGGTGTAGGGAACCCCTTATTTGGAACCTAATTTCACTATATTTACAACATCCTGGGGCGCGGGTGGCTCAGTCGGTAGCGCGCCAGTCTCGTAATCTGTAGTTCCCACGTTCGAGTCCCAGCTGGGTCAGCGTTGAGATTTATCTCCGCAAAATTCCCCGCCCTGCCCACGGTCAGTAGAGGACACCGATGGGCTTGGAAAGTCCGTCGGATGGGACGTTAAGACGTGGCCCCGTGTGCGGGAGAGCCATACCCTGTGCACGTTAAAGAACACGCTGGATGGCCTTGACGGGGGGGCTACTATCTGTCTCCCAACAGCTATTCCAGTTGGTCCCCTCCCCAACCTTCTCTGAGCCTTCGGGGTCCATGTGACCTGGCCATTTAGCCCATGGTGTGCAAAAAAGTGCCGCTCAGAGGTAAAACAACCCAACCCAACAATCCTGAACCTTCGAAAAATGTAAATTGTAATATTTTATTAATACCCATACAACACAAAAAGAATTTTCTATTTATCTGCATAAACAAAAAAGTTCGATGTCTACAGACGGACAGAAAACAAAGCGAAATCAACTCTTTTTTTTAAAAAAAAAAAAGCCCTAAAAATTTCCTTTCATTTTTAGCCCATTTTTCCCTTTTAGCCGTTTTCTAAAGTGCTTCCAATCGTGAGCACGAAATCTGTATCAAATATTAGCCTACCTTTTTCCATAAGTATTTCGTGCAATACCATTCAGCTTTTCACGCCAAACAATCCGAATGAGACAAAATATGGCGTCCAATTTTGAGATGGCCAACCTCTACCTATATAGGGCCTCTAATAGCAATTCGAGGCCCTATATAGGTAGAGGTTGGCCATCTCAAAATTGGACGCCATGTTTTGTCGTCGCTCGGATTGGCGTACAAAGCTGAATGTTATTGCACGAATACTTATGAATTCTGGAAGAGGGTTGGGTTGTTTTACCTCTGAGCGGCACTTTTTTGCACACCATGGGCTAAATGGCCAGGTCACATGGACCCCGAAGGCTCAGAGAAGGTTGGGGGAGGGGACCCACTGGAACAGCTGTTCAGAGACAGATGGTAGCCTCCCGTCAAGGCCATCCATCGTGTTCTTTAACGTGCACAGGGTATGGCTCTCCCGTACACGGGGCCACAGCTTAATGTCCCATCCGACGGACGGCGGCCTTTCCAAGCCCATCGGTGTCCCCTACTGACCGTGGGTAGGGCGAGGAATTTTGCGGAGATAAATCTCAACGCTGACCCAGCTGGGACTCGAACCTAGGAACTACAGATTACGAACCTGGCGCGCTACCGACTGAGCCACCCCCGCCCCAATCCAAATGATGCAGTTACGTTACAAGTTGAAATTTTGGTTTTGAAATGTGAAGGTTACGAAGTTACCATTGGTTGCAATCACTTGACCCATTGGGGGGGAGGTGAATGCAACTTTTTTAACAGAAAATTGTGTGGTTTTAGAGATAAAAGTTCTTTTTGGGTTGGACAGACATTGATGAAATATTGCAATTTAATTTCCTGAATCTCCCAAAAGCTATAATTGCGCCCTCTAACGGTGGAAAAAAATCCAGCAATTCCAAAATTTACAATGAATATTGCAAATTATTTCTAGCATAAATGTATTTATGCTAGAAATTTGAAATTTTGGTCGTGGAATGTGACAGTTT
This sequence comes from Ryuthela nishihirai, assembly GCA_038380435.1. Lineage (NCBI taxonomy): Eukaryota > Metazoa > Arthropoda > Arachnida > Araneae > Heptathelidae > Ryuthela > Ryuthela nishihirai. The sequence continues at coordinate 92,332,629 of JAWZYU010000006.1, forward strand.
TGAAGATTCCATTGACAACAATGAGTTGACCCCTCAATCCCAAGGTAGGTAAGAAACAGAATGCTTTTTCTAAGATATAATTGAAAATCTTTTTTAGTACTAACGAAATATAATTCGCATTTTTAAAGAAAGTTTTAATTTATATTATTAGAGATCACTAAATATCAAAACCTTAACGAATGTTCCAAGCGATTTCTTTATGGTAGAAATTTCGGCGGTAGCATTCTGTTTTGATAGAAATTCAACTGACAGCAATGATCTGCCCATTATTTTCAGAGGAGTGGGTTGGGTTGCTTTACCTTTGATCGGCACTTTTTTGCACACAATGGGTTAAATGGCCAGGTCACATGGACCCCGAAGGCTCAGAGAAGGTTGGGGGAGGGGACCCACTGGAACAGCTGTTGGAAAACAGATGGTAGCCTCCCGTCAAGGCCATCCAGCGTGTTCTTTAACGTGCACAGGGTATGGCTTTCCCGCACACGGGGCCACTGCTTAACGTCCCATCCGACGGACGGCGGCCTTTCCAAGCCCATCGGTGTCCCCTACTGACCGTGGGCAGGGCGGGGAATTTTGCGGAGATAAATCTCAACGCTGACCCAGCTGGGACTCGAACCTGGGAACTACAGATTACGAGCCTGGCGCGCTACCGACTGAGCCACCCCCGCCCCCAGAGGAGTGGGAGAAAAGCAACTTTTGTAATTTGAGAACTAAAAGGCAAATACTTTTTATGTTGTATAATTATTAATAAAATACTATTATGTGCATTTTTTCCCGTCATACATTAATGAAAAAAATAATCCCTCAAGCAGCTGCTTGCCACAGAGGTCTGACAGGAGCCTTTCAGTTTATACACCATAGTAGAAGGTCTGTGAGGATGGCAGGACCCCAGCAGAAAAATAACACGACACCCATAATTAAAACTTTTAAGGAATGAAAAAGTAGGCAAAGGAAGAAATTCATTCTCTTTGAAAATGACATTCCCATATGCGCCAAAGGCGATATGCGTTCTTCTAGTTATTTTACACATTCAGTACCCTCTGATAGTGGAAATTCGAACTACTGCATAATTGGTAAAATAAACGTTTAATATTTTATTAGTACATATAAACGCAAAAAATGTTTTTCATTTATCTCTTAAGGCAGAAAAGCTGCATTTTACCAACAACCCCTTGCTATAACGGGACAAATTATTACTATTAATGTAAACCAATTGACCATTACACTCTATGACCAAAAATTTAAATTTCTATCGTAACTAGATCGTTTGCAATATTTGTTTAAAGATCTGGTATTTCCAGCTTTTTTCAACCGCTAGAGGCCGCATTTCGAGTTTTTATTTACCGCCTTTAGTATTTTCTAACAGTGGAAATTCCAACTGATGGGGATTCGAAAAATGCAATATTAATGTTTCTTAGTACCTCTAAGCCTCCCCCCCCCCAAAAAAAAGAGATTGTTTCTTTTATATCTTAAAATAAAAAAGTTTAATTTTCGCACCTCCTATTGGCTAAGGGGGTAAAGCCTTGTTGCCGTTGTAAACTACCAATGTTCGGATTTCTAGTGTAAATAGTTTGCAATATTCTTTTGAAATTGTAGCATTGTCCACCGCTAGAGGGCGCTATTAAAACTATTTGAATATTTCAAAATTGCAAATCGCAATATTTCTTTGAAATCTATCCAACCCAAAAAGAATTTTTCATTTATTTCTAAAAGTAAAAAAGTTGATTGTCTGTAGGCGGACAGACAACAGTAAACAGAGAGACGGGCAGACAGAAACAAATATTGGCATAAGCAGACAACAAAACAAACAAGTGAAAACATTAACTCGTTTTTCAAATGAACCTTAAAAGAAATTATTTTTGGGTTTTCACATAGCTCGTTTCACTTTTGCAGCCAATTGCTGTTTTCTGACGGAGTTTCTTGGAAAAAATATTCATTAATTTTTTTCTATGAGTGGAATTTTTACACCCAACTGCAGCTCAGTAAGGTATTGATAAAATATGGACGCTTTTATAGGCAAAACAAGCGGTAGAAATGTGTAAAATTTTAAAAACAGGAGTTTTAACTAGGTGCACACACTAACTCGTAGGCTTTCGTCTCACAGTACGACAAAACATGGTGCCCATAAACCACGTGACTCATTCAACCAATGACAGTCAATCACTGAGATGGCCAGCCTCGTTAGAGGGTTGGGTTGTTTTACCTCTGAGCGACACTTTTTTGCACACCATGGGCTAAATGGCCAGGTCACATGGACCCCGAAGGCTCAGAGAAGGTTGGGGGAGGGGACCCACTGCAACAGCTGTTGGGAGACAGATGGTAGCCTCCCGTCAAGGCCATCCAGCGTGTTCTTTAACGTGCACAGGGTATGGCTCTCCCGCACATGGGGCCACGGCTTAACGTCCCATCCGACGGACGGCGTCCTTTCCAAGCCCATCAGTGTCCCCTACTGACCGTGGGCAGGGCGGGGAATTTTGCGGAGATAAATCTCAACGCTGACCCAGCTGGGACTCGAACCTGGGAACTACAGATTACGAGCCTGGCGCGCTACCGACTGAGCCACCCCCGCCCCACTCTAACTATACAGGACCTCTAATTGCTACCAAAGTAACCAATAGTCGAAGATCTTGTTATTTAGAGAATATATTCATTTGAATCTGGCAGGCTCAACAAGATCTAAACTTTTCTGACAAGATGTGTTTAAACTGAATCGATAACTAATTTGCCAAGGAAAGACACTTATGTATGAAGAATTTAAGAACATTAGGCAGGAAAACACAAAGTGAGTTGAATATTTGGTTTATAAAAAAATGCTAATAATGTATTTTAACATGACTTTTTGAAAGCAAGTCAGCTCAGTCGAATAAATGATATTTTTTTGACGTGCAATTTTTAAGGTTACTGATTCGATCCCAATTGATGTCATTATTTTTTTTCAAGTCTTTCTTTAATAATTCTTTTTTTAAAGTTTCACTTTTTTGCGATTCGTTGTAAAATAAATTACTATGCGTAATAAAAAATATATATATATAACAAATTAATATTATAAATTATAACCAAGAGAGACAACTTTTCAAGTGATTATTTTCATTTGGCGGTTCGTGTTGCATCAATGTATTGAAAATTTAATATATGTTTTGAGAAACATTTTTGTAATATTTCGGGCTTTTATTTTTTCTCTTATTGCTAAATTGCCAACTTGTGCTCTAATGTTGGTGTTATTCAAGTGAATAAACTAATTCATTCACATTATGAATTTTGTATTCTGCTCAGGCGATTTCCAATGCAATTTTTGATCTAATCAGGAGACCAATTTAATCTCTGAATCTAATACGTACTTTTATATAAAGGATAAGTATACCAATTATGAAGATGATCGAGACAACCGTTCCAAAGTTATTGCGAAATAATTGCAAACTCATAAGGGCAATGGCCTCAAGGGGGGCGTCTCCGTAAGAAAACTGGCTTCAATCAATTGTTGACATAGCGTAGAGTCTTTCCGTTCGATTCTCAGCTCCGTGATGCCTCCTTGGGGGTGGGGGGATTGAAATGTAAATCAGGGCATTGCATGTGTACTTGATGAAACGATCATTGACCTTGACGGGACGCTTCCATTTATTTGCTAAAAGTTATCAGATGGATCCAGGGCTGGCGCTAGTATTTTGCCACCCACGGGACCTGGGTTCGAGCCCCGGGTAAGGCATGGCTGTTTGTGTCGTTTTTCTGCTGATGTCCTGCCATCCTCTCAGACCTTCTACTGTGGCATATAAACTGACAGGCTCCTGTCAGACCTCTGTGGCAAGCAGCTGTTTGAAGGGGTATTTATTTTTTTAATATTTAGAGCCACGAACTTGGTCTCTGCTGCCTTTTCTCCAAGTCTGATTGTTAGGGGTGGCTCAGTAGCGCTCTAGGTTCATAATCTGCAGTCAGAACCATTTCTAAGATTGAGTTGGCTTGTCTTACTTCTGAGCAGCACTTTGTTATTTTTTGCACACAGTGGGCTAAATGGCCAGGTCGCAAGGACCCTGAAGGCTCGGAGAAGATTGGGGGAGAGGACCCATTGGAACAGCTGTTAGGAGAAAGATGATAGCCTCCCGTCAATGCCATCCAGCATGTTCTTTAACGTGCACAGGTATGGCTTTCCCATTTAAGGAGGGTGGGGGTGGCTCAGTCGGTAGCGTGCCAGGCTCGTAATCTGTATTTCCCAGGTTCGAGTCCCAGCTGGGTCAGCGTTGAGAATTATCTCTGCAAAATTCCCTGCCCAAGGTCAGTAGGGGACACCGATAGGCTGGGAAAGGCTGCCGTCCGTCTAATGGGACGTTAAGCCGTGGCTCCGTGTGCGGAAGAACCATACCCTGTGCACGTTAAAGTACACACTAGATGGCCTTGACGGGAGGCTATCATCTGTTTCCCAACAGCTGTTCATCCTCAAGCAGCCATGAGCTACGGAGGTCCAACCAGACCGTACAATTTAGTTCTCCAAGCAAGTCTATACTGAGCTACATCTACTGCATCTGGCCACTGCACACGAATTCTAACAAGGTCCTGTTTGACATTGTCTGCCCACCGCATCCTAGGTCTCCCCTTCTTTCTGAGGCCTTTAGGCACACTGTTCATAACCCTATTCGCCAATCTATAATTATTCATACGGGCAACATGGCCAAACCAACGGAGTCTCTCTCTGCACAATATGCTGCTTAAAGGAGGTTGCAAACTCCTTTGCCTAACCTCATCATTAGTTACAAAGTTGAAGCACCTAATGCCCAAGATACTGCGTAAGCATCTGGAATCAAAAGCATCTAGTTTCCTGTTATCTTGTTTACAAAGTGTCCAAGTTTCACTACCATAACTAACCCTAGAAAGAACCAAACTATTATACAGTCTAATTTTAGTCTTTAGGTGTATACGCCTATTTCTCCACACTCTACATAGATTCTTAAAAGTCCCGGCAGCAATCCCTATTCGTCTGTTAATCTCATGCCGCACATCACCATAATCTGTTACATAGCTCCCAAGATAATTAAACTGTGACACCTGCTCAAGACTGCAACCATTCAGATTAACTGAATCACAGCCTGCCTGACCAATTTTCATCACTTTAGTTTTCTCTCTGTTTATAACCAAACCTACTCTACTACCAGTTTCATCAACAGCTCGAATGAAAGAGTCCATCTCATCAACATCATTTGCCAGAAGGGCTAAATCATCAGCATAATCTCAATCAGAAATTTTCGTATCTCCAGACCATTTAAGGCCAAAATCTTTCCCTTGAAGTGAATTTCGCATAACATAATCAAAAACCAAGCTAAAGAGAAAAGGAGACAAAATGAACCCTTGTCGAACACCAGAAGTAATGCTAAACAAATTGCTACAAGACTTACCAACTCTCACACACTACTCAGTGTTATTATAGAGAGCTTTCATTATGTTAACTAACTTGTCTGGTATACCATATGATCTCACAATCAACCACAAATTATGACGATCAACAGAGTCGAAAGCCTTTTTGAAATCAACAAAGCTAGCAACCAAAGGTTTCTGAAACGCTAAACATTTCTCAAGAATCTGCCTAAGTGAAAATATCTGATCCACACATCCCCTACCACTTCTGAATCCACATTGCTCATCACGCAATTGACTGTCAACCAGATTCTTAATTCTATTAAGCACAATCATGGAAAGAACTTTACCTGGAACAGAGAGTAGGCTAATACCCCTATAGTTATCACAAGAACTGCGATCACCTTTTTTGAAAATAGGGATAACAATAGCTCTGGTAAAATCCTTAGGAACCATGCCTTTATCATAAAAGATATTCAGAATTTCAGTCATCCAAGTGGTAACCGAAACATTCCCAGCTCTAAGCATTTCCATAGTAATTTCATCTACCCTTAGAGATTTATGAAGTTTAAGTTTAGAAATAGGCAAAATAACTTCAGATTGTGTTATAGGGCCAACATTAAAGCCACCATGCATCTATCATCATTACAAACAATGGGAGTAGAACTAACCACATTGTTTAGAACACCACTGAAATGCTCAGCCCACCTAGCCATGACAGAATCCTCACCTTCTATAACCTTACCTTGTTTATCCTTCAATCCTTGTATACCTGTCCGTTTTCTACCACATAAAACTTAACTCTCTGGTACAGCTTTCTGCTGTTGTGCTGTCTAACTGCTTCCTCGTCTTTGTCAGCCAAACCATCAAGCCAAAGATTCTTATCAGTAGCTAACAGATCCTTTACACGTTTATTAAATTCTCTGTAATGCTTTCTATTAGGACTAGTAGGGTATTGATTAAGGACATTCCTGCAGTTCTTTCTTTCCGAAATGAGTTCAAGTGCCTTATCACTCAGATAATTCTGTCTCTTCTGTTCCTTTTTTCCTAAAATAGTACTGTTAGTGTCCAAAAATGCCTGTTTAAAATGATCCCATTCTTCCTCAACTTCAGTAGTAAGCAAACCATGACTGTCATAATGACTAAGTAACCTATCATGGTAAGCTTTGGCTATAACTGAGTCTTTCAGAGCTTCAGTATTAAAAACAAATTTTTTAACTCTAGCACAACACTTTTTAAGTCGCAAGACACTTTTAACAAGGTAATGATCAGATCCAATTTCAGCTCCCCTATATGACCTGGTATTCCTAACAGAACTAGCCCATTTGCTGTTAATATATAATCAATCATATTCTTATGCAGCCCATCAGGTGAAACCCATGTGTACTTATGTATGTCGCGGTGTTTGTAATAAGTGTTAGTTATTCTGAATCCATTGAGTTTACTTACCTGTAGGAGACGTTGCCCATTGCCATTGCAGCTACCAATACCAAAAGGGCCTATCATCCCTCCCCAAAGGTCAGAGTCAGTACCAACTTTGGCATTGAAGTCACCAAGAACAAGGGTAATATCTCCTTTCCTGATAGAATTCAAAATATCCTGAAGTTGTCCATAAAACCTATCCTTCTCATCCTCATCGGCATCCTCAGTGGGGGCATAACACCTTTAAGCTTGAAATTATAAAATTATTTATTAAAATCAACCATAGTAAAATTAAGATAACGAAGGATAATGTTATGTGTTTATTTGAAAAATAAAATAATCACTACGACTTTAACTATGTTGCACAACAGATGAAACATGTACGAACGGTGTCGTTGGGTTGGGATTGGGAAAGATAACATTCAAGTCATCTTTAACGCATGTCTGAAATTTTGCTGTAAGAAACCTTTCATTAATGCACTCATATCCTAGAAGAGCATCGCTAGCGTGTCTGCTGAGAAGCAGAAACACGCCTTGGTGGTGCTTATTGTCGTCCCTCCCTGAAAAGAGAAATTTAAGATTATTTTTAAGAATCTTACCTTTATCTGTCCATGTGGTCTCTTGCAAGCCGAGAATATCTAAATTATAACGGTGGAATTCTTGTGTGAGGACATCAAGAGGAAAAGCTCTGTGCAGAGTCCTCACATTCCAACTACCTATGGAGAGAAAATGGTTAGTAGGTTGTTTAAAGAAACTGTTTATTGAGAGAGGGAATGCCGACAATATCAAACAGCCCCCTAATCGCAGACATGGGGCAAAGACCCGTTCTCCTACCACTAAAGGCTGAAGCCATCTACACTGGAAGACTTCCAATGTAGAATTTGACGGTGCCAATAGAAGCAAAGAGTTCAGGTGCCTGCGATGACCTCTGCTCAGGATTATCCACCAGCTGATAAACATATCCTGTGAATCTATTCACTTGGGGCTGTCAACCCAGAAACAAACAGAAAACACAGCGGAAGATTTTCCCTCCACAGAAGCCCACCAGTGCAGCAAAATCAGGATCCATAATCAAGCTCAAGGAGAACTATGCACCAATCCCCTGTGATGATGCATAGAACCGGCCAGGCCTAGCACCTAATGTCCGACCCCGCCTTCTCGTGGTGCAGACCGTTAGTACCTTTCAAAAGAGATATTCTCTTGTGGAAGTGAACGGAAGGGGTGGGCTGCCAGATTAGTGTGGCCTACTGATCTGGACAACTATGGCGACTTTTCTTTTTTTTTTCTACCCTGCTGAGGAGTGGTCAACCACACAGGGTCCTGGTGCTGACCATATAAACCTACTGGACTGTTTGCACACCATGGGCTAAATGGGTACCTGGCCATTTAGGCCATGGTGTGCAAAAAAGTGTCGCTCAGTGGTAAAACAACCCAACCCATTTAAAGAGCCATGGCTTAACGTCCCATCCGACGGACGGCAGCCTTTCCAAGCCCATTGGTGTCCCCTAACGACCAAGGGCAGATTGGTGAGTTTTGCGGAGATAAATCTCAATGCTAACCCTACACTATCTAGGCCAATGTTTCCCAAAGTGTGCGATACCACCCTCTGGGGGGCGCTGGAACGATCCAGGGGGTCAGTGGTAGCCTCGAGTGCAATTGGGAGCGGTGGAAGCATGAAGGAAGAAAGGAAGATAAGAAAATTTTGAAAAACCGTTCGTACGTAAAAAATTATTTTATTTTCCAAATAAACACATAAAATTATCCTTCGTTATCTTAATTTTACTATGGTTGATTTTAATAAATAATTTCAAAATTTCAAGCTTCAAGGTGTCTTATTTACAACAACATCTTTCTTTACTAAGTTGCAGGACGTAGGTAGAAATATAGAGACATAAAGGAACGCAAATTTATCACTGCATCTTTCTGTTTCTTCGCTTAAAGAAAGTAGATTTCCAGTGGGGCGCTAATTTTTTTCTCGAAAGGGAACGGTAAGAGTCTCCGCTAAATTCCCCGCCCTGCCTACAGTCAGTAGGGGACACTGATAGGCTTGGAAAGGCAGCCATCCGATGGGATGTTAAGCCGTGGTCCTGTGTGCGGGAGAGCCATACCCTGTGCACGTTAAAGAACACGCTGAATGTTCTTGACGGGAGGCTACCATCTGTCCCCTAACAAGTGTCTAGTGACCCCCCTCCCCCAACGTTCTCTTAGCCTTTGGGGGTCCTTGTGACCTGGCCATTTAGCTCATTGTGTGCAGGAGAGCCATACCCTGTGCACGGGGGCAGGGGTGGCTCAGTCGGTAGCGCGCCAGGCTCGTAATCTGTAGTTCCCAGGTTCGAGTCCCAGCTGGGTCAGCGTTGAGAGATTTATCTCCGCAAAATTCCCCGCCCTGCCCACGGTCAGTAGGGGACACCGATGGGTTTGGAAAGGCAGCCGTCCGATGGGATGTTAAGCCGTGGTCCTGTGTGCGGGAGAGCCATACCCTGTGCACGTTAAAGAACACGCTGGATGTTCTTGACGGGAGGCTACCATCTGTCTCCTAAGAGCTGTTCCAGTGGGTCCTCTCCCCAAACTTCTCTGAGCCTTCGGGATCCTTGCGACCTGGCCATTTAGCCCATTGTGTGCAAAAGAAAGTTGCTGCTCGGAGGTAAAAACAACCCGGGTCAGTCGCACCAGTCTTGCACCAGTTCACTTGCACTGTTTAACATGCAGGGATAGCTCGATGATGTTGCCATTTTCACTCTGTAAAAAATTGTATTTACGAAATTCATATATACCAATTCACATATACTCTGAACAGATCCCTCACTGCAGCCTTATTTTCATCACTCTGGAGTCTTGGATCTAGACATTTAGTCCACTGCGTTGAATATAAAACGTCTCTCACAGGCAGGGGCGTAGCGAAGGACTATGGTTGGGGGGTGGGGGAGTTCGAAAAATTTCCGCGTTGAATATAAAACGTCTCTCATAGGCAGGGGCGTAGCGAAGGACTATGGTTGGGGGGGGGGGAGTTTGAAAAATTTCCGCGTTGAATATAAAACGTCTCTCACAGGCAGGGGCGTAGCGAAGGACTATGATTGGGGAGGGGGGGAGTTTGAAAAATTTCCGCGTTAAATATAAAACGTCTCTCACAGGCAGGGGCGTAGCAAAGGGCTACGGTTGGGGGGGGGGAAGTTTGAAAAATTTCCGCGTTGAATATAAAACGTCTCTCACAGGCAGGGACGTAGCAAAGGACTATGGTTGGTGGGGGGGGGGATTTGAAAAATTTCCGCGTTGAATATAAAACGTCTCTCACAGGCAGAGGCGTAGCGACGGACTATGGTTGGGGGGGGGAGTTTGAAAAATTTTCGCGTTGAATATAAAACGTCTCTCACAGGCAGGGGCGTAGCGAAGGACTATGGGTGGGGGGGGGGAGTTTGAAAAATTTCCGCGTTGAATATAAAACGTCTCTCACAGGCAGGGGCGTAGCGAAGGACTATGGTTGCGGGGGGGAGTTTGAAAAATTTCCGCGTTGAATATAAAACGTCTCTCACAGGCAGGGGCGTAGCAAATGACTATGGTTGGGGAGGGAGGAGTTTGAAAAATTTCCGCGTTGAATATAAAACGTCTCTCACAGGCAGGGGCGTAGCGAAGGACTATGATTGGGGAGGGGGGGAGTTTGAAAAATTTCCGCGTTAAATATAAAACGTCTCTCACAGGCAGGGGCGTAGCAAAGCAAAGGGCTACGGTTGGGGGGGAGAAGTTTGAAAAATTTCCGCGTTGAATATAAACGTCTCTCACAGGCAGGGGCGTAGCGACGGACTATGGTTGGGGGGGGGGAGTTTGAAAAATTTTCGCGTTGAATATAAAACGTCTCTCACAGGCAGGGGCGTAGCGAAGGACTATGGTTGGGGGGGAGTTTGAAAAATTTCCGCGTTGAATATAAAACGTCTCTCACAGGCAGGGGCGTAGCGAAGGACTATGGTTGGGGGGGAGTTTGAAAAATTTCCGCGTTGAATATAAAACGTCTCTCACAGGCAGGGGCGTAGCGAAGGACTATGGTTGGGGGGGGGGAGTTTGAAAAATTTTCGCGTTGAATATAAAACGTCTCTCACAGGCAGGGGCGTAGCGAAGGACTATGGGTGGGGAGGAGTTCGGAAAATTTCCGCGTTGAATATAAAACGTCTTTCACAGGCAGGGGCGTAGCAAAGGACTATGGTTGGGGGGGAGAGTTTGAAAAATTTCCGCGTTGAATATAAAACGTCTCTCACAGGCAGGGGCGTAGCGAAGGACTATGGTTGGGGGGGGGGAGTTCGGAAAATTTCCGCGTTGAATATAAAACGTCTTTCACAGGCAGGGGCGTAGCAAAGGACTATGGTTGGGGGGGAGAGTTTGAAAAATTTCCGCGTTGAATATAAAACGACTCTCACAGGCAGGGGCGTAGCGAAGGACTATGGTTGGGGGGGGGGAGTTTGAAAAATTTTCGCGTTGAATATAAAACGTCTCTCACAGGCAGGGGCGTAGCGAAGGACTATGGTTGGGGGGGAGTTTGAAAAATTTCCGCGTTGAATATAAAACGTCTCTCACAGGCAGGGGCGTAGCGAAGGACTATGGGTGGGGAGGAGTTCGGAAAATTTCCGCGTTGAATATAAAACGTCTTTCACAGGCAGGGGCGTAGCAAAGGACTATGGTTGGGGGGGAGAGTTTGAAAAATTTCCGCGTTGAATATAAAACGTCTCTCACAGGCAGGGGCGTAGCGAAGGACTATGGTTGGGGGGGGGGAGTTCGGAAAATTTCCGCGTTGAATATAAAACGTCTTTCACAGGCAGGGGCGTAGCAAAGGACTATGGTTGGGGGGGAGAGTTTGAAAAATTTCCGCGTTGAATATAAAACGTCTCTCACAGGCAGGGGCGTAGCGAAGGACTATGGGTGGGGGGGGGGGAGTTCGGAAAATTTCCGCGTTGAATATAAAACGTCTTTCACAGGCAGGGGCGTAGCAAAGGACTATGGTTGGGGGGGAGAGTTTGAAAAATTTCCGCGTTGAATATAAAACGACTCTCACAGGCAGGGGCGTAGCGAAGGACTATGGTTGGGGGGGGGGGAGTTTGAAAAATTTCCGCGTTGAATATAAAACGTCTCTCACAGGCAGGGGCGTAGCGAAGGACTATGGTTGGGGGGGGGGGGAGTTCGGAAAATTTCCGCGTTGAATATAAAACGTCTTTCACAGGCAGGGGCGTAGCAAAGGACTATGGTTGGGGGGGAGAGTTTGAAAAATTTCCGCGTTGAATATAAAACGACTCTCACAGGCAGGGGCGTAGCGAAGGACTATGGTTGGGGGGGGGGGGAGTTTGAAAAATTTCCGCGTTGAATATAAAACGTCTCTCACAGGCAGGGGCATAGTGAAGAACTATGGTTGGGGGGGGGGAGTTTGAAAAATTTCCGTGTTAAATATAAAATGTCTCTCACAGGCAGGGGCGTAGCAAAGGGCTATGGTTGGGGGGGAGTTTGAAAAATTTCCGCGTTGAATATAAAACTTCTCTCACAGGCAGGGGCGTAGCGAAGGACTATGGTTGGGGGGGAGAGTTTGAAAAATTTCCGCGTTGAATATAAAACGTCTCTCACAGGCAGGGGCGTAGCGAAGGACTATGGTTGGGGTGGGGAGGAGTTCGGAAAATTTCCGCGTTGAATATAAAACGTCTTTCACAGGCAGGGGCGTAGCAAAGGACTATGGTTGGGGGGGAGAGTTTGAAAAATTTCCGCGTTGAATATAAAACGTCTCTCACAGGCAGGGGCGTAGCGAAGGACTATGGGTGGGGGGGGGGGGAGTTCGGAAAATTTCCGCGTTGAATATAAAACGTCTTTCACAGGCAGGGGCGTAGCAAAGGACTATGGTTGGGGGGGAGAGTTTGAAAAATTTCCGCGTTGAATATAAAACGACTCTCACAGGCAGGGGCGTAGCGAAGGACTATGGTTGGGGGGGGGAGTTTGAAAAATTTCCGCGTTGAATATAAAACGTCTCTCACAGGCAGGGGCGTAGCGAAGGACTATGGGTGGGGGGGGAGTTCGGAAAATTTCCGCTTTGAATATAAAACGTCTCTCACAGGCAGGGGCGTAGCGAAGGACTATGGTTGTTGGGGGGGGGGGAGTTTGAAAAATTTCTGCGTTGAATATAAAACGACTCTCACAGGCAGGGGCGTAGCGAAGGACTATGGTTGGGGGGGGGGAGTTTGAAAAATTTCCGCGTTGAATATAAAACGTCTCTCACAGGCAGGGGCATAGCGAAGGACTATGAGTTGGGGGGGGGAGTTCGGAAAATTTCCGCGTTGAATATAAAACGTCTTTCACAGGCAGGGGCGTAGCAAAGGACTATGGTTGGGGGGGAGAGTTTGAAAAATTTCCTCGTTGAATATAAAACGTCTCTCACAGGCAGGGGCGTAGCGAAGGACTATGGTTGGGGGGGGGGGAGTTTGAAAAATTTCCGCGTTGAATATAAAATGTCTCTCACAGGCAGGGGCGTAGCAAAGGGCTATGGTTGGGGGGGGGGAGTTTGAAAAATTTCCGCGTTCAATATAAAATGTCTCTCACAGGCAGGGGCGTAGCAAAGGGCTATGGTTGGGGGGGGGGGAGTTTGAAAAATTTCCGCGTTGAATATAAAACGTCTCTCACAGGCAGGGGCGTAGCGAAGGACTATGGGTGGGGGGGGGAGTTCGGAAAATTTCCGCTTTGAATATAAAACGTCTCTCACAGGCAGGGGCGTAGCGAAGGACTATGGTTGTTGGGGGGGGGGGGGTTGAAAAATTTCCGCGCTGAATATAAAACGACTCTCACAGGCAGGGGCGTAGCGAAGGACTATGGTTGGGGGGGGGAGTTTGAAAAATTTCCGCGTTGAATATAAAACGTCTCTCACAGGCAGGGGCGTAGCGAAGGACTATGGGTGGGGGGGGAGTTCGGAAAATTTCCGCTTTGAATATAAAACGTCTTTCACAGGCAGGGGCGTAGCAACGGACTATGGTTGGGGGGGAGAGTTTGAAAAATTTCCGCGTTGAATATAAAACGTCTCTCACAGGCAGGGGCGTAGCGAAGGACTATGGTTGGGGGGGGGGGAGTTTGAAAAATTTCCGCGTTGAATATAAAATGTCTCTCACAGGCAGGGGCGTAGCAAAGGGCTATGGTTGGGGGGGGGGGGGAGTTTGAAAAATTTCCGTGTTGAATATAAAATGTCTCTCACTGGCAGGGGCGTAGCAAAGGGCTATGGTTGGGGGGGGAGTTTGAAAAATTTCCGCGTTGAATATAAAACGTCTCTCACAGGCAGGGGCGTAGCGAAGGACTATGGTTGGGGGGGGGGGAGTTTGAAAAATTTCCGCGTTGAATATAAAACGTCTCTCACAGGCAGGGGCGTAGCGAAGGACTGTGGTTGGGGGCGGGGGAGTTTGAAAAATTTCCGCGTTGAATATAAAACGACTCTCACAGGCAGGGGCGTAGCGAAGGACTATGGGTGGGGGGGGGGGGAGTTCGGAAAATTTCCGCTTTGAATATAAAACGTCTCTCACAGGCAGGGGCGTAGCGAAGGACTATGGTTGTTGGGGGGGGGAGTTTGAAAAATTTCCGCGTTGAATATAAAACGACTCTCACAGGCAGGGGCGTAGCGAAGGACTATGGTTGGGGGGGGAGTTTGAAAAATTTCCGCGTTGAATATAAAACGTCTCTCACAGGCAGGGGCGTAGCGAAGGACTATGGGTTGGGGGGGGGGAGTTCGGAAAATTTCCGCTGTGAATATAAAACGTCTTTCACAAGCAGGGGCGTAGCAAAGGACTATGGTTGGGGGGCAGAGTTTGAAAAATTTCCGCGTTGAATATAAAACGTCTCTCACAGGCAGGGGCGTAGCGAAGGACTATGGTTGGGGGGGGGGAGTTTGAAAAATTTCCGCGTTGAATATAAAATGTCTCTCACAGGCAGGGGCGTAGCAAAGGGCTATGGTTGGGGGGGGGGAGTTTGAAAAATTTCCGCGTTGAATATAAAACGTCTCTCACAGGCAGGGGCGTAGCAAATGACTATGGTTGGGTGGGGAGGAGTTTTAAAAATTTCCGCGTTGAATATAAAACGTCTCTCACAGGCAGGGGCGTAGCGAAGGACTGTGGTTGGGGGCGGGGGAGTTTGAAAAATTTCCGCGTTGAATATAAAACGACTCTCACAGGCAGGGGCGTAGCGAAGGACTATGGTTGGGGGGGGGGGGGGGGTGGAGTTTGAAAAATTTCCAACCCGAAAATCAAATTTTGCCAATTGAGAAAATAATGTCTCTGTCAGGTTCGTACCTCGATTTTTTCTCCGTTTTTTCTCCGTGGGAGTGGGGGGTTTGAGGCAATTTTCACAACTCTCCTGCATTTTGCCATATGACATCCAATTAG
Organism: Ryuthela nishihirai; assembly: GCA_038380435.1. NCBI lineage: Eukaryota > Metazoa > Arthropoda > Arachnida > Araneae > Heptathelidae > Ryuthela > Ryuthela nishihirai. The sequence continues at coordinate 92,347,769 of JAWZYU010000006.1, forward strand.
CCATAATTTCACAGAAATAATCCCAATATTTACATCTCGTCTGAATTGTAACAAGTCAGTGTGAATTTTCCCAACTCTCCTTGATATCAGAAAACCAATCCCAATCTTTGCATCTCTCCTAAATTTGCCAAGTCACTTCAAATTTTTCAAACTGTCCAAGGTTTTGTCAAGTTTTTCGATTTTGCAAACTTTCTTTAATTTTACAAACCGAATCCCAATTATCACAACTCGCCCGTACTTTCCAAGCGGATTCGAATTTTGCCAACTGCCCTACATTTTGTTAAGTTTCCTCGATTTCTCCAACTCTCCTTAATTTCACAAAAACAATCCTAATTTTCACAACTCACCTGTACTTTACCAAGTGGTTTCTAGTTTTGCCAACTTCCCTAGATTTTGCCAAGTTGCCTCGATTTTACCATCTCATCTTAATTTCACAAAATCAATCCCAAGTTTTACATCTCTCCTAAATTTGCCAAGTCACTTCAAATTTTTCAAACTCCCCAAAGTTTTGCCAAGTTTTCTCGATTTTAACAACTCTCCTTAATTTCATTAAAACAATCCCAATTTTCACAACTCGCCCGTATTTTAACAAGTGGATTCGAATTTCGCCGACTCGCCACAATTTTAGAGAAAAAAAAATCCTAATTTTTATATCTCATCTGATGTTTGTAGAGTCACTCTGAATTTTGCCAACTCCCCAAGACTTGCCAACTCTCTTAGATTTTGTCAACTCGCCATAATTTTACAGAAAAACAATTTCAATTTTTACATCTCACCTGAATTTTGTCAACTCCCCACGATATTGCCAAGCCCCTCCGAATTTTGCCAACTCCCCCAAGATTTTGCCAAGTCCCTCCGAATATTGGTAACTTTCCAAGATTTTGCGAAGTTGTCCAGATTTTGCCAACTCACCTGTATTTTATTACGTAGCTTCGAATTTTGCCTCGATTTTGCTCTAGATTTTGCCGGGGCGAGGGTGACTCAGTCGGTAGCGCGCCAGGCTCGTAATCTGTAGTTCCCAGGTTCGAGTCCCAGCTGGGTCAGCGTTGAGATTTATCTCCGCTAAATTCCCCGCCCTGCCCACGGTCAGTAAAGGACACCGATGGGCTTGGAAATGCCGCCTCCGTCGGATGGGACGTTAAGCCGTGGCCCCGTGTGCGGGAGAGCCATACCCTGTGCACGTTAAAGAACACGCTGGATGGCCTCGACGGGAGGCTACCATCTGTCACCTAACAGGTGACTAGTGACCCCCCTCCCCCAACCTTCGCTGAGCCTTCGGGTCCATGTGACCTGGCCATTTAGCCCATGGTGTGCAAAAAAGTGCCGCTCAGAGGTAAAACAACCCAACCCAACCTCTAGATTTTGCCATCTCGATTTTCCCAACTGCCCTAGATTTGCAAAGTTGCCACGATTTTGACAGCTACCCTAGATTTTGCCAAGTTGTTTAGATTTTGCTAACTCCTTTTAATTTCACACAAAAAAAAGATTACAAATTTTCATAATTCACCTAGATTTTACGAAGTCGCTTCGAATTACGCCAACACCGAGTTTCTTTGCGGGGGGGGGGAGCCTTCCCCCATAGCTACGCCCCTGCTCACAGGTAAATCAACTCAATCCAAATCCTATTTAAGAGCCTCATTCAATTTTGGAAACAGGTTCAACTCCAAGATACGAAACTATTTCCTGTTTCGTATTCAAACATAGCGTTGATTTGCCCTTTGACCTTTACACATAAACAAGTCTTCTTCCAGCTTTTTATTCCATTGAAAGCGTGTGCTCTATTTTCTCTGACTCTTTCCAATTTCTTCGCTCTTTGTTAAACTGCAGCAGCCTTTCAAGACGAACGCTTTTCCTGTTCTCTTTCATGACTTCGGCCATTCCAAAAGCTTTTCTATGCCAAGCATTCTTAACCTCATTATTCCACCTCGTTCACCGCCAATGCCACAGCTTTGAAAAGAAACGCATTCTTCGTTTATATCTTATTATAAAGACAACTTCTTTTCAGCAACCATCCAGTGCTTCATCAGTTTCTTTAGTAATCGCTGCTCTGCCAAAATATTAAGAGAATTTTCATTTTGCCAATGGGTATCTTACTTCGAAGTTCTATAACTTCTAAAACATGCATTTAATACAAAAATGTGACTGAAAATAAAGATCATAATCAAATCTATTTAAATCTCGTTTTTCAACAATATTCGATCAGTATTTAAAGTTGTTGGGTTGGGTTGTTTTACCTCTGAGCGGCACTTTTTTGCACACCATGGGCTAAATGGCCAGGTCACAAGGACCCCGAAGGCTCAGAGAAGGTTGGGGGAGGGGCCCCACTGGAACAGCTGTTGGGAGACAGATGGTAGTCTCCCGTCAAGGCAATTGAGCGTGTTCTTTAACGTGCAGAGGGTATGGCTCTCCCGCTCACAGGGCCACGGCTTAACGTCCCATCCAATGGACGGCGGCCTTTCCAAGCCCATCGGTGTCCCCTACTGACCGTGGGCAGGGCGGGGAATTTTTGCGGAGATAAATCTCAACGCTGACCCAGCTGGGACTCGAACCTGGGAACTACAGATTACGAGCCTGGCGCGCTACCGACTGAGCCACCCCCGCCCCAAAGTTGTTGGGTTGTTTTACCTCTGAGCGGTACTGTTTTTGCACACCATGGGCTAAATGGCCAGGTTGGGTTGGGTTGTTTTACCTCTGAGCGGCACTTTTTTGCACACCATGGGCTAAATGGCCAGGTCACATGGACCCCGTAGGCTCAGAGAAGTTTGGGGGAGGGGACCCACTGGAACAGCTGTTGGGAGACAGATGGTAGCCTCACGTCAAGGCCATCCAGTGTGTTCTTTAACGTGCACAGGGTATGGTTCTCCCGCACACGGGGCCACGGCTTAACGTCCCATCCGACGGACGGCGGCCTTTCCAAGCCCATCGGTGTCTCCTACTGACCGTGGGCAGGGCGGGGAATTTTTGCGGAGATAAATCTCAACGCTGACCCAGCTGGGACCCGAACCTGGGAACTGCAGATTACGAGCCTGGCACGCTATCGACTGAGCCACCCCCGCCCCAAAGTTGTTGGGTTATTTTACCACTGAGCGGTACTTTTTTTGCACACCATGGGCTAAATGGCCAGGTCAGAAGGATGCCAAAGGCTCAGAGGTTTGGGGGAAGAACCTCCTGGACAGCTGTTGGGAGAGATGATAGCCTCCCTTCAAAGCCCTCCAGTATTTTTCTCTCCCGCACAAGGAATCGTGGCTTAACGTCCCATCCGACGGAAGGCGGCCTTTCCAAGCACGTCGGTGTCCCTTACTGACCGTGTGCAGGGCAGGAAATTTTGCGGAGATAAATCTGAACTCTGGCCCGGGTGGGACTCTAACCTGGGCACTAGAGATTACGAGCCTGGCGCGCTACCGACTGACCCTCGCGGGTATTTTAAAATTTTAATAATATAAAAAATTTAAAATTATAACAAAATTCGCAATTTGTCAGGATGTAGAATTTCGCATTTCCTGCCCCTTATTTTTAATCTGCAACCATGAAATAATAAACATGAAGTAAGTCACCAATCAGTAAAAGATAAAATTATTCTGGGATTTGTGATATTTTTTCTGAACCACAAACTTTTCTCTTAAAAAGAAGAGAATCTAGTTTCTTCACCATAAACTGCTTTGAATGCATAAATTTAAAAAAGCATGATTTTCGTTATTTTTTATTTCTTGAGTATTAAACGCTACTTTAAAAAAAGATTCGATGACATTTAGATCAGTTTCTTTTATTCGATAAAGTTTTCCCAGCGGACCAGAACGCTACTAAAATTAACTAAGAAATACCTTTTTTCCTAATATGCAAAAGTTGTTACTACATTCTAAGTAACAAATATCTTTTTCTTTATTTAAGGAACAAATGACACTGCCAGATTCCCACGAACAACTATCGTTCAAATTTCTGGACGACCCTTTTTCGTAATATACAAAAGTTGTCAGATTCTAAGTAACAAAATCTTTTTATTTAAAGAACAAATGACACTGCCAGATTCCCACGAACAACTATCGTTTAAATTCTTTTCATCAGTTCCATTTCTAAAGCTGTAACTAAATGATCTTATATTAACTTCTTTAAAATTTTTTCTGTTTTTCGTGCCATAGTTTTTTACGTAAAATAAAAAATATTTTTAAAAATAAAGTGTTTATAAAACAGCTAAATAAATAAAAAATTATCCTTCAAGCAGCTGCTTTTGCCACAGACTTCGGACAGGAGCCTGTCAGTTTAATCAGAGACTACTCCTAAATGGGAGGCTCTGGTTTAATTCCCCATAGAGATTTGTGAGAAATGACAAGCCTCAGCTGAAAGGCAACAAAAAAGGAGAAACATAAATAAAAAATGAATAAATACCCCCTCAAGCAGCTGCTTGCCACAGAGGTCTGACAGGAGCCTGTCAGTTTATATGCCAAAGTAGAAGATCTGAGAGGATGGCAGGACCTCAGCAGAAAAACAACACATACAACCATGCCTTATGGGCATGCCTTCGGGGCTCGAACCCAGGTTCCTTAGATCAGTAGCAAGCGCGCTAACCACTCGGCCTTGGGACGGCAGAAACATACCATCTTGATACTCGAATCTTGGACCAAACATTCTGCGTATTAGTACTCATTTTTCTAAAGTTTCCTGGAAAACTATAACAATCTACCAAGTATTCGATATTCCATTTAATCAGTTTACTCAAAAAAACTCGAGGGAAATCCCCCACAAATTTCCAAAAAGGGAATCTGGTTTAGAGTTTATTAAAATAATTGCATAAAATCATTCCAGACGCCTTTTTCTTGTAAAACGTTTTGTGGCGGAAAATTTAAAATTGCACCTTTATCAAACCAATAAATTTTTTTAAGGAGTTAAATATGTGGCAGAAAAATTGCAACTTGTTTTTCGGTTTTGAGCAAGCATTTAAAACCTTTGCTTTTTTTTAGTTTTTCCTTTTTTTTTTAATTTCAGGTTAATGAAATACGCCAGTTATTCTTCTGAACGATATTTACGTTTATTAGTATCTAAAACTGAGCATTACAAATTTATTGACTTAGAAAGAGTAAGATGCTATTAGATAAAAGACGCTGCCAGATTCTGACTAACAAATACCGTTTCTCTTAATTTAAAATGTTTTTCGATTTATTGGCTGGGCTTTTCACAGGTAATTTTAAACCTTTCTCAAAGGCGTTTACTCCCGAGTTTTCATAAAAAGTTCTGCCAATGACCAAGCCATGCTTCTTTGAAATTATTCCGCATATATTCTTGGATATGCAGAAAAAAAAACCCGATTTCACCATTTTGTGGTGGAAAGTTAAGCAGTCGTTCTTCGTGCAGAAAAGCCGTAATCTGTGCTGAATTAGGATCAAACTAATGTTTTTTTTTCTTTCATTTTTTTTTCTGAACTTTCAGAAAATTTACTGGAAATGGTTTGTATTCTTCTAGACATGCAGCGATATGGCTGTGGTGTCGAGGATTGGGGTGTGGAAGAGGTGACTTCTTCCCAGACAGAACACTTGTCGCGTGACTCATAACATCCGGGACCTGAAGAGGCCAGCCAGTAGGCTCGCTCTGCACCCTGGCGACTTGCGCGCGCTTCCCGCCCACGCCTTCCTCTGTCTGCTGCTCTGTGATTGGCAGTTGGCTCGCTGTGCACGTGAGACGTTGCTCTTCTTTTATGCTCTGGCATCGGAAAAAGAATGTACTGACAAGACTTTTGCGATAAAAATCTAAATTTAATCTACTCAGGTTAAATGCAAACCTCGGCTTTAGAACTTATAGCTTCCCTACTACATAGCCTTCGTATATAATTGCAAATAATTTAATCGGCTTACAGATTTGGATTGTTATGTACTTAGAGTATTAATTCTACGAGCTTCACGACCACAGTTCTGTACTTATTTCACCTGTCATTCATTACATGCTGTACAATAGAATAAATTGGGCCAGATGTTAGAGGAAATGTAAGGATATGGAGAAGTTATTGATATCAGTACAGTGCCTTCCCCTTTTCACTCTCTCATCATCATCATCCTCAAGCAGCCATGGGCTACGGAGGTCCAACCAGACTGTGCAATTTAGTTCTCCAAGCAAGTCTATCCTGAGCTACATCTACTGCATCTGGCCACTGCACACCAATTCTAACAAGGTCCTGTTTGACATTGTCTGCCCACCGCATCCTTAGGGTTAAATAAAATAAAAATAAATACTCCCTCAAGCAGCTGCTTGCCACAGAGGTCTGACAGGAGCCTGTCAGTTTATATGCCACAGTAGGAGATCTCATAGGATGGCAGGACCTCAGCAGAAAAACGACACACACATTCATGCCTAATCCGGGGCTCGAACCCAGGTCCCTTAGATCAGTAGCCAAGCGTGCTAACCACTCGGCCACGGGACGGCTAAATACTTGTCAAATATGCAGTGTCCGATCTAGAGTTCATCGCGCTAATGACAAAAAGAAAAATCCCAAATGCGGCTTTTTATAGTTGAAATATGGAGAGTTGGCAAAATTAAGGAAACTTGGCAAAATGTAGAACAGTTACTTGGTTCGAAGCTACTTGGTAAATTACAGGCGAGTTGTGAAAAATGGGATTGTTTTTTGTGAAATTAAAGACAGTTGGCAAAATCGGGGCGACTTCGCTAAATATAGGGAAGTAGGCAAAATCGTGGCAAGTGGTAAAATCTCGGGTACCTGCTATCCCTGCCCCCCCTCCCTGGGACTAAATCCTGGGTACAGTCGCTCAAAAAAATATCCGAACACTATGGTTGATTAGATTTGGGTTGTTTTATCTGAGCGGCACTTTTTTGCACACCATGGGCTAAATGGCCAGGTCACAAGGACCCCGAAGGCTCAGAGAAGGTTGGAGGAGGGGACCCACTGGAACAGCTGTTGGGAGACAGATGGTAGCCTCCCGTCAAGGCTCTCCAGCGTGTTCTTTAACGTGCACAGGGTATGGCTCTCCCGCACACGGGGCCACGGCTTAACGTCCCATCCGACGGACGGCGGCCTTTCCAAGCCCATCGGTGTCCCCTACTGACCGTGGGCAGGGCGGGGAATCTATGGTTGATTAGAGAATTCAGCAAAAATATCTGGCAAATTTTTTTTAGAAATTAATGATCTGGCAACGATTTTTTTTACGAAGGTTGCCAGATCACTAATTTCAGAAAAAATCGTTGCCAGATATTTTTTCTGAATTCTGTAATCAACCATAGTGTTCGGATACTTTTTTGAGCGACTATACATCTCTGACAGAGACATTAAATTTATGAAAGATGTTTATTTTCTCAGTTGGCAAAATTTTATTTCGCTATGGCTGAGTGGTTAGCACACTTGGCTACTGATCTAAGGGACCTGGGTTCGAGCCCCGGGTAAGGCATGGATGTATGTGTCGTTTTTCTGCTGAGGTCCTACCATCCTTTCAGACCTTCTACTGTGGCATATAAACTGACAGGCTCCTGTCAGACCTCTGTGGCAAGCAGCTGCTTGAGGGGTATTTATTATTTTTTTTTACGCTCCTGGGGCCAGACTGGCACTTTTTTTTCCCCACATAGCATTTTTTCCCCAAGATTTCAAAGCTTATTCTGCGGATACTTCGTATTTACTGTTTAAATTTTTTTTTTCAAGATCTGCGGAACATCTACCGACTTTTTGTCGATAATTTCCTTCATGAACGATATTATTTATATCTGCTTCAAGTGCCATTTTTTGTAATTATTTATATCTACTGCCATTTTTTATTATAAAACAAATATTCCTGAAGCAACTGCTTGACACAAAGCTCTGGCAGGAGACTATCAGTTTATAAGCCATAGATAAGATCTGTTCGGAAGACGAGACCTCTGCAGAAAAACACCACCAACATCCATGCCTTACCGGGGCTCCAACCCAGGTCCCTTTTAATTGGTTGAGAATTATCTCCTCATAACCCCACCCTCCCTCGGTCTGTAGGGGACACCAATGGGCTTGGAAAGACCGCTGTCCATCAAATGGTGCGTTATACCGTGGCCCATATGTGGGTTGGGGTGTTTTACCTCTGAGCGGCACTTTTTTGCACACCATGGGCTAAATGGCCAGGTCACAAGGACTCCGAAGGCTCAGAGAAGGTTGGGTGAGGGGACCCACTGGAACAGCTGTTGGGAGACAGATGGTAGTCTCCCGTCAAGGCCATCCAGCGTGTTCTTTAACGTGCACAGGGTATGGCTCTCCCGCACACGGGGCCACGGCTTAACGTCCCATCCGACGGAAGGCGGCCTTTCCAATCCTATCGATGTTCCCTACTGACCGTGGGCAGGGCGGGGAATTTTGCGGAGATAAATCTCAACGCTGACCCAGCTGGGACTCGAACTTGGGAACTACAGATTACGAGCCTGGCGCGCTACCGACTGAGCCGCCCCTGCCCAGGGGGGGAGAGGGGACCTACTGGACAGGTGTTAGGAAACTAATGGTAGCCTCCCGTCAAGGATACCTAGCGTGTTCTTTAACGTGCACAGGGTATGGCTCTTTTGCATATGGACCACGGCTTAACGTCCCATGCGACGGACGGCTGCCTTTCCAAGCCCATCGGTGTCCCCCTATTGATTGTGGGCAGGTAGGGTAGGGAGTTTTGTGGAGAAAAATTTCAACACGGGCCCAGTTGGGACTCGAACCTGGGAACTGCAGATTACGAGCATGGCGCACTACCGACTGAGCCATCGCCACTCCTATTGTGATAGCGGTGATAGTGGTGATCAAAATAACTGTTTATTTCATCGTTAGAAGTGGTAGAATTAATTTCAGAAAAAACAACAAAATATAAATTCGCTGAAAAAGGTGAACATTATAAAACTAAGAAATTTTCTTATACTCCCTTACTTTATAAACGGGGCGGGGGTGGCTCAGTCGGTAGCGCGCCAGACTCGTAATCTGCAGTTCCCAGGTTCGAGTCCCAGCTGGGTCAGCGTTGAGATTTATCTCCGCAAAATTCCCCGCCTTGCCCACGGTCAATAGGGGACACCGATGGGCTTGGAAAGGCCGCCGTCCGTCGGATGTGACGTTAAGCCTTGGCCCCGTGTGTGGGAGAGCCATACCCTGTGCACGTTAAAGAACACGCTGGATGGCCTTGACGGGAGGCTACCATCTGTCTCCCAACAGCTGTTCCAGTGGGTCCCCTCCCCCAACCTTCTCTGAGCCTTCGGGGTCCATGTGACCTGGCCATTTAGCCCATGATGTGCAAAAAAGTGCCGCTCAGAGGTAAAACAACCCAACTAGTTTATAAACCCAGACATGCAAGTTTAATTGAATTTGTATTTCGAAGTCAAAATTCATAAAACCAGGGAAGAAGAAAATCAGCCAATTAAAAAAAGCGAAAGCATTTTAAGCTGTTGAATGGATTAGATAACGTACGAGCGATAAATCTCCATCGCTTCCTCTAAAATATCCCTCGCCATTAAGTCAGACTCGCCATATTTAAGGATTATTGACTTTGGTTGTAAACTTGTTCGAAGGTCAGACTGTTGACCGCATAATTTTCTCAAATCGCACCATCTGAGGAAACATCAGAATCGAAATTTTATGATGAATAATAAATAACGAAGCTTATACTTTGCAATTTCCATATTTCCTACGGTGTGATGTTGTCTCAGTTTAAGAATACGCCAGGTCAAAGCCACATAATTAATGCCCTCAGACACATAATTAATATGCCTAAGACACATATTAATGCCCTCAGAATAACTAGCTGAGGGCTGAAACAGATCGAACAACTAAATACGACTGTTTGCAGCGCCTCTTTTATCAGCCAACGGCATATTTAAAATATGGTTGCCAAATCTGAATAGCATAAATTCTCTAACAAAAGATATCTTATGTTATATTAGGTGGATAGGTTGAGATATACATGTGTATTAATTTTTGAATAACGTATTCTTCTCATTTTATTACTCTACTGCTGTTGCCAATAATTTAAATGAAATAAGTATTGCAATTTATTTAAATTTATCCACATGCGAGTTCAAAGTCTTGTGGAAATTTTCTATTTTCGTTCTTGTAGTTAATGGTTACTTTTATACTTTAATATTTAAGCCTTATATAATCTAGTTGATCATCGGAAAACTGAAGGTTTCCTTCATTTTCGGTTAATATTGCTTGTAATTTTTGTGTAGTAGTAGTATAATAATAATTTATTCCATGCAGGAAGTTACAGTAAATCCAGGTACAGGTAATTTTGGATGTAAATTTAAATGTTCAAGCGACTTGATGGTAATACTATGAGGACTAAGATTGCGTACGAGTCCACGGAAACTTATGTAATACTAATGATGATGAAATAAATAAATTTTATCTTATCTCCTAACTTTTTAAATGTATAATCTTGCTTTTTCAGTTCTGTATCTGACAATTATTTGTTGTTGTTTTTTTAATGAAATGGACGTCAAAATATGAAATAGAAAAAATTATTTGTTAAGATTATATAAGAATGTTATAGAATAATTTATAATTGCTGACTTTTAAAAAATGCCTATTTGTTTCTATACTTTTGTATTATTATTATCTAAGAAAATTAGATAATAATATTAATAAAATAAGAATATCAAAGCATTTCATCATTATCAGACCTTTTCTCAGACAATTGACCCTTGCCCATGTCAATAATCTCTTCAGAAAGTGCTAATCTTGAAACTTTGGATTGTTTTACCTCTGATAGGCACTTTTTTTTTGCACACCATGGGCTAAATGGCCAGGTAACAAGGACCCCAAAGTCTCAGAGAAGGTTGGGGGAGGGGACCCACTGGGTTGGGTTGTTTTACCTCTGAGCGGCACTTTTTTGCACACCATGGGCTGAATGGCCAGGTCACATGGACCCCGAAGGCTCAGAGAAGGTTTGGGGTAGGGGACCCACTGGAACAGCTGTTGGGAGACAGATGGTAGCCTCCCGTCAAGGCCATCAAGCGTATTCTTTAACGTGCACAGGGTATGGCTCTCCCATACACGGGGCCACGGCTTAACGTCCCATCCGACGGACGGCGGCCTTTCCAAGCCCATCGGTGTCCCCTACTGACCGTGGGCAGAGCGTGGAGTTTTGCGGAGATAAATCTCAACGCTGACCCAGCTGGGACTCGAACCTGGGAACTACAGATTACGAGCCTGGCGCGCTACCGACTGAACCACCCCCGCCCCTCCGGGGGACCCACTGGAACAGCTGTTGGGAGACAGATGGTAGCCTCCCGTCAAGGCCATTCAGTGTGTTCTTTAAACGTGTACAGGGTATGGCTCTACCCGCACACGGGGCCACTGCTTAACGTCCCATACGACGGACGGCAATCTTTTCAAGCCCATCTGTGTAAATATTGATTGAGGTCAGGGCGGGGTCGGGTTGTTTCATCCGTGAGCGGTAATGTTTTTGCACACAATGGGCTAAATGGCCAGGTCACAAGGACCCTGTAGGCTCAGAGAAAGTTTAGAGGAGAGACCCACTGGAACTCCTCTAAGAAGTTGGGAGAAAGATGGTAGCCTCCCGTGAAAGCCATCCAGCGTGTTCTTTAACGTGCACAGGGCCTATCGTGCCGATGGGCAAGCTATCTTTTATAGAGAAATAATTATAGAGCAGAAGTTAATACATAACAAAATCAGGCTTTTTTTTAAAAAAAACTTGATGTAAAAAACTGCAATAATTTTATATTTCGGTTCCACCACCAATAATGGCCTCTCTCCCTCACTATGGGAAAAAGGGGGATTTGTTTGCAACAGAATGCACGTGACGACTCTACCTTTACCAAGCGAGTCACACCGAGGTGCGCACGCAAACCCGTGACCTTGATAGGCTGTGCAGACAGTGACGAGTGACCTCAGGTCACACACACCTGGCTTCTCTCCATGCTTCTCGTCTCTGGGTTTGAGAGCGGGAAAAAAAGGGGAGGGGGGATGCATAGAGAAGGGAACTGACGTCACGCTCCGTAGAAAAGATCCTGTGACCTTGAAAGAGAGTTTTAGTATTCTCTTCTGAGTCTGCGCCAAGTTAGGAGGAAATCGGCCGGTCCTCCATCGGTTTGTCTGCTGCTGTTTCTTGGTATATTTACTAGAGTTTTGTTGTTGTTAAGGTGATATATTGTTAACTAAATGTAATAGGATATTCAGCAGTGGTGGATTATAGTGTGTGCAGGACCCAGGTCTAAATGGTTAGGGAGGCTTGGTTTGCCTCTGAGCGGCACTTGTTTTTACGCTTATTTGCTAAATGGCCAGGACACAAGGACCCCGAAGGCTCAGAGAAGGTTGAGGGAAGGGACCCACTGAAACAAATGTTGGAAGAGAGGTGGTAGCCTCCCGTCAAGGTCATCCAGTGTGTTTTTTTGACGAGTACAGGTTATGGCTCTCTCTCACGCACGGGATCACGGCTTAACGTCCCTTAATGAGGTACTTATAAAGTTATTGGGTTGGGCTATTTGACCTCTGAGCGGCACTTTTCTGCACACTATGGGCTAAATGGCCAGGTCACATGGAACCCGAAGGCTCAGAGAAGGTTGGGGGAGAGGACACACTGGAACAGCTGTTGGGAGACAGATGGTAGCCTCCCGTCAAGGCCATCCAGCGTGTTCTCTAACGTGCACAGGGTATGGCTCTCCTGCACACGGGGTCACGGCTTAACGTCCCATCCGATGAACGGCGGCCTTTCCAAGCCCATCGGTGTCCCCTACTGACCGTGGGCAGGGCGGGGAATTTTGCGGAGATAAATCTCAACGCTGACCCAGCTGGAATTCGAACCTGGGAACTACAGATTACGAGCCTGGCGCGCTACCGACTGAGCCACCCCGCCCCGTGTGCCCCATAGAATGATATATTTCATTCGTAATTCGTAACTATTATATCAAGCTTGCTCATAGTACTGTCGTAAAACTAGCTTTATCATCCGAATGAATTATCTTCCCGTGTCTTAAGCTATCACCTTCGCAGGGACGCTGGCAGGACCTCTGTAAGGAGGCTGTTACGATGTAGAGGCAGATATGGCCTCAGGGCAGGTAGATGGCGTCATGTACACTGGCAGTTGAAGGAAGTTTTGATGTCCGCCCCATTACAGGTGTTGGCTTCCAAGTGCCTCATCCTGCACTTGTTAAGCATTTCGGCCAATTTCCTTATTTTTTCAAGTATTATCGAATAAACTGAAATCTTGGTCATCGATGCGATTAGTTAACAACAATGGAATGTTTTACCTCCGAACGGCACTTTTTTGCACACCATGGGCTAAATGGCCAGGCCACAAGGACCCGAAGACTCAGAGAAGGTTGGGGGAGGGAACCAACTGGAAGAGCTGTTGGGAGACAGATGTTAGCTTCTCTTCAACGACATCCAGCGTGATCTTTAACGTGCACAGGTTATGGCTCTCCCGCACACGGAACCACGGCTTCACGTCCATCCGACGGACGGCGGCCTTTCTAAGCCCATCGGTGTCCCCTACTGACCGTGGGCAGGGCGGGGAAATTAATTAACAAGAATATCAGATTATCTTTGGCGAATATGGTTTTTTACCCCTGATTGGCTCATTTCTGCAAGAAATGGCCAAAACACTGGTTCTCAATCTTTTATGCTTCACGTACCCCCTGGAAATGTGTATGTAACTGGCGTACCCCTTATATAGATAGATAAAACTATAGTTATAATATAAAAATGGGAATAAAATAAAACATATATATCAGTGGTTCTCAACCTTTATGCTTCACGTACCCCCTGGAAATGTGTATCTATGTAACTGGCGTATCCCTTATATAGATAGATAAAACTATAGTTATAATATAAAAATGGGAATAAAATAAAACATATATATATATATCAGTAGTCTCAACCTTTATGCTTCACGTACCCCCTGGAAATGTGTATGAAACTGGCGTACCCCTTGTATAGATAGATAAAACTATAGTTATAGTATAACAATAAGAATAAAACAAAACATATATATCAGTGGTTCTCAACCTTTATGCTTCACCTACCCCCTGGAAATGTGTATGTAACTGGCGTACCCCTTATATAGATAGATAAAACTATAGTTATAGTATAACAATGAGAATAAAATAAAACATATATATCAGTGGTTCTCAAACTTTATGCTACACGTACCCCCTGGAAATGTGTATGTAACTGGCGTACCCCTTATATAGATAGATAAAACTATAGTTATAATATAAAAATGGGAATAAAATAAAACATATATTTATATATCAGTGGTCTCAACCTTTATGCTTCACGTACCCCCTGGAAATGTGTATGAAACTGGCGTACCCCTTGTATAGATAGATAAAACTATAGTTATAGTATAACAATAAGAATAAAATAAAACATATATATCAGTGGTTCTCAACTTTTAGGCTACACGTACCCCCTGGAAATGTGTATGAAACTGGCGTACCCCTTATATAGTTAGATAAAACTATAGTTATAATATAAAAATGGGAGTAAAATAAAACATATATATATATATCAGTGGTTCTCAACCTTTATGCTTCACGTACCCCCTGGAAATGGGTATGTAACTGGCGTACCCCTTATATAGATAGATAAAACTATAGTTATAGTATAACAATGAGAATAAAATAAAACATATATATCAGTGGTTCTCAACCTTTATGCTACACGTACCCCCTGGAAATGGGTATGTAACTGGCGTACCCCTTATATAGATAGATAAAACTATAGTTATAGTATAACAATGGGAATAAAATAAAACATATATATATATCAGTGGTCTCAACCTTTATGCTTCACGTACCCCCTGGAAATGTGTATGAAACTGGCGTACCCCTTGTATAGATAGATAAAACTATAGTTATAGTATAACAATAAGAATAAAATAAAACATATATATCAGTGGTTCTCAACTTTTAGGCTACACGTACCCCCTGGAAATGTGTATGAAACTGGCGTACCCCTTATATAGTTAGATAAAACTATAGTTATAATATAAAAATGGGAGTAAAATAAAACATATATATATATATCAGTGGTTCTCAACCTTTATGCTTCACGTACCCCCTGGAAATATGTATGTAACTGGCGTACCCCTTATATAGATAGATAAAACTATAGTTATAGTATAACAATGAGAATAAAATAAAACATATATATCAGTGGTTCTCAACCTTTATGCTACACGTACCCCCTGGAAATGGATAAGAATAAAATGTAACTGGCGTACCCCTTATATAGATAGATAAAACTATATTTATAGTATAACAATGGGAATAAAATAAAACATATATATCAGTGGTTCTCAAACTTTTATGCTTCACATACCCCCTGGAAATGTGTATGTAACTGGCGTACCCCTTATATAGATAGATAAAACTATAGTTATAATATAAAAATGGGAATAAAATAAAACATATATATCAGTGGTTCTCAACCTTTATGCTTCACGTACCCCCTGGAAATGTGTATGTATGTAACTGGCGTACCCCTTATATAGATAGATAAAACTATAGTTATAGTATAAAAATGGGAATAAAATAAAACATATATATCAGTGGTTCTCAACCTTTTATGCTTCACGTACCCCCTGGAAATGTGTATGAAACTGGCGTACCCCTTATTAAGAGAGATAAAACTATAGTTATAGTATAACAATGAGAATAAAATAAAACATATATATCAGTGGTTCTCAACCTTTTATGCTTCACGTACCCCCTGGAAATGTGTATGAAACTGGCGTACCCCTTATTAAGATAGATAAAACTATAGTTATAGTATAACAATGAGAATAAAATAAAACATATATATCAGTGGTTCTCAACCTTTTATGCTTCACGTACCCCCTGGAAATGTGTATGAAACTGGCGTACCCCTTATTAAGATAGATAAAACTATAGTTATAGTATAACAATGAGAATAAAATAAAACATATATATCAGTGGTTCTCAACCTTTTATGCTTCACGTAACCCCTGGAAATGTGTATGAAACTGGCGTACCCCTTATATAGATAGATAAAACTATAGTTATAGTATAACAATGGGAATAAATAAAACATATATATCAGTGGTTCTCAACCTTTATGCTTCACGTACCCCCTGGATATGTGTATGAAACTGGCGTACCCCTTATTAAGATAGATAAAACTATAGTTATAGTATAACAATGAGAATAAAACATATATATCAGTGGTTCTCAACCTTTTATGCTTCACGTACCCCCTGGAAATGTGTATGAAACTGGCGTACCCCTTATTAAGATAGATAAAACTATAGTTATAGTATAACAATGGGAATAAAATAAAACATATATATCAGTGGTTCTCAACCTTTTATGCTTCACGTACCCCCTGGAAATGTGTATGAAACTGGCGTACCTCTTATTAAGATAGATAAAACTATAGTTATAGTATAACAATGAGAATAAAATAAAACATATATATCAGTGGTTCTCAACCTTTTATGCTTCACGTAACCCCTGGAAATGTGTATGAAACTGGCGTACCCCTTATTAAGATAGATAAAACTATAGTTATAGTATAACAATGAGAATAAAATGAAACATATATATCAGTGGTTCTCAACCTTTTATGCTTCACGTACCCCCTGGAAATGTGTATGAAACTGGCGTACCCCTTATTAAGATAGATAAAACTATAGTTATAGTATAACAATGAGAATAAAATAAAACATATATATCAGTGGTTCTCAACCTTTTATGCTTCACGTAACCCCTGGAAATGTGTATGAAACTGGCGTACCCCTTATATAGATAGATAAAACTATAGTTATAGTATAACAATGAGAATAAAATGAAACATATATATCAGTGGTTCTCAACCTTTTATGCTTCACGTAACCCCTGGAAATGTGTATGAAACTGGCGTACCCCTTATTAAGATAGATAAAACTATAGTTATAGTATAACAATGAGAATAAAATAAAACATATATATCAGTGGTTCTCAACCTTTTATGCTTCACGTACCCCCTGGAAATGTGTATGAAACTGGCGTACCCCTTATTAAGATAGATAAAACTATAGTTATAGTATAACAATGAGAATAAAATAAAACATATATATCAGTGGTTCTCAACCTTTTATGCTTCACGTAACCCCTGGAAATGTGTATGAAACTGGCGTACCCCTTATATAGATAGATAAAACTATAGTTATAGTATAACAATGAGAATAAAATAAAACATATATATCAGTGGTTCTCAACCTTTTATGCTTCACGTAACCCCTGGAAATGTGTATGAAACTGGCGTACCCCTTATTAAGATAGATAAAACTATAGTTATAGTATAACAATGAGAATAAAATAAAACATATATATCAGTGGTTCTCAACCTTTTATGCTTCACGTAACCCCTGGAAATGTGTATGAAACTGGCGTACCCCTTATTAAGATAGATAAAACTATAGTTATAGTATAACAATGAGAATAAAATAAAACATATATATCAGTGGTTCTCAACCTTTTATGCTTCACGTACCCCCTGGAAATGTGTATGAAACTGGCGTACCCCTTATTAAGATAGATAAAACTATAGTTATAGTATAACAATGGGAATAAAATAAAACATATATATCAGTGGTTCTCAACCTTTTATGCTTCACGTACCCCCTGGAAATGTGTATGAAACTGGCGTACCCCTTATATAGATAGATAAAACTATAGTTATAGTATAACAATGAGAATAAAATAAAACATATATATCAGTGGTTCTCAACCTTTTATGCTTCACGTAACCCCTGGAAATGTGTATGAAACTGGCGTACCCCTTATTAAGATAGATAAAACTATAGTTATAGTATAACAATGGGAATAAAATAAAACATATATATCAGTGGTTCTCAACCTTTTATGCTTCACGTACCCCCTGGAAATGTGTATGAAACTGGCGTACCCCTTATATAGATAGATAAAACTATAGTTATAGTATAACAATGAGAATAAAATAAAACATATATATCAGTGGTTCTCAACCTTTTATGCTTCACGTACCCCCTGGAAATGTGTATGAAACTGGCGTACCCCTTATTAAGATAGATAAAACTATAGTTATAGTATAACAATGAGAATAAAATAAAACATATATATCAGTGGTTCTCAACCTTTTATGCTTCACGTAACCCCTGGAAATGTGTATGAAACTGGCGTACCCCTTATATAGATAGATAAAACTATAGTTATAGTATAACAATGAGAATAAAATAAAACATATATATCAGTGGTTCTCAACCTTTTATGCTTCACGTACCCCCTGGAAATGTGTATGAAACTGGCGTACCCCTTATATAGATAGATAAAACTATAGTTATAGTATAACAATGAGAATAAAATAAAACATATATATCAGTGGTTCTCAACCTTTTATGCTTCACGTAACCCCTGGAAATGTGTATGAAACTGGCGTACCCCTTATATAGATAGATAAAACTATAGTTATAGTATAACAATGGGAATAAAATAAAACATATATATCAGTGGTTCTCAACCTTTTATGCTTCACGTACCCCCTGGAAATGTGTATGAAACTGGCGTACCCCTTATATAGATAGATAAAACTATAGTTATAGTATAACAATGAGAATAAAATAAAACATATATATCAGTGGTTCTCAACCTTTTATGCTTCACGTAACCCCTGGAAATGTGTATGAAACTGGCGTACCCCTTATTAAGATAGATAAAACTATAGTTATAGTATAACAATGAGAATAAAATAAAACATATATATCAGTGGTTCTCAACCTTTTATGCTTCACGTACCCCCTGGAAATGTGTATGAAACTGGCGTACCCCTTATATAGATAGATAAAACTATAGTTATAGTATAACAATGAGAATAAAATAAAACATATATATCAGTGGTTCTCAACCTTTTATGCTTCACGTACCCCCTGGAAATGTGTATGAAACTGGCGTACCCCTTATTAAGATAGATAAAACTATAGTTATAGTATAACAATGAGAATAAAATAAAACATATATATCAGTGGTTCTCAACCTTTTATGCTTCACGTAACCCCTGGAAATGTGTATGAAACTGGCGTACCCCTTATTAAGATAGATAAAACTATAGTTATAGTATAACAATGAGAATAAAATAAAACATATATATCAGTGGTTCTCAACCTTTTATGCTTCACGTAACCCCTGGAAATGTGTATGAAACTGGCGTACCCCTTATTAAGATAGATAAAACTATAGTTATAGTATAACAATGAGAATAAAATAAAACATATATATCAGTGGTTCTCAACCTTTTATGCTTCACGTACCCCCTGGAAATGTGTATGAAACTGGCGTACCCCTTATTAAGATAGATAAAACTATAGTTATAGTATAACAATGAGAATAAAATAAAACATATATATCAGTGGTTCTCAACCTTTTATGCTTCACGTACCCCCTGGAAATGTGTATGAAACTGGCGTACCCCTTATATAGATAGATAAAACTATAGTTATAGTATAACAATGAGAATAAAATAAAACATATATATCAGTGGTTCTCAACCTTTTATGCTTCACGTACCCCTGGAAATGTGTATGAAACTGGCGTACCCCTTATATAGATAGATAAAACTATAGTTATAGTATAACAATGAGAATAAAATAAAACATATATATCAGTGGTTCTCAACCTTTTATGCTTCACGTACCCCCTGGAAATGTGTATGAAACTGGCGTACCCCTTATATAGATAGATAAAACTATAGTTATAGTATAACAATGAGAATAAAATAAAACATATATATCAGTGGTTCTCAACCTTTTATGCTTCACGTACCCCCTGGAAATGTGTATGAAACTGGCGTACCCCTTATATAGATAGATAAAACTATAGTTATAGTATAACAATGAGAATAAAATAAAACATATATATCAGTGGTTCTCAACCTTTTATGCTTCACGTACCCCCTGGAAATGTGTATGAAACTGGCGTACCCCTTATATAGATAGATAAAACTATAGTTATAGTATAACAATGAGAATAAAATAAAACATATATATCAGTGGTTCTCAACCTTTTATGCTTCACGTACCCCCTGGAAATGTGTATGAAACTGGCGTACCCCTTATATAGATAGATAAAACTATAGTTATAGTATAACAATGAGAATAAAATAAAACATATATATCAGTGGTTCTCAACCTTTTATGCTTCACGTACCCCCTGGAAATGTGTATGAAACTGGCGTACCCCTTATATAGATAGATAAAACTATAGTTATAGTATAACAATGAGAATAAAATAAAACATATATATCAGTGGTTCTCAACCTTTTATGCTTCACGTACCCCCTGGAAATGTGTATGAAACTGGCGTACCCCTTATATAGATAGATAAAACTATAGTTATAGTATAACAATGAGAATAAAATAAAACATATATATCAGTGGTTCTCAACCTTTTATGCTTCACGTACCCCCTGGAAATGTGTATGAAACTGGCGTACCCCTTATATAGATAGATAAAACTATAGTTATAGTATAACAATGAGAATAAAATAAAACATATATATCAGTGGTTCTCAACCTTTTATGCTTCACGTACCCCCTGGAAATGTGTATGAATCTGGCGTACCCCTTATATAGATAGATAAAACTATAGTTATAGTATAACAATGAGAATAAAATAAAACATATATATCAGTGGTTCTCAACCTTTTATGCTTCACGTACCCCCTGGAAATGTGTATGAAACTGGCGTACCCCTTATATAGATAGATAAAACTATAGTTATAATATAAAAATGGTTTCGGTAATGCCAACTTAGCGACTTTCTTACTAGATCTGGCGACCTTTGAGCTTTCACGGCGTACCCCAAAAAATTTTACCGCGTACCCCACGTTCAGAACCCCTAGACTAAATGATTACATCACAAGGACCCCTAGGGTTAGTAGAAGATTAGGGACCCATTTTGACAAGTGTCCCAGTGAGTCCTAATAGATATCTCTCTCCTGACTCTGAGATGGTAACCTCCCGTCAAGGTCATCCAGCGTGTTCTTTAACGCTCAGGATGGATGGTACTTCTGCATATAAACTTCTGCTCATTAACCTTAATTCTGTGTTAAATTTTGTTTACTTTAGCAGACGTTTTTGGTTGTTTTTTCATGATAGTGGCTTTTTTTGTTGTGTGCTAATCAGTGTTAAAATCATATAGTGATCTGCTATTTTGCTTGTTTGAAATATTGAATTTGCTGACATATTTTTAATCAGTTTAATATTAATATGGTCTATACAGGTTTCGGTAATTTTATTTTTTACTATTTCTTCTCTTGTAGCTTCCCTTATTAACATTATCCGCCTGAAAACAGGGACGGTCATTAGGGAACAATGCCCGCAACCTTGTGTACAGGTGGTCTCCGAGAATGGATTCGTATGTTGCAGATGTGACACGACTCTGCAGAATAACTAATGGCCCTAAGGAATGCCATGATATGGCACCCCACAGCATCAGGGATCCATCTCCATGCTCCACAGTCGGAACCAAACAGTCGGGGTGGTACGTTTCTGCAAGTTTTCGCCATACATCATGGCCGAGTGGTTAGCGCGCTTGGCTACTGATCTAAGGGACCAAGGTTCGAGTCCCGGGTAAGGCATGGATGTAAGTGTCGCTTTTCTGCTCAGGTCCTGCCATCCTCTCAGATCTTTTACTTTCGCATATAAACTGACAGGCTCCTGTCAGACCTCTGTGGCAAGCAGATGCTTGAGGGGGTATTTATTTTTTTTATCTTATTCATAAAAGACAGAGTCTTTATTCTAATTAACATCCAAACATTATACAAGATTTAGTAAATCTGGACCTTTGTTTTCCTCAACCGTTTTCTATTGGCTGTAAGTACTTCCAAAGTAGAGGTGAGGGGGGGGGGGGGAGGGACTCGGTTGGTAGCGCGCCAGGCTTGTAATCTGTAGTTCCCAGGTTCGAGTCCCAGCTGGGTCAGCGTTGAGATTTATCTCCGCAAAATTCCCCGCCCTGCCCACGGTCGGTAGGGGACACCGATGGGCTTGGAAAGGCCGCCGTGCGTCGAATGGGACTTTAAGCCGTGGCACCGTGTGCGGGAGAGTCATACCCTATGCACGTTAAAGAACACGCTGGATGGCCTTGACGGGAGGCTATCATCTGTCTCCCAACAGCTGTTCCAGTTGGTCCCCTCCTCCAACCTTCTCTGAACCTTCAGGGTCCTTGTAATCTGGCCATTTAGCCCACTATGTGCAAAAAAATTATAACCCTGTGCACATTGAAGAACACGCTGGATGGCCTTGATGGGAGGCTACCATCTGTCTCCCAACAGCTATTCCAGTTGGTCCCCTCCCCCAACCTTCTCTGAACCTTCAGGATCCTCGTAACCTGGCCATTTAGCCCACTATGTGCAAAAAAAGATATACCCTGTGCTCGTTAAAGAACACGCTGGATGGCCTTGACGGGAGGCTACCATTCGTCTCCTAATACCTGTCCAGTGGGTTTCCTCACCGCAACCTTCTCTGAACCTCCAGGGTCCTTGTAACCTGGCCATTTAACCCATGTTGTGCAAAAAAGTGCCGCTCAGAGGTAAAACAACCCAACTTCCAAAGTAAAAGAAATCGACGTATCCTTCCTCTTTCGATGCATTCCCATTCAATCGCTTGAAATTCGGCAAATATCTTTCAAACGGGGGAAGTCGTTTTTTCGTGGCATCGCCTGATGCACCTGAAACAAAACATAAGAGGCGAAATTAATATATTTACAAGTATATTTACAGGTACAGTCTCTCAAAAAAGTATCCGAACACTATGGTTGATTATAAATAAAAATAAATAAATACCCTCTAAAGCAGCTGCTTGTCACAGAGGTCTGATTACAGAATTCAAAAAAATATCTGGCGCCAATTTTTTTTAGCAACCTTTTCTGGCAACCAGAAAAGGTTGCTAAAATTTGTATTTTAAAATAATAAATTGAATAATTTTTCAATTAAATTTACTTAGACTTAATCATGAACCAGGCTGGATTTTCATAATGTAAGCAGTAACAAGATTCCATTTCGCATATACACTGAAGAGCCAAAACATTATGACCACCTGACAAATATGATGGTCCCCCATTTGCTCCCAAAACAGGTCTTATTTGCAAGGCATGGGCGTTTCAAGATTTCTATAGGTGTCCTGTGATATCTGGTACAGTCGCTCAAAAAAGTATCCGAACACTACGGTTGATTACAGAATGCAGAAAAAATATCTGGAGCGTGTAGCTGTTGCTGTGAAGGGTAACTGGAGCGTGTACAGCAACTGTACACGCTCCAGTTACCCTTCACAGCAAACTGGAGCGTGTGCAGTTACTGCACACGCTCCAGTTTGCTGTGAACGGTAACTGCACACGCTCAATATTTCCGTGAGTGAGCCCACACGATCTAGTATCAAAATAATATGACCACCTACAGTCGCTCAAAAAAGTATCCGAACACTACGGTTGATTACAGAATTCAGAAAAAATATCTGGCAACGATTTTTTTTTAGAAACTAGTGATCTGGCAACCTTCGTGTACAGTCGATCAAAAAATATCCGAACACTATGGTTGATTACAGAATTCAGAAAAAATATCTGGCAACGATGTTTTTTTTAGAAATTAGTGATCTGGCAACCTTCGTGTCATGTGATTACAGAATTCAGAAAAAATATCTTGAGCGTGTACAGCAACTGTACACGCTCCAGTTACCGTTCACCTCCAGTTTGCTGTGAGCGGTAACTGCACACGCTCAATATTTCTGTGAGTGAGCCCACACGATCCAGGTCTTTGTGAGCTCACACGATCCAATGTGCTGTGAACATTGACCGCAACCACTCCAGTTTGCTGTGAACGGTAACTGCACACGCTCCATATTCATTGCATTATATATTCATACGCATTATATATATTAAAAATGTATCCGAACACTACGGTTGACTACAAAATTCAGAAAAAATATCTGGCAACGATTTTTTTAGAAATTAGTGATCTGGCAACCTTCGTGTCACGTGACTAATTTCTAAAAAAAACATTGCCAGATATTTTTTCTGAATTCTGTAATCAACCAGAGTGTTCGAATACTTTTTTGAGCGACTGTAGGTGGTCATATTATTTTGATACTAGATCGTGTGGGCTCACTCACGGAAATATTGAGCGTGTGCAGTTACCGTTCACAGCAAACTGGAGCGTGTGCAGTTACTGCACACGCTCCAATTTGCTGTGAACGTTAACTGGAGCGTGTCCAGTTGCTGTACACGCTCCAGATATTTTTCCTGAATTCTGTAATCACGTGACACGAAGGTTGCCAGAACACTAATCTCTAAAAAAATCGTTGCCAGATATTTTTTCTGAATTCTGTAATCAGCCATAGTGTTCGGATACTTTTTTGAGCGACTGTAGGTGGTCTTATTATTTTGATACTAGATCGTGTGGGCTCACTCACGGAAATATTGAGCGTGTGCAGTTACCGTTCACAGCAAACTGGAACTCAGTTTCAGGTGTTATTTACCTTCACCATTTCATGACCTTCACACGTGCCGTCGTTTACCTGCAGTTGCTTTGATTTGCATAAAGATGCGCTGGTCATAATGCTTTGGCTCTTAAGTGTAAAAATGAACTGATTAAAAAATAAATTCTGCGAATTTTTAAATAAAGAAATGTAGCAGCTAAACAGTCTTTTATTCTCAGACTGTGTTTAAGAATTAACAAATTAAAATTATGTATGGGAAAATTTTCCTTCACAATACTATGTAGCGTGAGTGGCACTTTTTAGCACACAATGGGCCGAATGTCCAGGTCACAAGGACCCCGATTTTTTAAAGAAGGTTGGAGGAGGGGGCCCAATGAACAGCTATTAGGAGACAGATGGTAGTCTCCCGTCAAAACCATCCAGCGTGTTCTTCAACGTGCACAGAACATGGCACTTTTTTTTGCACACAACGGGCTAAATGGCCAGGTCACAAGAACCCCGAATGCTCAGAGAAGATTGGATGAAGGGACCCACTGGAATAGCTGTTGCGAGACAGATGGTAACCTCCCGTCAAGGCCATCCAGTGTGTTCTTCAACGTGCACAGAACATGACACTTTTTTGCACACAACGAGCTAAATGGCCAGGTCATAAGGACCCCGAAGGCTCAGAGAAGATTGGATGAAAGGACCCACTGGAATAGGTGTTGCGAGACAGATGGTAACCTCCCGTCATGGCCATCCAGTGTGTTCTTCAACGTGCACAGAACATGGCACTTTTTTGCACACAACGGGCTAAATGGCCAGGTCATAAGGACCCTGAAGGCTCAGAGAAGATTGGATGAAGGGACCCACTGGAACAGCTGTTGCGAGACAGATGGTAACTTCCCGTCAAGGCCATCCAGCGTGTTCTTTAACTTGCATAGTATATGGCTCTCCCGCACATGGGGCCACGGCTTAACGTCCCATCCGACGGACGGTGGTCTTTTCAAGCCCATTGGTGTCCCTTACTGACCGTGGGCAGGGCGGGGAGTTTTGCGGAGATAAATCTCAACGCTGACCCAGCTGGAACTCGAACCTAGGAACTGCAGATTATAACCTGGCGCGCTACCAATTGAGCCAACCCTGCTCCCAATTCTTAGAGAATCGTCGAATATGCACCTCACCTGAAACCTTAACCATCAAAAACGGAATTTCCAAGCAAAGTATTCTTTTGAATTTGAATCCATTCTTTATCATTTGAAGTAAATTAACATAAAAATAAATAAATAAATAAATACCCCCTCAAGCAGCTGCTTGCCACAGAGGTCTGACAGGAGCCTGTCAGTTTATATGCCACAGTAGGAGATCTGAGAGGATGGCAGGACCTCAGCAGAAAAACGACACACACATCCATGCCTAATCCGGGGCTCGAACCGATCGATTAATTAGATCAGTAGCCAAGCGTGCTAACCACTCGGCCATTGTTTAAAAATTATGAATAATTACTCATTATTTAAAAAGTTAGAGACCTAATTTACCTTAATACTGTATTTTTTTTTAAGTTGCAAGTATTTTGTAAAAAAAAATCGCTTTCGATTTACGCCACAACCTTGGGAATGACGTAAATCGATAGTCGACTATATCGAATTAAAACTCATGTAGAGCCTAAGCTTTCAAAACCTTAATTGCAGCTTATTTTACGGTAAAACTAATCCTATTTCAAAGTATTCCAAATGCTATTTTAGATATTTCGCTAATTGAAATAGTATCAAATCTTCTTAGATACGATCCCAAACTTCTCTCTTTTAAAACTTACAAGACATCGCCTTTATAATGTTTTGAATCCTGGAAATCTGACAAATTTCGTCAACTTGTAATTCCCGCAATGCATTCGCATTCCGGAAACAGTACTGGATATAAGACTTTCGTTAATTACTGCCAGGAATGGTCAGGTTGTAGCAATATTATGATTTCAGTAACTTTTATTTTGCATTTGTTGTTGACAAAAACTTGGGGAAACAAGAACAAGAAAATTAAACTTTGCATTAAGATCTTTTTAGCTCGTTTTCAAAGAAGTCTGTAAACATTCAACATTTTAGTTTCTTGAGGTAAATATTCTTTTTCATTTACTTAGGTATTGATAAAATATTAAGATTCGTATTTTTCGAATCTTTCAGTAGTTTTTATTGCGCCATCTAGCAGCAGAAAAAGTGGGTAAATGGCAAAAGTTTAAACGAATATTGCAAACGATCGACAGTGGTTTCCATAAATTATCGAACAACTCTGTGTTATGCCAACGGGAAAATAAAAACTAAGCTCTTCAACTTCTAAAATAAGTATTTTGGTTTTGAAAAATGTGAAATATTCCTTTATTATTTAATGAGTTATGGAAGTTTGAATCTTTAACAAAAGCAATGCCAGTCTTAAGAAACTGATAAAACTGAAGAATAGTGAAAGAATTCTTTACACAAAGTTCTAAAACATAAACTTATTTTATTAAACACTTTGATACAATACTTCTTACTACGTTTTAATTAACCTCTGAAGTAAATTTTTGTGACTGGCATTGTTATTGTTAAATATTTAAACTTCCATTAAATACTGGACGAATGTTTTTGAAAATTAAGATACTTATATATTTAATTGAGATCTTTATTAAAATTCACATTTTTCAAAAGGAAAAAGCATATTTTAGAAGTTATAGAGATTCGACGTTATGGGAACTAGTGGGTTTAGGTTGGAAGTTTGCTTGCAGAGTGTGTTGGCCAAAAAAGATTTACAATGTAAACAACTATTTTCCCCTTTAACCCAAGGAAAATAATACTTTTTCTTTTTGCTTTAGTAGCTAGATGGAAAATTATCTTTGCGTTATAGATGTGCTAATAAATTAATACTATTTGCATTTTGCTAATCATCCGATCGTTCGAATTCCCACTTTTCACGGATGCAACTTTTAGAAAAATGGAAAGCATCATTTTCTCCGATAATGATCATTCTATATTCACCAGAGGGAGTACAGTCGCTCAAAAAAATATCCGAACACTACGGTTTATTACAAAGTTTAGAAAAAATATCTGGCAACGACTTTTTTTAGAAATTAGTGATCTGGCAACCTTTGTGTTACTTAACACGAAGGTTGTATCTATAAATGTTGTATATATATATAAAGTATCTATAAAACTAAGTGATAGCTGAAATAATATTTACTCTGTTACAAATTTATGGGTATTCTACTTCTGCATACACGAATTGCTACGGTTTTTCTGTTGAAATAAAGCGTGTATAAATAGATTATTCTAAGACCCATTTCATATTTTATTCATTCTACCGAAAAACTGAAAAAAAGTTCCCCACACAATTTCTTATTAAAAATATATATATACTATATAGTACTTATATAAATACTACTTATATAGTGCTTAATACTTAAAAAATACTTATATAGTGCTTAATACTTAAAATAATTATTTAGTGCGTCAATTAAATTTCCGTAAAAGTTTTGCATCGAATTTCAAAGATTGAATCATTTAATATATAGAGATTTTAGTTCATATATCAAGATGCCAGTTAATCCCTTCAGCCCTGCATAGGAAACCACATTAGTAATCCCCACCTAACCCTTGCAAATGAATATAAATTTCACCAAATGACGAGAAACGTTCAGAATGAAATAACACCTTCGTTGTTTATTGTATCAGGCTCTCCGAAGTTCTGCGCAGCGCAGGATGACGACATCCTCGAGCCAACTCTCTTAGCCAATCAACGAGACCTTCTCAGAACTTCAAGACATAATATTAACAATGGAAGAAAGCTCAGAAAGCATTTCATTTTCGATACGCATTTGTAAATGTAGAAAGAAATTTCAGCAATTTAGAGCTCAAAACAATTTCCACACTTTAGGGCGACTTATAATAATTACTAATAGTATAGTTTCCTGTTGTTGTTAATAAGTTTGTTCGTAAGACATCACAAAAGAAGAAAACGAATGTAATCCTAAATTATTCAAAACATTTCATTTAACGCTGTGAATAACCTCATTAAAAAGCGACGCCAACTTCTGTTAGTTGTTGAAGGTAATTGTTTACTTCTATCTCTTTGCAAGAAAAGAATTAGCATTTAAATTTCATTTATTATAAACGTTGTAATGAAGTTTCGGATTGACGCAGAAATGTCGAATCGAATTTTGACGTTTATAATAGTAAAGTTTCGGCTTTTCTAAGTTCTACATTGCTGATAAACATTACCATCGATTCCAAGTTAGCCATGCGCGACCGGCACGATACCTTGTGGCCTAATGTACAGGTGGAATCCCCCTCAGGTGAGGAGTGTATTAGATCACGTGACCTGTGCTGGAGGCTGTTCCCTCCGTGAAGACCAGCCTCTCAAGAGTAGAGGGAGGGCAGAGGAAAGGCCACATGCTCATCACGTGATAGGTTGTGACGTTACCGCTGCGACAGGGTTTTTTTTTCCTCGTTTTTTTTTGTCTGAGTGTCGTAGTTGCGTTGCTAGCACTATCTGAATAGAGTGCTAGGAAATACAGGATTTTAATCTGTTGGGTAATTGTCATGTGAGGAAATGTTGTGGCTTTGGAGATCATGGGGCCCGGCAGAGGGCTGGATTTCCGTGAGGCGAATGTGCCACTATTGTTTTGAAGAGGCTTTGAGTCATAACTTTCAGACGAAAAATTTTATCCGTTAATAAATTTTATGTTCAAAATTAGCGATTACTTTTATTCGTTCACATTATTACAAAATAGCTGCAGTTAATAATTGATGATATCTACGTCCAAAGGGCTAAATGGCCAGGTCACAAGGGCTCCGAGGGCTCAGAGAAGGTTGGGGGAGGGGGACCCACTGGACGGCTGTTGGGAGACAGATGGAAGTCTTCCCTCAAGGCCATCCAGTGTGTTCTTTAACATGCAAAGGGGTTCGGTTGGGTTGTTTTACCTCTGAGCGGTACTTTTTTCACACAACGAGCTAAATGGCCAGGTCACAAGGACCCAAAGGCTCGGAGAAGGTTGGGGGGAGGGAATTGTACTAAAAATATAAATACAGATGGTAACCTTCCATCATGGAAATCCAGCATGTTCTTTAACATGCACAGTTCATGGCTCTCCCACACGCAGTGCCACGGTTCAACGTCCCATCCGACGGACGGCGGCCTTACCAAGCCCATCGGTATCCCCTACTGACCGAAGGCGAAGATTTTTGTGATAAATCTCAACGCTGAACCTGCTGGAACTCGAAATTGGGTTGTTGGGTTGTTTTACCTCTGAGCGGCACTTTTTTGCACACCATAGGCTAAATGGCCAGGTCACATGGACCCCGATGGCTCAGAGAAGGTTGGGGGAGGGGACCCACTGGAACAGCTATTGGGAGACAGATGGTAGCCTCCCATCAAGGCCATCCAGCGTGTTCTTTAACGTGCACAGGGTATGGCTCTCCCGCACACGGGACCACGGCTTAACGTCCCATCCGACGGACGGCAGCCTTACCAAGCCCATCGGTGTCCCCTACTGACCGTAGGCAGGGCGGGGAATTTTGCGGAGATAAATCTCAACGCTGACCCAGCTGGGACTCGAACCTGGGAACTACAGATTACGAGCCTGCCGCGCTACCGACTGAGCCACTAAGGCAATAAACTTATATCAAAAACAATAAAATTACAATTATTTAGTTGATATATTATTTGATAACCAAACACAATATTCGAAAATCGAATTACAAATCATGGCACAGGCAGAAAGATTAGCAATCATATTTCAATGGCTAAACATTACGAAATAAATTATTGCGAAAGAAATATTTTTTCGACGAAAAACACACAGGGTCGTACTAAAGATACTAGTAGTCCTACCACTACAAGTATCTATAATTTATCGTCGCACACAACTCAAAACGAAGGGGCGGGGTTGGCTCAGTCGGTAGCGCGCCAGGCTCGTAATCTGCAGTTCCCAGGTTCGAGTCCCAGTTGGGTGAGCGTTGAGATTTATCTGCAGAAAACTCCCCGCCCTGACCACGGTCAGTAGGGGACACCGATGGGCTTGGAAAGGCTGCTATCCGTCGGATGGGACGTTAAGCCGTGGCCCCGTGTGCGGGAGAGCCATACCCTGTGCACATTAAAGAACACACTGGATGACCTTGATGGGAGGCTACCATCTGTCTCCCAACTGCTGTTCCAGTGGATCTCCTCCCCCAACCTTCTATGAACCTTTGGGGTCCTTGTGACCTGGCCATTTAGCCCATGGTGTGCAAAAAAGTGCCACTCAGAGGTAAAACAACCCAATCCAAATCCTATCATAATTTGCTAACAGAAACCAGAAAAACACATCAATTTAATGTCAAACAGAATTTCAAGCTGGTCTAAATTATTCAGAGGTTTAACATGTTTTCACACATAACATTTCTATGAAAACTTTCCTGGCATAATTTCTTACTCATAAACCAGAATAAAAGATAAGAATTTAATTTTCAAGGAGAATTTCATGTAGCAACGAATTTTTAAATGTTTGCACACGGAACTCAAAAAAATTCTTTTCTGTCGAAAGTTATCCTATAGAAACTAGAAAAACGTATGAATTTAGTTGTCAAACGGAATTTCTAGCAAACTCCGTAATTCTACAACGACGCCAACTGTTTGAAAGGCGACTCTCTCTCTCCCGCGGTTTTCAATAACCGAAATTGCATGGCCATTGGCCAGTCTCTGCAACTGACCCCAGAAGAGTTACTCACTCACCTGCAGCGCTGCGCGTCGTTCGTGGCCTCACCTCCATGACCTTGACTGTTCTACTGTCTGTGGGACGGTGCTGCGAGGGGGGAATGCGGCGCTGTGCACCCCCGTTGCCATAGCAACCACCGGGCGACAGCCATGATTGCCGCTCTGTCCTGGTACCTGCGCAGGGGCCAGCCACGTCAGCAGGGCGAGTTGGCAGCCATAGTAGCGATCCGCTGCAGCCCGTGCAACTGGGGTGTTACTGTAGTCGAGTGTCTATACTTATAGAGAGGCTTGTGCCGACCGGGTCCGCGACAGGTTCCCAGAAGGCCGGCCACACAACAAACCAGCCGACTTGGCCATGGATAGCGCACAGACTGGTTTTACGAGTTCGTCGCCAACAACTGCAAGCAGTAGTGACGGAACCGACGGAGCTGGCCGGGTCAGTCCCCCGACACCTGGGGTCAACAGGTGAGTCCACATCTTTAACGTTTCCTATGCCGTAATGACTGCCGGTAGGGTACAGGTAGGGTCATATAAGGTCAATGCTGTTGTGGGCCACAAGTGAACGCCGTGTCCACTAGAGGCTACCGTATGGTAAGTTTACTACCTTGGGACCGCATATGGATTACGGATCGTCCATTTGACTGTTTCGTGTTTCAAACCTTCAAATCACATTCAACAACGAGAGACCAACTAGACCTGCGTTCTCTCGACGCAAATATTTCGAAAATGGGATTAATTCCTATCACGAGCCTCTGCAGTTACCATAGCGACGCTGTCGTGAGCAGGAACTTCCAGTCAAGACCATCAGGTGAGTTGGAATCTTAAGTTTTCTCGCGTTACGAAATGACAAAGATTAAAAAAATGTAGCCTTTTTTTTAACGAAGTGTTGTGTAAAGAACTCCGACGTACAGACCGACGTGCCTTTGCTTTGCGTGGTTGTGACGTAACAATGGCTCCTCTTCCGTTCATTTGTTCTGGCGGTGGTTGCGCAATGGTTGTTGGATTTGTTGTCTGAGGGGGGGGGGGGTGAAATCGAAAACCAATTAATGTACGTGCAAAAGGCGTCGAATTATTGGTCTCAGTGAATGGTAATTGTTGCACGAGGTGTACACTTCTAACCTAGCTTGTTGTTTTCAGTTGAAAATAAAAATGGGAGCAATCTTCACATAAAAAAAAGGAGTCAAGTAGTTTTTGTATCCACGATTTGTGTGCATTTTTATTTGTCAGAGTATGAGATTGTTGTTTCTAATAGTTTGTGGATATCGTTCTGTGTGAGTTGACATCTACTTTAAGGTGGGTTTGGCTAGGTCGGTAGCGCGCAAGGCTCGTGATCCAAGTTTGAGATCCGACCTGGGCCAGTATTCAGAATTATCTCCGGTAAACCCCCAATCTTGACTTTGTTTAGTAACGGACACCGATGACCTTGGAAAACACGCCATCCGTTGGATGGGAAGTTAAGCCGTGGTCCATATGCGAGAGAGCCATACCCTATGCACGTTATAGATCACGTAGTTATTACCTCTGACTTCTGAGCAACATTCTTTTGCACCCAATGGGCTAAATAGCCAGGTCACAAGGACCCTGAGGATTCAGAGAAGGTTGGGGGGAGACTACCCACTGGATATTTGCTAGGAGACAAATGTTAACCTCCCATCAAAGCCATCCAGCGTGTTCTTAAACGTGCGCAGAGTATGGCTCTCCTGCATAGTTTAACGCCCAATCCGAAGGACGGCTGCCTTTCCAAGCCTATTGGTATCCCA
Organism: Ryuthela nishihirai; assembly: GCA_038380435.1. Classification (NCBI taxonomy): domain Eukaryota; kingdom Metazoa; phylum Arthropoda; class Arachnida; order Araneae; family Heptathelidae; genus Ryuthela; species Ryuthela nishihirai. The sequence goes on from JAWZYU010000006.1 coordinate 92,380,632, forward strand.
AACTGACTGAAGCCAAGGCAGAAAGTTTTGCGGAGATAAATCTCAATGCTGGTCCAGGCAGGGCTCGACCTGGGAACTGCAGATTACGAGCCTGGAGGGCTATCGTCTGAGCCACCCCCACCCCACTAAAGAACACGCTGGATGGCCTTGACATGAGTCTACCATGTCTCTCAACAGCTGTTTAAGTGGGTCCCCTCCTCCAACCTTCTATGGGCCTTCAGAGTCCTTGTGGCCTGGCCATTTAACCCAATGTGCGCAAAAGTGCTGCTCAGAGGTAAAACAACCCAACCTAAAGAACACGCTATATGGCCTTGACAGGAAGTTACCATCTGTCTCCTAACAGCTATTCCAGTGGGTCCCCTCCCCCAACCTCCTCTGAGAATTCGGGATCCTTGTGACCAGGTCATTTAGCCCATTATGTGCAAAAAAGTGCCGCTCAGAGGAGTACAACCCAACCCAAACCCTCCCCCAAACCTCTGAGCCCTTCAGGGCCCTTGTGACCTGGCCATTTAATCCAATTTGTACGGAAAAAGTGCCGTTCAGAGGTAAAACAACCCAATACTACTTATTCTTTATCTTATTCCTGTTTATTCTTCGTCTTAGTTCCATTTGTTCTTTCGTGGTTGTAGAACAGAGGTTTCCAAACTTATTTGTCCTACCGCCCCCCTTTTCAGAAAACAAAATTACTTGGCCCCCCTGGAAATCTACCTTCTTTAAGCGAACAAACAGAAAGATGCAGTGACAAATTTGCGTTCTTTTATGTATCTATATTTCTGCCTACGTCCTACAACTTAGTAAAGAAAGATGTTATTGTAAATAAAGACACCTTGAAGCTTGAATTTTTAAAATTATTTATTAAAATCAACCATAGTATTATGGTTAATTATATACTGTTCACAAAAATTAGGGAATATTTTTATCGTTTCATATTCATTTTGAAATATCCCCTAATTTTTGTGAGCAGTATATATTCGCATTACACACAGAAAATTAAGATAACGAAGAATAATTTTATGTGTTTATTTGGAAAATAAAGTAATCACTACGACTTTAACTCTATGTTGCACAACAGATGAAACATGTACGAACGGTTTTTCAAAATTTTCTTTTTTTTATGCTTCCACCGCCCCCAATTGCACCCAAGGATACTACCGACTCCCTGGATCGTTCCAGCCCCCCTCCCCCCAGGGGGCGTTATCTCCCACTTTGGGAAACATTGTTGTAGATCAATAATAAGAGATAGAGGCCATGCCCCTAATTTCCATTCCCTGACAAACCGCAACTGCTTTAGTTTCTTTTACTGAATTTCAGTTTACACGACGTTTTCCACCAAACCCTTGAACTGCTGCACATGTCAAAAACTTTATCATTATTTAATTTGGAGCTTTAAAAGATTTAAAATTGGTGCACTAGCAATCTCCTCCCCCAAGTATGCCTTTGTGTGAGGGAGGCGAGATCTCAGCAACAGAAAGACAAACACAGAAATAAAAATGGGCTTGCTAACCACTAGGCCACCGTTCACTTTAATCGTTTAGTTATTTTTGAATCATCATCATACAAACCTTTATTCCATTTAGTTTGCAGAGATAAATTTTCTAGTATACAACAAACGGAGCCAAGTATAGGATAACCAGATTTTAAGATCAAAATCCGTGGGACTTTTGAGATTTCAGTTTGAAAGATAAGAATTCATCAGACAGACCAGGAAAAAGGAAACGTCTGCTAACCCTAATATGACAATTCACAATTGCCAACTTTCATTATAAAATCCTTTCCTCATTTTTTTTTACTCGCCTGAATCGAAGTTTCTGGTAACAGGGTTACAACTTTTGTTAGTAAATGATTTGCTTATGCTGTACAGGTAATTTGATATTAAAAATAATAATCCAGAAACATTACCAGTGGAGCGGGTAAAGCAATGCTTTAAAATTTAGAATGTTTCACAAAACATTTTGAAAAGTTAAGGAAACAGAGTTTAGAATTTAACATAAAACAATGTATTTAACGATGCAGCTAGAGGCCCTATATAGGTAGAGGTGGTCATCTCAGAATTAGACGCCATGTTTTGTCGTCTCTTGGATTGTTTAACGTGCATATCTGAATGGTATTGCACGGTACTTATGAATTCCGGAAAAGGGTAGGGTAATATTTGATACAGATTTCAGTGTTCATGATTGGAAAGCTCTTTAGAAAACGGCTAAAAATGGAAAAGTAAATTTTAGAGCTTTTTTTTAAAGATATAATTTCGCTTTGTTGTCTGTCCTTCTGTAGACATCGAACTTTTTTTGTTTATACAGATAAATAAAAAATTCTTTTTGTGTTAGATAGGTATTAATGATATATTACGATCTGCATTTTTCGAATCTCCCAAAAGTTACAACTGCGCCATCTAACGGTGGAAAAAGTTTAAAATTCCAAAATATCAAACGAATATTCCAAACGATGTAGTGATGTTAGAAGTTTGAAATTCTGGTATTTAAATGTGAAGGTTACGAAGTTACCATTCGCAACAATCACTTGACCCTTAAAAACCAGGGGGGGAGGTGATTGCAACTTTTTTGTTTTAATAGAAAACTGTATGTTTTTAGAGATAAATTAAAAATTCTTTTTTGGGTTTGACAGGCATTGATGAAATATGTTCTGTTATGGTAGAAATTCCACTGACATCAATGATCTGCCCACTATTTTCAGAGGAGCAAGAGAAATGCAACATTTTAAATTTAAGAACTAAAAGAATAATACTTTTTATGTTTTATATCTACTAATAAAATACTACTGTGTGCATTCCCCCCCCCCATCGTATATTAAAAAATAAATAACCCTTCAAGCAGCTGCTTGTACAGAGGTCTGACAGGAGACTGTCAGTTTATATGCCATAGTAGAAGGTCCATGAGGATGGGGCACCTCAGCAGAAAAACAACACGAACATCCATAATTAAAACTTTTAAGGAGGGAAAAATTTGGCAAAGGAAGAAATTCATTCTCTTTGAAAATGAGATTCCCATATGCGCCAGAGGCATTATGCGTTCTTCTAGTTATTTTACACTTTCAGTACCCTCTGACAGTGGAAATTCGAACTACGTATAATTGAGAAAATAAACTATTAATATTTTATTAATACCTATAATGTGCAAAAAAAAGGTTTTTCATTTGTTTCTTAAAGCAGAAAAGTTGCATTTTACCAATGGGACAAACCAATGCTATTAGGGTAAACCACTTGACCATTACACTCTATGATCAAAAATTGAAATTTCTAGCAAAAATAGATCGTTTGCAATATTTAAAGATTTTGTATTTTTCCAGCATTTTCCGCAGCTAGAGGTCGCCTTTCGAGTTTTTATATACCGTTAATATCAAGCTGAAAACACCGGTTCTCGTCCGATCACCGAAGTTAAGCAACTTTGGGCGCGGTCGGTACCTGGGAGGGTGACCACCTGGGAACACCGCGTGCAAGTTGGCAAAAAATCTGATGAGAACCCGCCACCCTCACTGATCCATCTATTATGCCGTATTAAACTGACAGGCTCCTGTCAGCCCTCTGTGGTAAGCAGCTGCTTGAGGAGGTATTTATTTTTTTAACACTCTTTAACATTGAAAATTTCGCTGATGGGGATTCGAAAAATGTAAATATAAATATTTTTGTGGAAAAAATATCGGCGACATACGGGATTCGAACCCACATCTCTCCAAAAACATGTCGAAGTATTCTAACCTGTTGAACTAACGCCGGTTTTTTCCACAAAAAAATTATTGTTTTATAGACGTTTAAACGTCTACAGGTAATGCTGTGAGATTATCAAATATTGTTTAAATCATTAATATTTTGTTAGTGCCAGTAAAACAAATATATATATATATTGTTTCATTTATCTGTGATGTTTATCGTTTAGCAGTGAATAGTTACATTTTCGCCCCCCCCCCTTTGGCTAAGATGATGAAGACTTGTTGCCATTGTAAATGTTCTGACTATAACTACTACCAAAATTTCAGATTTCCAGTGTAAATAGTTTATAATATTCGTTTGAAATTTTATCATTTTCCATCTTTTCCCATCGCTAGAGGGCGCTATTAAAGCTATTGAAAATTTTCAAAATTGCTCATCGCAATATTTGTTTGACACCTATCCAACCCAAAAAGAATTTTCCATTTAGGTCTAAAAGTAAAAAAAATTTCTATAGACGGACAGACAGGTGGAAAGACAGACGGACAGACAACAGTTAAGAGAGAGAGAAAGACAGACTTGCATAGGCAGACGACAAAGAGAAAACATTAGCTCGTTTTTCAAACGAACCTTAAAAGAAATATTTTGTTGGTTTTCAGTTCGTTTCATTTTTGCAGCCGATTGCCGTCCTGTGATGGAGTTTCTCGGAAAAAAATATTCATTAAATTATTTCTTTGAGTGAAATTTTTACACCCAAATGCATCGCAGTGAGGCATTCATAAAATATGACAGCTTTTATAGACAAATAAAGTGGTAGAAATGTATAAAACTATAACAACTGAGTAGTTTTAACTTGGTACATTCACTAACTCATAGGCTTTTGTCTCACGATACGACAAAACATGGCGTCCATAAACCACGTGACTCAATCAACCAATGGCAGTGAATCACCGTGATGGCCAGCCTCTACATGGACCTGATGATAAGGGGGCCGAGGCCCCTCTTTACAAATAGGTCCAGCTTAGAAAGAAGGATGTATAAGAAGATGAAGAAGGCCAGCCTCTAACTATACAGGGGCCAAGGTCCCTTTTACAAAGTGGTCCAGTTTTTAAAGAAGGATGTTAGACTAACTATACAGGACCTCTAGTCGTACCGTGAGACGAAAGCCTTTGAGTTAGTGAATGTACCAAGTTAAAACTTCTCAGCTGTTATAGTTTTATACATATCTACCACTTATTTTTGTCTATAAAAGCTGTCATATTTTATGAATGCCTCACTGCGCTGCATTTGGGTGTAAAAAATTCACTCAAGAAATAATTTAATGAATATTTTTTTCCGAGAAACTCCATCAGAAGACGGCAATCGGCTGCAAAAATGAAACGAACTGAAAACCAACAAAATATTTCTTCTAAGGTTCGTTTGAAAAACGAGCTAATGTTTTCTCTTTGTCGTCTGCCTATGCAAATCTGTTTGTCTGTCTTTCCACCTGTCTGTCCGTCTGTAGATTTTTTTTACTTTTAGACCTAAATGGAAAATTCTTTTTGGGTTGGATAGGTGTCGAACAAATATTGAGATTAGCAATTTTGAAAATTTTCAAATAGCTCACAAACGGTGGGAAAAGATGGAAAATGCTAAAATTTCAAAGAAATATTACAAGCGAACTGTTTACTACCAAAATTTTAGATTTCCAGTGGAGTGTTATGGTCAGAAGGTTTACAACTTCAAAAAGATTTTGCCATCTTAACGAAAAAAGGGGTACGAAAATGAAACTTTTTTAAAGAGATAAACGAAACAATGTTTTTTTTTTTTGCTTTACATTCACTAACAGAATATTAAAGATTTAAACAATATTTGATAATTTCAGCATTACCTGTACACGTTCAAACGTCTATAAATCAATAATTTTTTTTGTGGAAAAAGCCGGCTTTAGTTCAACAGGTTAGAATGCTCTGGCGTTTCTGGAGAGTTGCGGTTCCGAATCCCGTATGTTGGCGAATTTTTTTCCACAAAAATATTAACATTTACGTTTTTCGAATCCCCATCAGCTGCAATTTCCAGTGTTAGAGAGTGCTAAAGACAGTAAATAAAAACTCGAAAGGCGACCCCTAGCGGCGGAAGAAGCTGGACAATACCAAATCGTTAAATAAATATTGCAAACGATCTATTTTTGCTGGAAACTTAAGTTTTTGGTTATAGAATGTAAATGATCAAGTGGTTTACCCTAATAGTAATATGTCTCGTTGGTAAAATACAACTTTTCTGCTTTAAGAGATAAATAAAAAAACTTTTTTGCACATTACAGGTACTAATAAAATATTAATAGTTTATTTTCTCAATTATACAGTAGTCCGAATTTCCACTGTCAGAGTACTGAAAATGTGAAACAACTAGAAGAATGCATATCGCCTCTGGCTCATATGTAAATCTCATTTTCAAAGAGAATGAAGTTTTTCCTTTGCCTGCTTTTTAACTCCTTAAAAGTTTTAATTATGGATGTTCGTGTTGTTTTTCTGCTGAGGTCCCGCCATCCTCATGGACCTTCTAATATGATGTATAAACTGACAGTCTCCTGTCGGACCTCTCTACAAGCAGCTGCTTGAGGGGTTAGTTACTTTATAATGTAGGATGGGGAAAATGCACATATTAGTATTTTATTAGTAATTATAAAACATAAAGGGTATTATTCTTTTAGTTCTTAAATTTAAAAAGTTGCTTTTCTCTCGCTCCTCTGAAAATAGTGGGCAGATCATTGATGTCAGTGGAATTTCTAACATAAGAGAACTCTACTGTCGAAATTTCCACCATAAAGAGATAACCTGAAACATTCGTTAAAAGTTTTGCAGTTTCGATATTTAGTGATCTCTAATGACATAAATTACAAAATGTGAATTACATTTCATTAGTAACCAACTAAAAGATATATTTCCATTATCTCTTAAAACAAAACCATTCCGTTTCTTACCTACCTTTGGCTTAGGGTCAACTCATTGTTGTCAATGGAATTTTCAAGTCTGTCACATTCCACGACCAAAATTTCCAGCATAACTACATCGTTTGCAATATTCGTTTTGAATTTTTGGTATTTTTCGATTTTTTCCAGCGTTAGAGGGTGCAGTTATAGCTTTTGGGAAATTCGCAAAATGCAATTGAAATATTTCATCAATACCTGACCAACCCCCTCCCCCCAAAAAAAATGTTTATCTCTAAAAACATACACTTTTCTGTTAAAACAAAAAATCAAATTGCATTTACCTCCCCCTTGGGTCTGCAGGGTCAAGTGATTATTGCCAACGGTAACTTGGTGACCTTTACATTTCGACACCAAAATTTTAAACTTCTAACTACATCGTTTGGAATATTCGTTTGATATTTTGGAATTTTCAAATTTTTCCACCGTTAGAGGGCGCAGTTATAACTTTTGGGAGATTCGAAAAATGCAAATCGTAATATATCATTAATTCCTATCTAACAAAAAAAGAATTTTTTATTTATTGGTATAAACAAAAAAGTTCGATGTCTACAGACGGACAAGACAACAAAACGAAATTATATCTTTTTTTTTTTAAAGAATAAAAGAGCCGTAAAATATACTTTTCCTTTTTTAGACGTTTTCTAAAGTGCTTCCAATCATGAACACTGAAATCTGTATCAAATATTACCCTACCTTTTCATGAATCCATAAGTACCGTGCAATACCATTCAGCTATGCAAGTTAAACAATTGGAGCGACGACAAAACATGGCGCCCAATTTTGAGATACCCAACCTCTACCTATATACGGTCACTAGGTACGACAAAACATGGCGCCCATAAACCTCGTGACTCGATCAACCAATGGCAGTGAATCACCGAGATGGCCAGCCTCTAACTATACAGGACCTCTAGATGCAGCTACCTCGGAAAATATATCACAGCACACTGTTGCAGTAATTCACTTGATTAGAACCATTAGAAGCTAACGCGCGATCTGTTTACTGCGAGGAGGCAGTGAAGTTGCCATTCAATGAAAACTAATCTTCTGATAATCTTGTAAATTATATTTTTTCAACCAATATCGACTTGTAGACAATTGATGTAGCTATTCCAGCAAATACTTCACTGCATACTTTTGTTAATATAATTATATCAATCGTTTAATGCTGTTAAGCTCAAAAGTTATTGGTACAATACCTTAAAATTTCGCGAATGTTGCTCAAAACATTATCAAAACAGAAAGATTAGACGGTAAAGTACTAGTTCTTTACTGTGACGGCGAAGCTGCCATTCAACGAAAACGAATCTTCTCATAATCTTGTAAAAATATATTTAGTCTTATAGTTTTATTTGACGATCTGGCAATCGAATTACGTTGCACAGTTACAGAGTTAGCTTATTGTTATAGGACACCAAATTCTGTTTTTACACGATTTTGATTTAACATGGTTTAGAAAAAAATTCAAATTCTCTTTTTACACGATTTATTTTGATCTTACACGGTTCAAACGGTGTCTTTTTTTTTAAATCTCCATTTAAATATAGTTCTGAAAAAATATTCCTATTCAAGAAAACATTCCTGGAATTTACATTTATAACAAATATGCCGCTTTTATAATCACATTTTTCGAAGTAGTTTTAACTTTGAAAATGTACTATTAGATACACATTTTGTGCACTGAAATCCCCAAAATAAAAACTACACTAACATAACTGAACAAGTTTTCTCTATTTTATTCTCTATTTTATGGAAAAATTGTACAAAACCTACTTCATTCGGAATAAAGTGGCAACATTGAGGTCCGGGAATTCCCCTCAATTTTATCTTCAATACATACGTTAGTCTTGGTCTCTCATTTCGTGTTTAAAGTTAGAAGTGTTTAGATGTTTAATAAAAGAAATAGAAAAAATTTCTGATTTTTAAAGTTTTGTGGTTTGGTTTGTTTGGTTTGTTTTACCTCTGAGCGGCACTTTTTTGCACACCATGGGCTAAATGGCCAGGTCACATGGACCCCGAAGGCCCAAAGAAGGTTGGGGGAGGGGACCCACTGGAACAGCTGTTGAGAGACAGATGGTAGCCTCCCTTCAAGGCCATCCAGCGTGTTCTTTAACGTGCACAGGGTATGGCTCTCCCGCACACGGGGCCACGGCTTAACGTCCCATCCGACGTACGGCGGCCTTTCCAAGCCCATCGGTGTCCCCTACTGACCGTGGGCAGGGCGGGGAATTTTACGGAGATAAATCTCAACGCTGACCCAGCTGGGACTCGAACCTGGGAACTACAGATTACGAGCCTGGCGCGCTACCGACTGAGCCACTCCCGCCGCATAAAGTTTTGTGTGCGTAATATAAATTTATTAAATTTTGATGATGGGAAATTTACAATTTTTCATCATCTGATTTATTAACTACAATTGAAATATTTTTCGTAAGCCTTACCACGATGTCGGATAATTCAACTTTACAAAAGCAGAAAAGGAAAGCGATCTCTTTGGAACTAAGATCATAGGAAAGTTTACCTCATTGCTTCCCAACTTCATAGGAGCAGTGGGTGGCTCAGTCGGTAGCATGCCAGGCTCGTAATCTGTAGTTCCCAGGTTCGAGTCCCACCTGTGATTGGGGCGGGGGTGGCTCAGTTGGTAGCGGGCCAGGATCGTAATCTGTAGTTTCCCGGTTCGAGTCCCAGCTGGGTCAGCGTTGAGATTTATCTCCGCAAAATTCCCCGCCCTGCCCACGGTCAGTAGGGGACACCGATGGGCTTGGAAATGCAGCCGTCCGTCGGATGAGACGTTAAGCCGTGACCCCGTGTGCGGGAGAGTCATACCCTGTGCACGTTAAAGAACACGCTGGATGGCCTTGACGGGAGGCTATCATCTGTCTCCCAATAGCTGTTCCAGTGGGTCCCCTCCCCTAAACCTTCTCTGAGCCTTCGGGGTCCATGTGACCTGGCCATTTAGCCCATGGTGTGCAAAAAAGTGCCGCTCAGAGCTAAAACAACCCAACCTTTCCTGAGCTTTTGGGGTCCTTGTGACCTGGCCATTTAGCCCATTGTGTACAAAACAGTGCCTTTCAGAAGTAAATGAACCCAAACAAAATTCCCCCAGAAAATAACTTCTACCGAACAGACACGATTCCCAGTACTAAAAAGTGAAAAAAAAACAGACTTCCAGTTCTTTGTTGCGTCACGTCACAGTGACCAAGAGGTGCAAGCTCACGAGGCTCTATCGAAGTCCCCGGAGGCCGAGTTTGCCATAGTTGCCTCTGTCATGTGTAGGAGTCTGCCCTCGTGACACGGGCTTCTCGTGTGGTTACGCTCCGGTTGGCTCAGAGAAAGCGAATGTACGTGTAAAGTGCGTGCCAGGGAGGGATTTCGCTGAACAGAAAACTGCTAATTCAAACAGTTGAAACTTTCCAGGGATTTATTCCGAGATTCCCGAACGATATCGCCCATTCTAAACAATACAGTGGCGTATCCCCCCCGCCCCCTTTTTTTTTTCAAAAGTTTTTTTGAGTGACCTGAAAAATTGGGACAATTGAAATGCATGCGACACACAACGCAGACGTGAAATTCTTATTCTGATAAGGTTTTTATGAAGGAGGTTTTTTAATATTGTTGATGAAGTCTTCTGGTTATGTGGGAGTCATTCAAACATGCATATTTATACAATGTCCGAACAAAATATTAAGAAATTTTTCACTTTAGGTGAATGGTAATCTAACGTCGAAGTTCTTTAAATTCTAAAATATGAATTTAATGGAGAAATTAAAGATTCACAATTTTGGGTTGGGTTGTTTTACCTCTGAGCGGCACTTTTTTGCACACCATGGGCTAAATGGCCAGGTCACATGGACCCCGAAGGCTCAGAGAAGGTTGGGGGAGGGGACCCACTGGAACAGCTGTTGGGAGACAGATAGTAGCCTCCCGTCAATGCCATCCAGCGTGTTCTTTAACGTGCACAGGGTATGGCTCTCCCGCACACGGGGCCACGGCTTAACGTCCCATGCGACGGACGGCGGCATTTCCAACCCCATCGGTGTCCCCTACTGACCGTGGGCAGTGCGGGGAATTTTTGCGGAGATAAATCTCAACGCTGCCCAGCTGGGACTCGAACCTGGGAACTACACTTTACGAGTCTGGCGCGCTACCGACTGAACTACCCCCGCCCCTCAGTACTTAAAGAGTTATAGTAGTTGGAATATTTAAGAATAAATTACGTTGTTTTATAAAAAAAACATTCATAAATGTCTGATATTGAAATAATCATTACGCAAACTTCTAAAATTAATATTTTTTAAATGGTTTGAAATAATATTAATTCCATTTTATGCAATTTGAGTTCACACAACAAAAAAATTCGATTTTTTTCAGTTGTACAAATTTTATAGTACAATTCTTTTATATGATTAATTATACATTTGTATCGTCAAATTCTACATTGGAGGAATTCTTCCAGTGTAGATGGTTTCAGCCTTTAGTGGTGGGGGAACGGGTCTTTGCCCCATGTCTGCGATTAGGGGGCTGTTTGATATTGTCGGCATTCCCTCTCTCAATAAACATAGTTTCTTTAAACATCCCACTAACCATTTTCTCTCCATAGGTAGTTGGAATGTGAGGACTCTGCACAGAGCTTTTTCTCTTGATGTCCTCACACAAGAATTCCACCGTTATAATTTAGATATTCTCGGCTTGCAAGAGACCAGATGGACAGATAAAGGTCAGATTCTTAAAAATAATCTTAAATTTCTCTTTTCAGCGAGGGACGACAATAAGCATCACCAAGGCGTGGGACAATAAGCGTCGACAAATAAGCATCACCAATCTGGTCTGCTTCTCAGCAGCCACGCTAGTGATGCTCTTCTAGGATATGAGTGCATTAATGAAAGGTTTCTTACAGCAAAATTTCAGACAAGCGTTAAAGATGACTTGAATGTTATCTGCTGTTATGCCCCCACTGAGGATGAGGAGGACAGGTTTTACAGACAATTTCAGGATATTTTGAATTCTGTCAAGAAAGGAGATATTATCCTTGTTCTAGGTGACTTCAATGCCAAAGTTGGTACTGACTCTGACCTTTGGGGAGGGATGATAGGCCCTTTTGGTATTGATAGCTGCAATGGCAATGGGCAACGTCTCCTACGGGTAAATAAACTCAATGGATTCAGAATAACTAACACTTATTACAAACACCGTGAGATACATAAGTACACATGGGTTTCACCTGATGGGCTGCATAGGAATATGATTGATTATATATTAATTAACAGCAAATGGGCTAGTTCTGTTAGAAATACCATGGCATATAGGGGAGCTGAAATTGGATCTGACCATTACCTTGTTAAAAGTGTCTTGCAACTTAAACTTAAAAAGTGTTGTGCTAGGGTTGAAAATTTTACTTTTAATACTGAAGCTCTGAAAGACCCAGTTATAGCCAAAGCTTACCATGATAGGTTACTTAGTCATTATGACAGTCATGGTATGCTTACTACTGAAGTTGAGGAAGAATGGGATCATTTTAAACAGGTTTTTTTGGACACTAACAATGCTCTTTTAGGAAAAAAGGAACAGAAGAGACAGAATTATTTAAGTGATAAGGCACTTGAGCTTATTTCAGAGTAGGGGCGGGGGTGGCTCAGTCGGTAGCGCGCCAGACTCGTAATCTGTAGTTCCCAGGTTCGAGTCCCAGCTGGGTCAACGTTGAAATTTATCTCCGCAAAAATTCCCCGTCCTGCCCACGGTCAGTAGAGGACACCGATGGGCTTGGACAAGGCCGCCGTCCGTCGGATGGGATGTTAAGCCGTGGCTCCGTGTGAGGGAGAGCCATACCCTGTGCACGTTAAAGAACATGCTGGATGGCCTTGACGGGAGGCTACCATCTGTCTCTCAACAGCTGTTCCAGTGGGTCCCCTCCCCCAACCTTCTCTGAACCTTCGGGTTCCATGTGACCTGACCATTTAGCCCATGGTGTGGAAAAAAGCGCCGCTCAGAGGTGAAACAACCCAACAACCCAACTTATTTCAGAAAGAAGGAACTGCAGGAATGTCCTTAATCAATACCCTACTACTCCTAATAGAAAGCATTACGGAGAACTTAATGAACGTGTAAAAGATTAGTTAGCTGCTGATAAGAATCTTTGGCTTGATGGTTTGGCTGACAAAGCCGAGGAAGCAGTTAGACAGCACAACAGCAGAAAGCTGTACCAGAGAGTTAAGTTTTATGTGGTAGAAAACGGACAGGTATACAAGGATTGAAGGATAAACAAGGTAAGGTTATAGAAGGGGAGGATTCTGTCATGGCTAGGTGGGCTGAGCATTTCAGTGATATTCTAAACAATGTGGTTAGTTCTATTCCCATTGTTTGCAATGATGATAGATGCATTGGTGGCTTTAATGTTGGCCCTATAACACAATCTGAAGTTATTTTGGCTGTTTCTAAACTTAAACTTCATAAATCTCTAAGGGTAGATGAAATTACTATGGAAATGCTTAGAGCTGGGATTGTTTATGTTACCACTTGGATGACTGAAATTCTGAATATCTTTTATGATAAAGGCATGGTTCCTAAGGATTTTACCAGAGCTATTGTTATCCCTATTTTCAAAAAAGGTGATCGCAGTTCTTGTGATAACTATAGGGGTATCAGCCTACTCTCTGTTCCAGGTAAAGTTCTTTCCATGATTGTGCTTAATAGAATTAAGAATCTGGTTGACAGTCAATTGCGTGATGAGCAATGTGGATTCAGAAGTGGTAGGGGATGTGTGGATCAGATATTTTCACTTTGGCAGATTCTTGAGAAATGTTTGGATATTCAGAAACCTTTGGTTGCTAGCTTTGTTGATTTCAAAAAGGCTTTCGACTCTGTTGATCGACATAATTTATGGTTGATTGTGAGATCATATGGTATACCAGACAAGTTAGTTAACATAATGAAAGCTCTCTATAATAACACTGAGTCGTGTGTGAGAGTTGGTAAGGCTTGTAGCAATTGGTTTAGCATTACTTCTGGTGTTCGACAAGGGTGCATTTTGTCTCCTTTTCTCTTTAGCTTGGTTATTGATTGCGTTATGCGAAATTACTTCAAGGGAAAGATTTTGGCCTTAAATGGACTGGAGATGCGAAAATTTCTGATTTAGATTATGCTGATGATTTAGCCCTTTTGGCAAATGATGTTGATGAGATGAACTCTTTCATTCGAGCTGTTGATGAAACTGGTAGTAGAGTAGGTTTGGTTACAAACAGAGGGAAAACTAAAGTGATGAAAATTGGTCAGGCAGGCTGTGATTCACTTAATCTGAATGGTTGCAGTCTTGAGCAGGTGTCACAGTTTAATTATCTTGGGAGCTATGTAACAGATAATGGTGATGTGCGGCATGAGATTAACAGACGAATAGGGATTGGTGCCGGGACTTTTAAGAATCTATGGAGAGTGTGGAGAAATAGGCGTATACACCTAAAGACTAAAATTAGACTGTATAATAGTTTGGTTCTTTCTAGGGTTAGTTATGGTAGTGAAACTTGGACACTTTGTAAACAAGATAACAGGAAACTAGGTGCTTTTGATTCCAGATGCTTACGCAGTATCTTGGGCATTAGGTGGTTCAACTTTGTAACTAATGATGAGATTAGGCAAAAGGAGTTTGCAATTGCCTTTAAGCAGCATATTGTGCAGAGAGAGACTCTGTTGGTTTGGCCACGTTGCCCGTATGAATAATTATAGTTTGGCGAATAGGGTTATGAACGGTGTGCCTAAAGGCCTCAGAAAGAAGGGGAGACCTAGGATGCGGTGGGCAGACAATGTCAAACAGGACCTTGTTAGAATTGGTGTGCAGTGGCCAGATGCAGTAGATGTAGCTCAGTATAGACTTGCTTGGAGAACTAAATTGTACGGTCTGGTTTGACCTCCGTACCCCATGGCTACTTGAGGATGATGATGATCATCTAAATAATTTCTTTCTTATTAAAAGTAATATTTGAAATATGAACCATCCTAAAGAGTATCAAACTCACCTGTGGAATTTCAATTTTATGAAAATATAATTGAAGTAAAATTTATTTATTTCTAAGTGAGAATTAAATTTCAGGATTTATAATGACTATTGATTCAAAAATATTACCAATATTCATCACACACATATATATAACAGCAAATATACAATAATTTAATCATAATTAATTTATTTAAGTTTTAATTAATTTCTGAGGCAAATTCTTAAGACTTCATTGTTGCAAAATATTCCAGCTTCGATCTCTTTAAACACTGAACGAATAATGTTTAAAACAAAACTGTTTACTTCATCTTTGTTTTATCTTCAGTCACATTTTGCCATTAAATGTAAAATTTAGAAATCACAAAGTTTCGAAGTTAGATATTAATATTAGAAATTACGAATAATTTACAATTAAACATTCCCTCTTTCATAACTCTCTAAATACTGAATGAATGATGTTGAAAAATCGATATTTACGTAGATTTAATTAGAATTTTTAATTTATCTTCAGTCATATTTTTCCATTAAATGCGTATTTTACAAGTTATACAGCTTCGAATTTAAATTCCCAATTGACACGCCATAGAAATTCTCTAAATAATTTGGCACGACAGGGATTTCGAACTGAAAGAGCATCCAACTTTTCCATTTGAATGCAGTATTGTTAATCTCGTTGCATCCTTATTTTTAATGCACATAAAAGCAACAAATATTTTCACCCTTCTCCCTATTACGTTGGTAAAATGGCTTTGCTCTCGTAACTTAAGTCAAAATTGCTGGCTGGTCAGATTTTTCCAAATTTCCACATTCCGGAATATTTTAAACCTTGCAAATCATTGTTAATCAAACAATTTATTACTGACTGAACTGTGCACTGGTTTTCCTCTTAAAATGGAACCTGATAGTCTGATTTTCACTTTACTAAATGTTGGTTTTCGTAGATTCGATGTACCGGGTAATAATTTTACCCCTAACCATCTAAATGCCTCCATTAAAAAGTTATTCCCATTCATTGGAGTGATTCAGTCAAATATCTTGGGGTTGTTATACATAAGAGGTTAAAGTGGGACTATCCCATAAATAATACAATCTCCAAAGTCAATTCATTGAGGGGCCAGCTAGGCCCACTCCTTAGGAGAAATTCCATTTTAATGATTGATCATAAGCTTTTACTCTATGATATGATCATCAGACCGGTAATTCTCTATGCTTCACCCATATGGGCGAATACTACACCCACCAATAATCGTAAGATTCAGATCTTACAGAACAGATTTTGAGAACTGCGGTCGATGCCCCGTGGTTTGTCACTAACAGACAACTTCATAAAGACCATATATATATACACATATAAAACGCACCGCAAAAAGATTTTTTGAGGCTGTAAGCAATAATCCCAATGAGATTATTTCTTCTCTTATTCTTTACGATCATTCTGTTTGGAACAAGTACAAGAGGCCTAAAACGGTAGCGTTCTCTGAGGAGACCTACCCGTTTTAGGTTTCTTATACAATTTTACTGCTATTTTTAGCTTTTCTTATGTTTGCCCTTAGGAGCCCACCTAAGGGTGGTTTACTTATATATTTTGATCTTAATCATGCCAAGTAGGCATATCTTTATGATGAATTCTGTAGTCAACCATACAATTACTTTTCCACAATTTGCATAAAAAATAAATAATAACTACCCCCTCAAGCAGCTGCTTGCCACAGAGGTCTGACAGTAGCCTGTCAGTTTATATGCCACAGTAGAAGGTCTGAAAGGATGGCAGGACCTCAGCAGAAAAACGTCACAAACAGCCATGCCTTAACCCGGGGCTCGAACCCAGGTCCCTTAGATCAGTAGCCAAGCGCGCTAATCACTCGGCCATGGGACGGCCACAATTTGCATAATGTGAGCAAATAAAGTGAACAGAAAAAGAAGGATTTTGGGTTGGTTTTTTTTACCTCTGAGCGGCACTTTTTTGCACACCATGGGCTAAATGGCCAGGTCACAAGGACCCCGAAGGCTCAGAGAAGGTTGGGGGAGGGGACCCACTGGAACAGCTGTTGGGAGACAGATGGTAGCCTACCGTCAAGGCCATCCAGCGTGTTCTTTAACGTGCACAGGATATGGCTCTCCCGCACACGGGGCCACGGCTTAACGTCCCATCCGACGGACGGCGGCCTTTCCAAGCCCATCGGTGTCCCCTACTGACCGTGGGCAGGGCGGGGAATTTTGCGGAGATAAATCTCAACGCTGACCCAGCTGGGACTCGAACCTGGGAACTACAGATTACGAGCCTGGCGCGCTAACGACTGAGCCCCTCCACCCCCCTTAGATCAGTAGCCAAGCGCGCTAACTACTCGGCCATGGGACGACAACAATTTGCATAATGTGAGCAAATAAAGTGAAAATAAGAAGGAAGATTATTAATACGCCAAAACTTCAGAAAATGCCTCCAATGGTTTTGGCAACGATTAAACGTTTCCTGTAGGAATAATAATAACATGGCAAATATTTTTGCTTCTAACAACTCTCCCTTTTGGAAATTCGACTTGAAATTCGGCACTGCAATTCTGGCAACATCCAGAAACACTCTGCGAAATTTAGAAATGTCTTGCACGATTTCTGGATGAGTTACGTCTGCCACAAAAAGACATCGTTTATCATTATAGACCAGCAGATTTAGCCAAAGGGTTATGAAGTTAGATTCCCATTGGTACAACATGGAAATTCTGTAACATCTTGGCACGGCAGTGTACAAGCTCTTGTCAAACTATGTTCATCCTGATGAATGCCAGGCTCGTAATCTGTAGTTCCCAGGTTCGAGTCCCAGCTGGGTCAGCGTTGAGATTTATCTCCGCAAATTCCCCGCCCTGCCCACGGTCATTAGGGGACACCGATGGGCTTGGAAAGGCCGCCGTCCGTCGGATGGGACGTTAAGCCGTGGCCCCGTGTGCGGGAGAGCCATACCCTGTGCACGTTAAAGAACACGCTGGATGGCCTTGACGGGAGGCTACCATCTGTCTCCCAACAGCTGTTCCAGTGGGTCCCCTCCCCCAACCTTCTCTGAGCCTTCGGGGTCCATGTGACCTGGCCATTTATACCATGGTGTGCAAAAAAGTGCCGCTCAGAGGTAAAACAACCCAACCTGGCTAATGGGAGGTGTGTCGATTGTGAACAGAAACTTGATCCGTCCTCTCACCAGGTTGTCGTCATACATACACCCGTCGATCCTCAGCACCCAGACAGAAACGGGATTCATCACTAAACAATAGTGTTCTGTTCATGACCCCAGTTCGCACGACTTCGTCACCAAGCCAGACGAGTGCTACGATGGTTTGCAGTCAATGGCAGTCGATGTAACGGTTGCCTAGAGCGCAGGTATAACTCGTGCAACTTTCGGTTTACCATTTAGGTTGATATGGGGACGTCCATGGCTGCTGACACAGCCTTTCAAATGCCTCCTGCAGTACTCTGTGGTGACGAACGAGCATGTCGAACAATGTGCCTATCAAACCATGCTGACGTCTGTCGGACGCAACCACTCTCTCTGCGACACATGGAAGAACCTTCATTTCGCCACTGTTGCCAACAGCGTCCTACAGTTCGTGCATCCCGATGAACATGGGCAGTGACACGACGTGTAGTCCATCCAACTTCATATAGGCCTGTAATTCTTCCTCTTTCAAAAGCATCCTAACGGAGATAAACCTGCCGACAGCGTGTACCAGCCATTTTCGGCCTTCGCTGAACATTTTCCAAGCGGAACCACCTAATCTCAACCTTTCGCACGACTTCCACCTGCATAAACACAATGCCATCCTGTTCCTTTTTGCACCTTTTATCTCTTGAGCCACACACGTCATTGTCTCCGGATTAAAAAAAAAGTCCAAAGTTGGCGCTCATGTGCGAGTTGTGTGAATTTAACTCTAATAATGTCAGTGAATTTCTTCACTGTAACGACTCATGTAATAGTTTTGTTTACTTTTGTTGGTATGAAGCAAGTCAACTTTAAAAAGATGCCCTTAGAGAAGAAAACAGATTGGGGATGTTCAAAATGCAATAGTTTTTCTAGTAACTCCATTAAGCATAAATCTATTAAACAGAAGCCGAAGCAACAATATTCCATCACGAGATCTGGCAACGGCTGATTTGGAAACCGAAAGTTTGACGTCAATTCAATCATTAGAACTTGCAAATAATGTTGTGGCAAAACAAAACGTAGCAACTGACAGGAATAAAGAATTACTGGATATAAATATTGAAATGCCATAAGAAAAACATGCTACGCAAATAATAAGGGAAGAAATGCAAATATTAAAGAGTGAAGTAACAGAGATCATTAATACAAAAATAGAAATGTTGAAAAATATAATCCACGAATGTACTCAAAGTGCTCAAATTTAACTCAAATAAAATTGATGAATTTTAAAGAAGATATTAAATTCAAGGTAGCTCATCGTGTTCCAACACATAATGAAAAGAAACCAAAACCAATAATATTTCGATTCAATTCGAAACAAGAGAGAAACCCTCTGGATATCCAAGTGGAGATTAGTTCGAGGTTTAAATACTTGTGAATACTTTTGAATATTTCTAATAGTGAGGACTACATATGTATAGGTGAACATTTGATACCAGAAATCAAAAAATCTCTTATATGAAACTAAGAAATTAAGGAAAGAAATGAACTATAAAATTATTTGGGTAAAAGACGGGAAAATTTATTTAGGAAAGATGAACATTCAACAGTATTAAATATAAAAACTGTGAATGATTTAAACATATTACAGTAATTAGTGTTAAGATCCATAGTAATATTCTTGACATATACTCTATTGATCTATACGAAATATTTTTAATTATTTTCTGGTTTATTTATCTATAATGAATTTACCTCCAGATATTATTGTTTTATCTGAAATTTGGCAAAAGAATATGAAATTCCAATGTATTATTTAGAAGGTATAAATGTTATAGGTATAATTGTTATAAATATGGTAATATAAATAGAGCTGGAGGTTTAATAGTATTTTTTTAAGAATACACTAAATGCAAATCAGATTGCAATAGAATTTAATAAAGCAGATATTGTTATTTTAAAATATAAATTTAAAAATATTGATTATTTATTAATATCCATTTATAGGTCACCAAGTTTGGATAAAAAAGAATTTTTTAAAGAATTACATGATTTATTATTAAATTTACCTATAAAATATTTTAGTTATTGGGGATGTTAACATTGATTTGCTGGAAAATAATAGTATTATGGAGATGTAATATGGTAATATCACTTGGATTTATTCATTGTATGGCCGAGTGGTTAGGGCGCTTGGCTACTGATCTAAGAAATCTCTGTTCGAGACCCGGGTAAAGCATGGATGTTTGTGCTCTTTTTCTGCTGAGGTCCTGCCATTCTCACAGACCTACTATGGCATATAAACTGACAGGCTTCTGTCAGACCTCTGTGGCAAGCAGCTGCTTGAGGGGATATTTATTTATTTCTTATTTATAAAAACACCAACAAGATACACTAACTCCACATGTATAGTTCATATCTTAGTAAGACTAACAAGTAATAACGATGTAAATGCAGGCATAATAAAATCAAATGTAACCCTCAACCTTCTCTGAGCCCTCAGTGTCCTTGCGACCAAACCGTTTAGCCCATGGTATGATAAAAAAAAAACGCCGCTCTAAGGTCAATGGGAAGATAATTTCGAAGATCTAAAGCTTTTTAAACAAGCGTTTTATGAGAAAATTTGACTGAATATAGTTTTAGAGATCACAATCAAATCTATTAAATCTCGATTTTCAGCAATATTATTTGAGTATTTAAAGAGTAATGGAGGTCCAAACATTTAAGCGTAGCAATGTGTTCTAAGAAATTGATAAAAAAAATAAGCGAATATTGAAAGAATTATTTAGAGACACTTTTTAAAATACGAAGTTATTTATTAAATGATTTGAAATCATCATCATCCTCAAGCAGCCATGGGCTACGGAGGTCCAACCAGACCGTGTAATTTAGTTCTCCAAGCAAGTCGATCCTGAGCTACATCTACTGCATCCGGCCACTGCACACCAATTCTAACAAGGTCCTGTTTGACATTGTCTGCCCTCCGCATCCTAGGTCTCCCCTTCTTTCTGAGGCCTTTAGGCACACTGTTCATAACCCTATTCGCCAATCTATAATTATTCATACGGGCAACATGGCAAAACCAACGGAGTCTCTCTCTGCACAATATGCTGCTTAAAGGAGGTTGCAGACTCCTTTGCCTAACCTCATCATTAGTTACAAAGTTGAACCATCTAATGCCCAAGATACTGCGTAAGCATCTGGAATCGAAAGCATCTAGTTTCCTGTTATCTTGTTTACAAAGCGTCCAAGTTTCACTACCATAACTAACTCTAGAAAGAACCAAATTTAAATAATACTTCTTATTTCAGTTTCAATTAATCTAAAAGGTAAAATCTGTTGTCACCTAAATTTACTTTTAGTCACATTTTTCCATAAAACGCTTATTTTATAAGTTAAAGAGCTTCGAAGTTAGAGTATACATTACTTCGAAGTTAGAGTTAACGAGTAAGTAACGTGGAGTGGATATAATAAAATAATCACTTAATGTATGTGAATAATTTACAGATCATTAATATATGAAAAGCTTTTAAAAATTGTTTAAAGATAATCCTGGATTGTACAGTGAAATGTCTGTATAACGAAATTTTCAGTACCAGTTGAAGAATACTCAGCACTGCCCAGGTCTCACTAGTCACTTGTAATTTGTATTTTCTGTTTTTTACTGCACTAAAAGTTAGTTTTGAGAGTTCAGCCGTCCCCCGACACTTTTGCGCAGATTCAATACACAGTTAGTGAAGAGCAAATGGCAACAATAAATTTGACAGTGAATATCGGTTTCCTTAGTAATCATTGAAATAGTATGGTAGATATTTTTGCCTCTAACAAGTTTCCCTTTTGGAATATTCTTTTGAAATTTGGCACTGCAACCCTGACAACAACCAGAAACATTCTTAAAAAAATATGAAACTTCTACTGCGATTTCCCTATGAGCTATGGTGCCACAGACGTGCAGAGACTTCTATTATTATAGACAACGAAATTTTCTTCTACCCTGACAATTGGGGCGGGGGTGGCTCAGTCGGTAGCGCGCCAGGCTCGTAATCTGTAATTCCCAGGTTCGAGTCCCAGCTGGGTCAGCGTTGAGATTTATCTCCGCCAAATTCCCCCGCCCTGCCCACGGTCAGTAGGGGACACCGTTGGGCTTGGAAAGGCCGCCGTCCGTCGGATGGGACGTTAAGCCGTGGCCCCGTGTGCGGGAGAGCCATACCCTGCGCACGTTAAAAAACACGCTGGATGGCCTTGACGGGAGGCTACCATCTGTCTCCCAACAGCTGTTCCAGTGGGTCCCCTCCCCCAACCTTCTGTGAGCCTTCGGGGTCCATGTGACCTGGCCATTTAGCCCATGGTGGGCAAAAAAGTGCCGCTCAGAGGTAAAACAACCCAACCCTGACCATTTATTACGTATCTCCATATACATTACAAATGTTTCATTTTAACGAATACCAGTATACTAAAATATTATTTAAATGAAATTAAAATTTATCCCGTACAAATATAATATCATTAGTATAACAAAATTTGTAAAAGAAAATCCTTAAACTACACGTAAAAAGTATATTTATCCCATTTTTACGTGTTTTGGAGCATCTGGCAACACTGCAATGATCCAAAACCTGAAATATCTAACAAATTGCCGATCTATGAAACTTTCCATTTTGCCAATCTCACTGCAATGTGCATCTACATATGCTGGCATAATGCTTTAAAGCAATGTTGCCACATTATCCAGCATAAAAGGGTAATTTCCAAATTTGGAGATACGCGATTCTGATTGCATTCGAAGTAACAGCAGCATCGGCGTAAACTTTTTTCAATACAGTTCCAATCCACGCGTCTTATTATTATTCGTCAAATTTAAATTATTTCTATATTGTGTTCATTATTATTATCATTTTGATTACGTTCGCTAATTTGATTCTTTATTAGCAGCCAAAATGCTGCGAAATCTTTGCCGTTTCGTAATGACACGGAAAAATATTACAATATGTTACAGAGTTGCAAAATCATTTCTTGACGGGAGGCTATCATCTGTCTCCCAACAGCTGTTCCAGTAGGTCCTCTCCCCCAACCTTCTCTGAGCCTTCGGGGTCATGTGACCTGGCCATTTAGCCCATGGCGTGCAAAAAAGTGTTAGTCATTAAAATGGCGTGCAAAAAAGTGTTAGTCTATGCAAAAAAGTTAAAATCATTTAAGAATTCACAGAGAGATGCTCGTTGGAAAATTCTTTTCTCGTGTCTAGAATATTCATTTTGTTGAGGCTAGGATATTTCAGGATAAATTATGTTCCATGTCGATGGAAATCTTTGAAGTGCTATAACTATTAAAATATGCATTTAGTTGAAAAATACGACAGAACGTAAATTAACTATCATAATCAAATCTGTTCAAATCTTCATTTTCAACGATATTCATCCAATTTAATGGAAGAGTTGGGTTGTTTTACCTCTGAGCGGCACTTTTTTGCACGCCATGGGCTAAATGGCCAAGTCACATGACCCCGAAGGCTCAGAGAAGGTTGGGGGAGAGGACCTACTGGAACAGCTGTTGGGAGACAGATGATAGCCTCCCGTCAAGAACATTCAGCGTGTTCTTTAACGTGCACAGGGTATGGCTCTCCCGCACACGGGGCCACGGCTTAACATCCCATCCGACGGACGGCGGCCTTTCCAAGCCCATCTGTGTCCCCTACTGACCGTGGGCAGGGCGGGGAGTTTTGCGGAGATAAATCTCAACGCTGACCCAGCTGCTTTAATGGAAGAATATGACTGAAGATAAATAAAAAATTATAATCAAAATTATTTAAATTTCTATTAGATTTTTTAAGATTGAAGTCTAATAGAGGGTAAATTTCTTTCACAATGATTATTTTGTAGCGTATAACTCGTAGCACATTGTTTTATTGCATTTCAGTATAACGAATTTATATATTGGTCACCCATTCGATTTGGTTATACTAACATTTCACCGTACTTGTATTCTGAAACAAGACTTTTAGAGCAGTGTCTCGCAAATTGTGTGCCGCGAGAGATTTTCAAATTGACACTAGATATTCCAAAGATTTCATTTTGACGACGTATGTTATCGACGTGCTTTAATAAAAATCTTTGAGATTTTATCAACTGGGATCTTGTAAGTATTTATCAAACTTTTTCCAAATTTTAGTATTAATTTTTGATTATTTCAAGCCATAGAATAGACAAATATTTAAAACAAACACCGAGTTATGAATTAAAGAACGAGAGCAAATCTTCAAGTAAAACCAGGCTGATGACTTCAACAAAGCGCAAATATAATGTCGATTATATAGAGTTTGCTTCTATTCTTTTTTAGGTGTGCCGCGGAAAAAAAATTAGATTCAGTGTGCCGCGGAAAATAATTAGATTCAGTGTGCCACGGAAAAATTAGATTCAGTGTGCCGCGGGAAAAATTAGATTCAGTGTGCCGCGGAAAAAAAATTAGATTCAGTGTGCCGCGGGAAAAAATTAGATTCAGTGTGCCGCGGGAAAAAATTAGATTCAGTATGCCGCGGAAAAAAAATTAGATTCAGTGTGCCGCGCAGAGTAAAAAATTTTGCGAGACACTATTATAGAGTATCAGTTATTATCATGAAAAACAGCCTTTGGGAATTGGCCTTATTAGGAAGAGGCAAGAAGGGCTTATCTTTCAAGTGTTCTGCTTTCCATCCTATTAGGCATGACATCCGTGATCCATTTATTAACATTAAAGGGCATTGTCCTAAGCTTAAAGAGGAACAAAAGCACTAACAACAATAACGTAGTAAAAAAAAAAGGTCGATTTTTACCATCTAATATATTTGCATTATTTTTTTTCTCCGTTCCTAAAAGACCCTTGATGACGTAGCTTGAATTAAAGATTTTATTGTTTAGATTTTTTTTTCTGACGTAATCACGGATTTCAATATTATCTTCTTGCAGTTGGGTAAGTGGAAAAGACTTTAGGGTGGAGAGATTTTTTTTTTGATGGCTTGAAGAAATTTTCGGTAGAAAAGAATTGCTGTAATTTCATCAGATATTAGGTGGATTGTTGGATTGTTTTACCTCTGAATGGCACTTTTTTGCACACAATGGGCTAAATGGCCAGGTCACATGGACCCCGTAGGCTCAGAGAAGGTTGAGGGAGGGGACCCACTGGAACAGCTGTTGGGAGACAGATGGTGGACTCCCGTCAAGGCCATCCAGCGTGTTCTTTAACGTGCACAGGGTATGGCTCTCCCGCACACGGTGCCATGGCTTAACGTCCCATCCAACGGTCGGCGGCCTTTCCAAGCCCATCGGTGTCCCCTACTGACCGTGGGCAGGGCGGGGAATTTTGCGGAGATAAATCTCAACGCTGACCCAGCTGGGACTCGAACCTGGGAACTACAGATTACGAGCCTGGCGCGCTACCGACTGAGCCCCCCCCCGCCCCCCCAAGCCCATCGGTATCCCCTATTTATCGTGGCCTCAATTAGTGCTGAAGGCACATACGTAGATATTTATGAAATGGTTTGAAATAATATTTCTTATAATTTCAGTTTCAATTAATCTCAAAGGTAAATTGAAGGCTTATTCCTGAATAAGTGGGGGCGGGGGTGGCTCAGTCGGTAACGCGCCAGGCTCGTAATCTGTAGTTCCCAGGTTCGAGTCCCAGCTGGGTCAGCGTTGAGATTTATCTCCGCAAAATTCCCCGCCCTGCCCACGGTCAGTAGGGGACACCAATGGGCTTGTAAAGGCCGCAGTCTGTCGGATGGGACGTTAAGCCGTGGCCCCGTGTGCGGGAGAACCATACCCTGTGCACGTTAACGAACACGCTGGATGGCCTTGACGGGAGGCTACCATCTGTCTCCCAACAGCTGTTCCAGTGGGTCCCCTCCCCCGACCTTCTCTGAGCCTTCGGGGTCCTTGTGACCTGGCCATTTAGCCCATGGCGTGCAAAAAAGTGCCGCTCAGAGGTAAAACAACCCAACCCTGAATAAGTACTGAAGGCATTTATTGAGGAACAATTCAGATTAAAGTCGATCACGGCAGATAAGAACAATTGCAAAAATTTGACTAAAGTCGAGTGTGGCAGTGAAAGAGTTGAGAGTTAAAGTCAAGACAGGTAGGGGAAAAACTCTATGTTCCCTCCTTCCCTTGGTGCCATAAGCACGTGCTTATTTTGTTTAATGGTTAATCCAGAGCTACTTATACGCAAGTCCGGCCCTGGTGGTCTCTCTCTTAGCTGTTAACCCGACACAGTTAAACCTAGCTATCGTGGGTCGGGACTAAACCCTTTGAAAATGTCCAGAATTTCTGGGAGCTCTGTCGTCGTGTATCTTTGGAATGGAACAGTACGTTATCGAAAACAGTAGTGAATTAAGTAGTACGTTAAAGATGTATGAATTTTAAATATGATTGTTTAAAATGCTATGTATATGCTTATATTTTATAATAAATGTTATAAAGCTTTTTAGTTTTACTGAAACAAATAAACGCAATCTGCTTTTTTTTTTATTATGAAACAATTTCTGATTCGTCCTTTATTTTCTCCAAAAAATATGGTCACCGTATTCATAGTATACTTTATAATATTCCGAAATTAGAAACAACGTTTTTAATTGTTCTCTTCTATAAACTATCCACTATAATAATAGGCTAATTGTGCAGCGCAGTCCGGTTGCCATATCGTCAAAATAAATTTTACAAGATTATGAGAAGATTAGTTTTCATTGAATGGCAACTTCACTGTCACAATAAACCAAAGTTCGTACGTTACCTTCCAATTGTTCGATTTTGGCAAATTTTTGGGCCACGTTCAAAATTTTGAAGCGTGGTACTAATGACTTTTGAACTCAAGTGTATCGAGTGATCGAAAGAGTGAATTACAATTGTATATATTCGAAAGTGTTCTGTGAAATATTTGCCGAAATAGCTGCATCAATTGACAATAAGTCGAATTTTCGTACTTCAAAAATGCATTTTAGTTGATTTGATAACATTTGTTTCCGGACGACATGAAAAGATATTTCACCAAGCAATTTAAAATTCATGTATCAACTGTTTCAACTAATTTTCAATTTGGATTCGAAATTCATCTTTATGTAAATTTATGCTATCTTTTCAAGTTTATTTACTCTGTTTTATTTGTTTTACTATTCTTCATATTAATAACTTTGTATTCTACGTTAAAAGAAAACCAAATTGCTGTGGTACACAAGTGAATCACTGAACGTCCCATAGTTTAAAGCAGTGTTTCCCAACCTTTTTTGTGCCATGCCCCACTTAGGCCTTTCTAAAATTCTTATGTCCCTCCCCCAACTATGTAAAATTAAATTACTCATTAAATAAATAATCTTACGCTGGGAGGTAAAACACCTTTCCCCTACTCAACTTTGAGCCATTTGGATCCTTGTTACCTGGCCATTTAGCCCATTGTCTACACAAAAGTCAGATGGGAAGTAAAACACCTTTCCCCTACTCAACTTTGAGCCTTTACGATCTTTTTTACCTGACTATTTAGCCTTTTGTCTGCACAAACGGCCGCTGGGA
The DNA here is from genome assembly GCA_038380435.1 of Ryuthela nishihirai. Lineage (NCBI taxonomy): Eukaryota > Metazoa > Arthropoda > Arachnida > Araneae > Heptathelidae > Ryuthela > Ryuthela nishihirai. The sequence goes on from JAWZYU010000006.1 coordinate 92,407,908, forward strand.
GGTAAAACATCTTTCCCCTACTCAACTTTGAGCCTTTAGGGTACTTGTTACCTGACCATTTAGCCCATTGTCTGCGCAAAACGCCGCTGGGAGGTAAAACACCTTTCCCTTACTCAAATTTCAGCCTTTAGGGTACTTGTTACCTGACCATTTAGCCCATTGCCTGCACAAAAGGCAGATGGGAGGTAAAACACCCTTCCCAACTTTCAGCCTTTAGGGTCCTTGTCACCTGACCATTAAGCCCATTGTCTGCGCAAAACGCCGTTGGAAGGTAAAACACCTTTCCCTTACTCAACTTTCAGCCTTTAGGGTAATTGTTACCTGACCATTTAGCCCATTGCCTGCACAAAAGTCAGATGGGAGGTAGAACACCTTTCCCCTACTCAACTTTGAGCCTTTAGGGTACTTGTTACCTGACCATTTAGCCCATTGCCTGCACAAAAGGCAGATGGGAGGTAAAACACCTTTCCCCTACTCAACCTTTCCCTAACAACAATGAGATTATTTATTATGATTTAAGTAACTTAAATGATAGGTTTCAGGAAGAAGTCACTAGGGAATTGTAGAGGAAACATAGTAAGTAAATTTTCAAAACATAATGGAGAACTAAAATTCAAGTATGAAAAAATTTTAATGAAAGATTTTTCTATAATATTTTAATTAGTAGTAATTATTTATTATTATATATTATTATATTTAGTGAGATTCTTGCGCTTGATGCAAAGAGATTTTATGTGAGGTTCCAATTTAGTTAACTTCAGTCTCCCCGTTGTGTTATGTCCGTTGTGTAATCTTCGGCTTTTCTTTCGTCCGGGCTCGCTAATCCTACGGCCGCCATACGGTTAAACGCTGAACGAGTCCATTTTCGAATTGCCCCCCTTGACAATCAAATTGCCCCCCTATGGGGCGTGGGCCCCACGTTGGGAAACACTGGTTTAAAGTGTAAATAAATAAAATACTTGATTATCAGAAGATTAGTTTTCATTGAATGGCAACTTGTTGAACCGTCACCTAAACCAAGTTTCGTTACCTTCTAATCGAGTAAATTATGAGTCTGCTGTGAAATAGTTTTCTGCATAGCTGCAGTTTTAAATAAATTGCTTTTTGTTAAATTCTAAACTGTTCTAATTAAAACTGTTCAAAAATAAAAAAATATTCAAAAATATAAAAAATTATGTTCTAATTAAAACTGTTCAAAATTTATCAAACAGTGATTGGGATTACTTCTCTTGATCCTCTATAAATTTCGTGTTATCCGAAGAATTTTAAATCTAATTTTTATTCATCAGACTGTAGAAAAATTTTGCGTTAAGCGATTTTTCCGTGTTACCAGTTTTAAGTTAAAAGAATATTTATGCATGTATTGAAGCCGGAACTCAACAAACTTCAATTGCTCGTTAACCGATATTTCGAATATCGTCTAAATCAGTGGGTTCTCAACCTTTTATGCTTCACGTACCCCCTGGAAATGTGTATGTAACTGGCGTACCCCTTGTATAGATAGATAAAACTATGGTTATAGTTTTATTAATGGTATTTAGTTTAATTAGCCAAGGAGACAGAATTCTTCTATTCTCTGGTCGCCAAGGAGACGGCGTGAAGAAACTGACGGTTTCTTTCGTTCTCTGGTTGCTAAGGAAGGCCTTGTATATATATAGATAAAACTATGGTTATAGTTTTATCTATCTATACAAGGTTATTTTACTTTGTTGCTAGATCTAGAGACTTTTGAGCTCTCACGGCGTACCCCAAAATTTTTAACCGCGTACCCCAAGTCTAAAGTATTTTCGACTGCATTGCCAAAAGTAGTTAGAGCTTCTAAGTTATATTAACTTTTTAATGGAAACCCATATTTAAAGCTCTGGGTCACACCTATTCCTATTCGGTATTTTATATTTTTATGGCATTTTATCATCAAACATTTTATATTTTTATGGCATTTTATCATCAAACATTTTATATTTTTATGGCATTTTATCATCAAACATTTTATATTTTTATGGCATTTTATCATCAAACATTTTATATTTTTATGGTTGGTGAAAGGATTTTTCCCCCCCAAATTAGTGGTACCAGGATTATTTTTAACTAAATGATTATTGTATTCTGATCTTTTTCGGAACCAAATAATAGTACCAGAATTATTTTTTTAACCCAATGTATTGATGGAACCTAGTTTATTTCAAAATAAATAGTGGTACAAGGATTTTTTTTTTAACCTAATGAATGGTGGGATCAGGATTATTTTGCAAATTGATTAGTTGAACCAGAATTTTCTTTTATTAAATTCTCGGTGCAACCATTTGTTTTTAATCAAAAGTTCGGTGGAACAAAATTTTTCTGCATGTGGGGCCAGGATTCTTTTATCAAATAGATGGTGTGACCAGGTGTTATTTTTTAACAAATGGTTGGCGGAGCCAGATTCTTTTTACCGATTTGTTGGGTGGCCGTGTTTACCTCCCATCTTAAGTCCCGAGTAAGACATGGATGTTTGTGTTATTTTTCTGCAGAGGTCCCACCATCGTCACAGACTTTCTACTATGGCGTATAAACTGACAGGCTCCTGTTTGACCTCCGTGGCAAGCAGCTGCTTGAGGCAGTATTATTTTTTTTGGTGGATAAGGGTTTTTTCTTTTTTATCAAATATTTTATGGGTAGGAATTTTCCACTCTATGGTGTGACCACGATTATTTTGCAGGTAAAACCTGGACTTTTTTACAAAATATTTGTTGGATCAAGGATAGTCTTACAAAGTGATTCGTGTGATATATGCAGCAAAAGTTTCAGACTCATTAGTCTGTGTAATATAGTGCATATGTATAGCTTGTTCTTCTGTGCATTTGATTGTGATCTGTTTGTCAGAATGCAAAGTTCCAATTTGATCTGCACAAACGCAACCAACAGTGAATCCTGTCTCCTCGTGCTAAAAGGCTGCACCACCAACTTTCCTGATCACGTGACTAGGTTTTTCCCGCTCTCCGTGCCTTGACCTGCGCTCTCTGAACAGCGAGCTCAGAGAGAAACCCCACCCAGAGCTGCGTTCCGCCTGGGGCTCTTCTCTCACGTGACCTCGTGACGTCAGGCTTCTGTGCAGCGACACCTACATTGCCAAGGAGACAGAATTCTTCTATTCTCTGGTCGCCAAGGAGACGGCGTGAAGAAACTGACGGTTTCTTTCGTTCTCTGGTTGCTACGGAAACAGAAGAAAGGAAATTATACTCAAGATTTAGTCCTGTCTTCTTCGCTAGTTTCGAGTTGGTGTTTTACCTCTCAGTGACCTTTTGCGCTGACAATGGGCTAAATGGTCAGGTAACATGGATCAACGGCTCAAAATTGAGTAGGGAAAGGTGTTTTACCTCCCAGCGGCCGTTTGTGCAGACAAAAGGCTAAATGGTCAGGTGACAATGACCCTAAAGGCTCAAAGTTGAGTAGGGGAAAGGTGTTTTACCTCCCATCTGACTTTTGTGTAGACAATGGGCTAAATGGTCAGGTAACAAGTACCCTAAAGGCTCAAAGTTGAGTAGGGGAAAGGTGTTTTACCTCCCATCTGCCTTTTGTGTAGGCAATGGGCTAAATGGTCAGGTAACAAGTACCCTAAAGGCTCAAAGTTGAGTAGGGGAAAGGTGTTTTACCTCCCATCTGACTTTTGTGCAGGCAATGGGCTAAATGGTCAGGTAACAAGTACCCTAAAAGCGGAAATTTGAGTAAGGGAAAGGTGTTTTACCTTCCAGCGGAGTTTTGCGCAGAAAATGGGCTTAATGGCCAGGTAACAAGTACCCTAAAGGCTCAAAGTTGAGTAGAGGAAAGGTGTTTTACCTCCTATCTGCCTTTTGTGCAGGCAATGGGCTAAATGGTCAGGTAACAAGTACCCTAAATGGTCAAAGTTGAGTAATGGAAAGGTGTTTTACCTCCCAGCGGCCGTTTGTGCAGACAAAAGGCTAAATAGTCAGGTAAAAAAGATCGTAAAGGCTCAAAGTTGAGTAGGGGAAAGGTGTTTTACTTCCCATCTGACTTTTGTGTAGACAATGGGCTAAATGGCCAGGTAACAAGGATCCAAAAGGCTCAAAGTTGAGTAGGGGAAAGGTGTTTTACCTCCCAGCGGCGTTTTGCGCAGACAATGGGCTAAAGGGTCAGATGACAAGGACCCTAAAGGCTCAAAGTTGAGTAGGGAAAAGGTGTTTTACCTCCCATCTGCCTTTTGTGCGGGCAATGGGCTAAATGGGCAGGTAACAAGTACCCTAATGGCTGAAAGTTGAGTAAGGGAAAGGTGTTTACCTTCCAGCGGCGTTTTGCGCAGAAAATGGGCTTAATGGTCAGGTGACAAGGACCCTAAAGGCTCAAAGTTGAGTAGAAGAAAGGTGTTTTACTTCCCAGCGGCGTTTTGCGCAGACAATGGGCTAAAGGGTCAGATGACAAGGACCCTAAAGGCTGAAAGTTAAGTAAGGGAAAGGTGTTTTACCTTCCAGCTATAGTTTCGTGCACAGAATAAACAAAATGGCTAGGTAACATGGATTCTAATGGCTCAAAAAAAAAAAAGTTTTCAGAAGATACCTATTGGATACCTGTTAGGGTTGGGTTCTTTTTAACTCTGAGTGACAGTTTTTTGCACACAACGGGGTAAATGGCTCTGAAGATCTTATTTATATGAGAGAGACGTTGGCTTAATGTCTCTACTAAACTTGACTCACACTATAGCTAATGTTTTCATTAAGAAAACCAGCCACTTCTTATCTCTTGGTTAGATATGACATTTAATATCATACACTTCACTTTACATAAACATGCACAATCATATCAGAATACTATGACCACCTACCATAGTATTTGTATGGCAGGTGTTCATATTATTCTGATACGACTGTGTATATAAATACTTGGGCACAGCCTTAGTTGACTGCCCCACCGATATAATAAAGTCAAGCACTCTCTGAATTCTGACACTAGACTTGATTACAAAGTCCTTCAATATGTTGGCTCTAAGAGTCAACGTCCCACTCTCCTTAGGGGCGGGGGTGGCTCAGTCGGTAGCGCGCCAGGCTCGTAATCTGTAGTTCCAAGGTTCGAGTCCCAGCTGGGTCAGCGTTGAGATTTATCTCCGCAAAATTCCCCGCCCTGCCCACGGTCAGTAGGGGACACCGATGGGCTTGGAAAGGCCGCCGTCCGTCGGATGGGACGCTAAGCCGTGGCGCCGAGTGCGGGAGAGCCATAACCTGTGCACGTTAAAGAACATGCTGGATGGCCTTGATGGGAGGCTACCATCTGTCTCCCAACAGCTGTTCCAGTGGGTCCCCTCCCCCAACCTTCTCTGAGCCTTCGGGGTTCATGTGACCTGGCCATTTAGCCCATGGTGTGCAAAAAAAGTGCCGCTCAGAGGTAAAACAATCCAACCCACTCTCCTACCGATCCGTTCGGCGATCAAGGGAGAAGTCCCTCTCTTCGCTCTGCCCTTCTGCACAAATGGCTGCAGATCTCATTAGGGTTCCTTCTATTCATGACAACCTGAGGCATCCAGGTCCCGGCACCCGGCGTACCTTTGTTAGGTCATACATGGGGAGGGGGTGGCTCAGTCGGTAGCGCACCAGGCTCGTAATCTGTAGTTCCCAGGTTCGAGTCCCAGCTAGGTTGGGTTGGTTTGTTTTACCTCTGAGCGGCATTTTTTTTTGCACACAACGGGCTAAATGGCCAGGTCACATGGACCCCGAAGGCTCAGAGAAGGTTGAGGAAGGGGACCCAATGGAACAGCTGTTGGGAGACAGATGGTAACCTCCCATCAAGGTCATCCAGCTTATGGCTCTCTCGCACACTGGACCATGACTTAACGTCCCATCCAATGGACGGCGGCCTTTCCAAACCCTTCAGTGCCCCCTACTGACCGTGGGCAGGGCGGGGAATTTTGCGGGGATAAATCTCAACGCTGACCCAGCTGGGACTCGAACCTGGGAACCACATTTGTGTTAGGTTGTTTTACCTCTGAGCGGCACTTTTTTGCACACCATGGCCTAAATGGCCAGGTCACATGGACCCCGAAGGCTCAGAGAAGGTTGGGGGAGGGGACCCACTGGAACAGCTGTTGGGTGACAGATGGTAGCCTCCCGTCAAGGCCATCCAGCGTGCTCTTTAACGTGCACAGGGTATGGCTCTCCCGCACACGGAGCCACGGCTTAACGTTCCATCCGACGAACGGCGGCCTTTCCAAGCCCATCGGTGTCTCCTACTGACCGTGGGCGGGGAATTTTACGGAGATAAATCTCAACGCTGACCCAGCTGGGACTCGAACCTGGGAACTACAGATTACGAGCCTGGCGCGCTACCGACTGAGCCACCCCCGCCCCAGTATCTATGGAAACAGCAGTAGAGAATGCATGTCTTTCTTCCGCTTGATGACACCATCGCATGCCCTATGATTGACATGGGCTTACTATAAAATAAATAATCCCTCAAGCAACTGCTTGCCATAGAGGTCTGGCAGGAGCCTGTCAGTTCATACGCCATAGAAGAAGGTCTGTGAGGATGACAAGACCTCAACAGAAAAACAAGCATGCATACCCGGGGCTCGAACCCAGGCCCCTTAGATCAGTAGTCAAAGACAGTAACCACTCGGCCAGGGACGGCAACTTCCTATGCACTTTGTTAAGTTATCTCTCTTTGTAACAGATTTCAATCCACGTATTTCTTCAGATATTTGACCAACAGGTCTCATACATTTCGAATGCAGGTTCCCCCAAAGTTCGGTTACAGAACTTTGTCCTAACCTGTAATGGAACGGGGTTTATAGAATCTCGAACGTCTTTGCGAACATTGAAGATCTGGCAACGGTGCGGCATCGTTCATTGTGCAGCGACTCTCAGCTCGGGAACGAAGAAATCTGTGAAGAAAAAATAGAGAATTTTCTTCTCCATACAAATGTATGAATCTTTTTTGAGCATGAATTTAATACGGATGGATGAGAAATTACATATATTTTGTTGCAAGTGAAAACTATACGTGTCTCTTGCAAAATCTTTAGGGCAAAACTTGCCGAAAATGAAAATATTTTACAGAAAATCCAATCGTATGGAAAATGCAAAAAAAAAAAACGAAAATTAACCTTCGTTATTGAAGTTTTATTTTGTGCTACTAGATATTTAGGGTACTATTAAGTGCAATAATGCAAAAAAAAATGTCCCAAATAAAAAAGATAAATTTGTTATCTTGAAAACTAACAAAGAAAATTTAATCTTCCAATCTGACGTTTTAGATGTTCCCGGATCTTTTTATTTAAATCTGGTCACCCTAATAAAAAGCCAATCCTTCAGGCAAAATTTTCAAAAATCTTCGGATCTTATTCAAATCTGGCCACCCTAACTAAAATCCAAAAATCATCCAGTACCATGCTTTTAAAGTTCGAATGTTCCCCAAAACATTATCAAAATAGTATGATTAGAAAGTAAAGTACGAACTGTTTACTGTGACATTGAAGTTGCCATTCAACGAAACTAATCATCTCATAATCTTGTAAAACACATTTTTCGACCTATAGTTTCCTTTGACGATCTGGCAACCGGACCTTACGACACTTAGCGCCAATTTATTAGGTACAGTTCTAAGTTGCCTCAACAGTAACTCAGATGTAGACCTCGGTAACTTGTTAAATAAGCTGCTTTATAAAAAAAAATATTGGTGAAGATAATTTAAAGATCTCAATCAAATCCAGTCCAGTCTTGTTTTCAACAATATTCTTTAGGTGTTTAGAAACTTACGGACATTGGAACATTTCGCATCAGCAATGCCAGTTTAAATTGTTCTGAAAAGTTAATAAAAACAAGTTAAAACGAAAGCAAAAACCGTTCTGTATTAAACTTCACTAACACATGTAAGAGTATTTTTTTAGTACTTCGCATTATAATTATGCTAATTTTTGACATTTTTGAGAATTTGTTTTTGAGAAATATGGAAGCTGAAACATTTAGCATTAATAACTCTCTTAATACTGAACGAACGGTGTTGGAAATCGAGATCCAAATAGATTTGATTGAGATCTTTAAATTATCTTCAGTCAAATTTTTTTTCGTAATCTATTTAAGAAGTTACTGAGTTGTGTATCTGAAATACTATTGACATAACATTGAACAGTACCGAATAAAGTGGCCTCTGAGCGTATCTACTATGCCCAGTTTGTTGCCCTTTCAAATATTCTTATCAACCGCAATGACTCCTATAACTAAAGGTGAAAATGAAATAATCGTAAAGACATTTTGGTAGCACAGACATTTTTCAAACCTACGATCGTTAGTTTACAACTGAAGATAACATTTCGTATGATAATGTATTTATGTATACTGATAGGAGTAGTAGTAATAGTGACTTCCATTCTAAATAATAAAAATATTGTGATATTATTCTGACGCCATTTGCAAGGAGTGGATATGTGGGTTCTTTGCTTACACGGTAGTGAAACAAGATCGTTTTTTTTTTTAAGTTTGTTCGAGTCTCAAAGCAATCATTCCTCTTGTAAATTAAAAAGCATGCTAGTTTTTTTAATTATTTTATATTTTTGTATTTAATTTCACTGATGAAAGGTTTCTATCTGTCTTCTAACAGATACTCAGGGAATCGCAAATAAGTTTTGAGCGATTTAGCACATTGTATACACAATAGTGCCTCTCAGGTAAAATCAAAATCCATGGACAGATCTCTCTGGATTTGGGGGGGGGGGGTGCACCATGCTCTTCCTCCCTTGAGAATGCTTAAAAGAAGTAATGGAGTCAAAAGAACTTAAAATTTTGAATCTTTTACGCATCTTTCAAGAAATTTCTTAGACTTCTAAAACGGGAGGAAAAATGTTATCTGCAATAGAAATCCACACACTTCCCCCTTTCCCCCTTGGGGTAGGGGATGGCTCGGTCACGTAGCACGCCAAGTTCGCAATTCTCAGTTCCCAGTTTTGAGTCCCAAATGTGCCAGCATTCAGATTTATTACCACAAAACTTGGAAAGGCCACCGTCCGTCAGATGGGACGTCCACCCAACTTTAGTGTTAGTTAAACTTGTAGCATAAGGCCCCTTGTGCGGAACAGTCATACCTTGTGCACGTTAAAAACAACCTGGATAGCATGGCGGGAAGCTACCATCTGTGTGGGGCAGGGGTGGTTCAGTCGGTAGCGCAGCAGGTTCGTAATCTGCAGTTCCCAAGTTCAAGTCCTAGCTGGGCCAGTGTTGAGATTTATCTCCAAAATTTCCCGCTCTGCTCACTGTCACTAGGGGACACTGATGGGCTTGGAAAGGCCACCGTCCGTCGGATGGGACGTTAAGCCCCATCTGACGGACGGTGTGATTATTCGTGTGCAGGAAAGCCACCCCCTGTGCACGTTAAAGAACACCCTAGAATAGCCTTGATGGGAGGCTACCATCTCTCTTCCAACAGCCGTCCAGTGAGTCCCTTCCCCCAAACCTTCTCTGAGCCATCGAGGTCTTTGTGACATGGCCATTTAGTATACGTTGTGCAAAGAAAGTTCCGCTCAGAGGTAAAACAACCCAACCTAAAACTACCATTTGTCTCCTAACTGTTGTCCAGTGGGTCCTCTTCCCGCAACCTTCTCTGAATGCTTGTGGTCCATGTGCCCTGGCCATTTATTCCATTGTAGGGAAAAAACTTCCGCTCAGAGGTAAAACAACCCAACGCCCTTTAGCTTTTTTCCCCCCCGACTCGTTTGCGTGAAATCACCCCCCCCCCCCTGCTTTTTCTTATTGTTTTATAGATCCAGGCATGATGAAATCCATTTCCAACAAAAATACGAGTAAGTCAACGATATTAGTAACCCAGTATTACAAAATGCACTTTATATTACTTCAAATAATTAATGATTAACTATTTATAATCGAAACAAGCCTTTTATTTTAATATCTTCCCACAGTGTAAGTCATCCCCCCCCCCCCCCGACAAACACAAAAAAACCTGGCGACTCTAGCCGACAAAGTTCATAATTATTTTGGTTCTAATCCTTTGATATTGATAACTTTCGAGCAGTGCAGAATGCTGTAAAAAGTATAAGGTTTATGACACCCAAGAAATCAGATTAATATGATTTGCTACGTAGAAATTATTCTCTTCTTCAAAAGCGCTTCCGATATCTCCAAGAACTGTCCTTGTCGTGCCCCACACTGACGTACTGCACGAACACTTACAAAAGTTTCGCACAAAAAACACCATAATGAATGCTGTGGAAGAAGAGGAGTCAGTGCAGCGTAACGTGGGATGCCTAGACCGTTGCGCTTCACCGAAGCTCTTGGGAAACAAAACAAATGCTAATGTTCTTCCTGAAGGGTGGGATCTTTACGCATAAACTTTTATCTCGCTTACCATTTCTAATTCTGCAATTTTCCCCTGTTGTTTCCATCGTTATTCTAAGATTCAGATTCTCTTCGCTTGCTCGCATTTGAATCTAACAGAGAAGTAGTAGTAGTGTTAACTTCCATTCTGAAATATTGGGATATTATTATTAAAATAATTAATATTTTGTTACGAAATTAAGGTAGCACAAGATTATGGGTTGGGATATTTATAGAGAAACGTTTAGCTCGGTTGACATTTCTAATTCTACAATTTTCGTCTAGTCATCAGTTGTTCGAACATTCAGATTATCTTTGCTTGCTCGCACTCGAATCTAAGAGAGTAGTAGTAGTAGTGTTAACTTCCACTCTGAGTAATAACACTGATATAAATATTAAAATAATGTTTTCTTGAGAAAATACGACAGCAAAAGATTATGTACTAAGATATTTAGAGAGACATTTTAAGATCTCTTGCCATTTCTAATTCTGCAATATTCGTCTATTGTTTTCGTCGATTGTTCTAACATTTATATCCACTTTCTCGCAGAGATCTAAGAGAGAAGTAGTAGTAGTGTTATACAATCTGAATAATAATATGATATTATTATTATTAAAATAGTTAACATTTTCTTATGAAATCGTGATAGCACAAGATTACAGAGAAACGTTTAGCTGACTTGCCTTTCGAATTCCGCAATTTTCATCAGTTATTCTAACATTCATATTCTCTTCACTTGCAGGGCGGGGGTGGCTCAGTCGGTAGCGCACCAGGCTCGTAATCTGTAGTTCCCAGGTTCGAGTCCCAGCTGGGTCAGCATTGAGATTTATCTCCGCAAATTTCCCCGCCCTGCCCACGGTCAGAAGGACACACCGATGGTCTTGGAAAGGCCACCGTCCGTCGGATGAGACGTTAAGCCGTGGCCCCGTGTGCGGGAGAGCCATACCCTGTGCACGTTAAAGAACACACTGGATGGCCTTGACGGGAGGCTACCATCTGTCTCCCAACAGCTGTTCCAGTGGGTCCCCTTCCCCAACCTTCCCTGAGCCTTCGGGGTCCTTGTGACCTGGCCATTTAGCCCATGGTGTGCAAAAAAGTGTCGCTCAGAGGTAAAACAACCCAATTCTTCACTTGCTCGCACTCAGATCTGAGAGAGATGTGATAGTAATAGTAGTATTAACTTTCATTCTGAATAATAACATTACATATTGTTATTAAAACAATTATCATTTCTTACGAAATCATGGCACCACATGATTATGCATTACGATCTTTACAGAAAAGCGTTTACGTTCCTTGCAATTTATAACTTTGTGATATTTGACCATTGTTTTATCAGTTTAACATCCGGTTTCACTTCGCTTGACCCTGATCTGGGAAGTAGTAGTACTAACTTTGAATATGAGTAATAACATTTTGATCTTTTTATTACTGCTTTAGTGAAGAAACATCATAGTTGGTTCACTTTAGGTATATACGCAAAAAAAGTCTCCACTTGTAGACCTATCTGTTAGGTTGAGCAACGATTCCTGGATTCCCTAACTGAGAAAAAACACTTTCTCTTCACAATGAGACAAGAAAATCGTAGACTGTCTTCTTCATTGAAGAGTCTGTTCTAATCTGTTATTTGTTTTTACGGTTATTAGCCACTGTCAGCAGACCCTGAACACTGTTTGCAAGGACACGCTTGCTGTCCTTGTTGATTGTTTGACGATTAGTCCTGCAATGTGAGCAGCAAGTAGTGGTAGATCTCCGTAAATGTACCAGTAGAGTAAGGCTAACTTAGAAAATGTGTGTGTGTCTATGAGGTTGGGTTGTTTTACCTCTGAGCGGCACTTTTTTGCACACCATGGGCTAAATGGACAGGTCACATGGCCCCGAAGAGAGAGGTTGGGAGACCACTGGAACAGCTGTTGGGAGACAGATGGTAGCCTCCCGTCAAGGCCATCCAGCGTGTTCTTTAACGTGCACAGGGTATGGCTCTCCCGCACACGGAGCCACGGCTTAACGTCCCATCCGACGGACGGCGTCCTTTCCAAGCCCATCGGTGTCCCTACGGACCGTGGGCAGGGCGGGGAATTTTGCGGAGATAAATCTCAACGCTGACCCAGCTGGGACTCGAACCTGGGAACTACAGATTACGAGTCTGGCGCGCTACGGACCAACTGGAATAGCTGTTGGGAAACAAATGGTAGCCTCCCGTCAAGGCCATCCAGCGTGTTCTTTAACGTGCACAGGGTATGGCTGTCCCGCACACGGGGCCACGGCTTAACGTCCCATCCGACGGACGGCGGCCTTTCCAAGCCCATCGGTGTCCCCTACTGACCGTGGGCAGGGCGGGAAGTTTTGCAGAGATAAATCTCAACGCTGACCCAGCTGGGACTCGAACCTGGGAACTACAGATTACGAACCTGGCGCGCTACCGACTGAGCCACCCCCGCCCCTGTTTATGAGGAGAGCTGTCATTATTCCAAAATATGGTAAAATTTCCTAGTGTTTTAAATAAATACAAAGTAACAAAGTTTGTTTCATTTATGATACAATTTTTTCATTAGAAGTATATTTTGAACTTCGAAATTATCTGATATTTTGGTAGGATTTTCTAAAAGTGTTTATACACACTAGATATTATCCAATAAATACTGTATTGTAACCGAGTGGTTAGCGCGCTTGGCTACTGATATAAGGGACCTGGGTTCGAGCCCCGGGTAAGGCATGGCTGTTTGTGTCGTTTTTCTGCTGAGGTCCTGCTATCCTCTCAGACCTGCTACTCAGGCATATAAACTGACAGGCTATTGTCAGACCTCTGTGGCAAGCAGCTGCTTGAGGGGGTATTTATTTATTTTTAACAGGCAGTGGTGAAAATAGATATTATTTCTTAGCGGTACGCTTCAAAGCATAGTTATGTGTGGAAAATCACACACATGTGATTACTCCAGTGAAGTCGTCTTACAGGGGTTAATAAATTGAAGTGTGTGGCAACGAAAGTACAGTGCTCCTAGATTTTCTCACTTTCCACAAATAGTAAACGATTTAGAGATTTTTAATGGGAAATAAATATTGCTGATTCCATTGTATTCTTTGATTTCATTCTTATTGAAAAAAATAATTATATGATTTAGATGTTTTTAAAGTTATTTTCGTAATTAAAAAAAATTTTTTAGAAAGGAAAATTAACGTTTCACTCGCATTGTAATTTTGAATACTCAACTTGCATATTTTAAACTCAAAAGCCAAATATAGCATTTTTTTAGAATAGCATTTATCAGAGATATGGAATAGCCTTTAAAATTTATAAAGCTTAATCACTGATTACTTGACATGTGGAAATTTCGCTTCTGACTTATTCCCGAAAATAGATGCGAAATTGCAGACTTTCCGCATCGAAAATGAGGTAGGTTGGGCTGTTTTACCTCTGAGCGGCACTTTTTTTCACACCATGGGCTAAATGGCCAGGTCACATGGACCCCGAAGGCTTAGAGAAGGTTGGATGACGGGACCCACTGGAACAGCTGTTGGGAGACGGATGGTAGCCTCCCGTCAAGGCCATCCAGCGTGTTCTTTAACGTTGGGATGTTTTACCTCTGAGCGGCACTTTTTTGCACACTATGGGCTAAATGGCCAGGTCACATGGACCCCGAAGGCTTAGAGAAGGTTGGGGGACGGCACCCACTGGAACAGCTGTTGGGAGACAGATGGTAGCCTCCCGTCAAGGCCATCCAGCGTTTTCTTTAACGTGCACAGGGTATGGCTCTCCCGCAACGGGACCACGGCTTAACGTCCCATCCGACGGACGGCGGCCTTTCCAAGCCCATCGGTGTCCCCTACTGACCGTGGGCAGGGCGGGGAATTTTGCGGAGATAAATCTCAACGTTGACCCAGCTGGGACTCGAACCTGGGAACTACAGATTACGAGCCTGGCGCGCTACCGACTGAGCCACTCCCGCCCCATTTAGCGATTCAGCAACGCTAATACCACAGAGTGAAAATGGCAGCTATTGGGTTGACCGTGTGTGTTTGCAATTACCGTTTGGATGCCATCGCAGACCGATATGCAGAAGACCATCGCAAACTCTCCTCATCTCTGATGCTTGCTTCCTTTCCCCCTTAAGAGGTAGCCGCTAATTTTAAACTACAACGCCGCTCTTCTAGTGGACCTGCTAGAATTCCTTTCTCTCTTAACCTTAATCCACTCTTTTGGTTGGTTGTTTTACCTCTGAGCGGCACTTTTTTGCACACCATGGGCTAAATGATCAGGTCACATATGGACCCTGAAGGCTCAGAGAAGGTTGGGGGACGAGACCCACTGGAACAGCTGTTGGGAGACAGATGGTAGCCTCCCGTCAAGGCCATCCAGCGTGTTCTTTAACGTGCACAGGGTACGGCTCTCCCGCACACGGGGGCCACGGCTTAACGTCCCATCCGACGACGGCGGCCTTTCCAAGCCCATCGGTGTCCCCTACTGACCGTGGTCAGGGCGGGGAATTTTGCGGAGATAAATCTCAACGCTGACCCAGCTGGGACTCGAACCTGGGAACTACAGATTACGAGCCTGGTGCGCTACCGACTGAGCCACCCCCGCCCCTTAATCCACTCTGATAAATGGTTCCAAGTAGAGTAACCTCGCTTTTCTTTAATGCAAAACTGTTGGACTTTTTCTTTCAATTCCACAGCATTGTTCTTTAAAGCACAACCCAAATCATCATCATCATCCTCAAGCAACCATGGGCTACCGCGCAGTTTAATTCTCCAAGCATATCTGTCCTGAGCTACATCTGCTGCATCTGGCCACTGCACACCAATTCTAACAAGGTCCTGTTTGACATTGTCTGCCCACCGCATCCTAGGTCTCCCCCTCCTTCTGAGGCCTTTAGGCACACTGTTCATAACCCTATTCGCCAATCTATAATTATCCATACGGGCAACATGGCCAAACCAACGGAGTCTCGCTCTGCACAATATGCTGCTTAAAGGAGGTTGCAAACTCCTTTGCCTAACCCCATCATTAGTTACAAATTTGAACCACCTAATGCCGAAGATACTGCGTAAGCATCTGGAATCAAAAGCATCTAGTTTCCTGTTATCTCGTTTACACAGCGTCCAAGTTTCACTGCCATAACTAACCCTAGAAAGAACCAAACTATTATACAGTCTAATTTTAGTCTTTAGGTGTATACGCCTATTTCTCCACACTCTCCATAGATTCTTAAAAGTCCCGGCAGCAATCCCTATTCTTCTGCTAATCTCATGCCGCACATCACCAGTATCTGTTACATAGCTCCCAAAGTAATTAACTGTAAACCCAAATCATGCTATAGCATTATTTTTGTATCAAATTTATTGTTTGATGTAATTAAAAAGTTGAAAATAATTTTATCAACGCTTCGAAGGAAAAACATCTTTATCATAAATTGATATCATAATTTCTTTTTATTATAATGATTCTGATATTTGGAAATCTGAAACGGCTTGACGTACCTAATATGTATAATAATATTTAAAAAAAAATACCCTCTGAAGCAGCTGCTTGCCACAGAGGTCTGACAGGAGTCTGTCAGTAAAAGGCCTGTGAGGATGGCAGAAAACCCAGCAGAAAAACAACACAAACATCCATGCCTTACCCGGGGCTCGCACCCAGGTCCCGTAGATCAGTAGCCAAGCGCGCTAACCACTGGGCCACGGAACGGCTTAGTACGTATACAAATGCTATAAATTCTGATCCTGAAGGTTAAATTCCAAGCGATGCAAATGATGAAAAAAGCATTAGAGAATTAAATTCTTAGTTGATAATTTTTTTCACCTATCAAACAGCTGTTTATCACTGGTCTGATAAGAGCCTGTCGATTTAAGACGTCAGATGACTTATTATGAAGGCGAGATCTCAGCAGAAAGAAAATAGCCATATCTATAGGTCTCGAATCCAGGTCCCATAAACTTGAAGCGAAGCGTGTTAACCACTTGATCACAAGGACGATGTCAAGGTCAATAAAGTTAACAAATGGCAGTGATCAACGACGAAGTTTTTTTTTAATCATTTTGAATCTTCTGTGGACCTTATTCTTGAACTATCTTCGTTTATCATTAGCTATCCATTATTTTAAACTTCTTTTTTGCAGATGACAATTTTCACATGCGGTGAATTATAATTTTATATCCGAACTCTGTGATTGATTACGGAATTCAGAAAAAATATGTGGCAACGATTTTTATTAGAAATTAGTGATCTGGCAACCTTCGTGTCACGTATTTTTTTGAGCGACTGTACCATAAACCTGTCCAAACTGGAGCGGTTGCGGTTAACGTTCACAGCACATTGGATCGTGTGGGCCCACTCACAGAAATATTGAACGTGTGCAGTTACCGTTCACAGCAAACTGGAGCGTGTGCAGTAACTGCACACGCTCCAGTTTGCTGTGAACGGTAACTGGAGCGTGTACAGTTGCTGTACACGCGTGACACGAAGGTTGCCAGATCACTAATTTATAAAAAAAAATCGTTGCCAGATTTTTTTCTGAATTTTTTTAATCAACCATAGTGTTCGGATATTTTTTTAAGCGACTGTACTTTGCTATGGATTGTGAATTCTTAAGATTTGCTATGGATTGAAATTTTTATGGCTGTGAACGGTAACTGGAGCGTGTACAGTTTCTGTACACGCTCCAGATATTTTTTCTGAATTCTGTAATCAACCATAGTGTTCAGATACTTTTTTGAGCGACTGTACAAAATATAATGTGTATATATATATATGTTTTATTCCCATTGTTTTACTCTAACCATAGTTTTATCTACCTATACAAGGGGTACGCCAGTTGTGTACGTATTTCCGGGGGTAAGTGAACCATAAAAGGTTGAGAACCAGCCGACACTCGTTGGCATTACTATTTTTCACATAACTGTTAATTGAATTCTATATCTACTGGTAATCTATGTATTTAATATGGAAGGACTAATATTTTTTTTTCAAGGACTTTTTTATTTGGCCTAAAAATTTTTCGAAAAATTTTTAGAATCGAGCTGAGAAATTCGGGACATTTTTTTTTAAATATCCCCTTTTTTTTGGTTTCGAAAAATCCGGAAAATTTTGAGTGCCCTTTGTTCAACTTGTATGCAAGGTGTACCACAGTAGTTCCTAAACGTTTGGCCACACGAATCCCTAACAAAATCTCATTCTTTCTGAATACCCCCTACCAAGTTTGGGGCGGGGGTGGCTCAGTCGGTAGCGCGCCAGGCTCGTAATCTGTAGTTCCCAGGTTCGAGTCCCAGCTGGGTCAGCGTTGAGATTTATCTCCGCAAAATTCCCCGCCCTGCCCACGGTCAGTAGGGGACACCGATGGGCTTGGAAAGGCCGCCGTCCGTCGGATGGGACGTTAAGCCGTGGCCCCGTGTGCGGGAGAGCCATACCCTGTGCACGTTAAAGAACACGCTGGATGGCCTTGACGGGAGGCTACCATCTGTCTCCCAACAGCTGTTTCAGTGGGTCCCCTCCCCTAACCTTCTCTGAGCCTTCGGGGTCCTTGTGACCTGGCCATTTAGCCCATGGTGTGCAAAAAAAGTGCCGCTCAGAGGTAAAACAACCCAACCCCTACCAAGTTTGTCTTTTTGAAAACCCTTTTCCCATCATTACCTGATGCACTTTAATAAGGAGTCCTCTTTGCGAAAATCTGTAAAGTTTTAAGAAAGAGTTATATTCTTTCCAGATATTTATCTACTGTTCATTTATTAGCTATTTTGTAATTTGAATCTAAACATTTTACTGGAGAAATTCGGTGCTCCAGAAAGTCATTTATCATAAACAGCCTATTACATCTTGAGATCAGCATGTGATAGCCAGTGAACTGACCATACTGAACTGACATAATTCCAACCGAAAGCAATAAAATTTAACGCGGTTATGTAATAGCGGTATAAGATTTCGGTTATAGTTTTCTGAAATATTCAAAATAACACGTGAAACAGCCTGACTACCTTTGCAAACCCCCTAAGCGTTCGGGGATCAGCAACAGCAGGTGCAACACATATTTTGGACGAAAATGTTTTTTTTTTTTGTGAGAGTAACTCTTTTCTTTAGCTTCGCTCCATTTTAAGAGTATCCCTTAGCATATCCCCACCAGTGGCATTCTCACGGGTGGGGGACAGCAGGTATCCCCCTCTTAAAATAAGGTATATGTTTTTTAGAAAGATAACGAATTGACAAAATTTCTTCGAAATTTAAAAAATTCATGCTTTCGATAACTTATATTAGGTAGTAAAATTTTATTAATGTTGTCCTTTTGAATCGATACTAATTTTAAATTCTTGACATACTCTAAATTTTGGACTCCTCCCCCTCTCCCCCCATAAGAAAATCATGTTGCATCTTTGATGACATATATTTCATTTTCGGATAAGTTCTCTTCAGTACCATCGGATCAAAAAAAGTCCAAATTGTGCAAATAATAAAATCTGTTATCTGCAGATAATTCAAAACGCCCTATATCGATGGAAAATGGCAAAACTTTAAATGTTTATTACAAAACGATCTATTTAAAGTTAAAAACTTAATTTTGGGGATAAATTGTTGAGGTCAAATGGTTTACATTGACAAGGGTTACTTTAACACCTTATCTGCAGAGTACTGCTGGTTAAAAACAATTTTTTTTTTGTTTTAAAAGCTAAAAAATATTTCTGTTGTATAGGTAGAAATAATAAATTAATATTTGTATTTTCCAAAATCATCCATTAGTTCGAATTTTCACAGTTAAAGGATGTTAAATGTGTTAAATAAAAGACATAATTGTCTTTGAATACAAGAAAACATTTCGCCTCTGGGCGAATATGGTAATCTTTCTAGTTGCTTGTCTGATTAAAAAAAAAATGCGGGCCATTTCATATTCCCGAACTTTGTCTGTGATGGCCGCCGGACAAAAGATTGAAATTCGCAACAGGTAGCAGCCTTGAGAATCAGTATGAAGAAAAGAAAGCAAAAGGTATGTTCAGAACTTTTTACCACTGCTGTAATGTAGAAGCTTAATTGCACACACAAGAAATCATAATGAATTAAAATCCTAAATGCGTTAAAGTCTAATTTAAAAAGATTTTAGCATCCTCTTGTGGCAACAGCAGAAGAGCAGACGTGAAATCTTAAACTTTGAAATGTTGAACCAACAACGCTTATACTGCTTGAAATGTGCTATGGCATGTTCACTTTAATGTTTCTTTTTGTGATCGAAACAGTTTGAATTTTTCGCTGGATCTATTAGGCATTTTTTAGAGAGCTACAGATATTTCTCGAGATTACTGCATATGCCTGTGGATAGGAGAGATGATTAATATGCGAAGTGAGAGCTCCATGGATTGGCAAAGTTCTTTTCGGTCAGCAAACAGGTCTTTATATTCTCTCGTTGACAGCGTGCTCTGCGTGTTGGTTGTGTGGCCAACAGAGGGCGTGTTTCAAGCCATGCTATCGGTCTCTAGCATCTACACGTGCGCAGCTCGTTGCTGGGAACAATGGCGGAAAATGTATACAGTCGCTTCTAAAAATATGGTAGGACAACGCCGAGGAATCTAACTTTCCCCTCCGAATTGATAATCTGGACTACTCAATGTGTCTACGCTTCACATTACAATTATTTGTTTGACTATGAATATTAGAGCAGACCAGTCCAACCCGAACTTAGTGATGAGCCATTAGGAAAAGAATTATATTCTTAAGGATCTGCAGGAAAATATTCTCTTCGCGCTTGAAAGCGAACTAATATCAAAATTACCTGTCCACTGTTCTGTAATATAAATCTAGAAATGCTGAATGTTTTCTCAACTAAAGGCACTGACCACTGATAATAAAATTAGATATCCCCGAAGAAATTAAGGATGTATATGGGGTCAGGATTTTGTGGACAGATACTTTTCGGTGAGAAAGAGGACACGGTGGGCTTTACAAGATCGTCGTCTCAATCCATTTTCGAAAATCGATATACCAGTGTTGGGTTGTTTTACCTCTGAGCGGCACTTTTTTGCACACAATCAGCTAAATGTCCAGGTCACAAGGACCCCGAAGGCTCAAAGAAGGTTGGGGGAGGGGACCCATTGGAACAGCTGTTGGGAGACAGATGGTAGCCTCCCATCAAGGCCACCCAGCGTGTTCTTTAACGTGCACAGGGTTTGGCTCTCCCGCACACGGGGCCACGGCTTAACGTCCCATCCGACGGACGGCAGCCTTTTCAAGCCCATCGGTGTCCCCTACTGACTGTGGGCAGGGCGGGGAATTTTGCGGAGATAAATCTCAACGCTGACCCAGCTGGAACTCGAACCTGGGAACTTCAGATTACGAGCCTGGCGAGCCTGCCCCTTACCAGTGTTGGACAGCTAAAGATTGCCGAATATGGATGTTTCAGGTAGTAAAACTCCGAAATAAGTGGAATTTTCATATCTGGTGTCGCACTCAAGGTGAAATATGTGTATGGACTGATTGTTTAGTGTACATATATTCTTCGACGCTAACGAACCATTTACCTACTTCTTGAACTTGTGTTGCCATATTGAAAATATAACCATGATATAGTGAAGGGGAATTAGACAATGTACTACCATCAGCATTTTCCTGCAGGCAACTTGGGAATCAAAATTTAACTAACCGTGAGGTAAATTTGCCACCAAAATGGCGGTCCTTTTGTTCATATCGGCGTTTGTATTCATATCAATTTTGGCAGTTTCATTTTGCTATCATTGATTTTAACGTTTTCCTTCGTTATCAAGGTGGTAAACTCGCGTTTCCATCAATTACTCCAATAACGTTGTAAAAGGAAGCAATAAATCTTTTTACAAATAATCTTATTATTTTGCTTCCTAAAAAAAACATTTATGGTGATAGTAGATTTTTATTCTAGCTATATTCAAATGTGACTTTAATTACAGCAGATAAAACGTACTGTGTAGAAGAAATAATAAATACAAACAAAAAAAGTTGTAGTCGCTGTATAAAGAATTTCGAATGCAAAGAAAATATAATTTAGGATGATGCATTTGGTACATACTCATCACTTTAACGTAGTAAAGAAATCTTGCGTAATCAACATTTTTTTTAACAAATTCCATCATTCAAATTTGCTGGGATGGATCAGTTGGTAGACATGCCAGGCTTGTATTCTGAAGCTCCCAGGTTCAAGTCTCCCTTTGCCAGTTGTAAGAGACACCGATGGGCTTGGAAAATCTGCCGTCCGTTGGTTGTGACGTTAAGCCGCGGACTCGTGAGAGCCTTACTCTGTGCACATGAAGAAACACGCTGGATGGCCTTGACGGGAGGCTACCATCCGTCTCCCAACAGCTGTCCAGTGGATCCCCTTGTCCAACCTTCTCTGAGCCTTCGAAGTTCTTGTCGCAAAAATGTGCCAAAAATGACAGCTCAGAGGTCTCATCATTCAAAGTCGAAATAAAAACAATAGGAAAGCCTCAGTAACGAAAGTGAGAAACATTTGTTCCAGAATTATCTAGATTTATCTACTACGAGATATATTTCTTTTGAATGCCAATTAAAAAATATTTCGATAAATAGGAATTGCCGAGTTTTTCTGTCACGAAAATGGCGGTCGCTAGCAAGGTAGAATGGGGTCACGGTTTTGTTGCCAGTGCACTGCCTAGTTTCCTTTCATTATACATATCTATACAGGGTGAATCTGAAAAAGTGGGCAAAACTTTACGGGGTGGTAGAACGCAGCTATACGAGCAATATTCGTCATAGAAAGTATGGGCGGAACGCAAACGGCTAGCCGCTAGGTGGCGTTGGAAATGGTATAAAAGCGTCTGTCCTCGCACCCAACGGCATTTCTACCTAGATTGCCGAGAGGATGGCTGGTTATACTAACCACGAAATGGCGGAGATGCACTTTGTGTACGGTGCAGCGGACGGGAATGCAAGTGAGGCACAGAGTATCTCTTCTCCTTCTTGTGTTCATTCTTTAAATGTGACAGTGGAAAACTACCTTTTAACTTCTCACCGCTTGCGTTCCGACCATACATTCTATGACGAATATTGCTCGTATAGCTGCGTTCTACCACCCCGTAAAGTTTGGCCCACTTTTTCAGATTCACCCTGTATACATAACACTTCCCCCATCATTGAAGTAAATGCTAAACGTTTCATACTTCTGGAATTTTTTTCTGTGCATTTGGAAGCAACTATGATCATTGTTTGATAGATCATTTCACAGAAAATTTTTTTTGTGTCATATCACTTTCTCAAAGTGCCCGTAATTTTAAATTTGCTCTAATGCGAGTTATTAAACCAACCCGTATCCTGTAAAGAACGTGAAAAAAAAAACACTTTGGAGAGAATTTTTATAAAAATTTGAAACTAAAACTGTTTAGAAATTGTATAAGAATTTACAAAATGCAAAAAATGAATGTACGAATCACATTAAAAGGAGTAGCCATATATTTTCACCCTTTGGGTTGGGTTGTTTTACTCTGAGCGGCACTTTTTTGCACACCATGGGCTATATGGCCAGGTCACAAGGACTCCGAAGGCTCAGAGAAGGTTGGGGACCCACTGGAACAGCTGTTGGGAAACAAATAGTAGCCTCCCGTCAAGGCCATCCAGCGTGTTCTTTAACGTGAACAGAGTATGGCTCTCTAGCACGCGGGGCCACGGCTTAAAGTCCCATCCGACGGACGGCGGCCTTTCCAAGTCCATCGGTGTCCCCTACTAACCGTGGGCAGGACGGGGAATTTTGCTCAACGCTGACCCAGCTGGGACTCGAACCTGGGGACTGCAGATTACGACTGGCGCGCTACCGACTGAATATGAATGAGCCCCGCCCCATTTTCACTCTTATGTTTTAAAAACTAGAAGATGAAGAATAAAAATTAGAAGAATGAGAAATCTGGTGAATATGCAATAACTTAAATAGGAATGGAAGGGTATATGGCAAAACTTATGGAGCCCCCTTTCTGTGATTGGTTCCTTTAGAGCTTGAATACTTTTTTTATCTATTAAATACATATTTTTTTCGTTGTAAAGAAAAATATTCGCTTCAGATGAAGTGTAGTAATTTATTGAAATATACATACGAAATCAGTGTTAATAAATAACCGTGATCTCTTCTATCTTTTTGATTCTGATGCGATACGAATTTGATTTTGAATGGGCTTCCAGAAGCCCCAAGACCGTGACATTTTGCCACTTATGATACCTTATTGTTTCGGCACTGCGAATATGAAATGTTCGTTTTCTCGCAGTGTAAATTTGAACTAACGTATGATTTTGGAAATTTCTAAAAAAAAAAATCCTCAGGCCTAGGACTTCTTGAGATCCACTCAGAATGAAACTCGTACGACACCAAAATCCAAAAGACAGCAAGTTTTACTGTTATTTAGTAATGTTGATTTCGCATGTATATTTTAACAAATTATTACTTTTTTTCAAGATTATTCATAATTATTCAATGTTCTCTAAAATAAAACACTTGTGATTAGATATGAAAGTTTCGTATAAATTTGGACAAGATATGAAACTATTCTTCAGTGGCATATTTTATAATTTAATCATATATATATATAACAAAAATATATATACCCATATAGCATAAAAGAAATTTTCACTTAACGTATAACTTTTTTTAAGTGATACCACCACCACACCTGGCAGTAAGGTGGCAAATCGTTGCTGTTATGTAAACCACTTGACTGTCTACTTGACTACTTGACTGTGTTGACTTGTCACTCTCTACCACCAAAATTTCAAGTTTTTAGCATATATAGATCGTTTGCAATATTTGTTTAAAACTTGAAATTTTCCATCTTTTTTTTCTATTGTAGAGGGCGTTTTCATTTTGCCAGAAGGAATAGTTCTTTTTAGTTCATAACACCAGAGAGCTCTGAAACACAAAACAGGTCATTTCTAAAAGGTGTTGCCAGACTTTTGCAAGAAGCTATAATTACTTCTAAGTAACTGGAAGTGCGAGTAGTAGAACGCCAAGCGATTTCATACTGATTGCTGTCAAACAACTTCCATTTTGTAACAATAAAAGTTGAAGCTCCCAGCTACCAGATTTCTCTATACAGTCGCTTCTAAAAATAAGGTAGCACCACTTCGAGATATCTAATCTAAATTTTTCTTTCGAATTGATGAGCTGGACCAGTTATTCAGTATTATAAAACATAGAACATAGTGTATAGCTTCGACAGTTTTATGTGAAACTTTCGTATTTAATTGCAAGCTTTATTGCCAATCCTAAAAATTTCGAATATATTAACGGTGGCCTAGTGGTTAGTGTGTTTGGTTACAGATCGAGAAGTGCATTAAGTTCTTCATAATGCAAAGAATTTTTCTTTCGTGTATTGTTTTTCTGTAATATAACACTAACCACTAGACCCTACCTGGTCTAATGGTTAAGTTACCTGACTACTAAACACAGCGGGTGTAAAAGTGTTTGTATGTTGTATGAGAAACCGGAACAAGCCTAACTAAAGACTTCTAGGTTATCTTCGTCCTTTGTGTAAGGATTTGGGTTGTTTTACCTCTGAGCGGCACTTTTTTGCACACCATGGGCTAAATGGCCAGGTCACATGGACCCCGAAGGCTCAGAGAAGGTTGGGAGAGGGGACCCACTGGAACAGCTGTTGGGAGACAGATGGTAGCCTCCCGTCAATGCCATCCAGCGTGTTCTTTAACGTGCACAGGGTATGGCTCTCCCGCACAAGGAGCCACGGCTTAACGTCCCATCCGAAGGACGACGGCCTTTCCAAGCCCATCGGTGTCCCCTACTGACCGTGGGCAGGGCGGGGAATTTTGCGGAGATAAATCTCAACGCTGACCCAGCTGGGACTCGAACCTGGGAACTACAGATTACAGCCTGGCGCGCTACCGACTGAGCCACCCCCGCCCCTCCTTTGTGTAAGGAAGTATCTTCTTCCTTTTCATTTATTAAATAAAAAATTTCGCTTTCCTCTAGGTGTGGTTTTCTAAAATCAATAATAATTCAGTTTTCTCAGAATTAGTGCAGAATTGCTCTAGCTCATGTTTCATTTATGAGTGAGAATGTGAGCATTAGAAATTAAAATTTTTTTTTTAAATCATGGGAATATGAAAGTAGCTCTCTTTGATATTACTGTGAACATCCATACTTACATTATCTCAGGAACGTACAGTTGCTCAAAAAAGTATCCGAACACTATGGATGATTACAGAATTCTGAAAAAATATCTGGCAACGATTATTTTAGAAATTAGCGATCTGGCAACCTTCGTGTTAGGTAACACGAAGGTTGCCAGATCACTAATTTCTAAAAAAAATAAAAAAAGTTTCAAAAAAAAAAAAAGTCGTTTACACATATTTTTTCCAAATTCTGTAATTAACCACAGTGTTCGGACTTTTAGGAAGAAGGAACCTACTGGAACAGCTGTTCGGAGAGAGTTGTTAGCTTCCCGTCACAAAAATCAGGTATCTCCCCGAAACTAAATTATTTTCGCCTCCTCCTCAAAATCATACGTTAGTTCGTATCGAAACTAAACCCCCTCCGCCTCCCCGAAATTAAATCCTGGGCGCGTTCTTGGCCAAATTATTTTGATCACCAGCCTAATATGGGGCAGTGGTGGCTCAGCTGGTAGTGCACCAGGCTCGTAATCTGCAGTTCCTAGGTTCGAGTCCTAGCTAGGTCAGCATTCAGATTTATCTTCGCAAAAACCGCACTTTGCTGTCGGTCAGTAGAGACAACGATGGGCTTGAAAAGGCCGCCATCTATAGGATGGGATGTTAAGCCGTGGCTCCGTGCACGTTAAAGAAAGCGCGCCAGACTCGTAATCTGCAGTTGCCAGGTTCGAGTCCCAGCTGGGTCAGCGTTGAGATTTATCTCCGCAAAACTCCCCGCCCTGCCCACGGTTAGTAGGGAACACCGATGGGCATGGAAAGGCCGCCGTCCGTCGGATGGGACGTTAAGCCGTGTCTCCGTGTGCGGTTGGGTTGTTTTACCTCTGAGCGGCACTTTTTGCACGCCATGGGCTAAATGGCCAGATCGCATGGACCCCGAAGGCTCAGAGAAGGTTGGGGGAGGGGACCCACTAGAACAGCTGTTGGGAGGCAGCCTCCCGTCAATGCCATCCAGCGTGTTCTTTAACGTGCACAGGGTATGGCTCTCCCGCATACGGGGCCACGGCTTAACGTCCCATCCGACGGGCGGCGGCCTTTCCAAGCCCATGTCCCCTACTGACCGTGGGCAGGGCGGGGAATTTTTGCGGAGATAAATCTCAACGCAGACCCAGCTGGGACTCGAACCTGGGAACTACAGATTACGAGCCTGGCGAGCTACCGACTGAGCCACCCCCGCCCCCTCCGTGTGCGGGAGAGTCATACATACCCTGTGCACGTTAAAGAACACGCTGGATGGCCGTGACGGAAGGCTACCATCTGTCCCCCAACAGCTGTTCCAGTGGGTCCCCTCCCCCAACCTTCTCTGAGCCTTCAGGGTCCTTGTGACCTGGCCATTTAGCCCATGGTGTGCAAAAAAGTGCCGCTCAGTGGTAAAACAACCCAACCAGTCATTTTCCCAATATTTAATGTTTTTACCTTTTTGATCTATCGACTTCTTGATTTTTTATTTTATCCATCCGTTATTGCTTCTGTATTTTACATTTGTTATTGTTTTTACATGGCGCTTTTAGACCTTTTTGTTCTTATAGCGTTTTACGCTTTGTGCCAATGTCTTCTGTTTTAAACTTTGGTTTTAGTTTTTCATAACTTTCAAATTTTTACTTTTTGTTCTACACCTTGTTTGGCGCAAAATGGCCTCAGTTGTCCTTGCGCCATAAAACAGCAAACAACCAACTAATCAATGCTGAATTTGAGAAAGAAACTATTTGAGAGTTTTTTTCCGCTTCAGACGCAATTTTCAGTCACGTTGTTTTCCTCATGAACATTTATGAAATTCCGAGTTGTTCCTTATTCTGGGTATTCCAGGTATTCCTTTATTGTGGGCTTGGTTGATGATGACATTGTGTAAAAATGCCATTAAGAGTAAGGAAGAAAATATTTTGAACGGTTACGGGGAAGAATCTGAGATATGCATTACTCAATAAAGAAAATAAATGAAAGAATTTCATCATTAGAATGGTAAACAACAGTAAACTTAGCGAGGGCAATGGTTATTCTTGTTTTAACTCTGAGCGGCACTTTTTTGCACCCAATGGACTAAATGGCCAGGTCACATGCACACAGAAGGCTCAGAGAACGTTGAAGGGGACCCACTGGAACAGCTGTTGGGAGACAGATGGTAGCCTCCCGTCAAGGCCATCCAGTGTGTTCTTTAAAGTGCACAGGGTATGGCTCTGCCGCACACGGGCCACGGCTTAACATCCCATCCGACGGACGGCGGCCTTTCCAAGCCCATCTGTGTCCCCTACTGACCGTGGGCAGGGCGGGGAGTTTTGCGGAGATAAATCTCAACGCTGACTCGGCTAGGACTCGAACCTCTGAATTACAGATTACGAACCTGGCGCGCTACCGACTGAGCCACCCCCGCCCCACTTAGCGAGGGCAATTGTTATTCTTAGTTTACCTCTGAGCGGCGCTTTTTTTCACCCAACGGGCTAAATGGCCAGGCCACAATGACCCGAAGGCTGAGAGAATGTTGGGGGGAGGGGACCCACTGGACAGCTGTTAATAGACAGATGGTAGCCTCACATCAAGGCCATCCTGCGTGTTGTTTAAAGTGCAAAGGGTATGGTTATTCCTCACACCGGGCCACGGTTTAACGTCCTATCCAACGTCCCTTTCCAAGCCCAGCGGTGTCCCTTAATGACCAAAGGTAGGCGGTGAGTGTTACGAAGATAAATTTCAACGTAGTCGAGGCTGGGTCTGTAAATGGTAGCTAGGTAGTCACTGGAAGGAGAGCTATGCACCAATCCCCTGTGATGATGCATAGAACCGGCCAGGCCTAGCACCTAATGTCCGACCCCGCCTTCTCGTGGTGCAGACCGTTAGTATCTTTCAAAAGAGATACTCTCTTGTGGAAGTGAACGGAAGGGGAGGGCTGCCAGATTAGTGTGGCCTACTGATCTGGACAACTATGGCTACTTTTCTTTTTTTTTCTACCCTGCTGAGGAGTGGTCAACCACACAGGGTCCTGGCGCTGACCACATAAACCCACTGGACTGGACAGATATATGGCTCTGAGCTTGACTATGGATCCTGATTTTGCTACACTGGTGGGCTTCTGTGGAGGGAAAATCTTCCGCTGTGTTTTCTGTTTGTTTGTGGGTTGACAGCCCCAAGTGAATAGATTCACAGGATACGTTTATCAGCTGGTGGATAATCCTGAGCAGAGGTCATCGCAGGCACCTGAACTCTTTGCTTCTATTGGCATCGTCAAATTCTACATTGGAGGAAGTCTTCCAGTGTAGATGGCTTCAGCCTTTAGTGGTGGGGGAACGGGTCTTTGCCCCATGTCTGCGATTAGGGGGCTGTTTGATATTGTCGGCATTCCCTCTCTCAATAAACATAGTTTCTTTAAACATCCTACTAACCATTTTCTCTCCATAGGTAGTTGGAATGTGAGGACTCTGCACAGAGCTTTTTCTCTTGATGTCCTCATACAAGAATTCCACCATTATAATTTAGATATTCTCGGCTTGCAAGAGACCAGATGGACAGATAAAGGTCAGATTCTTAAAAATAATCTTAAATTTCTCTTTTCAGGGAGGGACGACAACAAGCATCACCAAGGCGTGGGTATGCTTCTCAGCAGGAACGCTAGCGATGCTCTTCTAGGATATGAGTGCATTAATGAAAGGTTTCTTACAGCAAAATTTCAGACAAGCGTTAAAGACATGAATGTTATCTGCTGTTATGCCCCCACTGAGGATGCCGATGAGGATAGGTTTTATGAACAACTTCAGAATATTTTGAATTCTGTCAAGAAAGGAGATATTACCCTTGTTCTTGGTGACTTCAATGCCAAAGTTGGTAATGACTCTAACCTTTGGGGAGGGGTGATTGGCCCTTTTGGTATTGGTAGCTGCAATGGCAATGGGCAACGTCTCCTACAGGTAAGTAAACTCAATGGTTTCAGAATAACTAACACATATTACAAACACCGCGACATACATAAGTACACATGGGTTTCACCTGATGGGCTGCATAGGAATATGATTGATTATATATTAATTAACAGCAAATGGTCTAGTTCTGTTAGGAATACCAGGGCATATAGGGGAGCTGAAATTGGATCTGACATTACCTTGTTAAAAGTGTGTTGCAACTTAAACTTAAAAAGTGTTGTGCTAGGGTTAAAAAATTTACTTTTAATACTGAAGCTCTGAAAGATCCAGTTATAACCAAAGCTTACCATGATAGGTTACTTAGTCATTATGACAGTCATGGTGTGCTTACTACTGAAGTTGAGGAAGAATGGGATCATTTTAAACAGGCTTTTTTGGACACTAACAGTACTCTTTTAGGATAAAAGGAGCAGAAGAGGCAAAATTATCTGAGTGATAAGGCACTTGAGCGTATTTCGGAAAGAAAGAACTGCAGGAATGTCCTTAATCAATACCCTACTAGTCCTAATAGAAAGCATTACAGAGAACTTAATAAACGTGTAAAAGATCAGTTAGCTGCTGATAAGAATCTTTGGCTTGATGGCTTGGCTGACAAAGCCGAGGAAGCAGTTAGACAGCACAACAGCAGAGAGCTGTACCAGATAGTTATTGTTTTGTGTGGTAGAAAACGGACAGGTATACAGGGATTGAAGGATAAACAAGGTAAGATTATAGAAGGTGAGGATTCTGTCATGGCTAGGTGGGCTGAGCATTTCAGTGATGTACTAAACAATGCGGTTAGTTCTATTCCCATTGTTTGCAATGATGATAGATGCATTGGTGGCTTTAATGTTGGCCCTATAACACAATCCGAAGTTATTTTGGCTGTTTCTAAACTTAAGCTTCATAAATCCCCAGGGGTAGATGAAATTACTACAGAAATGCTTAGAGCTGGAAATGTTTCGGTTACCACTTGGATGACTGAAATTCTGAATATCTTTTATGATAAAGGCATGGTTCCTAAGGATTTTACCAGAGCTATTGTTATCCCTATTTTCAAAAAAGGTGATCGCAGTTCTTGTGATAACTATAGGGGTATTAGCCTACTCTCTGTTCCAGATAAAGTTCTTTCCATGATTGTGCTTAATAGAATTAAGAATCTGGTTGACAGTTAATTGCGTGATGAGCAATGTGGATTCAGAAGTGGTAGGGGATGTGTGGATCAGATATTTTCACTTAGGCAGATTCTTGAGAAATGTTTAGCGTTTCAGAAACCTTTGGTTGCTAGCTTTGTTGATTTCAAAAAGGCTTTCGACTCTGTTGATCGTCATAATTTGTGGTTGATTGTGAGATCATATGGTATACCAGACAAGTTAGTTAACATAATGAAAGCTCTCTATAATAACACTGAGTCATGTGTGAGAGTTGGTAAGGCTTGTAGCAATTGGTTTAGCATTACATCTGGTGTTCGACAAGGGTGCATTTTGTCTCCTTTTCTCTTTAGTTTGGTTGTTGATTATGTTATGCGAAATTCACTTCGAGCGAAAGATTTTGGCCTTAAATGGGCTGGAGATACGAAAATTTCTGATTTAGATTATGCTGATGATTTAGCCCTTTTGACAAATGATGTTAATGAGATGAACTCTTTCATTCGAGCTGTTGATGAGACTGGTAGTAGAGTAGGTTTGGTTATAAACAGAGAGAAAACTAAAGTGATGAAAATTGATCAGGCAGGCTGTGATTCAGTTAATCTGAATGGTTGCCGTCTTGAGCAGGTGTCACAGTATAATTATCTTGGGAGCTATGTAACAGATAATGGTGATGTGCGGCATGAGATTAACAGACGAATAGGGATTGCTGCCGGGACTTTTAAGAATCTATGGAGAGTGTGAAGAAATAGGCGTATACACCTAAAGACTAGAATTAGACTGTATAATAGTTTGGTTCTTTCTAGGGTTAGTTATGGTAGTGAAACTTGGACACTTTGTAAACAAGATAACAGGAAACTAGTTGCTTTTGATTCCAGATGCTTACGCAGTATCTTGGGCATTAGGTGGTTCAACTTTGTAACTAATGATGAGGTTAGGCAAAGGAGTTTGCAACCTCCTTTAAGCAGCATATTGTGCAGAGAGAGACTCCGTTGGTTTGGCCACGTTGCCCGTATGAATAATTATGGATTGGCGAATCGGGTTATGAACAGTGTGCCTAAAGGCCTCAGAAAGAAGGGGAGACCTAGGATGCGGTGAGCAGACAATGTCAAACAGAACCTTGGTAGAATTGGTGTTCAGTGGCCAGATGCAGTAGATGTAGCTCAGGATACACTTGCTTGGAAAACTAAATTGCACGGTCTGGTTGGACCTCCGTAGCCCATGGCTGCTTGAGGTTGTTGATGATGATGATGATGAGTCGAGGCTGGACTCGAACCTGTGAATTACCGATTGCGAGCTTGGCTCGCTACCAATTAAGCCACTCCCGCTGCTAGCGAGGGCAGCAAAAGTTACGAAGGTTGCTTTGACGTCTTAACTTATGTTTTTAAAAGATAAAAACTTTGACCCTCAATCATAATATTAGTCACAGATTAAGCAGCTACCAAAGATTGACGACGGGCATATGCGACTTCCATATATGCTCAGGGGCGGGGTGGCTCAGTCGATAGCACGCCAGGTTCGAAATCTGCAGTTCCCAGGTTCGAGTCCCAGCTGGGTCAGCGTTGAGATATCTCTCCGCAAAACTCCCCGTCCTGACCACGGTCAGTAGGGGACACCGATGGGCTTGGCAAGGCCGCCGTCCGTCGGATGAGGCGTTAGGCCTTTGCCCCGTGTATGGGAGAGCCATACCCCGTACACGTTAAAGAACATGCTGGATGGCCTTGACGGGAGGCTACCATCTGTCTCCCAACACCTGTTCCAGTGGGTCCCCTCCCCCAACCTTCTCTGAGCCGTCGGGTCCTTGTAACCGGCCATTTAGCCCATTGTGTTAAAAAAATTGCCATACCCTGTGCACGTTGAAGAACACGCTGGACGGCCTTGACGGAAGACTACCGTTTCCGAACAGCTGTTCCAGTGGGTTCCCTCTCTCAACCTTCTCTGAGCCTTCGGAGTCTTTTTGACCTGGCCATTTAGCCCATTGTTTGCAAAAAAATCCCGCTTAGATGTAAAACAATCCAACCCACAGAGGTCTGACAGTAGCCTGTTAGTTTAATACGCAATATATTGCATTGTTTTACCTCTGAGCGGTACTTTTTTGCACACCATGGGCTAAATGGCCAGGCCACAAGGACCCCGAAGGCTCAGAGAAGGTTGGGAGAGGGGACCCACTGGAACAGCTGTTGGGAGACAGATGGTAGCCTCCCGTAAAGGTCATCCAGCGTGTTCTTTAACGTGCACAAGGTATGGCTCTCCCGCACACGGGGACCACGGCTTAACGTCCCATCCGACGGACGGCGGCCTTGCCAAGCCCATCGGTGTCCCCTACTGACTGTGGACAGGGCGGGGAATTTTTGCGGATATAAATCTCAACGCTGACCCAGCTGGGTAGAGCTACGAGGGGAAAAAAATTATATTCTTATTGAACATCTGGAAAAATTCTCTAAAAAAAAAAAAATACATTTTGAGTAGTGAACTGGAAGGAAAAGCTATATTTTTGAAGAAACCAAGGAAATTATTAAGATACATATATACGGTAGGTTAGTTTTTTGAGTAACGTTTAGGTACACAACCCCCCCCCCCCCCCCCAATTCCTTAGCACAGATTTAATACTTACATGTGTTGGCGTCGTAATAAGGAAAATACGGTTAATTGCAGTGTTGCCAATTCTGTAAGATGAAATCCCTCTAAATGATTCACGGAAAATCGTCAAAAAACCTCCAGTTATAATAATCACTGGAGAAAAGAAACCTTAAATTAATTTACATCTTTTATGTCTTCAGCTAAGAAAGAAATTGCACATTTCCTGAATTTCAACACTTTACATAAGATGAAGTGAAAAGGAAGAATGAAGTCTGCTAAGACTAAATTTAAGAAAATGTCTACTGTGGCAGCGATTAACGTTTCCTGCAGGAATAACATGGCAAATATTTTTGCTTCTAGCAAATCTCCCTTTTGGAATAGCCTGAGATGCTAATGCGCCATTAAACCCAAAACAACCGAACCCTTTTGGAATTTCGACTTAAAATTCTGCAGTGCAACTCAGGCAACATCTAGTAATACTCTGCGAACTTTAGGTGTCTTGCACGATTTCTGGACGAGTTATGGCGACTTTAGAAAAGCATTTCTTTTTACTGTAAGAGACTAGCTGAACTGCACCCGGCGATTCCCCGGGTCACTTTAATATCTATATTATTATTTTCACTGCACTCCTGGTTAGTTTTGTGAGTATCCTTATCTCTTATTACACAGATTCAGCACGAGGAACTGCAATGTAGCTGACGTCACACGCTCTCTCATAGCCCGTGGCTTCATATGTACGAAAAAAATTGATAGTTTTATTTTCGTTTCGAAATTTTTATTTGGAAACTTTCATCATTCTGTCGGTTTTCTTTCTCATTTATTCCTTTTTTTCTCTCCTTCATTTTTTGTACTACTGAGGCAATCTAGATTATATCTGTAAAAACATATATGTACATTCCCGCTGATAAGCTTCGGCTTAGTGGAATTTTTTATGTAATATAATTATAGATAATACTTATTCAAAATAAATTTGAATTTGAAAAAGATTTTGGTAACACATGGTTCTTGTGATATTGGTCCGAACTGTCCCAAATTTCGTACATGGGATCCTCCTCTGTGACCCTGTGTTCGGTTAAAAAATTGGGTTCCAACTTGCAATGGAGCTTCTTAAAATAATAATAACTTTGCGAATGTGGAGAATCTGGCAACTGCCACTGATTTTTTTCGTTATGATTCTTACTTTCAGATTTAGGGAGCAGCAAATGGCAACAATAAATTTGGCAGCCATTACCTTTTACCAAAGCATTGATTTTGTAGCAATAGCGTGGTAAATACATTTGCTTCTAGCAAGTTTCCCTTTCGGAATTTCGACTTGAAATTTGTCACTGCAACCCGGACGACATCCAGAAACACTCTGCGAAATTTTGAAGCGTCTTGTACCATTTGCTGGTGAGTTATGGCCAATGAGGTAGGTTATGGCTGCCATAGACAGTCATCTTCGTGACATGTTTTATTAGATTAGTTTTAGTTGCCACAAGTTAGAAAGCACATTTTCGGAACATTGGCGTTAAAGTTTTCGCATGGACACTTTTTTTTTCTTTTTTAGATGCTGCTTTAGGTTTTAACAGCTCCTGAAAACAAACGCCATCATCAGTAAAAGCAGTTGTTCGAAAATCTGTACAAGGAAATGGGAGACATCGTGCTTGTTGATGAAGACGAATACTGATGACCCGAAAGAGAGCGTGGATTCAGTTAGATTTGTAAACAACAGATTCACTTTGATTTTTCATTTCGTGTTGGGAATTTAGGCGTCTGCTTCAGTGGGAAGATGGAAGGTTTAGAGGAATCGATTAGGCTTGTTTTTAATGAAACGAACTAATGTTTCGCTAATGTCTGTCTGCAGGCATTCAACTTTTTTTATTGTTAGAAATAAATTGAAAATTATTTTGGGTTGGATGGGTTTTGAAGAAATATTACGAATCGCATTTCCTGAATCTCGCAATAGCTTTCGTAGTGACCTCTAGCGGTGGAGAAAAGATGGAAATATTTTTAAACGAATATTGTAAGTGAACTATTTATGGTAGAAACTTGAAATTTTGTTTGTAGAGTGCAGTGGTTAAGAAGTTAACACTGGCAGCAATGATTTGTCACCCAGCATGTTCTTTAACGAGTATAGAGTGCGACTTTCCTGCATTAACCCTACCCTATCGTAGGTCAGAAAGAGACCACTGATGGGCTTGGATGGAATATTAAATCGTGGTTCCGTGTATGGAAGGAACCGTACCCAGTGCACGTAAGAGAAAACATTGGATGGCTTTGATGGGAAGATTCCATTTCTGTTTACTAACAGCTCTACCCTTCCCTGAGTTCTTAGGGTCGGTAGCGCAACAGGTTCGTAATCTGCAGTTCCCAGGTTCGAGTCCAGCCGGGTCAGCGTTCAGATTTATCTCCGCAAAGCTCCCTGTCCATGGTTAATAGGGTACACTGGTGGTATTGGGACGTTCGCCGTCTATCGGATGGGACATTAAGCTGTGGCCCCGTGTGCGGGAGAGCCATACTCTGTGCACGTTAAAGAACACGCTGGATGGCCTTGACGCGAGGCTACCATCTGTCTCCCAATAGCTGTTCCAGTGGGTATTCTCCCAACCTTCTCTGAGCGTTCGGGTCCTTGTGACCTGGCCATTTAGCCCATTATGTGCAAAAAAGTGCCACTCAGAGGTAAAACAACCAGTAATGAGAGTCTACCATCTGTCTCCCAACAGCTGTTCCAGTGGGTCTCCTCCCCGAACCTTCTCCACTTTAATATTGCTTCAGCATGACGATTACGTCATCAACTGTTTAGAACGTTGATGCTTTGAATAGTAAGATTTGTGGAAGAAAAACAAAAATATGTAGTGGAATAGTAAAGAAATAATGATGTATTAAGCTAGTGTTATGTGATACTATGTAAGAAGACTGTTAACATTTGATTCAAGATGAATCTGGTTCCGGTGTTGAAAGAGAAATGAAATTCAATATGATTTAGTTTGTTTGTTCGATGTTACAAAATAAAAGATTCTATTTTGTCATAGGAACTGAATATTGACAGCATTGTGGTTTAAGCATTGAGAATTAGTTAAACATAGTACAGTACTGTGTGAATTAGTTGGGACAAGCAAAGCCTGGAGAACCTCTTCGATCCGGCCACATCCAGCAATCCCCCAAACACCCACCCAGGGTCATGCTTTGGGGATGTTTCACAGCTTTCGGGCCACAGACGCTTCACCCCATTGAAGGAATGATGGACAGCAAAAAGTGCATAGGCGTTCTGGAAGCGAAAATGGTTCCAACACTGCAGAAGCTGTTTCCTAACGGCGATGGGGTATTTCAACAGGATCTGGCTCCATGTCACAATTCTAAGCTTGCTAAGAGCTTCTTTACCCAGCAACATTTGAAGGTATTGGAGTGGCCAGGAAATTCACCCGATCTAAACCCCATTGAAAATTTGTGGGCCATTATTAAAGCGCGCATATCTAAGATGGATTGAACGACGAAAACCAAAATGATAGAAAGTGTCATGAAAGTGTGGTACCACAACCCTGAAGTGAAGGAGATGTGTGGAAAGCTAGTGGCATCAATGGTTGAGACGGTGAAAGAAGTAATTAAAGCTAATGGGGAGTCACATTCACTATTAAATATGTACACTATTAAACAAATAAATATTTTAGTTGTGTCTTTGTTACTGCATTTTCCTATTGTCCCAACTAATTTGCACAGTACTGTAAATCGTACTTTTTTATGGTTTAACTTTATATTAAGAGGAATGGAAATACTTGTGTTTAAATAAGATTGATTAATTTGTATAATATTTGTGCCTTTGTAATAAATTACTTCATTCATACTTTAGTATACAACTATACTATTTTTGAACTCACGCTAAGTTTTCGTTTCTTTGAATTCATATCAATATCCGTCCGGATATTGATATGTAATTATTAATAACGTGTATATAATTATTAATATAATATTTATATTCATATCAATATCCGGACACTTTTTGCAATATAGTGTATATTGCAAAAAGTGTCCTGACACTTTCATGTTAAGTGAACGAATAGCCACATTCAAATATACCTAACTTTGAAAATAAGCTTTTTTACGGAAAAACGTCACTAGACATAAATTGAAGATCTCTATTTTCTATAATATTAATCTAATATTTAAAGAGTTATGGAAGCAATAATATTCAACAACAGATGTTATCACACACCATACTTCCAAAACATTTTCTCTCCAAATTGATGAAAACTTCAAAATTCCTTACACAAAATTCAAATATCGCATTTATTTTGCCAACAACTTGTTATAACAGTCGTGATTTCACTTTCTGAAGTAAATTTTCAAAACTAGCAAAAGTTTCAGCTTCCATAACTCTTTAAATATTAGATTAATATTATAGAAAATAGAGATTTAGAGAGCTCTGACCGAGATCTTCAATTTATGGGTGGTGACATTTTTCCGTAGAAAAAGCTTATTTTCAAAGTTAGGTAGATTTGAATGGCTATTCGTTCACTTAACACGAAAGTGTCCGGTATAGTTTTTGCAATAGAGTGTATTACATACAACAATATTTTTCAGGTCATATGTTATTAGATTGCTTCATTTAAACTGCTTGTTCACGTCCTTCATTCTGTTTCTCCTTCCCATTGTACTTTTCTTCCGTCGGTCATTCCTTACAAGCCGATACTTTGACTCAAAACTGGGACGGGGGTGGCTCTGTCGGTAGCGCGCCAGGCTCGTAATCTGTTGTCCCCAGGTTCGAGTCCCAGCTGGATCAGCGTTGAGATTTATCTCCGCAAAACTCCCTGCGCACGGTCAGTAGGGAACACCGATGGGCTTGGAAATGCAGCCGTCCGTCGGATGGGACGTTAAGCCCTGGTCCCGTGTGCGGGAGAGCCATACCCTGTGCACGTTAAAGAACACGCTGGATGGTCTTGACGGGAGGCTACCATCTGTCTCCCAACAGCTGTTCCAGTGGGTCCCCAACCTTCTCTGAGCCTACGGGGTCCACGTGACTTGACCATTTAGCCCATGATGTGCAAAAAAAGTGCCGCTCAGAAGTAAAACAACCCAACCGACTCGTAACTTCTTATCATAATCTAGTGTATCATAAATGAGAGCGAAGCCACCTGTTTTATACCTGTAAACTGTGTCCTGAATCCAAAGTAGAAAATGACGTCTGGTGTTGTTTTATATATTTGAACCGTCATTCTTCCCTCAATGTGAAAGGGGATATTTGATGGACTCGGACAGTCCATCGTCCATTATATGCTTTTTCCTCGCCTAAACCAATAACCGACCTGGGGCGGGGGTGGCTCAGTCGGTAGCGCGCCAGGCTCGTAATCTGTAGTTCCCAGGTTCGAGTCCCAGTGGGTCAGCGTTGAGATTTATCTCCGCAAAATTCCCCCGCCCTGCCCACGGTCAGTAGGGGACACCGATGGACTTGGAAAGGCTGCCGTCTGTCGTATGGGACGTTAAGCCGTGGTCCCGTGTGCGGGAGAGTCGTACCCTGTGCACGTTAAAGAACATGCTGGATGGCCTTGACGGGAGGCTACCATCTATCTGCCAACAGCTGTTCCAGTGGGTCCCCTTCCCCAACCTTCTCTGAGCCTTCGGGGTCCTTGTGACCTGGCCATTTAGCCCATGGTGTGCAAAAAAGTGCCGCTCAGAGGTAAAATAACCCAACCCAGTAGGTCCCCAACCTTCTCTGAGGCTTCGGGGTCCTTGTGACTTGACCATTTAGCCCATGATGTGCAAAAAAAAGTGCCGCTCAGAAATAAAACAACCCAATCGACTCGTAACTTCTTATCATAATCTAGTGCATCATAAATGAGAGCAAAGCCACCTGTTTTATACCTCTAAACTGTGTCCTGATCCAAAGCAGAAAATGACGTCTGGTGTTGTTTTATATATTTAAACCACGCTTGGCTACTAATCTACGGGACCTGGGTTCGAGCCCCGGGTGAGACATGGATGTTCGTGTTGTTTTCTGCTGAGGTCCTGCCATCCTCTCAGATCTTCTACTGTGGCATATAAACTGACAGGCTCCTGTCAGACCTCTGTGGCAAGCAGCTGCTTGAGGGGGTATTTATTTTTATTTTTTTTTATTCTTCCCTCAATGTGAAAGGGGATATTTGATGGACTCAGACAGTCCATCGTCCATTATATGCTTTTTCCTCGCCTAAACCAATAACCGACCAACCCGTTCCCTCAGCCTGTGGGGTCTTTGTGGCCTGGTCACTTTGCACATTCTGTGCAAAAAAGTGCCGCTGAGAAGTAAAACAATCTATCTGAATGTTGTTTACATCTGAATTGTACTTTTGTGAACACAATGTGATAAATACCTGTAAAATTGTATTCATTATAAATATTATTTCAAATACTTTTGTGCAAGAAAAAATATTTTAAAGTCCATGAATATGGGTTGTTTTACCTCTGAGCGGCACTTTTTTGCACAAAATGGGCTAAATTGCCAGGTCACTTGGACCCCGAAGGCTCGGAGATGGTTTGGGTGAGGGGACCCACTGGAACAGCTGTTGGGAGACAGATGGCAGCCTCCCGTTAACGCCATCCAGCGTGTTCTTTAACGTGCACAGGGTATGACTCTTCCACACACGGGGCCACGACTTAACGTCCCATCCGACGGACGGCAGTATTTCCAAGAACATCGGTGTCTCCTAGTGACCGTGGACAAGGCAGAGAGTTTTGCGGAGATAAATCTCAACGCTGACCCATATGGGACTCGAACCTGGGAACTGCAGATTACGAGCTTGGCGCGCTACTGACTGAGCCACCACCTTATAAAGGAAAACTGGTCGCTGGTCTCAAAAATGTTGAGGACCACTGATAGTAGGGGCGGGGGTGGCTCAGTCGACAACGTGCCAGACTCGTAATCTGTAGTTCCCAGGTTCGAGTCCCAGCTGGGTCAGCGTTGAGATTTATCTCCGCAAAAATTCCCCGCCCTCCCCACTGTCAGTAGGGGACACCGATGGGCTTGGAAAGGCCGCCGTCTGTCGGATGGGACGTTAAGTCGTGGTCCCGTGTGCGGGAGAGCCATACCCTGTGAACGTTAAAGAACACGCTGGATGGCCAAGAAGGGAGGCTACCATCTGTCTCCCAACAGCTGTTCCAGTGGGTCCCCTCCCCCAACCTTCTCTGAGCCTTCGGGGTCCATGTGACCTGGCCATTTAGCCCATGGTGTGCAAAAAAGTGCCGCTCAGAGGTAAAACAACCCAACCCAACCACTGATAGTAAACCTCATTATTTACCAGTCAGCAGATAAATAGCGACACGACCAAGCGATTAGGGACATAGACATTCGAAGCAAAGTGACCCAGATTTGAATTACAGAGAAGGCACGATCATCCGCTTCCAAGGTTGTTGTGTGAAAGTCTTTGTTTCCAGTCCTTAATGCATCCACGTTGCCTGGGGGGGGGAGAAGACATTCACTTCCCCAACCTTTTTGACAAACGAAAAGTTACTATTTGAATAATGGAAGAGTCCATTATTTTTGAGCTCGATTTTAAAAAAACTAGAAGAACAATATATCTGTTTTGGGCTGGAACTACATTGATTGGAGGGGGGTGGGGACTGAAAAACAGAACCCAGAAAGACAATAGATAATTAGTTGTCTCTTTCCTCCCACGTGGGGCGGGGAGGGGGGGGGGTGTGGCTCAGTCGTGAGAGGCACATGATCTGCAGTTCCCAGGTTCGAGTTCCAGCTGGGTCAACGTTGAGATTTATCTCCGCAAAATTCCCCGCCCTGCCCACGGTCAGTAGGGGACACCGATGGGCTTGAAAAGGCCGCCGTTCGTTGGATGGGATGTTAAGCCGTGGCCTCGTGTGCGGGAGAGCCATACCCTGTGCACGTTAAAGAACACTCTTGATGGGTTGGGTTGGGTTGTTTTACCTCTGAGCGGCACTTTTTTGCACACCAAGGGCTAAATGGCCAGGTCACAAGAACCCCGAAGGCTCAGAGAAGTTTTGGGGAGGGGACCCAGTGAAATAGCTGTTGGGAGACAGATGGTAGCCTCCCGTCAAGGCCATCTAGCGTGTTCTTTAACGTGCATTACATTTTAACGTATGGCTCTCTCCCGTACACGGAGCCACGGATTA
Source organism: Ryuthela nishihirai (assembly GCA_038380435.1). Taxonomy (NCBI): domain Eukaryota; kingdom Metazoa; phylum Arthropoda; class Arachnida; order Araneae; family Heptathelidae; genus Ryuthela; species Ryuthela nishihirai. The sequence goes on from JAWZYU010000006.1 coordinate 92,449,046, forward strand.
ACGTCCCATCCGACGGACGGCGGACTTTCCAAGCCCATCGGTGTTCCCTACTGACCGTGGGCAGGGCGAGGAAATTTTGCGGAGATAAATCTCAACGCTGACCCAGCTGGGACTCGAACCTGGGAACTGCAGATTACGAGATTGGCACGCTACCGACTGAGCCACCCTCGCGCCTTTTTAGGGGGTTGGTGACCTAGGGTTTAATTCTCGAAGTATAACCTCACCCCGAAATTACAGTTCCCACAGCGTCTGCGATCTTTGTTAACAACCCCTACAAGCACAAAAGTAATTCCATTCTTTTGAGCGTTCTGATAGGCGTGTTTGTTCGCGAGATCGGCCGTGTGGGCGCGGCCTCTCGCACGCCCTTCCCCTTTTCAGTTACGTGCCAGTTTCGGCGCGCGGTATCAGAAACTCGTCGCTCGATCTGCGCACGCATGTCACGATCTGCAGCCAATGGCGGGGGGTGACAGAGAAAAATGGATCGACTCGTCTGTGTTGCCATGTACGGTGAATAAAACTGACGAGTATCGGAGCGCGTGCCGCGTGCACCGAGTGCAGGGTAGGAATTTCGGGTGTGCAGGTGACGGAGTCGTTGCGGAAAGGGAAATTTTTTTTCAGTCTTGCGGATGAAAGTCTTTTAGAAGTGTGAACATTGACGAAACATCTATTGTAGCAGACAGAAGTTGTAAGAGATATGCAAAAATATTAATTCCATTTATGAGTCCCAGCTGGGTCAGCGTTGAGATTTATCTCCGCAAAATTCCCCCTGCAAAATTCCCCTGCAAAATTCAGTCAGCGTTGAGATTTATCTCCGCAAAATCCCCTCCGCAAAATTCCCCTGCCCACGGTCAGTAGGGGACACCGATGGACTTGGAAAGGCTGCGACTGGCGTATGGGACGTTAAGCCGTGGTCCCGTGTGCGGGAGAGTCGTACCCTGTGCACGTTAAAGAACATGCTGGATGGCCTTGACGGGAGGCTACCATCTGTCTCCCAACAGCTGTTCCAGTGGGTCCCCTCCCCCAACCTTCTCTGAGCCTTCGGGGTCCATGTGACCTGGCCATTTAGCCCATGGTGTGCAAAAAAGTGCCGCTCAGAGGTAAAACAACCCAACGTTAAAGAACACGCTGGATGGCCTTGACGGGAGGCTACCATCTGTCTCCCAACAGCTGTTCCAGTGGGTCCCCTTCCCCAACCTTCTCTGAGCCTTCGGGGTCCTTGTGACCTGGCCATTTAGCCCATGGTGTGCAAAAAAGTGCTGCTCAGATGTAAAACAACCCAACCCAGTAATACTTGGGGCGGGGTGGCTCAGTCGGTAGCGCGCCAGGTTCGTAATCTGTTGTTCCCAGGTTCGAGTCCCAGCTGGGTCAGCGTTCAGATTTATCTCCGCAAAACTCCCCCGCCCTGCCCACGGTCAGTAGGGGACACCGATGGGCTTGGAAAGGCCGCCGTCCGTCGGATGGGACGTTAAGCCGTGGCCAGGTGTGCGGGAGAGCCATACCCTGTGCACGTTAAAGAACACGCTGGATGGCCTTGACGGGAGGCTACTGTCTCCCAACAGCTGTTCCAGTGGGATCCCTCAACCAACCTTGGTCTTGGTAAAATATTGATGAAATATTGTGATTCGCATTTTTCGATTCCCATAATAACTCTAAAACCGCCTTCTATCGGTGGGAGACGTTGCAGAATCCAAAAAACCAAAACGAATATTTTTAATTTTGGTTGTAAAATGTAATGGTCAAGGTCACTACTACTCCGACAATAATTTGATTGTGTGGTAGAAAGGAAAGATAAATTTCGTTTCGTGGTATAGAGGAAGGATAAATTTGATTGGGTGGTACAGAGGAAAGACAAATTTGATTTAGTGGTACAGAAGAAAAATCAATTTGATTAGGTAGTACAGAGGAAAGAAATTTGATCGGGTGTATAGAGGAAAAATGAATTTGATTGGGAGGTATAGAGGAAGGATAAATTTGATTGGGAGATACAGAGGAAAGACAAATTTGATCGGGTGGTTCAGAGGAAAGATAAATTTGATCGGGTGGTACAGAGGAAAGATAAATTTGATTGGGTGGTACAGAGGAAAGATAAATTTGATCGGGTGGTATAGAGGAAAGATAAATTTGATCGGGTGGTATAGAAGAAAGATAAATTTGATCGGGTGGTATAGAGGAAAGATAAATTTCATTAGGTGGTATAGAGGAAAGATAAATTTGATTGGGTAGTACAGAGGAAAGACAAATTTGATTGGGTGGTACAGAGGAAAGATAAATTTGATCGAGTGGTATAGAAGAAAGACAAATTTGATCAGGTGGTATACAGGAAAGATAAATTTGATCGAGTGGTATAGAGGAAAGATAAATTTGATCGAGTGGTATAGAGGAAAGATAAATTTGATCGAGTGGTATAGAGGAAAGACAAATTTGATCGGGTGGTATAGAGGAAAGAAATTTGATCGGGTGGTATAGAGGAAAGATAAATTTGATCAAGTGGTATAGAGGAAAGATAAATTTCATCGGGTGGTACAGAGGAAAGATAAATTTGATCGGGTGGTACAGAGGAAAGATAAATTTGATTGGGTGGTACAGAGGAAAGATAAATTTCATTGGGTGGTACAGAGGAAAGATAAATTTCATTGGGTGGTAGAGGAAAGATAAATTTGATCGGGTGGTACAGAGGAAAGATAAATTTGATCGGGTGGTACAGAGGAAAGATAAATTTGATTGGGTGGTACAGAGGAAAGATAAATTTCATTGGGTGGTACAGAGGAAAGATAAATTTCATTGGGTGGTAGAGGAAAGATAAATTTGATCGGGTGGTACAGAGGAAAGATAAATTTGATCGGGTGGTACAGAGGAAAGATAAATTTGATCGGGTGGTACAGAGGAAAGATAAATTTGATCGGGTGGTACAGAGGAAAGATCAATTTGATTGGGTGGTACAGAGGAAAGATAAATTTGATTGGGTGGTACAGAGGAAAGATGAATTTGATTGGGTGGTAGAGAGGAAAGATAAATTTGATCTGGTGGTATAGAGGAAAGATAAATTTAATCGGGTGGTAGAGAGGAAAGATAAATTTGATCGTGTGGTATAGAGGAAAGATAAATTTGATCGGGTGGTACAGAGGAAAGATAAATTTGATTGGGTGGTACAGAGGAAAGATAAATTTGATCGGGTGGTATAGAAGAAAGACAAATTTGATCGGGTGGTACAGAGGAAGGATAAATTTGATCGGGTGGTATAGAGGAAAGATAACTTTGATCGGGTGGTATAGAGGAAAGATAAATTTGATCGGGTGGTATAGAGGAAAGATAAATTTCATTGGGTGGTATAGAGGAAAGATAAATTTGATTGGGTGGTAAAGAGGAAAGATAAATTTGATCGGGTGGTACAGAGGAAAGATGAATTTGATTGGGTGGTACAGAGGAAAGATGAATTTGATTGGGTGGTACAGAGGAAAGATGAATTTGATTGGGTGGTACAGAGGAAAGATAAATTTGATTGGGTGGTAGAGAGGAAAGATATATTTGATCGGGTGGTACAGAGGAAAGATAAATTTGATCGGGTGGTACAGAGGAAAGATAAATTTGATTGGGTGGTACAGAGGAAAGATAAATTTGATCGGGTGGTATAGAGGAAAGATAAATTTGATCGGGTGGTATAGAAGAAAGATAAATTTGATCGGGTGGTATAGAGGAAAGATAAATTTCATTAGGTGGTATAGAGGAAAGATAAATTTGATTGGGTAGTACAGAGGAAAGACAAATTTGATTGGGTGGTACAGAGGAAAGATAAATTTGATTGGGTGGTATAGAAGAAAGACAAATTTGATCAGGTGGTACAGAGGAAGGATAAATTTGATTGGGTGGTATAGAGGAAAGATAACTTTGATCGGGTGGTATAGAGGAAAAATTTCATTGGGTGGTATAGAGGAAAAATTTCATTGGGTGGTATAGAGGAAAGATAAATTTGATTGGGTGGTATAGAGGAAAGATAAATTTGATTGGGTGGTATAGAAGAAAGACAAATTTGATCAGGTGGTACAGAGGAAGGATAAATTTGATTGGGTGGTATAGAGGAAAGATAACTTTGATCGGGTGGTATAGAGGAAAGATAAATTTGATCGGGTGGTATAGAGGAAAGATAAATTTGATTGGGTGGTAGAGAGGAAAGATAAATTTGATCGGGTGGTACAGAGGAAAGATCAATTTGATTGGGTGGTACAGAGGAAAGATCAATTTGATTGGGTGGTACAGAGGAAAGATAAATTTGATTGGGTGGTAGAGAGGAAAGATATATTTGATCGGGTGGTACAGAGGAAAGATAAATTTGATCGGGTGGTACAGAGGAAAGATAAATTTGATCGGGTGGTACAGAGGAAAGATAAATTTGATTGGGTGGTACAGAGGAAAGATAAATTTGATCGGGTGGTACAGAGGAAAGATAAATTTGATCGGGTGGTATAGAAGAAAGATAAATTTGATCGGGTGGTATAGAGGAAAGATAAATTTCATTAGGTGGTATAGAGGAAAGATAAATTTGATTGGGTAGTACAGAGGAAAGACAAATTTGATTGGGTGGTACAGAGGAAAGATAGATTTGATCGAGTGGTATAGAAGAAAGACAAATTTGATCGGGTGGTACAGAGGAAGGATAAATTTGATTGGGTTGTATAGAGGAAAGATAACTTTGATCGTGTGGTATAGAGGAAAGAAATTTGATTGGGTGGTATAGAAGAAAGATAAATTTTGTCGGGTGGTATAGAAGAAAGATAAATTTTGTCGGGTGGTATAGAGGAAAGATAAATTTGATCGGGTGGTATAGAGGAAAGATAAATTTGATCAGGTGGTACAGAGGAAAGATAAATTTGATTGGGTGGTACAGAGGAAAGATCAATTTGATTGGGTGGTACAGAGGAAAGATAAATTTGATTGGGTGGTATAGAGGAAAGATAAATTTGATTGGGTGGTACAGAGGAAGGATAAATTTGATTGGGTGGTAGAGAGGAAAGATAAATTTAATTGGGTGGTACAGGGGAAAATAATTTTGATTGTGTGGTATAGAGAAAGGATAAATTTGATCGGGTGGTATAGAGGAAAGGTAAATTTGATTGGGTGGTATATGGGAAAAATAAATTTGATTGGGTGGTACAGAGGAAGGATAAATTTGATCGGGTGGTATAGAGGAAAGACAAATTTGATTGGGTGGTATAGAGGATAGATAAATTTGCCTGGGTGGTATAGAGGAAAGATAAATTTGATCGGTTGGTATAGAGGAAAAATAAATTTGATCGGGTATTATAGAGGAAAGATAAATTTGATCGGGTGGTATAGAGGAAAGAAAAATTCGATTGGGTGGTACAGAGGAAAGACAAATTTGATCGGGTGGTTCAGAGGAAAGATAAGTTTGATCGAGTGGTATAGAGGAAAGACAAATTTGATCGGGTGATACAGAGGAAAGATAAATTTGATTGGGTGGTACAGAAGAAAGATAAATTTGATCGGGTGGTATAGAGGAAAGATAAATTTGATTGGGTGGTACAGAGGAAAGATAATTTTGATTGTGTGGTACAGAGGAAGGATAAATTTGATTGGGTGGTACAGAGGAAACATAAATGTGATTTTGATTAGAAAATAATACAATAAAATTTGATTGGAACAAAATTTTGATTCGGAGAAAAATACAATATAATTTGATTGAAAAAATTTTTGATTAAAAAAATAGAATGAAATTTTGGATTAGGATAAAATACAATAAAATTTCATTGAAAAAATTTTCATTTGGATAAAAAATCAATAAAATTTGATTGGAAAACAATTTTCATTTGAATAAAAAAATCAACAAAATTTTATTGGAAAAAATTTTTGATTAGAAAAAAATAGAATAAAATTTGTTTGGAAAAAATTTTGATTAAGAAAAAATAAATAAAATTTAATTGGAAAAAATTTTGATTAAAAAAAATACGATGAAATTTGATTAGAAAACAATTTTTATTAGAAAAGAATATAATAAAATTTGATTGGAAATAATTTTGATTAGGGAAAAAATACAATAAAATGCGATTAGAAAAAATGCATTAAAATTTGATTTGTAAATAAAAGAGGAATTTATTGGAAAAGAAACTGAAGTCGCATAAAATTGAACTTAAATTTGAAAGAGTAAATTTTAATGAGCCGGTTGGAAAAAGGTCGAATGTAATTGAAGCGCAAAAATTTCCTCCGTCACTTACGAGAAACATCTTTCCATTGAATCTCCTTAATATTAGACGTGTCACGTGACACAAAGGTTGCCAGATCACTAATTTCTAAAAAAACGTTGCCAGATATTTTTTCTGAATTCTGTAATCAACCAGAGTGTTCGGATACTTTTTTGAGCGACTGTAGGTGGTCATATTGATACTAGATCGTGTGGGCTCACTCACGGAAATATTGAGCGTGTGCAGTTACCGTTCACAGCAAACTGGAGCGTAACAGTTGGAGAGTGTACAGTTGCTGTACACACTCCAGATATTTTTCCTGAATTCTGTAATCACGTGACACACGAAGGTTGCCAGATCACTAATTTCTAAAAAACGTTGCCAGATATTTTTTCTGAATTCTGTAATCAACCAGAGTGTTCGGATACTTTTTTGAGCGACTGTAGGTGGTCATATTGATACTAGATCGTGTGGGCTCACTCACGGAAATATTGAGCGTGTGCAGTTACCGTTCACAGCAAACTGGAGCGTAACAGTTGGAGAGTGTACAGTTGCTGTACACACTCCAGATATTTTTCCTGAATTCTGTAATCACGTGACACACGAAGGTTGCCAGATCACTAATTTCTAAAAAAAGTTGCCAGATATTTTTCCTGAATTCTGTAATCAGCCACAGTGTTCGGATATGTATTTGAGCGACTGTAGGTGGTCATATTATTTTGATACTATATCGTGTGGGCTCACTCACGGAAATATTGAGCGTGTGCAGTTACCGTTCACAGCAAACTGGAGCGTAACAGTTGGAGAGTGTACAGTTGCTGTACACACTCCAGATATTTTTCCTGAATTCTGTAATCACGTGACACACGAAGGTTGCCAGATCACTAATTTCTAAAAAAAGTTGCCAGATATTTTTCCTGAATTCTGTAATCAGCCACAGTGTTCGGATATGTATTTGAGCGACTGTAGGTGGTCATATTATTTTGATACTATATCGTGTGGGCTCACTCACGGAAATATTGAGCGTGTGCAGTTACCGTTCACAGCAAACTGGAGCGTGTGCAGTAACTGCAGACGCTCCAATTTGCTGTGAACGGTAACTGGAGCGTGTACAGTTCTGTACACGCGTGACACGAAGGTTGCCAGATCACTAATTTCTAAAAAAAATCGTTGCCAGATTTTTTTTCTGAATTTTTTTAATCAACCATAGTGTTCGGATACTTTTTTAAGCGACTGTACTTTGCTATGGATTTTCATACTTGTTCCGTTTCTTTTTTCCGTTCAGGCCGCAGGTGAAGGAAGAGCCAAAAGATGTGAGAGTTTCGACGAGCACTGGAGTCCTTCCATCGATCTCGGAGGAGAACTGGCGCTCTTATTATCAGCACTCTTTGGTGACGGGAACGGCAACCACAGTCATGAACGGAACCGAGGATCACGCCACAGCAGTGAGCACGATTTACGAAACGTACAAACTGCCGCCACTGGCAAAGTTCGGCAAGGGCCTAGTGGGCAAAATGCCGGCCATATGGAGGTAAGTAGATCGCTTTACAATGGATGTAATCTCTTCATTTAATCCATCATTCGCTATCGATTTCTTTTATTAAGTGCTTTCTTTTTATGATGACATGTAAGTTGCATTTTTGTACCCCCTCAAGCAGCTGCTTGCCACAGAGGTCTGACAGGGGTCTGTTAGTTTATATGCCATAGTAGAAGGTCTGTGAGGATGGCAGGACCTCAGCAGAAAAACGACACATACATCCATGCCTTACCTGGGGCTCGAACCCAGGTCCCTTAGATCAGTAGCAAAGCGTGCTAACCACTCGGCCATGGGTCGTCGCATTTTTGTACACAATGGCCAAAATGGCAAAGGACCTCAGGTTATTTGAATTCTGTGTGGCACTTTTGCACATAATGGCATAAATGGGAAGATCACAAGGACCCCAAGGGTTGGTTTGCTTTACCTCTGACACTTTTGTACACAATGATCAAAATGGGAAGGTTACAAGGGCCCCAAGGGTTTGCTTTATCTCTGCCACTTTTGTACACAATGGTCTAAATGGGAAGGTCAGAAGAACCCCAAAGGTTGGTTTGTTTTACCTCTGACACTTTTATACACAATAGGGTAAATGGGAAGGTCACAAGGACACCAAAGGTTTGTTTTACCTCTGCAACTTTTGTACACAATAGGGTAAATGGGAAGGTCACAAGGACCCCAAGGGTTTGATTTATCTCTGCCACTTTTGTACACAATGGGCTAAATGGGAAGGCCACAAGGACCCAAAGGATGGTTAGTTTTACCTCTGCCACTTTTGTACACAATAGGGTAAATGGGAAGGTCACAAGGACCCCAAAGGATTGTTTTACCTCTGCCACTTTTGTACACAATAGGGTAAATGGGAAGGTCTCAAGGACCCCAAGTGTTTTCTCTATCTCTGCCACTTTTGTACACATTGGTCTAAATGGGAAGGCCAGAAGAACCCCAAAGGTTGGTTTGTTTTACATCTGACACTTTTGTACACAATAGGGCAAATGGGAAGGTCACAAGGACCCCAAAGGTTTGTTTTACCTCTGCCACTTTTGTACACAATAGGGTAAATGGGAAGGTCTCAAGGACCCCAAGTGTTTTCCCTATCTCTGCCACTTTTGTACATATTGGTCTAAATGGGAAGGCCAGAAGAACCCCAAAGGATGGTTTGTTTTACCTCTGCCACTTTTGTACACAATAGGGTAAATGGGAAAGCCACAAGGACCCCTAGGGTTTGATTTATCTCTGCAACTTTTGTACACAATGGTCTAAATGGGAAGGCCAGAAGAAGCCCAAAGGTTGATTTGTTTTACCTCTGCCACTTTTGTACACAATAAGGTAAATGGGAAGGTCACAAGGACCCCAAAGGTTTGTTTTACCTCTGCCACTTTTGTACACAATAGGGTAAATGGGAAGGTCACAAGGACCCCAAGTGTTTGCCTTATCTCTGCAACTTTTGTACACAATGGTCTAAATGGGAATGCCAGAAAAACCCCAAAGGTTGATTTGTTTTACCTCTGCCATTTTTGTACACAATAGGGTAAATGGGAAGACCACAGGGACCCCAAGGGTTTGCTTTATCTCTGCCACTTTTGTACACAATGGTCTAAATGGGAATGCCACAAGGAACCCCAAAAGTTTGTTTGTTTTACCTCTGCCACTTTTGTACACAATAGGGTAAATGGGAAGGTCACAAGGACCCCAAGGGTTTGCTTTATCTCTGCAACTTTTGTACACAATGGTCTAAATGGGAAGGCCACAAGGACCCCAAAAGTTTGTTTTACCTCTGCCACTTTTGTACACAATAGGGTAAATGGGAAGGTCACAAGGACCCCAAGGGTTTGCTTTATCTCTGCAACTTTTGTACACAATGGTCTAAATGGGAAGGCCCCAAGGACCCCAAAAGTTTGTTTGTTTTACCTCTGCCACTTTTGTACACAATAGGGTAAATGGGAAGGTCACAAGGACCCCAAGGGTTTGCTTTATCTGTGCCACTTTTGTATGCAATGGTCTAAATGGCCAGAAGAACCCCAAAGGTTGGTTTTATCTCTGACACTTTTGCACACAATGGTCTAAATGGTAAGGTCACAAGAACCCCAATGGTTGGTTTGTTTTACCATTGACACTTTTGTACACAATGGGCTAAGTAGGAAGGTCACAAGGACCCCAAAGATTGATGTGTCTTACTTTTGACATTTTTGTACACAATAGGCTAAATAGGAAGGTCACAAGGACCCCAAAGATTGGTGTGTTTTACCTTTGACACTTTTGTACACAATTGGCACAAGAACCCCAAGGGTTGTTTTTTTTTACCTCTGACACTTTTGTACAAAATGATCTAAACGGGAAGGTCACAAGGACCCCAAGGGTTGGTTGGTTTTATCTCTGACACTTTTCTATGCCATGGTCTGAACGGGAAGGTCTCAAGGACCCCAAGGATTGGTTGGTTTTACCTCTGACACTTTTGTACACAATGGGCAGGTCACAAGGACCCCAATGGTTGGTTGGCTTTACCTCTGACATTTTTGTGCACAATGGTGTAAACGGGAAGGTCACAAGGACCCCCAAGGGTTGATTTGTTTTACCTCTGACACTTTTGTACACAATGGCGTAAATGGGAATATCACAAGAACCTCTAGGGTTGGTTTGTATTACCTCTGACACTTTTATACACAATGGACTAAATAGGAAGGTCACAAGGACCCCAAAGATTGGTGTGTTTTACCTTTGACACTTTTGTACACAATGGGCAGGTCACAAGAACCCCAAGGGGTTTTTTTTACCTCTGACACTTTTGTACACAATGATCTAAACGGGAAGATCACAAGGACCACAAGGGTTGGTTGGTTTTACTTCTGACACTTTTGTACACAATAGTCTAAAGAATAAGGTCATAAGGACCCCAAAGATTGGTTGGTTTTACCTTTGACACTTTTGTACACAATGGATTGGTCACAAGACCCCCAAGGGTTGATTTGTTTTACCTCTGACAATTTTGTACACAATGGTCTAAACAGGAAGGTCACAAGGACCCCAAGGGTTGATTTATTTTAACCTTTGACAATTTTGTACACAGTGGTCTAAATGGGAATGTCACAAGGACTCCAAGGGTTGGTTTGTTTTACCTCTGACTTTTGAGGGGCGGTGGTGGCTCAGTCGGTAACGTGCCAGGCTCATAATCTGCAGTTCCCAGGTTCGAGCCCTAACTGTACCAGCGTTGAGGTTTAAATAATAAATAAATAAATACCCCCTCAAGCAGCTGCTTGCCACAGAGGTCTGACAGGAGCCTGTCAGTTTATATGCCACAGTAGGAGATCTGAGAGGATGGCAGGACCTCAGCAGAAAAACAACACATACATCCATGCCTTACCCGGGGCTCGAACTCAGGTCCCTTAGATCAGTAGCCAAGCGTGCCTGCCCTCGATCATTAAGGGACATAGATGGACTTGGAAAGCCCGACGTCCGTTGGATGGGAAGAAAAGCCGTGGTCCCTTGTGCAGGGGAGAGCCATATCCTGTGCACGTTAAAGAACACTCTAGATGGCCTTGACGGGAGACTATCATCTGTCTCCCAACAGCTGTTCCAATGGTTCCCCTCCCCCAATCTTCTCTGAGCCTTCATGGTCCTTGTGACTTGTCCATTTAGCCCATTGTGAAAAAATAATTGCAACTTCGAGGTAAAACAACCGAATCCAATGCGATTTCTCATTATTGGGTTATAACTACCATAAAAAAATACATCCTAAAACTTCCTTGACCTAAATCTCCTTTTTCTTTTTCAGCGTTGCAGTGACGTCACCAGAGGCCAGCTCCCTTCTGTCCCCAGCAGACGGATCCGTGACCCCAGGGTCACCTGTCCGCAGCCCGTCCAGCCAGCCAAGCGACCTGTCGTCAACAACGATTTACTTGCGTGAATCGCCGGTAAAGCCTGACCCAGAAGACGCCCGGTCCGTCATCCAACAAGTGCCGGACACTGAGGCAGGCAAATCGACGGCCACCGACGAAAAAGAAGCACCTGGACAGACTCTTCCTCTGGCTCCTGCGGCGGTCGAGGTCAAACAACCTGACACAGAAAGCTCGACAGATCTCAGTTCTGACCCAGCCCAGGCCAGGGATATGCAAGCCGAAACCTCACAGGCAGACCTACCGCTTGAAGGAGCGACTTATCCGTCGGCTGAATTTTCGCCTTCACCTTATGAACCCTTGGGTACGGGTCAATATAGTGTGCTCACTAATGTCGTAGTGACTGCCGCACCGCCTCAATATGGTGCTCAGAGTTCCGCTGTGTACACACTCGCTCCTGGAGATTATTACAGAGAATATTACAGCGCTACGGATCAGTACCAAGCAGTGAGACAGCATTTGGCTTCGTATCCGGAAGGAGTCGATAATGCAGCCTACGTAGAGAGATATATTCGGCAGAATTACAAACCATCCCCACATGGACTCACTGTGGACTTGCCTTCTCCAGACAGCGGTATCGGAGAAGCGACCGTCACACCTAGAGATACTTTACAGCAGGTCAGTGAGCTGTCGTATTTTGTCATTGATTTATAGTTTGTCTTGCTTGAGAGCAGAAGAAAAAAAGCTGGTTTTCTGTCGCAGCGGTTGCAGAAACCGGTCTTGAAGCTCAGAACTGAATGTATGTGGTTTTTTTTTTTTCGTTTGCTTTTCTGGGGCGGGTGGCTCAGTCGGTAGCGCGCCAGGCTCGTAATCTGTAGTTCCCAGGTTCGAGTTCCAGCTGGGTCAGCGTTGAGATTTATCTCCGCAAAATTTCCCCGCTCTGCCCACGGTCAGTAGGGGACACCGATGGGCTTGAAAAGGCCGCCGTCCGTCCGTCGGATGGGACGTTAAGCCGTGGCCCCGTGTACGGGAGAGCCATACCCTGTGCACGTTAAAGAATACGCTGGATGGCCTTGACGGGAGGCTACCATCTGTCTCCCAACAGCTGTTCCAGTGGGTCCCCTCCCCAAACCTTCTCTGAGCCTTCGGGGTCCTTGTGGCCTGGCCATTTAGCCCATGGTGTGCAAAAAAGTGCCGCTCAGAGGTAAAACAATCCAATCCAATCTGTCGCAGCGGTTGCAGAAACCGGTCTCCAAGCTCAGAACTGAATGTATGTGGGTTTTTTTTTCGTTTGCTTTTCTGGGGCGGGGGTGGCTCAGTCGGTAGCGCGCCAGGCTCGTAATCTGTAGTTCCCAGGTTCGAGTTCCAGCTGGGTTAGCGTTGAGATTTATCTCGGCAAAATTTCCCCCGCCCTGCCCACGGTCAGTAGGGGACACCGATGGGCTTGAAAAGGCCGCCGTCCGTCCGTCGGTTGGGACGTTAAGCCGTGGCCCCGTGTGCGGGAGAGCCATACCCTGTGCACGTTAAAGAATACGCTGGATGGCCTTGACGGGAGGCTACCATCTGTCTCCCAACAGCTGTTCCAGTGGGTCCCCTCCCCAAACCTTCTCTGAGCCTTCGGGGTCCTTGTGGCATGGCCATTTAGCCCATGGTGTGCAAAAAAGTGCCGCTCAGAGGTAAAACAATCCAATCCAGTCTGTCGCAGCGGTTGCAGAAACCGGTCTCCAAGCTCAGAACTGAATGTATGTGGATTTTTTCGTTTGCTTTACTGCATTTCGTTGCTTATTTTAATGGAAATAGAAGTTTCAGACCAAACGGTTGGTGAAAACTGGATTAAATTTTTGAATTGTTTTCTGTATTTAAGTTATGGGAATCTGTGAATCGGTTTAAGTTTCTTGTTTCATTGCAAGTTAAACTACATGCCGAAGAGGGTTTTTGAAGCATGGTGCTTAAAAATAAATTACGGTACAGTCGCTGAAAAAAGTATCCGAACACTATGGTTGATTACAGAATTCAGAAATAATATCTGGCAACGATTTTTTTTTAGAAATTAGTGATCTGGCAACCTTCGTGTCACGTGATTACAGAATCCAGGAAAAATATCTGGAGCGTGTGCAGCAACTGTACACGCTCCAGTTACCGTTCACAGCAAACTGGAGCGTGTGCAGTAACTGCACACGCTCCAGTTTTCTGTGAACGGTAACTGCACACGCTCAATATTTCCGTGAGTGAGCCCACACGATCCAGGTCTTTGTTAGCTCACACGCTCCAGTTTGCTGTGAACGGTAACTGCACACGCTCCATATTTCCGTGAGTGAGCCCACACGATCCAGGTCTTTGTTAGCTCACACGCTCCAGTTTGCTGTGAACGGTAACTGCACACGCTCAATATTTCCGTGAGTGAGCCCACACGATCCAGGTCTTTGTGAGCTCACACGATCCAGTTTGCTGTGAACGGTAACTGGAGCGTGTACAGCAACTGTACACGCTCCAGATATTTTTCCTGAATTCTGTAATCACGTGACACGAAGGTTGCCAGATCACTAATTTCTAAAAAAATCGTTGTCAGATATTTTTTCTGAATTCTGTAATCAACCATAGTGTTCGGATGCTTTTTTCAGCGACTGTACGACCGGATTTAGGGGGGTTCATGAGGCCCCCCACCTTTTTTTAAGAATGTCAGTAAAGTTAATAGCGGTCAAATGTTATTAAAAATCTGCAAATTTCACGTATTTTTAAAAAAAAAAGTTAAAAATCCCTAAAACGAAGAGAAAATGTTATACTTGCAATGGAAATCTATCCCCTTTCCCCTTTTCCCCTTTTTAGACTCGATTGCGTTGCCTCCCTTATTATTTTTCCTAGGTCCAGGTGTGGGAGGTGCTCAGTTGGTAGCGAGCCAGGCTTGTAATCTGCAGTTCCCAGGTTCGAGTCCCAGTTGGGTCAGCGTTGAGATTTATCTCCGCAAAGCTCCCCGCCCTGCTCACGGTCACTAGGGGACACCGATGGGCTTGGAAAGGCCGCCGTCCGTCGTATTGGACATTGAGCCATGGCACTGTGTGAGGGAGTGCCATACCTTGTGCACATTAAAGAACATGCTGGATGGCATTGATGGGAGACTACGATCAAGGTTGGGTTGTTTTACCTCTGAGCGGCACTTTTTTTGCACACCATGGGCTAAATGGCCAGGTCACATGGACCCTGAAGGCTCAGAGAAGGTTGGGGGAGGGGACCCACTGGAACAGCTGTTGGGAGACAGATGGTAGGCTCCCGTCAAGGCCATCCAGTGTGTTCTTTAACGTGCACAGGGTATGGCTCTCCCGCACATGGGGGGGGGCTCAGTCGGTAGCGCGCCAGGCTCGTAATCTGTAGTTCCCAGGTTTGAGTCCCAGCTGGGTCAACCCGCACATGGGGCACGGCTTAACGTTCCATCCGACGGACGGCGGCCTTTCTAAGCCCATCGGTGTCCCCTACTGACCGTGGGCAGGGCGGGGAATTTTGCGGAGATAAATCTCAACGCTGACCCAGCTGGGACTCGAACCTGGGAACTACAGATTACGAGCCTGGCGCGCTACCGACTGAGCCATCCCCGCCCCGGAGACTATGATCTTGTCTAGTCCGCCCGGAGTCTAGTGCGTCTCTAAATTTCTCTGAATCCTCGGGGTCTTTGTGCCCTGGCTATTTAACCAATTGTGGGCGCTAAAAGTGTCACTCAAGTGTAAAATAACCTAACCCTTTGGATGCTTGTGAACTGAGGGCTGTGGTGGCCCAGTCAGTAGAGTGCCAGGCTCGTAATCTGCAGATGGGAGACTACGATTGGAAGGATTGGAACTTGGGATTGCATCCCAGGTTCCAATCCTTCCTATGCCTGAGTTGATATTTATCTCCGCAAAACTCTGCTCTCTGCCT
This sequence comes from Ryuthela nishihirai, assembly GCA_038380435.1. Lineage (NCBI taxonomy): Eukaryota > Metazoa > Arthropoda > Arachnida > Araneae > Heptathelidae > Ryuthela > Ryuthela nishihirai. The sequence goes on from JAWZYU010000006.1 coordinate 92,464,513, forward strand.
ACGGTCAGTAAGGGATACCGATGGGCTGGGAAAGGCAGTCTCATGGTACGTTAAACCGTGGCCCCCTTGTGTGTGACAGGCATACCCTGTGCACGTTAACGTATGGCCTTGACGGGAAGCTACCATGTGTCTGCGAATAGCTGTTTGTCCTCTCCCCTAACCATCTCTGAGTCCTCAGAGTCTTAGTGACCTGGGAGGCCCCCTCGGTGTGAGCGCCTGTACGTGGTGAGGGGGACCACCCTGTGAAGGTTCCCGCTGGCTCGGTTACCTTCGCAGGGTCCTAAACGCTCGCCCGCGTGTTTGCCGTGCGCGGAGACCCGTGTCCCGGGAAAGGAGGATCCTGGCAGTTGCTCGGGGGTCCCCGTCTTCTCTCCTCAGCTCATGACGCGTGGTCCCCATTGGCCGTCTTGCCATTGGGGAGCCTGTCTGTCGCGGGGCTGGGCAGCGGATTCCGGGGCCTCTGCTATATACTGCTTTGGCCTCTGCTTCCGGTAAACGGGAGCTCCTGGGGTGGCCCCCCCAGGAGCAATCGGCTGGTGGGCAGGTCCTGCTAGGGTCAACCGTGCAGAGCGGTGAGTAACCTTGCCCACGGTCCGGGTACAGGTTTACAAGTTTCCTCACAACTTATTTTCATTTTGTCGTTATCTTTTCTTTGTGAGGCCAGTTTGGCCATTCACAATTTTCTTATTTTACGCTTTGTTTCTTTTGTGTGGAACGTTTTTGTTCTGCACATTTCTCTTTTCATTTTCCTTATATTTATTTGTGAGGGCTTGGCTCACTGTCTGTGTGGGTATAGTGCCTGCGTAGCCCTGGCGCCCGACTGGGCGTCCCCTTGTTGGGCTCCGTGGAGGGTGGGGACAGCGGGCACTGAACCACACAAAAAAAATCATGAGAGAGAGTGATGAAAATAATGCGATCGCCGCCAACAAGAGGGCTCGACATGAGCCCCCATCTTCCTCGTTGTCTCAGTTATCTCTGCCATCGTCTTCTACGTCTGTGTCTTCGTTCCCAAAGTTCCTGATCATCCACTCCACGGGTGATCAGGTACTTGGGGACATGTCCCCATTTTTCATTAACAAAGGTTTGAAAGGTCTTGCGGGAGAACCGAAATCCGTTAAGCGCCTACGATCTGGTGACTTACAGGTTGAGACCGCTTGTTCGAAACACTCGGAACTACTCCTGAAAGTCAAGGAAATTGGTGGGGTGGCTGTCGAAGTCACTCCCCATAAAACTTTGAATTCCTCTCGGGGTGTGATCACCGAGTGGGGCCTCCTCAAAGTTACTGAGGAGGAGATCCTCTCGGAGCTCACACCTCAAGGAGTAACAGCGGTCCACCGGGTTTCGACACGCCGTGATGGAAAATTAACACCCACCCGGGTGTTGATTGTGACATTCAATACGCCACGCCTGCCTTCTTACATCAAGGCAGGTTATTTACATTGTGAGGTTCGGCCGTATATCCCAAATCCTCTGCGCTGTTTTCAGTGTCAGATATACGGTCATGCCCGCACAGCATGCAGGGGCAAGCCCACCTGTGCTCGCTGTGGCAGTAAGGATCATCTCGATCCTGACTGCACAGCTGAAAAGGCATGCTGTGTGAACTGCAGTGGCGAACATCCGGCGTACTCCCGCGACTGTCCGAAGTGGAAGGAGGAAAAGGAGGTACAACGCCTCAAAGTCATCAACAACATCTCGTATGCTGAAGCGAGAAAGCTTGCTGCACCGCCCGCCCCGCCTGGCAAGGTTTCCTATGCCAGTGCAGTCATTGGAAAGCCCATCGTTCCAATGACTTCGGTTGCGGTGCAGACTGACATCAGTGTACCACCTACTGAGTCTTTCTCGCCAGCTGCGAAGTACCTCCTCACGCAGGCGAGACCGAGGGTGGTGTCGACTTCGACATCAACCCCGGTTTCCATTCCTGCAGCTCAGCCTTCCACCTCCACCGGAAGGCCTCCTCCCTCCCGTCCTCAGACAGCAAGACCTTCCAAACCGAAGGGGCCCCCACCGGGGCCTAAAAAGAAACTTATCACTCCTTCTCAAAGGGCGGTCACCGATCCATGCCCCTCGGACGATTCCGAGGACATGGATACCGACCGCCCCCTATTCACTAAACCGTCCTCTGCGGCGGTTAAGTTGAATAGAAACGCGTCGTCCGCCCACTCTTCTAAGTCCTGAGATGGCCACACTCCTACAATGGAATTGTCGTGGATTCCAGAGGAATCTTGACGACATCAAGGCCCTCCTTCAGGCACACCAGCCCATCTGTGTGTGCCTGCAGGAGACATACTTGCAGCCAGTCACAGATCCCACGATCCGGCACTTTTCACTAGTTCGCCGGGACCGGGATGGAGATGGTCCAGCTCGCGGGGGTGTCGCCATCCTCGTGAGCAACCATTCTCCATTCCAGGTCGTAACCCTCACCACCAACTTAGAGGCGGTAGCCATCCGTCTCTTCGTGGGGTTCTCACTGACTGTCTGCTCTGTATATCTTCCACCTGGGAGCATCGTCTTCCAGGAAGACCTTGATGATCTCGTCTCGCAGCTGCCGTCCCCCTTCCTCATTATGGGGGACCTCAACGGACACAGTCCACTTTGGGGCAATGCTGACACCAACGGGAGGGGTGGGGTCCTGGAGCAGTGGCTCCTGGATCCTTCTCTCTCCCTGTTGAACACCGGTGTCAGCACTTACTTTCACTCCCCAACCCGCACTTTCACTGCCATTGATCTCACCATCTGCTCCTCCTCGATCCTTCCACTCTTTACATGGGAGGTCGAGGACAACCCGTACGGAAGCGATCACCTCCCCGTGGTGTGCACCATCTCCCGTGGGGGGCCTTGCAGCCCTTCACGCGTCTCACGGTGGAGGCTGGATCAGGCTGACTGGGGTGGTTTTGAGCTGCTCTCTGAGCTCGACGACCACTCCGTCAGCCAGGAGCCAATCAATGTGGCAGTAGCGGAGATAACGGACTGTATCGTAGATGCAGCTGCATCAACAGTTCCTCAAACTTCTACACGGTTTCCTCGCTTTCCGAAACCGTGGTGGAATCCAGATTGCACCGCAGCTCGTAAGGCTCAGAACAAGGCTTGGGGGGTGTTTCGGAGATATCCGACAACCCCCAACCTCGAGAACTTCAAACGCGCCAGGGCGAAAGCTCGTTTCGTCCGACGCCAGAGCCAGAAGGAATCTTGGATCAAGTATACGTCATCCATAACCCGCACGACTAGTTCCAAGGTCGTGTGGGATAAAGTCCGGAAGATGAGTGGGAACTACACGTCCCACTCGTTATCGATCCTGGAGCACAATGGACAGGCAATTGCTGATCCCAAAGCAATTGCCGACACTCTGGGGGAGTCGTTCTCCTCCATCTCTTCTTCTTCTTCTTACTCCCCCGAGTTTCTGGCCCAGAAGGGCAGGGCGGAACGCTCTCCGCTGTCTTTCCACTCGAATGGCCTGGAGCCTTACAACAGGCCATTCACAGCGGAGGAGCTTCGCCTTGCTCTGCACTCTTCTCGTGCCTCTGCTGTCGGGCCGGACAATGTCCATTATGCCATGCTCCAACATCTTTCACCATCGAGTAAGGATCGGCTGCTCCATCTCTTCAATCGCATTTTTCTCGAGGAGCAGTTTCCGGACTCCTGGCGGGAGGCCATCGTCTTGGCCTTCCCCAAGCCAGGCAAAGATCCCAAGATTCCTTCCAATTATCGTCCAATCGCATTGACGAGCTGTGTGTGCAAGGTGTTGGAAAGAATGGTAAATGCCAGACTCGTCTGGTATTTAGAACATCACGGCCTTCTTTCCAACACCCAGTGTGGCTTTCGCAGGCAACGGTCAACTCTTGACCATCTGATACGCCTCGAATCGGCTATCAGAAATTCTTTTTTAAGAAGAGAGCACCTGGTGTCAATTTTCTTCGACATCGAAAAAGCGTACGACACGGCTTGGAGATTCGGCATTCTTCGTGACCTCCACAGTTTCGGCTTAAGAGGTCACATGCCGATCTTCATCTCCAACTTCTTATCGACACGCTCTTTTCGTGTCCGTGTCGGTAACACTCTGTCGCAGCCGTACCCCCAAGAACAGGGGGTGCCACAAGGCTGCGTTCTGAGTGTTACGCTTTTCGCTGTCAAGATTAATTCTATAACTAGACAACTTCCTCCATCAGTAGGCAATGCCCTCTATGTTGATGACTTTAGCATCTTTTGCTCTTCGTCCAGCATGAGGGTCATTGAAAGACAACTGCAAATTGCCCTGAACAATCTTTCGGTTTGGGCGACGGCAAACGGGTTTCGGTTCTCCCCACAGAAGACCGCTTGTGTGCACTTTTGCCACAAGCGTAATCTTCACCTGGATCCCGAGCTGCGGCTCGGGGGTAACATCATTCCAGTTGTGGCGGAGACCAAGTTTCTCGGTCTCATATTCGATCGGAAATTGACCTTTTTACCACACATACGTCATCTCAGGTCCAAGTGCACGCGGGCATTGAACATCGTCAAGGTCCTCTCCTCCCTTTCTTGGGGGGCGGACCGATGTTCTTTGCTCCGCCTGTACCGTGCACTTGTCCAATCGAAACTGGACTACGGATCCCAGGTGTACGACTCGGCCCGGGATTCGGTGGTGAAGGTGCTGGACCCCCCTCCATCATCAGGCCCTCCGTGTTTGCACGGGAGCCTTCCGCACCTCACCAGTCCAGAGTCTTTATGTTGAGACCGATGAACCTTCTTTATCTCTTCGCCGTCAGCAGTTGTCCCTACAATATGCTTCTAAATTGCGATCCCTGCCTGGCCATCCCACTTGGGACTGCGTTTTCAGTCCGAAGTGGGAAATGCTTTACAATAATCGGCCGACTGCCATTCGTCCTTTTGGTTTGCGAGTCCGAGGCTACCTCAGAGACATCAACACCAGTCTCGATAGCGTTGCACAGTCGACAGCTGAGCCACTTCCACCATGGCTCGCTGTTTCCCCTACCTGCGATTTTTCCCTGTGCAGGACGGGGAAGGCCTTTACACCCGACTGTGTGTACCGGCAACTCTTTGCCAGCCATCGAGCTGAGCACCCGGACTTCTTGCCTGTCTTTACAGATGGCTCGAAGTCCGGCACTTCAGTGGGATCGGCCATGGTCTGCTGTGATGTAATCATTGCAGACCAGATCCCACTGCAGTGTTCCATCTTCACTGCAGAGTTGCATGCTATCAGCCTCGCCTTGGACCACGTGGCGACTAAGCATCATCGTCGGTGTGTGCTTTACACCGACTCGCTTAGCTCGCTACAGGCTTTGATCTCGGTGAGGCATCAGCCTCACCCAGTTCTTACTAAGATCCGCCAGCAACTATATCGTCTGGCAGCCACAACCACCATCCATTTCTGTTGGGTGCCCGGTCATGTCGGGATTAGGGGCAATGACTTGGCAGATGCTGCTGCCAAGTCAGCCACGCCCCTGTCCGACTCTCCGTTGCCGGTTCCCTATCTGGATTTCCGGCAGCGTTTTACCACCGAGCTCCGGGCACAGTGGCAGAGATCTTGGTCGGAACAGCTTACGAACAAGCTCTTTGAGATCAAGCCTATCATCAAACCATGGCAGTCTTGTTACCGCAGGAATCGCAAGGAGGAAGTTGTACTTGCTCTGCTCCGCTTAGGTCACTCGTATATTACTCATTCGTTTCTTCTACGGGCGGACGACGTACCTAAGTGCGAGTTTTGTGACACCATTTTATCAATCAAACATATTTTAATTGAATGTCCATGTTTTAACCTTGACCGTCGTTTGTATTTTACATTTCACAAATTTACGTCTGAGCCACTTACACTCGGACATCTTTTAACTGATCATTGCTTTTTACCTCCAATTTTTGCCTTTTTGAAGTTTACAGGTTATTTTAACAGGTTATGATTTTACGGATTTGTTATTTATTCCTCTTCTGACCTAGGTCATTTACACCTGGGTTAGTTTTATCCATTGTATATACTGTATATATATCTATAAATATTTGTTCTTTTACAGTAATTTTTATCACGGTTTTTTGTTATATATTTTTGTTGGTTTTGGCTTTACTTGTTTTACACTTGTTGTTTTTGTATTGTATTTTATCACCTTTAGATGTTGCTTTTAACTTTGGTTGTAGGTTTACACGATTTTTAATATTTTATTTACTACTTGTCTTTGTCTGGCGCATTATGGCCTCAGTTGCCGATGCGCCAATAAACCTCAAACAACCAAACAACCAATGACCTGGGAGGCTAGGGGGGGCTTAGTCGGTAGCGCGCCAGGCTCGTAATCTGTAGTTCCCAGGTTCGAGTCCCAGCTGGGTCAGCGTTGAGATTTATCTCCGCAAAATTCCCCGCCCTGCCCACGGTCAGTAGAAAACACCGATGGGCTTGGAAAGGCCGCCGTCCGTCAGATGGGACGTTAAGCCGTGGCTCCGTGTGCGGGAGAGACATACCCTGTGCACGTTAAAGAACACGCTGGATGGCCTTGACGGGAGACTACCATCTGTCGCCCAACAGCTGTTCCAGTGGGTCCCCTCCCCCAACCTTCTCTGAGCCTTCGGGGTCCATGTGACCTGGCCATTTAGCCCATGGTGTGCAAAAAAGTGCCGCTCAGAGGTAAAACAACCCAACCCAACCTAGTGACCTGGCCATTTAGTCCATTGTAGCAAAAAGTGACTGCTAGGTAAAACAAACCAACAGTTGTCCAGTGGGTCCCCTCACCCAACCTTCTCTTAGTCTTCGGGGTCCTTGTGACCTGGTCTTGTTAACCCACTGTGCGCAAAAAAGTGCCACTCAGAGTTAAAATAACCCAACTCTTGTGATCTGGCCATTTATCCCACTGTGTGCACTAAAAGTTTCGCTCAGATTTTAAACGACCGAACCCTTCAGGACAGATATAATCTATAGACATTAAAGAACAAACCCAGATCAGTTAAGCTGAAGAGATCTGTGTTTTTAAAGGAATAGCAGCGATCCTAAATAAGTGTCTAATTACGTTCTGTAGCCAAGGTTTCACTCTTGACCCAACGGACATATTGAGAGCAATCTAGACGAAATCATGGGCTGGTAATTGGCGGTTAGTGTCTCAGGTCAGGGTTATCCATTCGCAAGGTTGAGGAAGTTATTCGTGTTCTCTCAAGAATATAAAAAATTGTAGGTTCGTCCGAATAATTCGCGTGCTTGTTTACGAAAAAAAAAATGGACCTGGATTGTATAATATTTTATTAAAATAAATACAAATATTCAATCGATGGTCTCACTTTCAAGGATACACAATTAGTTTTGTTTTATCTAGGGGAGTGGCTGTGCCCCCCTTCGATTTGAGAATGCTAGTAAGGGTAAGAGAGGCAAAGAATTATTAAACTTGTGCAGGCCTGGATCTAGAAATAAATCGGGGGGAGGGGGGGGTCATGAAACACAATCGAGCAGAAAAAAATGTAGAGAGAAGAGGACGGTTGTGTTGCTTTACCTCTGAGCGGCACTTTTTTGCACACCATGGGCTAAATGGCCAGGTCACAAGGACCCCCGAAAGCTCAGAGAAGGTTGGGGGAGGGGACCCACTGGAACAGCTGTTGGGAAACAGATGGTAGCCTCCCGTCAAGGCCATCCAGCGTGTTCTTTAACGTGCACAGGGTATGGCTCTCTCTCACATACGGGTCTACGGCTTAACGTCCCATCCGACGGACGGCGGCCTTTCGAAGCCCATCGGTGTCCCCTACTGACCATGGGCAGGGCGGAGATAAGTGTCAACGCTGACCCAGCTGGGACTCGAACTTGGGAATTGCAGATTACGAGCCGGGCGCGCTACCGACTGAGCCACCCCCGCCCCAGAAAAGGACGGACAAGAGACTTTATTTTCAATGCACTAAAATATTTTCCTCTCCATTTTAAGGTTTTTAAAAAATTTCTTGAAAAATGCATAAAATATAAATAAATTTAATAATTTTTTTTGCCTCTTTTTCGATTACGAGATTACGAGCCGGGCGCGCTACCGACTGAGCCACCCCCGCCCCAGAAAAGGACGGACAAGAGACTTTATTTTCAATGCACTAAAATATTTTCCTCTCCATTTTAAGGTTTTTAAAAAATTTCTTGAAAAATGCATAAAATATAAATAAATTTAATAATTTTTTTTGCCTCTTTTTCGATTACGAGATTACGAGCCGGGCGCGCTACCGACTGAGCCACCCCCGCCCCAGAAAAGGACGGACAAGAGACTTTATTTTCAATGCACTAAAATATTTTCCTCTCCATTTTAAGGTTTTTAAAAAATTTCTTGAAAAATGCATAAAATATAAATAAATTTAATAATTTTTTTTGCCTCTTTTTCGCATTCCAAAAGTGGTAGGGGCATGTCCCCCTTTCGGAATGGGGCATCTGAGAATAAGACCTGAGTTATGGTTCTAAATAATTACTAAAATATTCCACCGGACAGGAAAAGTTAAAATGATATTATATGTGGAATAAAACTTTATAATTGTTTTTAAAATATTTTTTGTTTACGAATATTGAATACTATGAGGATAAAATAAAAGTATCCAAAGCGAACTGTTTTTAATTTCAAAGCAGACAGATAAATTTGAGATTTCATAGACGACTATATTTTCGGGAGGACCCCTTGGTCCCTCCTTGAGTACGTCTCTGAACATGAGCCCAGTTTGCCACCAAAATGACGGATCTTCAAGATTGTAGTAGCTTTCGGACCTTCCCCTCTGGGTACGTTCCTGACCTAATGCCCGAGATACTGCGTAAGCATCTAGAATCAAAGGCATCAAGTTTTCTGTTAACTTGTTTAAAAACAGTCCGAGTTTCACTACCATAACTAAGCTTATGAAGAACTAAACTCTTATGCAGCCTAATTTTATTCACAATACACTGTTATAATTCACTTCATTTAGAATGTGACGAACTCTTTTCTGTGACGGTGAAATCAAGTTGCCATTCAATGAAAACTAATCTGATAATATGTTAAAATACATTTCGACTTATAGTCAATTGTTCTCCTCTGGCAACCGGACACGCTGACAGAGAGAGTGTATTTTATGTTGGTTCTTTCAATTGTAATGCAATCTGCTTCAAGACATCTTAGTAATTCCTGTTTTGGATCTGGCAGTGAGCTCTTTTAGACAGAATTCTTTAAAAGAATTAATAAAAAATAGAGGCCCAGGCGATCTCAAAATTGGACGCCATGTTTTGTCGTCTCAAGGATTCGTTTAGCTTGCATAGCTGAATGGTATTGCACGAATACTTATGGATTCATGAAAAAGTAGGCTAATATTTGATACAGATTTCAGTGTTCATGATTGGAAGCACTTTAGGAAACGTCTAAAAAAAGGAAAAGTAAATTTTAGGACTTTTTTTTTTAAATAAAGATATAATTTCGCTTTGTTTGTCTAGTCCGTCTGTAGACATCGAACTTTTTTGTTTATACAGATAAATAAAAAATTCTTTTTGTGTTAGGAATTAATGATATATTACGATTTGCACTTTTCGAATCTCCCAAAAGTTATAACTGCGCCCTCTAACGGTGGAAAAAGTTGAAAATTCCAAAATTTCAAACGAATATTCCAAACGATGTAGTTATGTTAGAAGTTTAAAATTTTGGTGTTGAAATGTGAAGGTTACGAAGTTACCACTGGCAACAATCACTTGACCCTTTAGACCCGGGGGGGGGGGAGGTGAATGCAACTTTTTTTTTTTGTTTTAACAGAAAAGTGTATATTTTTAGAGATAAATTAAAAATTCTTTTTGGGTTGGACAGGTATTGATGAAATATTACAATTTGCATTTTGCGAATTTCCCAAAAGCTGTAACTGCGCCCTCTAACGTTGGAAAAAAATCGAAAAATACCAAAAATTTTAAACGAATATTGCAAACGATGTAGCTATGCTAGAAATTTGAAATTTTAGTCATGGAATGTGACAGTCTTGAAAATTCCATTGACAGCAATGAGTTGACCCTAAGCCCAAGGTAGGTAAGAAACGGAACGGTTTTGTTTTAAGAGATAATTGGAAATCTCTTTTTTAGTTGGTTACTAATGAAATGTAATTCGCATTTCAAAAGTGGTTTTAATTTATATCATTAGAGATCACTAAATATCGAAGCTGCAAAACTTTTAACGATTCAAGTGATCTGTTAATGGTAGAAAAATTGGCGTGTAGAGTTCTGTTGTGGTAGAAATTCCACTGACAGCAATGATCTGCCCATTATTTTCAGAGAAGTGAGAGAAAAGCAACTTTTTAAATTTAAGAACTAAAAGAATAATACTTTTTATATTTTATAATTACTAATAAAATACTATTATGTGCATTTTCCCCATCATATATTACAAAATAAATAAATAACTCCTCAAGCAGCTGCTTGTACAGATGTCTGACAGGAGCCTGTCAGTTTATACGCCATAGTGGAAGGTCCATGACAATGGCGGGACCTCAGCAGAAAAACAACACGAACATCCACAATTAAAACTTTTAAGGAGTGAAAAAATAGGCAAAGGAAGAAATTCATTCCCTTTGAAAATGAGATTCTCATATGCGCCAGAGGCGATATGCATTCTTCTATTTGTTTTACATTTTCAGCACCCTCTGACAGTGAAAATTTGAACTACTGTAAAATTGAGAAAATAAACCGTTAATATTTTATTAGTAACTGTAAAACACACAAAAGAAAATGTTTTTCATTTATCTTTAAAGAAGAAAAGTTGCATTTAACCAACAGGTGAAATCATTACTATCAGGATAAAGCACTTGATTATTACAATCTCTGACAAAAAAATTTAAGTTTCTAGCAAAAATAGATCGTTTGTAATATTTTTTTTTAAAAGATTTAGTGTTTTCTAGCTTTTTTTAGCCGCTAGAGTTCGCCTTTTGATTTTTATTTATCGCCTTTAGCACTCTCTAACACTGGAAATTGCAGCTGAGGGGGGATTCGAAAAACGTAAATATTAATATTTTTGTGGGAAAAAAAAATTCGCCGACATACGGGATTCGAACCCGCAGCTCTCCAGAAATATGCCAGAACATTCTAGCCTGTTGAACTAAAGCCGTCTTTTTTCACAAGACATTTATTGATTTATAGACGTTTAAACGTCTACAGGTAATACTGAAATTATCAAATATTGTTTAAATCATTAATATTTTGTTAGTGTCTGTAAAACAAAAAAAAAAACATTGTTTCGTTTATCTCTTAAAAAAAAGTTTCATTTTCGCAACCCCCCCCCCCCACACACACACACACACACTTTGGCTAAGATGGTAAATCCAAAATTTCAGATTTCCAGTGTAAATAATTTGCAATATTCGTTTGAAATTTTAGCATTTTCCATCTTTTCCCACCGCTAGAGAGCGCCATTAAAGCTATTGAAAATTTTCAAACCTGCTAATCACGATATTTGTTCGACACCTATCAAACCCAAAAGGAATTTTTCATTTTTCTCTAAAAGTAAAAAAATTGATTGTCTATAGACGGACAGACAGGTGGAAAGACAAATAGATGGACAGACAACAGTTAACAGAGACGGACAGACAGACGAACAAATATTGGCATAGGCAGACGACAAAGAGAAAACATTAGCTCATTTTTCAAACGAACCTTAAAAGAAATTATTTGTTGGTTTTCAGTTTGCTCGTTTCACTTTTGCAGCCGATTGCCGTCCTCTGATGGAGTTTCTCGGGAAAAAATATTCATTAAATTATTTCTTTGAGTGAAATTTTTACACCCAAATGCAGCGCAGTGAGGCATTCATAAAATATGACAGCTTTTATAGACAAAAATAAGTGGTAGAAATGTACAAAACTATAACAACTGAGAAGTTTTAACTTGGTACATACACTAACTCATAGGCTTTTGTCTCACGGCACGACAAAACATGGCGTCCATAAACCACGTGACTCAATCAACCAATGGCAGTGAATCACCGAGATGGCCAGGTCTTACTTTCCTCTCTTCTCCTCCAAAAAAAAATTATCTTTATCATACTCCTTCCCATGTCACTGATCTATGACGTTTCCCAGATCCACCCCTGCGCAACATTTCACTGCATGGCAGGGGCAACCCAATGCTAACCTCGGGTGTTAGATAAGCAACCATAAATATTTCCTTCTCCATCTTCCTGACACAGGAGTTTTACCTATCCCACCGTCTCTGCTCCCCCCACCAAATATTTCATCCCTCTTTGATTGACTCAAATCTACCATACTGGCAACCAACCATGGCCACAACTTCATAAAATAACATAACATTCGCCACTCGGAAAATTATAAAAAAATATATATATACACTACTACTTCCTCTATCTCTCTCCACCCCCCTTCCCCCCCTTCACATGACATGCAACTGGTATTTATTCTCCTTCACCCTTCAACATCTGTCTCTCCACCACTGGGCGGCCTGCGGCCTAAAGCCCAATTGCCAATATGTACGATTGCCAGCCTTCACTGTGCTGGCCAGTCTTTGCCGTTTTCATCCGCACCCACTGCCCTTTATGCGCATGGACCTGATGATAAGGGAGCCGAGGCCCCCTTTACAAATAGGTCCAGCTTAGAAAGAAGGATGTATAAGAAGAAGAAGGCCAGGTCTTACAAAATGGTCCAGTTTTTAAAGAAGGATATTAGACTCTAATTATACAGGATCTCTAGTTAATACGAACTTACTGAACGATATTTTGTTATTGGAGAAAACATTTTCAAACAAGGTATATATGAATAAAATAGGTAGACAGAAAAAAGGATTTATTTTCTTGCACATGTCATGTTCCAATGTTGTTCAACTTCACGAAACTCACTTACGTGGACTGAGACTGGATTTCAATTGAAGTATAACATTTCTTTCACCATTTTAGAGGTCTCTAGGGGTTGGCTTTGAGAATTTCGCTAAGAGAATGGAGGCAAAAATTTTTGCTTATGTATGTTTCTTCAAGAAATTTTTTTAAAGACCACTGTTAGATAGGCTTTTGGGTTGGTTTGTTTTACCTCTGAGCGGCAGTTTTTTGCACACCATGGGCTAAATGGCCAGGTCACATGGACCCCAAAGGCTCAGAGAAGGTTGGGGGAGGGACCCACTGGAACAGCTGTTGGGAGATAGATGGTAGCCTCCCGTCAAGGCCATCCAGCGTGTTCTTTAATATGCACAGGGTATGGCTCTACCCGCACACGGGGCCACGGCTTAACGTTCCATCCGACGGACGGCGGCCTTTCCAAGCCCATCGGTGTCCCCTACTGACCGTGGGCAGGGCAGGGAGTTTTGCGGAGATAAATCTCAACGCTGACCCAGCTGGGACTCGAACCTGGGAACTACAGATTACGAGTCTGGCGCGCTACCGACTGAGCCACCCCCGCCCCCTGTTAGATAGGCAAAATCTCTTTTAGAACTTCTCTACTGCGTATTAAACTGACAGGAGACTGTCAGACCTTGAGAGAGGGAACTCGAGGGCTGCCCTACAGCTTTAATAGTGCATTATCCCTAAACTTGTCTAAATATTTTTTTTTTACACATACGGAAAAATGTTATATGCTGCAATATAAATCCAGTCTCTTGCCTTTTAGAGTTTTCTCTATCGATTATGCTTAAGGAACATTTATATCTTGAAACATTGATTTGAGAGGGGGGCGGGGGTGGCTCAGTCGGTAGCGCGCCAGGCTCGTAATCTGTAGTTCCCAGGTTCGAGTCCCATCTGGGTCAGCGTTGAGATTTATCTCCACAAAATTCCCCGCCCTGCCCACGGTCAGTAGGGGACACCGATGGGCTTGGAAAGGCCGCCGCCGTCGGATGGGACGTTAAGCCGTGGCCCCGTGTGCGGGAGAGCCATACCCTGTGCACGTTAAAGAACACGCTGGATGGCCTTGACGCCAGGCTACCATCTGTCTCCTAACAGCTGTTCCAGTGGGTCCCCTCCCCCAACCTTCTCTGAGCCTTCGGGGTCCATGTGACCTGGCCATTTAGCCCATGGTGTGCAAAAAAGTGCCGCTCAGAGGTAAAACAACCCAACCCAAATCTATCTATATAAAGGGTACGCCAGCTACATACATATTTCCAGAGAGTATATGAAGCATAAAAGGTTGACATCCACTGCCCTAGACTCCTCTGTTAGTAGGAAATATTCAAATAGGGGAGTTTTGCAGACATAAATCTGAACGCTTGCCCAATTGGGACATGAATCTGGGAACTACATATTAGGAGCCGGATGTTCTACAACTGAGCCAGTCCCGCCACTTTTTCGCAGGATCCACAGTTTGAGAAACGCTGGTTGTGTTGCGAGCACTTTAGAAAGGGTTTCGTGACACACCAGATCATTGTAAAAATGAAAGTTAAAACTCAGTACGTTATAAACACTTCAGTAACCGAAATCAAGACTTTTTTCCCGCTCTCTCTCTCCAGTCTGATGTGACTCTGCGACGACAGAGAGAGTCGAAGTAACATCTCTTACATTCATCATCATCATTCTCAAGCAGCCATGGGCTACGGAGGTCCAACCAGACCGTGCAGTTTAATTCTTCAAGCCTAACTGTCCTGAGCTACATCTACTGCATCTGGCCACTGCACACCAATTCTAATAAGATCCTGTTTGACATTGTCTGCCCACCGCATCCTAGGTCTCCCCTTCTTTCTGAGGCTTTTAGGCACACTGTTCATAACCCTATTCGCCAATCTATAATTATTCATACGGGCAACATGGCCAAACCAACAGAGTCTCTCTCTGCACAATATGCTGCTTAAAGGAGGTTGCAAACTCCTTTGCCTAACCTCATCATTAGTTACAAAGTTAACCACCTAATGCCTAAGATACTGCGTAAGCATCTGGAATCAAAAGCATCAAGTTTCCTGTTATCTTGTTTACAAAGTGTCCAAGTTTCACTACCATAACTAACCGTAGAAAGAACCAAACTATTATAAATCTAATTTTAGTCTTTAGGTGTATACGCCGATTTCTCCACAATCTCCATAGATTCTTAAAAGTCCCGGCAGCAATCCCATTTTCGTTTGTTAATCTCATGCCGCATTTCACCAGTATCTGTTACATAGCTCCCAAGATAATTAAACTGTGACACCTGCTCAAGACTGCAACCATTCAGATGAACTGAATCACAGCCTGCCTGACCAATTTTCATCACTTTAGTTTTCTCTCTGTTTATAACCAAACCTACTCTACTACCAGTTTCATCAACAGCTCAAATGAAAGAGTTCATCTCATCAACATCATTTGCCAAAAGGGCTAAATCATCAGCATAATCTAAATCGGAAATTTTCGTATCTCCAGTCCATTTAAGGCCAAAATCTTTCCCTTGAAGTGAATTTCGCATAACGTAATCAATAACCAAGCTAAAGAGAAAAGGAGATAAAATGCACCCTTGTCGAACACCAGAAGTAATGCTAAGCCAATTGCTACAAGCCTTACCAACTCTCACACATGACTCAGTGTTATTACAGAGAGCTTTCATTATGTTAACTAAGTTGTATAGTATACCATATGATTTCACAATCAACCATAAATTATGTCGATCAACAGAGTCGAAAGCCTTTTTGAAATCAACAAAGCTAGCAATCAAAGGTGTCTGAAACTCTAAACATTTCTCAAGAATCTGCCTAAGTGAAAATATCTGATCCACACATCCCCTACCACTTCTGAATCCACATTGCTCATCACGCAAATGACTGTCAACCAGATTCTTAATTCTATTAAGCACAATCATGGAAAGAACTTTACTTGGAACAGAGTGTGATATACTATAGGGGCAGATTTGTGATAACTATAGGGGCTGATACCCCTATAGTTATCACAAAAACTGCGAACACCTTTTTTGAAAATAGGGATAATAATAACTCTGGTAAAATCTTTAGGAACCATGCCTTTATCATAAAAGATATTCAAAATTACAGTCATCCAAATGGTAACCGAAACATTCCCAGTTCTAAGCATTTCTGTAGTAATTTCATCTACCCCTGGGGATTTATGAAGTTTAAGTTATAAATAGCCAAAATAACTTCAGATTGTGTTATAGAGCCAACATTAAAGCCACCAATGCATCTATCATCATTACAAACAATGGGAGTAGAACTAACCACATTGTTTAGAACATCGCTGAAATGCTCAGCCCACCTAGCCATGACAGAATCCTCACCTTCTATAACCTTACCTTGTTTATCCTTCAATCCCTGTATGCCTGTCCGTTTTCTATCACATAAAACAATAACTATCTGGTACAGCTCTTTGCTGTTGTGCTGTATAACTGCTTCCTTGGCTTTTTCAGCCAAACCATCGAGCCAAAGATTCTTATCAGCAGCTAACTGATCCTTTACAAGTTTATTAAGGTCTCTGTAATCCATTCTATTAGGACTAGTAGGGTACTGATTAATGACATTCCTGCAGTTCCTTCTTTCTGAAATAAGCTCAAGTGCCTTATCACTCAGATAATTCTATCTCTTCTGCTTCTTTTTTCCTAAAAGAGTACTGTTAGTGTCCAAAAAAGCCTGTTTAAAATGATCCCATTCTTCCTCAACTTCAGTAGTAAGCATACCATGACTGTCACAATGACTAAATAACCTATCAAGGTAAGCTTTAGCTATAACTGGGTCTTTCAGAGCTTCAGTATTAAAGGTAAATTTTTTAACTTTAGCACAACACTTTTTAAGTTTAAGTTGCAAGACACTTTTAACAAGGTAATGGTCAGATCCAATTTTAGCTCCCCTATATGCCCTGGCATTCCTAACAGAACTAGCCCATTTGCTGTTAATTAATATATAATCAATCATATTCCTATGCAGCCCATCAGGGGAAACCCATGTGTATTTATGTATGTCGCGGTGTTTGTAATATGTGTTAATTATTCTGAAACCATTTAGTTTACTTACCTGTAGGAGACGTTGCCCATTGCCATTGCAGCTACCAATACCAAAAGGGCCTATTACTCCTCCCCAAATGTCAGAGTCAGTACCAACTTTGGCATTGAAGTCACCAAGAACAAGGGTAATATTCTCCTTTCTTGACAGAATTCAAAATATCCTGAAGTTGTTCATAAAACCTATCCTTCTCATCCTCATCGGCATCTTCAGTGGGGGCATAACAGCAGATAACATTCAAGTCTTTAATGCTTGTTTGAAATTTTGCTGTAAGAAACCTTTCATTAATGCACTCATATCCTAGAAGAGCATCACTAATGTGTCTACTGAGCAGCAGACCCACGCCTTGGTGATGCTTTCCATCCTCCCTCCCTGTAAAGAAAAATTTAAAGTGATTTTTAAGTATCTCACCTTTACCTGTCCATCTGGTCTCTTGCAAGCCTAGAATATCTAGGATATAGCGCTGGAATTCCTGCATGAGGACATCAAGAGAATAATCTCTATGTAATGTCCTCTCGTTCCACGTTCCTGCAGAGAGAAAATGATTAGTAGGATTTTTAAAGAAATTAGGTTTATTGAGATTGGTAGGGCCAACAATATCAAACAGCCCCCTGATCGCAGGCATGGGGCAAAGACCTGTTCCTCCTCCGCTAAAGGCTGAAGTCACCGATGCTGGTAGGAACTTCAGGCACCACCTTTTCAAGTGGACTTTTTCAAGAGCTATGTGGCCTGCCTGAGACACATTACTCCAGTTTAGGCTTGACGATGCCCAACTAGCTAAGTAAGGTTCAGGTACCTGCGATGGCCTCTGATTAGGATTATCCACCAGCTGATATAAGGTATCCCATGCCTCTGTTCACTTAGGGCTGGCAACCCAGAAGCAAACAGAAAACACAGCGGCAGATTCTCCCTCAACAGAGGCCCACCAGTGCAGCAAGTCCAGGATCCATAATCAAGATCAAATCCATAAACAAGTCCAGTCTAGTAGGTATAAATGGTCAGCACCAGGACCCTGTGAAGTTAACCACTCCTCAGCAGGGTTGAAAAAAAAAGAAAAAAGTGGCCATAGATGACCAGATCAGTAGGCCATACTGAACTGGCAGCCCTCCCCTTCCGTTCCCTTCCAAAAGAGAATAACTCTTTTGAAAGGTACTAACGGCCTGCACCACGAGAAGGCGGGGTCGGACATTAGGTGCTAGACCTGGCCGGTTCTGTGCATCATCACTAGGGATTGGTACACAGCTCTCCTTCCAGTTTATGCCTAGCTACCATTTACAGACCTCTCCTAGATTAAAAATAAATAAATAGCCTCTCAAGCAGCAGCTTGCAACAGAGAGTGTCTGACAGGAGTCTGTTAGTTTATATGCCATAATAGAAGGTCTGTAAGAATGGCAGGATCTTCCTGCTCTAAAGTGTTTTCTGTTAACTCTAATCCACAAACATCGGTTTCTCTCTCCATTCTGTAAGCAAAATTCCCCGCCCTGCCCACGGTCAGTAGGGGACACCGATGGGCTTGGAAAGGCCGCCGTCCGTCGGATGGGACGTTAAGCCGTGGCCCCGTGTGCGGGAGAGACATACCCTGTGCACGTTAAAGAACCGCTGGATGGCCTTGACGGGAGGCTACCATCTGTCTCCCAACAGCTGTTCCAGTGGGTCCCCTCCCCCAACCTTCTCTGAGCCTTCGGGGTCCATGTGACCTGGCCATTTAGCCCATGGTATGCAGAAATGTGCCGCTCAGAGGTAAAACAACCCAACCCAACTCTCTCCATTCTGCAAACCTGACAGTCCAAGTGTATTAGCTTACCAAACCATTCTGGTGCCGAACCCTAAACTGTTATTGGGGCGGGGGTGGCTCAGTCGGTAGCGCGCCAGGCTCGTAATCTGTAGTTCCCAGGTTCGAGTCCCAGCTAGGTCAGCGTTGAGATTTATCTCCGCAAAATTCCCCGGCCTGCCCATGGTCAGTAGGGGACACCGATGGGTTTGGAAAGGCCGCCGTCCGTCGGATGGGACGTTAAGCCGTGGCTCCGTGTGCGGGAGAGCCATACTCTGTGCACATTAAAGAACACGCTGGATGGCCTTGACGGGAGGCTACCATCTGTCTCCCAACAGCTGTTCCAGTGGGTTCCCTCCCCCAACCTTCTCTGAGCCTTCGGGGTCCATGTGACCTGGCCATTCAGCCCATGGTGTGCAAAAAAAGTGCCGCTCAGAGGTAAAACAACAACCCTAAACTGTTATCTGGAGCATTCTGTTGCGAGAATATTCTTATCTGAATTCAAGTTGCTTTTGCCAATGGTAAAGGAATGCACGAGACAAATTTCGTCAATGATTAAAGGAATGTATGGGACAAATTCAGTCAATAATAAAAGGAGGCCACGTATAATTCCTTCAAATTGTAAGGAAGGTGGGGTCCTAAGGGTTGGGTTGGGTTGTTTTACCTCTGAGCGGCACTTTTTTGCACACCATGGGCTAAATGCGCACCATGGACCCCGAAGACTCAGAGAAGGTTTGGGAAGGGGACCCACTGGAACAGCTGTTGGGAGACAGATGGTAGCCTCCCGTCAAGGCCATCCAGCATGTTCTTTAATGTGCACAGGGTATGGCTCTCTCCCGCACACGGAGCCACGGCTTAACATCCCATCCGACGGACGGCGGCCTTTCCAAGCCCATCGGTGTCCCCTACTGACAGTGGGCAGGGCAGGGAGTTTTGCGGAGATAAATCTCAACGCTGACCCAGCTGGGACTCGAACCTGGGAACTACAGATTACGAGCCTGACGCGCTACCGACTGAGCCACCCCCGCCCCTAATGGGAAGGAGGTGGAGATTGGAAAACGTTTGAGAACCACTGATCAGGGCCATAACTATGAGGGGAGGCACCCCCCCACACAAAGTAAATCGGAGTTGGCAAAATTTCAAACGACTTGGTACAATCCAGGTGAATTGTGAAAACTGGGATTTTTTTTTTTTCTGTAAAATTATGATACAGGGGCTTATCAAAATAATGAAAACATCAACGACGACTGGAGTACACGCAATGCGCCGTATGCATATCACAGGGACGACGTCACTCGCGATGTAAGTAATGTAAAGGGGAGAAGTTTGGGTTGGGTTGGGTTGTTTTACCTCTGAGCGGCACTTTTTTGCACACCATGGGCTAAATGGCCAGGTCACATGGACCCCGAAGGCTCAGAGAAGGTTGGGGGAGGGGACCCACTGGAACAGCTGTTGGGAGACAGATGGTAGCCTCCCGTCAAGGCCATCCACCATGTTCTTTAATGTGCACAGGGTATGGCTCTCTCCCGCACACGGAGCCACGGCTTAACATCCCATCCGACGGACGGCGGCCTTTCCAAGCCCATCGGTGTCCCCTACTGACCGTGGGCAGGGCGGGGAATTTTGCGGAGATAAATCTCAACGCTGACCCAGCTGGGACTCGAACCTGGGAACTACAGATTACGAGCCTGACGCGCTACCGACTGAGCCACCCCCGCCCCTAATGGGAAGGAGGTGGCGATTGGAAAACGTTTGAGAACCACTGATCAGGGCCATAACTATGAGGGGAGGCACCCCCCCACACAAAGTAAATCGGAGTTGGCAAAATTTCAAACGACTTGGTACAATCCAGGTGAATTGTGAAAACTGGGATTTTTTTTTTTTCTGTAAAACTATGATACAGGGGCTTATCAAAATAATGGAAACATCAACGACGACTGGAGTACACGCAATGCGCCTTATGCATATCACAGGGACGACGCCACTCGCGATGTAAGTTATGTAAAGGGGAGAAGTTTGGGTTGGGTTGTTTTACCTCTGAGCGGCACTTTTTTGCACACCATGGGCTAAATGGCCAGGTCACATGGACCCCGAAGGCTCAGAGAAGGTTGGGGGAGGGGACCCACTGGAACAGCTGTTGGGAGACAGATGGTAGCCTCCCGTCAAGGCCATCCAGCGTGTTCTTTATCGTGCACAGGGTATGGCTCTCCCGCACACGGGGCCACGGCTTAACGTCCCATCCGATGGACGGCGGCCTTTCCAAGCCCATCGGTGTCCCCTACTGACCGTGGGCAGGGAGGGGAATTTTGCGGAGATAAATCTCAACGCTGACCCAGCTGGGACTCGAACCTGGGAACTACAGATTACGAGCCTGGCGCGCTACCGACTGAGCCACCCCCGCCCCAAAGGGGAGAAGTATGATGTCGGCTATAACGTAGCAGTGCCACAGGCGCAGGTGAAACATGTCAGATCTCAGTGACCTCCAAAAAGGCATGATCATTGGTGCGCGTCTTGCAGGAGCTTCAGTAACCAGAACGGCGGAAATAGTAGTTGTAACACGAGGAACTGTATCGAAGATTATGACTACCTATCAAAAAGGACAGGACGTTGCCTCCAAACGTGCAAATTGTGGACGCCATACGAAGTTGTCAGATAGGGATGGTCGAACGTTGACACGGATTGTACAACGGAAGCACAAGACCACTGCACCGCAAATAGCAGCAGAGTTGAACACCAGTCAGAATGATCCTGTTTCCGTCATAACAGTTCGCAGGGAACTTCAGCGTACCGATATTTATGGCCATGCTGCAATCCACAAATTTCTGATTACCAACATCAATGTAACAAAATCGTGTAAGGTGATGCAAAGCACAAAAAAATTGAGATGCTAAAGATCTCTAGATCGAGTCTGATGAATCGTGCTGCATATTGTTTCCCACCACTGATAGAGTGTAAAAAAAAAAATACCCCCTCAAGCAGCTGCTTGCCACAGAGGTCTGACAGTAGCCTGTCAGTTTATATGCCATAGTAGAAGGTCTGAGAGGATGGCAGGCCCTCAGCAGAAAAACGACACAAACAGCCATGCCTTACCCGGGGCTCGAACCCAGGTCCCTTAGATCAGTAGCCAAGCGCGCTAACCACTCGGCCATGATGTATGGCGAAAACTTGCAGAAGCGTACCACCCCGACTGTTTGGTTCCGACTGTGGAGCATGGAGATGGATCCCTGATGCTGTGGGGTGCCATATCATGGCATTCCTTAGGGCCATTAGTTATTCTGCAGAGTCGTGTCACATCTGCAACATACGAATCCATTCTCGGAGACCACCTGTACACAAGGTTGCGGGCATTGTTCCCTAATGACCGTCCCTGTTTTCAAGCGGATAATGTTAATAAGGGAAGCTACAAGAGAAGAAATAGTAAAAAATAAAATTACCGAAACCTGTATAGACCACATTAATATTAAATTGATTAAAAATATGTCAGCAAATTCAATAATTCAAACAAGCAAAATAGCAGATCACTATATGATTTTAACACTGATTAGCAACACCAATAACAATTTATAATACTAATTATAATGAAACAAACCAGGAAAATAAGAATTGGTCATTTGACCATAACAATATAAACAAAGCTATTTCTGAAATGATTTGGAATTTAGAAAATTATGGAGACAACTCAATGGATGAATTAAACCTATATAAAGTATTTAAAGACATTTTATGATGGAATTTTAGGAAAAAATAGAATATATATGAGGAGAGTTGGAAAGGTAAAAAGAAATCATAGTAAAAATTGGATAACACCGAACTTGATAGAATTAATTGAAGAAAGAAAAATTAAAAACAGTGATAAAAGTGATGCTTATAAAAATAACGATAAAAAATTAAGGAATATGGTTAATATTCAATTAGAAATCAGAAACAACTTTATTATAGAAATAAACTTATAATGAAAAAAAATGATATGAAGGCTACCTGGCAATTAATATATGAAATATTAGAAGGAAGACAGAAAAAATCAACGGACGATGTAATAATTGACAATATGTTCAAAAAGAAATTATCTGTGGAAGAAATAGCAAATAATTACAATGACATTTATAATACACTAATTTTACAGATAAGAAATACAAATCACCAAGACGATATAAATTATGTTCCAACCATGATACAAAGAGTTTTGAAATCTATCTATATACATGAAATCACTGAAAAACAAACTGATGAAATAATTACTTCATTAGGCACCAATAAATCACCTGGTTACGATAATGTTTGCATTAAACATATAAAATTTAATAAAGAGACACTACTTAATATTATATAAAAAATTATAAATCAGATTATATTTACTGGGTATTTTAAGACCTATTTTTAAAGGTGGTATTAAGGAGGATTTTTCTAACTATAGACCAATAACAATTCTGCCTATTTTTTTCGAAAATAATGGAAAAATATATTTATAATACTGTTTTTAACTTTTTACTTAAACACAACATAATTAATGAAAATCAATTTGGCTTTCAAAAAGGAAAAAACACAATTCAGCTAATTTCGAAAATTGCAAATAATATTAATAAATCATTGAATAATAGGGAAAAAACTGTAACTATGTTCTTAGATTTAAAGAAAGCCTTCGATACAATAGATCATAGCATTTTACTAAATAAATTGGAAAATTACGGTATTCACGGTATATTGTTAGATTGGTTTAGAAATTATTTATCAGACAGATACACAATTACTAAAATAAAAAACTGCTACAGCAGAAAAGTAATTACACGATATGAAATTCCCCAAGGCTCAATTTTAGGTCCTTTACTGTTCTTAGTATACATAAATGATTTGTTCAATACAAAATTAAATAGTGCTATTTATCTATGTGCTGACGACATTGTTTTAATAAACAGTCAGAAATATTTAAATGATAGCATTTCAGAGGGTCAAACAGATTACAATAATATTATTAGATGGTTAAATCATAATAAAATCTATTTAAATGAGAAAAAACAAAACTGATGATTATTCATTCACCAGGATTTCATATTCACCAAAACCTCTTTATCAAAACTCATAAAATAAATTGCAGAAAAAAGGATGCTTCAAATTATGAATCATTATGTAGTTGCCCACTTGTTGAGCAAGTAAATAAAATAAATTGCTTAGGAATCATTTTTGATGAATATTTTAGGTGGAATGCCCATATATCCCACATATGTGAAAGCTTGAGAATATCGGCGATAAAAATTCCAAAAATTGAAATACGTATTAAATATGGAAACCTGTGTAATATTTTATAAAGCAATATGCGAATCTCTTTTAAATTATGGAATAATTGTGCATGGAACAACTAACTTAACTAACATAAATAAAATAGAAAAACTGATAGCTAAAAATATTATTCCGTTTCATTTGCAAAAAATTTATAAAACTTCCACCGAGAGATTAAAATTTTTAAACCTTTTATCCTACAGCAATTTATATAAATATAATGCAATAATTAAAAATTTTTTTGACGAAACTTACAAACTAAAAATTTAACATAACAAAAATACAAGACTTCAAAACCAAGGTTATTACAAATTGCCAAATTTTCGAAATAATTACGGGAAACATACCTCCGAATATCAAGTACCACTTATATTTAATGCTATTCCAAAAGAATTACTAAATATAGATTCTTTTAGAAGACTTAAAATGGAATTAAAAAATTATTTGTTATTTTCTAGTTAGCTGATTTTTATGTGTTGTGTTTTGTGGATTTATTTGATGTACACCATTTTTGTGGCTGAATGACCTATGTTTAATATAATTTATTCATTTTCCTGCAGATAAGCTATTTAGCTTTGCGGGTCAAATTGTAAATGTATTTGTATTCTTTACTCTTATGAACAAAAATTAATTTTTTATATTCTTTTTACCCGTGCATTGTGCGAAACGTGTCAAGTTGTGGTCTGCAGAGGATGAGGTACATTAGCTACCCTGGCCACCTCAATCTCCAGACCTCAATATTATTGAACATTTGTGGGAATATTTGGAGCGCATAGTCAAATCACGTTTTCCACCTCCAGCATCACTGGCACAGTTGGGCCATATTTTACAGGAAGAATGGTCGCAGATTTCATTACCGTACTGCATGACTTGTATAAGTCTATTCCGCGTCGAATTGCGTGCGTTCTGAATGCCCGAGGTGGGGCTACATCTTATTAATAAAATGTTCTCCACATACAATACGTGGGTTGGGTTGTTTTACCTCTGAGCGGCACTTTTTTGCACACCATGGGCTAAATGGTCAGGTCACATGGGCCCCAAAGGCTCAGAGAAGGTTGGGGGAGGGGACCCACTGGAACAGCTGTTGGGAGACAGATGATAGCCTCCCGTCAAGGCCATCCAGCATGTTCTTCAACGTGCACAGGGTATGACTCTCCCGCACAGAGGGTCCATGGCTTAACCTCACATCCAACGGACAGCGGCTTTTCCAAGCCCATCGGTGTCCTCTACTGACCGTGGGCAGGGCGGGGAGTTTTGCGGAGATAAATCTCAACGCTTGCCCAGCTGGGACTCGAACCTGGGAACTACAGATTACGAGCCTGGCGCGCTACTGACTGAGCCACCCCCCTCCTCCCAAATAATACGCGTTTCCATTATTTTGATAAACCCCTGTAAGTTGACAAACTCTTAGAGAGCTACCCCCTCCCCCTCCCTCCAGGAACTAAATCCTGGTTACATCGGGGCGGGGGTGGCTCAGTCGGTAGCGCGCCAGGCTCGTAATCTGTAGTTCCCAGGTTCGAGTCCCAGCTGGGTCAGCGTTGAGATTTATCTCCGCAAAATTCCCCGCCCTGCTCACGGTCAGTAGGGGACACCGATGGGCTTGGAAAGGCCGCCGTCCGTCGGATGGGACGTTAAGCCGTGGCCCCGTGTGCGGGAGAGACATACCCTGTGCACGTTAAAGAACACGCTGGATGGTCTTGACGGGAGGCTACCATCTGTCTCCCAACAGCTGTTCCAGTGGGTCCCCTCCCCCAACCTTCTCTGAGCCTTCGGGGTTCATGTGATCTGGCCATTTAGCCCATGGTGTGCAAAAAAGTGCCGCTCAGAGGTAAAACAACCCAACCCAACCTGGCCATTTAGCCCATGGTGTGCAAAAAAGTGCCGCTCAGAGGTAAAACAACCCAACCCAACCTGGCCATTTAGCCCATGGTGTGCAAAAAAGTGCCGCTCAGAGGTAAAACAACCCAACCCTGGTTACATCCCTGGCAGAGACATAATTAAATTTATGTAAAGTACTTATTTTCTCAGTTGGCAAAATTTGATTTCCGAGTTGCAAATTTTTCTTTCTCTCCCGCCTTCTCAACCATAATCCTTTCGCTACACTCCTGCTCCTGATATACACATTAACGAACACGCTGGATGGATTTAATGGGAGGCTACCATCTGTCTCTTAAAATATATCCAACTTATAGTCCATTGCGTTCATAAAAGCACGGCTCAGTGGTAAAAGAACAGCTCGTAATTTGGGGCGGGGGTGGCTCAGTCGGTAGCGCGCCAGGCTCGTAATCTGTAGTTCCCAGGTTCGAGTCCCAGCTGGGTCAGCGTTGAGATTTATCTCCGCAAAATTCCCCGCCCTGCCCACGGTCAGTAAGGGACACCGATGGGCTTGGAAAGGCCGCCGTCCGTCGGATGGAACGTTAAGCCGTGGTTCCGTGTGAGGGAGAGCCATACCCTGTGCACGTTAAAGAACACGCTGGATGGCCTTGACGGGAAGCTACCATCTGTCTCCCAACAGCTGTTCCAGTGGGTCCCCTCCCCCAACCTTCTCTGAGCCTTCGGGGTCCATGTGACCTGGCCATTTAGCCCATGGTGTGCACAAAAGTGCCGCTCAGAGGTAAAACAACCCAACCCAAAGCTCGTAATTTGACAAGGCTCTCTATTTTTGACCTTAAGATGATGTTAGAAGAAAAGCTTTCCTTTTTATGTGGAACTGTAAACAGGATCCGCGACGATCAGCCTTTCCCAGAATCTCAAATAATAGTAATTTATTCTGCGAGAGCTCACTTCAGTAGGTGTATGATTATGATAGCACCAAATCGTTAACACTGGCATCTGCATTAGGACGGCTTTAAGTACTTCCACTTCCTTTTTCTTTCAAGGTGTTTTGTAATTGTTCGTTCCAGTTATTACTTGGAGTTGTTTTTATTTCGTTTGTAAAAGAAAAGAAAAATAGATTTTTCACTTTGTCATCTGTCTGTCTATAGGTTGGGTTAGGTTGTTTTACCTCTGAGCGGCACTTTTTTGCACACCATGGGCTAAATGGCCAGGTCACATGGACCCCGAAGGCTCAGAGAAGGTGGGGGAGGGGACCCACTGGAACAGCTGTTGGGAGACAGATGGTAGCCTCCCGTCAAGGCCATCCAGCGTGTTCTTTAACGTTGGGTTGTTTTACCTCTGAGTGGCACTCTTTTGCACACCATGGGCTAAACGGCCAGGTCACATGGACCAGGAAGGCTCAGAGAAGGTTGGGGTAGGGGACCCACTGGAACAGCTGTTGGGAGACAGATGGTAGCCTCCAGTCAAGGCCATCCAACGTGTGCACAGGGTATGACTCTATCACACACGGAGCCACGGCTTAACGTCCCATCCGACGGACGGCGATCTTTCCAAGCCCATCGGTGTCCCCTACTGACCGTGGGCAGGGCGGGAAATTTTGCGGAGATAAATCTCAACGCTGACCCAGCTGGTACTCGAACCTGGGAACTACAGATTACGAGCCTGGCGTGCTACCGACTGAGCCACCCCCGCCCCGCCTGTCTATAGACATCCAGCTCTTGTTTTTTAGAGATAAAAATTATTTCGGGTTGGATAGGCATAGATGAAATGTTACGATTAGTACTTTCCGATCTCTCATAAGTTTATATTGCGACCTCTATTGATGGAAAATTGAAAATTGCAAAATTTTGAAGAATATTGCCAAACGATATACTTATGCTAAAATTTGTGGGATTTCGAGATAAATAAAAACTCTTTTGGTGTTAGATAGATATCGGTGAAATATTACAATTTGTACTTTCCGAATCTCTTAAAGGTTTCTGTTGCGCCCTCTACTGGTGGAAAAATCTGAAATTGCAAAATGTTGAATAATATTATAAACGATGTAGTTATACGCTAAAATTCGAAATTTTGGTGTTGGAATGACAATTTAATACTTATTTTTTGATTTGCTGTTAAAGGGTCTGAAGCTCTTTAACAAATGGCAGGTTCTGCATGTTTCAGAATGACCCAGCTGGGACTCGAACCTGGGAACTACAGATTACGAGCCTGGCGCGCTACCGACTGAGCCACCCCCGCCCCTGAACATTCAGTAATATACTGCCTTAGAGAATTTTCATGTTATGTCAATGCGAATCTAACATCGAAGCTCATTAACTTCTAAAATGTGCAATTTTTGGAAAAATGACTCTGAAGATAAAGATTGTAATAAAATCTATTTAAATCTGAATTTTCAACAATATTCTTTTGGTATTTAAAGAGTAATTGAAGATGAAATATTTATCAATAAATTTTCTTTTATAGAAATCATTGATAATAGTCTAATATTGAAATAATCATTACCAAAACTTTAAAAAAAATATTTACTTTATGAAATGGCATCAAGCAATACTTGTTTGTATATTTAAATTTTAAGTAATTTCTGAGGTGAGGTCTCATGACGTATTACGGTTGTGAAATGTTCTAGATGTCATAACTCTTTAAATACTAACGAATATTGTTGAAAATCGAGATTTACATTTGGTTATGATCTTCAATTTATCGTTACTGAAATTTTTTTCATTAAATGCATATTTTAGAAGTTACAGAGCTTCGAAGTTAAAGAATTTCCGTTATATCAATGGGAATCTAATATTTTGTTAGGGCAGTGTATATAACTATGGGATGTATAATATGGGTATTGTGTATTTCACATATGACTTCCCCATGACAACCCATATTACACCTACTCAGCCTTTGGAGTCCTTTAACCTGGACATTTAGCCCATTGTGTGCAAAAAGAATGCCACTACAGGTGAAACAACCCAATCAACCCATAGGGCTTTAAAAGTTCGAGTCACAACCTGAAATCGAATTTCAAACCACATAATTATTATATTTTCTTGTTTAAATTTTTAATAGTTTTGTGCCAAAGCCATAACTTCTAAAACACTTGATTTCCCCAATCCCAAATTTCACTGAATTGCTTCGTGCCATCCTGTATATCGCTAAATATTTAAGTTTCTACCACAATACAACCTGATTTGGAATCTGAAGCTATGCTATTTGTGTTACGATTATCTATAAATAAGAGCAACAGTTGTTAATTGGTTACAGTGCTTATACTATGGACATGTTCCAATTCCTTAACTGTGTTGCTTAAGTCTAATGGTATTTATTCTAAAGTTTGATAGGAGGGTGTTCAAATTGGATTGGTTTATCTCTGACTAACACTTTTTTGTGCACAATGGGCTAAATGGCCAGGTCAGCAGGACTCCAAAGCCTCAGGAGAAGGGGAACTCACTGGACAGGTGTTAGAAGAGAGATGGAAGCTTCCAATCACGGCCATCCAGCGTGTTCTTTAACATGCACAGGGTATAACTCCTGCACACGAACCAACTCCTGCCCCCAGGGGGACATTTAAGGAATCCATTTAATTTCAATGGGATATTTCCTAGTATTGTGAACATTTAAACACTTAAATGCCACTTTGATTTTTTTACAATGAAATGATATGTTCTGGAATATTGTTTATCAAATACAGAATATTTGAAATCGGAGGGCAGAGAACTTACGTAATAAAGTTGCAAAACTATAAGATGGTCAATGGTATAGAATGTGCATGTGTGTATATACAGGGTGATTGTGAACTCTTTCAACAAAAGAAAGGGGTGATAGTACATATCAAGACAGACAATTTTTGCAATGGAACCTAGGGTTGGTTGGTTGGTTGGATTAGGTTGTTTTACCTCTGAGCGGCACTTTTTTGCACACCATGGGCTAAATGGCCAGGTCACATGGACCCCGAAGGCTCAGAGAAGGGTGGGAGAAGTGGGGGAGGGGACCCACCAGGAACAGCTGTTGGGAGACAGATGGTAGCCTCCCGTCAAGGTCATCCAGCGTGTTCTTTAACTTGCACAGGGTATGGCTGTCCCACACACGGGGCCACGGCTTAACGTCCCATCCGACGGACGGCGCCTTTCCAAGCCCATCGGTGTCCCCTACTGACCGTGGGCAGGCCGGGGAATTTTGCGGAGATAAATCTCAACGCTGACCCAGCTGGGACTCGAACCTGGGAACTACAGATTACGAGCCTGACGCGCTACCGACTGAGCCACCCCGCCCCAGGAACCTAAGGTCGCATTCCACTCCTTCTGCCAGAAAAGAGTATTTTCGAAAAACTCCACTCATGCACAAGTATTTACAACCGGTGCATGAAAAGCACAAGATGCAAATCAGGTGCGCTGAGCAAGTCCTAGACGATTAAGAACAAACATTGAAAAACGCAGCCGAATCCGTTCATCGACATTACCGTGATAACGTCACATGATAAGTGACGTATTCGTGAAGGACATGGAAGACAACACATATGAGGAATTGGCGGATATGCATCTGATGTGCGGCCAAGCAGGAGAGATTGCAGTGAGAGATTTCCGAATCGTCGTATTCCTTACCATTCGACCTTCGCCAGTGTTGATCGAAGACTACGTGAAACTGGCTCGTTGGCTATCTCAATGAGAGATACTGGACGTTCGCGAAGTGTGCGGACACCGGAAATGGAAGAACGTGTCTTGCAGCATTTTGCAGAAGTTCCTTCCAACCAACACCATACCAGGAATCTAAGAGAGGGTGAGACAGTCCTTCATTCGCCGGTGTGGGTTTTGCAACAACGCCCCCGGACGCCACTTTGAGCAGCTACTTTGGGTCTTTCTCTGACGCGAATGTAATTAAGCAACTCATAAATTGGTTAAGTGTCTTTGTTTTCACTGTTGAAGGTTCAACGTTGATATGTAACTTTACACTTCTCTGGCAGAAGGAGTGGAATGTGACCCTAGGTTCCATTGCAACAATTGTCCGTCTTGATGTGTATTATCACCCCTCTTCTTTTTGTTGAAAGAGTTTACAATTATCCTGTATATAGGAATTATGTAAAAATATTCTCCTATAATTGGTTTGAACTTAAAAGGAAGTCAAGAAACTGTTAGCAGGGGACATTGGCAGAAATTATTCAACAGGGTGCATTATTTCTGCAATGTTAAAAAAAGGCCTCTAAACACGTATAAACTTTGACGAATAAATATTAAATTTAAATCCAGCGGAAAGAGACGTAAATCCTCATTTTCTTACCTTGCCGATACTCATTACATCACCTTTTACATACGCTAATGCAATTTTATTTTTAAGCCCTAGGTTCGGATAAGGTTTTGAAAAGGTTCAGATCTTTGGTATGCTGAGATCAATTGCTTTATTGAAAGATGCTGAGCTAGCTAAGAAGAGAAATATAATTAGGATTTTCGATTTCGAAAACTGTCTAGCTCCAAGAGTAAATATTACAGAATTAATATAAGGAAATGTTATCTTTTAAACATCAGTATAAAGCTCTATCAAAATTCTAGAATTCCGTTTCCAGAATTGGTGGAAAACAGTCATTAAGAAACATGTAAACAGTAAGATCTTTAGAAATCAGGAAAAATCAAGTTAAAAAGAAATCGATTATTGCAGGAATTTGTAACAGAAAGGAAGAAACATATGAAAGCTGATCTTTTTTTATTATGCGTCGAGAAAATTTCTTTTGTGTAATGCTCTATAAATATAAATAAATAAATACCCCCTGAAGCAGCTGCTTGCCACAGAGGTCTGACAGGAGCCTGTCAGTTTATATGCCATAGTAGAAGGTCTGAGAGGACGCCAGGCCCTCAGCAGAAAAACGACACACAAATTCTTCAATATCGACTTTTGTGGCTCAGTGTCAGAAGCATATTATTTTATCTCCTTTAAAATCATAATGATGGTGACAATGTAAAAGAGCTTTATTCTGGTAAACTGAGACGAAACTATGATATGCTCTGGAAGTGATGATAATATTATCAGTACTGAAGAAATAAAAAAGCTAACACTTCGTTAGAAGCACAGAGAACGTTAAAAAGAAATTACAGTAAATGCATAAATTTTTTTCTCGAACATCGAAAGGAAAGAAGTAAACAACATAAAGAAGTAAAACCAGCGATTTTCAAACAAAGTTGTTTTTAGGTGGTTTATGAAAGTTACAAATAACCATGATTTCAAATAGGGTTATGATGCGATTCTTAGGCCTACTACAGAAAGAACTTGTGGACATTTTACGAAAGAGGCAAATAGTGCCTTTCCTACTTTCCAGACAGACTACGTCAAGAAATACACTAATGACCTTGAAAATGATACCATTCACTGATAGTTTAAAGAAGGATATTTTTCCTTTGCCGCTGATAGGATGTTGAGCCATTATATATAAATACAGGGCTTTCCACATCTTACGTAAGTTAAGGAAGACGCTGGATGAGTTTTATTTTTGTAGTAGGTGCTTAAGAGGCCTCAATGTTCCAGCAAGAGAATGTTTTAAAAACAACTACTTGCCATATTACGTCTGATCTGACTAAAACTTCAGAAAAAAATGTTAATTTGACATTTCCATTTTTGTTATTTTTAGTTTAAAAAAAAAAAACAATGAAATATTGTTTTAATTTTTCTATTTTCATAAGCATCAATTTTTTTGGATTTTAAGAATAAAACTTCTGTTTGGACCAGATAGGTAATGATGAAATATTAAAATAAGCATTTTTCTGAATTTCCCCCAAATGTTTTAAAGTGCTCTCAAATGGTGGAAAAAGTTGGAAATGACAAAATTTAAATGAGTATTGCAAATATTCTATTTTAGCTAGAAATTTTGGTAAAAGTGTGTATCAGGCAACAATTTCACCCTCTTATCCCCAGTGGATGGGTGGGAAAATACAACTTTTTTGTTTCAAGTTTTGTAATTATTTCTTTTTATTCTTTTTGAGTTGGATAAGTACTAATGAAATGCAATTCATATCCTCCAGAAGATTTTATTTCCACTGTTAAAAGATATATATGACATCTCTATTGCCAGAGGCAATAAGTATTGTAGTTTTTCATTATGTGCTTGAAAGGGTTGTCAGTTAAGAGTAGGGGGCGAGGGTGGCTCAGTCGGTAGCGCGCCAGGCTCGTAATCTGTAATTCCCAGGTTCGAGTCCCAGCTCGGTAAGCGTTGAGATTTATCTCCGTAAAATTCCCTGCCCTGCCCATGGTCAGTAGGGGACACCGATGGACTTGGAAAGACCGCCGTCCGTCAAATGGGACGTTAAGCC
Organism: Ryuthela nishihirai; assembly: GCA_038380435.1. Lineage (NCBI taxonomy): Eukaryota > Metazoa > Arthropoda > Arachnida > Araneae > Heptathelidae > Ryuthela > Ryuthela nishihirai. The sequence continues at coordinate 92,497,496 of JAWZYU010000006.1, forward strand.
GTAGCCCCATGTGCGGGAGAGCCATACCCTGTGCACGCTAAAGAACACACTGGATGGCCTTGATGGGAGGCTATCATCTGTCTCCCAACAGCTGTTCCAGTGGGTTCCCTCCCCCAACCTTCTCTGAGCCTTCAGGGTCCATGTGACCTGGCCATTTAGCTCATGGTGTGCAAAAAAGTGCCTCTTAGAGGCAAAACAACCCAACCCAGTTAAGAGTAAAAAAATTCATTATTAGTTATAAAAAACTTCGTTGCAAAACATAATGATAAATAATTTTTGTGGAAAAAAAATGATAATTATTTAGAAAGGAGTATTGATGCTACTATTTTGTACCCTTTAGAAAAGAAGTCCATGAAAGTAGGCCCATTTTCTCCATGACTTCTAAGCCAAAATTCTATTTACACCACTACCTCAAATTTTTTTCAAAAAATTTTATAAAACAGCCTAAAAGCAAAAGGCCAAAAACCTTAATGCACCACCATTCGACACTCAAAGAAAGCCCCAGGAACTAAACAACCCATTGGGCTGAAAAAAGTGCAAAAACATTCAAAATCATTTGCATTAAAATTAAATAAATAAAATTAAAAATTCCACATTAAAAAAGCCCTAGGGACTAAAATGGACTAAAACAAGTGTAAAAACACCCAAAAATGTAAAGCCCCAGGGATTAGAAAATCCAATGGGTGAAAACAACCCCAAAAATGCCCAGAATTGTAAACAATAAGCTGCCATTCACACAGAGAAAGCTCTCAGGGTTAACTAACCCAATGGATGAAAAAAAAAAGCATATATAAACTAAAAACTTCCACATATCTAAAATTGTTCATGCCCAAACCACATTTCCCTCTTTTAATACATACATCATTGTCCCCAAATAATATTCATAATCCACTCAAACACTACACCATATTACCAACATTAACTGCAGCAGAGGTGGCTAAAAGGTGGCTTGTAATCTTGTAGTTCCCAGGTTCGAGTCCCAGGTGGGTCAGCGTTGAGATTTATCTCTGCAAAATTCCCTGCCCTGCCAATGGTCAGTAGGGGACACTGATGGGCTTGGAAAGGCCGCAGTTAGTCGGATGGGATGTTAAGCCGTGGCCCTGTGTGCGGGAGAGACATACCCTGTGTACGTTAAAGAACACGCTGGATGGCCTTGACGAGAGGCTACCATCTGTCTCCCAACAGCTGTTTCCAGTGGGTCCCCTCCCCCAACCTTCTCTGAGCCTTTGGGGTCCATGTGACCTGGCCATTTAGCCCATGGTGTGCAAAAAAGTGCCGCTCAGAGGTAAAACAACCCAACAACTCGTACAAAGACATTCCATACTACTGACCACCTGCCTCACACAAAGCTTGTCTGCTGGAACAGTAGTTAGCACCCGAACCACTGTGCTAGTCACCGCTTATATTTGATATGCATGACATTTTCCCATTATTCATCACTCAGGTAAATCAAGGGCCACCTTTACCCTAAGCATTTTATATAATCTGATTTAAAGTCTCAGTATCACACTAATTATGATGAATTGCAGATCAAGGTATTAAAAAAATAAGAAATAAATACCCCTCAAGCAGCTGCTTGCCACAGAGGTCTGACAAAAGCTTGTCAGTTTAATACACCAGAGTAGAAGGACTGTGTGGATGGTGGGACTTCAACAACAGAAAGATAGCACAGACATCCATGCCTTACCCAAGGCTCGAACCCAGATCCCTTTGATCAGTAGCCAAGTGTGCTAATCTCAAGGCCACGGGATGGCTATAGATCAAGGTATTAAATATAGTAAATTATGGAATATATCTTCTTTTTTTTTAAAAAAAAAAAAGTGTTTAAGTCACAGTGCTGATTTAAAATTAATAAATTTACTGTATATCACTTTAATGGTAACATCTTTTTCGTAAACAGTAAGCTATTGCAAAAAAGCTGCAATGTGTCTTAGCAAGTTTTGATGCAGTGATTTTCATCTATGCAGAGTATTTTATGATATCAAGTTATGAAATATCAGATCAAGCCAAGGGGAAGGCAGCCAATGCCCTTGGAGACTTATTCTCTGAATGAGATCTGCATTACAATTTAAATGAAATTGTATTTTCAGCTTTGTAACACAAAGCATAGTGTAGAAGGCCATTTGAAATTATCTCTATATTGCCTTTTTATTTTTATTTATATTTTAATCGTCATTCTTTCATTCATATTTAAATGCATTTTTGTTTGGTGTATAGCATATTTAATGTTTCTTCACAATAAAGTTTTAAATTTCAGTTTTTTTGTCAGAAAAGTTAAAAATTATCTGTGCCAAAATTGCAACTTTTTTTTTTAATTTGACACTAAGTCAGTAAAGATTTTTAAATACTGAAAGACTGACATACTCCTCAATAATCACAGACCTCCTACTTGGGAACTCTTAATCTTTAAAGAACCTTTGCAGTACTGTCACAGTGTATTGTCTTGCTTGATTTCATATTGTACATATGAAAGTTAATGGCATTAAGCGTTACTTTTATTGCTGTTTTCAGATATTTGATTACTCTGAACTTACTCAAGCTCAACCACTGCTGCAGTCTGCTGAAGAGCAAGCAACAACTGCTGCTACTGGTAACACACCATCCACATCTCCACCACCACGCAAACCATCCTGGAGTCAGGAATATGGGCGTAATGCAGATTCAGACAAAGTTCAGATTCCCAAATTGTAAGTGAAGTATTATGAGTGTTAGAAATACACTGGTTTCCATAAATTAAGGAAAATCCCTATGTTAAGTCAGTGGGAACCTAACATCAAAGCTCTGTAACTTCTTAAATAAGTTTTTTGTTTTGAAAAATGTGATTGCAGATAAAGATCTCAATCAAATAAATCAATTTTTTGATTTTCAACGATATTCATTCAGTATTTAACGAGTTATAATTTTTAGAGATTTAACGATGTTTGAATATTTAGCGATAAAATGCCAGCCACAAAAATTGACTTCAGAAGTTAATTAAAACTTGGTAATAAGTGTTGTGTCAAAATGTTTAATAAGTTAAGTTCGTGTTTTAGAACTATTTGTAAAGAATTCGTTCACTATTCTTCAGTTTTGTATAAGTTTCTTAAACTGGCATTGCTGTTGTTAAATATTCAAACTTCCATAACTCATTAAATACTGAACGAATATTGTTGAAAATCGAGATATTGATTCATTTTATTGAGATCTCTATCTGCAATCACATTTTTCAAAACAAAAAATTTATTTTAGAAGTAATAGAGGTTTGGTGTTAGCTTCCCATTGACTTAACATAAGAATTTTCCTTAATTTATGGAAATCAGTGTATAATGTTTTTACCACTTCATTTTCATATTTATTTTGTAATATTCCTTTCAACCAGAATAATAGATATATGAAAAAATGAGTTGAAAAAGATTGGTTGTCATGGCTGGAATTCGAATCCAGGTCTCCCAAAAACATGCCGGACGTCTTAACCACTAGACCACCAAGGGGCTGACCAACTCTTTAAATAAATGACATATAAACTTTCCTATTTGATTTACCAGTGGTGCCATCTATTATCAGGAGTTGGGTAGCCAAGCCTGGCATGTTTCTGGGAGACCTGGGTTCGAATCCTAGTCAGGACAAATAATTTTTTTAAAGTGTTCCTTGTATACCTTTCCTGTAATAATTTATTACTGAATAATAGATATATAACTTATTTCGACTTTCAAAATTTTGGAGCCTCTTAAATTTGTCATAGCTTAGGGCCTTAGAAGGTCAAAGTCCGGCCCTGAATGGAGTACTACGTTAACGATAGAAAGATGTGAATAAATTTATCGATGGGAAGAGTTATGAACGAACCTATTTTTTGCCCCGAACCTTTGGAGTGGGTTTAACAAGGGTTAAAATAATAGTTATATATTAATATTTAGAACCAAAGAATAGTTTTGCTGCTACTCGGTAGAGTCTCTAGCATAGTTTTTATGCTTCAATGAGCATATATGGAAGTCACATATGCCCATTGTCAGTCTTTGGTAGCTGCTTAATCTGTGATTAATATGATTGAGATTCAAAGCTTTTATCTTTTTAAAACGTAGGTTATGATGTCTAAGCAACTTTCATAACTTTTGCTGCTCTCATCATCAGTGGGAGTGGCTCAGTTGGTAGCAAGCCAGGCTCGCAATCTGCAATTCCCAGGTTTGAGTCCCAGCTGGACTACTGTTGAGATTTATCTTCATAAAACTCACTGCCTACCCTCGGTCATTAAGAGACATCGATAGGCTTGGAAAGGTCGCCATCCATTGTATGGGACGTTAAGCCGTGGTTCCTTGTGCAGAATAGCCATACCCCGAGCACTTTAAAGAACACGTTGGATGGCCTTGATGGGAGACTACCATCTGTCTCCTACAGTTGTCCAGTGTGTCCCCTGGGGTGGGGTGGCTCAGTCAGTAGCACACCAGGCTCGTAATCTGTAGTTCCCAGGTTCGAGTCCCAGCTGGGTCAGCGTTGAGATTTATCTCCGCAAAAATTCCCCGCCCTGCCCATGGTCAGTAGGGGACACCGATGGGCTTGAAAAGGTCACCGTCCGTCGGATGGGACGTTAAGCTGTGGCCCCGTGTGCGGGAGAGCCATACCCTGTGCACATTAAAGAACACGCTGGATGGCCTTGACGGGAGGCTACCATCTGTCTTCCAACAGCTGTTCCAGTGGGTCCCCTCCCCCAACCTTCTCTGAGCCTTCGGGGTCCATGTGACCTGGCCATTTAGCCCATGGTGTGCAAAAAAGTGCTCAGAGGTAAAACAACCCAACCCAGTGGGTCCCCTCCCCCAACCTTCTCTGAGCCTTCGGGGTCCATGTGACCTGGCCATTTAGCCCATGGTGTGCAAAAAAGTGCCGCTCAGAGGTAAAACAACCCCAACCCTGTATACTAATGTCCAAAATTTCAAGTATGTCCCCATGTATGTTGATGAGAGCTAAATTCATTTTCAGTCTTGATTTGTAGTAATGTACATTCATTATTAAAAGAATTATGACAGCTGGAATATTATCCTTAATTATTAGAATTTTGTTCAAAAGTTAATTTTAATACAAATAATTGTTATATTAAACTGTTTACTAAAAGAATAATTATTTGAAGTTCAAATAATGATCCAGCCAGGTTTTGTAAATTTTGAAGGAAAAAAACATTGCTGTTATGTACATCATTATTTTTAATTAAAAAAAAGGATGGAGTTAACCTAAAAGCAATATGCAGCTTGTCCTGGTTTCTCGTACAACATACAAACACACAAGGACTCTTACTAGATTATATAGGACTATTTCTTGATGCTGATTCAGATTCTCAAATTGTAAGGGAAACATTACAAGTGTTAGAAATATGAATGATATGCAATGCAATAGCTCAAAGTTAATTCAATTGAGAGTAGAGCTGTTTAAGGATGTAAAAAAAAACCTGAATATCCCAGCTTCCATAGTTTGTTTAATATTAAAGAAATATTGTTAAAATCAAAATTGAATAACTTTTAGATCTTTAACTTGTCTTTAGTGCATTTTTTTGTCATAAAAAGTTTACTTTAGAAATTATGAAGTTTTAAACCTAGTTTCTTGTTGACATAATATAAGGTTGTACATGTAGTTTTTGACACTAGTGTAATTTACTTTGTTTTATTTAACAGTTTTACAACACTAAAGTTGACAAATTATTTTTCTTATGTATTAATATTCTCTATACTCTTAAAATTTTTACTCAAGTCAAAAATTGGGTTGCTTCTTTTGAGCAGAAATTGTTTTATTTATAAAGTGTTTCACCACAAGGTAGATCTTAAACACAAGTTCTTGAGTTTCAATCAATACAGTTTATGATATATTTATTAATATAAAACTTAATATAGTTTTATATATTAAATTTATATTGGTGAAAGTAAAAATCTTTTTGGGGAAGCATATTTTCCAATATGATAATCTGATACTATTGTTGACAATAGTGACAGAAGGATGTTAATATAGCAACCAAATTTGTTAAGAGGTACATGGAGAATTTTAAAGTATTTAAGCACTGAACTGATTATGAAATAAATTATACCATTTTATAATTTTGTTGGTTCAGTCTTCAAGCTTCTCTCAAGTTCAATGCATTTTTTTTTACTACCGTATTTCTTCGATTCTAAGACGCACTTTTTTCCCCATTTAAAAGTCTCTAAAAACGGGGTGCGTCTTAGAATCTATGGTGTCTTAAAAACGCAGTTTTTTTACTAATTTTCCTGCGCTTTGCACATGGCACCACATGCTTTGTTTTTATGTGGAAACCCTGCCTCCAGGTTTGACCGTTATCGCATTCTCCAATTCCATTTGAGAATACAGTGGCGTGGGTTGTTTTTGTTTTACCTCTGAGCGGCACTTTTTTGCACACCATGGGCTAAATGGCCAGGTCACATGGACCCCGAAGGCTCAGAGAAGGTTGGGGGAGGGGACCCACTGGAACAGCTGTTGGGAGACAGATGGTAGCCTCCTGTCAAGGCCATCCAGCGTGTTCTTTAACGTGCACAGGGTATGGCTCTCCCGCACACGGGGCCACGGCTTAACATCCCATCCGATGGACGGCAGCCTTTCCAAGCCCATCGGTGTCCCCTACAGAACCGTGGGCAGGGCAGGGAATTTTTGCGGAGATAAATCTCAATGCTGACGCAGCTGGGACTCGAACCTGGGAACTACAGATTACAAGCCTGGCGCGCTACCGACTGAGCCACCCCCACCCCTAGTGGCGTGGGTATTTTCCCGCGCTTTCCAAATGTGAATCCATCATAATTTATTTTATAGTGGAGCTCACTCAGCGACAACTAGGAAGTTGGAACCTGGCTGTTGACTGACTACCTTCCGGAACAATTAAGAAAGCACCGGCATCAAAATTGGCGGAATGGGTATCAATAGCTTGGAAGCTAATTCCAGAAAAAATAGTGCAGCACTCATTTAAAAAATGTTGCCTCACCAATGCTTTCAATGGCTCAGAAGACGATATATTATGAGATAATAGAGATATAGATGGTTCAGAAGAATCAGACTCTGAATGTGAAATAGACTCTGATATTGATTCACATGCAGATATTGATGGCTCAGAAGAATCAGACTCTGATATTGATTCAGAAGGAAGTGATGATTAACATACCTACTGATAAATAGGTACTATTGTTGTTAGTAAATTGAATTTTATTATAATAAAAATATTTGACATGTATATTTTAGTGCTTTGTTTTATTTATTTATTTATTTTCTTAGAATCAAAGCTTTTTTTCTGTTGGTGGTACTGAAATTAAGGTGCGTCTTACAATTGATTGCATCTTAGAATTGAAGAAATACGGTAGTTATCATTTATGCTTTAATCATCATTACTAATAATAAAAAATTTGAGAATAATTAACTTATACTGTTTTTTTTTTTCAGATACTCAGAGGTAGGATTTCACTATTATCTAGAAACTCCTATCTCCACAAGTCAAAGGAGAGAAGATGATAGAATGACTTATATTAATAAAGGTAAAAGTGTTTATATTTTCGAGTTTAAAAAATAAATCATTCCCAAAATAAGATTTCTTAATTCAAGATGTATTATCTGTTACAAGCAGTAATTGTTGTTATGTTTTCTGCACTGAAAATGATTAATTCATTCCAAGTCCCCTAATTCAGCTTCTCATCTTGATTCCACTTGACACTGACCACTATCACAAATGTAATTTGGGGCAGGGTGGCTCAGTCGGTAGTGCGCCAGGCTCGTAATCTGTAGTTCCCAGGTTCGAGTCCCAGCTGGGTCAGCGTTGAGATTTATCTTCGCAAAATTCCCCGCCCTGCCCACGGTCAGTAGGGGACACCGAAGGGCTTGGAAAGCCGCCGTCCATTGGATGGGACGTTAAGCCGTGGCCCCGTGTGCGGGAGAGCCATACCCTGTGCACATTAAATGAACACGCTGGATGGCCTTGACGGGAGGCTACCATCTGGCTCCCAACAGCTGTTCCAGTGGGTCCCCTCCCCCAACCTTCTCTGAGCCTTCGGGGTCCATGTGACCTGGCCATTTAGCCCATGGTGTGCAAAAACTTGCCACTCAGAGGTAAAACAACCCAACCCAACCTAATGTAATTCAGATTGATGGCAGATAGTTGCTGTTACAGATACTATTATTTTCTAGTGAATAAAGGATGAATGATTTGAATTCTGAGATTAAAATTGTTTAATAGTTTATTGTTAAATAATGTATACAAAATGGAATACGAAAGAAAAAAAGCCAACCATTTTTAGTTTCACTTTCATTTTTCTTTCATTGTAGTGTGTAAAAATATGAAATTTTAATAATATATGGTTATTTTGCATTTAGGTCAGTACTATGGAATCACACTGGAATATATCCCAGACCCTGACAGGCCTTTAAGAACATCCACAGTAAAAGTAAGTTTGTTTTATAATTAGATAATAAGTCCTCACTGAAGAATAAAATATGTAAATAAATAAATATAGTTATAAGAAACATCACTTCTCTTTAAAGAGTTTTAACAATGAGAATAGAGGTAAAAATGATATTAAATAAATTTTGCAAGAATATATTTTTTTCCCTTTATTTGCAATATATGATGATGAAGGAAGGCCCTAGAAACTTTTCCTAGTTTGTACAGTCCTGACAGGCTCCTGTCAGACCTCTGTGGCAAGCAGCTGCTTGAGGGGGTATTTATTTATTTATTTATACAAGGACATACTGCAATAAGACCAAAGCCATTGCTGACCACTGCCTCAGAGCTAACAGCATACAGCCAACTAACCATGCCATGTCGGGACTCGAAACCCATCAGTTGCAGTGCCATTATTGAGTATTGCAGTGACTGAACCATTGTGATACCACTTGTAATGATCCCCTGTTATGATAGAGAATGCACATGTACTTAATTGTAATGATGCCCTTCCAGATTCTTGGCACTGCCGATTAAGTCATTGCCTTTTCAGTGGCACTTGCTGACTATGGCAGTATATTGACTATGGCATATTTTCAGTGGCACCGCCGCCACGGCGGGAATCGAACCCACATCTCTCCAGATCTATTAATTAATGTTTCTTAACAGGGAATACTGTGCATTCACTTTGGATTGATTTTACTTTTTTTTAACTCAAAACTGTTTGTATTTTGCCATAATTCAATAGTTATGTATATCTGATGCTTTGAATAAAAACAAGTGGAGAGTAGAGTGAAATAAATGGCAATATTTTAGTTTTGAGTATTATATATTAGTTTCCCTTTTTTTATATTAGTGTATATAAGTAGGAATTGTTTATTTGTGTTGATCCAGGAACTAGAAATTTGAAAAATTTTCTTTCTCTAAAAAAAAAAGCATTAATGCAATATATTTTGTGTTTATTTTTTATTAATTTGTTTTATGTGTCCATGGTAGTTCTGTTTGAAAGTAGGTAGTCTACATAAGTCTGAAATTGTATCATCAATATCCATCAAGTGTGTAAATATAAAATATGTATTGTGAAGTATGCATGTACATTGTGGATTGTTTGTGCTTTACAGTCAATAGTATTGTTAGTGTTCAGGGAAGAGAAAAGTCCAGAAGATGAACTAAAAGCGTGGAAATTTTGGCATGGGCGACAACACAGTGTCAAACAAAGGATTTTGGATGCAGGTGAGCAAAGTTTTAATCAATAGATTCTGAAAAAAAATTCATCGCCGCCACGGCGGGAATCGAACCCGCATCTCTCCAGATTCATGCCAGAGCATGCTAACTATTGCACCACGCGTCCGACACGTGGTGCAATGGTTAGCATGCTCTGGCATGAATCTGGAGAGATGCGGGTTCGATTCCCGCCGTGGCGGCGATGAATTTTTTTTCAGAATCTATTAATTAATGTTTCTTAACAGGGAATACTCTGCATTCACTTTGGATTAATTTTAAAGTTTTAATCTATTTTTACAGGTTTTTTTCTATATATGTATGTGATATATTAAGAACTGAATACTGGTAATGGAAAAACTTTTTGAATGTGTGAAAAACTATAGAATAATAAAGTTTTGAAGTTATAATTTGCATTTTTTTATTCAGTATATAAATCATCTCTAACAAGATTTTGTAGTGGTTGCTTTTAAACAACTTAATTTCAGTTTTTGTAATGTATATTCTGAACTATAGAAAGATATTTTACATGCATATCAAAGTTTATATGAACTATAGAATGAAATATTACTTTTCAAATGAAACTAATATGTGGAAACACTTATAGGCATTATCTATGAGCATCACTACAAAATCACGGGCGGGGGTGGCTCAGTCGGTAGCGTGCCAGGCTCGTAATCTGTAGTTCCCAGGTTCGAGTCCCAGTTGGGTCAGCGTTGAGATTTATCTCCGCAAAATTTCCCCGCCTTGCCCATGGTCAGTAGGGGACACCGATGGGCTTGAAAAGGCCGCCGTTTGTCGGATGGGACGTTAAGCCGTGCCCCCGTGTGTGGGAGAGCCATACCCTGTGCACGTTAAAGAACACGCTGGATGGCCTTGACGGGAGGCTACCATCTGGCTCCCAACAGCTGTTCCAGTGGGTCCCCTCCCCCAACCTTCTCTGAGCCTTCGGGGTCCTTGTGGCCTGGCCATTTAGCCCATGGTGTGCAAAAAACTGCTGCTCAGAGGTAAAACAATCCAATCCAATACAAAATCACAGAAAAACTTGTCACAGTTGATTGTAACTTCAATTATACTTGTAGCAAAGCCCAGTGTAATGCAATGAAAGGGGTTGTCCCACAAAGTGCTATATTTATACATTGGACAGTAACTGAAATTAGGACATGTCTATTTTTTTAATGAAAATAATAAAGTTCTACAACTATGTTCTTTTTTCAACAAGCCACTGTTTTCATTTGAAAGCTTCTTTTGCATAATTTTTCCATTTGTACAGTTACCGTGTTTCATCATTTCAACCATGACTTCTTCAGTGTGGTGAATCTTATTCTTATACGTCATGACAAACTAAAAACTCTTTCCTTTATATTGTTTAGTTTTTTCCTATAATATAAACAATTGAGTGAATTTTCACCATCTTAAACACAAAAGTTTGTTAGTTAGGTGTAGGAGGCAGCACATTCATGGCTAAAATGCAATTGACATCATTTTTTACTTTTGAGTAAAGAACTAACAAAATGTTATTAGAATTCATTGATAAGCTAGAAAATTAGATAGAAAAGAAGGTGGAAATACTCTGAACTTGTCTTACTAAAAGATTACAGAGACATGAAAAAAGTTTTTTTCATTGAATGTCCTGTTTTCAGTTAAATTCCCCAAATATAAAATGTATGCACATTACATTTTATAAGTCTATTCTGTTTACCATGAAAACTATGACTAGATTTTCGTGAATTGCATGACATAGATCCAGATGTGCTGGACAGGGTAGCTACAGTCAGCAGCACAATTGAAGGAAAATTCATTAAATATGCTCATACAAGAGGAAAAGCACTAAATTCCTCTCTCAACAGTAAAGGTAAGTACAATCGATAGGTAGGAATTAAACTAATGATGATTGGTTTGTTACTTTCTTATGATTTGAAATTTCCTCTGGTTTTATATTAGTGTCTACACTTGGTAATTTTCTTTTTCTTTATAATTAAAGAAGCACGTGGATGAGGTAGCATAATAACTACAGTATAGATGGAAAATAGCTTGTCATCTTCATAATGTACAATTTTAAAGTTAAAGTAAAAATTGTATTGAACTGGCTGGGATGTGAACCCACAACTTCATGATAAAAATTCAGGTGTTCTGTTTCTAAGTATGAGTTCCATTAACCAAGGGCTAAGAACTGTACATGTATTCAGTCTTCAGAACTAATTTTGACTTGAAAGAATCTAAGATATTGACAGAGATACTTTGCATATTGATCAGGGAACACATTTTAATATCACTTAAAATGATAATTTTTATTGCCTACCATATTAATCCAACATTATAAGTGAGAAATTCAACACTTTTAAGTTCACAAGTGAGCTTTTGCCATTTGGTTTTCCCCATTTCAAGCCATAATTGGTTCTACAGACTGACTACATAGTATTTTATTTTCTATTTTAAAAAGAGGAGGAAATGTAATACTGCAGTGAAAATCCAGGCTCTTGCCCCCCCCCCCCCCCTCTTATTTTTGTAGATCTGAGCTCATTACTAGGATTAAAATATGGGACTCAGAACATTACCATTAGCAATACCACTGAAAAGGTGGCAGTTATAAATTTCTTATGACTAAAAAGATAGTTGAAGAAAAGTTGATGGTTAGTATAATAGTCAATAAACATTAAATTGTACAAAATTACATTTTTAAAAGTGGTGCAGGAGTTGCTTAGTTGGTATTGCATCATGCTCGAAATTTGCAAGTCCCAGGTTTGACTCCCAGCTGGGCCAGCACTGAGATTTATCTCTACAAAACTTCCCGCCCTACCTGCCATCTGTAGGGGCACCGATGGGGCTTAGAAAGACCGCTGTCCATGAGATGGAACATTAAGCTGTGACCCCATGTGCAGGAGAGCTATACCCCATACACATTAAAGAACATGCTGGATGGCTTTGATGGGAGGCTACCATCTGTCTCCTAACAGCTGTCCAGTGGGTCCCCTTCTCCCAGCCTCCTCTGACCCCTCAGGGTTTTTGTGACCTGGCTCTTTGTGTGAAAAAAAGTGCAGCTCAGAACTAAAACAACCCAACATTATTGAAAGCTGTGAGATACATTACAAGACCGTAATATATTTAGTAGTTTTTAAGAAAGTATGATTTAGTTTTCTGAAACTTCATCAATCTAGACAAGATGCTTTCACATTCTGTATATGTAGATAATCTTTGTTAATGAGATACTGGTTAGAAAACTGAGAGGAAGTTAAAGAATAAATACTATTTGTAATTGGCAGCTTCTAGTCCTAATATAAGATGCTTGTTTTTAGAATTCAGTATTGGCTATTTTAATTTATGGCAGGAATTCCTGAGTTGGGACACAAGGTTGTGAGGGACTCGTGGCCTCTCCAATTAGCATATAGGTACCACTATTATTTGGTTCATGAGGTGAATGAGAATTTGAATTTTAAGTGTTATTGAATAAGTATTTGAATTTGGGGGCATGACCAAAAGATTTAGGGAGCATTATGGGTAAAAGGCATTATCATTGTCTCCAATTTTGAATCAAATATTCTCAGTGTAGGTGTTTATATCATTATCTTGTGTATTTTTAATATGTCATATATTTGCAATCTTTTACTAAACATAGTCCATATACATTTAAATATGTATTTTGACTGTGTTTTGTATAATTTAGTTGAAATACTTAGTTTAAATAGTTGCCTTTTTCATTTTTGCTTACAGTGGAAGGAAGAACAGTATGTATTTCTCTTTTAACTTATATGTCTTTTCATTAGCTAAGCCTTTGTGTTTGTATATGGATGTAATACTGTGATTGCATGATAAGAGTGATAATTCATGCTTGTTTACATAGCTTTCTGCTTTTTGACAAATGATTTTTTGGCTCACTATCTTCTCTTTCATTAGCTGTATTATAATAATTCAGGCCATAAATATTAATCATTTTTTCTGTTATTCATATATGTGTGTAGTACTGGAGTTTCAGTTCCTGGTATAAGGGAAAGAATTTTAAGTGTGCATTAACCAACATGTGTATATGAAGACTTGCCAAAAGACTATTTAATACCCTAATCTTTTGCATACTTTTGAATAGAAAAATTTTAGTGATGAATGCACTGGTACTAACAATAAAAAGTATCAACTGTTCTACATTTGCATTCAGTTTTTCAGATATTATAGCTGATAAGAATTTCAGATGTCACTCTTTACCACGTCGGGGCGGGGGTGGCTCAGTCGGTAGCGCGCCAGGCTCGTAATCTGTAGTTCCTAGGTTCGAGTCCCAGCTGGGTCAGCATTGAGATTTATCTCCGCAAAATTTCCCCACCTTGCCCATGGTCAGTAGGGGACACCGATGGGCTTGGAAAGGCCGCCATCCGTCGGATGGGACGTTAAGCCGTGGCCCCGTGTGCGGGAGAGCCATACCCTGTGCACTTTAAAGAACATGCTGGATGGCCTTGACGGGAGACTACTATCTGTCTCCCAACAGCTGTTCCAGTGGGTCCCCTCCCCCAACCTTCTCTGAGCCTTCAGGGTCCTTGTGGCCTGGCCATTTAGCCCATGGTGTGCAAAAAAGTGCTGCTCAGAGGTAAAACAATCCAATTTACCACGTCACTTTTTAGAACCAAAAAAATCTAACTCCATCAGAAACATTATTTGAAGGAAATTCAGATATTAAGTAGTGTATATGTAGCTATCTGGATTTTATGGGCAATTTTGGTGCTACAATGAAAGCTGTTCTGATTTAAACCATTTCCAATATGGTACCTAGTTATCTGCACTGACAATGATATTAGGATAGAGTTGTTTATAATTTTAATTGTTTTATGCATCTGCTTTCATGGAAATCTACCGGCATAGTGAGAATGAATAATAATTTTATCTTTCTCAATGTAGGCCTATTGCTTGCATCAGTATCATTCGAATTTAAAAGCAAATTTTAAATTTGATGTTCATTGGTTAGGTACAAGATAACATGCAAAAATTCTTCAACAGGGTTGGTTGTGAGCCAGCATATTCTTTAGTGTCTAGTGTCAGACTCATAACCTGAGGCTTACAGTTTGAGTCAAAACTGTTCCAATTACAAAAATGTCAGTACTTACCCCACAGAGAAAAAAATGCTTTTTGGCTTGTAAAGACTGTGGTCTGTAAAGTAAATAATGGACTATATGTAAGAGAATGGGTATGCTAGATGGCCTGGATAGAAAATATCCACCTCTTAATATGTGTACAGGAGGTTTCATTTTGAATCCTGCCCTGATCATCAGTATCATTCTTGTGACCTGTTAATTAATTATTAAAAAAAAAACTTCCTAGGAGCAACAAAATACAATCCTTTTCAGTGATAAGAGGATAGCTAGCCATTAACAAGAAGCAAATAGGGCTGTTGTTTCAGGGTAGGCTGAAGCTTGCCTAAATATTTTGTAAATGTTTGTTACAGTTGTATGAATATAGGCTTATTCACAAATATTAAGTATCTGTAACTGATTTTAGCATTAAAAATTAAATCTGCCAATACTTTGGTTTTCAGTGGTCTTTTTTCCCCTTTTCTAAATAATTCCCCCATTGATGATGAACCAGTTTATAAAATGTACATGATTGAAATAAAAAGAATTTAGCCATATTAAACATTAAGTTACGACAGATTACCACAATAAATTGCCTTTTAAATGCAACATTTTGAAAATTGATTATGTTTTACAACTGGAACAGTTGGATTAATTGGAACAGTTGTGAAATCAGTAATAAACTGGAAAATAATCAGTACAATAAACTGGAACAGTTGTGAAATCAGTTCCACTTAAACTCTGATGGGCTTACTCATTTAGTTTGTTTGCTTGACAGCCCTAGCTGTCCATTACTCTTATGAAATAAAGCATCTAGTAGGTTCAGTAGCTTAATGTATAATGCCATCTTCTGATAATTAGTCCATCTTTCAGAAGAGAATTTTATTTTTGAGAAATTCTGTAGAAAGAAGATAGTCTGATCAGATTGGTTTAACACCTGGTTTCATAAGACCAGTTTTGTTTTCGTTTTAAGTGATGTAATATGTGATAGGAGGTACATTCATTGTTTATTCTAAACTTATTTTATACTGACTTATAAATCCAACTGCAGGTATATATAGACAACATTGCAATGTGCACTTTCTTGTAAAACAATAAATGCAATAATTTAAAACTGCTGCAAGCTGTATATACATGATATGCCAATGTTAAAGATTAAAATGTTAAATTCATCTCATTTGCAATGTATGCATTTCAAGTAAGCATTTAATTAATACTGAAAACACCATCTAAATGTTTCTTTATTCAGTAGATAGAAATTTGCAGCAAGCTCATAAGCAGCTTTTAATTGCACAGTTTAAGGTTCTAATATTTTAATTTTTAACATGATATAGTATGAAGTGTTTCTAAATCATTAACGGGGATGGTATTGTTTAGTAATTAGTATGCAATTGTTAACTAAGTAGATGGCTAAAACCATTTTTTAAAAATTTTCAATTCTTTCATTACATTTGTAATGTTACAATTTGCCTCTTTTAAGACATACTGTATCTCATACAATGTTTCAATAATCAAGTTAGTTATCTTTCTCAAAATTAAGTTATGTGAGATAAACCATACAATTTATATATATAAATATCCCATTATTCATTGTGGGGTGGGGGTTAGTCAGTCAATAGCACATGACATTCATAATTTGTAGTTCCCAGGTTTGAATCCCACCTGGGCTGGCTTTGAGATTAAGGCCTTGATGGAAGGCTTCCGTCTGTCTCCAACATGTGTCCAGGGTGTCATCTTTCCCCAGCCTTCTCAGATACCTTGTGATCTGGCTGTGAAGCTCATTGTGTGCAAAAAAAGTACCACTTGGAGATAAAATGATGCATCACCTTGTCAAGAACATAACCCCAAGAAATAATAGGGTATGACTATATTAGATAATAATAAATAAATACCCCCTCAAGCAGCTGCTTGCCACAGAGGTCTGACAGGAACCTGATCAGTTTAATACGCCATAGTAGAGGATGGCGAGACCTCAGCAGAAAAACAGCACACCCATCCATACCTTACCCGGGGTTCGAACCCAGGTCCCTTAGATCAGTAGCCAAGTGAGCTAATCACTTGGCCATGGGACAGCTCTATATTAGATAAGCTACTACAATTGAAGTTGGGTAGATGTGCTAAACAAAATTGTACAGTAACCACATTCTGTGTTCTAGAAGCACTGTCATTTTGCAGCTCTTCTTTGAAAGTTGGTAAATTTATTAATCAAATTTAATAGTAATCTCATATTATGCTTGTAACAGCATTGTTTCATCACTTTTGTTCAGACACCAAGAACAGCTGTGGAATAATTGGGCAAATTGATGAAGTTGCTCACAATGCCATTGCATTCTACTGGAATCCTATGGAAGGCCCTGCAAAGGTAACTTTACTTCTCTGGAGTCAGTGGTTTTTGTGTTTAAAAGTCTGATATAGTTTTGTATTTGTTTAAAAAGGTTACCAATGATTTTTCTATATTATTTTTCATAATATGAAACAGATTATAGAAGCTGTGGTAAATATCTTTACCACCAACTACCACTGGATATATAAAAGAAAAAATAGGAAAAGTTATCTGCTTTCATTAAGACATTTCAAGATTTCATAGCAGTGTGAATGCAGAAATATGCCAAACAGTGCGCATTTAATGGTAATGTGCATTATTAAGGTGAAAAAAAAAGTGTTCTATAATTTTTAGGCTAATTTAGCTTGGTATTTTAAAGTGTAAAATACAAAAAGCAATCTTTATAGAATTATGGAGTTCAGTGACCAATCTTCAGTGATTTAGTCTTAACTTGAGTTACTATTGTTATTCTCTGTAGTTAATATTCTTGAATATTTTGGGCAGCCAGTCTCGAATGAAATCTTGTTTCACTGGTTAAAATCAACTAAAATTGTGGTTAATATGGTATACAGTGGCATGTGAATCAGGTGGGAAAGATGGGCATCTGTCCATTCTGAAAATTTAGAGAGTGGTCAAAAAAATATTTTGCTTAGCCAAGAATTTTGGATTTTTCTAACCTTGCAAATGATGCAAAAATAAGAACTATTTCTGTATTCTATTTTTGCTTCAATCGAAGATCAAAATTGGCTTGGAGGTACTATATATTCTAATGCTAAAATTGGCAAATACAGAGTGATCAAAAAGTTTCTGTGCGCCTGATGAGGATTACCTGTACCATTACAATAAATGTTGAAAGTGTGTCTAGTGCGTCTCAAGACATTTAGGGACGCATGATGGCATTAGTGTGACGTTAGTGGGAGAGACGTGTCACCTGCCTGGCAAGCAGTCAGTGATCCACATTGAACCAAGCAGTCAGGCACTGTAAATATGCATTGTGGCAATGGTGTTATCTGTTGAGGAGCATACGTTCCTTGAGGAACATGTGTTTGGTGTGGTGGAGAATACACACAAGATGTTCAACAACAATTATAGGCACGGTTTCCAGAAACCAAGGTGCCCCATCATAATGCAGTATGGCAGTTGATTCAGAAATTCTGGGAAACTGGTTCCATGTGTGACATCTGGTAGACCATCAATACTGACAGAGGAGAAAGTGTTGGATATTGCAGACCACATGCTCTGAAGCCCGAAAAAGTCCATCTGGAGATTGTCACAACAGGTTGGTGTTTCATATGGCACGGCCTATATGGCTGTAAAAAAACGCCTAGACCTACACCCTTACAAAATCACATCTGTGCATGAATTAAAACCTGCCAACAGTGGTAAGTGGAGTGCGTACATCAGGTGGTTTGTAGACTTTCTTGACCATGAAAGAGAGGACATTTTGGACATGACAATTCTTCACAGATGAGGTGAACTTCCATTTGTCGGGTATGTAAACAGTCAAAACTCGTGCCTCTGGATCCCCATGAGTTCCACAAGTTGCCACTGCATGATCGGAAGATTGGTGTTTGGGTTGGAATTTTGCGTAGGAGCATAGTCGGACTATGTGCCTATACGAAATTTTTTTCTCTGAGACTGTCAACTTCCAACGATAAAGTGACAATATTTTTATCCTTTCTTTGTGCAATTGTCAGAAATAAAATTAACAGGACCTACTTTCAACAGGATGGCACCATGGCCCACACATCGCATATGTCTATGGCACTTTTGCACGACATGTTTGGGGACAGAATCATTTCAAAAAACATTTGGCCTCCAAGATCCCCGGATCTGTTTCACCCATTTTTTATCTCTGGGATGCGATGAAAAACTCTGTGTATTCAGACAATCCCTGCACAATTGATGATTTGAAGATGGCCATCACAGAATACATTTGGAATGTGGACTGTGCTGTGCGACGCCTTCAAGGAGACAGTTCGGCGTGTCACTAAATGTCTAGAGATGCGTGGGACACACTTTCAGCATTTTTTGTAATTGCACAGGTACGAATCTCTCATTCCTTATCAGGTGCAAAGCCATTTTTTGATCACCCTGTATAATACAACAATAGCAGATTTCTGGTGTGATTAGGGTACCCAAATTGGGTTCACAACCCCTTCGTTGGAACCATGTTATGCTTTACATCACAAGCATAACATCTATATACATATATATATATTTCCCCCCCATCCTGAACTTGTAGACTTCCTACACCACTAATAGCATACAATTTATAATTCATTCAAAGATATTGTCTAAATTACACACTCTGATTGGAAACATAGTGTTAAGAGCTACATTCCATTGTATAATTGGTACTGATATTGTATGATATGGAATCATACAGGTAAGGAGTCTCATTGTATCCATAACCTCAAAAATTCTTCCTATCACAGTTAGCATCAGTATTTACCTCTAAGGCACTGTAATTTTAGCTCTTAATTCTCTTTTATGTACCAATATTTCCGCAGATAATAGTTGAATCATAAAAAAGGCCCCCAGAATCCAGGTCATCTTATAGGACAGATACAAAAAAAATTAGATTAAAATTTATATAAATTGAAACCATTATTACTACAACTATTCGAAAAATCTATCATATTATTTAAATACGCTATATGATAATACATTACATTGTAATAGTAAAGCAATACTAAAACAAAATAAATATTAAAAGTTATGTTTATTGAGCTACTGAGGAAAAAACGGACAAACCGTAATTATTTACTAGTACAGAGTAGGGTATGTCCACAAAATAGAATAGCCCATACGACGCTTTTGTGAATAGTCGAGGTCATTACCCGAATGCCCGAATCAGTGTGAATGTTTGCGAATAGGACATAATTCCGTATACGCTATACAGTATTATTATTCAGATGATGATCGCCAATCGAAACTAAATTCATAGGCCATTGATAGTTTGGGGTCGTCTTATAGGACAGATATATGCTAAAACTATAAAACTTCGACGAAAATTTATACCTTGTCTTATCTGAAGGTCATCTTATCTGCGGAAATATACGGATTTGCTTTCATTTGTAATTCAACTGTATGCCATATTATTGTGATTTTAGTTGCATTTAGTCAATAAAACCAAAGGTAACATTCAAGACCTGGCTTCCTAAATGTTCAATAATTTTAACTGAAAAATAAATTATTCTTCATGCCATGGTGGTGACAAGAACCTGTCAGTATATATGGCATGGAGAAGATCTGTACAGAAGTTGAGACCTCAACAGTCCAGGTTCCTTTGATCAATAGCTAAGCATGCTAACCACCAGAGAACATTAATGAAGCAGAGAACAATAACTGATATGATCTATTCTAAGGAGAATCATGCAGGTGTCACCTATCAGCCCCATCCAACCCATGGCTTATTGTAAAAGAACTAGTTACTCACGAGATAAATCATCAATATACTAAATCTATAAATCTAGCTCATTTCTTCCAATTTTTTAATGAAACATTTTAGGTGCATAACTAAACAGTTTTGCCAATTCCTGGTATTGATTGAAAATGCATAGTTTTGTTTTCTAATCAAGATTATTTTTTCTTGAGTCTTTAAAAATATAATTATTCTTTACCAATTCATTACTCATTAGAAATGTATATTTTAATTTTTAAGTAGAGATTTTTTTCTTGCATCTCTTTAAGAATGCAGTTTTTTTTTATAGTGACTCTTCACTAAGTTTCAGTTGGACAGGTTGACCTATATTTCTATACTTGCAGAAGTCATCTATACTAACAGCAGCACAGTGATACATAATAGCTCTTTATCATTTAAAAATAAAGTAGAGCCTTATTTAAATATACCTTACAGAGAAAGTTTGGTATTCCATAAAAATATAATTTGAAAAAAAAAAAAAGACATATTAATGAACAGTAGTGCTTAGGTTTTTTTGATTATTTGCAAAAATATCCTTGGACCTGAGTTGTGAACTCATACTAATATAGTGCTTCTGAAGCATTTGTAGGAACTTTTCCCTACAAATGCCTATGAATGAGGTTCTTTGATTCAAAAGAATGCAGTATTATGCTGGTGCCATATAAGCATGGACTATGAAATAATGTCAAGCATTGCACAAGAAATGGGAATGCAGTTTTCTCTTTCATTTTTGGAATTAAGTGCTTAGTTCACAGAAATTGAAGCAACCACTACTGCATATATGCAACATTTAAATTGTATTGTTCTTTTATATTGATTATTGATGCCACAAAAATTATAAAATTACGGAAACTATGATGATAGATATACTGTATCAATAATTGTACCACAGATTGATGAGAATTTACAGTGTTTCTGTACATTGTCTCAGCCCAGATTTCAGCAACCAGAAAAGAGGGAAAGTAGGTCTCTTATACTCATTTTTCTGTAGATTGCTGTTTTTAGCAGATTTAGCAAATCTAGCAGTTGCTTATAAATTTAATTTTTAAATGATGGATTAATTTTAATTATTTTTTAATTATCTTCTAATTATATTTATTATTTAGCATGAAAAAAAACTTATAAAATTCTCTCCTAGATAAAATTGCTCAGAAGTGGTTTTGAGCTCAAGGTTGTGTATTAATGAAACATTAAGCTTTCAGAAATTTTATATGCTGTGAAATACGATATCTTTAAATCATGTGAACATTGTGTTTTCCTAATTTTTTAGCTTTTATTGTTGCAACTTCTTTAAATTAGTAGACTGAGATAATTTTAACAATTTATAATTTTGATTTAAATGTCATGATTATTATGTATTTTTGAATATTCTGTTGTTATATATTGTATATGAAAATAAGTATATTATATACTTTGTTATGTTTCTTGTAGATCAGTGTTTCTGTACATTGTCTCAGCACAGATTTCAGCAACCAGAAAGGAGTAAAAGTAGGTCTCTTATGCTAATTTATTTTATATGATATAAAATTAAATAGCAAATGTAATAGTGAGAGATTATAGCTCCTTTGTGATAAGGAATTTTTCCTATGCAGACAAAAGTAGATAACCTGTTTTATCAATTAAGTTTTTCTTTAGTAAAAAGTAGATAACCTGCTTTCCTCACAGATTTTCTCTATGGTGTATTAAGCTTTTCCTTAGCTTAATACACCATAGAGAAGATCTGTCAGAATTCGCTTAAGAAATGCTGAGATGGCTTTGAATTGTAAAATTCTAAATAATTTCAACATTATTAGCTTATTAATAGTATGCCAATACTGTCATCAGATGAGTTATAATGCCATTTCTTAATGCAGTGTATGGTGCCATCTATCAGTCACAGTGTTTGCCTGCATACCATAACATCTTGAATGTTTGCATGATGTAGACATTGGTCTCTTGTCCACCATGTCCCCTGATAAGTTGCCTATTGCACATATCTGACATATGCTCATTGGGATGGTAGTTGATCACATATCCTTGGCTATCTCAAACTGTGACCTTGAAAAGGCACCAACTTACAAAAGCATGGTGGTGTTCCCCAGAAAGATGCTTGGCATCTATTTGAGTGAATCCCGCAGTGTCTGTGTATTGCCATCATGTTGGGGAAAGGCAATAGGTTGGTCTTAAAAAAAACACTGAAGTAACTGCTTACCACAGAGGTCTGATAGGAGCTTGTCAGCTTAATACACCATAGAGAAGATCTGTGAGGAAAGCAGGAAAATAGCACAAACATCTATGCCTTACTCAGGGCGAATCCAGGTCTCGTTGATTAGCAGCCAAACACAATAACAACTCGACCACCAGGACAGCATGGAAAGGTGTTATATATATATATTGATTTTTGTGATTAAATTACATTATTTATTAGAAAAAATTCTTCCCCAAACAGAATATCTATAAAGCATTTTATGCACTGTTAGGTAGAAAATGGACATTTATTAGTCAATACAGTAAAGCCTGCATGTGTATATACAAAGTAAATTTGTTTCTAAAAGTTCATAATTCTTATGAAGGAATATTTATGCAGTTGATTCTATTTTTTATGTGCAAATTCTGACTGTATTGTATAAATATTGTAAAATTTAATTTGCAAAGTCAGAAGGATGTTTTAAATTAATAAATATCTTTCTGTGATACTTCTGTAGGGTCTACCACTACACATTCAGATTGATACTCTAGATGACTTTAGGGGAGGTGTAATGCCAGTCCATAGGGGCTACTGCCAAATCAAAGTATTTTGCGATAAGGTGAGTTTAACCAAGATTTGCTTTTATCCCTCTATGTCAGAACCATTGTTGTTGCAGAGTGATGGTGTGTGATCACAAATAATAGAGAACATTTTAAGTTTTATAATAGTTTCAATAATAATTTTTTCAATAGACTCATTATCTTTTTTAATGACATGGCTAATGCTGCAAACCCATATTATTGACATTTTTGGTAATCTGCTCATGTCAGGGGCCCATAGCTCATGAATATTCGGTGATAATTCAAAATAAAAATATTTTTGTTCATTTATTTAAGATGTTATGTGAATGGAAAGCTGCATTCAAAGCTCCCTAACATTTGAAAATAAGTTTTTTTTATGAAAAATGTTACTGGAAATCGATGATTTCACTCAGATCTCTCTAAATATATATATATATTCTGTAATATTTGTTTAATATTTAAAGAATTATGGAAGATAAAACATTTAACTCTAATTTTGGCTACTCATGAAAACTTACTTCAAAATATGAAACACAATCATAATTCCTATGCACGTCATTTCAGATATACTTAAAATATTATTGCTAATTTCCTTTGTCACTAGTTAAGCTTTTCACACACTGAAAGCAGAATTAACTCAAAACTAAAATAGAAAAGGAAAATGTACTACATAATGCCATTCCTTCTTTTGGCATGTAAGTTTTAACTTTCTTGTTAACTTGTAGCTGCTAGAATATGCACCATGCAGTCCTTTTTCGCTCTGATGTTATCTGTAGCTCATAACACAACATTATCAAAGCATTAAGTTTATTTAGTAGATGTAATTCTGCCCTTTTCAACTTTTCTGGTTGCAACGTTGAAATTGACTGAAATGCTTCCATCGTTGAGTGCCATCAGTACCACTTTTTATTATATATATAAGTTGTGTACTATTTTCTAGTTTTTGTTTTGCTTTTTGATGGCTTGCATCCAAAAGTAATCTCTAAGAAAGGGGGGGGGGGATTTGAACAATTTTTGATATTAATACAGAATTACTGGCAGAAATTGAAAAAAGAATACCATTAACAATTGAAGCATAATCTGTGAGATTTATTTAGTAGAAACAACTTGTTGAGAAAGGACAGTGATCACACATGTGAAGTGATTCAATGTGTATTTTACCTTTTAATGAGTATTACATTTTACAGAAGGCACATTTTAATAAAGTATTGAACCTCTTCGAGCAGCAATACAAGCTTTCAATCTGGCATGTAACTGGTCGTACAAATGCTTGATATAACTCTGGGGGATACCATTCCATATGCATTCAACTTGGATGCATAATTCAGCAATGGTCGTTGCCTGCCACAGTCCGCAGAAGTCTTTGATCCAGTCCCAGACATGTTTGATTGGAGACAAGTCCAGGAATGTGCTGACCAAGGGAGTTGGTTGCACTGCCTGAAGAGCATGTTGAGTTGCCCCGGTGGAGTGGGTGCAGCATTATCCTGCTGGAATATCACATTTGGGATTACACTTAAATATGGCAGGATGATGACAACATGACACAACATGACAACAACATGACACAAGATGAATAACTTCTTTCCTCATGCCCTAGTCCTTAAATATGCACTGTGTACATTTGCATGTTATCATCCTTTCTGACATCATTATTTCATCCAATGACTGTCAATCTTGGATCATGGTTTCTGCTGCCCTTAACTATTAACATATTATAATATGATGTTCCTAAAGAAATTCCTTCTGGGTGTTCTTTTTTCAGTTTCTGCCAGTGTGTATTGTTAGGGGAGGAGGGTAGCTCAGTTTGCAGCATGCCAGGCTTGCAATCTGCAGTTCCTAGGTTCGAGTCCTGCCTGGCTAAGCATTGAGATTTATCTCTTTGAAACTCCCTACACTACCCCCAATCAGTAGGGGACATTGATGGGCTTGGAAAGGCTGCCATCCATTGGATGGGACATTAAGCCATGGCCCCATGTGCAGGAGAGCCATACACTGTGCACATTAAAGGACACACCAGATGGCCTTAATGGAAAGCTCCCATCTCTTCTAACAGCTGTCCAGTGGGTCCCCTCCCCAAACCTTCTCTAAGCACTTGGGGTCTTTGTGACTTGGTCATTTAACCCATTGTGTGCAAAAAGTACCACTCAGAGGTAAAACAACCCAACTTATGTATTATTAAATTCTCTGCTATCCCTAGTTGGTATACTGTTCTTGAAGCTGCTCTAATTTTAACTTGGCTGAAAAATGGTATATATTTAGCTACTTGCACTTTTTGTGCCAATGCTGTAGTTGGTTTTTGATATTTAATATCTCTTTGATATTCTTTACTTCTAATATCTATTCATTTTATTTTTCCTATATAAGAGTGTATATGGCTAGTAACTTTATCCTGTAATGGGACTTCATATATACCTTCCATTGACAAACATTGATCACGATCATGTTTTGCTTGACTTCACCAGTTTAGTCACAGGACTGTGATATTAGTTAGTGGCATGATATATTTTTATTTTAGTTTTGAGTTCATTTTGCTTTCAGTGTGTGAAAAGTCTGTAAAGGAGAACAACAACTGATAATGCTGGATGGAAGTACACTTAACCAATGACAGTAGAGATTAGTGGTAATATTTTAATTTAAGTATAAAACACAACTGTTATAATAAAGCATTCACTAACATAAATATTATATTTGTGTAGTATGTGAGGATTTTTTTCTTCTGTTTTCATCAGTCAAGAGGAAAAAAATATTTAGGAAGAGTGTGACAGTGGTATCTACTGCTAAATGTTCCAGCTTCAATAAGTCTAAATATTAAGCAAATATGATTGAAAATTGAAATTTAGAGGAATTTGATAAGATCTTCAATATATCTTATCTCTAGTGGCATTTTTCTGTAATGTAGTGCATAATTGGTTGAACTTTTAAAAAATCTCTTTCTGAAGGCATCCCATAGTATCAGTGTTCATTTTAACCAATTTTTTTATGTAGCAAATATAAACTTGATGTATCAAATGTAGTAAAATTCTATGGAATGAGTTTGATATAATGAAATGTACAAATTTATATTTTTACTACCAATTGGATAATTTTTTTTAAATATTCTTTAAATTACAATTTTAATGAAAATTCATTGCAAATTTGCTATTTTTGTGTACAGGGTGCAGAGAGAAAAACGAGAGATGAAGAAAGAAGAGCTGCAAAACGAAAATTAACCGCATCAGGAAGTAAGTTATTTAATTTTTTTTCTCCTTATTTAACCCTTAACATCACAGATTGTTGATAATCAACACTACCTGATGGCCAAATTAATTTTGAGGGGATTTGAGTAAGAAAAAAACTAATTTTAGACTATAATCATGAAGTAAACAACAAAGGTTGGGTTGGGTTGTTTTACCTCTGAGCGGCACTTTTTTGCACACCGTGGGCTAAATGGCCAGGTCATATGGACCCCGAAGGTTCAGAGAAGGTTGGGGGAGGGGACCCACTGGAACAGCTGTTGGGAAACAGATGGTAGCCTCCCGTCAAGGCTGTCCAGCGTGTTCTTTAACATGCACAGGGTATGGCTCTCCCACACACGGGGCCACGGCTTAACGTCCCATCCGACGGACGACGGCCTTTCCAAGCCCATCGGTGTCCCCTACTGACCGTGGGCAGGGCGGGGAATTTTACAGAGATAAATCTCAACGCTGACGCAGCTGGGACTCGAACCTGGGAACTACAGATTACGAGCCTGGCGCGCTACCGACTGAGCCACCCCCGCCCCAACAACAAAGGAAAATGGAATGTATAGACAAAAATATCCTGTCAAAGACATCCAATATGTTCTCTAATGTCCACAAGGGATGGTTTTCCTTTGTATTGGGCCACAACTTAACATCCCAACTAGACAGGTAAGGTATAAATATTTACAGTTAAAATATGGCTATTTTATAATTGATTTCCAAAGCTCTCAAGCTTTCCACTTAACCACTAAGGGGTCGAAGCTTAGTCAGTAGCATGCCAGGCTCATAATCTTTAGTTCACAGGTTCAAGTCTCAATTATGCCATCATTGAGATTTATCTCTGCTGACCCCCACCTGTCCTTGGTGAAAAAGGGGACAACTATGGTATCTGAAAGTCTCTTGGTTGGGACTTTAAGATATGGCCATGTATGCAGGAAAGCCATACCCTGTGCACACCCCAAAGAACATGGATGGTCTTGACAGGATTCTTCCATCTGTCTCTTAAGTGCTATCCAGTGGGTCCCCTTCCCCAACCTTCTCTGAGTTCTTATGACCTGTCTATTTAGCCCATTGTGTGTCAAAAAAAGTACTGCCCAGAGGTAAAACAACCTAACCACTTAACCAATGAATGTATCCAGATCACCTTTCTGCCTTGTGGGAAATATTTAAAGTGCTTATAAATATGCTTTTAAATTCGTGTGCATGTTCATTTTATTATTGAATGCATTTAATTAAAAGCTATTTTTGCTGTAGACACTGTGTTTGATTACAGACAAAAAATTGCAAATATTATTTTTAAATTCTGACAGAAATACATTTTTTCTTGGCTTAGCTTTTGTTTTATGTGTGTATACTAAATCTAAATTTTTTATTTAGACAGCAGAAAAAAGATAGAAGAAATGTATCATCCTTCCTGTGAAAGGTCAGAGTTCTACACTATGAGTGATATGTCAAAGCCACCAGTATTATTTACACCTACAGATGACACAGAAAAGGTATCTGTTTTTAAATTGGTGTCCATTTATTAATGTGTCATGCTTAATGTAAGATTTTAACTATATATTTCAATAAGAAGTGTCTACAATACATCAGATTTTAGCAAATATTCCCTCTCTATCTTCCTTTCAGAATGCTAGTAAGGGTAATAGAGGTAAAAAATTATTAACTTATTAATATTTCATGCATTTTTCAAAATTTGTTTTAAATATCCATAAAATGAAGGGGGAAATGTTATACAGTGGACCTTCGTTATAGTGCTGCTCACTATACCGTGCACTCGGTTATAGCACTGGTGATGTTCGCGATAAGTTCAAACATGTTTATATAGGTCCGTGCGGCGTTAGTGAGTGTCGCATTTTATTGTTACTGCGTATTGAGTAATTGTGAGTTCCTGCATGTATTTTGAATAGTGTTTAATTATTGTATGCATGATGAGTAAAAGAAAAGCTTACAGTGTGAAATTTATTGTGTCGCCACCACGCCGCTCGGTATAACGCGGGTGTTGTTTCCCCACCCGACATGCGCGTTATATCAGGGGTCCACTCTACTACATTTGAAATCCAGTGTCTTGGCCTCCCCTTTTTATACTTTGTCAGCTCAATTTTGTAATTTCATCAAATCTATGTGATAATCAGTCCTGCTTACCTTATTATCATCACAGTTTAATTATATGGGGAGGTAAATAGTTAATGCTCCAAAATTTATGATTAGTTGAAAAATATAATTTAATTATTTGTGAAATGCCATGTTTTTTTGACTAAATTAGTATATGTGTGATGATTACTTCAAGAATTCTAAAGTTATAGCTGAGAAAATAAAATTCTAAATTTACCTTAAATCTAGTTAATGCTATGCAGTTCCAATGAATTTTATGAATTGGTTTTTAAAAATATCCTTAAATTCTGTTTCAGTCAAATGGTCCAGAACTAACTTTTTACACCATTGCACCTAGTGTAGCTGAAGATATCAGTAGTGTAGGGTAAGAAATGAATTTTTATAAGATACACTTAACCTTTATTGCCAATTTTTAAACATGCTAATATTATTTTAGGTACTTGAAACACAAAAATGAACCATTGATCTACTATACAATAATTTTTGAAGTAAAATAAATCAGCTTTAACTTTTCCCACATTGAAAAATATAATGACTTTTCAAGTCAAAAAGTAGTTTCAGTAAGTTGTCTTTGCCATGGTTTTGGTTGAAAATATAGTGTTTTTTGAAACTGCAATATGTATCTAATGACAAAAATAATTTGAAAAATAAAGTTTTATAGGTGTATGTTTGGGTGTTTATATTAGGGTGTGTCTGGGGGTACTCCAGATGCACCCAAATGTCTCCCCCCCAAAAAAATGAGTTTTAATGTAATAGCATTATGCACTCTTTTAGTTTTATAAGTATGGATTGTATTAGGCAATAAGTGCTGAATTGCATAATATAGAATACACCTATCCCTCAATTTACACTGAAGTTAGGTTCTGCACAAAACCGTGTAAATCGAAATCCGCGTAATCGAAATCAAAACCGTGTAAATCGAAACTGAATTATGAACATTTGGTGTTTTTTTTTTTGTTTTACACGGTTTTGATTTCGATTACACGGATTTCGATTTACACAGTTTTGTGCGGAACCTATCTTCAGTGTAAATCGAGGGATAGGTGTATTTATAAAACCCACACTCCCTTGCAGCATGATTGAAATTGACATGAAAAGTGACTATCTTTGTTTATGCTGGGCTATCATTACAGCAAAAATTTGGTATTTTGTGCCTCATTTTTTTAAGTTGGTATATTTTAAGTAAAATTTGTTAATTAAAAAATTTTTAAAGTTTAGTTAAGTTTTAGTTTCTTGGTTTGTTTCAGTAAGAATAATGTCCTTTATGATTCAACAAGTGTTCAGCTTTAAAGAAAGAATAAAAACAAAATTTCCTCGGTGCACACCTTATGTAAAGTTCTGTGCACACTTATGATGATAGTTTTAAAATTAGAAAGTTAATAAAACAGACACAAAATAGTATATCATGACAAAAATTCGAAATTATTCTAATATTTTTTTCAGTTTTCTAAACAGTTTCAAAATTATTTATAATTTGAAAAATGTTAATAGTTACCATGATTTCATTGCTGAACAGTGGAGCAAACAAGTAAAAAGTGCCTGTAATGGCAGACACAGTGAGAGTATGTGTTCCAGAAAAATAGTTTCATATACACTCCTTCCCAAATTTTAAATGGGCAAATATTGTTTGGAAACTTTACAACCTCTTTTTGATTAATCACAAAGCATGATTAAATCATCAATATGTATTTAAAAAAAGTTTCTCTATTAAGCAGGTAATATACTCTAATGAGAAATATACTAGCAAATGTGTCTTCTACTACACCACTTGTCATTGTGTTAAGTATCAATGGCTCATAGCAATTAATAGCAGAGGTGTAATTGTAAATTCATTCACCATATAACCCAGATTGTAATTTTTTGGGGTAATTCAAAAAGAGTCTGAAATCAAAAGAAATCTTTCTAAACAGGCAACTGATGGAAGTTTTGCAAGATTCATATCATCAACATCAAATTTTTGATTTCTGTTATGCCTAATCCAGTGTCTCGCAAACTTTTTTTCTCTGCGGCACACTAAATCTAATTTTTTTTCCGCGGCACACTGAATCTAATTTTTTCCCCCCGCGGCACACCTAAAAAAGAATTTTTGATGGTTACGTAAAAAGAGGAAAATTGAAGTTTCGTTAAATGCATTTTATTTAAAATAAATATAATAATAAATATAATTAATCATAACTCGGTGTTTGTTTTAAATATTTGTCCATTCTATGGCTTGAAATAATCAAAAATTAATACCAAAATTTGGAAAAAGCTTGATAAATACTTACAAGATCCCAGTTGATAAAATCTGAAAGATTTTTATTAAAGCACGTCGATAACACAAGTCAAGTCAAAATGAAATCTTTGGAATATGTAGTGTCAATTTGAAAATCTCTCGCGGCACACTTGGAATCTCTCACGGCACATTACTGTGCTGCGGCACACAGTTTGCGAGACACTGGTCTAATCCATACAATAAAAAGACTCAAAGGTCACATTTTATGATAGTTCATATCAGTTCAATTGAACTAATGGTTGAAACATTAAACTTTCACCTAAACTCTCCAGCAGTATCTAAAACAACTTGTGTAAAATTTGCTTATTTGCAAGATAGAAGATACTTTGTGATCTATTGTGTATATCTTGGATATTGGCCACTTACCTGCAGTTGACTTGTTTACAGCCATGCCTTATTTATTGAATTTTCTAAAATATAATAATAAACTGACATAATATACATTTTAGAATAAATGATGAAATTTTAACATGAAACTTTGGCAGTCTTGGTCTTTTTCTCTAACCTTTCTTGATGCATCTTTGTTGGTTTTTTCAGAGAAGTGGATGTAAAACCACCTACAGAAATGGCTGTACTACCAGTCAAAAGATTTAAGCTTAGCCCCTCAGAGAGAGGTATGTTTTAATAATGCACAATAATCAATATATATATACATAATTTTCTGTTCTAATTTCTAAGAATGCTGTATTTGTTTTAATGCTTATAACAATAATAAATATACTTTTTGTTTAAATAAAATATGTGACAAAGATTTCCTTTTTTCACTTCAAAACTAAATTTTCAAATCTTATGGCCTTGAAAAAATGTTGAATTAGTTTGACTTCAGCAAAAAAAAAAAGGAATATCTTGTTTGTTTAAAGAGGATATAATAATTTTAATAGTATTTCATTGGTGTAACCATAAACTTTTTTTTTAGACTGAGCATTTTTTTTTGATGTTTCGTTATGACCAAGATGGTGTGAAAAGTTATAATGCTTGAATCCAAATGGCACCATTTTCAAAATATTATGGCCAAAACTGATTATGCCCTCCTAGAAATAAAATAAAAATATGTAAAAAAAACCTCTCATTTACCAGACCACATTTCTGTTCATCTTTAAAAGTAGAACAGAGAATAGTTGCACAAGATAAAGCAATAATAGATAACAACATATAGAGGCAAATAACTGAGTGCAAAACAATATATAAATTAAAAAATATAAAAAATATTTTAAAAATATCTTTTTATAGGGCCCTAAAAAGTAGAAAATAAACCTAAAGCATACCCAGGTGCAATCTGTCACTGAATTCGTATTCACTTCAAAGGAAAATAGGGCACTAGCAATCTTGTCGAGTAGATAAATTGGCACTCTATCTTCTTTTGAAGCAAATACGAATTCAGTGACGGATTGCACCATCGGTATGCTTTAGGTTTATTTTCTATTTTTAGGGCCCTGTAGGAAGATAGGTATTTTTTAAATTTTTTAATTTATATTTTTTGTATTGTCACTACAAAAACACCTACCTTCAAAAACTTTGATATATGACTTGTAAACATCGAGCACATTTACTCCCCTTTTGGAGTGATGTTTGAGGTAGCCCAAGACACTGGAGACATCGCAAGCTTTAATTTGAGATACGACTTGTTAAAGTTGAACTCGATGAAAATCCGCCCCTCTCCTTTTATTAGGAGGGAATAGTGGGGCAGAATTGGAAATAGTTTACAACCATCATTACATGAGCTTTCATTTGACTTGTAACTCATAACTGTATGCCATCACCTTTGGAAGATATAGTAGAATGATTTTCCCATTTCTTAGGGGGGAAGAAAGCATGGGCATCAATTTTTTTATAGCCTAGGACACTCCCTGCATCCCAAGCTTTCATTAGAGACATAGCTCATTATTTTTGACACGTATTAAGGAGATATAGGGGAACAATCATTTTCATATTTGCCCCCTTTTTTAGGGGGGAAGAAAGCACATGAGTCAATTTTTCATAGCCTATTACATTCCCTGCATCAGAAGCATTCATTTGACATATTTCTTGTTACTTTCGGCCTTTGCATTCTGGAGATATAGCTTAAGAATAGTTTTCACATTTCCCCTTTTTTAAGGGAGAAGAAAGCATGGGGGGGGGGTCAATTTTTGATAGCCTATGACACTCCCCATAGCACAAGCTTTCATTTGGCACATACAACTTTAAATTTCTCCATGTTCAAAAGATATGGTGGAACAACGTTTTATCAAATCCACACACCGACCAACCAACAAACTGATAAACCAAAAAATGTCAAAGCCAAAAGCAATAGGAAGATAAGTAAAAAGAATGTAAGCCTCATTTAATAAGTGAACAGGTAATATTAAGGAAATATAATTGTGAAGAACTAAACATAGACTTATGGGGTTGTCTGTAGAGAGAATAAAAGGAGCAGGGTGTAAAATTGTAAAGGCCCAAAAGGAAACTAGCAAAGTAGGGAAGAAATTAATTAAGGACAATATAAATTTACTTTTATATATAATATTCTTAACACTGAAATCTTCTATTATTACTTTGGGAGCAAAACGGTTAATTGTTATATTAATTCTAAGTAGTAGAATAATTCACATAAACAAAGAATTTTGAATATTACAAATACTACTACTCTAAAACAATAGTGCAGGAAATGTCAGTATAATGAAATTGAGAAGATGACCAAAATGTATTTGTTGCACTGAAATTTTGTTATAGTGAAATGCAATAAAGAAAAGTGCTATGATAGTTGCATACTGCAAAATAAACATAATGAAAGAAATTTACCATGTAGTAGAGTTTTATTTCTTAAAAAGTCGAATTTTTTAAAACTGTTCAAAACAGGCATCTCTCAGTGAATTCTTAAATGATGTTGGAACTCTCCAACACATTGTCCTGAATGTCTTTTTGTGTCATTATGAAAGGATGAAGAATTCCTGCCATGATGGCTGCTAATTATGAAACTAAAATAATTAACCAACATAGCTAAAACAATAACTTGAATTTAATGAATGATAAAGCACTTGGACTGAAACTGCTTTGAAAGAACTTATCTCTGACACTACCATTACTATAATGCAATACAATCAGAATTGTGTAGATCTCCAAGTTTGAAAACCCCTTTTATTCTAGGATGATATGGCAACACCACTTTAAAGCATTATGCTGGCATGTATAGAGAGCATCTATGCATGCTATATCACCTGGCATGCAATTTTGCATGTCAGGCTATATATATAATAGCACGTGATTCATAGCAATGTGATTGGTTAGATATTTCATAGCATTTATATCATTTCATCATTGACAATGTTGAAAATCAAATCACATATATGTGGAAAAATATATGCTGTAGATATTATTTAAGGATTTTCATTTTACAAATTCTGCTATACTGATCGTAGTATAATTTTGTAGTAGGATAAATTTTTATTACATTAGACTGATATTTCATAGAATGGTATTCATGATTCATATTATCTGAATATTTTGTTACTTAGGCATTCATTATATCAACATTTTACTGTAATCATAGAAGGATTCATGAGTTGTATTTACCATCTAATATAAAAGTGAAAAGAGTAATGACCCAGTGGTCATTACTCTTTTCACTGGCACTTTAACTAGCTCATGTTGCCTGAACAAAAGTGTGAATCATCACTGTCTTAGCTCAACTTAGATCAACTGGCATATAACGATTCCACATTCAAAACTGGGAGATGAATGCCTATTTATTCTTTGTTTAATGACTCATATTTCAGGGGGCGGGGGTGACTCAGTCGGTAACGCGCCAGGCTCGTAATCTGTAGTTCCCAGGTTCGAGTCCCAGCTGGGTCAGCATTGAGATTTATCTCCGCAAAACTCCCCGCCCTGCCCATGGTCAGTAGGGGACACTGATGGGCTTGGAAAGGCCGCCATCCGTCGGATGGGACGTTAAGCCGTGGCCCCGTGTGCGGGAGAGCCATACCCTGTGCACGTTAAAGAACACGCTGGATGGCCTTGATGGGAGGCTACCATCTGTCTCCCAACAGCTGTTCCAGTGGGTCCCCTCCCCCAACCTTCTCTGAGCCTTCGGGGTCCTTGTGACGTGGCCATTTAGCCCATGGTGTGCAAAAAAGTGCCTCTCAGAGGTAAAACAACCCAACCCATATTTCAGGATTTATTAATATTTATTAGTGAATATCTAACATTCATTGATGTAATACAAAAAAGAGATTAATCTCTTCTTTCGATTACTTAGTGATTCATATTCTATCAGATATGTTATAACCTCTAAATTATAAAATGTGAAAAGTAGGGATAACAAATATCAAAACTGTAATATGAACTGAGCTAGACTATCAGCCAAATTTCTATACACACACATTAAAAACCTCTAACTTTTTAACTACTGAATGGTTTACATTGTTCTATAATCAGTTGAGTTCTATGGTTGCCATTTGAGTTCATTTTATGTAAAAGAATATAAAGGTTTTCTATGTTAAAATGTAATATGGTAATTTCCAATTATGTAAATATGTGCACCACATGAAGTAACATTTCATTTTCGATCCCCTCCCTCAAATATGCATATACTTTTGTGATATATTAATAAGGCCACTCAGTATATATGATATTCTTTATTTCAAAATAAATTTTTCAAAGATTGCAGCCTTGAAAAACATACAAAGCCACTCTCAAATATGAAAAGTACAATGGAAGATTTCATTCAAGTAAACACCTGTGCTAACAAACACGGATGTGGCAATAAATTGTTGAATTCTGTAAAATGCAAATTATGTAGGTTGAGGGTCATTTCTTATTGGGAGTGTTTCCTATCTCCTACAAAGAGATGATAATTTTTGTAATTCTACTGACTTGTTAATTAGTAATTGTTTTATTTCAGTAAATATAAATAAAGCTGAGTAATTTTTTAGATGAATAACTTTTTGCCAACTTTCGTAATGTATAACTTTAATACTGTTCTTTATTGAGATACAAAAATATACTGCTCACAAAAATTAGGGGATATTTCACCGCTTCATATTCATTTTGAAATATCCCCTAATTTTTGTGAGCAGTGTAGTATTGTTTTTAAATAAATATGGCCAATTATAGCAAAATCCTTGCTTTGAGGATGGGTAAAATATATTTACATAAATTAGATCTTCTAATTTAATTTTTTTCTTTGAAGTAAAAACAAAATTTGGTATCAACTTAAATACAGAAAAATAATATTTAATATACAGGGTGATTCAAAAAAAATTTAAACACTTTCAAAAATTTATTATTCAGTAACTAGGTTATATATGAATATGTAGTCAAAACCAATTCATAAAGGAACTATCACAGTTATTTCTATAATCTTACAAATGCTGCATGTGCACCCCTCGTGTCACATGGTACACATCAGTCCTGTAGTCTAATTCATCCCAGACCTTTTGTAGCATATCACCATCGTTGCTACTCTAAACGAAAAAATTGAAATGGCAGCAATAATGTGTTCCTTCATTTCCTTAAGGCTACAATAAGAGGTGGTATGTAAACAAGGTTCTTGACATATCCCCAGAAGAAGTCACATGGTGTAAGTCACCTAGTTATTGAGTAATAAATTTTTGAAAGTGTTCAGTTCTTTTTGAATCACCTAGTATATATGTGTTACTGAACAAAAAAAAACAGTTGAGTTAAAAATAGTACTTTTTTGTTTAAATTTATAAAAAAAAAAGTCTTTTTACATAAATTTGTGAAATCGTATTTAATGCAAGCTGCTCCAGATGTTCTAATAGATTTTCTACATTCTCAATACACATTAGAACTTGCCAAAAAAATATCGACAGTGAGTTGTGATATTAAATAATGATTAGTGTCTTGCTATTGGAGTTATGTTTTATTATTAAGCATTCTTTATATACATACCTGTTGAATTACAAAGGAGTGGTTTATAATATGAAAGTACATTTTTATTTCATATGTTATTAATAGATTTTTCTAATGACAGACTAACTACAATTTTAAAATCTTGACCATTCTGGGGATTTTGGGGTTAAAGTTCAGTGGCAAAAAACTTTTTCTGATGCATACTTTTCCATTGGAAATTATTATACTTTTAAAATCCTTGAAGCTGTAGGCCCTGAGCATACCAGGTTCAAAGCTTCATTATAATAATAATTTATAATGAAATATTTTCACTTAATATGTCATTAAGTTCTTTTCCCAAGTCTCCCACTTACTTTGCCATTTGTGCTTCAGAAGCATCATCTGTTGTATTTCAAAAGTTAACATTTCCTGAGGTCATATTTAAAAGTGTGTGCTTTTTAACTTTAATCTAAATAATTTGGCAAAGATTCAAAATGTCTTCAATAATTTTAAAAGTAATATGTTTCAATGCATAAACTTTGCAAATGTGAATAAGCAGCCATCTAGTTATTGCAAAAAACCTAATACAAAGGAAACTGTTTATTCAGAAAAGTAAAAGGGTTGTCTTATTTGGGACCCTGTGTCAGAAAGGAGTTTAAAAATGTAACATACCAAATTTATGAGGGGCAGAAATCAGACAGTAATGTGTTTTCTTAGCTGTTACGTATAGAATATTTAATGTTCAATGAAATCTTGTCCCTAAATTTGATCTCCAGAACTAACAATGTCCTATTGGGGCTCAGTGTTGCTGTATGCCAAACGTGCTGATGAAGAAGTTTTCCATCCACTGCATCTGGTGCCTCCTTCACTCGCTGGACTTGCAAAAGCAGTAAGTATACCTTGGATTTGTTCTCATATTTTGAGAACACAAACTACAGTTATGGTTAGAATCATTTACATCTGTATAAGTGTGTTTTAAATGTAAATTAAACTATTAAAATTTTTTCGTTTTGAGTGGCAACAAACACAGTTGCCTTGCTCTTCTAACATTTTAACTCTTTCTCTACTAATTTTATTTTTCCAATACTTTTATACTGGTTATGAATTTATGAGGAGGAATTTACTACCAAGCATGTAAACATAAAAAAAAAATCTATTTTTACCTATAGAGGGTGTCACAGTGGTAGTTTTCAGTGGGCATTATTTGCCCAGTGGTACTGTTTGTAACTGAAAACAAAACTCTAATTCTCTCTTTACTTATTTATTGGAATACAAAACATGGAATAATAATGAAACAATGGCAATTCTTTGGAGTGATATAGTGCAAAACAGATTTTTCACAAAGCAATTTTGCACATAGTACAATTTTTGTTTGGTTTTCTTTTTTGTGCTTTGCACATTGGGCACACCATCATCTTGTATTTACTTTAACTGGCAAGTGGTCACCTACATTGAGCATCAATTTAGAAGTTGTTGAGGGACAATATATATGTGGGATATTTCACTACCCCTGGGATATGTATGTATAAATATATATTCCAGTAATAGTGAAATGATTTAAATGTGGTTGATGATATGTGGTCTGTAAATGGTAGCTAGGTAGTCACTGGAAGGAGAGCTATGCACCAATCCCCTGTGATGATGCATAGAACCGGCCAGGCCTAGCACCTAATGTCCAACCCCGCCTTCTCGTGGTGCGGACCGTTAGTAACTTTCAAAAGAGATACTCTCTTGTGGAAGTGAACGGAAGGGGAGGGCTGCCAGATTAGTGTGGCCTACTGATCTGGACAACTATGGCTACTTTTCTTTTTTTTCTACCCTGCTGAGGAGTGGTCAACCACACAGGGTCCTGGTGCTGACCATATAAACCTACTGGACTGGACAGATATATGGCTCTGAGCTTGATTATGGATCCTGATTTTGCTGCACTGGTGGGCTTCTGTGGAGGGAAAATCTTCCGCTGTGTTTTCTTTTTGTTTGTGGGTTGACAGCCCCAATTGAATAGATCCACAGGATATGTTTATCAGCTGGTGGATAATCCTGAGCAGAAGTCATCGCAGGCACCTGAACTCTTTGCTTCTATTGGCATCGTCAAATTCTACATTGGAGGAAGTCTTCCAGTGTAGATGGCTTCAGCCTTTAGTAGTGGGGGAACGGGTCTTTGCCCCATGTCTGCGATTAGGGGGCTGTTTGATATTGTCGGCATTCCCTCTCTCAATAAACATAGTTTCTTTAAACATCCCACTAACCATTTTCTCTCCATAGGTAGTTGGAATGTGAGGACTCTGCACAGAGCTTTTTCTCTTGATGTCCTCACACAAGAATTCCACCGTTATAATTTAGATATTCTCGGCTTGCAAGAGACCAGATGGACAGATAAAGGTCAGATTCTTAAAAATAATCTTAAATTTCTCTTTTCAGGGAGGGACGACAAAAAGCATCACCAAGGCGTGGGTCTGCTTCTCAGCAGACACGCTAGTGATGCTCTTCTAGGATATGAGTGCATTAATGAAAGGTTTCTTACAGCAAAATTTCAGACAAGCGTTAAAGACTTGAATGTTATCTGCTGTTATGCCCCCACTGAGGATGCCGATGAGGATGAGAAGGATAGGTTTTATGAACAACTTCAGGATATTTTGAATTCTGTCAAGAAAGGAGATATTACCCTTGTTCTTGGTGACTTCAATGCCAAAGTTGGTACTGACTCTGACCTTTGGGGAGGAGTAATAGGCCCTTTTGGTATTGGTAGCTGCAATAGCAATGGGCAACGTCTCCTACAGGTAAGTAAACTCAATGGATTCAGAATAACTAACACTTATTACAAACACCGCGACATACATAAGTACACATGGGTTTCACCTGATGGGCTGCATAAGAATATGATTGATTACATATTAATTAACAGCAAATGGACTAGTTCTGTTAGGAATACCAGGGCATATAGGGGAGCTGAAATTGGATCTGACCATTACCTTGTTAAAAGTGTGTTGCAACTTAAACTTAAAAAGTGTTGTGCTAGGGTTAAAAAATTTACTTTTAATACTGAAGCTCTGAAAGATCCTGTTATAGCCAAAGCTTACCATGATAGGTTACTTAGTCATTATGACAGTCATGGTTTGCTTACTACTGAAGTTGAGGAAGAATGGGATCATTTTAAACAGGCTTTTTTGGACACTAACAGTACTCTTTTAGGAAAAAAGGAGCAGAAGAGGCAAAATTATCTGAGTGATAAGGCACTTGAGCTTATTTCGGAAAGAAAGAACTGCAGGAATGCCCTTAATCAATACCCTACTAGTCCTAATAGAAAGCATTACAGAGACCTTAATAAACTTGTAAAGGATCAGTTAGCTGCTGATAAAAATTTTTGGCTTGATGGTTTGGCTGACAAAGCCGAGGAAGCAGTTAGACAGCACAACAGCAGAGAGCTGTACCAGATAGTTAATGTTTTGTGTGGTAGAAAACGGACAGGCATACAAGGATTGAAGGATAAACAAGGTAAGGTTATAGAAGGAGAGGATTCTGTCATGGCTAGGTGGGCTGAGCATTTCAGTGATGTTCTAAACAATGTAGTTAGTTCTACTCCCATTGTTTGCAATGATGATAGATGCACTGGTGGCTTTAATGTTGGCCCTATAACACAATCTGAAGTTAGTTTGGCTGTTTCTAAACTTAAACTTCATAAATCCCCAGGGGTAGATGAAATTACTACGGAAATGCTTAGAGCTGGGAATGTTTCGGTTACCACTTGGATGACTGAAATTCTGAATCTCTTTTATGATAAAGGCGTGGTTCCTAAGGATTTTACCAGAGCTATTGTTATCCCTATTTTCAAAAAAGGTGATCGCAGTTCTTGTGATAACTATAGGGGTATCAGCCTACTCTCTGTTCCAGGTAAAGTTCTTTCCATGATTGTGCTTAATAGAATTAAGAATCTGGTTGACAGGCAATTGCGTGATGAGCAATGTGGATTCAGAAGTGGTAGGGGATGTGTAGATCAGATATTTTCACTTAGGCAGATTCTTGAGAAATGTTTAGAGTTTCAGAAACCTTTGGTTGCTAGCTTTGTTGATTTCAAAAAGGCTTTCGACTCTGTTGATCGTCATAATTTGTGGTTGATTGTGAGATCATATGGTATACCAGACAAGTTAGTTAACATTATGAAAGCTCTCTATAATAACACTGAGTCGTGTGTGAGAGTTGGTAAGGCTTGTAGCAATTGGTTTAGCATTACTTCTGGTGTTCGACAAGGGTGCATTTTGTCTCCTTTTCTCTTTAGCTTGGTTATTGATTATGTTATGCGAAATTCACTTCAAGGGAAAGATTTTGGCCTTAAATGGGCTGGAGATAGGAAAATTTCTGATTTAGATTATGCTGATGATTTAGCCCTTCTGGCAAATGATGTTGATGAGATGAATTCTTTCATTCGAGCCGTTGATGAGACTGGTAGTAGAGTAGGTTTGGTTATAAACAGAGAGAAAACTAAAGTGATGAAAATTGGTCAGGCAGGCTGTGATTCAGTTAATCTGAATGGTTGCAGTCTTGAGCAGGTGTCACAGTTTAATTATCTTGGGAGCTATGTAACAGATAATGGTGATGTGCGGCATGAGATTAACAGACGAATAGGGATTGCTGCTGGGACTTTTAAGAATCTATGGAGAGTGTGGAGAAATAGGCGTATACACCTAAAGACTAAAATTAGACTGTATAATAGTTTGGTTCTTTCTAGGGTTAGTTATGGTAGTGAAACTTGGACACTTTGTAAACAAGATAACAGGAAACTAGATGCTTTTGATTCCAGATGCTTACGCAGTATCTTGGGCATTAGGTGGTTCAACTTTGTAACTAATGATGAGATTAGGAAAAGGAGTTTGCAACCTCCTTTAAGCAGCATATTGTGCAGAGAGAGACTCCGTTGGTTTGGCCATGTTGCCCGTATGAATAATTATAGATTGGCGAATAGGGTTATGAACAGTGTGCCTAAAGGCCTCAGAAAGAAGGGGAGACCTAGGATGCAGTGGGCAGACAATATCAAACAGGACCTTGTTAGAATTGGTGTGCAGTGGCCAGATGCAGTAGATGTAGCTCAGGATAGACTTGCTTGGAGAACTAAATTGCACGGTCTGGTTGGACCTCCGTAGCCCATGGCTGCTTGAGGATGATGATGATGATGATGATGATATGTACTAAACATTTTTTCAAAAGAAAGATATACTTTTTTTTTTACACTCCTGCACTTTTGGCTTAGCTATGAAAAATTTGGCCAGCACTCAAAAGGTTAATTAAAATTACTATGTCTTTGATCTGAGAAAGTTTTTTTTTCTAACCAAAATATTTCCGCTAAAAAGAACTGCATATATGATATTTTGGAATTAAAGTATTTTAAATGTTTCTTGATTAATGATGATTGGCAAGGTGACTTTCAAAATCTAGTTTTATAAATTTAATAAAACTCTGTAACACTGCATATGATATATTAATAAAATATAGCAGAAGTAAGATAGTGTGATCCAACAGTAATGGTAGTTCAATATCAGGATATGGTAACAAGAATTTACAAAATGGATGCCAAATTGGCAAAAAATATTTGTCTATATTTCAGGTGAAAAGATATCTGTTTAATGTAGAATGAACCTTTCTATATCTTTATCAAATGAAATTATTTACAAGAGATGATAGCAATATATAAGGTTCATTGGTAAAGGTAAACACCATGCAAGGCGAGTTATTGCGTATTTGATGTTTTTTACAGATCAAAGGTTAATTTCAGGTGCACAGCTAGCACTTACCAAAAAAGTTCAGTAGCTTTTATAATTTAAAGTCTCAGTGCACAGAACAGTTCTAAGTTAGTGATCTACTTTACGTGACCTAATTACCTTACTGAAGTCTGCTTACCTGACCTATTTCTTTTACCTTACCCATTTCCTGACTTGAACTACCAATTTTACAACACTAGACTAGTGGCTATTGGAGCCTATTGGAGCTTATGCACATATCAGGTAATGCATTAGAATATACTTTATATTTAAATTTTTACAGACCTCATTGTTACAATTACTGTTGGATTACGCTACCTTCTGCTATGTTTTATTTATATATCATACACCATCAGGGGCGTAGTGAAGGACTATCGGGGGGGGGGGGGAGAAATAAAAAAATTTAACTCGAAAATCAAATTTTGCCAACTGAGAAAATAATATGTCTGTTGGGTTCGTACCTAGATTTTCGCTCTGGGGGGTGGCGGCGGTGGGGGGTGGGGATCAGGCAATTTTCCCTACTCTCCTTCATTTTGACATGTATCTTCCAATTTTGCCAACTGGCCGTAATTTCTCAGAAATAATCCCAATCTTTTTGAATATTGTCTAAATTGTAGCAAGTCAGTGTGAATTTTCCCAACTCTACTTAATTTCACAAAACCAATCCTAATCTTTACATCTCTCATAAATTTGCTAGGTCACTTGAAATTTTTCAAACTCCCCAAACTATTTTACCAAGTAGATTCGAATTTTGCAAACTACCCTAGATTATGGAAACTCCCCAAGATTTTGACAAGAGTTCTCGATTTTACCAACCCTTCTTAATTTCATATATCATCATCATCCTCAAGCATCCATGGGCTACAGTGGTCCAACCAGACTGTGCAGTTTAATTCTCCAAGCATATTTGTCCTGAACTACATATGCTGCATCCGGCCACTGCACACCAACTCTAACAAGGTCCTGTTTGACATTGTCTGCCCACTGCATCCTAGGTATCCCCCTCCTTCTGAGACCTATAGGCACACTGTTCATAACCCTATTCGCCAATCTATAATTATCCATACAGGCAACATGGCCAAACCAACGGAGTCTCTCTCTGCACAATATGCTGCTTAAAAGAGGTTGCCGACTCCTTTGCCTAACCTCATCATTAGTTACAAAGTTGAAACACCTAATGCCCAAGACACTGCATAAGCTTCTGGAATCTAAAGCATCTAGTTTCCTGTTATCTTGTTTACAAAGTGTCCAAATTTCACTATCGTAACTAACCCTAGAAAGAACTAAACTATTATAGGGTCTAATTTTAGTCCTTAGGTGTATACGCCTATTTCTCCACACTCTCCATAGATTCTTAAAAGTCCCGGCAGCAATCCCTATTCGTCTGTTAATCTCATGCCGCACATCAACATTATCTGTTACATAGCTCCCAAGATAATTAAACTTTGACACCTGCTCAAAACTGCAGATGAACTGAATTGCAACCTGCCTGACCAATTTTCATCACTTTAGTTTTCTCTCTGTTTATAACCAAACCTACTCTGCTACCAGTCTCATCAACAGCTCAAATGAAAGAGTTCATCTCATAAACATCATTTGCCAAAAGGGCTAAATCATCAGCATAATCTAAATTAGAAATTTTAGTATCTCCATACCATTTAAAGCCAAAATCTTTCGCTTGAAGTGAATTTCGCATAACATAATCAATAACCAAACTAAAGAGAAAAGGAGAAAATGCACCCTTGTCGAACACCAGAAGTAATGCTACACCAATTGTTATAAGCCTTACCAACTCTCACACATGACTCAGTGTTATTATAGAGAGCTTTCATTAGGTTAACTAACTTGTCTGGTATACCATATGATCTCACAATCAACCACAAATTATGACGATCAACAGAGTCGAAAGCCTTTTTGAAATCAACAAAGCTAGCAACCAAAGGTTCCTGAAACTTTAAACATTTCTTAAGAATCTACCTAAGTGAAAATATCTGATCCACACATCCCCTGCCACTTCTGAATCCACGTTGCTCATCACGCAATTGACTGTCAACCAGATTCTTAATTCTATTAAGCACAATCGTGGAAAAAACTTTACCTGGAACAGAGAGTAGGCTGATACCCCTATAGTTATCACAAGAACTGCGATCACCTTTTTTGAAAATAGGGATAACAATAGCTCTGGTAAAATTCTTAGGAACCATGCCTTTATCATAAAAGATATTCAGAATTTCAGTCATCCAAGTGATAACTGAAACATTCCCAGCTCTAAGCATTTCTGTAGTAATTTCATCTACCCCTGGGGATTTATGAAGTTTAAGTTTAGAAATAGCCAAAATAACTTCAGATTGTGTTATAGGGCCAACATTAAAGCCACCAATGCATCTATCATCATTACAAACAATGGGAATAGAACTAACCACATTGTTTAGAACATTACTGAAATGCTCAGCCAACCTATCTATGAGAGAATACTCCCCTTCTATAACCTTACCTTGTTTATCTTTCAATCCCTGTATACCTATCCGTTTTCTACCACATAAAACATTAACTATCTGGTACAGCTCTCTGCTGTTGTGCTGCCTAACT
The DNA here is from genome assembly GCA_038380435.1 of Ryuthela nishihirai. Classification (NCBI taxonomy): domain Eukaryota; kingdom Metazoa; phylum Arthropoda; class Arachnida; order Araneae; family Heptathelidae; genus Ryuthela; species Ryuthela nishihirai. Next base: position 92,542,431 of record JAWZYU010000006.1, read on the forward strand.
GCTTCCTCAGCTTTCTCAGCCAAGCCATCAAGTCAAAGATTCTTATCAGTAGCTAACTGATCCTTTACACGTTTATTAAGCTCTCTATTAGGACTACTAGGGTACTGATTAAGGACATTCCTGCAGTTTCTTCTTTCTGAAATAAGCTCAAGTGCCTTATCACTCAGATAATTCTATCTCTTCTGCTTCTTTTTTCCTAAAAGAGTACTGTTAGTGTCCAAAAAAGCCTGTTTAAAATGCTTCCATTCTTCCTCAACTTCAGTAGTAAGCAAACCATGACTGTCATAATGACTAACTATCATGGTAAGCTTTAGCTATAACTGGGTCATTCAGAACTTCAGTATTAAAGGTAATTTTTTTAACTTTAGCACAACACTTTTTAAGTTGCAAGACACTTTTAACAAGGTAATGGTCAGATCCAATTTCAGCTCCCCTACATGACCTGGTATTCCTAACAGAACTAGCCCATTTGCTGTTAATTAATATATAATCAATCGTATTCTTATGCAGCGGATCAGTTGAAACCCATGTGTACTTATGTATGTTGCGGTGTTTGTAATAAGTGTTAGTTATTCTGAAACCATTGAGTTTACTTACCTGTAGGAGATGTTGCCCATTGCCATTGCAGCCACCAATACCAAAAGGGCCTATCATCCCTCCCCAAAGGTCAGAGTCAGTACCAACTTTGGCATTGAAGTCACCTAGGACAAATCTCCTTTCTTGACAGAATTCAAAATATCCTGAAGTTGTTCATAAAACCTATCCTTCTCATCCTCATCGGCATCCTCAGTGGAGGCATAACAGCAGATAACATTCAAGTCTTTAATGCTTGTCTGAAATTTTGCTGTAAGAAACCTTTCATTAATGAACTCATATTCTAGAAGAGCATCACTAGCATGTCTGCTGAGCAACAGATCTATGCCTTGGTGATGCTTTCCATCTGCCCTCCCTGTAAAGAGAAATTTAAAGTTATTTTTAAGTATCTCACCTTTAGCTGTCCATCTGGTCTCTTGCAAGCCTAGAATATCTAGGTTATAGCGCTGGAATTCCTACGTGAGGACATCAAGAGAATAATCTCTATATAATGTCCTCACGTTCCACATTCCTGCAGAGAGAAATTGATTAGTGTGATTTTTAAAGAAACTAGGTTTATTGAGATAGGTAGAGCCAACAATATCAAACAGCCCCCTGATCACAGGCATGGGGCAAAGACCTGTTCCTCCTCTGCTAAAAGCTGAAGTCACCGATGCTGGTAGGAACTTCAGGCACCACCTTTTCAAGTGGACTTTTTCAAGAGCCATATGGAATGCCTGAGACACATTACTCCAGTTTAGGCTTGACGATGCCCAACTAGCTAAGTAAGGTTCAGGTACCTGCGATGGCCTCTGATTAGGATTATCCACCAGCTGATATAAGGTATCCCATGTCTCTGTTCACTTAGAGCTGGCAACCCAGGAGCAAACAGAAAACACAGTGGCAGATTCTCCCTCAACAGAGGCCCACCAGTGCAGCAAGTCCAGGATTCATAATCAAGCTCAAATCCATAAACAAGTTCAGTTTAGTAGGTATAAATGGTCAGCACCGGGACCCTGTGAAGTTGACTACTCCTCAGCACGGTTGAAAAAAAAGAAAAAAGTGGCCATAGATGACCAGATCAGTTTCATACAACCAATCCCAATTTTAACAACTCACCTGCACTTTGCCAAGTGGTTTCCAATTTTCCCACCTCCCCTAGATTTTTCCAAGTTGCCTCAATTTTTGCTACCACTCCTTAATTTTACAAAAACAAACTCAATTTTTACATCTCTCCTGAATTTGCCAAATCACTGCAAATTTTTCAAACTCCCCATAACTTGTCAAGTCATCTCGATTTTGTCAACTCTCTTTTAATTTCACAAAACTAATCCCAATTTTCACAACTCGCCCGTATTTTACCAAGTAATTCGGATTTTGCTAACTCGCCACAATTTTTACATCTCACCTGATTTTTGCAAAGTCACTCTGAATTTTGCCAACTCCCCTAGATATTGTGAAGTTGCCTCGATTTTGCCAACATGCCATAATTTTACAGAAAAAAGATTGCAATTTTTACACCTCACCTCAATTTTGCCAAGTCACTCAGAATTTTATCTCCGCAAAATTCCCCGCCCTGCCCACGGTCAGTAGGGGACACCGATGGGCTTGGAAAGGTCTGTCGGATGGGACGTTAAGCTGTGGCCCCGTGTGTGGGAGAGCCATACCCTGTGCACATTAAAGAACACGCTGGATGGCCTTGACGGGAGGCTACCATCTGTCTCCCAACAGCTGTTCCAGTGGCTCCCCTCCCCCAACCTTCTCTGAGCCTTCGGGGTCCATGTGACCTGGCCATTTAGCCCATGGTGTGCAAAAAAGTGCCGCTCAGAGGTAAAACAACCCAACCCACTCCGAATTTTACCAACTCGCCATAATATTAAAAAAAAAACAATTTTTGCAACTCACCTGAATTTTGCCAACTCCCTAAGATTTTGCCAAGTCATACCAAATTTTGCCAACTATCCTAGATTTTGCCAACTTGCCATAATTTTACAGAAAAAAGTCTAAATTTTCACATCTCATCTGAATTTTGCCAACTCCCCATGATATTGTCAACTCCCCAAGATTTTGCCAAGTCACTCTGAATTTTGCCAACTGCCCCTAGATTTTGCAAACTCCCTAAATTTTGCCAACTCTCCTAGATTTTGCCAATTCGCCGTAATTTTACAAAAAAAAATTGTAATTTTTACATCTTCCCTGAATTTGTCAAGTCATTTCGAATTTTATCAACTCTCCTTAATTGCACAAGAGAGGCACAATTTTCACAATTTCCCTGTATTTTACCAAATAGTTACGAATTTTGCCAACTCCCCTAGATTTTGCCAAGCGTTCTTGATTTTTTCAACTCTCCTTAATTTCACAAAACCACTCCCAATTATCACAACTCGCCTATACTTTACCAAGTGGTTTCCAATTTTGCCAACTCCTCCAGATTTTGCCAAGTTGCATTGATTTTACTACCTCTCCTTAATTTTGCAAAAAAAATCCCAATTTTTACATCTCTCCTGAATTTTCCAAGTCACTTCAAAATTTTCAAACTCCCCAAAATTTTGCCAAGTTTCCTCGATTTTGTCAACTCTCCCTAATTTCACAAAAACAATCCCAATTTTCACAACTCGCCCGTATTTTACCAAGTGGATTCGATATTGTGGATTAGTGGATTCGATTTTGCCACTGTTTCCTCGATTTTTGCCAACTCACCACAATTTTACAGAAAAAATCTCAATTTTTACATCTCACCTGATTTTTGCAAAGTCACTCAGAATTTTGCCAACTCCCCAAGATTTTGCCAAGTCACTCCAAATTTTGCCAACTGCCCCTAGATTTTGCCAAGTTTCCTCAATTTTGCCAACTCGCCATAATTTTACAAAAAAAAAATATTTTTACATCTCACCTGATTTTTTGCAAAGTCACTGAGAATTTTGCCAACTTTCCTAGATTTTGCGAATTTGCCTCAATTTTGCCAACACCATAATTTTACAGAAAAAAGATTCCAATTTTTACATCTTGCCTGAATTTTGCCAACTCTCCATGATTATCCCAAGTCACTCCAAATTTTGCCAACTGCCTCTAGATTTTGCCAAGTTTTCTCAATTTTGACAACTTCCCATAATTTTACAGAAAAAACCCCAAATTTTTACATCTCGCCTGATTTTGCAAAGTCATTCTGAATTTTGCCAACTTCCCAAGATTTGTCAACTACCTTAGATTTTGTGAATTTGCCTTGATTTTGCCAACACGCCATAATTTTACAGAAAAGAGATTCCAATTTTTACATCTCACCTGAATTTTGCTGACCCTCCACGATTTTGACAAGTCACTCTGAATTTTGCCAACACTCCAAATTTTGCCAACTGCCCCTAGATTTTGCCAAGTTTCCTCAATTTTGCCAACTCGCCATAATTTTGCAGAAAAAAAAACAATTTTTACATCTCACCTGATTTTTGCAAAGTCACTCAGAATTTTGCCAACTCACCATTATTTTGCAGAAAAAAATCTCAATTTTTACATCTCACCTGAATTTTGCCAACTCCCCAAGCTTTTGTGAAGTTGTCCTGATTTTGCCAACTCGCCTGTATTTTACTAAGTGGCTTCGAATTTTCCCAGCTGTTTTACATTTTGCCATCTCCATTTTCCCTACTGCCCAAGATTTGCCAAGTTGCCTCGATTTTGACAACTACCTTTGCCAAGTTGTCTAGATTTTGCTAACTCCCCTTAATTTTACACAAAAAAAAGATTACAAATTTTCACAACTCGCCTAGATTTTACGAAGTCACTTTGAGTTTTGCCAACTCTGAGTTACTTTTGGGGGGGGAGCCTCCCCCCATCCCTCCATAGCTATGCCCCTGTACACCGTGCTAGAAAGTTTTATTAAAATTATGATTCATACAACGTGATTTTATTATATTGTAAAATCTAGTTTGTGAAGTCCACTCACTTTTCTTTCTTTTTGCTTTTAGATAATTTTTCATTGTGTCTGAAAGCATTTAATACAATAGTAGGAATAACCAACATACATCTAATGGATGCAGTAATCATTCTGGCTATAAATATTAACAAATTGCTTTTTCTCCATCTGATATATCATTTGGGCCCCAATATCATTTATCACCACTAACAGCTAAGACTATATTCCACTGACATTTTACATAGATAAGGTTATCCAGTCATTCGATAATATTTAATAAAATAGTCTCTTCACCAGTTTAGCCACAAATATCTGATACACAATGGGGCAGGGATTGGCTCAGTCTGAAGTGTGCCATGCTCATAATATGCAGTTCCCATGTTCAAGTCCCACCTGTGCTAGCTTTGAGTTTTTATCTCTGCTAAATACTCACTCAGCCCTTAGTAGGAGACACCAATGAGCTTGGAAAGTCCACCGTCAGTCAGGTGGGATGAAAAGCCATGGTTCTATGTGCAGGTGAGCCATACCCTGTGCACATAAAAACACATTTGATGGGAGGCTACTATCTGTCTCCTAACAACTGTCCAGTGAGTCCTCTCCCCCCAACTTTCTCTGAGCCCTCAGGATCTTTTTGATCTGGCCAATTAATCCACTGTGTTAAAAAAAAGTGCTGCTTAGAGGTAACCCAACCTGATACATGAATAAGAAATCTTTTTCATAATATTTAGGTTCCAGTATAATTTTAACAATTGTAAACTTTCAGTTATGAAGTAAAAATTGTGAAAGTGTAGTTATCCACACTAGGATGAAAATCTAAGATATAATCAGCTGCAGATCAAAGGGATCCACCTGGGTTTAAATGTTGGATAAGGCATGGATATTATATTTCTTATATATGCCATCTTTTTATTGAGGTGTTGCCTTTCTCACAGGCTAGTCTCTTTGGTTGTTTATACTGATAGTTTATTATCAGAACTTTGTGACAAGTGTGCTTCTTGAGGAGTATTTTCTTAAAAGTTATTTTGGGGGTGGGAGTGGCTCAGTCAGTAGTCCACCTGGTTTATAATTTGATATTCACAGGTTTGAGTCCCAACTTACATTAAGATTTATCTCCACTAACCTACATGCAACTGTCTGTTAGAAAGGGGATACTGATGGGCTTGGAAAGGCCACCGTCTGTCAAATGTGACATTACCCCATGTACAGAAGTACTTTACCCTGTTTTAAGAACATGTTGTGTGACACTGTCATATTTCCATCTGTCATCAATCAGCTGTTCGGAGGATTTTGTTCCCTAACCTTCTCTGGACCCTTGGTGTTTTTTGTGACCTGAACGTTTTCTATCAGTGTGTAAAAAAAAACTGTCAGAGGTAAAACAACCCAGCACAACCTTAGGGTTTTAATTATATGAGGGTTGTTCAATAAGTAACACTGGAAGTATTTTATATTATTATGTTGACATGCACGTCTGTAACAAGAACTGATACACCAAACCATTTCTGTACATAATTGCAAAAGCAATAGAGGAATTGAGTGCACCTAGACCCAAAAATGTCGCATATTCAAGCAAACAGAAAGTATGCTGTTGTGAGAATAAACAAGAGTTAATTAACTTCATGATATTTATATAATTCAAACTTTAAATAGTCGCTCAAATAATCATTATTAAATTTAGGGGAAAATTGTCTTGATTCAGGTGAGATAGACAAGACTATTATAATGAGTATTATATAAGAGCCGTAATTTTGGGCGAATGAATGGGCAGGTGAGCATGAGTGATGTCTCAGTGGCAGAAATTGTCAATTTCCCTGTGGTTGTGCAGGTTCTTGAGTGATCGGTCCCAAATTTGGTGGGGTGGTCACACTTAGTTCTAACTTTGTTGGGGTAACGGATTGGGTTCCTAGCTGCAATGGGTTAGGAGTGATCCCTCGAAAAGCACCAAATTTTCTGGGGGCACTCCATCACCTACCTTGTGAATGGAGTAGTACATTGTGAGTTAACAGTGGAAAGCTACGAATGAACTTATTGATAAGAAGAGTTATCAATGGATACATGTTTACAGTCAAACTTTTGGCATGTGTTTAACTAGTATATAATGTGACTATTAGAAGTTTGAGTTATATAAGCATTGTGAAACATTCATGATTAGCATATGCTAATAAAGCACTTCTATTTTAATGCCATTTGGAAGTGATTATGATACACTAATGGTAAATGAAGATGATAGTCTGTAAATTTTGCTGAATTTTGATTATTCCAGATGATATAGATTTCTGTTCTTAAGGCATTAATACCTAGAATTAATTAGGGAGATCTTGGTTGGTCCCTGATAGCATCTGATTTATTATATTTGAGTCTCTGAGTGGCACTCTTTTGCACACAATGGGATAAATGATCGGGTCACAAGGACCCCAAGGGCTCAGAGAATGTTGGGGAAGAGGATCTGTTGGACACTGTTAGAGAACAGATGGAAGCCTCACATCAGGTCCATCTAACATATTCTTTAGTTTGCCCCCTTTCAAGTAGGGCTATGACTTAACATGTTATTGGACAAATAGCGAACCTTTCCAAGCCTATTAATGCCCCCCTTCTCACTAAGGCCATAACTGTGGGTTAGCAGAGAATATTCTCACTTATAATATTCTCATAATTGGGAATTTAATTTGGGAACGAAAGATTACAAGCTTTGCCCACTACCAAATGGGGTGGGGGATTGGCTCAGTCAGTAGTGTGTCAGATTTTTAATCTACAGTTTCCAGGTTCGAGTCTCACCTGGGTCCAATGTTGAGATTTATCTCTGTTAAACCCCCACCCTGCTCTCGGTCAAAAAGGGGACACCAGTGGGTTTGGAAAGGCTGTCGTCCATTGGATGAGATGTTAAGCTGTGGCCATATGTTTGTGGGAGAGTCATACCGTGTGTATGTTAAAGAACACCCTGGATGGCTTTGACAGGAGGCTTCTGTCTCCTAACAATCCAGTGGAGCCAGTGTATCCCCTTCCTTTAAGTTTTTCTCAGCCCTTTGGGTCCTTGTGACCTGCCATTTATCCCATTGTATACAAGAATGTTCTGCTCAAAAGTAAAACCAAACCTAAGAAGTTTTCTGTACCAGACTTCTTTCTTTTTTTTCCAGAATTAGCAAATTCTGAAAAAAAAAAGTATTCTATGTGCAAACTGCATTTTTTGAAAATATATGTGAATTGAAAAGACTATCATGTTAAAAGAAACCTCATTTTCATACAGTTTAGCTTGACTTCATACCTTGTTTTTAATGCAAAATATAATTTATTTTAACTGCTATTTTACACCTTTAAGCTAGAACATTAGTTTTATAAAGATTATATAAAAACTGGTTAATCCAATTATGTTTAAAGTGAAAAAAAATATTAGTTTTTATGGTACAGGAAATGTTCTAAATCTAACTTCTTTAATACAAGTTTAACATGAACATTTTATATCAAAACTGTATTTTATCAAGTTGATGTTACACTTGACTAGAATATTAAATGACAGCTAATTAGTAATAGGCTAGTTCATAACCTGGGTCAGTCCAACTGTATGAGTACCCATATTTACCCTGCTATCACCAAGAAAAGGAGTAATAACTTTTAAATGTCTGTTGGATTGGATAGTAGCCAACGGTCTATATTGCTAGAAATCTATTTCAATGTAAATATTGTCTATGGTTATTAATTTTTTTTTTTACCCCTGAATATTGCATTGTGCATTTTTCACATCTCATTCTGTTTTTGGTCTTGGAGTCTTTGTGGTTTGACCATTCAGTGTAGGGGCGGGGGTGGCTCAGTTGGTAGCGCACCAGGCTCGTAATCTGTACTTCCCAGGTTCGAGTCCCAGCTGGGTCAGCATTGAGATTTATCTCTGCAAAATTCCCCGCCCTGCCCACAGTCAGTAGGGGACACCGATGGGCTTGGAAAGGCCACCGTCCGTCGGATGGGACGTTAAACCGTGGCCCCGTGTGCGAGAGAGCCATACCCTGTGCACGTTAAAGAACACGCTGGATGGCCTTGACGGGAGACTACCATCTGTCTCCCAACAGCTGTTCCAGTGGGTCCCCTCCCCCAACCTTCTCTGAGCCTTCGGGGTCCATGTGACCTGGCCATTTAGCCCATGGTGTGCAAAAAAGTGCCGCTCAGAGGTAAAACAACCCAACCATTCAGTACACTGTACAGCAAAATAATAAGAATATTAAGGGGGAAATTATAAAATATATAATTCTGAAGAAATCAATTCATCTTTAAACAATGCATACATTTTTTTGTACTAAAATCGTTTTTAGTGTGTAGAAGTAATTTTATATCAAATAATATTTTCTGATGTTGGGTGCTAGATGGATGCAGAAATCATTCCTTATAAAATGAAAGAATGCATATTTTGTGCATGCTTTGGTTTAGTAGAAGATAGATATGGAGAACATCTCATGAGGATTCCCAATGTTAATAAAATGTATGCGAGTAAAATTATTAAAAGTTCATGAAAGTGATGGCTTAATATAAGCTAACAGGTTAAAAAGGTTTGATTCTATATAAAAAATTAAGAATCGGATTCATTGACTATCACAATATATCGATTGGTTTAGATTATTTAGTGCATAAAACAATATTATTTAGTTTCAGTTATCTATTTATATGTAAACCTTACATTATAAGTATGCAGAGGCAATAATATTGTTCAATTATTTTTTCTCCAATTACAGATAGAAACAAAATACAACATAAGTTCAGAATCTATTAGAAATATGTACAAACGCTGCAAAAAAGGGTAAGTTCCTTTACTTGATAACATTTACTCATTATTGTATATGAATAATTCAGTACTAATTGTTAATATTCATTTATCTTAATAATTCTTAGGGTATTCAGTTGTAACAAGAACATTAAAATACACTGGTGTTCACAAAAAGAACACTCTCATATTTGGGGGTTCAGTGTAACTTTACTGTAGTAACAAATGATTACAATATGGAGGCAGTTAGAAAGCCTCCACCTAAAAAAATATAATTGGAGAGTCTCCATAACATAATGCTGAGTTGTTTAATGATTGTCTTCAACCTGCTGTACACTGCAAGGCATGGAGTCAAACAAATGTTTGATGCTGGGTTGTGGAATTTTTGTAAAGGCACTATGCAGTGACTACAGTTTGTCTAAATATGCTGGGATGTCCTGGTATTGCTGCAACCTCTGCTTGGCCATATCTCATACATTATCAATGGGTGGGTTCTTCAGGGGATCTAGTGAATCATGGAAGGATATGCATGTTGTTTTACCTTAGGTATTCAACAGTGGCAACTACTTTATGGGTTCTTGCATTCTCCTGCTGAAATAGGGGCGGGGATGGCTCAGTCGGTAGCGCGCCAGGCTCGTAATCTGTAGTTCCCAGGTTCGAGTCCCAGCTGGGTCAGCGTTGAGATTTATCTCCGCAAAAATTCCCCGCCCTGCCCACGGTCAGTAGGGGACACCAATGGGCTTGTAAAGGCCGCCGTCCGTCGGATGGGACGTTAAGCTGTGGCCCCATGTGCAGGAGAGCCATACCCTGTGCACGTTAAAGAACACGCTGGATGGCCTTGATGGGAGGCTACCATCTGTCTCCCAACAGCTGTTCCAGTGGGTCCCCTCCCCCAACCTTCTCTGAGCCTTCGGGGTCCATGTGCCCTGGCCATTTGGCCCATGGTGTGCAAAAAAGTGCCGCTCAGAGGTAAAACAACCCAACAACCCAACCCTGCTGAAATATGGTGTGTGGAACAATCTATTGGCTATCTAGCTATTGGCTGCAAAATGTCCTGGATGTAACAAGCATTGGTAATGATGGTGTGGATCCGTACCAGGGCAGATTTGTTTTCATAACTGATTGTACCCCTGACATATTCTATGCATTGGCATTGTAGCCTTGTTTGAGTACACTCTTCTAGGTGACTCTCACTACCCATTGGTGGATAAGGATTCTGCCATCAGATTCGAAAGATGTAAGTGGGATTCACCAGAAAAGATAATGTTGTGCCATTCATTGTGCCACTTCCATCACTCGATGCACCACTGCAGTCTGACTACTTTGTGTTGGGGTGTCAGGCACTCGCAACAATGGCTGATGGGCAGGCAGTCTGAATTGCAATAAACAGTGTCAAACTGTTTCTGCTGACATTGGAAGATGTGTTTCCAACCTCCACTTTGGTCCAAGGCCGTAGATGGGGCAGAGTGATCTATTATAGCCAGCCTCTGAAGATGGTGATCTTCCCATGAGGTTGTCTGTGGATGAAGTCCAGAACCTTCTCAATGTGTTTATTGCCCATCATCGAATCATTCTCTGCATATTTGATGCACAATAGATACACTTCATCCCACATGAGCAGCAATTTCTGGATGCTAAAGCTTGACTTCTCTCATGCCAAAAATGCACCCTCTGTTGAACTTGCTCACCTGGGGCTATGGAGTGTGGCATATCTTAACACCTGCACAAAAACTGATAAGCTGAACACAGCTACTGCTCCTTTATATACCTGTGGGAAGAGTCCAGTCACACCCTTTCTGAACGTTTTCATTGGCTTACAGCCAACATGACTGCACCCAATTACCTTGAAACTGTAATCACTTCTTCAGTAGTAGGTCATAAACATGCCCCATACAAGTCACTGACCTTACTCTATTCCTTCTCGGTGTTCTGATTTTTTTTTAAACAGTAGTATATTTCATTGTTAGAAAAGGAAGCTGTAAAGCACAGTGTATTATACTACACACAACAGTGTCAACCAGCTGGTTCAATCAAACTAATTGTTTAAATATTGATTTTTTAAACCAGTTAAAATTTTTTTAATTTATGTCCCATCCAATGGATTATGAATTATTGTTAATAATGAAGTAAGTACATATATGTAAAGAGAACCATTGTGGTTGCTCTGTTTTTTTACTGACTTAAAAACACGAATCCTTCTAGTTTTTTTCATATTATTATATGTTAAAAAATAATTAATTGAAAGTTGCAAATGAAAGAATCACTTGTTAATATACTGGGATGATACTACTGATTACACATATGAAAAAATTGCATCACTCAATAATTATCAATGCATATCTCTTACAATTCAATGAAGGTGGTAACACTAAATATTAACCACTTTGTAAGTCGATTTAATTTTAGAGGAAAAATTGTCTTGAGCCGGGTGGGATATATGAATAGCGTCTCTATGTGACATAATGGAATATGTACTATAGGTTGAGAATGTTCATATCATCAATTAGAGGAAATCTTGATCGGTGGCCGGTAGCTCAGTGGTTTAGAGCACCTGACCTGTTATCAGGAGATTGTGGGTTCATATCCCACCCAGCTCAAGACGATTTTTGCCCTAAAATTAAATCGACTTACAAAGTGGTTAATATGTAGTATATACCAAGAAAGTCGAGTTTATTCAATATTTAATAAATTGTATACTTGTAAGAGTTACTTTCCTTCTTTAAGGTATTTATTTGCCGTATTGTGGCTAAGATCACCCGAACAGCACCTATATGTGACATAATGGAATATGTACTATAGGTTGAGAATGTTCACATCATCAATTAGAGGAAATCTTGATTGGTGGCTGGTAGCTCAGTGGTTTAGAGCACCTGACATGTTATCAGGAGGTCGTGGGTTCATATCCCACCCGGCTCAAGACAATTTTTCCTCTAAAATTAAATCGACTTACAAAGTGGTTAATATTTAATATATACCAAGAAACTGGAGTTTATTCAATATTTAATCAATTGTATACTTGTAAGATATACTTTCCATCTTTAAGGCATTTATTTGCCATATATTGTGGCTAAGATTGCCTGAACAGCGCCTATATGTGACATAATGGAATATGTACTATAGGTTGAGAATGTTTATATCAATTAGAGGAAATCTTGATTGGCGGCCGGTAGCTCAGTGGTTTAGAGCACCTGACATGTTATCAGGAGGTCGTGGGTTCATATCTCACCCGGCTCAAGACAATTTTTGCCCTAAAATTAAACCGACTTACAAAGTGGTTAATATTTAGTATATACCAAGAAAGTCGAGTTTATTCAATATCTGGCACTGGAAAATGCTGAATTAGATTCAATATATATAATACAAAAAGTAACAGATATTTCCATTATGTGAATTGAAAGTGACCTTCAAAGATCCCTAACTTTGAAAATAAGTTTATTTTTATGATAAAACGTTACTGGAGATGAATTGAAGATCTTGCTCATAGTTCTGTAAAATATCTGTTTTTGGCAATATACATTTAATATTTAAAGAATTATGGAAGCTGAAACATTTAAGTGCAACTTTTGTTCTTTTGTGAAAATTTATTTCAGAAAATGAAACACAACTTTTATAACAAATTGTTCACTAACATAGATGTAGTATTTGAAGTTTGTGTAATGATTTTTTTTTTCAGCTTTCAAAGATTTGGGGAGATAAATGGCTAGGAAGAGTGTGACAGCGGCATCTGTTGTTAAATGATTCAGCTTCAATAACTCTTTAAATATTAAGCAAATATTGATGAAAATTGAGATTTAGAGAGATTTGAGTAAGATTTTTAAGAATATCTCTAGTGTTTTTTTTTTTTTTTCAAAAAAAAGGAGCAAAAACTTACTTTTAAAATTAGGAAGCTTTGAATATGACTTTCCATTCGCAAAACATGGAAATATCCTGTTTTGTAATATAGTGTAAGTAACTATGATGAATGCCCATCACATGATCTAATTTGATTATGGCCAATGTTTGAAGATGCCTAAAATTTCACTGACGCTAAAAAAAATTCAAGATGTTGTTGTAGTAACATGAAGAAAGAAAAATTATGTTAAGCATTTTGTTGTAGTCATATATATTAAAACTAAGAAATTATTTAAAAAAAAGCTTAATGTGACCAAAATTTCAATATGGTTGTTAAAATTTCATCTTTGGTAAACTGCCTGTAATCAGTATCAGTGTGCACAAATGTCCTCAGTTGCACATATTTGAGTGCTAAAAATAGTCATGTCAAGAAATAAGCTTGCTTCAATTTGGCATCTAGTATGTTGGTTTTTACTAATTTTTTTCAACACAGAAAAGTAAGTTTTGAATATTATTCTTCTGTTTCTTATTTAAAAATAACAAACAGTTAGTATTGTACAGTAATCATGGAAGGAGAAGGAGAGTTGGCACATTAAATATTTACAGAGGGCAATCAAATAAGTAGCATTGGCCCTTATGTATGCATCTCTGCAAATAAACAACACAAGTTTATTTTTAATGGCGATCACGAACACTACAAAATAATCTTTATTTCAGATATGCATACAGAAAGGAATTGGTACATACAAGCACGTTTCATTGCTTATCTGATTCCATGAATACAAATTGTAACATTTCAGAGCATCTTCCAAACCACCTTGTTGAGTTTGTTTTGGGGTAAATTGCTCCATTTGTTAACTGGGACAACAATTAATTGGGGAATTATATTGGAGAAAATTATCCATATTGCTTGGATTTGTGAAGCTCTAAAGGATTTATATCTAGGTTGTCCTCTATATATGACTGATCAGGAATATTTTTTAAGTAATTTCTTGACAATCCTTTTACAATGTAAGTAGATTGTATCATACAACCAATACATTTTGGTATGCAAATATCAGGGGCAGATTGGCACTTTCTTTTATAGGGACTCAGTTATAACTGGGGGCAGGGGGAGGCATACTGTAATAAAAAACAGTTCTAATTTTTTGCAAGGCTTTAATATTTATTCTATTGATAGTTTGTATTTACTGCTTAAAATAAGTATATCTGAATTACATGGAACCTCTGCTAACCTTGTCAATAATTTTCTTTATGGAAAGTGTTTATATAGGA